>OY730480.1:10963181-12342181 GCA_963422695.1 Xylophagus ater
GGTTGATCACATATGCCCATTTTCCTTTTCCATGATCGCGTTTTTTTTTTAATTTAGAAATAGATATGGATAGGCATATTTGTTTTAAGGGTGTTAACCTTAAAATCGAACATTCTTTTTTTTAATGTTCAGTTTGTAAGTGGACATATGTTTTCTGTTGTACTTGTTTTGCGCAAAGATATTTTTTTTTCATTCAGTTTTGTATTTTCACTTTCATTAGTTTGCGTAAAGGTACAGTTTTTTTTTCGTTCATTTAAGTGTCCTTTTCGTTTTCAAGAAATTATCACATCTATTTCAGTATATGTTTTTTTCATATTTTTATTACCATATGTAAGAATTTTATGGTTTTACTGCTTTCAATGAAATATTTTTTTCCAAGCTAAGGATTTTTTCCTTGTTCCATTCTATGTTTATTATTAGTCCAGAGTTTTTCTTATTTCTGCATACCTAACATTTTTTAGGCTGAATTGAATCTTCATTTAGTATAGAATTTGTTCATATATATATTTTTTAAAAATTTAAATATGTGCAGGCGGAGATCACTAGTCGCTTAATATCTGTGTATTATTTACAGGCGCAGATGATTATTCGCTTAATACCTGTTTGTGTATATGAAGATATAAATTTCGCTTGTAACCTGATTTTTATCATAGTTCGCTTTTTGTTTGGAACTGTATGGGCCTTTCCAAATTTGCGAGAGCTGATGATTTTCTGTTTTTAATTGAGCATCTTTTAATTTGCTCTGATGTGTATTGATATTTGTTGATATTAGTTCAACGTTATCAATCTGCACTTTTTTCTGCTGTTTAGAATATTTACTATCTAAATAAATTTGGTTCAGTCTAAACCTCTTTATAACTTGACATTTATCGCATTTCTTGGTATATTTGTCAATATCTCGGAACATGTTTATCCATTTATAGAATTTTTTGATTGGTTTATATGAATACTCCGGAATGTTTAACCGGTAGTGAATGGAATTCTACTAATACTTTGCGAATTTCTTCTCGATTGGTTAAAAATTTATTTCCAGTCTCGAGATTCACTTCTGAACACTTTTTATATTCGCGTTTCTTGTTAGTATTGTTCATTGGTTCCGCTTTATTTTTATGCGATTTGATATTCTTGTCACTAGAAATAATCAGAACTACAACAGTAATCTTTTCATCACCGGATCCAATCAAATAGTTTCCAAGAGAAACTTCTTCGTTTATCTTATTCAATAAGCAAAGCTTTTCTTGTTTAAAATCCTCTTCTATTTGAAAGACTTTTCTCGTTCGAGCAGGATTGTGAACTTCTCTCTGAGTCTCCACTTCACATTCCAGGTGTTCCAATACCATTTTATTGAACCCTTTTATACTCTTCGAGTTGTAAAAAGTTCCTTCAATTGAGTTTTGATGTTTGCTCTGTGAGGCATTTTCAAACCCAATTTTTCCAGGGTTTGCAAAATCTTTATTCTGCGACTGAATCAGGCGCAGCTCTACCTTAGGGGCTAATGGGGCTAAGCCCCACTAAGCAAAACTGATTTACTTTATTTCTGAAATTTTTGAGTTAAAAAAATTTATTTTAAAAATATACTTGAAAATTACAATATAAACGAAAAGCTCTTATATATTATACAATTAAAATCCAAAATAAATTAATTGAAAGCTCTTACTTTAGTTTCTTATAACCGGTAGGCAAAGTTAAAGTATGCCGAAAAATTGCGAAAAATTTAAAATATAGAAATGTGAAAGTTTCTACATAACCATATGTTTCAATTTTCGGCAATTTTTCACCAAATTTTCGATAACCTTGATTTCGGATATTCTTTCTTTACTTCTGGTCTTAGCAGCACGGCTAGGTTGAGTTGAAGTAGTCGACTGCTCATTCAAATGTAATGGGTCGAGCAAGACGTCAGAGTGCAAAAGCCCCGGTCGCGATGAAACTGGCAAGTTATACTGGAGACAGTTTGAAATAGTAATTACATTTGGCCATGAATTGTAATTCCTAGTGCAGTCTGTCTCTGAGTAATTGAATCCGATTGTAATTGAAACCTGATTCGTATAATGAGATTCAGGGAACTTGATGGTTTTGTAGTTATTATTTATCGCTGCCGATAGATATTTAAAAAGCGATATTTTTATGCATATCGAAAAACCTTACTCCCTAGCAATATTGCAAATTTTGATGAAGATCCCTTCACGTAATTCGAAGACACCAAGCGAGGGGTATCGAGGGGAGAGGAAAAGTGAGATTTGTAGTGGGAAAATCGAAAGCCCTTAGGCCCCTTAGTAAGGCTGTAAAATTTCATTCAGATCGGAGCACCCAATTCGAAGCCACCAGGCGAGGTGTATCGAGGGGAGTGGAAAAGTGAGTTTTATAGTCGGAAAATTGAAAGCCCTTAGCCCCATTAGTAATACTGTAAAGTTTTATTAAGATCGAACCACCCAATTCGAAAATACCAAGTGAGAGGTATCGAGGGGAGGAGAAAACGAATTTTCTCAGAAATGAGACCTATCTAGATCAATTTTTAGTCCCCGAAAACCCTTAACTCCCAAATTTCGTGAAAATCGTTAGACGGGTTTTCGAGATCGTTGTGCAAACATTCCTCGTATTATATAAGCAATAAGTAATTAAAAAAAAAAAAAACGAGTTAAAAGTCTCGCTAGCTTAACCACAAACAGCAAAAAACCATACAAATGAAACGAGTCGAGAAACCTCAGTAGCTTAAACACAGAAAATCTATAATATCGAATAATTGAAAATCTTCAACAGAAGAAAAAAATCATAAGCATACGAAAAAGGGCTTTATTCGTTTTAGTCCCGAAACAACAGCAAAATCATTATACACCACACATTTTTTTTCTTCTTCTTCTCTTTTTGAAGTTAAATACTTCTATGGGGACGTTTTGCAAAAATTATGTGACGATTTTGTGTGACGAAACGTTACATTACAAAATATCTCATTATATGGACTTCCTAGATGATTACAATGTTCAACAATATTGTGGAGGTTGTGATTAGAATTATTTTCGTTGCAGACCAAATAGTTCTATCTATCACCGTATTAGCGCTGTAGTCGATACAAATTTTTGAAATTTTTTAAAACTTTTTATGTAGAGGTCGTACACGATTGAAATGTTCAACAAAGTTGTGGAGGTTTTTATGGGGATTATTTCCGTCGAAGACACAATAGTTCTATATCCAACCACTTCGGCGCTGTATTCAATAACAATTTGACGAAACGTTACATTACAAAATATCTTATTATATGGACGTCCTAGATGATTACAACCTTCGGCATTATTGTGGAGGTTATAATGAGTAATATTTCCTTCTCAGACCAAATAGTTCTATCTGCCACCATATTGGCGCTGTAGTCGATATAAATTTATAAAATTTTTTTCGAACTTTTAATATAGAGGTCGTACATGATTAAAATGTTGGGCAAAGTTGTAGAGGTTTTTTTAGCGACTATTTCCGTCGAAGACCCAATAGTTCTATCTCCCACCATTTCCGCGCTGTATTCAATAACAATTTTTGAACTTAGATGAAACGTCACATTACAAAATATCTTATTATATGGACGTCCTAGACGATTACAATGTTCGGCAATATTGTGCAAATTACAATGAGTAATATTTCCGGCGAAGACCAAATAGTCCTATCTGCCACTGTATTGGCGATGTAGTAAATACAAATTTTTTAACTTTTTATATGGAAAAAATCATGGAACGCTAACTCTGCAAAAGCAGCGTGTGACATCAGTGTAAGCTGACTAACAATTGCGTCGTTTCTGTGCATAAGGCTGGCGCATACGAATATTGCATAGCGGAAAGCGGTCAGCGCATCTTACATACATTAACGGGCATTGCTTCTTACTACGGCTACAATGCCTCCGGTAAGAAACGTTTGCGAGTCGACAATTCTGCTCAATCACAACACGCTGGCAATGCTTCCACGAGAACGCCTATGACTATTGCAGAATGGACGCGGGCACGTAGGGCTAGGCAACAACGAGCGGAACAAAAGCAACTCGCTGAAAAGCCTTCGACGAGTACGACTATGACTGGTGCAGAACGGATGCGGGCATGTGGGGCTAGGCAACTTGCTCAACAAGCGGAACAAAGCCAACTCGCTGACAAGGCTCCGACGGGTACGGCTATGACTGGTGCAGAACGGACGCGGGTATGTAGACCTAGGCAATTTGCTCAACAAGCGAAACAAAAGCAACTCGTTGACAAGGCTTCGACAAGTACGGCTATGACTGGTGTAGAACCGACGCGGGCATGTAGAGCCAGGCAACTTGCACAACAAGCGGAAAAAAAACCAACTCGCTGACAAGGCTCCGACGGGTACGGCTATGACGTGCAGAATGGACGAGGGCATGTAGAGCTGGGCAATTTGATCAACAAGCGAAAAAAAAGCAGCTCGTTGACAAGGCTTCGACGAGTAGGTCTTCGACAGGTACGGCTATAACTGGTACAAAGCGGACGCGGGCATTTAGGGCTAGGCAACTTGCTCAACAAACGGAACAAATGCAACTCGCTGACAAACCGTAAACAAAAGCTTCTATTTCACTTCTACAGTGTGGTCAAAAGCACACTTCCTTTTTTTTTGTTTATTAAAATTTCATACATTTTGGGCTAATTACAATCAGCCCCAAAGAGATGATTATTGGAAGTATTGTTCGCATAAGAAAGTATGCAGTTCAAATTTTGATAATTTAAACAGATATCTCTAAAATATTAATCGTTCTTTTTCTCTCAATTTTGACACAGATGATATGATAGCATTTGAAACACCATTTTAGTATGAAATTGATATATTTTTTTACATATTTGAATATTTTATTGTAGATAAGAAAATAATAATTTATTTTGATACCTTACTTTATAATGAAAGCATGGGTATAAAAAATGTTAATTATTTAATAAATTTCCATGAATTTAATTTAAATTTCTTCACACAAAATTTACATATAAAAATTTGAAATTTTCAATTATGTATTAAAATTTCCGGCGAAGTACTTTCAATTATTTAGTAAAATTATTTGGAAGCTCAATAATAAATTTTTTTTATTCCACTGCGTATATTATTAAATAGAATATCAAAATATCAATGTCAGTTTGTTATTCCTCGATTCGGTATTGCATTTCAGCAGACAATTTCACTAAAATCCATCCAGGATTGTGGAGGAAGAAATAATAGTAGGAAAAAAAGTCTGTTAATAAAGCTTTTTAATGTACTTTTAAAAAGAATGTACCGATTAGAATAAAATTTGCAGAACACATTTATTTCACCAGGGTCCAGACTATCTGTGATTTAGAACAAATTTGAAAAAGTTATGCAGACCAACTTTGAAATATTATTAGTTTTGGCTGTTGATGTCCTATGGTTGGTGCTACCAGAGGGTATATTAGTGTTGTCACTCCAATTATAACACATCGGAATTATCATCGTAGCAAGGTTTTAAGGGTATGGTTGTGTCGGAAATCAATTTATGCATGTCCATCCGTCCGTGTACAAGATAATTAAAAAGGGCGTTATCCGATTTTGATGAAATTTACCGTGTGAGTTGCTTATTTCTTAACTTGGTTTCGTTTTGCATATCAGCAAAATCGATCCAGGGGAGCAAAGTTATCTATGAAAAACCAGGGTGTGCAGAAAGTTTTGTCGTTTTTTTACTTTATGGTTTTTCCGATTTTATTGGAAAATGTGTAAATCAATTTTGTTTAAATTAATTATATAGGTTAACTATATAAATGGACGACAGCATGTTAAATTTCAGTCAAATCCGTTCACGGATAGTTGAGAAAGAAATAATCCTAGAAGAAAATAACCCTTTTCATATAGTTTTTTCGATGTACTTTAAAAACTAATACTCAGAATTGAATAGAATTAGACTTATACTATCAGGGTCTGGGTTATCTGCAAATTAGAAGAAATTTTGAAAAGAAGAAACAAAGTTATGAAGAAAAACCCTTGAAATAATGTTAGTTTAACAATTTTTCTGTCCCATTTCTACCATAGGGCTATAGGCTGATTTTCAGTTACTATATGTTGGTTATTGTTTCAATAACCATACAGTGGTTCAAACGAATAATGGAACACCTCATTAATAATTTTTTAAGTAAGGAAAAATCATAGATATAATTGTTTGATTTCAACAAAATATGATTCATTTAATAGCTATATGATTCAACATTCTTAATTTAATGAAAAACAAAACAAAATTTTCATTTATGGGAATAAAATTAATAAAAGAATAGCACAAGTAAAGATTTCATTGTCAAACAAATAATGGAACATTTCAGTTTTTGTTTAAAAAACTAAGGAAAACAAGAAAAAATCTATTTTTATATGTATTAAGTCGGGTACACCCATTAGAGTTTAGTACCGCTTTTAATCGGTTCGACATAGAATTTACTAAATTTTGGCAATATTCTGGAGCGATCTTTTCCCATTACTCAGATAATGCTCGTTTTAACGCTTCTTTTGTAGAAAAGGTGCTATTGTGCACCCGTTTTGCCAGTTCGCTCCACAAATTCTCAATAACATTCAAATCTGGGGACTGTGCAGGTGTTTTGATGAGTTTTGGGCAATTAAAAATAAGCCACATTCGTACAGTAGCTGCTGCGTGCTTCGGATCATTGTCTTGATAATAAGCAAAATTACTTTCAATTCGCAATTTGGCGGCGCTTTGAAGTACATTTTCCTTCAAAATGTTGAAGTACATAAACTGATCCATTTTACCATCAATAAAACGCAATTCTCTCATACCAGCTGCTGACATACACACCCCAAACCATCACGGAACCTCCTCCATGTTTCATAGTAGCTCTTGTATTATTAATGTGAAATTCCGTATTTGGTTTTCTCCATACATATGCCCTTCCGTCAGACCCATGAAGATTAAACTTACTTTCATCCGAAAATAAAACCTTAAAACAATTAAATTTCATCATAAAACAACAATAAAAAAAAATTAAAATGCCTTTTACCGTGTTCCAGAATGCACTATCTTTGAGTAAATATTCTTTGGAAAAACTTTTTCTAATTATTCTATTTTTGGGGCTAATAAATGGCTTTTTTCGGATCATTCGACCGTTATAGTTATTTTTATGTACTGTTTCAGCACAGACTTTCTTACCAATATCCTGTTCGACCAAGTTGCGCAGTTCCCTGGCGGTTTGTAATGGGTTCTTCTTCACTTCCTTCATGAGACGGCGTTCTTCATGATAATTTAAAATGCGCCCTTGACTTTGACGGCTTTTATTTTCCACTTTGCATTCATCCCTGCATCGCCTTATAATCCCATGTATGGTAGCAGGGCTTCTATCCACTATTTTTCCGATATCTCTAATGGATTTGCCATCCAAATTTAACTTTATGACTAATTGGCGCACTTCAGTAGATGTTTGCTTTCCTTTGAGGGCCATTTTTTTAATTCTATGATCTGATCACCACAAAAACTGATCGGAGACTAACAACGACACATGAACGCAACAAAAAAAATGGATCTAGTCCCGTTATTTCCTGGAACTTTTTCAAACCCCTTTGCTGTTCCATTATTTGTTTGACAATGAATTCTTGCCTTGTGTTATTTTTTTATTAATTTTATTCTTATAAGTTAAAAATTTGTTTTGTTTTTTATTGAATTAAGAATGTTGAGTTATGTAGCTACTAAATGAATCATATTTTGTTGAAATCAAGCAATTATATCTATGATTTTTCCTTACTTAAAAAATGTTTAATGAGGTGTTCCATTATTCGTTTGAACCACTGTAGGTCGGCTCCATACTTACGTTGAAAAATATTTGTTAAACATTTCGTTTAGTCAGACAAATATTTTCCATTTTTCGCTCTAGAAAGCGTAGTAATTGATTGCAACGTATGTATTTTTGTACTTCTACCTTAAACTATCATTATACATTTTTGGGAAACCAATCAGATAAAACTCGGTGACCACTTCGATTGCAATACCTCTAGGATGAAGTACAAAGTTGCATAAATTTGTTTATAATATTGTAATATTGAATGACCCTTTTTAGGCAAATATTGAATTAGCCCCACCTCCACAGATAGTCACGAGCCGCCACTGGACTGAATTTTATTGGACTTACCCTTTTTCACTAGAGTCAAATCATCCTCGTTTAGAATTGTTTTTTTTTTAAACTGCTATGATTACATTCTGTTTCTGAAATAATTAGCTGTTGATTTAATTAATTTCTCTTAGGTGACAATAAGTCATTAGTTGAGGTATTCTTTTTTATTGAAATGGGCTGACACCTTGTATTGTTTTTGTCCGACTTCTTAATCGGAGAAGAGCTTTTGGACTCCCAATTTTGTTTTGCGTAACAATTTTTAATTATGTGATCTGTTCTGAGACAGAATTCACTTTTTATTTTTGAATTTAAATTAGTGATTGCATTGTTGCACGCTTTTCTTGTGTTGACCATTTCTATATGAACTTTTTTATTATCATTTATTTTATTTGGCCCTTTTGTACAAGATTTAATATTGTGTCCATAGACACGACAATTTTTACAGAAAGGAGACCGGACATATTTTGGAAAAAGGATATTTATTTTTCTACCTGTTCCAACTTTTGTAAGAGTTTGTCGAATGTTTTTCCATTTTCATGGAGTAGAAAAAGGCGGTGATTTGGATTTAGTATACCGGATGTAAACGCAAATATCGCGGTTTCTTCCACATCACTTATTACAGCTTCGGTATCCGAACTATACCGAGCATTCGCTTTTTCTTTACAATTTGTTAATAATTCGTTTACTCTTTTCCCAAACAACGACATGGTTTCACCAGGAATTTGACGCGACATTCGCAGTTCATTAACTAAAGTCATATAAGGCTTTGTGTTAATGAATTTTTCTCGAATAATTTTTTTCAAATTTTCGAACGTGCCAAATTTCAGTTCGCATAAAACCGACATTGCTCTACCTCTAAACCGGGTAGGTAAAAGTTTAAGGAAGAGTTCTTTTTCTTCTCCCCGTAAGATCTGGAAAACGCCCTCGCAACATCGAATAAAACAATCCGCATAACTTATTAAACTTGGGGTTTTTTTCTCCATCAAATAAAGGAATCAAATCTATACCTTTTCAGTTTCAATATAAGAATAGTAAACCTCAATAAGTGTTGAGTCTCCTCAAAATAAAATTATTTTTGTATAATTCGAATTAAACAAAAAAACCTAAAATGAAATTAATTAAAAGAATAAAAATTTTAAAACAAATTACGTTTTGCGTACATCAAATGTTGTCAACAAATTTGACATTCCCGTCCATGTTATATTAGTTCACGCAATATTGAAAGAGGTCGTTTCCGATGCAAAGAATGAGATTGAATCAATATGGATCACAATTTTATAATTTTTACAACTTAATATAGGAATTGGATCAATTATTGAAATGATCAATCTAACTAGGAAATAAAGCTAAAATTAGAATTAAAGATACAATGGAATGCAATTGATTTACAAATTAGATCAATTAATTTAAAGAAGACCACTTCACGTGGAATTTTATATAGAAGTCCGAAGTGGGTTTGCGTACAAGAAAAGTGAAATCGCAGTTAGACTCTTTCACACCTTTACGAAGATTAGAATTTTGAATTTTTTAGAATAAAAACTATTGGAAGACGCAAGTGAGTTACAGATTCATGTAGGAAATTAAATTCCACGGATTTTGATATAAAGATCTCAAGGAGATATTTCGGGGTCAGGAAAATATTGCGAAGAAATCGATTCGGAATGCTCTATTTTAACAAAATTAACAGTAGCGCCTATTTTTTTCCATTTCGACAGGGTCCCACCTTGCCGTGGTGAAATGGCTTAGGTATGCTTTGTGAACCCCTGGACGATGTTAGCGAGAGCATAGCTCTCAGCAGGTTCTACCATGCTGACAAGGTCACGGGCGAGGGCTGAAAACTAAGAGGATCCCGTGGATCCATGTGCGGTATGGTGATACCACATTGATCCGTATATGGTGAAGCCCCAAGGCAAGCTGTAAAATACCGTGGCGAAGTCTGCGTGGCTATAGGGCGCTGAAGGGCTGAGTGGCCGATGGGAAATCAGTTGTTAGCGGAGCCCCTACATATCTGCCGCCCTGTAGGTGTAAGAAGGCTTACTGCAATATTAGGTTCTTTGTTGCAGTGGACTCGTGGGACTTTTATGGAAAATCTTACAAAAAAAGAAAATTTAAACTCGAAATCTTCGGTGAAACCAGATGAAATCGAACCTGTGTCGAGTGACTCCATCACACTAGCGGTTGGAATTGTTACTCTGCATATAGGTGAAGTAACAGATGGTGAAGCCAGCGCAATCAGCGCGCGAACCGAGTAGAAGCACTCTCGAATGGAAGTGGATCCGAACCAAGGGGAAAACGTGCAAACGTTAGAACCTGAGGCGAACGGGGATACTCCTTGCCGAAATAGGGTGCTCTCAGCGAAGAGCAGTATATCGGGGTCGAAGGAGGATATACTGCTGGCTTCTCAGGAGAATCTAGCATCACCTGGGATAGAGGGTGGCGCCTCTAAGTTTAAAAAACGCATAAGACCGGGCAAGGGTGCGCGTAGGAAACTACGCCTCCGAGAAGCTCGCTCAGGGGATGTAACCGCTGAGCCTGCGACTAAACGCTGTCGCTCCCAAAGCGATGGCACTCTGGACCCAATGCCCGGCACCAGTGCCAAAAAAGTTAAGGATAAGCATCCTAAGCTGAAGAGGAGTGCAAACTCATCTTCTGGTCGGGATGCTGATCTCAAGACGGAGGAGGGAGCCTCAATCTGTAGTGAACCGACACGAAAACCCAGACCGGGGCTCTCGAGTCAGTTGAGGATAGCTTTAGTTGGCAAAAAACCAGTAAACCTCCAACAGGGCAGAGAGAGAGAGTGAAAGGGGCAGATAAACCACCAAAGAGTGGTGAATCCGCACCTGGAAGCCTTACCTCTGTGCTTCAGGCGGTAAGGAAATCTGGAAATCTTTCCAATGTGGGTGATAAACGCAGTGGAAAGGCAAATCGGCCCCACCCAAAGCGAAAAGCGAAAAGAACTAGGTCAGACAAACCGCCAAAGAGTGGTGAATCTGTATCTAGTTCTCTGACCTCAGCGCTTCGGACCGGGGGAAAGGAAGGAAGGCTTTCCATACTGGGTGACAAACCCAAAGGAAAAGTTTCCTTCTTGCGAAGCAACACAGACAAACCGGGTAAGAGCGGTGTAAAGTCTGAAAACAGATCCAGGCAGGAAATTGGAAAGAAAAGGGTTTCTGTGACTTTTAAGGAACAGGCCCTAAAGGCTCTACGACTAGCCGTTGCCCATAAGGACGATCCCTCTAGGCCCCTGACGGCTCCACAACAAGAGTCCTTAACCAAATTCCTATGTGAAGCAGTGATCAAAAGGGTTCAGGAGGGTGGCAAACCCATGATGGACGGAGTAATTACGGCAAACGGTAGTTTTGTCGTAAAATGTGCAGATGCGCAGGCAAACTCCTGGCTAAGGTAATTTAGTGTCTCACCCGAGTTTGTGCCTTGGGAGGGAGCAGAGTTAGTGGTGGCAAACCCGTCGGAACTCTGCCCCCTTATAAAGGCTAGGGTTTGGGTTCCGGATACTAATCTGGAACCTGAAAAGGTAATAGACCTTCTAAAGGGCCAAAATGAGGACCTTCAAACCGAAAGGTGGACAGTTTACCGAACCGAAAAAGGTAAGGGAGGTTGTGTCATCGTTCTTGGTGTTGATGGCGAATCTATCGAGGCTCTAAAGAGGGTAGAGTACAAGCCACATCTGCTTCTTGGCAGAGTCACCTTTAAAGTGAGCTCTGCGGGCACCCATGGTGGTGACTCTGAACCCGAGATTTCCAATGGCTAATCCGGGCTTAAGAGTAACACAAATTAATTTGCAGCATTGCAAAGCGGCTTCACATCTATTGTGTAGACGCATACAAAAGCTGCAAACAGACATATGCCTGGTCCAAAACCATACATTTATGGTGACAGGATAAGGTGTATGAATGGTGGCATATTTGTACATGCCACTGGGCGCCCCCGTACCTGCATCATTGTGTCTCAAAGCATTGATGCATGCCTATTAACCGAGTACAGTTCAGATGACTGCACAACGGTGAAGGTAACGGTATTGAGGGGCGGGAGGAAGGTATGCATGATCTTTGTATCCGCATACCTACCATACGACCCTTCTGTAATGCCTCCAACGGATGCATTAAGGAATGTGGTTGAATATTCCAGGAAACATAAGCTACCCCTAATTGTTGCTGTGGATGCAAATTCACACAACGAAGTATGGGGTAGTACAAACACAAACCCTCGAGGTGAAGCTCTACTGGAATATGCTATAACCTCAGAACTGGACATTCTGAATAATGGCGATGAACCAACTTTTGTAACTACAAACAGAAGGGGGGTGATAGACATTACTCTAGCATCAGCCACGTCAAGTGGACTTGTGAACGATTGGAAAGTTCTGAGGGAAGAAACTGCCTCTGACCACAGATACATAACCTTTAACAGGGTGATGGACTCTGTGGAGAAGAGAAAGTTTAGAGATCCCAAGAAAACAGATTGGGAGCACTATGAGACGACCCTGTTAAAACTCCTGCCAAGCCCGGCGAGGAAATTAAAGCAGGGGAATCGAAGTAGCTGTAACAGAGCAATGACTGAAGCATTCTGTAACGGCCACATCAAAATGATAATGGCCTGATGAGTTCTTTCAAGAAGTTCTCTATATGTATATTTACTCTTATCCCTTTTTTATAGACCCTAAAAAGATAGGAAGAATAAAATTTCATGTTCAAGTAAAAAGAAATAATACTAATGTGTACCTATAGATGTACTGTGATGTCCAGAAATGTCCATGTCAATTAATGTTTATCTGAAAAAAAAAAAAGAAAACAATTACTGGTTGATTAATTTATTTCAGGAAAGTGATACGAGAACTGAATTGATCCATGGAGTGAATCCTGTTTGTATCATCCTGACGAGCATGAAATGGAGAGAGATCAATGAAACGTCACAGAAAATATATATATGGAATTTTTGTTAAAATTATACTTACCTGAATTGCTTTTTACATTTTTTTATGATATGAGAGCTAGAATGTGTAAAAGAATTGGAATCGCGAGAAGTGACGGATACGTGAATTTACCTCAAATCTTACCTGTCAGATCCGGTCGGAGTCGGGTGTGGTGTGTGCTTCATGTTTTAGATGCATTGTGATACATCATTCTGATCAGCAAACGTTGGCGAACTGGTCTACCTAAAAATAAAATAATAATATTGTAAAATTTAAATTTTTTTGTTAAATTGGGTGGATATAACCTCAATTTTTGTCCGATGATTTTTCTTCGTTTTTGCCTTTAAGAAGGCCTAATTAATTAAAGTATTCGGCTGGAACGAAGGGGAAGCTTGAGACTGGTGAATTGGTCGGGAAAAGGACGAATCGAATTTTTTTTGATTTTAATAAAATTTGAATTTTCGCAAAAAAAAGGAAGAATGTAGTAGTTTTTTTTGTAGCGGTGACAATCACCCTCCAAAGAAAAGGGGAATTTAATTTAAAATTTAAAAGAAATAAGAATTATTAAAGAAAGAAAAAGCTGAATGGGCATTAAAACCATAAGCGAATATGTTGTAATTATCATATAACACATATCCTGTGAAGTCCAAGCAAGTACTTAAACTTTGACTCAATACCGTTAATCTCAAGCCTATAAAAAGAGGAGCGCATCAATGCAAAAAGTCAGTTAAAATTTTAATTTCGCTAGTGTAAGGCGAAGCCCTGCTCAAAAAAAAAAAAAAAATAAAAATTTGATTTTTCCATTGTTACCAAAAAAAAAAAAAAGGAATTCTGGCCATAAAATTTGTTCATAAGGATTCCGCAAAAAAGACAGGCCCAGAAGGACCATCGGACGGCTGAGGAAATATAAGAAAAGAACAAAAGAAAGAAAAACAACATTATTTATTTAAAGTCATCACTCACCGAATTGTCAACTTGCTGATCAGCTGATGTTTCAGGCCTGGATATAGGAGCACACACACACACACCATACCAAGCTAAGTTTTTCTGTTTTTTTTTATAATTTTTTTGTCACAAAATTAAAAATTTTCTAAGTGAAAGTGGAACATAAAGAAAAAGAAAAGAAAGATACTTATATTTGAATTCACTATTCGACACTTTTTTCGCGAGTTTTAATTTTTATTTTGTGAAGTTTTTTTTTTTTTTTAAATTTTTAATTAAAACACAAAAAAAAAAATGAAAAGAGGAAAAAAATGTAAACAGAGAGGGGAAATAAAGACCAAAACAAACTCTTTTTCGAGTAAACGTCAGTTGAATTTTTTTATTCCGTATTACCAGATTAAAATTCTTGATAGTTCGCCGCGACGGCATATTTGAAGTCGGCGCGCGGCGTAAATAGTTTTTAACTTTTTTTGGTTTTTCTTTGTTTTCTTTTTATTGGTTTTCATTTTAGTTTTTCATTTTTATTTTTGAATTTTATTTTATATTCGTTTATTTCGATTTTGGTATTATTATTTTTGAATTTTTTTTTTTTTTTTGAACTTTATTTTATATTTTACATGACCTTTTCGTCAAAAATAAATAACAATTCAGGATATTAAAGTTCTTTTGTTTTTTTTTATTATTTCCACTATTTTTTTATCGTGTGTTATATCCTTTTGTTACTGAACCAATCAGAATGATGTGGTAGATTAAGGACACTGGGGAGGGGGTGAGACCTGTGGTCGCGAGATGAGGGAAGATTTTATTGTTTGTTTTTTTTTTTGTTTAAATTTTTTTTAGAGTTTGTTTATTTTCTATCTTAAATTTCTGGTAGCCTACGCTCGCAAAGAATGAGGCCCTCTTTCACGGAATGGCTCTTTAGAGGCACCGTTTTTGAGGAGAGGCTTTTCTTTTTTTGTGTGTGTGAGCTGGTCAATCAAATTTCGTTTTGATAATATTTGAGCGGTTTTTTTTTTTTAGTTTTTTTTTAATCCACGCTTATCAAGCATTCTGGTCGCTGGTGGGAATTCTGGAACGGGGCCAACTGAGAAACCCGGCAATGCGTGGCCACCAGCAAGCCAGAATGAGAATCTAATAACGGACTTAATTTCGTTACAGTTCTCACTGTCTTGCCCGGAAAAGGAATGGATAGGAGTGAAACCAGTCAAATGGTGGAAATCTAATCTTTCACAGCTCTGGCGTAAGATAAGACGGCTCTTCAACAGAGATATGAACACTAGTTCTGAAAATGACTGGGCCGCTCAACAAATGGTGCAAAGGGAGTTCAAAAAGGCTATTCGTAAGGCAAAAAGTCTCGAATGGCGTAAGTATTGCGAGAGTCTACAGGATGTCCCTGCTACAGCAAGGCTACAAAGAGCCCTTGCAGGTGATAGGAACGCCAAGCAGGATGTCCTAAAGAAAGACGACGGAACTTACACTACTTCGAAAAGAGAGACTCTTGATGTACTTGTACAAGCGCACTTTCCTGGATTCCTGTCTGAGGAAGAAGGGGAAGCGGCTGAATGCAACAACATTAGACCCTCACGAGAGGAATGGACCATAGCAGCCAAGGTGGTTACAAGGGGAAAAAAAGGTGGGCTATAGAAACTTTTGATCCCTATAAATCACCGGATCCGGATGGTATTTACCCTATACTTATTCAAAAAGATATTGGGGTCACTATTGACCACCTGTATGCTGTTTTCAAAGCCTGTATTGCCACTGGCTATACACCTAAGGCTTGGAGAGCAGCTAAGGCGTTATTTATCCCTAAACCGGGAAAATCGTCGTACTACCTACCTAAGAGTTTTAGGACGATTAGTCTCACCTCATTTCTTTCGAAGACCCTAGAAAAAATGGTAGACGTGTATTTAAAGGGAACCTCTCTGGTGAACTTTCCACTGCATGACAGTAAACATGCCTACCAAAGGGGGAAATCCACTGAGACGGCCTTGCTAGAGCTGGTGGGGAAGGCGCAAGATGCGCTGGACCATAAGCAGATAGCACTACAAATTGTAGAAGTGTGGTGTCAGGAACAAAACCTCTCGGTCAACCCAAGCAAAACTGAGATGGTGCTGTTCACTACCAAACGCAACATTCCTGCAGTCAGGTGGCCATGTTTTTATGGCACCAACCCGGAATGTGTTCCGGAAGTGAAGTATTTGGGGGTCATACTTGATTCCAAGCTTACCTTCCGACAGCATGTGGACTCAAGGATTCAGAAAGCCACAACCGTGCTGTGGCAATGCCGTAGAGCTTTTGGGAGAACTTGGGGACTGAGTCCCAAGATGGTGATCTGGATCTTTACTGGCATTGTAAGACCATACTTAACGTATGGGGCACTTGCGTGGTGGCAAAGGGTCAAAGTTCAAAGCGTCAAGCTACAACTATCCAAGCTGCATAGGCTTGTTGGATTGTGTGCTACAGGCGCCATTAGGACTACTCCTACGGCAGCACTCGAGATTCTGCTAAATCTACCTCCCTTAGACTTGTTCATTGAACAGGAGGCGGCGAGAGCGATTGGAAGAATTGGATTAGTGCTGGGGCGTAGAGTGGTATTTGGCCATGGTGCTACGTGTACCATGATCAGCAGAGTTATCGATTCAGTCAGTAATGTTAGAGGTTCTTTCGTGGACACGATGTGCTCCGGACTCATTTTTGAGAGGGAGTACTTGTGTCTCATCTCAGACAGGGCTGACTGGAAAGAGGGTCTGCGACCCACACCAGATGGGGTGCAAATCTACACAGATGGATCCCTACTGGATGGAATGGCTGGTGCCGGCATCTACGATGTGGATCAAGGGGCCAAAATAGCCATACCACTTGGGAGGAATACGACAGTTTTTCAGGCTGAAGTGTTTGCTATTTTAACAGTTGTCTACAACTGTGTTGCAAGAGGTTTAAATATTAAATCCATCTGCATTTACTCAGACAGTCAGACGACTATCAGAGCACTCAACTCATGTACCGTTTCATCACGGTTAGTGGAAAAATGCGTCTGTGCGCTGAACAAGTTGGGTAGGAAAAACAGAGTAACGGTTTCCTGGATACCTGGTCACTCGGGTATCCCGGGAAATGAACTGGCTGACTCACTAGTGAGAGAGGGGTCAGATAAGCCGTTTTACGGTCCTCAACCTTCGGTAGGGTGGACCTACTCGGCCTCAAACAGGACCTCAGTAGACAACTAATCCACCGCCACCAACTCAGGTGGCAAAGGCTAAATCAGTGCAGGCAAGCAAAAATGATACTGATTGGGCCGGACTGCCGAAGGACGAGAATGTTGATGGGACTCGAGCGTAGAACCCTCAAGAAAATGAGTCAGCTGAACACTTCTTGTGTGAATGCCTGGCATTTCTAGAACCAGACTTGCCACACTGGGTGCGTGCACCCTCAGTAAGGAGGCGCTAGTAAACTTGGACCTAACTACGGTGCTAACCTTCATTAGAAGAACAAACCGGTTCGGGGAAGAGACCTAGCCTCTCAACCAACCTTTTTAGGAGGAGGCACAATGGGCCAGTCAGGCCTACGTGCACTGTGCGGACCCCTCCAATACAATACAATACAATACAGTGCCTATTTTTCTTGAGAGAGGCACCCGTTATTAGTTGGCCTATAAAAAGGGTTGAGCTCGTTATACATTTGGCAGTTTTTTCCAAACAGTCCACCGCGATAGAATTTGAAAGTAAAATCCAAACAATAGTTTCTCGTACAAAAAATAAGCATGCATAGTACATAGTACAAATTGGTAAGTTATTTTTTTGAAATAAATAATTAACAAGTGGTCAGAGAATTTGTTCGGGTGTAATACCAACTATTTCTTTGATTAAATTTGTTTCAATAGAATTGCGTCTTGGGTGTTATACCAAATCAAATTCAAAGTGTAATTTTTTGTTCGTTTTTCAGCTAAAGAACTAGAAAGAGATTTTTCATACAAATTGTTCGGTTACACCGAATCAACACCAACAGTTTGTGTTCAGGGTTTCTTTTAAAGGTTCAGAATTAACTTCTGGGTTTCATACCGATTTAATTCTGCGCTGTAGTTCTTTTGGGTTATTGTGTCAGGCATAGATCGTTCGGTTACATCAAATCAATACCAGCGATTTGTGCTTGCAAATTTAATTCAAAACGAAAAAAGATTGTAAATGCGGGTTGTTCGGTTACACTGAATAAACACCAGCAATTTGTTTTTGGAATCTTGTGCAAGTTCAAGATTGACTTTCGGATACTTAAACCAATTAAATTTTGAGCTTCAAGTCGGTTTTTTGTCAAACTAATCAAATTCATTTGTGAATGGTTCGGTTACACCGAATCAATACCAATCGTTCATATTTGAAATCTACCGGAACAAAAGAAATCAAATTCATTTTTTACATATCAAAATCAATTCTGATTGTTGTAACAATTTAATTGTATTGGCAAATTAATAATCAGATCGCATACCATTTTAATTTGAATCATCATCCAGATTTGGTTTATTTGTCAGGCGAGTGGAATTCTCTCTGAACTACGGAGTCTTGATTTCCATAGAGGAATAGGAGCGGCTCTTTAATTTTGGAACATCAACGGAGGATTTTTCCGCGACTACTCATATTAGTTTAATAGTTTTTTTTGTATATTAATCATTTAAGTTTTTTTATTTTCGCAATATTTTTTTTTCTTTTTTTTAAAATATTCATCATTTCAGATTTTATCGCAGTTTTTCTTATCTCTTTTGTATTAATAAATTTAATGCTTTTACTTTTCTTTTTAACGTAGAGTGACAAACAATTGTTTAGTTTTTAAGAACATTGAATAAAACGATTTCTTTATTTTTAACGAACAATCAAATCTTCTTATTTATTACCAGAAACCAATCCTTATTTTTGTGTGTTAAGTACAGGACTCAACATTTTAGTTCTTCGAGCCGGATTGGTTGACGGTCAGGATAAAAGGATCGCGTTCTGAACAATTGTTTATGACCCGGGGTTCACGATTAATCGCAATTTAGTGGCGAAGTCTGTGACACAATTGTTTCTTCCATTGTCAGCTTTCTGTATTCTCGTTTACAGAATTAGCAATCATTTTGTAGTTAGACGACGTACTCACAGGAGCTGATTCGATTGACGAAGCTCTTAATATCCAGAATCAATTAACAAATCTTTTAAAGGGGGGAGGGTTTATTTTACGCAAATGGGCCAGCAATGAACCTGACTTGCTCCATACAATACCACCAGAATTCTGAGAAATAAACCTATCGTTGACATTCGAGGAAAGTGAGCAAATAAAGGCTTTAGGCATACGTTGGCATCCTGGAGCCGACTCTTTTGACTTCGATATTAACCTTTCCAATGAATTACATGAAACCAATTCAAAAAGAAAAATTCTGTCCGAAGTTTCCCAATTGTTCTATCCATTAGGATGGATCTCTCCATGTATCCTGAAAGCAAAAATGCTGCTTCAACAACTATGGATGACTGGTTGTGGATGGGATGAACCAGTACCCGACAACTTAGACTCAGAATGGAAGCAGCTGAAAAACCAAATTGTTACGGAATTGAAACACATTCGAATTCCTCGTTGGATTCAAACAACAAAACATAGAGAAATGCAACTTCATGGTTTTTCCGACGCATCAACTAAGGCATTTGCGGCAGTAGTTTTTATGCGTGTCGTTAATGAACATGAAAGTGATTTTGTAAACCTTCTCACGTCCAAGACTCGTGTGGCACCACTTAAATTGGTATCTCTACCTCGGCTTGTACTGTGCGCAGCAGTTTTGTTGAGCCGTCTAATCAGACAAGTACGGCAAGATCTAAAAATTCCAAATGTGCCGTCCATTTCATGAACTGACTCCAAAAATACATTAGCATGGATAAAAGGTAATCCCAACAAGTATAAAACATTCGTGGCAAATCGGGTAGTTGAAATCCAGGAAAATTATTCCTTCAATTCATGGCGGTATGTTCCTTCGAAGGAAAATCCAGCAGATTGCGCTTCACGCGGAATAGACCCACTGACATTAAAAAACCACGATCTATGGTGGCACGGACCCTCATGGTTGAATGAAAACGACCATCATTGGCCAAAAGAAACGGGATCGATGTCAGAAAACATTTCTGAACAGAAATCAGTCAATATTGTAGTAACGCCGATAAAAACTCGGGTCCATTGGTTAGAAAGATACTCTTAGTTCACGAAACTGACCAGAATCATTGCATGGTGTCTACGTTTTCGGATAAAATGTAGCAAGATGGAAAATATACCAATCGAATTCTTGTCCACCGAAGAATTAAAACATGCCAAAATCATAATAATTAAAAATGTGCAAACGAAAGAATTTTCGGAGGAAATCAAATGCATAAAGTTAGGAAAATCACTACAAACTGGTAGCAAGTTACTGCCTTTAAATGCATTTATTTCCGCTGATGGTCTACTCAGACTGGACGGTAGATTAGAAAATTCCGCACTTCCCTATAACCAACGACATCCGCTCATTCTGCCAAAATCACACCACGTTACAAACATTTTAATTGATATGGCGCATTTATAAACGTTACATGGAGGTACTCAATTAACGTTCGCAATATTGGATTCTGGATGGCAAGAATATGGCCAGACATCGAATATTTAAATGCAATTGATGTGCCTGATTTCGCGGTAATGCACATACCCAGTTAATGGGACAATTACCAGCACCTAGAGTAATAAATGTTTTTAGACCATTCCAACATTGCGGCATTGATTACGCAAGCCCGATCGATCTCAAAATGTCTAGACATTGAAATTCGAAAAAATATAAGGAATACTTCAGTGTTTTTGTGTGTTTACGAAAGCCATTCATATTGAAGTAGTTTCCGACTTAACGTCACAAACATTTTTAGCAGCGTTCAGGCGCTTCATTAGTAGACGAGGTTGTCCATCAGATGTCTATTCGGACTGTGGAACGAACTTTGTTGGAGGGAACAGAATCATAACAAACAAAGCGATTTTACCTCATATGGCTGACTTGGGAATTAGTTGGCATTTTAATCCGCCAGCATCTCCTCATTTTGGCGGTTTGTGGGAGGCAGGTGTAAAATCTATCAAATACCACCTGAAAAGAGTGTTAGGAGACACATACGAAGAATTGAGTACCACCGTAACCCAAATCGAAGCTTGTTTAAGTTCTATACCTCTATGCCCATTAACCGCGGATATAGCAGATGTAGATGCGTTAACCCCCGGGCATTTTTTGACAGGAAACGCAGTATTGTCTCTTCCAGAGAAAAATTATGTAACTACAAAAATGTCCTTTTTATCAAGATGGCAATACATAACGTCACTAAAACAAGCATTTGGCAAAAATGGTCAAAGGAGTACTTGGCTCGACTCCAGCAAAGGCCTAAATGGCTGAAGGAAAGCCCCAATATCGCTATCGGGGATTTGGTCCTCTTAAAGGACAATAATTTGCCACCAGCCCAATGGCATTTAGGGCGAGTACTCGAAACACACCCAGGTAGAGACCATTTAGTTAGGGTAGTCACAATCAAAATAGCAGTAGGCACATTCAAACGACCAATTTCGAAAATTTGTATACTCCCTACTAATCAATAATCGGTGGCAGATTCTCTATGTGAAAGTTTTGTGTACTCTGTGTTAAATGTATTGTTTTTATAATAATTAAATAAACTCTTCAGATGGATTCAGACTCATTAATTATCGATAACGACTCAGATATGTCGGATTCAAGTCGACCACCCACCCCTGGCAGAGGCATTGACTGGAAAGCCCTAAGACGGCTTACTATTTCGCCGGTGAGGCCTCCACCACCCGTACCAAGGACTCCTCAATATACACCACAACAACTGAGACATATTCAGGGGTTGTTTAATATGAATCCTGATGTCGTGATGCCACTAAGGGAGGAAGATTTGGTGACTATCACTACGAAAGAAGTGATAGTCTTTACGATCTCTAACGACGAAGCAGCGAAAATTCCATGGGACCAACTCAAGGGCAATAGGCGAAACGCAACACAATATATAAAGAACTTAAATGCTAAAGAATTTAAAGATAAATTTACAAGGGCTGCAAAGGCGATCTTACAAAATCATTTTGTAGATGATCTTCTGGACAGCTTAAATTCAATTGAAGAAGCAATCAAATTAGCAAAAGAGGTAAAATATATCCATGAGAAGGATGGTTTTTATATACGAAACTGGATGTCGTATTCCCAAGAAGTTGTTGATGCACTAGGTAAATGTGAGACGCAAAGACGAACAGTCTCTTTCGACACAAATGCACACTTAAATCAACAAGAAAAGGTTCTTGAAATGTGGTGGTGCTTATCATCAGATGAAGTATTACGAACTTTGATGTCAGTTTTTGATCTTCTACGGTTTTTATCGTTCTTCCTATCCTATGTGAAAATACTTTTAAAGGACGTTTGGAGAGAAGCGAGCGACTGGGCTGAAACCCTACCTAACTGGTTATTCGAAAGATGGTTGAAATAGGTTCAACTCTTGCCAATGGTTGAAGAAGTTAAGATCAACAGATGCTACTCAACCTTTTTTACAAACAAGACAGCTAATATTCAACTACATGTGTTTGCGGCTATTGCATTTTTTAGAGTTGAAATCGACAATATTGTTGAAGTGGTTCTTGTTGCTGCAAAATCTAAGGTTTCTCCACAGCGCCCAATAATGTCTATTCCAAGATTAGAATTACAGGCAGCTCTAATTGGTTCGAGGCTAGCTGACAACATATGTAAAGGACATCAAGTTTCTATTTCCATAAGAGTAATGTGGACGGACTCTAAGACCGTTTTATCTTGACTTTATTCTGACGCAAAAAAGTATGTGCAGTTTGCCATGTTCAGAGTCAGCGATATTTTGAATCTTACAAAATTAAATGAATGGCAATGGATTCCATCCAAATTAAATGTAGTAGATGAAGCAACTAAGTGGAAAAGACTTCCTGGTTTTTCAGCCAATAGTCGTTGGTTTTGTGGCCCAGATTTTCTCCGCCCAAATGAAAATTCATAACGAAAGGAAGAGAAATGGCTACGTAGAGAATGTAATGAAGAAATGCGGCCTAATTATGTGCTGGTGATTGACTTTTCCGCTTTTAAATCAGTAAATCTTATTAATGTTCACCGATTCTCTAAATGGAAACGTTTATTTAGATCATTGACATATTGCTTCAGATACATAACAAATCTGCAATGGAAATGTGAAAAGCAGTCGACAATAGTGGGATTGTTGACATCATCTGAAATCTAAAATGCTGAATGTGAGTTATACCGCCGTGCACAATCTGATCACTACTCAGAAGAAGTGTCAATTCTAAAAAATCAAAAGAAACAATCGATTTTTTCAAAAACTGCACTTCCAAAATCCAACTCTCTTGCTCGATGTTCTCCATATTTAGATGAAAAAGACATCTTGGGAGTACACGGACGAATTGATAACTCCACTGAAGCAACTGCAAATATGAGACGACCGATTATATTGCCCAGGCACAGTCACATCTAAATGTCGATTTTTATCATCGAAAGTATTGCACTATATTTCAGTTAGAATATTGGGTGATTCATTAAAATCATCAAGTATTCTAAGAAACAAGAAAAAAAAAACAACTATCACAAAAATAAAACAACACAGGCAAACGATCTTTTCCAGAAACGCCAAGAAAAAGCTTTCTAACACATTTCGATGAAGAAATGGAGAAGCTTCTCTTCAAATAATTTCGACACGTTTCGATGAAACTTCTCGAATTTGGACCGATGGGTATATAAGGAAAAAATATCGTCGAAACAACACAGTTGAAGTCTAAAGCTTCGTCGGAGATTATACAAGGCAGAGATTTGAAACGTGATTATTTTTGTGGTAGGTTTACAAAGGGATTGTAAAAACAATTTGTTTAAAAGTAATAATTGTGATCAATTATTGAAATAATTTTTTAAAACTGTGATAAATTGATTCTAATAATTAAATTATTGAAAGACAAATATATTTAAAACTAATTGTAACGCAGAAATAATTATAAATAAACTTTATACACTAAATTCACATAAAAAAAAGTGTTATCATTTCAATAATATTGAACCGAACGGGTAGCACATCACATTGGTGTCAGAATTGAAATTATTTATTGTGAATCAGTGCGGGAAAGACAATTGTGCTAAAAATTGCTGCAAGAAAATTCGAAATTAAGCTAGAAACTTCTGTGGGAAAAATTTCGAAGCAATTCGTTATTAAGAAATTTGAGTGTATAACAATTTCAACGGTGCGAGAAATTTCAGGGGCGTAGAAGAAATTTTGTGTACTTTTGTATGAGTTGTATAAAAATTTCGATTGTGCGAAATTTGAGGTTATACGTGTGAAAATTTCGATTGTACGAGAAATTTCGTGGAAATTAAGATTATACTAGGAAATTTCGTGGTATTTAGATACTGTGCGAGAAGTTTCGATAGAACATAAGAATTTCGTGAACAATTAAAAATATTTGAACAATGGAAAGTAAATTATTAGATAGTTTGAGTACATCGGAACTATCCACAGTTCTGCGTGTGTGGAAGTCAGTTTCCACGGGAACTAAAACAGAAAAGAAGAAAATAGTAATCGCTGAATGTGTAGCAAGAGAACTAGACAGTAGCACATTCGACTTTAGTGAAATTCTGAAAGAGGAAGAACAAGAAGAAATCAACAACGAAGAGGGAAACCAAGAAGAAATTACCAACGAAGACGCGGCTAAAACAACAGCAAGTGTTCAAGATGATTTAAAGACACTTATGCCCATGATGATCGGTCTTCATACTAGTCTACAAGGCGAATTAAAATCAACCGCTTGTAGTTTACAAAATGAAATGCAATCAAATGCTTCCAGTTTACAAGAAGAAATGAAATCAAATGCTTCCAGTCTACAATCAAATATTTCCGGACTCGAGAATAAAATGGACTCAACTAATTCCAGTCTACACAGTTTACAAGATGAAATGAAATCAACTGTTTCTAGTCTTCAAAATGAAATTAAAACAAGCGTTTCTGGACTAGAAACCAAAATGGAGTCTAGTATGGGTGAACTAAAATCTCAAGTTGAATCCAGTGTTGCGAACTTAAAAGACAAAATTACTACAGAAGTCTCTACAGTTCGCACAGAAGTAAGCAAAGCTGAGCAGAGATTGGAAGATAAAATGAAAAGCAATACTACAGATCTAGAGAACAAAATAACTACCGAAGTCAGCAACGTTGAGCAGAAATTGGACCAGAAATTGGAACAAAAAGTAGCAGAAATAGAAGCAAAAATGGCTGACATCAAAGAAAATAAACCAAATATTGAGTCATCAGGTAAAAGAATGAAGCCACCAATATTTGACGGCAAAACTTCATGGCCAGTATACAAACGACAGTTTGAAGCGGCTGCTGTTGCGAACGGCTGGTCCGATAAAGAAAAAGCCACTGCATTAATTCTGGCTTTGCGCGGAAATTCAGCAGATTTGTTGCGGACGATCTCACCGGAAAATGAGAAAAATTACAATTACATTGTAACACAATTGGACATTCGATATGGGGATAACCATATGAAGGACGTATACCGAATGGAGCTCGTCAACAGAATGCAAGAATCTGGAGAGACACTTCAGGAGTTGTCAGCAGATATTGAGCGGTTGGTATACTTGTCATACCCCGATTATCCCCTGGAGCTGCCGAATGACTTGGCTGTAGAAAGATTCACTAATGCCATTCGGGATGCAGACATTCAGTTCAAGGTCCGGATTAGTGGAAAGCACATGTTGCACGATGTGTTGGCTGTAGCGTTGACATTGGAAGCTGCAAAGAGAGCAACAAGGGCGGTTCCAATGGTACGAGCCGCTATGGTTGATGAAGATTCAACAGTACTAACGGCAGACCAACTAACCGAAAAGATAAAGGCGGATGTGCAACAAGCTATCCAGGAATTGGAATTGAACGATACTAAAAGAAGACTGAAATGCTGGGGCTGCGGTAAAGAAGGACATTTAGAGCAGCAGTGCCTCAACCAGGCAAAAGCACCAATTATGGTATCGGTCTCTCTCCTACAACAGAAGAATAACAGATTGACGACGCAAGGAGTAATTGCTGGTCATCGATGCAGGATCATCGTAGATACTGGCGCGAGTAGATCCATCGTGAACAGGAAGCTCATTAATAAAAAACACATGAGCAGAAGCAGTAACAGTGTTCTTCAAACGGTTACAGGGGAATCATCTCCGATTCTGGGTGAAGTGATTCTAGCATTAGGGCTAGATGAGTATGTGTTTCGACATACGTTTTTGGTGGCTGATATAATGGACGATTGTATCATGGGCCTGGACTTCATGAAACAGAATGGAGTGAGCGTAAACATTGAAGATAGGTTATTGCGATGTGGAAATATTGAGTTCCCGCTATCGTTGGAGGAAGCAGATTCCAGTGGCAGCAAATCAAATCTACGAGACCAACAAGTTACGTCAAATGCGAAGGCTGTTGTAGAAGTGAAACTGATGGACGACATTGGACTGACAACTCAAGATACGGAGTTGTCAAAAAGCAAAAATAAAAGGAAAAGAAGCAAATCCAGTGTCGTAGATATTGAAGGGGTTTTCGAGGAAACGAGTAAGGACTGCAGGAATGTGAAAAAGGTAGTAGCTATCCGTACATTAAGGATTGGAGGTGTTGACATGTCGAGCATCCGAAACGAGCAGCTAAAGGATGAAGATGTTGGACCAATCCTTAAATGGAAGAAAAGGGGTCAGCGTCCAAAATGGAGCGATATTGTAATACGCAGTGATACGACAAAAAGTTATTGGGCTCAGTGGGACTCGTTACAGATAGAAAATGGCGTTCTGAGCAGAAAATGGGATTCTCCTGATGGAAAAGCCAAACTAATGCAGTTGATCGTGCCTAAGTCCAAAGTACATTTCAGTTGGAATATTGGGTGATTCATTAAAATCATCAAGTATTCTAAGAAACAAGAAAAAAACAACTATCACAAAAATAAAACAACGCGGGCAAACGATCTTTTCCAGAAACGCCAAGAAAAAGCTTTCTAACACATTTCGATGAAGAAATGGAGAAGCTTCTCTTCAAATAATTTCGACACGTTTCGATGAAACTTCTCGAATTTAGACCGATGGGTATATAAGGAAAAAATATCACGAAACAACACAGTTGAAGTCTAAAGCTTCGTCAGAGATTATACAAGGCAGAGATTTGAAACGTGATTATTTTTGTGGTTGGTTTACAAAGGGATTGTAAAAACAATTTGTTTAAAAGTAATAATTGTGATCAATTATTGAAATAATTTTTTAAAACTGTGATAAATTGATTATAATAATTAAATTATTGAAAGACAAATATTTTTAAGACTAATTGTAACGCAGAAATAATTATAAATAAACTTTATACTCTAAATTCACATAAATAAAAAGTGTTATCATTTTAATAGCATCGAACCGAACGAGTAGCACGTCACAGTATTATGATAGCAACCATGAAACGGTAATTAATGAATTGAAGCAAAAATTTTCGATTACTAGCTAAAGAGTAGTCCTGAAAAGCGTGTGCAATAAGTGCCAGCGATGTAAAAATAATCGTGCTAAAACGGCTCCACCGGAGATGGCACCGCTTCTGGCCGCTAGACTGTCAGCCTTTGCACGGCTATTTTCATACGTAGGTGTAGACTATTTTGGACCATATTTAGTTGCAGTGGGAAGATGTACTGAGAAAAGATGGGGAGTACTCTTCACATGTCTCACTGTTCCAGCTATCATTATAGAAATTGCACACACATTAACAACAGACTCGTGCATCATGTGCATCCGTAATTTTATCGCTACAAGGGGAATAAGCCTTTGGAGACGTTTGGTAATAACGGAACGAATCTTCGAGGAGCTGAAAAAGAATTTAGAATAGAACTAGCTAAATTCGATATGAACATGGTCAAGAGTAGTTTCAGCACGTCCAAGTCCAAATGGTATTTTAACCCACCTGCTTCTCCCCACATGATAACGCACTTACAGCAAATAATTTTTTGCTGGGGTCATCAAATGGCAACAAACCTACAGGGCACTTTGACGAAACTGATCTAATAGTGCGAAAAAAGTGGAGAAAATCACAACAAATGGCTAACCTGTTCTGGCGACGATGGGCCAAAGAGTATCTTCCTACGCTCACTAAGAGGACTAAATGGTTCCACCAAGCTCAGAATCCTATAAAAAACATATAGTAACTTAAAATCGGCCTATAGCCGATTTTTTGATGCCCTATGGTAGAAATAGGACAGAAAAACCGTCAAATCTAACAGAATTTCAAGGTTTTTTCTCCATAACTTTGTTTCCTCTTTCCAAAATTTCCTCTAATTCGCAGGTAACCTAGACCCTAATAGGATGAATCCAATCCGCAAATCAGTATGTTAGTTTTTAAAGTACATCAAAAAAACTTTATGGACAAACTTATTTTCTCCTAGGATTATTTCTTTCTCCACTATCCTTGGACCGATTTTGCTCAAATTTAACATGGTATCGTCTATTTATGTAGTTAACCTATGTAATTAATTTAAACAAAATAGATTCACAAATTTTCCAATTACATCCGAAAAACCATAACCAAAAAAACGACAAAACTTTCTGGCCACACTGGGTTTTCCTTTATAACTTGGCCCCCCGTATATCGATTTTGTTCAAATGCAATACCAAATCCAGTTAAGGAATAAGTAACTCATATTATAAATTTCATCAAAATTGGATAACGCGTTTTTGAGTTATCCTGTCTACTTACGGACGGACGGACGGACGGACGGACGGACATGCATAAATCGTTATAACTTTTGATTCCCTACACAACCATACCCTTGAAATTTTTCTGCGATGATTATGTCTATGTGTTACACACTTAGTGACAAAACTAATATACCCTCTGGTAGTACCTACCATAGGGCATAAAAAGAGATATCGTTTTGATTGTAGATGAAAATTTACCAAGGAATTATTGGCTGAAGGGCATCGAAATAGAAGCTACACCTTCGAAGGACGGTAAAATACGAAAGGCTACAATACAGCCTAATGAACCTATATGTGTAAGACCCGTGGCCAAGTTGGCTGTTTTGGACGTTAGAAGCACTGTCGACGAAGGTATTGTTAACTATTTTCCACTGGAAAACGTTACCAGGAGGGAGGATGTTAACGACATTGCAGTTGAAAATTGAAAATTTAAAACCTAGTAGCTGTGAGGAAATTTGAAAAATAAAAGAAACACACGAAAAATTTGATTCTTTGAGAAAATTTGAACGTCAATTAAATAAATTATTATCATAAATATAAAATAATTGGTCTAAAGATTTGAGCAGCGAACTAAACGTATTAATATAAATATTTAAAAGAAAGAAAATGTAATGTATCCAATTTTAGATATTTTAAAGTTTAATTTTATTGTAAATAAAAAATCTATTAAAACTTGAATTTCGCGTCTTATTGCTAGACGACCTAATAAGAATGCGGTCGGCAACACTAGTGAAAAACCATTCAAATGCGATCACTGCAATCATTCTTTTAGGGGAAGGGGTAATCTTAAAACGCATATGAGAACGCATACTGGTGAAAAACCATTCAAATGTGATCACTGTAATAGTTCATTCACCCAAATTAGTAATCTTAAAAAGCATATGAGAACGAATACTAGTGAAAAACCATGAATGAAAAAATATACACAGAATATGCACTCTGCATGCCAGCCATTTTGAAATTTTATTTTCAAACATTTTGACATCCTTTCCTATCAACTAAATAAATAAATAAAGAATTGTACAATATTAATAAAGAAAAATGCATATTTCAATTGCTAGAGAACATCCCTTTCCGTTATTTATAAATAAAGGGTGTCCCAAAATTTGAATTTTGTGCCATGTTTGCGATAAAGTGTTGCCAACGAAGTAAAAGACAGCGTGACAGCTGATAGTTCAGGGTTATTAAGTATGTAGCGCTACACGAAAGAACAACACATTTCCATTGTTGGGCTAACATTTTTAAAAAATTGTTGATTTTTCCTACAAAATCATCTTCAGCGATGAGGCTCATTTTCATCTTGATGTGTAACAACCGGCGTTGGTTGTATGTTAGGAATTTGCTTGCTTGATCAAACAAATATCCTAACATTGTGATCCTTTGCTAAAAGGCATATAACTGACTGGTATCAGTTATATGTAGTGGTACTAGAGCCGAAAGTAACCAAGAAAAGGTACACCTAGCTTCATTGCTCTAACTAGCTCGTCGGAGGGAAGTGGACGGTTACCTTCTACCACTAATCACGGTGTTACACAAAGTTTCATGTGTACCATGATTTGGGCTGACGAAAAGGCTGGAGAAGTGGATTTATTACGTCCACACCTTTTCATGTCATTAGCGGGTATATAAAATAAAAAGACAAAACTGATTTTTATGAAACTTGGAGATTTAGGTGAACCAAAAGTTCAAACAAGGGTTGCCAGATAAAGGAAAGAGGGGAATCGTCTGGTTGAGACAAGTGTTGGATCTCACACTGGCGTGATATTTGGCATATGTTTCAATCGGATGATGATCAGCAAAGGTACTGGATGGACATGGCAAAATAATTATTTTAGGTAACATCACCTGAAATTTTGCCGTATCCACCAGATAGTTGGTCAGGAAGTAGGCCCGATTGATACCATCGAGTATTATGGGACGCAATACAAAAAGGTTGAACACCCGCGTAATTCGCGACCTACTCGTATGGATCAATTGTGCCTACGGAAAACTTTTTTTTTGGAGGGTGGCTGTGTTTGAATTCTAGTATGGTTCGCGGTATATGGGTTCTTCACCCATAAATTAAGAATTATTTCAGATTTAAACACAATTTGAAGTGTTTTTTTTGCGCTCTGCTTTATCAAACACAGTCAGTTTCCAACTTTTAACATCACCTGGTTAATTATTAAATTAACCAAAATGCTGCGCTGTGTTGTCATTGAATTTGGTGGATTTTCCCTGCTGCTGCTCTCGCTGCACTCCCTCCCTGTACATTTCATTCAACGGTTTTCACTTCATATCGAAAAGAAAGAATACAGTGACCAAACACTATATATAGTTTTTGGAAATTCTTTTCTTTTTCTTCATGCAAAATAAATACAAAATAAATAATAATAATAAATAAGGATAAATTAAATAAATTGAATGAAATTAAACAAATTAAATAAATTAAATAAAGTAAATAAATTAAATTAAATTTATCACCATTTTTACGACAGTCGGGTTCTTAAATACTTGACTGATTGGATTTTTTTCTCATTTTTCAGAAACAGGGTGCTCGTCCCAAATCCTTGCAATTTACGGGGGACAATATGTCAGGCGCGAAATGCCTTTTAGCACAGTCTAATAATAATCCATCAACTGGCTTGGGAACAACCCCAGATTTACGGGATTTAGGAAATATGTTTTTCTCGCCACAGCAACCTTATAATAACTCCATCTTAGCTAACACTTCTTTTTCACAACCGCCCCCTGTAGTTCCCAATAAGGAAACAATTCAGGAATGGATTCAGGCTGCGATAAAGCAGAGTGAGAATTCCCTCAGGGAATCCATAAAAAAGAATTTGAAACTAAATTTCAAAACCAACACGAAATTTCCCACCCTGAGTCTGTACCTTCGAATGAGCGTTCCCAACTACGTAAGAATTATGGTCGTGTCAGTGACGATATACCAGCATATACGACCCCGATGCATTCACAACCTGGTGTGACGAGTGAGAACATACAAAACATGTACTCACTTCCACAATGGTTTTCTTTACCCCCACCGAGCATTGGCGATAATCGGATGGACAAATGGGGAATTAAATTTAGTGGAAGTTCTCACGGAATGTCAGTGGACGATCTCATCTTCCGTGTTGAGACTTTGCAAAGCCGGAGTGGAATTCCATGGCATGTAGTATGCGGAAATTTCCATCTCCTATTAACAGAGATGGCAGAAAGTTGGTATTGCAGATTCCTAAGAAGGAATCGATTTCCCAATTGGCCAACTCTGCGTGACGCCCTCTCGCGTCAATTCAGAAGTCTTGACACGTATCATGAAATTGTCCAACGCATCTTGCAAATGAAGCAGAACAATAATGAGTCGTTCGACATATTTTACAACACCGTTCTAGCATCAGATGAAAAACCCATTACCTGAATCAGAATTGGTCCAAATTGTGAAAAACAACACCAAAGAACGAGTGTCAAACCTAGTGTTTGGCATTAATATTCATTCTCTCGAAGAATTGCAAGATGTGTGTAGAAGAGCGGAGCGGCATCTATCTTCAAAAGAATCTGCTAGACGTTTATGGCAAGCACCCACTAAACCCATTCATGAAATTGAGTATTTTCCACCTGATGAAGAGGATTTATACCCATACCCGAACTTTGTGCCCGTCCAACCACCGTTACGTGTGTTGGAAGCAGTGGAGCCTGAAAGCAGACCGAGGCGGCCGTGTTGGAATTGTGGCCAAATGGGCCATGATTTTTATTTCTGCCCTTCTGACAGGCGGAATTTGTTTTGCTATCGGTGTGGACATAAAGGTGTTGTCGCGCCGCAGTGTCCCCGCTGTAATCCGGGAAACCCCCAAGGGCACTGAGGACACCTCGGATGCCACCGATGCACCCAGACCAACCCCCGACTTACAAATAGGCCCTCGCGACCTTCCGAATGGCCCGCACTCGGTATCAAGCATTACCATCCTAAAACGTGATACCGATTGGAACGTGCCTATCACGAAAAACATTACCCCGATGAAATCGCTTCATCAGAGACAGATGGAGTATGAGGATGCTCGGAAAAGAATTTTCGAGGCCCTTCCACAAAGCGGTGTTTCAAAACACATTGAACGCTGTCGAGCGCGCGCGGTCAAAGCTAAAGATGGATGACATTCGACCCTATGCTCGGGTAGAAATCGCTGGTGAACCTCTGCTAGGTCTCCTAGACAGCGGCGCTAGCATTTCATGCCTTCGTGCAGAGTCTGTTGAATTCCTTGAACGGAAGAACTTGCAGTTGTTAGGACGGAGTTCTGTAGTCAGGACAGCTGATGGTGCTTCGCAATCAGTTCTTGGGCATCTCTTGTTACCAATTACGTACAAAAACGTAACAAGAGATGTTAAACTCTACGTTGTGCCCGGTCTAACGCAGGTACTGTACCTTGGCATCGATTTTTGGAAGGATTTTGATATAGCTCCACATCTGTTTGCATCTGTTGATGCGATTGATGACGACCCCGTTGAGGACCGCAATATGCATGTCCTAAACGCGAATGAAAAGATGCACCTTGAAAAGGCCAAATCGCGATTTCCTTCTTTCAACCACTTCGGGCTCGGTAAGACCAATCTCGAAGAACACGTGATTGATGTAGAGGGTCTAGAGCCAATTAAGCAACGGCACTACCCTGTTTCGCCAGCGGTACAAAAATTAATGGATGCAGAGATAGATCGGATGTTGGGTATGGGAGTAATTGAGGTAAGCCACAGTGCCTGGAGTTCGCCTATAGTCCTGGTTCGCAAGCCCGGAAAAGTACGCTTGTGCCTGGACTCAAGAAAGGTGAACCGGGTAACTAAAAAGGATTCTTACCCCTGCCCCACATTGAAGGTCTCCTCCGCCGTCTCGAAAATACGAAATACATTTCGAGCATTGATTTAAAGGATGCCTTTTGGAAAATACCACTGGAAAAACAGAGTAGAGAGAAAACGGCTTTTACTATTCCTGGCCGCGCTCTGTATCAATTCACAGTGATGCCCTTCGGTTTGTGCAACGCTCCCCAGCGTATGTGCAGACTGATGGACAAAGTCATACCGACCCACTTGAAGGAACAAGTTTTCTTGTATTTGGACGATTTATTGGTGGTATCTAAAGACTTTGAGATGCATTTGGACCTGTTGAACAGTGTCGCTCGCTGCCTTATGACAGCGGGACTTACAATCAACATGGAGAAAAGCAAATTCTGCTTTAAGGAAGTCCGTTATCTTGGATACATTGTTGGGAACAGTTGTTTAAAAACTGATCCCGGCAAGCTGTCTGCGATGGCAGATTTTCCGGTACCATCTTCTCCAAAGCAGGTACGGCGGTTTTTGGGGATGACAGGCTGGTATCGAGGGTTCATAACCAACTATTCTAGCCTTGCATCTCCAATAACCGATTGTCTCAAAAAATCGGTCAAATTCACCTGGACCGATGGTGCACAAAAAGCTTTTGAGGTGCTGAAGGCATCTCTGATTTCTGCTCCAATTTTGGCGAACGCTGACCTCAGTAAATCTTTCATCATTCAATGTGATGCTTGTAAAACTGGAGTCGGCAGTGTGCTTTTGCAGTATGACGAACAAGGGAGCGAGAAACCAATCGCCTTCATGTCACAGAAACTAAACACTGCACAGCAAAATTATAGCGCTAGCGAACTTGAATGCTATGCTGCTGTGCTAAGTGTAAAGAAGTTTCGGGCGTATGTGGAAGGACAACCCTTCAAAATTGTCACCGATCATGCGAGTTTGAGGTGGCTCATGGACCAGAAGGACTTGAGCGGGCGTTTAGCACGATGGAGTCTAAAGCTTCAGGCCTTTGACTTTGAAATAGAACACCGTAAGGGATCGTAAAATGTGGTTCCCGACGCTTTATCCAGAATTCTGGTGGAAGAAGTGACGGAACCTGTCCCTTGCGTTGATCTAGATTCGGAACACTTTAAGTCAGAGGAGTATCAAGCATTGATCAACACGGTTACGGAAAACGGACACAGGTTACCCGATATGCAAGTATCGGATGGCTATGTGTACGTTAAAACCGAATTCACAAAGAATGTCGATCGTGCTGATAGAACCTGGAGACTTTGGATTCCGATGCAACGACGCCCGAACTGGTCTGACTGGCACATGATCCGCCTCAGTCTTCGCATGGTGGGATCGCGAAAACGTTGTATCGATTACGGCAAAGGTACTTCTGGCCGAAAATGGCAGCAGAAGTCCGAAAATACATAGCTGATTGTGCAACGTGTAAAGAAACAAAAGCCCCTAATTGCATATTGCGGCCGCCAATGGGTAGTCTGGTGGAGGTCCATAGGCCGTTCCAACATTTGTATATAGACTTGCTAGGTCCTTATCAAAGATCTAAGCGAGGGAATACAACCCTCCTTATCATCTTGGATAAATTTACGAAATTCGTTTTGCTGAAAGCGTTGCGTCGTGCAAGTGCGGCGAGTATCGTCCATTTCGTCGAGGAAAACGTGTTTCAACTGTTTGGTGTACCGGAAGAAATGGTTCCCGACAATGGCCCCTAGTTCCTTTCAAAGGAATTCGCTAAATTGTTGTCAACTTATGGTGTAAAGCGTACTCGTACCGCGGTATATTCTCCGCAGTCAAATGCTTCGGAACGCGTAAATCAGTCAATTTTGGCCGCAATAAGATCCTATGTGCGTGACGATCACCGGGAATGGGATTTGAACCTTGGAAGCATTGGCATTGCCCTTAGGAGCACTGTCCATGCAGCGACTGGTTCCGATCCATATTCCCTGGTGTTCGGTACGCACATGGTGACACACGCGAGCACGTACAACTCTTCTGAAAGCTTGACTGCGTTGCGGAACAAGATTTTGAGATATTACCGCCGATTGATCACCGTAAGTTGGTACACGAGCGTGTCCTGAGGAACTTGGAGAAAGCTCATGAACGCCATGGAAACCAATATAACAAGCGGGTGAGGCACGTTACCTACGTGCCCGGTCAAGAGGTTTACCGAAGGAACTTCACACTTAGCGATTTCTCGAAAAATATCAACGCTAAGCTAAATCGCAAGTTCCTAAAGTGCCGAATTGTCCGAGCCGTAGGTAATTCCATGTACGAGATCGAGGATCTTCGCGGCACTCGTATTGGCATGTACCATGCAAAGGACCTAAGGCAATAGCCCGGCTAGCATGGTATAGCACGAGACTTCTCCAGGGTGTGGTCGAGTCCCACGTTGGGCTGGTTCAAGATTACACTGATTTCCAATTGCACCCACAAGCTTTTCAGCTTCTCAAGGAACGTTTGCACATTTCCTTGAGAATCTATGTTGTAACATGTGCCGTGCAATGGTGCCTCCACTGTATTTTGATTTTTTTTTTTGAATCATAAAAATTAGCTGATTGCAGTATTGCATGGGACAATTGCATTGATTTTTTTTCATTTTTAAAAGTAAAGCTATTGTTAAAAAAAGTATATAATGTTATATTTTTTTTTTTTTCAACAACTGGGAGAGGTCAGAAAAGGAAAACGGGATTTGGAAAAATTCGGTTTTTCTTTTGGGTGTGGGCGAGGAAAAACGGAAACTGGACTTGGAATAGGTTTTCATAAGTGGACGGTCTTAAAATTTGGGTTTTTTTCTTGGAGTTTTTTTAATAGTGGTCAATTTTCTCAGTTTCTTCAATTTTTCGAGTTTTTTTCTTTTTTTGTGAAGAAAATAGGAGTTTTTTTCATACAGTGGTGTTCACTGAAATCCGGACACTTTGAATTCCTGGAAAAAATGCATGGTGCAGGTCAAAATTTCATCCCCCCCCATTTTTTTTTTCAGTATTTAGTTACTTGATTTATGTAGTAACTGTATATTTCAAAAAATAGTTTAGAAACAATCGATAACTCAAGTAATGAGCATAAACATTAACTAAATGAAAAAAATGTCGAAATTAAGTGAGTCTGAAAAAAGTGTTATTATCGCATTATGGCATAAAGGATTGTCAGTACGGGAAATTAGTGATAGAGTATCACGGGGGAAGTCCTCTGTTGCTGATTTAATAAAAAAATTTAAAAATACCGGGACCACAGAACGCTCCAAAGGATCTGGAAGGAAACGCAACACAACCATAGTAGAAGACCAATTTCTGGTCCTTCGTTGCAAACGAGACCGCTTTAAACCTTCCACAAAATTGAAAGCGAAGCTTGCTTTAGCCAGTGGAACTGAAATTTCTGCGGTAACCGTGCGGAGGGGGTTACTGGAGGCAAATCTAAGGTCACGTTGCTCGCTTCAAAAGCCATTTTTAAAGGTTTAATCAAAGATCACTCGGCTTCGGTGAGCCCAGGAATATTCCAGTTGGACCCGGGAGATGTGGAATAGAGTAGTATTCTCTGAGGAAAGCAAATTTAAGCTGCATATCGGGGATGGGCGGAGAACGCCTTAGTGATAACTGCATTCAGGAAATTCCCAACAAAGCTTAAGGAGTAATGGTCTGGGGATATTTCAGTGCAAGTGGTTTAGGTCATCTGGGGTTTATAGATGGAAGAGTAACCGCAGATATGTATTTAAATGTCCTAGAGAGTCATTTGAAACAGTCAGTTTTGGAAACTGAAAAGTACATCTTTCCGCAAGATGATACGCCAGCACACACTTCAGAAAAGGTATTTATTTATTTTTTTAGAACTATTGGGCAATCCTCAAGAAAATCCAGTCCTAACATTTTGTGAAATTTTATTAACTTCCGTTTTTTTTTCATTTTCAGGTAAAAGACTACCTAAACCAAAACGGTAATCACACTTTGGAATGGCCTGCGTACAGCCCAGATCTTCATCCCATCGAAAATATCTGGGCTATTATGAAGAAAAAGTCTGTAAAGGTAATCTCCAAACACAACAGGACTTAAAGTGGCAAATTCAAAGTGCTCGGAATGAAATTAGTGATGACGTCACTGGAAATTTGGTGAATTCCATGAAGCACAGGTGCACAGCGGTTATTAAGGCAAATGGCAGTCATACTTAATTATAAATAGGAGGTCCCAACTAGTGTGTACAAAATACAATTGATAAATTTTATTGAATTTATTTATAACATGTTTTTTTTGTACCCTAATAAACGTAATATTTACAAAAAATTATCTGAATTCTTATTAATTTCTTTAATTTTCCAATAAAACCATAAATACTGATTGAACCATATAATTTTTTTAGTGAATATTATGTGAGGTAATATAAAAAATTATTTCACCGAATAAGCATCACTACTTTTTGGAAAAAATCGCTTCAAATCGAAAAAAGGTAAGTGTCCGGATTTCATTGAACACTGTATATTCGAATTGATATTTTTTGGAAATTAAAGTTTTTGTATGATTTAGTGAATCCAAAGAAAGTTTGGTTTTTTATAACATTTGAAAATTTATCCGTTAATAAGAAATTACTGAACTATAAAAAGTTATGAATATAATTAATGTCTTATTTAAAAATCTGTTAAAACCCATGAAAAAAAGACATAATATTAGTAATTTGATATTAATAAAAACGTCCAACATTTAAAGAAAAATTCTTAAATCATTATGATTTAAGTGAAATATGTTTAAAAACTAATATTAATCAAATAAATATAAATATTAATAATAATTATAATAATTATAATAATAATAATAAGAAAATACATAAGAAAACGTACATAAATATACATAAAATTCACATCGAACATCATACAAAGAACAAAAGAGAAACAGCAAATCCAACAAAAATACAAACCAACATATAAAAGAAGAGCGCTCACCCACTCAACATTAATTTAGTTTTTTTTTGTTTTGAATTTTCAATTCTTTTGGTTTTTTATTTTTTTTTTTAGTTTTTAAGGACTGGGTGTTACGCAGAGGCCTCCGCGGAGCAAATGTAAGTTCCATAAATTGGTTTTATTTTACTTTTATTTTTATTTACGTAGAAAAATTTTATTAAAGTTTTGGGTTTTTTTTTATTATTTAAATTCGTTTTTTTTTTTTCAATTTTGCCTACTTTATAGAGTTAAATTTTATTATGATTTTGGTTCCATTTGCTTATTTGTTTTCATAAGTATAAATACTTTTCTTGCAAATTCTTTTTTTTTTAATAAACAATGTGTTACGGATGAAACGGTTGGTTTTTTTTTTTCTTTCTTTTTATGGTATTTTGTTTTCTCTCTCTTGATTGTTTAATATGAAGTGTTAAAGCCCAGTTGTGCGGGAGGGCATGTGGGTGAGAGGGGCGTGATAGAGTGAATCCACCAAAGAGAGTCAATGGACTATGTTATTTTCATGGGCAAAACATAGTCATGGAGAGTCCTGTTTTGTCGGACTCTACGGGTGGGATAAATTTAGCCCATGGGGTGAACAATATCATCGGTTCACCCCCTCCGATGACAACATCGGCGTCACGTGCAATTTTGACGCCATAAATCAGTCCGTCTTTTGTCCGTTGAGGGTTTTGTAATCATATAAATATAAATGCTTGCCCTCTTTCCTTTATCTGGTAACCCTTGCTTGAACTTATAGTTCACCTAAAAAATCAGTTTTGTCTTTTTATTTTATATACCCGCTGATGACATGAAAAGGTGTGGACTTAATAAATCCACTTCTCTAGCCTTTTCGTCAGCCCAAATCATGGTACACATGAAACTTTGTGTAACACCGTGATTAACTAGTATTTGACATTTGACATACCAAATTATTTTGACTTGTTTTTTTGAAATGATATAAAACAAAAAATTAAAATAATTAATATTGAAAATAAACAAAATAAATTTGAATTAGGTAAGAAACTCCATCCTTTTTGGTTAATTTATTTGTGATTAAAAATTTTCTTTTCTTAGAAGAAATTGATTGAGAAAAATGGCAGGAAGTATTTTGGAAAAGGAAACTATTTTATTTACTGACGAAAATCAATCTGAATTTATTTTAACAGAAATTGCAATTAAACAAGAACCAGAACTAATTATAGAGGATGAAGATGAAATTGAAAAAAAATCATGAATTCTTAGATAAAAACGATATAACTGAAGAAGATCGAATGAATTTGATTTGGTATAGTTGTGCAGTTTGCGAAGAACGTTTCTTAAGTATCGAAGATTTATTATTGCACAACGAAACTCACGTGAAATTTGAAGAAACTGCAATGAACGTTTCGAATACTGAGTCGAATACTGAACAAAAACCATTTGAGTGGGATGATTCATATGCTTTAAAGGAAAACCTAGTAGTACAATGCCGTATGGATACTGGTGAGTCTTGTTTTAAATGTTGTAAATTTGATAAAACATTTTTATTATATATTTAAAAATGAGCAAAGCAAACCATAGTAGTGAATTAAAATTTTCTCTATATCGGCCGGACCACTATGCAACTTTCCCGATAATGTTATCAAATATTCATTTCAGTTCTCCTATTCTAAATGTACATTCCAAGTTTCATGAACATGTGTCTAGTATTGGCCGAATTATTAAGGTTTTTTTATTTTGCATTCCCGTAACCCCCACAGAGGGGAGTCGCATTCTATCTTTTCAGTTGGCCTATCCAAAATGTTTACACTAAGTTTTAAGAAACTTCGCCCATTATTGAGTGAATTCTTGAAGTAGTTCTATTTCAGACCCCCACAACCCCCCATAGAGGGGAGACATTTTATCTTTTCAGTTTGCTCATCCCAAATGTACATTCCAAGTTTCATTAAAATTCGCTGGTTATTGACGGAATTATTAAGGTTTCTTTATATCACCCTCCAGCAACCCCCGCCGAGCGGTGAGGCATTCTATCTTTTCATTTGCCCTATCCAGAATGTACACACCAAGTTTAAAGAAAATCTGCCTATTATTGAGTGAATTATTGAAGTTTTTCTTTTTTAGACCTCCACAACCCCCCATCGCGGGGAGACGTATTTTATTTTTTCACTTGGTCCATCCCAAACGTACGTTCGAAGTTTCATTAAAATCCAACTATTATTAACCGAATTAGGGAAGTTTCTATATTTCCACCAGAACATTTTTGTAAGAAAGTTTTGCGCATTAGTGTTGCCAGATGTAGATTCCGTTGAAAAGTTAATATGTTCTGGTTTCGAATATAGTACACAAACTGTGCAAATCTTATCAAAATTGGACGAGCAGTTTCGGTTTTACAATAAGTGCTAAAATAGACTATATTTGGACAAAATGTATTTTTAGACAGTGTTGCCATAGTCGAATATGGCCCAAAAACTAATCAGATATAAGTTAGGATCAAATACATGAACTGTATAAATTTTATCGAAATTGGCCCAACAGTTTAGTCTAAACCGTGCGGACAAAATTTTGTCGTTTTTAGACAAAAAAGCGTTATCAAATATTGTTGCCATATATTAATTTCGCCCAGAATCTAACACCATCTGGCATTTGATGCAACACCAAAATGGTGAAAGTTTCATGGAAATCGGACTATCCATTCAGATTTTATTAACGATTTAAAAAAGCGGACGGACGGACGGACGGACATGGGGCTAATTTGACGAAAGGGATTTTGCACTTATTTTCATCTTCCTAGCCCTTCTAGATCAAAAGTTAGGTTTTCGCACGATTATAGTACTTTCCTATAAACATTCGTTTATCGGGAAAGTAAAAAAATGAGCAAAGCAAACCATAGTAGTGAATTCACATTTTCTCTATATCGGCCGGACCACTATAGAACTTTCCCGATAATGTCATCAAATATTCATTTCAGTTCTCCTATTCTAAATGTACATTCCAAGTTTCATGAAAATGTGACTAGTATTGGCCGAATTATTAGGGTTTTTTTATTTTGCATTCCCGTAACCCCCACAGAGGGGAGTCGCATTCTATCTTTTCAGTTGGCCTATCCAAAATGTATACACTAAGTTTTAAGAAAATTCGCCCATTATTGAGTGAATTCTTGAAGTTTTTCTATTTCAGGCCCCCACCACCCCCCATCGGGGGGAGGCATTTTATCTTTTCAGTTTGCTCATCCTAAATGTACATCCCAAGTTTCATAAAAATCCGCCGGTTATTGACCGAATTATTAAGGTTTCTTTATATCACCCTCCCGCATCGCCCACCGAGGGGAGACGCATTCTATCTTCTCACTTGCCCTATCCAGAATGTACACACCAAGTTGAAAGAAAATCTGCCTATTATTGAGTGAATTATTGAAGTTTTTTTTTAGCCCCCCACAACCCCCCACTGCAGGGGGACATATTTTATTTTTTCGGTTGGTCCATCCCAAACGTCCATTCGAAGTTTCATTAAAAACCCACTATTATTAACCGAATTAGGGAAGTTTCTATATTTCCGGCACAACATTTTTTTAAAAAGTATTGCGCATTAGTGTTGCCAGATGTAAATTCCGTTGAAAAGTTAATATGTTCAGATTTCGAATATAGTACACAAACTGTGCAAATGTCATCAAAATTGGACGAGCAGTTTCGGTTTTACAACAAGTGCAAAAATAGACTATATTTGGACAAAATGTATTTTTAGACAGTGTTGCCATAGTCGAATATGGCCCAAAAAATCAGATCTAAGTTAGGATCAAATACATGAACCGTGTAAATTTTATCGAAAGTGGCCCAACAGTTTAGTCTGAACCGTGCGGACAAAATTTTGTCGTTTTTAGACAAAAAAAGCGTGACCAAATAGTGTTGCCATTTATTAATTTCGCCCAAAATCTAACACCATCTGGCATTTGATGCAACACCAAAATGGTGAAAGGTTCATGGAAATCGGACCATCCATTCAGATTTTATTAACGATTTAAAAAAGCGGACGGGCGGACGAACGGACGGACGGACATGGGGCTAATTATTTTTGACGAAACGGATTTTGCACTTATTTTCATCTTCCTAGCCCTTCTAGATCAAAAGTTAGGTTTTCGCACGATTATAGTACTTTCCTATAAACATTCGTTTATCGGGAAAGTAAAAATTCAAATTTATTGGTAATTACCCAAGAAATGAGAATTTGAGTTAAGTTATGCGGGCGAGCCTCGCTGTATTTACATAGCTTAGCTGAGCTGGCTCACCCACTTGCACATTTGAACTAAGCTACGCGGCGGTAAATTCGTGTTATATTTGAGCCGTCAGAGAGATATAATTTGCGAGTACAGTATCGACTAATTATTACTAGACCTAGATTCCGAATCAGGTATGCCTGAAGAGGAATTTGAACAAGATATTTTATAGAGTTTTGTTGAAAGGAAAGCGAAAAGAAGCGTTTGGTGTTCACCGTTTGTGATGAAACGTATGAAATATGTCGAATTTCATACTCTTTTGCCCAATTTAACAGATCCCGAGTTCTTACATATTTATGTCGACAAGATAGAAGACATATTACACGTTTGCAAACATCGATTCTCTCACTGTATAATGCCAAAAGTACATATAAATTAGTGTTAGCGATGCCAGCGAAGCTCCTTCGCGTAGTTGAGGCCTGAATTACGTGCGCGAACTTAGTTCGTGCCGCTTATGACCAGGCGACGTAGTGTCATATGTTCGCTCAAGTGTGCGACGACTAATGCAAATGCTGAATTTTTCACTTTCAACGAGAAATTTAGCTCACGTGGTTTGGTTCGTTTAGCTCAAGTGTGTGGCAGGACTTAGGCCTAAGCTTTGATTAAAGAGAACAGGATAGGACACGTGCACATGGGAAACTGAAGTTATTTTCAAACTTGCGCACTTACATTTCTGTTGCTTATACATTGTGGCTTAGTGCCGGCGTTAACAATATGATTTCGGAGGGGCAGCATTGTAAATGGGCTGGATGCTCATGTTTTGTGAAACATTTGAATTGCAACAAAATTGTTTGCGTTATTTATTTCAGAAATCAAATTTCCATTAAACCGCTACAGAATTAAATTATTAAACAATAATTAAAAATATGTATGAGCCTGCGTATTTTTTTTAGTCTAAACCAATAGCCGAAAGTCATTTCATACGTAGAGCCTCATTTTTTGGAAACCTTAAAACCAAACAAAAGGCAGTTAAAACTGAAAATGGTGAATTTTACAAGATCTTAGATGAATTTTCAGAACCGCCCCTATTTTGACCAAAAAACGACAGTCACTGGTAGTTTTTGTTTTAATTTATATAAAAATGAAGAGGGTTTTCGCTATTGGATTTACATTCAAACTTGATTAAAAAAAACAACTTTTTTCTAAATTATGAATTAACATAATTTCTGTTTGATTATTTATAATTAAATAAAGACTATAAAAACTTTTTCTTATACAGCAATAATGAAAATTCACCCAATTTAATAAAAAATGCGTCAAACTTACGTGTGAAAGGAAATTCCAGGAAGTTTTCCATGTTATTTGCTGTTACACCCAGAAATTAAATACTACAGTTTGCAAATTTTTTAAGCTCAATTAATTAATTCAAAACATATTCATGGTCCATTATCTACAAGTAATGCGGAATCAATGGAAGATATCAAGTTTTTGTTCATCGATGAAACTTCAATGGTGTCTTATGAAATACTTTGCATAATTGAGATCTCAGACAGCTTCAAAATTACGATGAACTTTTCGGTGGAATTCATGTTATTCTGTACTAGTGCTTCCCAACCTTTTTTTTTACCAGGGACCACTACGAAATTTTTGTTTTTAGCAATTTTTAATGATTATGAAATATTTAGGAATGATAAAGGCAGAGGTGTAGCGATTCTAATCAAAAGGGGATCAGAGTTGAAACGGTTTTTCTTGATTTGCTAGTAATCTCAGCGTCTTTAATTTCAGTAGCATACGTGGTCATGATGGAATCTGCAAAAAATTATTGTTTGCAGCGATATATATTCCCTGTAATCTCGGTAATGCTATCAAAAACGACTTGGATAACCTTTACCGGTTATCGCTTCAATATAATGGAGATATTTTTGGTGACGATTTCAACGCCAGACATAAATACTGCGGAGACTCGAAAAGAAATCTCAACGGAATACGCTTGTATTCATGGTTCATGAACGGACCTTTTCTAAATTTACAAATTATAAATGCTGGGCCAACATTTCCAGATCCTCACCTCACATAGATTTTTCTTAGTGTCTTCATCAGTCCTGAATGATTTGAATTCTGACAGCTTTAATTGTAATACTCAACTTTACGCCTCCGATCACTTTGCACTACTTTTAAGTCTAAATTTCAAAAAGTTCGACCTTTTTAAATCTGACCCATGTACATTTAGATCCTTTAGAAAAACTAATTGGAATAATTTTCGAAATAACCTAACCGCTGAAATATCAGTGTCTTTACCCTCTGAAGACCGAAATTTAAGCAACGGCGAAATTGACCATCACATTGCCTCGTTGACTGAATCGGTGAATAATTGTACGGCGGTACATGCCAAACTCATTGAGGTTTGGGACAACATTACATATTAGATAAAGGGGATAAGGATTAACCGCCATGTAATGAAACTACAACTTTTTTTGTAAATTTAGCCAACGTTTCGGACTTTTTTCCGTCGTTCTTCAGGGCTTTATTCTGGAATTGGAGATTATAAATATATTTAACATTAATTTAATTGAATCTTACACTAATCTTTCTTAAACTTTCGGTAGTTTTTTGTAATTGTTAAAAATTTATTTTACTAATATAATTATAATCATTAAAAAAACATTTAGACAGGATCCCAAAATACTTTAAAAAAAAAAGAAAAAAAAAGAATTATGATATAAATTTGACATCTGGAATACAACAGTTTTTCCATAAGAGACAAAAAAACAAAAAAAAAAAAAATTATTAAAATTTGTTTTTTTCCTTTGTGTTTCCTTTGGTATAAAGCCTCAAGCAGATAGTAAATGTGGTTGACTGATGAGCAGTTGATAGACGAAATTATTTGTTGTTCTTTTGATCGAATACTCTGGAATAAATATTACTAACAGTCGAAGATTCCTTGCTTTTAAAATTAACACAATTATCAGTTGTTTTAATGTAAAGTTCCTCTAGGAACATACGTTTTTTGTAGATGTCATTTCTTGTAAGAATGTTGAAATTGTTGGAATCAAAGGCATGTCCGTGTCGGAGAGCATGGAATGCCAAAGCACTTTTTTCTTTTTGTTTCTTGGATACAGTTTTAGCATGCTGAGATAGTCTCGTTTTAATAAGTTGTGCGGTAGTCCCAATGTACGTTTTAGGACAATCAGAACACGGGATGGAATAAACTACATTTGAAAGCATGTTTTTTGGGGTGCTGTCTTTTAGTTTACTAAACAAATCACCAATGTTGCTGAAATTTTTCATACCAATATGTATGCTGTTAATTTTCGTAACAATCGATTTGGCAATCCTTTCAGAGATATTCGGTATGTAGGTTAGGGCGCAGTATTTTCGTGGTTCAACAACGTTGTTGGTAGAGGTTGAATTAGCATCAACTGGTTGGGGGCTAATCATAGATCTTTTAATCTTCACTTTGTCTATGAGTCTATTGATCAACGTAGGGGAAAATCATTTAACCCCAGTAATGTTCTGATTTTCACACAATTCGATTGATCAAACATTTGATGACTAAGTTTAAATATTCTGTTAATTAAACCGACAGCAGTGCCCATGCGTTGATTAAACGGGTGTAGTGAATGAAAATTGAGTAATCTGCCCGATGAGATCGTCTTCATATACCAATTGGTCTTAAACCCTGAGTGTTCCTCATCTCTTATCACTACAACATCCAAGAACGGCAACATATTGTTCTTTTCATACTGCACAGTGAATTGTAGTCTGTGTTCGATGGAATTAAATATAGCCAGTACCTTATCTACCATTGTATATGGGAGTACTAGAAATATATCATCTACATACTTTTTTAGAATCTGTATGAAAAATTTAACTTCATTTCCACCTCCTTCTTCACGTCATCTAGCATTTCATCCAAAAGGATTTCTACTAAAATAGGAGATATCGAACTGCCCATAGGGGTACCGAAAATCTGTTTGTAATATATGTTTTTGTAAACAAAATAGCAATTTGACGTACAGTGTTCGACCATCCGGAAGAATACAGTTTGTGGTATGTTAGTTATGGTCTCGATTTCGTTCCATCTTTTGGTAAGTTCTGAGGTAATCTTATCAATCGGTGCATTGGTGAATAGAGAAATTATATCAAAAGATACCATAATTTGATTCTTATCGAAATTTTGATTAGAGATGAACTCCTGGAATTCATAAGTATTTTTTATATGATAATCGGGTTTCGTTAATCTATTTAGAATGTTGGATAGGAATAGAGCTATGTTCCTTGTTGGACCATTAATATCCGAAGAAATCGGACGTAATGGTAAGTCAGGTTTATGATATTTAGACAGGAAATACATTTTTGGTGATGTGGCATTATATGTTGTTAATTTCATTTTGGTAGTTGAATCAATCTGGGCTATTCTAAACTCCGTTGGAATTGGAATTTTCCTACGGAATGAAAATTTCTATTCTAGACTACTATGGAATTTCGAAACTCATTCCGTACGGAATTTTGTTATTCCAAACTCCGTAGGAATCGAAAATTTGACGTTTTTTTCTCCAACACAAATATTGTCGTGGAATTTTTTAATTGTGTACATAAAATCAAAATGTAAGCTGTTAATTTCATTTAATTTAAGTAAATTTTAATTTTTTAAATCTTATTAAAATGTAGGTCATTAAATTCCAAATCAAAAGGCTGATTGAATTGCTTAGTAAATATCCAAATATTGCCCAAGGATTTACAAAAATCGAAAAAGGAGAAGTCGCTAAGTTCTGGGAGAAAGTTGCTAACGAGCTAAATTCACTGGGTCCTCCTCACAAAAGCAGCAGTGGTTGGAAAAGTGTTCAATAATTGATGAATAAAAAATATATATGGTATAAATAATTTTTGTTTAGGTTTGGTTCGACTATAAGTCTTATGTAAAGAAAAAACTAACCCATAACAAAAGAGAAATTGCGGCAAGAGGTGGTGGGGAAAATAAAATGCACAGTTTTTCAGATTTGGAAGAAACTGTAATACGTTTAACGGCCATGGAACAATGCGTTTCTGGTATTGCACAAACACAATGTTTTGGCGTTGGACGAAAGGTCCACATTAGTGATGTTACACTTAATGAACCTCAACCTGGAACCAGCAATGATCACCTAGAAATATCAGATTTATATACTTCAATGTTATCAAGTGATGCATCAGAACTGAGACCCACCCCTCTTAAGCGCTCAACAACTGCCAGAACAAAACAAGATGAAGTTGTTGACTTAATTAATGTGCAAATAAAAAACCAAAAGGAATTTCAAGAAATTATTTCTATGGGGATTAATAAACACCAACAAACAATTCAAGAAATTTCTGAAAACACAAAAAAATGATGTAAAGGAATTGAAAAATTATATGGCGTTGAAAACGCTAAAGTAGAAGAAATGCGGCGCCATCACCAAAAATTAGAAAATATAGCGTTAAAAAAACTTAAATTAAAACAGAAGATGCTAGAAATTGAAAAATATAAATTGCAAATACGATGAAAACTGATTATTTATAAAATTGTAATTATTTTATTAACAAATGTGACATGTAACATTTTTAAAATTAAATTTGATTGTGTTTTAAAATGAATTTACTATTCTATTTCTTATTGTAGCAGTATCGGTGTGAACAGTTGGTGGATCTTCATCATCAGAATCCGAGTGATTTAAATCGTCTTCTAAAATCTCCTCTGAAAATTCAGGATCTTCTACTTTGTATAGCAAACATATATTGTGTAAAGCACAACATACCTTAATTATTTGCACAGATTTTTGTGGCGAATAATGAAGTTCTCTTGTTCCCAACACACATCTAAATCGGTTTTTGAGCAATCCTATTGTACGCTCAATAATGTTACGCGCTTTAGTGTGTTTTTTGTTGTAGACACTTTGTACACTTCCTGCCATTGGTGATCGAAATGGTGTCATTAACCATGGCTCCAACGGATATGCAGCATCACCTAAAATTAACAGTTCCTTAACATGCAATTAAAGCTAATTTATAATATTACCTAAAATTCATTCATTTCTTTCGCCTTGCTGATATTTTTCTTCTAAAAATAATCTGGATTCACTTAAGTTCCATACATGAGCATCATGGTTGCATCCTGGAAATCATGCGTCTATGAATCGGATTCGCATGTCACTATCACATATCTATTAAAAAAAATTTATTGATATGTAATTGTTGTGGAGCAAAAAGGACGACCTGATCCTTCCCAGGACGACTCTGGGAAACTTTTATTTTATATGGAATTTTTGTCTCCGGGGGTCGGAAATCCCGGAAACACGATGCAATTTTAATATAAAGTAAAAAACATATAGTAACTTAAAATCGGCCTATAGCCGATTTTTTGATGCCCTATGGTAGAAATGGGAGAGAAAAACTGTCAAAACTAACATTATTTCAAGGTTTTTTCTTCATAACTTTTTTTGCCCTTTTCAAAATTTTCTCTAATTTGTAAGTAACCCAGACCCTGGTAGCATAAGTCTAATTTGCCAATTTTATTCAAATCGGCGTATTAGTTTTGAATGTACATCAAAAAAACTTTCTGAACAGGCTTATTTCCTCCTACAACTATTTCTTTCTCCACTATCCTTTGACAGGTATCACTGAAATTTACAATGGTATCGTCTATTTATGTAGTCAACCAATATAATTAATTTAAACAAAACTGCTTTACCAATTTTCCAATTAAATCCGAAAAACTATATAAAAAAACGACAAAACTTTATGGTCACTCTTGTTTTTGCTTAATAACTTCGCTACCCCTCAGTCGATTATGCTGAAATGCAATACCAAATCCACTATATCAATAACCAAGTAGCATTCTAAATTTCATCCAAATTGGATAGCGTGTTTTTGAGTTATCTTGTCCACGGACGGACGGTAGTATCTAACATGGAGCATTTATATAGGGAATTTTCAGAATTTAGGCTCATTTTCAAAACCCAATTACCCCAATTAGTTCTGCCTGAATTTCACAATTTGTTTAGTAAATGTTCTATAAAATGTCATCTTTTAAGCGCGCTATAATATAACTTGATAGGATTAGAACTACTAAAGTTATACGACTCTAAAGCCATCTATTTGAAAAAAAACGCCACGAACTTTCTACTTAACTTAATATTTCAAGGTTTTTTTCTGCATAACTTCGTTTCTTCATTGCCAAATTGGCTCAAATTCACAGCTAGGCTGGAGTCTAATGGCATAAACACGTTTCGTAAATTTGATTGAAATCGGTATATAACTTTTTAAAATACATCGGAAAAACTTTATGAACAGGCTTATTTTAGGCTAGAACTATTTCTTTCTCCACTATCCTCGGACTTGACTGAAATTTAACATGGTATCGTCTATTTATTTAGTTAACCCATGTAATTAATTTAAACAAAATTAATTCACAAATTTTCCAATTACATCCGAAAAACCATAACCAAAAAAACGAGAAAACTTTCTGGTCACCCTGGTTTTTCCTTTATAACTTTGGCCCCCGTATATCGATTTTGCTCAAATGCAATACCAAACCAAGTTAAAGAATAAGCAACTCCTATTATAAATTTCATCAAAATCAGATAACGCGTTTTTGAGTTATCTTGTCTACGGACGGACGGACGGACGGACGGACGGACGGACGGACATGCATAAATCGATATAACTTTTCATTTCCTACACAACCATATCGTTGAAATTTTTCTGCGATCATTATTTCTATGTGTTACACACTTAGTGACAAAACTAATATACCCTCTGGTAGTACCTACCATAGGGCATAATTAAAACGCTTACCCACTTTTTTTTTCTTTTTTTTAAACTCTTTATTAAATGCTAAACACTTTTCGGAATCTACTTCAACTTTATACAAAAAACAAAACTCTCTTTCTTTAGAATTTTCTAAATTCCTTTTCCTTGTTTAATTTCTTTATTAAACGTTAAACACTTTTCGGAATTTACTTCAACTTTATACAAAAAAACAAAACTCTCTTTCTTTAGAATTTTCAAAATTCCTTTTTCTTGTTTAATTTCTTTATTAAACGTTAAACACTTTTCGGAATTTACTTCAACTTTATACAAAAAAACAAAACTCTCTTTCTTTAGAATTTTCAAAATTCCTTTTTCTTGTTTAATTTCTTTATTAAACGTTAAACACTTTTCGGAATTTACTTCAACTTTATACAAAAAAACAAAACTTTCTTTCTTTAGAAACGTTAAATACTTTTCAGAATCTACTTCAACTTTATACAAAAAAACAAAACTCTCTTTCTTTAGAATTTTCAAAATTCCTTTTCCTTGTTTAATTTCTTTATTAAACGTTAAACACTTTTCGGAATTTACTTCAACTTTATACAAAAAAAAACAAAACTCTCTTTCTTTAGAATTTTCAAAATTCCTTTTCCTTGTTTAATTTCTTTATTAAACGTTAAACACTTTTCGGAATTTACTTCAACTTTATACAAAAAAACAAAACTCTCTTTCTTTAGAAACGTTAAATACTTTTCGGAATTTACTTCAACTTTATACAAAAAAACAAAACTCTCTTTCTTTAGAATTTTCAAAATTCCTTTTCCTTGTTTAATTTCTTTATTAAACGTTAAACACTTTTCGGAATTTACTTCAACTTTATACAAAAAAACAAAACTTTCTTTCTTTAGAATTTTTCAAAATTCCTTTTCCTTGTTTAATTTCTTTATTAAACGTTAAACACTACAAAAATTGGTTCCGACCAAAAAATAAAACTTTTCTTCCGACCGACTTTTAATAAAAAAAAAAAAAGTTTGTTTCAAAAAACAAAAAAAAAACTAACAAGAAGAATAACTTAGTACTTTTTCTCTTAAATCGCTGCGACCGGTCAATTAAATTTTTAAAGAAGCTAAACGCGTCGGGAAAACCAAAAAGCAACTGATCGATAATTGATATCAAATCGATCAAGAAATTTAAAAAATAAAAAATTTGTCAAAGTACTTTGAGTTCATCGTACTTTGACCGATATTAGTTATTTTCGCGTAATTGACAAAAAAAAATAATTATTCTTGGAAGAAAAATAATTATTGAAAAAAAAGTGTTCGCGTACGCAAATTTTTTTAATATCGCATAAGAACAAAAAAGTGAATTCAAATATCGTTATACTAAAATTTGTTAGTATACATTTTTTTTTATGTATTTCGACATAGGAAATTTATGTCGAAACGAAATAATAATTTTATTAACATATTTCGAAATTGTTTATATTTCGAAATATGTTTAATAAATTGAAATGATTATTTACGCACTTTTATTAAAAATTGAGTTTCAAAATGTTGGGTTCGATAACCGCTTTTTTGGTCGGAAACGATTTCTTGGTACAGGGTGTACCATAACATAATAAATAACAAGAAATGTTACTTACGATCAAAGCATTTATACTATGAAATCCCTTTCTGTTGTAGTACAAATCCTTGTTGTCTTTCGGAGGAATAATTTTGATGTGCGTGCCATCAACACACATGACAACTCCAGGAAATCCGGTTTTGTTGTAGAAATCATATTTTGATTTCCTTTTTTCCTCTTTAAAAAATGTAAAGTATTTGTTATTGAACTATTTAAAAAAAAAATCATGTGTGCCGTGCATACGCGGTAGCAGTGAAACCTTCGGAAAACTAAACAGCGAGAGAATGAACCGAATGCAGGGATAGGATAGTTATAGGGTTTATTTATTAAAATATTGGTACCAAGTTTATAAGTTATTTTACATTTTATTATTCATACTCTCTGTTTTCAATTTCAATAAATGACACGAGTGGCTTATGATAACTAAATTGTGAAATGAATGATTTGGTTTGGATTTGATCAATATATCTTTGAAATACAACGTCAATTACTTTTTCGATCTTGTTGTGGAATCAATGCGACTACTGCACTTTTTAAATTTAATATGGTGTTGAGGAACTCAATCGAAGGGAGCGTTGTATCCAATGCAAAATTAACATTAAAATCCCCACTTAAAATCATCGGAATTTTATCGTAATCTTTTTTAAGAATCAGCGATATTTCTGGTGTCTACTTTAGCAAATTCTCGTGGATGAATTCAATAATTGTATAGTGTTTTTTAATAGGGACATAACAATTTTGTATCTTTATATGAACGCACCCTTAAACATTAATAATTACCTGTCAATGTCAAAACGTAGATTAAAGTCAACATTTTCATCATGGTAAATTTCACGAACGAGCAACGCTTGGAAATTATTAAAAATTACTACCGAAATACCGAGTCGGTGGTCGCAACTTTAAGAGCACTTGCTCCAATTTTCGGCCGTAATCGTCCCACCCGAGAGGCTGTGTGTGCTATAGTGGATAAATTCGAATCAACATTTTCACTATTGGATGTTCCAGTACCAACGAGAAATCGTACCGCTCACAGCAATGAAAATATCGCAGCCGCAAGTGAATCAATTCAAAATGAGCCAAATCAGTCCATTTCACGTCGTTCTCAAGCATTGGGCATATCTCATACGTCATTGTGGCGTATTTTGCGAAAAGATCTTGGCTTACACCCTTACAAGATCAAATTGACTCAAGAACTGAAGCCACTTGACCATTTGAAGCGCCGAAACTTCTCCGTTTTGGCTCTGGCAAAGCTGGAAGAAAATCTAGAATTTCAACAAAAAATCATCTTCGGCGATGAAGCTCATTTCTGGCTGAATGGCTTCGTCAAGAAGCAAAATATGCATTATTGGACAGCAACAAATCCACATGTGCTTCAAGAGACAGTGGAAAATACAAAATTAAAGATAAAAAGTTGGCGTTATAAAGCACTGCTTTGGCCAAGTAAGGCTAGAGTAACGTGGTCCTAACCTCAATTTGTTTCGTTGTCAGTAGGTATCCCGACACTTGGCCAGGTTACGTGTATTTCGGCGCTTGGCCAGGTGGGCGTGGCCAGCCAATGGGAGCGAAGCATTTGTCTCTGGCAGGGGGTGAATTGGGGTGGGGGGGGGGAGAAAGAGGCGGTCTCTCTAAGCGATGGCGGCGGTGGTGGGGGAAAATGGCCACACCCCTAAAATGGGCTGTTGGGGTTTTTAAACATGGCTGTCGACCAATTGTTTTAAACATGTATGGGGTGCGTTCTTGGGGTAAATTGTCGTGGGTTTGAGGGGCGTGGCGGACCAATGGGAAGGGAGTGGGAGATGGAAAGGTGTAGTGGGGCACGGAGAGGGGCGTGGAGAATGAAGAGAGGGAGATGGAAAGGCGTGGTGGGGCACGTTGTAGAGGAGCGTGGTAAATGCGGCATTTGTCTCTTTCTGGCACCGTGATTTATTATAGCGGTTGGTTGGTGGGGGAAAAAAAGGCCACACCCCTGGGCTGTCGAGTTTTTAAACATGGCTGTCGACCAATTATTTTTAAACATGGCTGTCGACCAATTATTTTTAGAAATGGCTGTCGACACATGTCAGGGCGTGGTATTTAGGGCGTATTTCTTTGTCACGGTTATAGCTGTATTAGATTACAAAATTTAACCAGAATTCATCTAAATTTATGGAAAACACATTTGGATCAAGTATTTCTTTGACACGGTTATAGCTGTATTAGATTACAAAATTTAACATCTGGCTACAATTTTTCATCTAAATTTATGGAAAACACATTTGGGTCAAGTATTTATTTGACACGATTATAGCTGTATTAGATTACAAAATTTAACGTCTGGTTGCAATGATAAGTACATCTAAATTTATGGAAAACACATTTGGATCAACTGCGATCCTGAAAAGCGTGGGAAATTTTTTCCAGATTACAAAAAATACATATGGTTACAATTTCGGGGTTAATTTATAACATTTGGATCATCCTTTAAAAAACGATCCGAAAACGTCGCGTGTGGGTGGGAAGATGTTTATGATCGACAGAACGTGTGATATTTTTCGACAGGACTTGTTTAGTAGAATACAAAATTTAACCAGTTGGTTTCGATTAATTTTTCGGAAAAAACATTTGGATCAGTTGTGACATTAAAGCCGAAAAACAAAATAATTTATTCAAACAATACTTTATTAAAATAATATGCATGGTTTCTTTTTTAATTTTAGATAGAATAATATAAGTTTTTTAACAGCTACGATGTTCATACAGACATAACCGCATCCACAGGTATCCGGTCCACAAGATGTATTATCATTTGCCCATGAACAGCTCTCATAGTGCTCGCCATGCTTTCCAATTTTCTTTTGAACTTTGAGGTACGGTTTCAAGAAGGCATAGTGTGCATTGAGTACCGATGGATTTTGCCTAACTGCAACATCGGTAAAAATGCCTGTGGGAAGAGGCCGAGAACGGAGGTATAATAGTTTCGACGAAGAAAGTGTGAGGCGGAGAGGTATAGTACAGATTAAAAATAAAGATAACTTGTGTTTACCGCGTGCAATAGTTGTTGCAATAGCAAATGTGAACAAAAGTGTTGAGTATAAAAAAATTAGAGATAATGTAAGAGAGCAAACACAGGCTGTAGAGAAATTACTGGCGGAAAGTCAAATTGAAATACCTACAGAAGGTGCTGGAATACCTGAGTTAACCAAATTTCAGCACCATTTAAAAGACTTTAAAATAACAGTCTATCAGCATATCATCAACAAAAGTGGTACAGATGTATTGTTTGAAGGCAGTAACGACGGCAAACGAATAAATTTACTGTACCACGACGGACATTATAACGTGATTACCTCACTAACGGCAGCCTTCTGCTGCACATATTATTGTGAAATGTGTCATGCGAGGTATGATGATAAAAATCGCCATCGATGTGGTGGAACCTGCCCATGTTGTCAACAGACACCGGCCTGTGAAAAAGGTGTTGTAAATAAATATTGTGCAGCGTGCAATCGGTATTTTAGAGGAACTACATGTTTCGAAAATCATGTAAAAAGTGTTTGTGATAAACTAAAACGGTGTATGGAATGCCTGAAACTGTGTAAAAGAGACAGAATTCACGTGTGCGGGGAAATATTTTGTAAAAACTGTCAAAAACATGTTGCGAGTAATCACCTGTGCTTTATAAGTCCAAATGCGAGTAAAATGGATCAAAGTGACAATTTTTACGTATTTTACGACCTAGAAACGCGTCAAGAAAAAGTTCTAGGTGACGGGGAAGCAATAAAATTGCATGAACCGAATTTGTGCATTTTTTCTAAAAGATGTAATGTATGCATTAATGTGGAAGGACAATATTGTTGTGAAAAGTGCGGATATAGAGTGGAAATTTTACAACAAAACGTTATTGGAAATTTTTTTAAATATTTATTAAATGTGCGAAAATTCCATAAACGTGTTATAGTGCTTGCACATAATGGGCAGGCATTTGATCACCAATTTATTTTGAATTATGTGCTGCAGAAAACAGATATCACACCGGAACTGATCATGCGAGGTACAAAAATTATATTGATGATTATTGGGAATATAAAATTCATAGATTCGTTGAACTACTTCCCGATGCCACTGTCAAAAATACCACAAGCCTTTGGTCTGGCAGATAAATTTAAAAAAGGATACTTTCCCCACTTATTTAATACAATAAGTAATGAGAAATATATCGGAAAATTGCCAGCAGTTGAATTCTACAGTCCAAATACTATGAATGTTGATGATCGGAAATGCTTTCTACAATGGTATGAGGAACACAAAAATGACGAATTCAACATGCAGCGTGATCTAATAGATTACTGCAAGAGCGATGTGGAGATTCTAGCAGAAGGGTGTCTCAAATTTCGAAGTTTGATGCTGAGAGAATGTAATGTATGCCCATTCGCGGAAGCAGTAACGATAGCGTCTGCCTGTAATCTGGTATTCAGACGTAATTTCCTCCGACCGTATACAATCGGTCTAATACCAAAAACAGGCTATCGTGAAGATAAAATTGCATCGAAGGTTGCTATACAATGGTTGCTTTGGGAGGAAAAACAACGTAATATAAAAATCCGGCACGCGTACAACCAGAAAGAAGCTGTTATAAAGGGGGTAAAAGTTGATGGCTACTGCGAGGAGACGGGGCAAATTTTTGAATTTCACGGCTGTTATTACCACGGTCATCCCGCGTGTCTCACAAAAAATAGAGATGGTTCCCTGTATGGAGGCGGAGGCGATACATTAAATTCTCGATATGATTCAACAGTATTTAAAACTGAAAGGCTTCGATCGTCGGGATATGAGGTTATAGAAAAGTGGGAATGTGAATTCCGAAAAGAAATGTATGCTAACACGGAAATGAAAAGGTACGTGAGTAATCATTCTGTACTAGTTAGTGCTCCACTTAATCCTCGCGATGCATTTTTCGGTGGTCGGACAGGTAACGCCAGAACTTATTATAAATGTAAGTCAGGAGAAAAAATTAAATACATTGATGTATGTTCTCTCTACCCGTGGGTATGTAAAAACGGAAAATTTCCCATTGCCCATCCGAAATTATATGTTGGTAACCTGGAGTGCTCCAAGCTAAATTTAACAGAAATTGATGGTCTGATTAAATGCAAAATTTTACCACCACAAAATCTGTATCATCCTGTCTTACCGATGAAACAAAACCAAAAGTTAATGTTCTCATTATGCTTCACTTGCAGTTTGGAAAAAAGTCAAGAGGATTGTACTCATGAAGAAAATGAAAGGGCATTAACTGGAACATGGGTATTGGATGAGGTAAATAAGGCCATTGAAAAGGGTTACCAACTGCTGGAACTTTATGAAATATGGTCTTATGAGGTGCGGCAAAAAAGAGATGGACTCTTCACAGAAATGATGAACAAATTCCTAAAAATGAAACAGGAAGCTTCTGGATGGCCTAGTACATGTGTTACAGAGGAGGAAAGACATGAATATGTAAAAGAATTCTTTGAGAATGAGGACATAGTATTAGAACCGGAAAAAATAGAAAAAAACCCTGGTTTAAGATCCACTGCTAAGCTGATATTAAATTCATTTTGGGGTAAATTTGGTCAGAGGGAAAACCAATCGAAAACCTCTATAATAACACAGCCAGCTGAATTATATACACTTTTATCGGATCCATCTAAAGCAGTTAATCATATTTTACCAGTTAATGATGAAACTCTGATTGTGAACTGGGAGTACAAAGAAGAGGCTGCAGATACTCTGACTACAATCAATGTATGTATAGCAGCCTACACTACTACACAAGCACGGTTGAAACTGTATTCATATCTGGAGAAATTGGGAGAAAGAGTATTATATTACGATACCGACTCTGTTATATACATCAGCAGAGATGGTGAATATGACCCCCCTGTTGGAAATTTTGTTGGAGATATGACTGATGAATTGGACTGTTACGACACTGGCAGTTATATTGAAGAATTTGTGAGCGGAGGGCCAAAGAACTATGCATACCAGGTATTTTCAACAAAGGACAACAGTCGAAAAATGGTTTGTAAAGTAAAAGGCATTTGTTTAAACTATGAGGCGTCGAAATTGGTAAATTTTGAAAGTATGCGTGACATAATTTTAAACAGCGATGGAAAAGCGAGGCCAATCAAGAACATTTCTTCTAGTATACGGCGCACCGAAGATCATCGAATTATAACGACACCGGTGGTAAAACAATACAACGCCAGATCAGAAAAAAGGAAATTTTTGGAAAATTTTGATTCCATCCCCTATGGGTTCAAACACACCAGGCATTATTAAATAAAAATACTATTTTTAATAAAAATATATATTTAAGTGTAAATATAATTGCAAATATATATCGATTGTAAGAAAGATTATTTTTAAGTGTAAATATAATTGTAAAATAAAATGAATATTATTTCACATCGCGTCTATTTTATTTCTATCATTATTACATTGTATTACATACTGTTTTAGCAAATGAACATTTTGTAGGGCACAACATCCCCTATGAGCTAAACACCTCGGAGTTAGAGAATATCGCATCCTCAAAGTGTTTAAATTCGGACATCCACAGTAGTCTAAATCAAATACCGTTGCTCTATTTCCGAGAATTTCACTGAGATATTTTTTCTTCTCCGATCCTTTAACATAAATTATTTTATTTTTCAAATTCGTCTGTAAAAATTGTATCACGTGATTAATTGACGTGTATCCGCCCTCCCACGATAACCCATGATGATTTATGGAAAGCCAGGTAGCTTGAGTCTGCAGTGCTGATGGTAGTCTGTTAAATTCAAATGGCGGTTTTAGATGAAAATGACATACTTCATTCGCATTGAACAGGATCGCAATTTCCTTAGGAATGAAACTATTACTTTCTCCTTTAAAACCTTGTAAATCGACGAAAATAACCATGTTTACTGCTTCAAGTACCAGCCTCAACTGATCTTGGCAGGGTTTCAAATGGCCCCACGTGTTGTCGCATACAGTTCTATATGATTTGACTATATTTTTATAAGAGTGCTTATAAACCGTTGCCTATTAATATGTAGCAAATTTGTCAGCTGTATCTTATTGCTACTATTGCATAATTATACTGCATTACATACTAGACGAAATGTGTTAATAAGAAAGTATACAGGCGTACCCCAGGATAGTTAATTTCACCCTGTTATTATCTGCATGGTTTTTTTTTGCATTATGCGTGTTAACGTTAATGGGACTATATTTACATAACTCCCACCTTTCTTCTTTAAAATGAAAATCCGGTGATAATACATCAGGTTTTATTGAAAGAATCGACATCAGGAGGATTGAGGGCTGTTCTGTGACGAGTCTTACTGTATCGATTGTAAACTATCAAACTATTCAATATTTCGAACGCACAATCGACAATTGGTCCTTGTTGTTGTAAATCTGCACTAATACCCCCAAAATGGAGATTAAGACTTGCACAAACTTCGCAACATTCTTAATACCCCTTTTTTTTTGTTAAACAGGGGGGTCAGTGCGAATTTTTTACAAAATTTTTTCAAACAGCACCTGTATTTCCTGTCCGCATAAAAAAATGATTTTAACACGACCTGTCTGCATCAGAACCGATTTCAACAGGACCTGTTCGTATCAGCACAGCGTTTCAACAGGACCTGTTCGTATCAGAACCGTCTTTAACAAGACCTGCCGCATCAGAACTAATTTCAACAGGACCTGTTCGTATCAGCACTGCGTTATAACAGGGCCTGTCCGCATTAAAACTGCTTTCAACACGACCTGTCTGCATCAGAACCGATTTCAACAAGACCTGTTCGTATCAGCACTACGTGTTAATAAAGCCTGTCCGCATTAAAACTGCTTTTAACAAGACCTGTCCGTATCAGAACTGCCTTTAACAGGACCTGACTGTATCAGAACTGCTTTTAACAGGACCTGTCTGCATCAGAACCGGTTTCAACAGGACCTGTTCGTAGCAGCTTAGCGTTTCCACGGGACCTGTTCGTATCAGCACTGCGTTTTAACAGGGCCTGTCTGCATTAGAACTGCTTTCAACAAGACCTGTTCGTATCAGCACTGCGTTTTTATAGAGCCTGTCCGCATTAGAACTGCTTTTAACAAGACATGTCCGTATCAGAACCGATTTCAAGAGGACCTGTCCGCATCAGAACCAATTTCAACAGGACCTACCCGTATCAGAACTGCCTTTAACAAGACCTGTCGGTATCAGCACTGCGTTTGAACAGGGCCTGTCCGCATTAGAACTGCTTTCAACAAGACATGTTCGTATCAGCACTGTGTTTCAACAGGACCTGTTTGTATCAGAACCGTCTTTAACAAGACCTGTCCGCATCAGAACTGCTTTCAACAGGACCTGTCCGCATCAGAACCGATTTCAACATTGCCTGCCCGTATCGGAACTGCCTCTAACAAGACCTGTCGGTATCAGAACCGTCTTTAACAAGACCTGTCCGCATCAGAACTGCTTTCAACAGGACCTGTCCGCATCAGAACCGATTCCAACAGGACCTGTCCGTATCAGAACGGCCTCTAAGAAGACCTGTCGGTATCAGAACCGTCTTTAACAAGGCCTGTCCGCATCAGAACTGCTTTCAACAGGACCTGTCCGCATCAGAACCAACTTCAACAGGACCTGCCCGTATCAGAACTGTCTTTTAACAAGACCTGTCGGTATCAGAACCGTCTTTAACAAGACCTGTCCGCATCAGAACTGCTTTCAACAGGACCTGTCCGCATCAGAACCGATTCCAACAGGACCTGTCCGTATCAGAACGGCCTCTAAGAAGACCTGTCGGTATCAGAACCGTCTTTAACAAGGCCTGTCCGCATCAGAACTGCTTTCAACAGGACCTGTCCGCATCAGAACCAACTTCAACAGGACCTGCCCGTATCAGAACTGTCTTTTAACAAGACCTGTCGGTATCAGAACCGTCTTTAACAAGACCTGTCCGCATCAGAACTGCTTTCAACAGGACCTGTCCGCATCAGAACCGATTCCAACAGGACCTGTCCGTATCAGAACGGCCTCTAAGAAGACCTGTCGGTATCAGAACCGTCTTTAACAAGGCCTGTCCGCATCAGAACTGCTTTCAACAGGACCTGTCCGCATCAGAACCAACTACAACAGGACCTGCCCGTATCAGAACTGTCTTTTAACAAGACCTGTCGGTATCAGAACTGATTTCAACAGGGTCTGCTCGTATCACAACTGCTGTTTTTTTAACAGGACCTTTCTGTTTGAAAAAATTTTGTAAAAATTCGCACTGACCCCCCTGTTTAACAAAAAAAAAAAGGGGTATTAAGAATGTTGCGAAGTTTGTGCAAGTCTTAATCTCCATTTTGGGGGTATTAGTGCAGATTTACAACAACAAGGACCAATTGTCGAAAGTGCGTTCGAAATATTGAATAGTTTGATAGTTTACAATCGATACAGTAAGACTCGTCACAGAACAGCCCTCAATCCTCCTGATGTCGATTCTTTCAATAAAACCTGATGTATTATCACCGGATTTTCATTTTAAAGAAGAAAGGTGGGAGTTATGTAAATATAGTCCCATTAACGTTAACACGCATAATGCAAAAAAAAACCATGCAGATAATAACAGGGTGAAATTAACTATCCTGGGGTACGCCTGTATACTTTCTTATTAACACATTTCGTCTAGTATGTAATGCAGTATAATTATGCAATAGTAGCAATAAGATACAGCTGACAAATTTGCTACATATTAATAGGCAACGGTTTATAAGCACTCTTATAAAAATATAGTCAAATCATATAGAACTGTATGCGACAACACGTGGGGCCATTTGAAACCCTGCCAAGATCAGTTGAGGCTGGTACTTGAAGCAGTAAACATGGTTATTTTCGTCGATTTACAAGGTTTTAAAGGAGAAAGTAATAGTTTCATTCCTAAGGAAATTGCGATCCTGTTCAATGCGAATGAAGTATGTCATTTTCATCTAAAACCGCCATTTGAATTTAACAGACTACCATCAGCACTGCAGACTCAAGCTACCTGGCTTTCCATAAATCATCATGGGTTATCGTGGGAGGGCGGATACACGTCAATTAATCACGTGATACAATTTTTACAGACGAATTTGAAAAATAAAATAATTTATGTTAAAGGATCGGAGAAGAAAAAATATCTCAGTGAAATTCTCGGAAATAGAGCAACGGTATTTGATTTAGACTACTGTGGATGTCCGAATTTAAACACTTTGAGGATGCGATATTCTCTAACTCCGAGGTGTTTAGCTCATAGGGGATGTTGTGCCCTACAAAATGTTCATTTGCTAAAACAGTATGTAATACAATGTAATAATGATAGAAATAAAATAGACGCGATGTGAAATAATATTCATTTTATTTTACAATTATATTTACACTTAAAAATAATCTTTCTTACAATCGATATATATTTGCAATTATATTTACACTTAAATATATATTTTTATTAAAAATAGTACTTTTATTTAATAATGCCTGGTGTGTTTGAACCCATAGGGGATGGAATCAAAATTTTCCAAAAATTTCCTTTTTTCTGATCTGGCGTTGTATTGTTTTACCACCGGTGTCGTTATAATTCGATGATCTTCGGTGCGCCGTATACTAGAAGAAATGTTCTTGATCGGCCTCGCTTTTCCATCGCTGTTTAAAATTATGTCACGCATACTTTCAAAATTTACCAATTTCGACGCCTCATAGTTTAAACAAATGCCTTTTACTTTACAAACCATTTTTCGACTGTTGTCCTTTGTTGAAAATACCTGGTATGCATAGTTCTTTGGCCCTCCGCTCACAAATTCTTCAATATAACTGCCAGTGCCGTAACAGTCCAATTCATCAGTCATATCTCCAACAAAATTTCCAACAGGGGGGCATATTCACCATCTCTGCTGATGTATATAACAGAGTCGGTATCGTAATATAATACTCTTTCTCCCAATTTCTCCAGATATGAATACAGTTTCAACCGTGCTTGTGTAGTAGTGTAGGCTGCTATACATACATTGATTGTAGTCAGAGTATCTGCAGCCTCTTCTTTGTACTCCCAGTTCACAATCAGAGTTTCATCATTAACTGGTAAAATATGATTAACTGCTTTAGATGGATCCGATAAAAGTGTATATAATTCAGCTGGCTATGTTATTATAGAGGTTTTCGATTGGTTTTCCCTCTGACCAAATTTACCCCAAAATGAATTTAATATCAGCTTAGCAGTGGATCTTAAACCAGGGTTTTTTTCTATTTTTTCCGGTTCTAATACTATGTCCTCATTCTCAAAGAATTCTTTTACATATTCATGTCTTTCCTCCTCTGTAACACATGTACTAGGCCATCCAGAAGCTTCCTGTTTCATTTTTAGGAATTTGTTCATCATTTCTGTGAAGAGTCCATCTCTTTTTTGCCGCACCTCATAAGACCATATTTCATAAATTTCCAGCAGTTGGTAACCCTTTTCAATGGCCTTATTTACCTCATCCAATACCCATGTTCCAGTTAATGCCCTTTCATTTTCTTCATGAGTACAATCTTCTTGACTTTTTTCCAAACTGCATGTGAAGCATAATGAGAACATTAACTTTTGGTTTTGTTTCATCGGTAAGACAGGATGATACAGATTTTGTGGTGGTAAAATTTTGCATTTAATCAGACCATCAATTTCTGTTAAATTTAGCTTGGAGCACTCCAGGTTACCAACATATAATTTCGGATGGGCAATGGGGAATTTTCCGTTTTTACATACCCACGGGTAGAGAGAACATACATCAATGTATTTAATTTTTTCTCCTGACTTACATTTATAATAAGTTCTGGCGTTACCTGTCCGACCACCGAAAAATGCATCGCGAGGATTAAGTGGAGCACTAACTAGTACAGAATGATTACTCACGTACCTTTTCATTTCCGTGTTAGCATACATTTCTTTTCGGAATTCACATTCCCACTTTTCTATAACCTCATATCCCGACGATCGAAGCCTTTCAGTTTTAAATACTGTTGAATCATATCGAGAATTTAATGTATCGCCTCCGCCTCCATACAGGGAACCATCTCTATTTTTTGTGAGACACGCGGGATGACCGTGGTAATAACAGCCGTGAAATTCAAAAATTTGCCCCGTCTCCTCGCAGTAGCCATCAACTTTTACCCCCTTTATAACAGCTTCTTTCTGGTTGTACGCGTGCCGGATTTTTATATTACGTTGTTTTTCCTCCCAAAGCAACCATTGTATAGCAACCTTCGATGCAATTTTATCTTCACGATAGCCTGTTTTTGGTATTAGACCGATTGTATACGGTCGGAGGAAATTACGTCTGAATACCAGATTACAGGCAGACGCTATCGTTACTGCTTCCGCGAATGGGCATACATTACATTCTCTCAGCATCAAACTTCGAAATTTGAGACACCCTTCTGCTAGAATCTCCACATCGCTCTTGCAGTAATCTATTAGATCACGCTGCATGTTGAATTCGTCATTTTTGTGTTCCTCATACCATTGTAGAAAGCATTTCCGATCATCAACATTCATAGTATTTGGACTGTAGAATTCAACTGCTGGCAATTTTCCGATATATTTCTCATTACTTATTGTATTAAATAAGTGGGGAAAGTATCCTTTTTTAAATTTATCTGCCAGACCAAAGGCTTGTGGTATTTTTGACAGTGGCATCGGGAAGTAGTTCAACGAATCTATGAATTTTATATTCCCAATAATCATCAATATAATTTTTGTACCTCGCATGATCAGTTCCGGTGTGATATCTGTTTTCTGCAGCACATAATTCAAAATAAATTGGTGATCAAATGCCTGCCCATTATGTGCAAGCACTATAACACGTTTATGGAATTTTCGCACATTTAATAAATATTTTAAGAAACTTCCGATAACGTTTTGTTGTAAAATTTCCACTCTATATCCGCACTTTTCACAACAATATTGTCCTTCCACATTAATGCATACATTACATCTTTTAGAAAAAATGCACAAATTCGGTTCATGCAATTTTATTGCTTCCCCGTCACCTAGAACTTTTTCTTGACGCGTTTCTAGGTCGTAAAATACGTAAAAATTGTCACTTAGATCCATTTTACTCGCATTTGGACTTATAAAGCACAGGTGATTACTCGCGACATGTTTTTGACAGTTTTTACAAAATATTTCCCCGCACACGTGAATTCTGTCTCTTTTACACAGTTTCAGGCATTCCATACACCGTTTTAGTTTATCACAAACACTTTTTACATGATTTTCGAAACATGTAGTTCCTCTAAAATACCGATTGCACGCTGCACAATATTTATTTGGAACGCCTTTTTCACAGGGTGGACTTTGTTGACAACATGGGCAGGCTCCAACACATCGATGCTCATTTTTACCCTGGTACCTCACATGACACATTTCACAATAATATGTGCAGCAGAAGGCTGCCGTTAGTGAGGTAATCACGTTATAATGTCCGTCGTGGTACAGTAAATTTATTCGTTTGCCGTCGTTACTGCCTTCAAACAATACATCTGTACCACTTTTGTTGATGATATACTGATATACTGTTATTTTAAAGTCTTTTAAATGGTGCTGAAATTTGGTTAACTCAGGTATTCCAGCACCTTCTGTAGGTATTTCAATTTGACTTTCCGTCAATAATTTCTCTACAGCCTGTGTTTGCAACTGGTCTACATTTCTTCTAATTTTAATGTAATCAGTACTTTTTTCCACATTTGCTACTGCAACAACTATTGCACGCGGTAAACATAGGTTGTCCTTATTTTTAATTTGGACTATACCTCTCCGCTTTGCACTTTCCTCGTCGAAACTATTATATCGCCGTTCCCGGCCTCTTCCCACAGGCATTTTTACCGAAGTTGCAGTTAAGCAAAATCTATCGGTACTCATTCCTTCAGAATTACTCTGAAAAATTTTGGAAATCATTTCCCAGATATCCTCAAATTTGACTTCACGAACAGGTTTAAAAGTCACCCATCCCGGCCCTCTTTCGTTAAAACTCTTCCCACAGAATGTGAATCCAATAAAATCACTTGGTTCCAAACCTTCTGTGGCTTTAACAACAACACCTTCTATAGCTGATTTAATCCAACGAGTCGGGTCTTCATTCTCGGGTATCGAACTAATTTGGAAATTAATTTTATACCCGGTCAAATTAAACCGCCGCACAAAAACTTCCCGTTCACTAGTTATTTTAAACATTTTACTTTCGTCCGTACTATTGAAATTTATTTTAATAAATCACTGATCTTCAGATAATTCGGCCCTTTTATACCAAAATTTCAGCGATTGAAACCCCTTATCTCTTTCCCACACTTGCGTTTTGACGAATGATCGCAGTTGATCCTCATATTATTTCCATAAACTTACATGCATTTACTACAAACAATTAATTGCATTCTGGTTAAATTTTGTACTAATACAGCTGGAAAAAAATATACATAAACCTTTTTCCACCCCCCACGCGAAGTACCACATATGTAATGTTTAAAGCATATTGTTTTTTAAAACATCTGCTTCAACTCATATTTCGACGGCCATAAATTTAAAATTAATTATTACCAGATGTTTAAATAATCCTGTAAAAAAAAAATACATCCACCAAATACCACGCCCTGACATGTGTCGGCAGCCGTGTTTAAAAATAATTGGTCGACAGCCATATTTAAAAACCCGACAGCCCAGGGGTGTGGCAACAGCCATTTTTTCCCCCACCAAATAACCGCAAAGCCAACAATAAGTGCCGCCATCACCAACCGTATTGGTCGAATTTACCACGCCCCTCTCCCCACCACAATTTCCCCACACGCCCCTGCCACACCTATAGACAGAGATAGAAGACACAGGAGAGAAAGAGACAAATGCTTCGCTCCCATTGGTCGGTCTCTAGCGACAGATTACACAGGATGGTCTCAAGTGACCGAATACCTACTGTTGTCATATTCTTTCGATTTTTAAAATCGGAATTGGAGATTCAATCTCCTTTATTAGTTCCCGTTCCGTCAGTTCCACAGGTATGTCAAAAATGATGCCTGTTTTCGAAACAAAATGTCTCAAGATTATCGCTTTATATCCTTTATCCTCTAGAATCTTGTCTCTGACTAGATTATTTGCATCCTGTTTATCGCTGAAAGTAATTTTACATAACCCATAACCAATCTCATCTACATTTATTATGTTTTTGATTGCTTTATCCTTTAATATTTTACATAATCTTATCGGATTTATTCCTCTTCTTACATCCTCCTCATAAATTTCATCCACATAAATAATATAAGGAGCCACATTGTGTTCATCATAATAAAAATGTTCATACCTTTTTTCCGGGTTAGTATGACCTATATCCTATATAAATTTTTCTCTATATACAATGGTGTCATTATTTCGTTATTATAATCCATTTTGAAACTGATTATTGATTGTGGTTTTTCCTCTTTTAAACTTAGGGCTAGAACCCCTTCCGCTTCTCGAACGCGACCTAGACTTCTCCATCATTCTCCTTTTCCCCAGATAATGGAGAAAACAGCAAAAATGAAATTCTATATTTTTCTGAAAAACAAAAATTTATGCAGCAAAAAGTCTTCCGTACTCAACGGAGTTTCAGAGTCAACTGAAGTTTTTGCTTTATATCAATTCAAAAAAACAAGTCAAAAGAATTTCGAATGCCAAATGTCAAATACTGTCTCGAAAATGGAACAAAAACAGAAGCATTGCCATATTTAAAATGGATGGGATTTAAATTGACAAATATTGCCGTACGGCGAATTCAATTAACGGAAAATTCAAATAACATGTCAGTTGAGTTTTCCGTGAATTATGTTTACAAATGTCTTCAAATATCTAAAAATAAAAAGTAGAAGGGTGGAATGATTTTATTAAAGAAATTTCGGAAAGTGGAAATACTAGAAAATTTTGGGATAAAATAAATAGAATAAAAAATTGCAACATCAAACCAAAATTATGGAAACATTGGAAAGATAATGAAGAAGAAACCTTCCTGAATGAAATTACAAAAGACAATATTAGTAATATACGTTTTAATAATTATAAATTGAGAACGGATAATGTAGTAAAGCCCGTATTGTGTTACGAAAATTTTTTAAAATTTCTGTCCTTAAGAAGCAATTTTTCAGGACCTGGAGAAGACAAAATATATTTTAGAATATTGAAAGAACTTAAAGAAGAGCATAAAGAAAAGATATTTCAGGCACTAGTTAATACATGGAATGAAGGAATAATACCAGAGCAATGGAAAAGAATAAAAATAATACCTATACCTAAATCAAATTGTATTGCTAATGACATAAGTACGTTTAGGCCTATCTGCTTGTTGCCATGTATGTATAAAATTATGGGTGGTATGCTAAAATTAATAATTGATAATCAGGTGGAGAATAATAATTTTTTAAAGCAAAGATGTTATGGATTTCGGAAGAATAGATCAGCTGCGATATGTATTAATGATATATTGAATACTGTTAGTCAGGCTAAGACAAACAAACTTCAAGTGATAGGAGTTAGCATTGATATCACAAAAGCATATGATAGTGTCAATTTAAAAACGTTAAGCATAGAAATGAATGAAATTAAAATTAATCCTTTTTTAACTAATTGGATAACTGATTATCTGGGGAATAGGATATTAGTAATGAATTCAAGAGAAAAGAAAAGCAACACTGAACTGATGCAGGGAAGCGGTACGAGCCCTATGCTTTTTAATATTTATACGAGAAAATTACATGAAATTGAAGACAACATTACTACGATATACCAATTTGCAGATGACTTCTTTATTCTGTCAATGAATAAGGATTTCTAAATTGCTAAATCAAATATGATAAATAAAATTAAAGATTTTGAGCAAATTTGCAATAGCTTAAAGTTAACTACCAACCATCAGAAGAATCAAGTTATCTACTTCAATAACAGGAAAAAGGGTATAATGATTAGCATTAATAATATCAGGATTGAACAAGTATCGGAAATCAAATTTCTTGGGAGATACATAGAACAAACCTAATGCTGTAACAAACATATAGATATGATGATAAATAAAATGGCAGAAAAGAATGGCTTTCTAAATATGATTAACGGTTGTAAATATGGCGTACACCCGAAAACTGGTATAAACATATTTAAAACTTTTGCGAGGTCGAGATTAGAATATGCGATAACATCGACAGCTAATATGAACAAAACAAATATGAGAAAAGTTAAGACGGTAAATAATACAGCTATACGTAGGGCTCTTGGTTTGATAAAAGGAACTCCTATTCATAAAATCAATGCATTATGTGGCGAATTACCACCTTAGATTTCATGAAAGTGGTTAAAAATTACCAGTTAGACACCTCTTATGGAAGAATTTACAGAAAATTTAAGGGAATTTTTGACATAATTGAAAAACGATCATTAGGAATGGAAAATTATTGTGACTCGCTCAAAATTTTTCCAGATTTTCTGATAGAAATTTGGGTAAAAGGGACATGAGTACAGAAATTTCATGAATTTTAGCCAAAGATTTAATAGCGAATTTATCAGAGAAGAATTTTTCCTTCTTATACACAGACGGATCTATCAAAGAGAATAAAACGGGTTGGGCGATTTTCTGCCCGACATTGAATTCCTGCCAAAAATATAAATCTGATCAAAAATTATGTTCGATGACAGCAGAATTACTAGCAATTTGGAAAGCGGTTATGTTTGCAAATACGAACAATCTTAATAAAGTAGCAATCTTATCAGATTCCAAATCTGAATTATATGTGATACAGAACAAAAACTCGTCGAATAACATAACAAAAAAAATATTTCAGGCCATAAACTTTATCAGAAATAGGGAATTCAGACTATACTATATACCAAGCCATTGTGGTATACTAGGGAATGAGATAGTGGATAAGTTGGCGAAGGAAGCGGTGGAAGACGGTGTATTAGTGAATGAACATCTATCAATGAAAGAGGCTTTTAATCAGATAAAAGATATACTATGGGAAGAATGGATTGTAGATTATAAAAGGACAGCAGAAAATAAAGGCAGGGAATTTGAAAAAATTTGGCAGACACCTGTTAAGACACCATGGTATATAAAATCCAAAATGAAACCAATTGATATCAAATTAGTAAATAGGATTATGGTGAACCATACATTTGGGAAGGTAACCTTAAGTAAATTAAAAGTTACGATGTTTACATCAGTTACCTAAAACCTACCTAAGCGATGACATTTACCTAAAACATCGATGTAAACGACACCCATTTTGAATTTTCCTAAATCAAAATATTCTGTCAAACATATGGTTACAAGTTTTTTAAAGCAAACGTCAAATTTAGGTAACACGATGTAAATTGATACGATTTTTTACCTAAACTTTATCTACCTAAATACTGCTAGTTAGGTAGGTTTAAGGTAACCGATTTAAACATATTAAGTGACATTTGTGGATGTCAGGAAACTTTAAAACACATATTTTTTGACTGTACAAAGCATACTGAAATCAGAAAGCATTTTAAAGAATTAAGTAAATTTAATAACTTAAGTGATTTTCTCGTCAATAGTATATCTAAGAATTTAGAAGAAATAATACAATTTGTGCGAGAAGGAAAAATTATCTTATAATTGGGAAAATACAAAATTAAAGATAAAAAGTTGGCGTTATAAAGCAGTGCTTTGGCCAAGTAAGGCTAGACTAACGTGGTCCTAGAACCAAAAATTTAAAAAAAAAACAAAAACTTAAAATAATTTTTTTTTTTTTTTTTTTCCTCGAGGAGCGGAGGAAATCTTACAGACACTAAAAGCACGTGCTTTTAGTAGTGTGGACCTTTCATCCACTAAAACCCCCCCTCCTTTTATCAAGACCAATCCAACGATCGACTATTGATTTTCTTCTCTCAGTAATCGCGTGTTGGGGAGAATTATTATAAACAATTTCCACCGCTGGTTAGGACAACAGTTCTTGAGGCTTGATTCTTTTTAGCCTACGTACATTATGTACATCCAGTAAAGATGCCATTTCAACGTTAGCATGTGACTGCAATCTCTGATTATGTTTCGTAGCAAATTTTTTCATTTCGTCGGTCACAAGGTTTTGTTGCAGGTCACGGTGGAGGTCGTGATTGCGTATGAACCAAGGAGCATTTACTATTTCTCTCAGTACTTTGTTTTGGAATGTTTGTATCATTTTAGCGTTTGTTTTATATGTACAGCCCCACAGCTGTATGCCATACGTCCAGACGGGCTTCAGAATCTGATTATAAATTAATAGTTTGTTGCTTATGGATAACTGGGAATTACGTCCCAACAACCAATAGAGTTTTCTGTACTTTAAGTTTAAATCCTCTTTTTTCTTTTTAATGTGTTCTCTCCATTTGAGCTTAGCGTCTAAATACATTCCAAGGTACTTGGCTTTATTGGCGTGAGGAATGACTTGTTGGTTGATAATGATTGGCTTTGCAGTTAAATTTTTGTAAGTGAAATTTACTTGCGTAGACTTTGATTCGTTAAGTTTTATGCGCCATCTATGAGTCCAGTCTATAACGGTATTAACTGCATTCTGTAGCTTCCTTGTTGAATTCTCTATATTATTGTCAACTTCTAGGATTGCGGTATCATCAGCAAAAGTACTTATAAATGTGTTTTGATCTCTTGGAATGTCTCGAGTGAACATCAGATAGAGCACCGGTCCAATAACACTTCCCTGTGGAACACCGGCCGCGATCTTCTTTAGTTCGGAGTACTCCCCTCCGTAACGTACACGAAATAATCTATTTGATATGTACGATTTAAGAAACTCATAGAACTGTCTGGGTAGATCTCTATGCAGTTTGTATTCTAGGCCTCCATGCCAAACTTTGTCAAATGCCTGGGCAACGTCAAGGAATATTGCAGAGCAAATTTTGTTCTGTTCATACGTTCTTTCCATCAAGTCTGTTAGACGATGTATTTGATCTAATGTGGAGTGCTTTTCCTGAAGCCGAATTGATGGTTAGGTATAAGTTTTCTTGTGTCAATAATTTTTTCTAGTCTGGCCAGAAATAATCTTTCAAATACCTTTGACAATATTGGCAATAGTGAAATTGGCCTACAAGATGAAACATCTGAGGTTGGCTTCCCTGGTTTTGGAATAACAATCACCTCCGCAATCTTCCAATGTCGGGGCACATACTTTAGTCTAAAGCAGGCATTGATAATATACTGTAGTTTTAGTAGTGCAAGTTCTGTCATTTCCTTAATAATTTTGCCTGTAATCAGGTCATAACCCGGTGTTTTTTTGTTATTAAGACGATTGCAAATATTTTTAATTTCTCTCAGTGTGACAGGTAAAATTTCTTCTTCATCTACTTTTTCTATTAGGGTAATATTCTCCTCATCCGAGTTTTGAGGATAAGGTTTGAATGTATTACACAAATGATCTGCAAAAATGCAGATGTATGGTGCGGTTTACATGCCGGAGGCGTGATTGGGCCGTATTTTTTGGTCGCCATGTTACCGTCAATGGAGAGCGCTACCGTGCCATGTTCGAGGATTATTTTTGGCCAGAATTAGATGAAATTGATATCGGCGATATGTGGTTGCAACAAGACCGCGTTACAAGCCACACAGCACACGTTACAATCGATTTATCGAAGGAGAAGTTTGGTTTGTTATGTCCTTAATGAAAGACCCTTTATTTACCGATTGTTTGGGAGAAATGTAAATTGCCACAATTATAACTGATTTATTATGGTCCAATCTGCTTTCACAAGCAGATATTTCTCCCACTTTAGAAAGCTGAACAGACAATGATTCTAGTTGTTTTACATTGAGATCTATTTGTGGAGTAACAACACGGGCTCCGTCATTTATATTATTATGGTATATTGCAACTCCGCCTGCCCTCGTATATTTTCTTTTATACTGAACAAAAATATCAAAATTTTGAATGTACAATAATTTCATTATTCATCCACGTCTCGGTAAGAATTAGAAAATTCAACGACCATGCTATTCTGTCTAATTGAAGATCCTGTACATGAGCTCGTAAACTTTTTGTGGCATTAGCTTTCGGCATACTTGGAAAATGTTTTATTAAAATGATAAAATATTCACAATACACAATGCTAGCTATGAAGATTATGAAATGAATGCTTTGTTTGTGTTTTTTGTGTTTGATCAATATATTTTTACGAAACAGCGCAGAAAGAAGAGACGAAGATAATAAGAAACACTGTATTCTGTATTCTATGTATTCGGCGCTCAGAAATCAGAAGGCAAATTTCAGAAAAAATAATTTTTTCTGAAATTTTGCCTAACTAGGCATATTTATCTCCAAAAATTTTTTTATGCAAAATTTTTGTTAGGAATTCTGATCGACTGGTATTTCATCTTGTTAAAAAAGTGTCGCTTTTTAGCGTTTCATCGAGTTTCAAATCACTTCCAACGCGGCTAAAGAAGTTTTCACTTCAAAAAAAAAAAATTTAAATGGTTTCAAGACACATGAAATATCATTTAAATCCAAGGGGTCATAAGATTCCCTTAACAACCGTCTTTCAGCTCTTAAATTTCTTCTTATTTCATTTTCTTCTTCTGCTACCATCATTAGTAAATAAAAATAACTCAAACTCTCCATTTTTTAAAATTTAATTATGAAATTATTAAACTAAAATCACTAAAATCACAAAATTGTACAAAAATATATAATTTGTATGCAATTATAATTGTCAAAACAGCAGGCTTTTATAGTTCGAAATTAATTTTTGATTTTTCAAATTTTTTACTAATCTGGTAACAATTTCACACATTCCGTCGTAGTTTAGAATAGATACCAAAATTCCGTTGGAATTATTTTGTACGACAGAATTATATTCCAACGGAGTTTAGAATAGCCCAGAATAAGTTTGTTTTTAAACATATATAGCACTAGTTCATTCTTTTTTCTTTGTATTCTGGAAGTAGGGTCAGGAATAATTTTATAAGTGGCATCGTGTTCTAATAATTGGGAAGCTTTTCTATCATAATCCGACACATACATCAATACTGTTTTATTGCCCTTATCAGAACTGCATACCAAAATTTCCGGATGACGTTTCTAAAAAGATTTGCAATTTTTGTGTTTTTCTAATAGGAAACTATTTTCTCTGGATAAGCAATGTTTTTTAATACCAGTCAGAAGAATATTAGACACATCAAAGCGGATAATGTCTTTCATTGTTGTATCTTGCACATTGTCAATGATGTATTCAACATCTGCAATCACAGACTCAATAGGAATCTGTTTCGCTGGTATCGGTAAGCCAAATTTATCACCTAGACCCAGGATCAATGAGACATCTTGTGAGATACTTATATTGGTGACATTACATATTATTAACAACTGTTTAAATAATGGATACTTTCCCAAGGCTAGGAAAGTAGCTAAATTAATATCGATAGCAAAAGACGATACTTCAAATAATAATAAAAATTTTAGACCTATATCTATGCTATCTAACTTTGGTAAAATTCTTGAGAAATGCCTTTTGATCAAGCTTGAGAATTTCTGCGAAGACAATAACAAAATCCAAACTCACAATTTGGATTCGAACGTGCACATCCCACAGAGCACGCCCTGCACAATCTCCGACAGCAAAAATGTACAGTTGCTTGTGCTTGTGTCTGGTCTAAAGGCCTAACCTACAAATTACTTTCGCTGAAGTACCCAGTAGAACTCCTAAAAATGATAGTTGACTTCTTGAAAAATAGAAAGTTATTTATTCAAATTAAAAACGAAATCTCAGATGTGATAGAGGTTAAATCAGAGTCCCACACGGCTCTATATTTGGTCCCAAACTATTATATATATTTTCTTATCTGATTTCCCTGGCGAAAACGCCAATAACATCTCTCATGTCATATTTTATGCTGACGACACCATATTCACCGAAAGGCTGAGACCACATGAGGCGCTCCATGCAGTTAAAACTCATTTAGCAAAGGCAATAAAATTGTATAATGACTGGGGTATAAAGATTAATCTAGACAAGTGTGAAGTAATTTGTTTCTGTAACGCTAGTGGAAAGGGTCACCATCTAGCCGTGCGGGAGAGCAAACTATTAAGACTGAACATTGAAGGTAGATCAATTCCCCTGCGAACGGAGATAAAGTACCTAGGAGTTAAATTTCACCTAAAATATAACTAAAATATAACCCGCATGCTAGATATACATTCAATAAAGCTAAAAAAGCAGCAACCATACTGAGACCACTATTAAACTCACAGGATAGGGAACATAGAACCAAACTTCTAATGTACAAAACCTTGATAAGACCTGTTATTATCAATGCTTTCGGAATTTGGCTGTTTATAACGCCAAACGTAGCAACTGAACTGCAAATTTTCGAAAAAAAGTTCAATAGATTAAAAGACCACCCTAATCCCATAGTTAAAAACATCTTTCTTAGAAATATTGACTGCCAACTTGGTACTCAATACTATGCATCTCCGATAAGCATCATCGACAAGAGCTGTGCCGATCTAATGAGCCCCTCGGGAACTCACATGCATACATTGGAATTTTACAGAAATATGGTTGATATTGTAATGAAATGAGAAACGTTTAGCTAATACACTTTTTATGGGAGAAAACTGAACTAATTTCAGGGGTATCAGCTACACCTGGTCTGAAAGTAGTGTAGGATTTGTTCTTGTGCTGTTTTTGAGCATACTTCATGTTATGTGCTTTATTGACTTACTTGTAGTACAAATAAGCAACTATTGTGATATTTAGTATAAAGGAAAACAAATTTTAATTCTATTATGCTGGAATGATGTTGGTAACTCCAATTTTAATTTTTGATATTCTCGTTTTTGTAAGTCAGGGGGGCTCAAGTAGCAGTCTTTGTTTTCGTTAAGTAATTTTACGTTTAAATTATGACTGTAGTGCCGGGAACAAGCACTTTTCACTTAACTTTTATTTGCTTACTTTAAAAATTCTTAATAATTCAAGACTGAATTTTGTATTTATGTATAACTTATTGAATTCTGTTTAGTTCTAAGCTAGGCAAATTATAAGCCATTATTTATCTTAAAGCTTAGTATTAATAAAAATATTGCATTTGTAAAATTTCTATGAATTCGTTAAGTCTCAATAAAAACAATATCCTTGGAATTCGAAACGCACAAAAAATTAGAAATTATCCTTGAGGCAATCTCGACGGACGCAATGAACGCGTGAATTGTCAAAAACGTTAGTGACGGTATAAATATTTTTGTGCAGGCAAACTCGACGCCGTCGATGAAATTTGTAATTTTTAATATTATTTGATATAATCTTTGTGTTATAAATTAAAATAGTTTTTCAAGTAGTGTAAATTAATATAAAAAACTAAAATACCCTTTTTAAATGGAATTTTCACAAAATAATACTCACACAAAAATTTTAAAATGACATTTGAACGCGTCCGTCACGTAAAAGTTGAATACAAATCAACTTTACAACGTCTGAACCGTCGCGTCCGTCACGTCTACGTCGAGATTGCCACCTCCCATACATTTCATATGAAATTAGCTTTTATTTGACACTTCACGCGTCCGTCGCGTTCATTGCGTCCGTCGCGTCCGTCGAGATTGCCTCCAGGGTTAAGAAACTGTAATTTTTGCCCTCCAAAATTGACACTTCGCTTTTAAAGGAATTCTTACACAGATATCGTAAAAACGGGTTTTAGTCTATCCTGTTCTTTATAATCAAAGCATACGTTCCAATTTTATGATTCAGAAGTGGTGCTTTATTTTCAACGTAATTGACACTTCATGAAGTTTAACTAAAAAAAATAAATAATTTACTTCTTTTCTAAATAAAGCATTTTGTAATTCCATATCAAAACTGTTCTGGCGTAAAAATCTTGTACAAAAATTTCGCCACTACTGTGCCTTTGTAAGTAAACGTTCTAGACGATAGAAACAACATTTTTAATAAAGTATAGTTTTTGATAGGAAAAATCATGGAAGAATTGTCAGAAATCAGGAATATTTCATTTGTTGAAAAATGCTGTGAAGAAAATGAATCACTGGAGGTAATTTTGACAGAAGTTTCAATTAAACAAGAACCGGAATTAATAATCGAAGATGAAATTGAGACTGAGAAAATTCGTCAATATTTACACAAAAACGATATAAGCCAAGAAGATCGATTAAATTTGGTTTGGCACAGTTGTATAGCGTGTGAAGAACGATTTTTAAGCACCGAAACGTTATCATTGCACATTCAAAGTCATGAGCAATCTGAATGTACTGAATTTCACTCACCGACGGTGGATGAAATTTTAAACAACTCCAAGCAGGAATTTCCATGTACACAGTGTACGAAAATATATACTTCCAAGCTAAAGCTGGATGCCCATTTGAGATTTCATAAGCGGAAACGCAATTTTAAATGCAATAAATGTGAGCGATCTCATTATCATGTCCATTTTGATGGAAAACTATTTAAATGCGACAACTGCAGTCGTTCATTTAAAAATGGTGGTAATCTTCAATCCCATATGAGAAAACATACTGGTGAAAAACCATTCAAATGTAATCACTGCAATCGTCCTTTTGCGCAAAGTAGTAGTCTTAAAAGTCATATGAGAACGCATACTGGTGAGAAACCATTCAAATGTGATCACTGTAATAGTTCATTTACGCAAAGTGGTAGTCTTAAACAACATATGATGACGCATATTGGTGAAAAACCATTCAAATGCGATCACTGCAATCATTCTTTTACGGGAAGTGGTAATTTTAAAAAGCATATGAGAACCCATACTGGTGAAAAACCATTCAAATGTGATCACTGTAGTAGTTTATTTATGCAAAGTTGTAATCTTAAAAAGCATATGAGAACGCATACTGGTGAAAAACCATTCAAATGTGATCACTGCAATCGTCGATTTACGCAAAGCGGTAATCTTAAAAAGCATATGAGAACGCATACTGGTGAAAAACCATTCATATGTGATCACTGTAATAGTTCATTTACGCAAAATGGTAATCTTAAAAAGCATATGATAACGCATACTGGTGAAAAATCAAAAATCAAAATATTATGACGCATATTGGTTGTTAATGACACTGCATTTGAAAATTTAAAATACAAAACCTAGTAGCCTAGTAGCTGTGAGGAAATTTGAAAAATAAAAAAAGCGCACGAAAAATTTGATTCTTTGATAAAATTTGAAAGTGAATTAAATAAATTATTATTATTATAAATATAAAATAATTGGTCCAAAGATTTGAGCAGCCAACTAAAGGTATTAATATAAATATTTAATATTTAGATATTTTAAAGTTTAATTTTATTGTAAATAAAAAAACTATTAAAACTAGAATTTCGCGTCTTATTGCTAGACGACCTTATAAGCATCCGGGCGGCACGTCGCGAACGTAATTGTTAAGAGAGGGGTAACTCTTAACGAATTTTATTTTTTGTAGTTGATTTGATGATCGTCAAATGCTTGGTGGATGAATGCCCTTACCGCTGGTCGGGGGGCTGATGAGTTGTTTGAATAAAACGCTTGCTGATGAATGCCCTTACCGCTGGTGGGGGGGCTGATGAGTTGTTTGAGTAAAACGCTTGCTGATGAATGCCCTTACCGCTGGTGGGGGGGCTGATGAGTTGTTTGAGTAAAAACGCTTGTTGGTTTGAGACTTTATTTTAATCTAATTTATTAATCAAAAAATCACTGTATTTATACTAAAATTATCCTAACTAAGCATAAATCTATTTCATACATATAATTGATTTTTTATTGATTATTGCACATAAAGGTAATTGACCGAACATAATTATTTTATATCAAAAATAATGTATGCAGGTGAATAACCAAAAATGTGCTGATCTTAATTTTTTGCAACTTAGTTAATTATTGCATATAAAGGTAAATAACCGAAGACCGAACAGAATTATTTTATATTAAAATAATTTGTGCATGTAATAAAAAATGTGCTGATCTTGATTATTTACAATTTCCTTTGATATTGCACATAAAGGTAAATGACCAATTATGTGCTGACATTTATTTCTTAATATTAATATTATGTTCTTGAACATTCTCCCGCCTCACAATTTAGTTGAAAATCTTCTAGCGACAATGTGGATTCTATTTTGCCTGTGCTAATTGTGTCTCTTTTCATTGGTTGTGGTTTCGTTGGCTTTTTTAATGTAATGGTTCGCTTATGGTATTTTCTCCAAATTAGATATAATCCTATCATTATCAGTAGTCCAATAGTTATATAGATGAGACTAAATTGATGTATATCATGCTTGTTAATGTGTGTTGGTAGTTCAATATGTTCCTTTAGTTTTCCAATAGCTTTTTCTAATGCCTTCATGTCGTTGGTACTTCCTCGTATGCTTAGGTATGGTTTTATCATCTCCATTTTGTGCATATTGACTTCCTTTGTCAGTTGTTCGCTGATATTTATGGATGGAATGAAGGATGAGTGTGCTTGATTGGTGAATGAGTTGTGAGCGGTTATAGTCATAGCTTGTTGTTTTATTACGCAGTTTGGATTGATTTTTATTATGCCATCATTTTTAAGAATCTTTGCTGTAACTTGATCTTTACAAATTATATTGAACGTGTATTCCTGGTCTAGAACAAATATCCACGCATTAGGATTATTGAGTTGAATCCATATTTGTGTCGGTTTCATTGTTTTAAATAAACATGAAGGTGAAATTCTTTTCTCGTGACGGAGTAAATTCATTTCACATCGACTTATATTTGAAAGTAAATTGTAGACTGGATGATATTGCGTACATAAAAATCGTCCTTGTATTAAGTGTGTGCAATCGTGTAACTCACTGCTGCTCATTGGATAATATTGTTCACGGTCAAGGCTTACTACGAGATAGTTACTTGATGGATCAATAAGAACATAATCGTTTTCGTGCGGTGTTGGAATAGGAATAATTTTTAGCAATTGGTATTGTTGATTTGATACGAGTGGTATTCTGATGCTAAATATAATATTTTGGCTAGTAATTCGTGTCTTCACTTTTAGTAGAGTATACATTTGCAGTAACTCTTCTGCTGCTGTGGAGCCTTCTGGAACTCTCAAATTTGGAGGCAAATTATTTTTTAATACTCGGACTTGCGTTTGTAATTGTTCAGGCGTCAATAATAGAGGATTAATTTTACCATTTTGCGTATCAGTTATTACATCCAGCAGAGCTGTTTGTATTCTCTGATATCTTTCCATTATTAAAGTCGTAAATATCGCCAAATTATTTAATTGTTGTGCTCTGTTTTGGTTTATTAATTCAATATTACCGCTAAGAGTATTATTTTGTAAAGCTTCCATTTGTTCTTGCATAATTTTGAATTGATGATCAATTGCGAGTTCATCTTTTTTAATTATGTTCATAGTAGCTTCAGTGATGGATGTCTGGTTTTTAATTAGTGTTAATAAGTGCTTCATTTTAAAAATATGTTATTTTACTAACATGAAATATCCACACTTGGTTGTAATATATATATAAACTAACAAATTTTTATTAATCTTTATATATATTAACTACTTTCTCGTGAAAAAAGGATACATAGAAGTGTATTGCTTGAAAGTTATTATTTAAAATGACTGTTTTCGCCGCATCAAATGTACTTACGGACTCATCAGCTGAACTCGTACATTTGTTTGTTCAGGAACGAAATCATTTTAACTATTTTTAAGCATACATTAGAAGGATAAATCATTTGTCATTATATTCAAATCGAAATCAAACTAAGATCTACGAATTTTATTCTAATGAAAATTTTTGGTTAATGATTTTTTACTTTTCCTTCTCCTTTTTTATAGCTGTTGTTGGCATTAAGAGTTGAATTTTTTTTGTCCGAAAATTTATCAGTACAGGTTTTAGTGCCACAAAACCTTTATAATTTGGTCAATCAATATTGCCTGATTAGAGCTTAATTTATTTAAATTATTGAAAAATTCTTTCGAATTTTTCCATGAAACAAATATTTATTTGTTATAAATACAGTGGGACTGAATTAAATTCATTTTAAAAATATGTTATTTTACTAACATGAAATATCCACACTTGGTTGTAATATATATATAAACTAACAAATTTTTATTAATCTTTATATATATTAACTACTTTCTCGTGAAAAAAGGATACATAGAAGTGTATTGCTTGAAAGTTATTATTTAAAATGACTGTTTTCGCCGCATCAAATGTACTTACGGACTCATCAGCTGAACTCGTACATTTGTTTGTTCAGGAACGAAATCATTTTAACTATTTTTAAGCATACATTAGAAGGATAAATCATTTGTCATTATATTCAAATCGAAATCAAACTAAGATCTACGAATTTTATTCTAATGAAAATTTTTGGTTAATGATTTTTTACTTTTCCTTCTTCTTTTTTATAGCTGTTGTTGGCATTACGAGTTGAATTTTTTTTGTCCGAAAATTTATCAGTACAGGTTTTAGTGCCACAAAACCTTTATAATTTGGTCAATCAATATTGCCTGATTAGAGCTTAATTTATTTAAATTAATGCGGCGAAAACAGTCATTTTAAATAATAACTTTCAAGCAATACACTTCTATGTATCCTTTTTTCACGAGAAAGTAGTTAATATATATAAAGATTAATAAAAAGTTGTTAGTTTATATATATATTACAACCAAGTGTGGATATTTCATGTTAGTAAAATAACATATTTTTAAAATGAATTTAATTCAGTCCCACCGTATTTATAACAAATAAATATTTGTTTCATGGAAAAATTCGAAAGAATTTTTCATTAATTTAAATAAATTAAGCTCTAATCAGGCAATATTGATTGACCAAATTATAAAGGTTTTGTGGCACTAAAACCTGTACTGATAAATTTTCGGACAAAAAAAATTCAACTCGTAATGCCAACAACAGCTATAAAAAAGAAGAAGGAAAAGTAAAAAATCATTAACCAAAAATTTTCATTAGAATAAAATTCGTAGATCTTAGTTTGATTTCGATTTGAATATAATGACAAATGATTTATCCTTCTAATGTATGCTTAAAAATAGTTAAAATGATTTCGTTCCTGAACAAACAAATGTACGAGTTCAGATGATGAGTCCGTAAGTACATTTGATGCGGCGAAAACAGTCATTTTAAATAATAATTTTCAAGCAATACACTTCTATGTATCCTTTTTTCACGAGAAAGTAGTTAATATATATAAAGATTAATAAAAATTTGTTAGTTTATATATATATTACAACCAAGTGTGGATATTTCATGTTAGTAAAATAACATATTTTTAAAATGAATTTAATTCAGTCCCACTGTATTTATAACAAATAAATATTTGTTTCATGGAAAAATTCGAAAGAATTTTTCATTAATTTAAATTAATAAGTGCTCTTCGTTCGTTCTTACTTTTTGCAGTTGTTCCTCATGGTGTTTTGCAAAGTCAGAGTCTAAAACTCCGAAAAGTGAGTTAGCTATGTTTCCTACTATATTTAATGCTCCTCTCTTTTTGCGTACCTGAATGTATGGTTCACCATTTGCACTGTGTAATAGTTTATTATTGTGTTCCATGTCCATTAAATGTTGTTGGAATTATTTTGTTATTCCCAAACAATAATTTTGTGTTTCGGGAGTTAATTTGTGGCATAGCATATTAATATTTTTAACTGTGTTCCTGAAACCAATTAGTTCGTGCCAGTAATTAGATAAGTTATAATATATTATGAGGTTCCACTCGTTGTTAGATAAATCAATCCGTCCTATTTCTTCAAAATAAATTCCTGGACGACTTTCAAACTCCTTAATTTCAAAAGGTTCATTCATTTCTTCGCCTAAAGCTGGTGCAATAAAAAGAAATAGCATGAGTACGAATAATATTGTTGATGATAATCGGGTTTTTTTTTGAAGATAAGATGGTTGATTTTCTGCTTTGCGCTTGATGGCCGATTTCATAAGTTCGGCGATTGGAGGCCTCACTGGAATCTGAGTTGGATTGATTTTTATTTTTGAACGTGGTTTCTGTAACGCTATTTTCCTGGATTTATTTATTAGTTGGTTTGTAGATATGTCGAAAAGTGTATTTCCCTTGACTGCTGAAAGTTGTTGTCTGTAAGGCATTGGAGTATTTAATTTTTTGCTTTTTATGCTTTTAGATGCTGTTTTCTTAACTTTTGATGTAGTAATATGCAGGCATTCAATACTCTGGCTTTCATGTTCTCTATCGGATGATTCATTTCTGATTTCCATATTTGTGCTTTCAATTGGGAGACGACTAATTTTAGTTATTGGCCGTTTAAAGGTATTTTTTGATGTTTTTACCGTAACTACTCTGACAAGTCCATCTTCACCAGGATGTACTTCCATAATCCTTGCTCGTTGCCATTTTGTTGGTGGTAGTAGCTCGTCCTTTAATAAAACCAAATCTCCAACCTTCAGATTCTCTTTGGTTGACATCCATTTTGGACGCTGTTGAAGTCTGTTGAGATAATCTCTAGACCATTTGCTCCAGAATTCCTGTTGCATTCTTGTCAGTAATTTCCATCTGGTTAGGCTATTTATATTTTTATCTAATAAATTACTTTGTGGTGGTGCAAGTAGCGCTGAACCTGTCAAAAAATGTCCCGGAGTTAGTGTTTCTAAATCTTCAGGATCATCAGTTAATGGATACAAAGGTCTTGAATTGACACAAGCTTCTATTTGTGCCAGCACTGTTGTTAATTCTTCGTATGTTAATTTCGTTTCTCCAATTGTCCTTTTCAAATGATGCTTAATTGATTTCACACCGGCTTCCCATATTCCTCCGAAGTGTGGAGAGGCGGGTGGTATGAAATGCCATTGCGTACCACTGTCGGCTAAGGTTTTACTTGCTTTATCAAATTCTGTACTAGCTGCTTTAAAATTTGTTGCATTGTCAGAGTATAAGTTTGCTACTAGTCCTCTCCGTCCAGTAAATCTTTTGAAAGCTGCGATAAATGCCTCAGCTGTGAGGTCTGAAACTGCTTCTATATGTATTGCTTTTGTACATTAACATATAAAAATGGCGATGTAACCTTTGTATGCTTTAGCTCCTCTTCCTTTTGACATTCGAATCTCGATCGGACCTGCATAATCTACGCCACTGTTTAGAAATGGTCTTGCTGGTGTTACGCGTACTTGTGGAAGATTACCCATTAGCTGAATTCTATTTTGGGTCTTGAACCTATGACATCTGATGCATTTTTGAATGTGTTGTTTAACTGCACTATATCCTTTTAGAATCCAATATTGTTGTCGTATGACTCCCAAAGTTAGAGTTGCTCCTCCATGTAGTGCGCTTTGGTGGGCAGCGTCAATTACTAAAGTCGTAAAATGTGACTTGTATGCTAAAATTATAGGATGTTTTGCTTCAAATGTAAGTTCTGATTGCCGAAGCCGTCCTCCAACACGTAATATACCATTTTGATCAACAAATGGGTTTAACAATGTAATTTTTGACTTCGAACTGAGCTTTCTTTTTGATATTAAGTGGTTTAAGTCATCGTTAAACTCAATTCTTTGAATTGTTTTGATTATAATTACTTTAGACTGCTCTAGTTCTTTTACTGATAACGCTCCAGTTTGGTTTTCCTTTCTTGCTGTTTTGCAATTTGATGTGAATCTGATGCACCATGACAATACTCTGGTTAGCTTTTCGATTTTTGAATATTTATTTATTACTTCCATAATTGGATTTTCTTTAACTTTTATGATCGCTGTTGTGACTGTTTTACGACACTCGATTGTTGTTTCTTCGATTTTTTCTGATTTTGTGTACTCGATTTTTGGTTTTTGCAGCCACTTTGGACCATAATTCGTTTTTAAGTAATTCTGATGGTTTTATGCCCCGAGTGGCACAGTCTGCAGGATTATCTTTGGATTTTACGTGATTCCAATGACTCGGGGGAAATGAGGATTGTATTTCTGAAACCCTGTTCGCTACAAATGTTTTCCACTTTGTAGGGTGGCCTCTTATCCATGCTAAAGTTATCATTGAGTCCGTCCAGCTAACAGTTTTTGCACTTGGTATTTGTATTGCCTCTATGGTTTTCTTTAATAACTTCGTTAACAGTACCGCGCCATTAAGTTCTAATTGTGGGATTGACAATTTTTTCGATAGTGGTGCTACTTTTGTTTTGGCTGATAATAAAAATGTTTTTGTATCGTTCGTGTATGATGTAATTCGCAAATATACGACTGCAGCGTATGCCTTTTCGGATGCATCACAAAATCCATGCAATTCACACTCTTTATTATCCTTTGTAAAGCCAATCCATCGTGGAATTGTTAGTGTTTCTAGTAGTTGTAGTTCTTTTTTGTGCTCAATCCACTTGATGTTAATGTTGTGTGGCAATGGTTCATCCCAAGTGATACCTGATAACCAAACGTCTTGAAACATTAATTTTGCTTGAATTGTGACCGGAGCCAACCACCCTAATGGATCAAAGACTTGTGCTGCTTCAGATATAAAACTGCGTTTCGTTGCTTTGATACTGTGAATTGGAATTGATAATTTAAATTGAAAAACATCTTCAATCGAATACATACATTCCATTGAAGACCCAAAGTTTTGATTAGTTCATTGAATTGCTGCGATTCTTTGTCTCTATTTTCTTCCGGAATTTCCTTTATAATGGCTTCATGATTGCTTGCCCACTTTTTTAATGTGAATCCTCCTTTGTTCATTAAAGCTTGAATTTCTGATTGTACTTGCAATGCTTCCTCCACTGAGTCATTTCCTGAGATCAAATCGTCTATGTAGAAGTCTTCTAGTGAAATTTTTGATGCTAAAGGATATATTTCCCGTTCATCTGTAGCTAATTTTCTTAATGTTTTTACAGCTAGGTATGGAGCTGATCGAATTCCATAAGTCACCGTTGTTAGTTTAAAATCTTGAATTGGTTCTTTGGTAGAATTTCTCCAAACAATTTGTTGCCATTTCTGGTCTTCCTTAGCTACCCATATTTGGCGATACATTTTTTCAATGTCCGCTTTGTAAACAATTTTGTGTTTCCTCCATCGTAACAGTATTAATATCAGATCTTGCTGTAATGTTGGACCTGTATGCATTTTCTCATTTAGGCTGATTCCTGAACTTGCTTTGGATGAAGCGTCAAAAAGTACTCGAAGTTTTGTTGTTGAACTATCTGGTTTGATTACAGCGTGATGTGGTAGAAAATATTCTCCATTTTCGGTGGTCGTGGTGCTGAACTGCATGTGTCCAAGTTCCAGATATTCTTTCATAAATCGTTTCTAATCAATTTCTAGTTGCTTATTTGTTTCAAACTTCTTTTCCATTTGTAGTAATCTTGCTATTGCTCTTTTTCTTGAGATGCCCAAACTTATGTTTTCATCTTGATTTATAAATGGTAATTTAACAATGTATTTACCATCAGGGCCTCTTTTAGTGGTTTCCTCATAAAATTGTTCACATTCGATTTCTTGTGATGATTGAATCTTTTCTGTGGGTATTTCTTCGTACTCCCAAAATTGTTGCAATTTGACATCTAAGTCTGTTTGTGCGATACAGCAAATTACATCGTTTGGTTCCTTGTCTATTTTTTGCATTAAACCCGATATAATCCATCCAAGTTCCGTCTGTTGAACAATAGGAGTTCCAGATGGTCCCTTTATTAGACCGTGAAGTAGAATATCTCCAAATAAGTCTGCTCCTATTATGACATCGATCGCGCCCGGAGTATTATAGCTGGGATCTACTAAATTTAGATGTTTTATGTAATCCCATTGGGATTCTAATATGTATTCACTTGGCAGCCATTTTGTTAGCTTCGGTAACACTAAACAGTTCGCCGTTGTCTCAAACTCTGAATATTGGGATTTTATTTCCAATTTGACACTATGTTGTGTAATGCCTGCTTTTGTAGATCCAAGTCCAGCTATCTTTACTACATTTTTGACTTTTTTGAGCTTAAGCCTCTGAACTGATTCTTCTGTGATGAAGGATGCTTGTGATCCCTGATCAATCAGTGCACGAAGGTATTTTGTGGAATTATTGACTGTTGTTTTTATAATTGCAGTAGCCAATAAAACCTTTATATTCGTAGCATTATTATTCGCCAGATGTGAGTTCACATCTAAATCTCCCTTTAATTCGCTATCTTTTCTTGTTGTTGTGTGTACTGTTTTTATTTTTTCTTGATTTGAGGTATTAGCATGAAGTAATGTATGATGTTTTTTCTGACACACTTTACAAGTTTTATTGCTCTTGCAGTTTCGAACTGCATGTTCTCCTGTTAAGCAATTTTTGCATAGGTGTTGCGATGCTTCAAACCGTTCTTTTCGATTTAGTTGGATAAATTTTTTGCACATATATATGTAATGATTTTCATGATTGTATGGGCATGTAATTTTGTTTCTTTCCGATCTATTTTCCCTTGATCCGGAATTTGACTTATTGTTATCTTTTGTTGACTCATTATGGCCGTTTTCTTTTGTGATATGGAAGCCATGTTTTGATTTTCCAGAACCTTTGAAATTAGACTTATTTTGTTGATTGTCTCTTGAGTTTTCTCCAACTGCCTCCAGTGTTTGGAACCTTTATTCTAAGAACCTGAAGCGTCTGTACTTTTTTAGAATCGGTTATTGATTGTTCATAAAGCATATGACTGCCTTTGTCAAGTTTGCTTGTAAGTATGTATATGACCAAAGGGTCCCATGATTTGGTATCAATGCCCAGGTTGCTGATTGCAACCAAGCATTCCTTTGTGGTGTCGAGAATTTGTTTTAGCCCGTTACTTGATTCTCCTGTCAATGTTTGTTGAAGAAACAATGTTTTTATTTGGGCTGAAACTAAATGCCGGGTATTATCATATCGTTGATTAAGTTATTCCCAAGCTGTTTCGTAGTTTTCGTCTGTTACATGTAAATGTTGCAACAGTCGTTCAGGTTCACCCTTTAATTGTGCCTTTAGATAATACATTCGTTGAGCAGGGCTCAACGTGATATTTTTATGAATCAATTGTGTAAAAATATCTTGAAATGATTTCCACTCTGCGTACTTTCCAGTAAATATGGGAATATTCAGTCTTGGTAGCTTTATATCTGCTTGAGTATCAGTTGTGTTATAGTGTAGCCTGTTTACTCTTTGTTGAATTCCGCTTGTTGTTGATAATTCATCATATTTACTTTGAAGAATAATTATGGTTGAGTGGTATACATCTTCTGTTTCTTCAAAATTATTGTTTTTAAAATAATCCGTAGTGTAATCTTCATCTGTTGCATACACGAGAATATCACTATGAATATTTATAATTTTTTCCCAATAATCTGTTAATGTCTTTATTTTTAATTGAAAATATATGCTTTGGGTTGATTTTGAGATGGTTCTTGCTCAACTGCTTCTATGAGTCGCAAAATTGCTGCTATCAATCCCATTTGCCTTTTTATTAGTTTGGTTAATTCTTCATTTACTAAAGAATGTTGGCCTTTATGAACCGTTTGTACATCTGACAAGGCATTAGATAAAAGGCTTGTTATTTCTTCATAAGCTGTATTTACCTGATGATGGAAATTGGATGTAAAGTACGGATGATGTGGTTGTTCACTAAGAAACTCATTAATTTTTTTTTCGCGCTCTTTAAAGGCTTCCCAAAGTTTTAATACATTTTCGCTTCGTTTTGCGATGTATTCCTTTGTCTTCCTTATTTTGGGATCCTTTTTAAAATTAATTATTAGCTTCTGTAGTTCGTCACCAATTTCTTTCTGGCGTAATGCTAACCTGTCCAATTGTTCTGCCATTTTACTATGGATTTGATTTTAATATTCAAGATAATGTAGATATGTATCTTCACAGTCGATGTCCAAACTGTGCTCGAAGGACCAAATGTTAAGAGAGGGGTAACTCTTAACGAATTTTATTTTTTGTAGTTGATTTGATGATCGTCAAATGCTTGGTGGATAAATGCCCTTACCGCTGGTCGGGGGGCTGATGAGTTGTTCGAATAAAACGCTTGCCGATGAGTGCTCTTACCGCTGGTGGGGGGGCTGATGAGTTGTTTGAGTAAAACACTTGCTGATGAATGCCCTTACCGCTGGTGGGGGGGGCTGATGAGATGTTTGAGTAAAACGCTTGTTGGTTTGAGACTTTATTTTAATCTAATTTATTAATCAAAAAATCACTGTATTTATACTAAAATTATCCTAAATAAGCATAAATCTATTTCATACATATAATTGATTTTTTATTGATTATTGCACATAAAGGTAATTGACCGAACATAATTATTTTATATCAAAAATAATGTATGCAGGTGAATAACCAGAAATGTGCTGATCTTAATTTTTTGCAACTTAGTTAATTATTGCATATAAAGGTAAATAACCGAAGACCGAACAGAATTATTTTATATTAAAATAATTTGTGCATGTAATAAAAAATGTGCTGATCTTGATTATTTACAATTTCCTTTGATATTGCACATAAAGGTAAATGACCAATTATGTGCTGACATTTATTTCTTAATATTAATATTATGTTCTTGAACAGTAATGCAGAACTCAAACTGGGTTTGTACTTTCTGTAAGGAAGCTCCCGACGCAAAGAAATCTAGAATTGATATTGAACGCCGAGGTGAGCAAGACTCCAATAAAAACAAGTAATATGTAAACAAAAGGTATGAACTTCTGCATCTATGCGAAGATGATAGCCCCAGTGACAATGGGGATGATGAAGAATTAAAAAATGATCAAAAAATACGTGCTCAAGCTTGGATAAACTCAACTGGTCATCAACGGAACAAATGGAAACGGAAATTTATGTAATAATAATGCTAATGCAACTGAGATAATTCAATCGCAATATTTAGCTCCATTAACCATAAATTATCAGCCAAATGAGAAAAAAATAGCAGTTTTGACAAGCATGCCTGCCAATAATAGTGATGCAATGACGAATATTCGACAATCAAATCATCATAATTGTCATAAATGGACGGAAGTATTAACGCTTAATTCGAATCAGTTAGCCGCAAGACAAGTAGTTTCAAAAGATTTACCAATTTTCAGTGATAGACCAGAAGAGTGGCCACTGTTCATCAGCTGCTAGAATAATAGTACAACAATATGTGGTTATTCAAATGCTGAGAAAGTAGGTATGGTGGCACTTGAGCCGTGGGCGTGGCCAATAAAGTTCCGGGACTGATTTCCGTATGATTTGTATGGGGTGCGTTCTTGGGGTAAATTGTCGTGGGTTTGAGGGGCGTGGCGGACCAATGGGAAGGGAGTGGGAGATGGAAAGGCATAGTGGGGCACGGAGAGGGGCGAGGAGAATGAAGAGAGGGAGATGGAAAGGCGTGGTGGGGCACGTTGTAGAGGAGCGTGGTAAATGCGACATTTGTCTCTTTCTGGCACCGTGATTTATTATAGCGGTGGGGGAAAGAAAAGGCCACGCCCCTGGGCTGTCGAGTTTTTAAACATGGCTGTCGACCAATTATTTTTAAACATGGCTGTCGACCAATTATTTTTAGAAATGGCTGTCGACACATGTCAGGGCGTGGTATTTAGGGCGTATTTCTTTGTCACGGTTATAGCTGTATTAGATTACAAAATTTAACCAGAATTCATGTAAATTTATGGAAAACACATTTGGATCAAGTATTTATTTGACACGATTATAGCTGTATTAGATTACAAAATTTAACGTCTGGTTGCAAGGATAAGTACATCTAAATTTATGGAAAACACATTTGGATCAACTGCGATCAGAAAAACGTGGGAAATTTTTTCCAGATTACAAAATTGAATACATATGGTTACAATTTCGGGTTAATTTATGGGAAAAAACATTTGGATCATCCTTTAAAAAACGATCCGAAAACGTCGCGTGGGGGAGGGAAGATGTTTATGATCGACAGGACGTATTTTTTTTACAGGGCATTTTTTCAAGCTGTATTACAAAATAAATTTCCCACAGATTACAAAATACATATGGTTACAATTTCGGGGTTAATTTATAACATTTGGATCATCCGATCCGAAAACGTCGCGTGGGGGTGGGAAGATGTTTATGTTCGACAGGACGTATTTTGTACAGGGCATTTTTTCAAGCAAAATGAATTTCCCATACAATTAATTTTTCGTGGTAAATGCATGTAAGAAATAAAACGCAGGTGTGTGGATAAGAAATTTTGGTATAAAAGGGCCGGATTATCTGAAGATCAGTGATTTATTAAAATAAATTTCAATAGTACGGACGAAAGTAAAATGTTTAAAATAATTAGTGAACGGGAAGTTTTTGTGCGGCGGTTTAATTTGACCGGGTATAAAATTAATTTCCAAATTAGTTCGATACCCGAGAATGAAGACCCGGCTCGTTGGATTAAATCAGCTATAGAAGGTGTTGTTGTTAAAGCCACAGAAGGTTTGGAACCAAGTGATTTTATTGGATTCACATTCTGTGGGAAGAGTTTTAATGAAAGAGGGCCGGGATGGGTGACTTTTAAACCTGTTCGTGAAGTCAAATTTGAGGATATCTGGGAAATGATTTCCAAAATTTTTCAGAGTAATTCTGAAGGAATGAGTACCGATAGATTTTGCTTAACTGCAACTTCGGTAAAAATGCCTGTGGGAAGAGGCCGGGAACGGCGATATAATAGTTTCGACGAGGAAAGTGTGAGGCGGAGAGGTATAGTACGGATTAAAAATAAAGACAACTTGTGTTTACCGCGTGCAATAGTTGTTGCAGTAGCAAATGTGAACAAAAGTGTTGAGTATAAAAAAATTAGAGATAATGTAAGAGAGCAAACACAGGCTGTAGAGAAATTACTGGCGGAAAGTCAAATTGAAATACCTACAGAAGGTGCTGGAATACCTGAGTTAACCAAATTTCAGCACCATTTAAAAGACTTTAAAATAACAGTCTATCAGCATATCATCAACAAAAGTGGTACAGATGTATTGTTTGAAGGCAGTAACGACGGCAAACGAATAAATTTACTGTACCACGACGGACATTATAGCGTGATTACCTCACTAACGGCAGCCTTCTGCTGCACATATTATTGTGAAATGTGTCATGCGAGGTATGATGATAAAAATCGCCATCGATGTGGTGGAACCTGCCCATGTTGTCAACAGACACCGGCCTGTGAAAAAGGTGTTGTAAATAAATATTGTGCAGCGTGCAATCGGTATTTTAGAGGAACTACATGTTTCGAAAATCATGTAAAAAGTGTTTGTGATAAACTAAAACGGTGTATGGAATGCCTGAAACTGTGTAAAAGAGACAGAATTCACGTGTGCGGAGAAATATTTTGTAAAAACTGTCAAAAACATGTTGCGAGTAATCACCTGTGCTTTATAAGTCCAAATGCGAGTAAAATGGATAAAAGTGACAATTTTTACGTATTTTACGACCTAGAAACGCGTCAAGAAAAAGTTCTAGGTGACGGGGAAGCAATAAAATTGCATGAACCGAATTTGTGCATTTTTTCTAAAAGATGTAATGTATGCATTAATGTGGAAGGACAATATTGTTGTGAAAAGTGCGGATATAGAGTGGAAATTTTACAACAAAACGTTATCGGAAATTTTTTAAAATATTTATTAAATGTGCGGAAAGTCCATAAACGTGTTATAGTGCTCGCGCATAACGGCCAGGCGTTTGATCATCAATTTATTTTGAACTATGTGCTCCAAAAGACTAATATTAAACCGGAATTGATCATGCGAGGTACAAAAATTATATTGATGATTATTGGGAATATAAAGTTCATAGATTCGTTGAACTACTTCCCGATGCCACTGTCAAAAATACCACAAGCCTTTGGTCTGGCAAATAAATTTAAAAAAGGATACTTTCCCCACTTATTTAATACAATAAGTAATGAGAAATATATCGGAAAATTGCCAGCAGTTGAATTCTACAGTCCAAATACTATGAATGTTGATGATCGGAAATGCTTTCTACAATGGTATGAGGAACACAAAAACGACGAATTCAACATGCAGCGTGATCTAATAGATTACTGCAAGAGCGATGTGGAGATTCTAGCAGAAGGGTGTCTCAAATTTCGAAGTTTGATGCTGAGGGAATGTAATGTATGCCCATTCGCGGAAGCAGTAACGATAGCGTCTGCGTGTAACCTGGTATTCAGACGTAATTTTCTTCGGCCGTATACAATCGGCCTAATACCCAAAGCAGGCTATCGTGAGGAAAAAATCGCATCGAAAGTTGCTATACAGTGATTGCTTTGGGAGGAAAAACAACGTAAAATAAAAATCCGGCACGCGTACAACCAGAAAGAAGCTGTTATAAAGGGGGTAAAAGTTGATGGCTACTGCGAGGAGACGGGACAAATTTTTGAATTTCACGGCTGCTATTACTACGGTCACCCGTCTGTCTCCCTCGGAAAAGAGATGCTTGCCTGTATGAAGGCTCAGGCGAGACATTAAATTCCCGATACGAATCTACTGTATTTAAAACTGAGAGGCTTCGATCTTCGGGATATGAGGTAATAGAAAAGTGGGAATGTGAATTCCGAAAAGAAATGTATGCTAACACCGAATTGAAAAGGTACGTGAGTAACCATTCTGTACTAGCCGTTGCTCCACTTAATCCTCGCGATGCATTTTTCGGTGGTCGTACGGGTAACGCCAGAACTTATTATAAATGTAAGTCAGGTGAGAAAATTAAATATATTGATGTATGCTCTCTCTATCCGTGGGTATGTAAAAATGGAAAATTCCCCATTGCCCATCCGAAATTATATGTTGGTAACCTGGAGTGCTCCAAGCTGAATTTAACAGAAATTGATGGCCTGACTAAATGCAAAATTTTACCACCACAAAATCTGTATCATCCGGTCTTACCGATGAAACAAAACCAAAAGTTGATGTTCTCATTATGCTTCACATGTAGTTTGGAAAAAAGTCAAGAGGATTGTACTCATGAAGAAACTGAAAGGGCATTAACTGGAACATGGGTATTGGATGAGGTAAATAAGGCCATTGAGAAGGGTTACCAACTGCTGGAAATTTATGAAATATGGTCTTATAAGGTGCGGCAAAAAAGAGATGGACTCTTCACAGAAATGATGAACAAATTCCTAAAAATGTAACAGGAAGCTTCTGGATGGCCTAGTACATGTGTTACAGAGGAGGAAAAACATGAATATGTAAAAGAATTCTTTGAGAATGAGGACATAGTATTAGAACCGGAAAAAATAGAAAAAAGATCCACTGCTAAGTTGATATTAAATTCATTTTGGGGTAAATTTGGTCAGAGGGAAAACCAATCGAAAACCTCTATAATAACACAGCCAGCTGAATTATATACACTTTTATCGGATCCATCTAAAGCAGTTAACCATATTTTACCAGTTAATGATGAAACTCTGATTGTGAACTGGGAGTACAAAGAAGAGGCTGCAGATACTCTGACTATAATCAATGTATGTATAGCAGCCTACACTACTACACAAGCACGGTTGAAACTGTATTCATATCTGGAGAAATTGGGAGAAAGAGTATTATATTACGATACCGACTCTGTTATATACATAAGCAGAGATGGTGAATATGACCCCCCTGTTGGAAATTTTGTTGGAGATATGACTGATGAATTGGACTGTTACGGCACTGGCAGTTATATTGAAGAATTTGTGAGCGGAGGGCCAAAGAACTATGCATACCAGGTATTTTCAACAAAGGACAATAGTCGAAAAATGGTTTGTAAAGTAAAAAGGATTTGTTTAAACTATGAGGCGTCGAAATTGGTAAATTTTGAAAGTATGCGTGACATAATTTTAAACAGCGATGGAGAAGCGAGGCCGATCAAGAACATTTCTTCTAGTATACGGCGCACCGAAGATCATCGAATTATAACGACACCGGTGGTAAAACAATACAACGCCAGATCAGAAAAAAGGAAATTTTTGGCAAATTTTGATTCCATCCCCTATGGGTTCAAACACACCAGGCATTATTAAATAAAAATACTATTTTTAATAAAAATATATATTTAAGTGTAAATATAATTGCAAATATATATCGATTGTAAGAAACATTATTTTTAGGTGTAAATATAATTGTAAAATAAAATGAATATTATTTCACATCGCGTCTATTTTATTTCTATCATTATTACATTGTATTACATACTGTTTTAGCAAATGAACATTTTGTAGGGCACAACATCCTCTATGAGCTAAACACCTCGGAGTTAGAGAATATCGCATCCTCAAAGTGTTTAAATTCGGACATCCACAGTAGTCTAAATCAAATACCGTTGCTCTATTTCCGAGAATTTCACTGAGATATTTTTTCTTCTCCGATCCTTTAACATAAATTATTTTATTTTTCAAATTCGTCTGTAAAAATTGTATCGCGTGATTAATTGACGTGTATCCGCCCTCCCACGATAACCCATGATGATTTTTGGAAAGCCAGGTAGCTTGAGTCTGCAGTGCTGATGGTAGTCTGTTAAATTCAAATGGCGGTTTTAGATGAAAATGACGTACTTCATTCGCATTGAACAGGATCGCAATTTCCTTAGGAATGAAACTATTACTTTTGAGGGCTGTTCTGTGACGAGTCTTACTGTATCGAGTGTAAACTATCGAACTATTGAATATTTAGAACGCACAATCGACAATTGGTCCTTGTTGTTGTAAATCTGCACTAATACCCCCCCCCCCCAAAATGGAGATTACGACTTGCACAAACTTCGCAGCATTCTTACTACCCCTTTTTTAAACAGGGGGGTCAATGCGAATTTTTTACAAAATTTTTTCAAACAGAAAGGCCCTGTTAAAAAAGCAGTTGTGATACGAGCAGGCCCTGTTGAAATCAGTTCTGATACCGACAGGTCTTGTTAAAAGGCAGTTCTGATACGGGCAGGTCCTGTTGAAATTGGTTCTGATGCGGACAGGTCCTTTTGAAACGCTGTGCTGATACGAACAGGTCCTGATAATAACAACAACACGCCTTACTTTAATGTTACGATTACGATCGTATTCTGATACGGGCAGGTCCTGTTGAAAGTGGTTCTGATGCGGACAGGTCCTGTTGAAAGCAGTTCTGATGCGAACAGGTCTTGTTAAAGACGGTTCTGATACCGACAGGTCTTGTTAAAAGGCAGTTCTGATACGGGCAGGTCCTGTTGAAATCGTATTCTGATACGGGCAGGTCCTATTGAAAGTAGTTCTGATGCGGACAGGTCGTGTTGAAAGCAGTTCTGATGCTAACAGGTCTTGTTAAAGACTGTTCTGATACCGACAGGTCTTGTTAAAAGGCAGTTCTGATACGGGCAGGTCCTGTTGAAATCGTATTCTGATACGGGCAGGTCCTATTGAAAGTAGTTCTGATGCGGACAGGTCGTGTTGAAAGCAATTCTGATGCTAACAGGTCTTGTTAAAGACGGTTCTGATACCGACAGGTCTTGTTAAAAGGCAGTTCTGATACGGGCAGGTCCTGTTGAAAGTGATTCTGATGCGGACAGGTCTTGTTGAAAGCAGTTCTGATGCGGACAGGTCTTGTTAAAGACGGTTCTGATACCGACAGGTCTTGTTAGAGGCAGTTCTGATACGGGCATGTCCTGTTGAAATCGGTTCTGATGCGGACAGGTCCTGTTGAAATTGGTTCTGATACGGGCAGGTCCTGTTGAAAGTGGTTCTGATGCGGACAGGTCCTGTTGAAAGCAGTTCTGATGCGAACAGGTCTTGGTAAAGACGGTTCTGATACCGACAGGTCTTGTTAAAAGCAGTTCTAATGCGGACAGGCTCTATAAAAACGCAGTGCTGATACGAACAGGTCTTGTTGAAAGCAGTTCTAATGCGGACAGGTCCTGTTGAAAGCAGTGCTGTACGAACAGGTACCTTTGAAACGCTGTGCTGATACGAACAGGTCCTGTTGAAATCAGTTGTGATGCGGACAGGTCTTGTTAAAGACGGTTCTGATACGAACAGGCCCTGTTAAAAAGGCAGTTCTGATACGAACAAGTCCTGTTGAAATCGGTTCTGATGCAGACAGGTCGTGTTGCAATAATTTTTTTTATGCGGGCAGGAAATACAGGTGCTATTTGAAAATATTTTGTAAAAAATTCGCATTGACCCCCCTGTTTAAAAAAGGGGTAGTAAGAATGCTGCGAAGTTTGTGCAAGTCGTAATCTCCATTTTGGGGGGGGGGGGGGGGGGGTATTAGTGCAGATTTACAACAACAAGGACCAATTGTCGATTGTGCGTTCTAAATATTCAATAGTTCGATAGTTTACACTCGATACAGTAAGACTCGTCACAGAACAGCCCTCAAAAGTAATAGTTTCATTCCTAAGGAAATTGCGATCCTGTTCAATGCGAATGAAGTACGTCATTTTCATCTAAAACCGCCATTTGAATTTAACAGACTACCATCAGCACTGCAGACTCAAGCTACCTGGCTTTCCAAAAATCATCATGGGTTATCGTGGGAGGGCGGATACACGTCAATTAATCACGCGATACAATTTTTACAGACGAATTTGAAAAATAAAATAATTTATGTTAAAGGATCGGAGAAGAAAAAATATCTCAGTGAAATTCTCGGAAATAGAGCAACGGTATTTGATTTAGACTACTGTGGATGTCCGAATTTAAACACTTTGAGGATGCGATATTCTCTAACTCCGAGGTGTTTAGCTCATAGAGGATGTTGTGCCCTACAAAATGTTCATTTGCTAAAACAGTATGTAATACAATGTAATAATGATAGAAATAAAATAGACGCGATGTGAAATAATATTCATTTTATTTTACAATTATATTTACACCTAAAAATAATGTTTCTTACAATCGATATATATTTGCAATTATATTTACACTTAAATATATATTTTTATTAAAAATAGTATTTTTATTTAATAATGCCTGGTGTGTTTGAACCCATAGGGGATGGAATCAAAATTTGCCAAAAATTTCCTTTTTTCTGATCTGGCGTTGTATTGTTTTACCACCGGTGTCGTTATAATTCGATGATCTTCGGTGCGCCGTATACTAGAAGAAATGTTCTTGATCGGCCTCGCTTCTCCATCGCTGTTTAAAATTATGTCACGCATACTTTCAAAATTTACCAATTTCGACGCCTCATAGTTTAAACAAATCCTTTTTACTTTACAAACCATTTTTCGACTATTGTCCTTTGTTGAAAATACCTGGTATGCATAGTTCTTTGGCCCTCCGCTCACAAATTCTTCAATATAACTGCCAGTGCCGTAACAGTCCAATTCATCAGTCATATCTCCAACAAAATTTCCAACAGGGGGGTCATATTCACCATCTCTGCTTATGTATATAACAGAGTCGGTATCGTAATATAATACTCTTTCTCCCAATTTCTCCAGATATGAATACAGTTTCAACCGTGCTTGTGTAGTAGTGTAGGCTGCTATACATACATTGATTATAGTCAGAGTATCTGCAGCCTCTTCTTTGTACTCCCAGTTCACAATCAGAGTTTCATCATTAACTGGTAAAATATGGTTAACTGCTTTAGATGGATCCGATAAAAGTGTATATAATTCAGCTGGCTGTGTTATTATAGAGGTTTTCGATTGGTTTTCCCTCTGACCAAATTTACCCCAAAATGAATTTAATATCAACTTAGCAGTGGATCTTTTTTCTATTTTTTCCGGTTCTAATACTATGTCCTCATTCTCAAAGAATTCTTTTACATATTCATGTTTTTCCTCCTCTGTAACACATGTACTAGGCCATCCAGAAGCTTCCTGTTACATTTTTAGGAATTTGTTCATCATTTCTGTGAAGAGTCCATCTCTTTTTTGCCGCACCTTATAAGACCATATTTCATAAATTTCCAGCAGTTGGTAACCCTTCTCAATGGCCTTATTTACCTCATCCAATACCCATGTTCCAGTTAATGCCCTTTCAGTTTCTTCATGAGTACAATCCTCTTGACTTTTTTCCAAACTACATGTGAAGCATAATGAGAACATCAACTTTTGGTTTTGTTTCATCGGTAGGACCGGATGATACAGATTTTGTGGTGGTAAAATTTTGCATTTAGTCAGGCCATCAATTTCTGTTAAATTCAGCTTGGAGCACTCCAGGTTACCAACATATAATTTCGGATGGGCAATGGGGAATTTTCCATTTTTACATACCCACGGATAGAGAGAGCATACATCAATATATTTAATTTTCTCACCTGACTTACATTTATAATAAGTTCTGGCGTTACCCGTACGACCACCGAAAAATGCATCGCGAGGATTAAGTGGAGCAACGGCTAGTACAGAATGGTTACTCACGTACCTTTTCAATTCGGTGTTAGCATACATTTCTTTTCGGAATTCACATTCCCACTTTTCTATTACCTCATATCCCGAAGATCGAAGCCTCTCAGTTTTAAATACAGTAGATTCGTATCGGGAATTTAATGTCTCGCCTGAGCCTTCATACAGGCAAGCATCTCTTTTCCGAGGGAGACAGACGGGTGACCGTGGTAATAGCAGCCGTGAAATTCAAAAATTTGTCCCGTCTCCTCGCAGTAGCCATCAACTTTTACCCCCTTTATAACAGCTTCTTTCTGGTTGTACGCGTGCCGGATTTTTATTTTACGTTGTTTTTCCTCCCAAAGCAACCACTGTATAGCAACTTTCGATGCGATTTTTTCCTCACGATAGCCTGCTTTGGGTATTAGGCCGATTGTATACGGCCGAAGAAAATTACGTCTGAATACCAGGTTACACGCAGACGCTATCGTTACTGCTTCCGCGAATGGGCATACATTACATTCCCTCAGCATCAAACTTCGAAATTTGAGACACCCTTCTGCTAGAATCTCCACATCGCTCTTGCAGTAATCTATTAGATCACGCTGCATGTTGAATTCGTCGTTTTTGTGTTCCTCATACCATTGTAGAAAGCATTTCCGATCATCAACATTCATAGTATTTGGACTGTAGAATTCAACTGCTGGCAATTTTCCGATATATTTCTCATTACTTATTGTATTAAATAAGTGGGGAAAGTATCCTTTTTTAAATTTATCTGCCAGACCAAAGGCTTGTGGTATTTTTGACAGTGGCATCGGGAAGTAGTTCAACGAATCTATGAACTTTATATTCCCAATAATCATCAATATAATTTTTGTACCTCGCATGATCAATTCCGGTTTAATATTAGTCTTTTGGAGCACATAGTTCAAAATAAATTGATGATCAAACGCCTGGCCGTTATGCGCGAGCACTATAACACGTTTATGGACTTTCCGCACATTTAATAAATATTTTAAAAAATTTCCAATAACGTTTTGTTGTAAAATTTCCACTCTATATCCGCACTTTTCACAACAATATTGTCCTTCCACATTAATGCATACATTACATCTTTTAGAAAAAATGCACAAATTCGGTTCATGCAATTTTATTGCTTCCCCGTCACCTAGAACTTTTTCTTGACGCGTTTCTAGGTTGTAAAATACGTAAAAATTGTCACTTTTATCCATTTTACTCGCATTTGGACTTATAAAGCACAGGTGATTACTCGCAACATGTTTTTGACAGTTTTTACAAAATATTTCTCCGCACACGTGAATTCTGTCTCTTTTACACAGTTTCAGGCATTCCATACACCGTTTTAGTTTATCACAAACACTTTTTACATGATTTTCGAAACATGTAGTTCCTCTAAAATACCGATTGCACGCTGCACAATATTTATTTACAACACCTTTTTCACAGGCCGGTGTCTGTTGACAACATGGGCAGCTTCCACCACATCGATGGCGATTTTTATCATCATACCTCGCATGACACATTTCACAATAATATGTGCAGCAGAAGGCTGCCGTTAGTGAGGTAATCACGCTATAATGTCCGTCGTGGTACAGTAAATTTATTCGTTTGCCGTCGTTACTGCCTTCAAACAATACATCTGTACCACTTTTGTTGATGATATGCTGATAGACTGTTATTTTAAAGTCTTTTAAATGGTGCTGAAATTTGGTTAACTCAGGTATTCCAGCACCTTCTGTAGGTATTTCAATTTGACTTTCCGCCAGTAATTTCTCTACAGCCTGTGTTTGCTCTCTTACATTATCTCTAATTTTTTTATACTCAACACTTTTGTTCACATTTGCTACTGCAACAACTATTGCACGCGGTAAACACAAGTTGTCTTTATTTTTAATCCGTACTATACCTCTCCGCCTCACACTTTCCTCGTCGAAACTATTATATCGCCGTTCCCGGCCTCTTCCCACAGGCATTTTTACCGAAGTTGCAGTTAAGCAAAATCTATCGGTACTCATTCCTTCAGAATTACTCTGAAAAATTTTGGAAATCATTTCCCAGATATCCTCAAATTTGACTTCACGAACAGGTTTAAAAGTCACCCATCCCGGCCCTCTTTCATTAAAACTCTTCCCACAGAATGTGAATCCAATAAAATCACTTGGTTCCAAACCTTCTGTGGCTTTAACAACAACACCTTCTATAGCTGATTTAATCCAACGAGCCGGGTCTTCATTCTCGGGTATCGAACTAATTTGGAAATTAATTTTATACCCGGTCAAATTAAACCGCCGCACAAAAACTTCCCGTTCACTAATTATTTTAAACATTTTACTTTCGTCCGTACTATTGAAATTTATTTTAATAAATCACTGATCTTCAGATAATCCGGCCCTTTTATACCAAAATTTCTTATCCACACACCTGCGTTTTATTTCTTACATGCATTTACCACGAAAAATTAATTGTATGGGAAATTCATTTTGCTTGAAAAAATGCCCTGTACAAAATACGTCCTGTCGAACATAAACATCTTCCCACCCCCACGCGACGTTTTCGGATCGGATGATCCAAATGTTATAAATTAACCCCGAAATTGTAACCATATGTATTTTGTAATCTGTGGGAAATTTATTTTGTAATACAGCTTGAAAAAATGCCCTGTAAAAAAAATACGTCCTGTCGATCATAAACATCTTCCCTCCCCCACGCGACGTTTTCGGATCGTTTTTTAAAGGATGATCCAAATGTTTTTTCCCATAAATTAACCCGAAATTGTAACCATATGTATTCAATTTTGTAATCTGGAAAAAATTTCCCACGTTTTTCTGATCGCAGTTGATCCAAATGTGTTTTCCATAAATTTAGATGTACTTATCCTTGCAACCAGACGTTAAATTTTGTAATCTAATACAGCTATAATCGTGTCAAATAAATACTTGATCCAAATGTGTTTTCCATAAATTTACATGAATTCTGGTTAAATTTTGTAATCTAATACAGCTATAACCGTGACAAAGAAATACGCCCTAAATACCACGCCCTGACATGTGTCGACAGCCATTTCTAAAAATAATTGGTCGACAGCCATGTTTAAAAATAATTGGTCGACAGCCATGTTTAAAAACTCGACAGCCCAGGGGTGTGGCCTTTTTTTTCCCCCACCGCTATAATAAATCACGGTGCCAGAAAGAGACAAATGCCGCATTTACCACGCTCCTCTACAACGTGCCCCACCACGCCTTTCCATCTCCCTCTCTTCATTCTCCACGCCCCTCTCCGTGCCCCACTATGCCTTTCCATCTCCCACTCCCTTCTCATTGGTCCGCCACACCCCTCAAACCCACGACAATTTACCCCAAGAACGCACCCCATACAAATCATATGGAAATCAGTCCCGGAACTTTATTGGCCACGCCCACGGCTCAAGTGCCACCATACCTACTTGAGAATTTAGCTAGACTTCAAAGATATTTAAGAGAAAAAGCACTGTAGTCCGTAAGATGCTGGTTGCTTTTACCATCCGCTGTGTCAAAAGTAATTGACACTTTAAAACTTTTATTTGGTCGTCCTAAACTAATTGTTAATACGCTGTTAACTAAGATAAAATGTGAACCACCACCAAAAGATGACAAGTTCGACACAATAATTAGCTACGCTCTCTCCATACGGAATTTCTGTGCGACTATGGAGGCTTTAACGACACCGCAGTTGAAAATTGAAAATTTAAAACCTAGTAGCTATGAGGAAATTTGAAAAATAAAAGAAACACACGAAAAATTTGATTCTTTGATAAAATTTGAAAGTCAATTAAATAAATTATCATAAATATAAAGATTTGAGCAGCGAACTAAAGGTATTAATATAAATATTTAAAAGAAAGAAAAATGTAATATATCCAATTTTAGATATTTTAAAGTTTAATTTTATTGTAAACTAGCTGTACCCGACCACGCGTTGCTGTGGCTCAGTCTGGTTAAATGGAAAAGAAAAGAAAAAGCACACATTTCTCGTATATTTAATTTCACAATGCTTGTGGTTATACAACATTTCTTGTTGTTCAATTTTCTGTGCAGATATAGAGATTTTCTGGTTTGCCGACTCTAGAACACGCAACATTTAATTGTCCATGTGAAAAGCAATCCGTGACTAGATCTAAACCGCACAATTTTAAAGATTGGCCCTGAGCCTTGTTGATGGTGATGGCAAACGCCAATCGAATCGGGAACTGCAATCTCTTAAATTGAAATGGCATATTCGTTGGAATCATAGGAATGCGAGGAATGAGCACATCTTCACCTTTTAAAGGTCCTGTCAAGATTTTTGCTTCTGCGATGTCGCTCATTAATTTTTTTATTGCAAGCCGCGTGCCCTTGCAAATTTTTGGCTGGTTGATATTTCGCAACATGATAATTGGCACACCGACTTTCAATTGCAGTACGTGCGGTGGCATCCCCGACAGATCGAGTGAATTCAAAAATTCTGTTGGATAATTAACCGGTTCATCTGCTTCTACAACAGTGTCGACGGACTTGTATGTGACCACCTCGCTTTGAATGTTAGACTGAATAATATTGTTAAGTTCGTAGACGTCTTTGTTCTTGGCCGCAAGACTAGCTCGTTCACTTAGCCAATCGTGATTCTTATAATTGGTTTGAATATTGGGAAATACTTTTTCAACCAATTCTTCTTTTGACGTCACTAAATCGCAGAAGTTATGAGGCAATAAAATTCGTCCTGACGTCAGATCAACCGCCACCTTTCAATTGATGCAATTGATGTGAGAATATCTCTGCTGACCGATCGTTTTGCAGCTGGAATCGCATATTTGTAGTTAATTTTAACGTCTTTACGCGTCGCCACAAACCAGAGTATTTCAGGTAAGCATTTATTTCGTCCCCTGCTGTCGATCGAGGAATTACAGGTAATGTTTGCCTGAAATATCCTGCAAGCAATATTAATGCGTTCCCAAATGGTCTGATATTTGCACGTAAGTCTTGAAATGATCGATCAAGGGCCTCGAGCGATTTTCTACGCGACATTGTGCATTCATCCCAAACAATAGGTTTTCATTTTTTAAAATATTTTTCCCATGCCGGATACTTTGGAAATGGTGCACGTAAGAGTTTCAATGAATTGCATGCTCAATGGTAATTTCAAAGCGGAATAAGCAGTTCTACCACCTGGTAGCAATGTCGCAGCTATTCCAGACTACGCAAGAGCTAAGGCTATGTAATTTTGGGATCGAATTGTAGCTAGAATCAATCTAATTACTAACGATTTACCAGTTCCTCCTTGAGCTTCTAAGAAGAAGATTTTTCAAACCACGGCATTGACAGTTTGCATTATTTGATCGTAAATGCCTTTTTGCTCAAACATTAGCACCTATAATGTAATTTTGTTCACGACGCATTTCTACATCAAACGAAGCAGCAGCAGATCGATTCGGTGATGGAATTCCCAATTGATTGAGGGATTTGTTCGCGATTTCTCAGCACAAATCTTCAATCATTATCAACACTTCGTTGCAGATTTCTGCTGTGAAATCCATATTCATATTTGAATTTTCCTTGCATATTCGACGGAAAATATCTTCAGCCATGTGGGTTTTAAATTTCTCCTATAACTCTGTTGCAGATGAAGGAGAGCAGGCGGTCAATATAATTGCAAGCAATGCACAAATTTGATGTGGATGTGACGTGTTGCACGCCTTATTAATGCATACATCCCAGTGTCGGTCGTTCTGCAATAAATTCAGAGCTTGACATGCACTCCGGAAAGTGGCATGTGTAACACCGTTCACAATTCTCAATTGGTGGAAAGACGTTGGACCGGCCACATTTATCAACAGCGTGCGAAGAAAGAAGCATTCATCTCGATTGGGATGCACGGTGTAGAGTTTGCCTATCGTAGTTTCATTGAATATGCTAGGGGTTGCTAATTTACCGCCATCTTCTGCTGATCTTCTTCTGTACAAAGGATATCCATCGTTTCCTGTAACTGTGTTGCATACTATCATGCACGGTACCGCAAGCTCTATGTATCTTATTTTTCGTCACAGCTTCATGCAAATCCTTATCGCCATCGGCATCGGGTACTTCACCGCATATTTTATCGTCGATTTCGTTTGAAGTGATTTTGTTATAGAGCCAGATTAGTATATGCACGTTTGGGAATCCTCTCTTTTGCCATTCCACTGAGTATATCCAGCAGCGCACAGACCCAAACACTTAATGTTTTATCATGAAATCCATCAGCGATTTCAGCTTCTGTCTGAAAACACGTGCTGTGATGTCATACCTATCTACGGGCGATTGCCCAGGAAGTAAGAGCTTTTGTATTGTAAATCGTCCCATGTTGGAAATTTCATCTAAGATTTTGTTAAATTCAGCATTTTCAATTTTAAATGCCTTTTTTGGTTTTAGGGTTTCAAAAAAATGAGACTGCTTATTAAATATCTTTCGGCTTTGGGTTTTCAAAATTTTGCGCCAATTAGTAGAGAGTAGATTATAATTTTATAATTTCATTTTGTATGTTTTAAACAGACTTGATTTTTGAAATAAAAAACGCAAACATCTTTTCAATTCGAATGTTCCCCAAGACATGAGAATACAGCCCATTTAGAGTATTGCGCCTCCGAATTCATATTTTCAATAGAAATTCAAGCAAGGGAGGCATATTCCCTTTTTTTACGATACCTTTTTAGCTCGTACTATCAATTTCAGAGCGGAAAAATTTATGGAATTTCCTTTGTTTGTTTCTTAAGTTTGACATATTTTGTATTAAAATAGGCGAATTTTCATTACTGCTGTACAAAAAATATGTTTTTATAGGCTTTATTTAATTATAATTAATCAAACAGAAATGATGTTAATTCATAATTTAGTAAAAAATTTGTTTTTTTAAACTTTCAATCTAGATCGTAGCCCAATACCCCTCGTTTTTCTTTTTTAATTATAACGAAAACTACCAGTGACAGTAATTTTGTTGTGAAAATGGGGGCAATTCTTAAAATTCGTCGAAGATTTTGAAAATTCAGCCTTGTCAATTCTAAATACCTTTTTTTTTGGCTTTAAGCTTTCCAAAAAATGAGAAATGAAATGGCTTTCGGTTATGGGCTTACAAAATTTTACGCCATTTAGTAGAGATATAATTTGCTCGTTACATTTCAATAAACAGGATCCAAAGCGAATAATTTAATTTTGTACGCTTAAGAGAAACTTGTTTTTTGGAATAAATAACGCAAACATTTTTCGCAATTCTGATGTTCCAGAATACATAAGCATTAAGCCCATTTAAAGTGTTGCCCCTCCGAATTGATATTTTTAACGCCGTCACTACGCGCATCTGTATTTTCTAAAATCTGTGATTACATTCTGTATTATATGTACTTTATTGATGTATGCGCGTGTGAGTAAGAATAATCACGTATTCTCATTGAAGGGCAATGATTATCAACCAGCTTGTGGCTATGTGTTAGTGATTGAAATTATTGAATCAATTATTACCTGGCTCAGGTATAACCTAGGTAAATAAAAAGTACATATAAACATGGTCATAATCACATAGGACATTCTGTGAAAGTTTCAAAGCAATTGGTCAAGAAGTTTCGGAGATTACCGGTTAGGAACAAACGAACATTTACGATTTTATTTATATAGATAAAAAAACTATTAAAACTTGAATTTCGCGTCTTATTGCTAGGCGACCTTATAAGAATCCGGTCGGCAACACTAGTGAAAAACCATTCAAATGTGATCACTGCAAACATTCTTTTACGGAAAGTGGTAAAGTTAAAAGCCATATGATAACGCATAGTCGTGAAAAACTAAGAATGAAAAAATATACACAGAATGTGCACTCTGTTGGTATCACAACAATTAATACCTGAACTATTTCTCAATAGATGTCACTATTTGTAAGTTTTATGTTTTGTAAAGAAAAAAAATATATAGAATCTCTTCTTGTTCTGTCATTCAAAAGACGCCAACGTGTTTTATTTCTCTAAGGTATATTAAATTAAAAACTAATTCCGCACGCAGATAATTCCACTATAAAGTATATCCAACAGGTTATGCATCCAGTGACGAATTAATTAATTTAATATAAATAAGTTGGCATAAGGAATTTAAATCAAAATAAAGAATTCATTCTTCTGGAGAAGAAAAAAAAAAAAAAAAGCAGCGTCATATTTTTTCCAAAATGGCGGAGGGCATGAAAATCAGCATCGAAAAACTCAACAATAATAATTACCAAACATGGAAATATAAATTGGAACTATTATTGATAAAGGAAGGGCTATGGGATGCGATTATAAAGAAAGCAGCTCCGATTCCAGTGACAGATGAATGGATAACCAAAGATGGTAAAGCACGCGCTTTTATTGGTTTATTGGTTGATGATAACCAATTAATTCATATAAAACGTCAAAATTCGGCTAAAGAAATGTGGGATGTTTTGAGATCATATCACGAAAAATCAACATTGTCAGCTAAGGTGAGTCTATTAAGGAAAATATGTAGACTATGTTTAACAAAAGACGGCGACATGGAAAACCATTTGACAGCGTTGGATGAAATGATGGATGAACTAACGTCATTAGGAGAACCACTTGCGGATGCATTAGCCGTGGCATTTTACCTTAGTATGTAACAAGGGGTTTACAAATGTTGGGGTATTATTGAAAAAGCAAATCCCCAGATGACCTTTTCAGCATATCTTCTTCCTTGCGAGGAGAAGATATGAGATGGTGCAGCAAATGTGAGCAACTGAAAGGCTGCACGCCTTGCTGAGTTGCACAGACTAACTCGCCGGAGGGGTGGGTCGCTGCTCACCACCATCTGTCATCGCGTTACACATAGTTGTTTATGCGTACATGATGAGTGTAAACGTCGTTCAGACTTTAGAGTGATAGCGCGAGCTATCAAGCAGGGAAATTCGGTTTTTGCGAGAAAAAAACCCAATAAAAGGGGATGTTCGTTAATTAGGCGGTCACCGGAACTTGACCAGCCGTCCGCGAAAGCCTTGCGAGGCATGCCGGGGCCGATTGGCAAAGGTGTTAATGCCAACCGGACTTTGGGGCACTTCCCTCCCACATGGACCGACAGCAGAATGCCGATCTCCGTATGTCCATACTCGCCCCTTCAAATGAGTATGGACCCTTTGATTGTTTGTTTATGTCTTTCTTCGGCCTCCTCTCATCTCATTCTCTCTCTCCCTCTCTCTCGAATTAGCAAAACTATCTACAGTACATTATTCAAAAGACATTTATTAATATTCATATTCAAATACAAATTTAATCGGGCAAACAAAAAAAAACATTTATGTTATAATTTGTAATTTGAGCTGAAATTTTGACGTTATGTCAACCTTTTTTTTTTTCTTTTTGCAATATCAGAATTTGAAATGCCATTTCACTTAATTTTAACTTTTAATTTTGCAATTTAGACTTTGAATTGAAATTTGATTTAACTTAAACTTTTTTTAATTTTGTAATACTTGATCTTGAAATGCAACATAACTTGATTTTACCTTTTAAATTTTGACAAAAAAAATCTTTTCTTTTCTTTATTTCTACAGGTTTCCCCGTTTTCAAAATATCTTTCCTTTTCTTTCCTCTATCTCTTCTTTTCCTTTCATTTACAAAAACAAAAACAAAAACAAACTCACCCAGATCCGGAAACAGGAGGCCCTCCCCTTCCGTGCCTATATCGTGTGAGAGAAGAAAATTACATACAAAAAAAACGATATTTGTTCTATCGCCCTTCTTTAATTGTTACAATTGTTATTATTAAAATAAAAGAAAAAGAAAACTTAAAATTTTTCCTTTCTTTTGTTCTTTTTTTTTTCTTTAAAAATTCAAAAACTGATACTTAATAATAATAATTTTATTGGTTTCTATTTTGTAGTTCTGATATCCATGTGGTTTTCCGCCATTTTGGGTGTTTTCCGTTTAGGTTAAGTGATGAATGTTTTAGTTATAATTTGATGGGTTCGAGATTCTTCCATTTTCGGGTTTTTTCCTTTCTTTTCCTTTTTCTAAGTGGCTGAATTTAGGTTTTTCCGATGAAATTAGGTTTCCAAAGATGACGATGATGATGAAGAAAATAACGTGATTGCTAAATTTTCTTCTATTTCATATACGTGTCATATATTTATATATATATATATATATATAGATATATACAATTGTTATCTTCGATTTTTATTTTTTTCCCATATTCCCTCCTATATTCCAAAAATTTCCAAATAAGAATTTCCGCCCAAAGTTCCCTTTACGCAATATCATTTATTATGACCTCATAATAATACGGGTCTAAAGCACATAAATGCATGCTTGCAAATTAATAGCAAAAAAAAACTTTTCACTTGAATTTTATTTCCATCATTTCTCAGCTGACGCCGGTAGACACATTTTATTATCCTCAAACAAACTAATCCAACTCTAATCCTTTTTATATTAATTTTTCTGCTCTGCGAACAACTTTCAATCCCAGACACAAAACCAGACTTTCTTTTTTTATCTTTTTTTTTTCTTTAAGTATTTTAAAAATTGCATTTCATGAAAACCAAAAGGAACCAATATTGAAAGAAATAAAATTAACTGTTTTGGATTTGTGTTATCATTTAAAAGAACTATGCATTTTTTTTTGTTCTTTTTTTATTCACTTTCATTTTTTTTTCTTTTTTTTCTTTTTTGAAACTTTTAAAACAAAAAAAAAAACAACGATCACATAAACTTATAGTTAGAACCTTTCCTTTTGTTTTTTTGTTTTTTTTTTTTTTTGTTTTTGAATCCTACTCCCTTTGCATACCAGACCCTCTGAAATCTCTAACCAGACTGTCTCTACCAAATTTTCTCATTCTGCCATCTCCCGTTCGTACAAATTTTTCTCTGTTTAAACCAAAAACCGGTATTTCTAGTTTTATATTTTTATCCTGCCAATCAGAATAGAACACGATCAACCTTTTCCCATTCTTCTTTGATCTATTCTTTCGTTCTCTCAGCGGGGACTCTTGTTCAACTTATTTCCACCACGGATATGAGGTGAATCGAATTTTCTGGAAGGAATTTTTTTTTTAAACATGCGGTTTTTTTCGCAAAAGTTGAACACGCAAATGTTTACAATAGTGTTACCGTGTAGGTTTGAAAATATAAGTAAGCGTGTAGTGTTAGGGCACACGTTACAAGTAGCTTACCTGAAAGCTACAGTACATTAATTACAGCTCTAGAAACTAGACCAGAAGAAAATCTTACACGAAATTTGGTCAAAAGTAAATTGTTGAATGAACACAAAAGACGAATAGAATTCGGTGTAATTAATGGTAACAATGAAAGTGTATTTCAAGTGAATGTAAAAAAGGAAAAACCAAAATTAACTTGCTATTTTTGCAAAAAGGTGGGTCATATAAAGTCAAAATGCAAGAAATATGTAGCATGGAAAAAGAAACAAGAAGAACCAGAAGCTAATACAGTCAGTGTGGAAAGTAGTCTTAAAAGTGACACGCATATTTGTCTTACGGTATATGGTACTAGTCCACAATCCGGATGGTGTATTGATTCTGGAGCGTCAGCTCATATGTGTAATGATCCGAAATTATTTTGCGATATGAAAGGTACATTAAGTAGTACAAGTACAGTCAAATTAGCTGATGATAGGCGATTAAAAGTCAAAAATGTTGGAACTGTCAAATTAAAAGTGAACAACAATGGAATAGAAACAAATATCCAATTAAGTGATGTTTTGTTTGTGCCACAACTAAAGGAAAATTTATTATCTGTTGGCAAATTGATCAAAAAAGGGTGTAAGGTGACATTTGAGGAAACTAAATGTGAAATAAGTAAAGATGGGAAAAGATTATTCTGCGTAAAAGGAAATGATGACATTTATAAAATTGAACTAAAAGCTTTAAATGTTGCGCATACGGAAAATGGCAAATGTATTCATAAATGGCATCAAATCATGGGACATCGAAATCTGAGTGATATCAGAAAAATGGTTGACTTGGCTAATATTGTAATAAATAAATGTCAACACAATGATTTATGTGAAATTTGTGCTCAGAATAAATCTACTAGAGATACTTTTCCGAAAATGTCAACAACAAAGACTGCTGAAATATTAGAGTTAATACATACGGACATATGCGGACCATTGCAAGTGCCGACACCAAGAGGTAATCGCTATATTCTAACTTTAATAGATGACTTTAGTAAATATACACACATCTTTTTGTTGAAGCATAAATCAGAGGCCAAAGATAAAATAAAGGAATTTGTCATGTTAATGAAAAACCAACATGGAAAAATACCAAAAATTATTCGTTCTGATCGCGGACGTGAATATATGGACAAGGAATTAAAAAATTTTCTTAGAAGAAATGGAATTAAGTCACAATTCACAGTTCCAAAGACACCACAGCAAAATGGTTGCGCAGAACGAAAGAATCGAACTCTCATTGAAATGGTTCGGTGTATGTTAAACAGTTCAGGTTTACACAAACAGTATTGGGGTGAAGCGGTTTCAACGACAAATCATATACAGAATCGTTTGCCAAGAAAAAGCATCAAGGTCACACCATATGAACTATGGTACGGAAGAAACCTGATTTGAGCTATTTTCATGAATTTGGAACTAAAGTTTTTTGGCATATTTCAAGTGACGTACGAAAAAAACTCGATAAAACTGCGGACAAAGCATTTTTCGTTGGGTACGAGTTTGGAACAAAAGGGTATCGACTGTTGAATACGGATACACATCAAATTAAAATAAGTCGTGATGTAAATTTTTTTGAAGAAAATTTCAAGCAGGTTGATGTGTCATTAGATAAACCGATTATAAATATCGATAAAGAAATTAAAGTGTGTAATGATGAAACAAGTGCACAGATAGAAAGTCAAGAAAATTCCCAGCAACTGAGGCGATCCGAAAGAATTAATAAGGGCGTACTTCCAGTTCGTTATAGAGTAAATAATGTAACCCATATTGACAAAATCAATGACCCAGTTGATTATGAAGAAGCAATGAACTCTATAAATGCGCATAAATGGAAACAAGCAATGGATGAAGAAATATCATCATTAAGTAACATTGGTACGTGGGAAGTAACCAAATTACCGCCCGGTTATACTGCTATTGGGAGCAAATGGATTTTCAAGTCCAAAACAGATGAAAACGGGAAAGTAGTCAAATTTAAAGCCAGATTAGTAGCACAAGGGTTTAGTCAAAAGTTTGGCCGTAACTATGATGAAATTTTTGCACCGGTTGCAAATCCAGCAACATTAAAGATCTCACTCACTATTGCAGGTAAGAGGAATATGCACGTAAAACATTATGATGTACAAACAGCGTTTCTAAATGGAGATTTAACTCATGAAATATATATGAAGCCACCTAAAGGGTACATTGTTGATAATGAAGGTATGGTGTGTAAATTGGTGAAAAATTTATATGGTCTGAAACAGGGGAATGGAATTGTAAATTTGACGAAGTTATGAAAAAAAATGGATACAGGCAAAGCAAAAACGATTATTGCTTGTATACGAAAACAATTGAAGAAAACCAAATATATATATCAAATCATGTTGACGATATTGTTGCAGCCGCATCACATGAAAAATTGCTAGAAGAATTTGAACGAGAAACAAAAGAGGAATTCAATATTAAGAATCTCGGCAATTTAAGTTTTTATCTTGGTATTCATTTTGAACGAGATAGTAAGGGAATATTTTACATGCATCAACGGAAATACATTAATAATAAGTTATATGGATTCAATTTGACTGATGCAGCAGATTCAAACATTCCAATGAATCCAGGTTATATCAATCAGCAAGATGTCGATCAGGAACCATTCGACAGTAATGAAGTATATCGAAGTGCTATTGGTTCATTATTGTATCTGTCAACCAATACACGTCCAGATATTTCGATAGCCACATCAATATTGGGCAGGAGGGTTAATAATCCAACAAAGGCTGATTGGAATGAAGTAAAAAGAGTATTTCGTTATCTAAAGGGAACTGTTTCTTTGAAAATAAAGCTAGGGTACGAAACAGGTATTGAAAATAACGAACTGAAATGTTATGTTGATGCAGACTGGGCTGGCGATAACAAAGATCGGAAATCCAATTCCGGATTTTGCTTTATGTATGATGGTGCATTGATAAGTTGGGTCAGTCGGAAACAGAAGATGGTTACATTGTCATCTACAGAGGCGGAATTTGTGGCATTTTCTGAAGCAACTAGGGAAGCAATATGATTAGATATGCTTGATTTTGGATTAAAAGTTAAAAATCCAATAACTCTAAGAAGACAACCAAAGCTGTATCCGGATGCTTCAAGATAAAAGAGGACATCAACGTACGAAGCATATCGACACAAAGTATAAATATGCTAGGGATCTTATCACAATGAAAAAGATTGAAGCTGTCTATTGTTCAACCGAAGAAATAATAGCTGACATGTTAACCAAACCTTTCGAGCCAAAGAAACTAAAGAAGCTAGTTCGTAAAATAGGTCTAAGTACCGATTAATCGTTGAGAAGGGGTGTTGGTATCACAACAATTAATACCTGAACTATTTCTCAATAGATGTCACTATTTGTAAGTTTTATGTTTTGTAAAGAAAAAAAATATATAGAATCTCTTCTTGTTCTGTCATTCAAAAGACGCCAACGTGTTTTATTTCTCTAAAGTATATTAAATTAAAAACTAATTCCGCACGCAGATAATTCCACTATAAAGTATATCCAACACACTCCACATGCCGGCCATTTTGAATTTGTATCTTTAATTCTCTTTTCATTCAATTCCACGAGTGTTTGTTGAGAAACGAATACAGCCACAACGTGTCACTGTTTGGTGCGGATTTTGGGCTGGATGCATCATCGGAAAATGCGGGCTGTCAGGTAATAACAGTTAATGGTCCGAGCTATCGCGAAATAATTCAGATTTTTGGCCTAAATTGCAAGCCGTGGATGTGAACGACATGTGGTTTCAGCAAGATGGTGCCGAGAAACAATTCAATTATTGCAAGAGTCATTTTCTGGTCGTGTAATTTCCCGTTTTGGTGCTCAGAATTGGCCGCCCAGATCATGTGATTTAACGCCTTTGGAGTTTTTTCTTTGGGGTTTTTTGAAGTCTAAAGTTTATGCCAACAAGCATACGACCATTCACGCCTTAAAGGAGGAAATTGAGCATTTCATCAATGAAATTCAGCTGCATTTATGCAGTTATGCAAAACGGTCATTGAACACTACAACAAAAGAGTGCGCATGTGCCAGCAAAGCCATGGAGCCATTTATCTGACATGCTATCCCATACATAACCGTATACTGTATACTTTATGAATCAATAAAAAATTTATAATTTTAAATTATAAATCTGTGTTTTCTATCAAAATTATTTCTTCTGTGAATTCCGGGACACCTTTTACCATACATAAAAGGAGTGGAAATCTCAAAACGATAAAAATAATTTCAAATTTGTATGAAATTATATATATAAAAGGCTAGTCCTTCTTTCTTTCTTTCTTTCTGTCCGTCCTATATTGTCCGGAAAGAAAATTCGTTGAGCAAAAAAAAAAAAACACTTTTTGATATGTAGAGAATTACTTGAAACGTGGAGAAATTTTGTTTCCAGGGAGGTTGGGGGTCGGAGGAGTTACAAATAATATACATCGGACATGATTCTGACCTGAGGCAATCTTATTAAGATTCTTATGCCGGATATTCTGACGTACACGGCAAAGTTCCATTTCCCACCGCTTTGGCGCTGGAGGCAATACAAATTTACGAACTTTTTATATAGAAGTCACACGCGATAACAATGTTCAGCAAAGTTGTGGAGGTTTTCATGGGGACTATTTCTGTGGAAGACCATATAGTTCTATCTCTCACCGCTTTGGCGGTGAAGTGAATACAATTTTGGAACTTCGTATTTAGAGGTCACACGCGATTACAATGTGCAGCAAAGTTTCGGAAATTTTCATGGGGATTATATCTCTCGAAGACCAGATAGTTCTATTAGTCACCACTTTGGCGCTGTAGTTAATAAAACCTTTGGATCGTTTTATATGGGGGTAACCGCGATTACAATGCTCAGTAAAGTTGTGGAAGTTTTCCTTGGGCACTATTTCTGCCCAAGACCATATAGTTCTATCTCTTACCACTTTGGCGCTGAAATCAACACAAATTTTGGAACTTCGTATATAGACATCACACACGATTACAGTGTTCGGCAAAATTGTCGAGGTTATCATGGGGATTATATCTCTCGAAGATCAGATAGTTCTATCAGTCACCGCTTTGGCGCTGGAGTCAACAACATTTTTGGATCGTTTTATATAGGGGTAATCGCGATTATAATTCTCAGCGCAGTTGTGGAAGTTTTCATTTGGCACTATTTCTGCCGAAGACCATATAGTTCTATCTTTCACCGCTTTGGCGCTGGTGTCAATAGAAACTTTTGAACTTTTTATATAGAGGGCAAACACGATTACAATGTTCAGCTAAGTTGTGGAGGTTTTGACGGGCATTTTTTCTGTCGAAGATAAAATAGTTCTATCTCGCACCACTTCGGCGCGGCGGTTGTCGAGGTTTTTGCCTTTACGTAATATATGTTTGACGGGAGCTATTTTACCAATCGGGGAAATGGGATCAATTTAATGTCTCCACTCGAGGTGTTGCGTCGTAAATAATGTGCTTTCTGAATAGGTCGACCTAAGATATGAAATATAGATCTATAATGTTGCGAATTGAGATACTACGCTCGAATAAATTTAGTTAATTTATCTATAAACTGAAATTTCTAGGAGGCCGTCTTAGGACGGGTAATCCCCTAGTTGTTTATATTTTGATCTGAATTTGAAATCACTTCCATATTTTTCTAAGTATGTCAATTTTTCATGGAAATTATTAAATATTATTAGCTTTTTTTCGTTAAAAATTGAATTTACAAATAAAAAACACATTCTTCAGTTGGAGTTGTGGGATTCTACTATGTATTTTGTGTGAGCCCTGAAATCGAAAGCTGTGAACAATAAATTCAGTAAATATTATAATGGATTACCATCGAAGCTCTTTGCAATTTGATCATTTAATTTCTATTTTTAAATATTTCAAAATATTTGTAAACATAATTCACGGAAAACTCAACTGACATGACATTTGAATTTTCCGTTAACTGAATTCGCCGTACGGCAATATTTGTCAATTCAACTCCCACCCATTTCAAATATGGCAATGATTCTGTTTTTGTTCCATTTTCGAGACAGTATTTGACATTTGGCATTCGAAATTCTTTTGACTTGTTTTTTTGAAATGATATAAAACAAAAAATTAAAATAATTAATATTGAAAATAAACAAAATAAATTTGAATTAGGTAAGAAACTTCATCCTTTTTGGTTAATTTATTTGTGATTAAAAATTTTCTTTTCTTAGAAGAAATTGATTGAGAAAAATGGCAGGAAGTATTTTGGAAAAGGAAACTATTTTATTTAGTGACGAAAATCAATCTGAATTTATTTTAACAGAAATTGCAATTAAACAAGAACCAGAACTAATTATAGAGGATGAAGATGAAATTGAAAAAATTCATGAATTCTTAGATAAAACCGATATAACTGAAGAAGATCGAATGAATTTGATTTGGCATAGTTGTGCAGTTTGCGAAGAACGTTTCTTAAGTATCGAAGATTTATTATTGCACAACGAAACTCACATGAAATCTGAAGAAACTGCAATGAACGTTTCGAATAACACTGAGTCGAATACTGAACAAAAACCATTTGAGTGGGATGATTCATATGCTTTAAAGAAAAGCCTAGTAGTACATTGCCGTATGGATACTGGTGAGTCTTGTTTTAAATGTTGTCAATTTGATAAAATATTTTTATTATATATTTAAAAAAAAAGAAATATACGAAAAAATTCAAATTTATTGGAAATTACCCAAGAAATGAGAATTTGATTTAAGTTATGCGGGCGAGCCTCGCTGTAGTTACATAGCTTAGCTGAGCTGGCTCACCCAGTTGCACACTTGAACTAAGCTACGCGGCGGTAAATTCATGTTATATTTGAACCGTCAGAGAGATATAATTTGCGAGTACAGTATCGACTAATTACTAGACCTAGATTCCGAATCAGGTATGCCTGAAGAGGAATTTGAACACGATATTTTATTGAGTTTTGTTGAAAGGAAAGCGAAAAGAAGCGTTTGGTGTTCACCGTTTGTGATGAAACGTATACAATATGTCGAATTTCATACTCTTTTGTCCAATTTAACACATCCCGAGGTCTTACATATTTATGTCGACCAGATAGAAGCAAGCATCGATTCTCTCACTGTATAATGCCAAAAGTACATATAAATTAGTGTTAGCGATGCCAGCGAAGCTCGTTCGCGTAGTTGAGGCCTGAATTACGTGCGCGAACTTAGTTCGTGCCGCTTATGACCAGGCGACGTAGTGTCATATGTTCGCTCAACTGTGCGACGACTAATGCAAATGCTGAATTTTTCACTTTCAACGAGAAACTTAGCTCACGTGGTTTGGTTCGTTTAGCTGAAGTGTGCGGCAGGACTTAGGCCTAAGCTTTGATTAAAGAGAACAGGATAGGACACGTGCACATGGGAAACTGAAGTTATTTTCAAACTTGCGCACTTGCATTTCTGTTGGTTATACATTGTTGCTTAGTGCCGGCGTTAACAATATGATTTCGGAGGGCAGCATTGTAAATGGGCTGAATGCTCATGTTTTGTGAAACATTCGAATTGCAACAAAATTTTTTGCGTTATTTATTTCAAAAATCAAATTTCCATTAAGCCGCTACAGAATTAAATTATTAAATAATAATTAAAAATATGTATGAGCCTGCGTATTTTTTTTTAGTCTAACGGTCATTGAACACTACAACAAAAGAGTGCGCATGTGCCAGCAAAGCCATGGAGCCATTTATCTGACATGCTATCCCATACATAACCGTATACTGTATACTTTATGAATCAATAAAAAATTTATAATTTTAAATTATAAATCTGTGTTTTCTATCAAAATTATTTCTTCTGTGAATTCCGGGACACCTTTTACCATACATAAAAGGAGTGGAAATCTCAAAACGATAAAAATAATTTCAAATTTGTATGAAATTATATATATAAAAGGCTAGTCCTTCTTTCTTTCTTTCTTTCTGTCCGTCCTATATTGTCCGGAAAGAAAATTCGTTGAGCAAAAAAAAAAAAACACTTTTTGATATGTAGAGAATTACTTGAAACGTGGAGAAATTTTGTTTCCAGGGAGGTTGGGGGTCGGAGGAGTTACAAATAATATACATCGGACATGATTCTGACCTGAGGCAATCTTATTAAGATTCTTATGCCGGATATTCTGACGTACACGGCAAAGTTCCATTTCCCACCGCTTTGGCGCTGGAGGCAATACAAATTTACGAACTTTTTATATAGAAGTCACACGCGATAACAATGTTCAGCAAAGTTGTGGAGGTTTTCATGGGGACTATTTCTGTGGAAGACCATATAGTTCTATCTCTCACCGCTTTGGCGGTGAAGTGAATACAATTTTGGAACTTCGTATTTAGAGGTCACACGCGATTACAATGTGCAGCAAAGTTTCGGAAATTTTCATGGGGATTATATCTCTCGAAGACCAGATAGTTCTATTAGTCACCACTTTGGCGCTGTAGTTAATAAAACCTTTGGATCGTTTTATATGGGGGTAACCGCGATTACAATGCTCAGTAAAGTTGTGGAAGTTTTCCTTGGGCACTATTTCTGCCCAAGACCATATAGTTCTATCTCTTACCACTTTGGCGCTGAAATCAACACAAATTTTGGAACTTCGTATATAGACATCACACACGATTACAGTGTTCGGCAAAATTGTCGAGGTTATCATGGGGATTATATCTCTCGAAGATCAGATAGTTCTATCAGTCACCGCTTTGGCGCTGGAGTCAACAACATTTTTGGATCGTTTTATATAGGGGTAATCGCGATTATAATTCTCAGCGCAGTTGTGGAAGTTTTCATTTGGCACTATTTCTGCCGAAGACCATATAGTTCTATCTTTCACCGCTTTGGCGCTGGTGTCAATAGAAACTTTTGAACTTTTTATATAGAGGGCAAACACGATTACAATGTTCAGCTAAGTTGTGGAGGTTTTGACGGGCATTTTTTCTGTCGAAGATAAAATAGTTCTATCTCGCACCACTTCGGCGCGGCGGTTGTCGAGGTTTTTGCCTTTACGTAATATATGTTTGACGGGAGCTATTTTACCAATCGGGGAAATGGGATCAATTTAATGTCTCCACTCGAGGTGTTGCGTCGTAAATAATGTGCTTTCTGAATAGGTCGACCTAAGATATGAAATATAGATCTATAATGTTGCGAATTGAGATACTACGCTCGAATAAATTTAGTTAATTTATCTATAAACTGAAATTTCTAGGAGGCCGTCTTAGGACGGGTAATCCCCTAGTTGTTTATATTTTGATCTGAATTTGAAATCACTTCCATATTTTTCTAAGTATGTCAATTTTTCATGGAAATTATTAAATATTATTAGCTTTTTTTCGTTAAAAATTGAATTTACAAATAAAAAACACATTCTTCAGTTGGAGTTGTGGGATTCTACTATGTATTTTGTGTGAGCCCTGAAATCGAAAGCTGTGAACAATAAATTCAGTAAATATTATAATGGATTACCATCGAAGCTCTTTGCAATTTGATCATTTAATTTCTATTTTTAAATATTTCAAAATATTTGTAAACATAATTCACGGAAAACTCAACTGACATGACATTTGAATTTTCCGTTAACTGAATTCGCCGTACGGCAATATTTGTCAATTCAACTCCCACCCATTTCAAATATGGCAATGATTCTGTTTTTGTTCCATTTTCGAGACAGTATTTGACATTTGGCATTCGAAATTCTTTTGACTTGTTTTTTTGAAATGATATAAAACAAAAAATTAAAATAATTAATATTGAAAATAAACAAAATAAATTTGAATTAGGTAAGAAACTTCATCCTTTTTGGTTAATTTATTTGTGATTAAAAATTTTCTTTTCTTAGAAGAAATTGATTGAGAAAAATGGCAGGAAGTATTTTGGAAAAGGAAACTATTTTATTTAGTGACGAAAATCAATCTGAATTTATTTTAACAGAAATTGCAATTAAACAAGAACCAGAACTAATTATAGAGGATGAAGATGAAATTGAAAAAATTCATGAATTCTTAGATAAAACCGATATAACTGAAGAAGATCGAATGAATTTGATTTGGCATAGTTGTGCAGTTTGCGAAGAACGTTTCTTAAGTATCGAAGATTTATTATTGCACAACGAAACTCACATGAAATCTGAAGAAACTGCAATGAACGTTTCGAATAACACTGAGTCGAATACTGAACAAAAACCATTTGAGTGGGATGATTCATATGCTTTAAAGAAAAGCCTAGTAGTACATTGCCGTATGGATACTGGTGAGTCTTGTTTTAAATGTTGTCAATTTGATAAAATATTTTTATTATATATTTAAAAAAAAAGAAATATACGAAAAAATTCAAATTTATTGGAAATTACCCAAGAAATGAGAATTTGATTTAAGTTATGCGGGCGAGCCTCGCTGTAGTTACATAGCTTAGCTGAGCTGGCTCACCCAGTTGCACACTTGAACTAAGCTACGCGGCGGTAAATTCATGTTATATTTGAACCGTCAGAGAGATATAATTTGCGAGTACAGTATCGACTAATTACTAGACCTAGATTCCGAATCAGGTATGCCTGAAGAGGAATTTGAACACGATATTTTATTGAGTTTTGTTGAAAGGAAAGCGAAAAGAAGCGTTTGGTGTTCACCGTTTGTGATGAAACGTATACAATATGTCGAATTTCATACTCTTTTGTCCAATTTAACACATCCCGAGGTCTTACATATTTATGTCGACCAGATAGAAGCAAGCATCGATTCTCTCACTGTATAATGCCAAAAGTACATATAAATTAGTGTTAGCGATGCCAGCGAAGCTCGTTCGCGTAGTTGAGGCCTGAATTACGTGCGCGAACTTAGTTCGTGCCGCTTATGACCAGGCGACGTAGTGTCATATGTTCGCTCAACTGTGCGACGACTAATGCAAATGCTGAATTTTTCACTTTCAACGAGAAACTTAGCTCACGTGGTTTGGTTCGTTTAGCTGAAGTGTGCGGCAGGACTTAGGCCTAAGCTTTGATTAAAGAGAACAGGATAGGACACGTGCACATGGGAAACTGAAGTTATTTTCAAACTTGCGCACTTGCATTTCTGTTGGTTATACATTGTTGCTTAGTGCCGGCGTTAACAATATGATTTCGGAGGGCAGCATTGTAAATGGGCTGAATGCTCATGTTTTGTGAAACATTCGAATTGCAACAAAATTTTTTGCGTTATTTATTTCAAAAATCAAATTTCCATTAAGCCGCTACAGAATTAAATTATTAAATAATAATTAAAAATATGTATGAGCCTGCGTATTTTTTTTTAGTCTAAACCAATAGCCGAAAGTCATTTCATACGTAAAGCCTCATTTTTTGGAAACCTTAAAACCAAACAAAAGGCAGTTAAAACTGAAAATGGTGAATTTTACAAGATCTTAGATGAATTTTCAGAACCGCCCCTATTTTGACCAAAAAACGACAGTCACTGGTAGTTTTTGTTTTAATTTATATAAAAATGAAGAGGGTTTTCGCTCTTGGATTTACATTCAAACTTGATTAAAAAAAACAACTTTTTTCTAAATTATGAATTAACATAATTTCTGTTTGATTATTTATAATTAAATAAAGACTATAAAAACTTTTTCTTATACAGCAATAATGAAAATTCACCCATTTTAATAAAAAATGCGTCAAACTTACGTGTGAAAGGAAATTCCAGGAAGTTTTCCATGTTATTTTCTGTTACACCCAGCAACTAAATACTACAGTTTGCAAATTTTTTAAGCTCAATTATTTAATTCAAAACATATTCATGGTCCATTATTTACAAGTAATGCGGAATCAATGGAAAGATATCAAGTTTTTGTTCATCGATGAAACTTCAATGGTGTCTTATGAAATACTTTGCATAATTGAGATCTCAGACAGCTTCAAAATAACGATGAACTTTTCGGTGGAATTCATGTTATTCTGTACTAGTGGTTCCCAACCTTTTTTTTTTACCAGGGACCACTACGAAATTTTTGTTTTTAGCAATTTTTAATGATTATGAAATATTTAGGAATGATAACGGCAGAGGTGTAGCGATTCTAATCCAAAAGGGGATCAGAGTTGAAACGGTTTTTCTTGATTTGCTAGTAATCTCAGCGTCTTTAATTTCAGTAGCATACGTGGATCATGATGGAATCTGCAAAAAATTATTGTTTGCAGCGATATATATTCCCTGTAATCTCGGTAATGCTATCAAAAACGACCTGGATAACCTTTACCGGTTATCGCTTCAATATAATGGAGATATTTTTGGTGGTGATTTCAACGCCAGACATGAATACTGCGGAGACTCGAAAAGAAATCTCAACGGAATACACTTGTATTCATGGTTCATGAACGGACCTTTTCTAAATTTACAAATTATAAATGCTGGGCCAACATTTCCCAGATCCTCATCTCACATAGTCTTTTTCTTAGTGTCTTCATCAGTCCTGAATGATTTGAACTCTGACAGCTTTAATTGTAATATTCAACCTTACGCCTCTTTTAAGTCTAAATTTTAAAAAGTTCGACCCTTTTAAATCTGACCAATGTACATTTAGATCCTTTAAAAAAACCAATTGGAATAATTTTCGATATAATCTAGCCTCTGAAATATCAGTGTCTTTACCCTCTGAAGACCGAAATTTAAGCAACGGCGAAATTGACCATCACATTGCCTCGTTGACTGAATCGGTGAATAATTGTACGGCGGTACATGCCAAACTCATTGAGGTTTGGGACAACATTACATATTAGATAAAACGGATAAGGACTAACAGTCATGTAATCAAACTACAACTTTTTTTGTAAATTTAGCCAACGTTTCGAACTTTTTTTGCGTCCTTCTTCAGGGCTTTATTCTGGAATTGGAGATTATAAATATATTTAACATTAATTTAATTGAATCTTACACCAATCTTTCTTAAACTTTCGGTAGTTTTTTGTCATTGTTAAAAATTTATTTTACTAATATAATTATAATCATTAAAAAACATTTAGACAGGGTCCCAAAATACTTTAAAAACAAAAAAACGAAAAAAAAAGAATTATGATATAAATTTGACATCTGGAATGCAACAGTTTTTCCATAAGAGACAAAAAAACAAAAAAAACATAACTTTTTAAAATTTTTTTTTCCTTTGTGTTTCCTTTGGTATAAAGCCTCAAGCAGATAGTAAATGTGGTTGACTGATGAGCAGTTGATAGACGAAATTATTTGTTGTTCTTTTGATCGAATACTCTGGAATAAATATTACTAACAGGCGAAGATTCCTTGCTTTTAAAATTAACACAATTATCAGTTGTTTTAATGTAAAGTTCCTCTAGGAACATACGTTTTTTGTAGATGTCATTTCTTGTAAGAATGTTGAAATTGTTGGAATCAAAGGCATGTCCGTGTCGGAGAGCATGGAATGCCAAAGCACTTTTTTCTTCTTGTTTCTTGGATACAGTTTTAGCATGCTGAGATAGTCTCGTTTTAATAAGTTGTGCGGTAGTCCCAATGTACGTTTTAGGACAATCAGAACACGGGATGGAATAAACTACATTTGAAAGCATGTTTTTTGGGGTGCTGTCTTTTAGTTTACTAAACAAATCACCAATGTTGCTGAAATTTTTCATACCAATATGTATGCAGTTAATTTTCGTAACAATCGATTTGGCAATCCTTTCAGAGATATTCGGTATGTAGGTTAGGGCGCAGTATTTTCGTGGTTCAACAACGTTGTTGGTAGAGGTTGAATTAGCATCAACTGGTTGGGGGCTAATCATAGATCTTTTAATCTTCACTTTGTCTATGAGTCTATTGATCAACGTAGGGGAAAATCATTTAACCCCAGTAATGTTCTGATTTTCACACAATTCGATTGATCAAACATTTGATGACTAAGTTTGAATATTCTGTTAATTAAACCGACAGCAGTGCCCATGCGTTGATTAAACGGGTGTAGTGAATGAAAATTGAGTAATCTGCCCGATGAGATCGTCTTCATATACCAATTGGTCTTAAACCCTGAGTGTTCCTCATCTCTTATCACTACAACATCCAAGAACGGCAACATATTGTTCTTTTCATACTGCACAGTGAATTGTAGTCTGTGTTCGATGGAATTAAATATAGCCAGTACCTTATCTACCATTGTATATGGGAGTACTAGAAATATATTATCTACATACTTTTTTAGAATCTGTATGAAAAATTTAACTTCATTTCCACCTCCTTCTTCACGTCATCTAGCATTTCATCCAAAAGGATTTCAACTAAAATAGCCAGCCAGTATCGAACTGCCCATAGGGGTACCGAAAATCTGTTTGTAATATATGTTTTTGTAAACAAAATAGCAATTTGACGTACAGTGTTCGACCATCCGGAAGAATACAGTTTGTGGTATGTTAGTTATGGTCTCGATTTCGTTCCATCTTTTGGTAAGTGCTGAGGTAATCTTATCAATCGGTGCATTGGTGAATAGAGAAATTATATCAAAAGATACCATAATTTGATTCTTATCGAAATTTTGATTAGAGATGAACTCCTGGAATTCATAAGTATTTTTTATATGATAATCGGGTTTCGTTAATCTATTTAGAATGTTGGATAGGAATAGAGCCATGTTCCTTGTTGGGCCATTATTATCCGAAGAAATCGGACGTAATGGTAAGTCAGGTTTATGATATTTAGACAGGAAATACATTTTTGGTGATGTGGCATTATATGTTGTTAATTTCATTTTGGTAGTTGAATCAATCTGGGCTATTCTAAACTCCGTTGGAATTGGAATTTTCCTACGGAATGAAAATTTCTATTCTAGACTACTATGGAATTTCGAAACTCATTCCGTACGGAATTTTGTTATTCCAAACTCCGTAGGAATCGAAAATTTGACGTTTTTTTCTCCAACACAAATATTGTCGTGGAATTTTTTAATTGTGTACATAAAATTAAAATGTAAGCTGTTAATTTCATTTAATTTAAGTAAATTTTAATTTTTTAAATCTTATTAAAATGTAGGTCATTAAATTCCAAATCAAAAGGCTGATTGAATTGCTTAGTAAATATCCAAATATTGCCCAAGGATTTACAAAAATCGAAAAAGGAGAAGTCGCTAAGTTCTGGGAGAAAGTTGCTAACGAGCTAAATTCACTGGGTCCTCCTCACAAAAGCAGCAGTGGTTGGAAAAGTGTTCAATAATTGATGAATAAAAAATATATATGGTATAAATAATTTTTTTTTAGGTTTGGTTCGACTATAAGTCTTATGTAAAGAAAAAACTAACCCATAACAAAAGAGAAATTGCGGCAAGAGGTGGTGGGGAAAATAAAATGCACAGTTTTTCAGATTTGGAAGAAACTGTAATACGTTTAACGGCCATGGAACAATGCGTTTCTGGTATTGCACAAACACAATGTTTTGGCGTTGGACGAAAGGTCCACATTAGTGATGTTACACTTAATGAACCTCAACCTGGAACCAGCAATGATCACCTAGAAATATCAGATTTATATACTTCAATGTTATCAAGTGATGCATCAGAACTGAGACCCACCCCTCTTAAGCGCTCAACAACTGCCAGAACAAAACAAGATGAAGTTGTTGACTTAATTAATGTGCAAATAAAAAACCGAAAGGAATTTCAAGAAATTATTTCTATGGGGATTAATAAACACCAACAAACAATTCAAGAAATTTCTGAAAACACAAAAAAATGATGTAAAGGAATTGAAAAATTATATGACGTTAAAAACGCTAAAGTAGAAGAAATGCGGCGCCATCACCAAAAATTAGAAAATATAGCGTTAAAAAAACTTAAATTAAAACAGAAGATGCTAGAAATTGAAAAATATAAATTGCAATTACGATGAAAACTGATTATTTATAAAATTGTAATTATTTTATTAACAAATGTGACATGTAACATTTTTAAAATTAAATTTGATTGTGTTTTAAAATGAATTTACTATTCTATTTCTTATTGTAGCAGTATCGGTGTGAACAGTTGGTGGATCTTCATCATCAGAATCCGAGTGATTTAAATCGTCTTCTAAAATCTCCTCTGAAAATTCAGGATCTTCTACTTTGTATAGCAAACATATATTGTGTAAAGCACAACATACCTTAATTATTTGCACAGATTTTTGTGGCGAATAATGAAGTTCTCTTGTTCCCAACAAACATCTAAATCGGTTTTTGAGCAATCCTATTGTACGCTCAATAATGTTACGCGCTTTAGTGTGTTTTTTGTTGTAGACACTTTGTACACTTCCTGCCATTGGTGATCGAAATGGTGTCATTAACCATGGCTCCAACGGATATGCAGCATCACCTAAAATTAACAGTTCCTTAACATGCAATTAAAGCTAATTTATAATATTACCTAAAATCCATTCATTTCTTTCGCCTTGCTGATATTTTTCTTCTAAAAATAATCTGGATTCACTTAAGTTCCATACATGAGCATAATGATTGCATCCTGGAAATCGTGCGTCTATGAATCGGATTCGCATGTCACTATCACATATCTATTAAAAAAAATTTATTGATATGTAATAAATAACAAGAAATGTTACTTACGATCAAGGCATTTATACTATGAAATCCCTTTCTGTCGTAGTACAAATCCTTGTTGTCTTTCGGAGGAATAATTTTGATGTGCGTGCCATCAACACACATGACAACTCCAGGAAATCCGGTTTTTTTGTAGAAATCATATTTTGATTTCCTTTTTTCCTCTTCCGTCATTTCAAATTTGATCCAGTTACCGCAAAGTTTTTTTTCTAAAATGTTTAACATTGCAGACATTGCTTTGGAAAGTGTTGGTTGTGCTATCCCAACTTTATAATCATTGCCTACCCCATGTTGATAGGAACCTTCACTTAGAAATCTAAGAAGTCCACATAATTTTTGTTTCGGTGTTAATGCAAATGATTTGATTTCTGGTGGCATTTCCCCGTTAATTTCATGCAAAATCATTTCAAATGACGGTTTTGTTAACCGAAAATTTTTTTAAAACTAAAAAATGTAAAGTATTTGTTATTGAACTATTTAAAAAAAAAATCATGTGTGCTGTGCATACGCGGTAGCAGTGAAACCTTCGGAAAACTAAACAGCGAGAGAATGAACCGAATGCAGGGATGGGATAGTTATAGAGTTTATTTATTAAAATATTGGTACCAAGTTTAAAAGTTATTTTACATTTTATTATTCATACTCTCTGTTTTCAATTTCAATAAATGACACGAGTGGCTTATGATAACTAAATTGTGAAATGAATGATTTGGTTTGGATTTGATCAATATATCTTTGAAATACAACGTCAATTACTTTTTCGATCTTGTTGTCGAATCAATGCGACTACTACACTTTTTAAATTTAATATGGTGTTGAGGAACTCAATCGAAGGGAGCGTTGTATCCAATGCAAAATTAACATTAAAATCCCCACTTAAAATCATCGGAATTTTATCGTAATCTTTTTTAAGAATCAGCGATATTTCTGGTGTCTACTTTAGCAAATTCTCGTGGATGAATTCAATAATTGTACAGTGTTTTTTAATAGGGACATAACAATTTTGTATCTTTATATGAACGCACCCTTATACATTAGTAATGACCTGTCAATGTCAAAACGTAGATTAAAGTCAACATTTTCATCATGGTAAATTTCACGAACGAGGAACGCTTGGAAATTATTAAAAATTATTGCCGAAATACCGAGTCGGTGGTCGCAACTTTAAGAGCATTTACTCCAATTTTCGGCCGTAATCGTCCCACCCGAGAGGCTGTGTGTGCTATAGTGGATAAATTCGAATCAACATTTTCACTATTGGATGTTCCAGTGCCAACGAGAAATCGTACCGCTCACAGCAATGAAAATATCGCAGCCACAAGTGAATCAATTCAAAATGAGCCAAATCAGTCCATTTCACGTCGTTCTCAAGAATTGGGCATATCTCAAACGTCATTGTGGCGTATTTTGCGAAAAGATCTTCGCTTACACCCTTACAAGATCAAATTGACTCAAGAACTGAAGCCACTTGACCATTTGAAGCGCCGAAACTTCTCCGTTTTGGCTCTGGCAAAGCTGGAAGAAAATCTGGAATTTCAACAAAAAATCATCTTCGGCGATGATGCTCATTTCTGGCTGAATGGCTTCGTCAAGAAGCAAAATATGTGTTGTATTACATACATGTTAATACTTGTAAACTACTGCCTACTGCCTTGCAGTAGTGACAGTAAGTCAGTCATGAATAGACAATAAAAGAAGACAGTTCTAAAATATAACAAAATGCATTATTGGACAGCAACAAATCCACATGTGCTTCAAGAGACATCATTGCATCCACAAAAAATCACTGTATGGTGGGCCGTATTTTTCGGTCGCCATGTTACCGTCAATGGAGAGCGCTACCGTGCCATGTTGGAGGATTATTTTTGGCCAGAATTAGATGAAATTGATATCGGCGATATGTTGTTGCAACAAGACCGCGTTACAAGCCACACAGCACACGTTACAATCGATTTATCGAAGGAGAAGTTTGGTTTGTTATGTCCTTAATGAAAGACCCTTTATTTACCGATTATTTGGGAGAAATGTAAATTGCCACAATTATAACTGATTTATTATGGTCCAATCTGCTTTCACAAGCAGATATTTCTCCCACTTTAGAAAGCTGAACAGACAATGATTCTAGTTGATTTACATTGAGATCTATTTGTGGAGTAACAACACGGGCTCCGTCATTTATATTATTATGGTATATTACAACTCCGCCTGCCCTCGTATATTTTCTTTTATACTGAACAAAAATATCAAAATTTTGAATGTACAATAATTTCATTATTCACCCATGTCTCGGTAAGAATTAGAAAATTCAACGACCATGCTATTCTGTCTAATTGAAGATCCTGTACATGAGCTCGTAAACTTTTTGTGGCATTAGCTTTCGGCATACTTGGAAAATGTTTTATTAAAATGATAAAATATTCGCAATACACAATGCCAGCTATGAAGATTATGAAATGAATGCTTTGTTTGTGTTTTTTGTGTTTGATTAATATATTTTTACGAAACAGCGCACAAAGAAGAGACGAAGATAATAAGAAACACTGTATTCTGTATTCTATGTATCCGGCGCTCAGAAATCAGAAGGCAAATTTCAGAAAAAATAATTTTTTCTGAAATTTTGCGTAACTAGGCATATTTATCTCCAAAATTTTTTTTATGCAAAATTTTTGTTAGGAATTCTGATCGACTGGTATTTCATCTTGGTAAAAAAGTGTCGCTTTTTAGCGTTTCATCGAGTTTCAAATCACTTCCAACGCGGCTAAAGAAGTTTTCACTTCAAAAAAAAAAATTTAAATGGTTTCAAGACACACGAAATATCAATTAAATCCAAGGGGTCATAAGATTCCCTTAACAACCGTCTTTCAGCTCTTAAATTTCTTCTTATTTCATTTTCTTCTTCTGCTACCATCATTAGTAAATAAAAATAACTCAAACTCTCCATTTTTTAAAATTTAATTATGAAATTATTAAACTAAAATCACTAAAATCGCAAAATTGTACAAAAATATATAATTTGTATGCAATTATAATTGTCAAAACAGCAGGCTTTTATAGTTCGAAATTAATTTTTGATTTTTCAAATTTTTTACTAATCTGGTAACAATTTCACACATTCCGTCGTAGTTTAGAATAGATACCAAAATTCCGTTGGAATTATTTTGTACGACAGAATTATATTCCAACGGAGTTTAGAATAGCCCAGAATAAGTTTGTTTTTAAACATATATAGCACTAGTTCATTCTTTTTTCTTTGTATTCTGGAAGTAGGGTCAGGAATGATTTTATAAGTGGCATCGTGTTCTAATAATTGGGAAGCTTTTCTATCATAATCCGACACATACATCAATACTGTTTTATTGCCCTTATCAGAACTGCATACCAAAATTTCCGGATGACGTTTCTAAAAAGATTTGCAATTTTTGTGTTTTTCTAATAGGAAACTATTTTCTCTGGATAAGCAATGTTTTTTAATACCAGTCAGAAGAATATTAGACACATCAAAGCGGATAATGTCTTTCATTGTTGTATCTTGCACATTGTCAATGATGTATTCAACATCTGCAATCACAGACTCAATAGGAATCTGTTTCGCTGGTATCGGTAAGCCAAATTTATCACCTAGACCCAGGATCAATGAGACATCTTGTGAGATACTTATATTGGTGACATTACATATTATTAACAACTGTTTAAATAATGGATACTTTCCCAAGGCTAGGAAAGTAGCTAAATTAATATCGATAGCAAAAGACGAAACTTCAAATAATAATAAAAATTTTAGACCTATATCTATGCTATCTAACTTTGGTAAAATTCTTGAGAAATGCCTTTTGATCAAGATTGAGACTTTCTGCGAAGACAATAACATAATCCAAACTCACAATTTGGATTCGAACGTGCACATCCCACAGAGCACGCCCTGCACAATCTCCGACAGCAAAAATGTACAGTTGCTTGTGCTTGTGTCTGGTCTAAAGGCCTAATCTACAAATTACTTTCGCTGGAGTACCCAGTAGAACTCCTAAAAATGATAGTTGATTTCTTGAAAAATAGAAAGTTATTTATTCAAATTAAAAACGAAATCTCAGATGCGATAGAGGTTAAATCAGAGTCCCACACGGCTCTATACTTGGTCCCAAACTATTCAATATTTTCTTATCTGATTTCCCTGGCGAAAACGCCAATAACATCTCTCATGTCATATTTTATGCTGACGACACCATATTCACCGAAAGGCTGAGACCACATGAGGCGCTCCATGCAGTTAAAACTCATTTAACAAAGGCAATAAAATTGTGTAATGACTGGGGTATAAAGATTAATCTAGACAAGTGTGAAGTAATTTGTTTCTGTAACGCTAGTGGAAAAGGTCACCATCTAGCCGTGCGGGAGAGCAAACTATTAAGACTGAACATTGAAGGTAGATCAATTCCCCTGCGAACGGAGATAAAGTACCTAGGAGTTAAATTTCACCTAAAATATAACTAAAATATAACCCGCATGCTAGATATACATTCAATAAAGCTAAAAAAGCAGCAACCATACTGAGACCACTATTAAACTCACAGCAAATGGAACATAGAACCAAACTTCTAATGTACAAAACCTTGATAAGACCAGTTATTACCAATGCTTTCGGAATTTGGCTGTTTATAACGCCAAAAGTAGCAACTGAACTGCAAATTTTCGAAAAAAAAGTTCAATAGATTAAAAGACCACCCTAATCCCATAGTTAAAATATCTTTCTTAGAAATATTGACTGCCAACTTGGTACTCAATACTATGCATCTCCGATAAGCATCATCAACAAGAGCTGTGCCGATCTAATGAGCCCCTCGGGAACTGAAATGTATACATTGGAATTTTACAAAAGAAATTCTCCGGAAGTTTACAGAGGATAGCATTAATTAACTCACGTGAACCTCTTCAGTTCTTTATACGTGGGTACTGGTAAATCAAAGTAAGTAATAATATAAATGAAATCAAGTAATGATTTTAATCTTGATCAACACAAGTGTTTAAATGTTCGAACATATAAGGTCTGTTTTATTTGCCATACCCTACCCTGGAGCAGTGTAAGTGGCAAATAAATCGAGTAGGAGTAGGAAAAAGTTTTAATTCAAATGTTTGCAGCGCTACTTAGCAACCATATTGTAATGAAATGAGAAACGTTTAGCTAATACACTTTTTATGGGAGAAAACTGAACTAATTTCAGGGGTATCAGCTACACCTGGTCTGAAAGTAGCGTAGGATTTGTTCTTGTGCTGTTTTTGAGCATCCTTCATGTTATGTGCTTTATTGACTTACTTGTAGTACAAATAAGCAACTATTGTGATATTTAGTATAAAGGAAAAAAAATTTTAATTCTATTATGCTGGAATGATGTTGGTAACTCCAATTTTAATTTTTGATATTCTCGTTTTTGTAAGTCAGGGGGGCTCAAGTAGCAGTCTTTGTTTTCGTTAAGTAATTTTACGTTTAAATTATGACTGTAGTGCCGGGAGCAAGCACTTTTCACTTAACTTTTATTTGCTTACTTTAAAAATTCTTAATAATTCAAGACTGAATTTTGTATTTATGTATAACTTATTGAATTCTGTTTAGTTCTAAGCTAGGCAAATTATAAGCCATTATTTATCTTAAAGCTTAGTATTAATAAAAATATTGCATTTGTAAAATTTCTATGAATTCGTTAAGTCTCAATAAAAACAATATCCTTGGAATTCGAAACGCACAAAAAATTAGAAATTATCCTGGAGGCAATCTCGACGGACGCAATGAACGCGTGAATTGTCAAAAACGTTAGTGACGGTATAAATATTTTTGTGCAGGCAAACTCGACGCCGTCGATGAAATTTGTAATTTTTAATATTATTTGATATAATCTTTGTGTTATAAATTAAAATAGTTTTTCAAGTAGTGTAAATTAATATAAAAAACTAAAATACCCTTTTTAAATGGAATTTTCACAAAATAATACTCACACAAAAATTTTAAAATGACATTTGAACGCGTCCGTCACGTAAAAGTTGAATACAAATCAACTTTACAACGTCTGAACCGTCGCGTCCGTCACGTCTACGTCGAGATTGCCACCTCCCATACATTTCATATGAAATTAGCTTTTATTTGACACTTCGCGCGTCCGTCGCGTTCATTGCGTCCGTCGCGTCCGTCGAGATTGCCTCCAGGGTTAAGAAACTGTAATTTTTGCCCTCCAAAATTGACACTTCGCTTTTGAAAGAATTCTTACACAGATATCGTAAAAACGGGTTTTAGTCTATCCTGTTCTTTATAATCAAAGCATACGTTCCAATTTTATGATTCAGAAGTGGTGCTTTATTTTCAACGTAATTGACACTTCATGAAGTTTAACTAAAAAAAATAAATAATTTACTTCTTTTCTAAATAAAGCATTTTGTAATTCCATATCAAAACTGTTCTGGCGTAAAAATCTTGTACAAAAATTTCGCCACTACTGTGCCTTTGTAAGTAAACGTTCTAGACCAGGCATGTCAAACTCATATGATATTACGGGCCACATGATCTATTTTGTATTAGGTTGGGGGCCGCATATTTTCAAAGTTCAAAAAATTAATAAAATACGATTTTTAGAATGATTAAAAACACTTTTATTTTAATGAACTCAACTTTTTTATTTTGTACTTTTTCAACGACGATCAAAACTAAACTGGCTGAATCAAGATCGTTGTCGGCGTTTTTTCTACATTAACTATCTTTCTTAACTCTAATAGCCATCTTACAATCATGGCTAAGTGTACGGCCATATAAGTTCTGCGCTTTCCACGCGGTGAGAGGAACGAAAACGGTGAGCGAAAAGTGTCCATACCGGATATCACTCTTGTCGTTGAACACATTTGCATTTCCGCTAGTTTGTTAGTTAATTCACAAAAACAAATACAAATTTCTTCACAATTGAAAAAAGAAATCATGGCCTTCTTTTTCGAAAGAGGCGAAGAATTAAATTTTAATTCTTCTCTTTTTTTCTATCGTATCCTGCTTTCAACGAACTCGGCTATATGGCCCCTTCCATTTAATTACACGCGTATATTTATCGTTGCTCTCATCTACGAAAGTGCGCGTAATAAGCGTAGAGCTTATGTGGCCGCAAACTAATGTTTACATAGGATTTATTTCGAATGTTATCATGCAGCTGTATAAACATGTTTACATTCTCGATAGTCCGTAAGTTAACAATGATCATATCGGCATTTTCTTCACTTGATTCATATTTCTTACATCTGATAGCCATCCTACATGAATAAAAACCAAAATCCACTTTCATTCGCAAACGATTGAGCAAACACTGGACTTTGTTTTGATTGTCTTGTGTTTAATCACCGTTCGGTTTTTTCATTTGACGCCTCGCGTCAGCATCAACCGAAAAGTTCAAACTTTCCAACTTCAAGTGTCAAAGCTTGATATTTCAAAATTTTCAAGTCTCGGCGGGCCGCAATTTATGTATTGGCGGGCCGCGTGTTTGACATGCCTGTTCTAGACGATAGAAACAACATTTTTCATAAAGTATAGTTTTTGATAGGAAAAATCATGGAAGAATTGTCAGAAATCAGGAATATTTCATTTGTTGAAAAATGCTGTGAAGAAAATGAATCACTGGAGGTAATTTTGACAGAAGTTTCAATTAAACAAGAACCGGAATTAATAATCGAAGATGAAATTGAGACTGAGAAAATTCGTCAATATTTACACAAAAACGATATAAGGCCTAAGTTATACGACGATCATTGTAATGAAGGAAATTGTGGAACTAGTGGAAACCGAGCGTTTTTCTTTGATTTTCAATGAAAGTTGGTTATACCTCTTTTACGAATGTCAGAGAAACTTTCAGTCAGATTTTCGTTCATAGCTAAGTCGTATAATGGTTTTTTTCATCAAATCCAATTAGATTATTTCTTCCCTTTCCTTTTTTACCGATGAGACACGAATTTTCTCCATTTTTTTTTATATATTATTATTTTCTTATTGGGACGCTAAAGTTTGAGGTTAGAATGTTGACGAAAAATTCCTAATGAAGGCAGTTCTCCAGTGAAATGAAATTAAATAGAAACGCAATCCACAAAACAGCTGATCGATTAAAACATGTTACCGTCATTCAAATTATAAAAATCATTATAAAAAACAAATTACGTGATAATCCTAAGATTTTTTATTTAAAATCTATTTACTAAACTTTTTCCCATGTTTTGCATTATTTTTTTTTTAAAGAAATAACCTTTGTAATACGTTAATTTTCCATTCTAAAATTATTTCCGTCATTACAATGATCGTCGTATAACTTAGGCCTAAGCCAAGAAGATCGATTAAATTTGGTTTGGCATAGTTGTATAGCTTGTGAAGAACGATTTTTAAGCACCGAAACGTTATCATTGCACATTCAAAGTCATGAGCAATCTGAATGTACTGAATTTTACTCACCGACGGTGGATGAAATTTTAAACAACTCCAAGCAGGAATTTCCATGTACACAGTGTACGAAAATATATACTTCCAAGCTAAAGCTGGATGCCCATTTGAGATTTCATAAGCGGAAACGCAATTTTAAATGCAATAAATGTGAGCGATCTCATTATCATGTCCATTTTGATGGAAAACTATTTAAATGCGACAACTGCAGTCGTTCATTTAAAAATGGTGGTAATCTTCAATCCCATATGAGAAAACATACTGGTGAAAAACCATTCAAATGTAATCACTGCAATCGTCCTTTTGCGCAAAGTAGTAGTCTTAAAAGTCATATGAGAACGCATACTGGTGAGAAACCATTCAAATTTGATCACTGTAATAGTTGATTTACGCAAAGTGGTAGTCTTAAACAACATATGATGACGCATATTGGTGAAAAACCATTCAAATGCGATCACTGCAATCATTCTTTTACGGGAAGTGGTAATTTTAAAAAGCATATGAGAACCCATACTGGTGAAAAACCATTCAAATGTGATCACTGTAGTAGTTTATTTATGCAAAGTTGTAATCTTGAAAAGCATATGAGAACGCATACTGGTGAAAAACCATTCAAATGTGATCACTGTAATAGTTCATTTACGCAAAATGGTAATCTTAAAAAGCATATGATAACGCATACTGGTGAAAAATCAAAAATCAAAATATTATGACGCATATTGGTTGTTAATGACACTGCATTTGAAAATTTAAAATACAAAACCTAGTAGCCTAGTAGCTGTGAGGAAATTTGAAAAATAAAAAAAGCGCACGAAAAATTTGATTCTTTGATAAAATTTGAAAGTCAATTAAATAAATTATTATTATTATAAATATAAAATAATCGGTCCAAAGATTTGAGCAGCCAACTAAAGGTATTAATATAAATATTTAAAGGAAAGAAAAATGTAATGTATCCAATTTTAGATATTTTAAATTTTAATTTTATTGTAAATAAAAAAACTATTAAAACTTGAATTTCGCGTCTTATTGCTAGACGACCTTATAAGCATCCGGGCGGCACGTCACGAACGTAATGCAGAACTCAAACTGGGTTTGTACTTTCTGTAAGGAAGCTCCCGACGCAAAGAAATCTAGAATTGATATTGAACGCCGAGGTGAGCAAGACTCCAATAAAAACAAGTAATATATAAACAAAAGGTATGAACTTCTGCATCTATGCGAAGATGATAGCCCCAGTGACAATGGGGATGATGAAGAATTAAAAAATGATCAAAAAATACGTGCTCAAGCTTGGATAAACTCAACTGGTCATCAACGGAACAAATGGAAACGGAAATTTATGTAATAATAATGCTAATGCAACTGAGATGATTCAATCGCAATATTTAGCTCCATTGACAAGCATGCCTGCCAATAATGGTGATGCAATGACGAATATTCGACAATCAATTCATCATAATTGTCATAAATGGACGGAAGTATTAACGCTTAATTCGAATCAGTTAGCCGCAAGACAAGTAGTTTCAAAAGATTTACCAATTTTCAGTGATAGACCAGAAGAGTGGCCACTGTTCATCAGCTGCTTGAATAATAGTACAACAATATGTGGTTATTCAAATGCTGAGAATTTAGCTAGACTTCAAAGATATTTAAGAGAAAAAGCACTGTAGTCCGTAAGATGCTGGTTGCTTTTACCATCCGCTGTGTCAGAAGTAATTGACACTTTAAAACTTTTATTTGGTCGTCCTAAACTAATTGTTAATACGCTGTTAACTAAGATAAAATGTGAACCACCACCAAAAGATGACAAGTTCGACACAATAATTAGCTACGCTCTCTCCATACGGAATTTCTGTGCGACTATGGAGGCTTTAACGACACCGCAGTTGAAAATTGAAAATTTAAAACCTAGTAGCTATGAGGAAATTTGAAAAATAAAAGAAACACACGAAAAATTTGATTCTTTGATAAAATTTGAAAGTCAATTAAATAAATTATCATAAATATAAAATAATTGGTCTAAAGATTTGAGCAGCGAACTAAAGGTATTAATATAAATATTTAAAAGAAAGAAAAATGTAATATATCCAATTTTAGATATTTTAAAGTTTAATTTTATTGTAAACTAGCTGTACCCGACCACGCGTTGCTGTGGCTCAGTCTGGTTAAATGGAAAAGAAAAGAAAAAGCACACATTTCTCGTATATTTAATTTCACAATGCTTGTGGTTATACAACATTTCTTGTTGTTCAATTTTCTGTGCAGATATAGAGATTTTCTGGTTTGCCGACTGTAGAACACGCAACATTTAATTGTCCATGTGAAAAGCAATCCGTGACTAGATCTAAACCGCACAATTTTAAAGATTGGCCCTGAGCCTTGTTGATGGTGATGGCAAACGCCAATCGAATCGGGAACTGCAATCTCTTAAATTGAAATGGCATATTCGTTGGAATCATAGGAATGCGAGGAATGAGCACATCTTCACCTTTTAAAGGTCCTGTCAAGATTTTTGCTTCTGCGATGTCGCTCATTAATTTTTTTATTGCAAGCCGCGTGCCCTTGCAAATTTTTGGCTGGTTGATATTTCGCAACATGATAATTGGCACACCGACTTTCAATTGCAGTACGTGCGGTGGCATCCCCGACAGATCGAGTGAATTCAAAAATTCTTTTGGATAATTAACCGGTTCATCTGCTTCTACAACAGTGTCGACGGACTTGTATGTGACCACCTCGCTTTGAATGTTAGACTGAATAATATTGTTAAGTTCGTAGACGTCTTTGTTCTTGGCCGCAAGAATAGCTCGTTCACTTAGCCAATCGTGATTCTTATAATTGGTTTGAATATTGGGAAATACTTTTTCAACCAATTCTTCTTTTGACGTCACTAAATCGCAGAAGTTATGAGGCAATAAAATTCGTCCTGACGTCAGATGAACCGCCACCTTTCAATTGATGCAATTGATGTGAGAATATCTCTGCTGACCGATCGTTTTGCAGCTGGAATCGCATATTTGTAGTTAATTTTAACGTCTTTACGCGTCGCCACAAACCAGAGTATTTCAGGTAAGCATTTATTTCGTCCCCTGCTGTCGATCGAGGAATTACAGGTAATGTTTGCCTGAAATATCCTGCAAGCAATATTAATGCGTTCCCAAATGGTCTGATATTTGCACGTAAGTCTTGAAATGATCGATCAAGGGCCTCGAGCGATTTTCTACGCGACATTGTGCATTCATCCCAAACAATAGGTTTTCATTTTTTAAAATATTTTTCCCATGCCGGATACTTTGGAAATGGTGCACGTAAGAGTTTCAATGAATTGCATGCTCAATGGTAATTTCAAAGCGGAATAAGCAGTTCTACCACCTGGTAGCAATGTCGCAGCTATTCCAGACTACGCAAGAGCTAAGGCTATGTAATTTTGGGATCGAATTGTAGCTAGAATCAATCTAATTACTAACGATTTACCAGTTCCTCCTTGAGCTTCTAAGAAGAAGATTTTTCAAACCACGGCATTGACAGTTTGCATTATTTGATCGTAAATGCCTTTTTGCTCAAACATTAGCACCTATAATGTAATTTTGTTCACGACGCATTTCTACATCAAACGAAGCAGCAGCAGATCGATTCGGTGATGGAATTCCCAATTGATTGAGGGATTTGTTCGCGATTTCTCAGCACAAATCTTCAATCATTATCAACACTTCGTTGCAGATTTCTGCTGTGAAATCCATATTCATATTTGAATTTTCCTTGCATATTCGACGGAAAATATCTTCAGCCATGTGGGTTTTAAATTTCTCCTATAACTCTGTTGCAGATGAAGGAGAGCAGGCGGTCAATATAATTGCAAGCAATGCACAAATTTGATGTGGATGTGACGTGTTGCACGCCTTATTAATGCATACATCCCAGTGTCGGTCGTTCTGCAATAAATTCAGAGCTTGACATGCACTCCGGAAAGTGGCATGTGTAACACCGTTCACAATTCTCAATTGGTGGAAAGACGTTGGACCGGCCACATTTATCAACAGCGTGCGAAGAAAGAAGCATTCATCTCGATTGGGATGCACGGTGTAGAGTTTGCCTATCGTAGTTTCATTGAATATACTAGGGGTTGATAATTTACCGCCATCTTCTGCTGATCTTCTTCTGTATAAAGGATATCCATCGTTTCCTGTAACTGTGCTGGATACTATCATGCACGGTGAATTTGGATTCAGTGTACCGCAAGCTCTATGTATCTTATTTTTCGTCACAGCTTCATGCAAATCCTTATCGCCATCGGCATCGGGTACTTCACCGCATATTTTATCGTCGATTTCGTTTGAAGTGATTTTGTTATAGAGCCAGATTAGTATATGCACGTTTGGGAATCCTCTCTTTTGCCATTCCACTGAGTATATCCAGCAGCGCACAGACCCAAACACTTAATGTTTTATCATGAAATCCATCAGCGATTTCAGCTTCTGTCTGAAAACACGTGCTGTGATGTCATACCTATCTACGGGCGATTGCCCAGGGAGTAAGAGCTTTTGTATTGTAAATCGCATGTTGGAAATTTCATCTAAAATTTTTTTAAATTCAGCATTTTCAATTTTAAATGCCTTTTTTGGTTTTAGGGTTTCAAAAAAATGAGACTGCGTATTAAATATCTTTCGGCTTTGGGTTTTCAAAATTTTGCGCCAATTAGTAGAGAGTAGATTATAATTTTATAATTTCATTTTGTATGTTTTAAACAAACTTGATTTTTGAAATAAAAAACGCAAACATCTTTTCAATTCGAATGTTCCCCAAGACATGAGAATACAGCCCATTTAGAGTATTGCGCCTCCGAATTCATATTTTCAATAGAAATTCAAGCAAGGGAGGCATAAACCCTTTTTTTACGATATCTTTTTAGCTCGTATTATCAATTTCAGAGGGGAAAAAATGTATGGAATTTCCTTTGTTTGTTTCTTAAGTTTGACATATTTTGTATTAAAATAGGCGAATTTTCATTACTGCTGTACAAAAAATATGTTTTTATAGGCTTTATTTAATTATAATTAATCAAACAGAAATGATGTTAATTCATAATTTAGTAAAAAATATGTTTTTTTAAATCAACTTTCAATCTAGATCGTAGCCCAATACCCCTCGTTTTTCTTTTTTAATTATAACGAAAACTACCAGTGACAGTAATTTTTTTTGTGAAAATGGTGGCAATTCTTAAAATTCGTCGAAGATTTTGAAAATTCAGCCTTGTCAATTCTAAATACCTTTTTTTTTTGGCTTTAAGCTTTCCAAAAAATGAGAAATGAAATGGCTTTCGGCTATGGGCTTACAAAATTTTACGCCATTTAGTAGAGATATAATTTGCTCGTTACATTTCAATAAAGAGGATCTAAAGCTAAGAGAAACTTGTTTTTTGGAATAAATAACGCAAACATTTTTCGCAATTCTGATGTTCCAGAATACATAAGCATTAAGCCCATTTAAAGTGTTGCCCCTCTGAATTACTATTTTTAACGCCGCCAATACGCCCATCTGTATTTTCTAAAATCTGTGATTACATTCTGTATTATATGTACTTTATTGATGTATGGGCGTGTGAGTAAGAATAATTACGTATTCTCATTGAAGGGCAATGATTATCAACCAGCTTGTGGCTATGTGTTACTGATTGAAATTATTGAATCAATTATTACCTGGCTCAGGTATAACCTAGGTAAATAAAAAGTACATATAAACATGGTCATAATCACATAGGACATTCTGTGAAAGTTTCAAAGCAATTGGTCAAGAAGTTTCGGAGATTACCGGTTAGGAACAAACGAACATTTGCGATTTTATTTATATAGATAAAAAAACTATTAAAACTTGAATTTCGCGTCTTATTGCTAGGTGACCTTATAAGATTCCGGTCGGCAACACTAGTGAAAAACCATTCAAATGTGATCACTGTAAACATTCTTTTACGGAAAGTGGTAAAGTTAAAAGCCATATGATAACGCATAGTGCTGAAAAACTAAGAATGAAAAAATATACACAGAATGTGCACTCCACATGCCGGCCATTTTGAATTTGTATCTTTAATTCTCTTTTCATTCATGTTTCAAATTTTGCGGCATTTGTGCGATAAAGTGCTGCCAACGAAAAGAAAAGACAACGTGACAGCAGACAGTTCAAGCTTATTAAATATGGAGCGAAGGAACAACACGTTTTCATTGCTGAGCAATATTTTAAAAATAATGAACAAAATCATCTTCAGCGATCATCTTGATGGCTTCATTAATCGACAAAATTGTTGCATTTGTGGTTCATAAAATCCATGAGTGTTTGTTGAGAAACGAATGCAGTCACAACGTGTCACTGTTTGGTACGGATTTTTCGCTGGAGGCATCATCGGCAAATGCGGCTTGTCAGGGAATAACAGGTAATGGTGCGCGCTATCGCGACATAATCCAGATTTTTGGCCTAAATTGCAAACCATGGATGTGAACGACATGTGGTTTCAGCAAGACGCTGCCGAGAAACAATACAATTATTGCATAAGTCATTTCCTGGTCGTGTAATTTCCCGTTTTGGTGATCAGAATTGGCCTCCCAGATCATGCAATTTAATGCCTTTGGAGTTTTTTCTTTGGGGTTTTTTGAAGTCTAAAGTTTATGCCAACAAGCACACGACCATTCACGCCTTAAAGGAGGAAATTGAGCAGTTCGTCAACGAAATTCAGCCGCATTTATGCAGCTATGCAAAGCGGTCATAGAAGATTACAACAAGAGTGCGCATGTGCCAGCAAAGCCGTAGGGCCATTTATCCGACATGCTATCGCATACATAACCCTATACTGTATACTTTATGAATCAATAAAAAAGTTATAATTTTAAATTTTAAATCTGTGTTTTCTATCAAAATTATTTCTTCTGTCAGTTCCGGGACGCCTTTTACCTACCATACTTATAGAAGGAGTGAAAATCTCAAAACGATAATAATAATTTCAAATTTGTATGAAATTGTTTATATTTCATCTGAATTTGAAATCACTTCCATATTTTTCTAAGTATGTCAATTTTGCAAGGAAATTATTTAATATTAGCTATTTTTCGTTAAAAATTGAATTTTCAAATTAAAAACACATTTCTCAGTTGGAATTGTGGGATTCTACTATGTATTTTGTGTGAGCACAGAAATCGAAAGTCGTGAACAGTAAATTCAGTAAAAATTATAATGGATTACCATCGCGGCTTTTTGCAATTTGATCATTTAATTTTTTTGATGTGTAAACATCTTTGCTCTCGGTAAGGGCTAGTTGAAAAATCGACTGTGATCATCAGATGGGCGGAGCCATCAAAAATTAAACTTAGAAAAAAATAAATATATTGTTGAGCAAAGAAAAAAAAAACGATTTTTGATATGTTGTAGAGAATTAGTTGAAACGTGGAGAAATTTTGTTCCCGGGGAGATTGGGGGTCGGGTGGTTACAAAAGGGGGGTTTGACAGCTCATTTTGGAAAACCTCATTTATAATCTGAAATATACATCGGACATGATTCTGACCTGAGACAATGTTATTGAGATGTTTATGGCGCACATTCTGATACCCACGACAAAGTTCAATAAGCCACCGATGTGGCGCTGGAGGCAATACAAATTTAAGAACTTTTTATATAGAAGTCACACGTAAATACAATGTTCAGCAAAGTTGTGGAGGTTTTCATGGGGACTATTTCTGTCGAAGACCATATAGTTCTATCTCTCACCACCTTGGCGCTATAGTCAATATAAACTTTTGAACTTTTTCTATAGAAGTCAAACCCGATTACAATCTGCAGCAAAGTTGTGGAGGTTTTCATGGGGACTATTTCTGTCGAAGATCATATAGTTCTATCTCTCACCACTTTGGCGCTGTAGTCAATATAAACTTTTGAACTTTTTATATAGAAGTCACACGCGATTACAATGTTCAGCAAAGTTGTGGAGGTTTTCATGGGGATAATTGATGTGTAAACATCTTTGCTCTCGGTAGACTAGTTGAAAAATCGCCCATGAAAATTCGTTTCAACCTCTGTTTTCTATGTAATTGTGAATTCAATTTTAACAGTCTGCACACAATTCATAACAAACAGCTGTGTGAATTAACTTAGCAGAGGTCTCATTTACTTCAAGGGCACACTTTTTAATAGAAAAATGTCAGCAGCTGTGTCAATTGACTTAGCGGAGGTCTCATTTACTTCAAGGGGACATAATTTAAGAGATCACTGCCAACGGCTGTGTGAATTGACTTAGCGGAGGTTCTATTTACTTCGAGGGGACACGTTTTAATAAAGAAATGTCTCCTTTTTACATTTTTGTCTCTGCGCATTACAATTGTCCCCAGATTTTCAAAAATTTTAATTTTATGTTATCATTACAATATTAACTCTTTTATGATTTTGATTTATATCAACTTCTGCCACATTTACCTATTAAAACATCCCCACGAAGAGAATCAGGACTCAACGAAGTTAATTCAAACAGCGGATCGATCTATAAATATAATTTCTTGTCATATTGCCTCGGAAAGTTGAATTTTTACTATATTTATATCAATTTCAGGATTCAGCTTCCTTTGGTCTGCTAGTAAAATGTCGGATCCACCGAGGGAAAATTACACTCAACAAACGTCCGATCAAGATGAACCAACTGCGAAAAAAGCAAAAGCAGCTGCGTATTCCCGTGCTTATCGAGCTCGAAAAAAGGCTGAGGAGACAAATAAAACGGCATCTACGAAGTCTCTGGAAAGTATTCAACATCGAAGGGCCAAAATTGCTGAAAACACGAGGGCTTATCGGCTCTGGCAAAGGACTGCAATAACTATAAATCCAACAGTTCAACTGGAAACGAATGAGACGAGAACAATGCCGTTGGCCTCCAATGAGCCCACACCGATGCTAGTGGATTCCGCTTCGACTGCAACAATTCAAGTACAGCCAAACGAGGAGATCGAAGAACAATTGACGCCGTCAGTGCCAACCACCACTTATGCAGCTTTCTTTACACACGATAAAGCTCATGCTCAGTTCAGAGAGAAGTTTTTAGAGAATAATTTTGGATTAGCATGTGCCATATGCGACAGATTATGGTACAAGAACGATTTAAAGCCAGCTCCGTCTAATTCCACAACTCTTCTCTCAGCAGAATTTGCTGATATAAATGTGCAGTCGACACGAGCATGCGGCACTTGTTATAGTTCATTGCAGAGAGGAAGAATACCTACTTTATCTACGACAAATGGTTTCAAGTATCCTCCACTGCCAGATAATTTGCCACAGCTTGATTTAGTATCTGAACGTTTAATATCACCTCGCTTGCCATTTATGCAAATAAGAAGACTTAGACATGATCAAGGTCAATATGGAATTCTTGGACAAGTTATAAATGTTCCAGTTCCCGTTCATACTATAGTTCACCGTCTGCCTCGAGAGCTCGACGACGATTACTGCATCAACGTTCATATAAAGCGCAAAGAGATACACAAATCAAGTTACCTTGTCGGCATGGTTAAGAAAAGTGTTATTAAGACTTGGCTACGGTATCTCGTCGACACACCAATGTACAAATTCTATGACATTACTATTAACGAGTCCTTTTTCTCAACGAATGTGCCAGCGGTTGATTCCATCGAAGATCTGAGTGAAGAAATCAACATAGAAGAAAGTCTACATGCTCAGAAACAAACTCTTTACTGGAACGAAGATAAATATCTACGAATAGCTTCGGCAGAAAATGAGGTTCCGCGGAGTGTACTGTTCGACGAACACTGCGGGGAGTTGTCGTTTCCCTCTTTTTATCTCGGATAATTTCATACTTTCAAGGAAGAACTCGTTGTAACACCGTACTACTGGTCGCAAAGAAAGAGAGACCTTTTTGCAATGATTCGCCAGTTAGGAAGACCTACATTTTTCTTAACGATGAGCGCGAATGAAATTGGTTGGCCAAAATTAATGAAACTCCTGTATAAACTCCGAAATAAGGGAGCGGACATCGACTCAGACGATCTCGCTAATATGCACTACAATTCGAAAGCTACTCTCATCAACGAGGATCCCGTCACTTGTGCTATCCATTTCAATAAACTCGTGCAAGTAATTATGGGTATACTACAATCGAAACACTTCAGCCCCTTTTGGAAATCACTACGTCCAGCATTACTTCAAATGGATCGAATTCCAGCACCGCGGTAGTCCACACGTGCATATACTGCTTTGGTTGAATGAGCCTCCAATCGATGCCATAGGAGAAGATAAGGCTGCAGCTGAGAGTCTAATTGACAGACTTGTCTCCGTATCGCCAGCTGATGCTTCTGGTCATCAAAAGCTTCAGCGACATAAACATACGTTCACGTGTTACAAGAAAAGAAATTCCACCGCTTGTCGTTTTGAGGCGCCGTTCATGCCAAGTCGCTCAACAATTATACTTCAACCTATGGCAAAAACAGATCCACGTCGCATGCCGTATTCAACGATTTATAAGCGTATCTGGAAAGCACTCGAAGGTAATGATTATCCCGATTTGGACGAGTTCTTAAGAGTAAACAACATCAAGTCGTACAATACGTACTTGGATATCTTGAGAGCCGGCATAACCAGGTCACGAGTATTCCTCAAACGTCAACCTACAGACAAGTGGATGAACCCATTTAATCCGTTTATACTCAGTGTGCTAGGTGCAAATATGGACTTGCAGTTCATCATTGAGGAATACTCTTGCGCCGCATATGTGGTCGAATATGTGAATAAAACGAATAGGGGCATCAGTAACCTTCAGCGGAAAATTATTGAAACCATGGACAAGCACCCTGAATTCGATATAGTAGAGATAGCGAGAAAACTCAGTGTCGATATGTTAAACTCTGTAGAACTCACCAGCCAAGAAGCTGCTTGGTATCTTCTTCGACAAGACGTGTCAAGGAGCTCTGTCAAGGTGGTTTATACTCCAACTTCATGGCCAGTGGAGCGTGATCGCGTTCGAAAATCAAATAAGTTATTGGAAGAAGAAAATGTTGATCAGGACTCATGTGACGTTTGGCTAGAAAACTGTTTTGACAAATATCAAAGCAGGCCTCAAGATTTAAATGATATTACTTTGGCTCAGGCTGTTACATATTATACAGTATCGAAAGCCAATGAGTGGAAACGACGTAAGGTTCAGCGAGTCATTAGGTATCGGAACTATGACATGACGGCTGATCCAAATGAATACAAACGTGAAATGGTCACCTTGCATTTGCCGTTCCGTGACGAGGAAAATGAAATTCTCGCTGAGAAAAAATACGTACAACTTTATGACGACAACGATGTGCTCATAATGGAGCGAAGGCGAGAATTCGAGGCGACTATCGATATCGCTAAAACCATCGAAATCTGTCGAGAATTGTGCATTGATGAAGCCAACGAGGACGAAGAACTTTCGAGCGATATTAATCTACTGGCAGCACACGTATGAGATACAGACCCTTATGCTGACTTCCTTGCAAACGCTAATACGGATGCCAACGCGGACTTGAGACTGGCTACTCTAAATCGTATTGGCTCTATTGTTAAAAAACGTGACAACGTCATGGACAAGTCGGACTTTAATCGTCTGATGCGTTCAGCGAATCACCGCCAGAAAGGTCTCTTACTGCATGTCATCTCACATCTCTTAAACAACGAGACTCAGGAAAAATTGCAAATTTTCTTCACTGGCCCTGCTGGCTGCGGAAAAACATTCGTCATCAACTTGCTCCGTGAAATTTACAATCGCTTCGGCCATACCGATGGGTATTGCAATGCATATCTCACCTGCGCGTCGACAGGGAAAGCAGCCGTTGCTATTGATGGAACAACCGTCCATACCACTTTCAAAATCTCTATAGGGCGGACGCGGCCTCTATCATTTGAAGTGGCCCAACAATATCGCAGTCTCTTCAAGTACATCCAATGCATTTTAATTGACGAAACCAGCATGATATCAGCGGAATTGAACGAAAAAATTGGCTCGCGATTGAAACAGATCACAGCCAAATATTGGACGAGTGCGAGCAGAATTTGATTGAGTCTCGCTTCTTCACTAAAGACGAAGCTGACGAACAATGTCCCAACGGAGTACGGTTGTTCTTCAAAAATCACGACGTCGATAATTACAACAGAGAGATTCTTAACACTGCCTCAGAGAAAGTGTTATCTGTAGCAAAAGACATTTTCGCCGGCTACAATAGCGCTGAACAACTAGCACACGTTCGACAACAGCTACACAAAAAGGCCGTTTTGGATACTGGAGGATTGCCATATGAACTTACGCTCGTTAAAGGGCGGCCTTACATGATATCGACGAATATTGACGTGTCGGTTGGTTTAGCAAACGGAGCCGTAGGGTTTTTGGAACTCATTCAATATGAGAACGAGACCCAAGCTGATGACAATAATATCGACGAAGAGAACTTTGAAAACAATAGCATTCGGCAAGACAACGGCACGGTGAAGCGCGCGTGGTTACGATTTCCTGAAAATTGCAAAATTGGACGAAAAGTGATGAGACTCGCGACAAGATACGTACTACGAAATGATATAGCAAAAGACTTGGTTCCCATCGCACGCAGAAATTCTACTACTTACTTAAACACGAATCGAACAATAACTACCAAGCGAAATCATTTTCCTCTCATTCCTGCCTGTGGTATGACGATTCACAAATCACAAGGTAGAACTTTCGACCAATTTGTCTACGCTTACTACAAGTTGCATGACCAACAGCTCGTTTACGTGGCTCTCTCGAGAGTAACTAATCTTGGTGGAGTTTTCATTGTTGCACCAAACAACAATCGACAATATCATCATGGGCGGAGAATTGCACGACCTTGATTCCACTCCAAAATGAATTTGCTAGACTTGCAAATAATTCGTTACACACCTATCAGGACTCGATTTTAGAAATTTTTGGATTACAATCTATGTACATCGTTCTTCGTGTTTAATTGTCAAAGTCTTAGAGCGCAGAACAACGACCCCGCAGATGCGGTCACTCAACAGTGTACTTTCTTGATGCTCAGTGAAACTTGGCTACGTAACGATGAGCATATTTCCGTTCCAAACTTTGATTGTTGCGTGCAGTTTAAAAGAGAAGGACAACGAGCTGGTGGTGTAGCGATATATCAGAAGCGTGATACAGCACGTATAAATATACCAAATGTGACTATTACAGATCGCTAAATTTCGAGTGCCACAATGACGTCAAGAGCAATCGGAGACGTTTGTGCAGCTGAATTTGTAATGCAAAACGGACAGAAGATACTTTCAGTAGTCGTGTACATCTCGCCAAATCAACCCGTCGACGCAATTATAAAATTCATTCATTTTGTTCTTTTACCATACACTCCGGTCGGATCCGCTGAGCTTGGGGCAGACCTCGACAAATTACCCATGATATTGGGAGGCGACTTCAACATTAACTTCGCCTTAGATGAGGCAGAGCCGCTCATTACATTCTTGCGGGAAAAATTAAACTTGGAAATGAATTCGAACAGACACATTCCAACGACGAACAGAAAAACGACAATCGCTATCGATATTTTCACGGTACATCGATACACTTGAGACGACGGTATACGTCTCCTATTTCAATTACCACAAACCAATTATTTGTTCACTTAAACATTAAAATTTAATTTTACATTAAATATATATAATGGCTTTATTTCAATAAAAGACCCAAATCTCTAGCTTATTAAAACCACAACCTCTGCGATATGCCCACATGCAACGCTAACGAGCCTACATGTTTACACATCAACTACCGTGAGAGCAGAGTCGCTCACACCTTTTTTTTTTGTTAATATTTGAAGATATTTGTAAACATAATTCACGGGAAACTTAACTGACATGCTATTTGAATTCTCCGTTAACTGAATTCGCCGTACGGCAATATTTGTCAATTTAAATCCCATACATTTTAAATATGGCAATGCTTCTGTTTTTGTTCCATTTTCGAGACAGTCTTTGACATTCGAAATTCTTTTGACTTGTTTTTTTGAAATGATATAAAACAAAAAATTAAAATAATTAATATTGAAAATAAACAAAATAAATTTGAATTAGGTAAGAAACTCCATCCTTTCTCGTTAATTTATTTGTGATTAAAAATTTTCTTTTCTTAGAAGAAATTGATTGAGAAAAATGGCAGGAAGTATTTTGGAAAAGGAAACTATTTTATTTACTGACGAATATCAATCGGAATTTATTTTAACAGAAATTGTAATTAAATAAGAACCAGAACTAATTATAGAGGATGAAGATTAAATAAAAAAAATTCATGAAATCTTAGATAAAACCGAGAAGAAACCGAGAGAAAACCGAGAAGATCGAATGAATTTGATTTGGCATAGTTGTGCAGTTTGCGAAGAACGTTTCTTAAGTATCGAAGATTTATCATTGCACAGCGAAAAGCACATAAAATCTGAAGAAACTGCAATGAACGTTTTGAATAACACTGAGTCGGATACTGAACAAAAACCTTTTGAGTGGGATCATTCATATGCTATAAAGGAAAGCCTAGTAGTACATTGCCGTATGGATACTGGTGAGTCTTGTTTTAAATGTTGTCAATTTGATAAAACAGTTTTATTTAAAAAAAGGAAATATACGAAAAAATTCAAATTTATTGGAAATTACCCAAGAAATGAGAATTGCTGTGATTTAGCACACTTGAGGTAAGTTATGCGGGCGAGCCTCGCTGTAGTTACATAGCTTAGGTGGGCTGGCTCTCCCTGTTGCACACTTGAACTAAGCTACGCGGCGGTAAATTCATGTTATATTTAAGCCGTCAGAGAGATATAATTTGCGAGTACAGTATCGACTAATTATTACTAGACCTAGATTCCGAATCAGGTATGCCCGAAGAGGAATTTTGTTGTGGAGCAAAAGGGACGACCTGATCCTTCCCAGGACGACTCTGGGAAACTTTTGTGCAATTATGGTTTTTCTCTCCAGAGGACCAACTCTCCGGAAAATGTATATATATATTTTTAACTAAGTGAAAATTAAAACGCTTACCCTCTTTTTCCTTTTAAAGCTCTTTATTATTCTCAAAACACTTTTCGGTATTCTCTTTAAATTTAGACAAAAAAAACTTTCTTCTTTTAAAATTTACAAATTCTTTTTCCTTTTTTAACTCTATTAATCGCAAAACACTTTTTCGGAACTTTCTTCAAATTTAGACAAAAAAAACTTTCTTCCTTTAAAATTTACAAATTCCTTTTCCTTTTGTAACTCTTTATTAATCGCAAAACATTTTTTCGGAACTTTCTTTAAATTTAGTCAAAAAAAACTTTCTTCCTTTAAAATTTTCAAATTCTTTTTCCTTTTTTAACTCTTTATTAATCGCAAAACACTTTTTCGGAACTTTCTTCAAATTTAGACAAAAAAAACTTTCTTCCTTTAAAATTTACAAATTCCTTTTCCTTTTTTAACTCTTTATTAATCGCAAAACATTTTTTCGGAACTTTCTTTAAATTTAGTCAAAAAAAACTTTCTTCCTTTAAAATTTTCAAATTCCTTTTCCTTTTTTAACTCTTTATTAATCGCAAAACATTTTTTTGGAACTTTCTTTAAATTTAAACAAAAAAAACTTTCTTCTTTTAAAATTTTCAAATTCCTTTTCCTTTTTTTAACTCTTTATTAATCGCAAAACATTTTTTTCCTTTAAAATTTACAAATTCCTTTTCCTTTTTTAACTTTTTAACAATTCACTTAAAAACAAAAATTGGTTCCGACCAAAAAACTTTTCTTCCGCCCGACTTTTAAAAAAACTTTGTTTCAAAAAGAGACTAACAAGAACAACAACTTAATATTTTTTTTCCTTAACTCGCCGCGACCGGTCAATTAAATTTAGAAAGAAGCTAAACGCGTCGGGAAAACCAAAAAACAACTGATTGATAATTGATATCAAATCGATAAAGAAATTTTAAAATAAATATTTGTCAAAGTACTTTAAGTTCATCGTACTTTGACCGATATTAGTTATTTTCGCGTAATTGACAAAAAAAATAATTATTCTTGCAAGAAGAATAATTACTTGAAAAAAAATGTTGTATGCAAATTTTTTATTATCGCGTATGAACAAAAAAAATGAATTTATATTTCGTTGTACTAAAATTTGTTAGTATACACTTTTTTTATGTATTTCGAAATAGAAAATTTATGTCGAAGCAAAATAATAATTTTAATAAGATATTTCGAAATTGTTTATATTTCGAAATATGTTAATAAATTTAAATAATTATTTACGCGTTTAATCAAAACTTAAATTTCAAAATTTTGGGTTCAATAACCGCTTTTTTGGTCGGAAACGATTTCTTGGTACAGGGTGTACCACAACATACCACCCTGTATTGACAAAAAAAAATTTTTCATCGATATTTGAACAAACAAATGACTGTTTTTCCAAAAATCGATGAAAAAATTTTTTAAAATATGTTTCTTAAAAGTTAATTTTTATTTATTTTATCTATTTTATATCTATATAATATAAAAAAAAATAATTATAAAATTTTATTTATTACCAACAAAAAAAAAAGTATAAATTTTTTTTTAAAAATTGTACATACACATTTTTTTTTTATTTATTCTGCCAACAGAATCTCAATTTGTTTTTATTGTTGAAAAAGTTCAATATATCTTATACATATTACCTTAGGATTTCTACGGGGAGTTTTTTCATATGTCAAGAAAGATTAAATTTGGAAAATTGTTCTTATGAAGATTTTGCATCCAAAATATTAAAAAAAAATTTCGCTTTGTCTTTGGTTGACTGTACATAAAATATGTGAGGGAAACAATTTTGGTGGTTTCATATATCTTTTCTTTAGTTTCTTATTTTGTATTTTACTGCAAGTTGTTCGTCAATGATTAGATATATATATGTTAATATATATTTATAAATATATTTAATTAATATTGAGATCTCCTCAGGTTACATTCATGTACTTAGGTACAAATCATATTCATTGTTTATCAAAAAAAAAAATATTGGGTAAACTTGAACTTGACCTAATTATGAAATATTGTATGTAAAGATTATGCTTTCTCTATGCTTAGTGTTGGATATAAAATTTTTTTTGAATTTTTGTTAACGGATAAAAAGAAATGTTTAGGTTAGTACCTTACATTATTTCGGATTTTTGTGTTTAATAAATAGGTATGGCAAAGTTGAGTTTTTTTTTTTTTTAAGTTTTTTAGACAATGTGTAGTTAGAATTTTTTTAGTCGGTTGTTATGGACTCTTTGCATTTTCTTTCCGATTTGTATGGAGGTATTTAGGTCATCATGAACTTTTCGCACCAGAAAAGGGCCATTCCATACTGCGGATAATTTGTGTTTTGTTGCTGCGTTCCTCAATAGTACTGTATCTCCTACGTGGAATTTTAATGTCCTTGAGTTTTTGTCATAGTACTCTTTCGATTTTACCTTAGCTTTCATGAGATTTTCCCTCATACTGGTGTGAATTTTTTGTAATTTATATTTGATATTATTACAATAATCATGAAAATTGTATATGGGATCTGGTTTTTTCGTGAGGTTTGTGGGTAGAGCGCGATGGTAGCCGTACAAAGCATGAATTGGTGTAAATTTACTTCCGCTATGTGGTGTGTGATTGTGTACTAGCGCGGCTTCCGAAAGGTACTGGTCCCATGTGTCAATATTGTTGTCGACCATTGTACGCAAATACTCGATAAGTGGTCCGTGAGTGCGTTCTAGTGATCCATTTGATTGGAGGTGGTAAGCAGTAGTTTGTACCTTTTTGATGTGTAATAATTTGCATATACGTTTAAACAAATCGCTGATGAAATTCGAACCTTGGTCGGTTATTAGCTTATCCGGTATGACTAAGTATTTTAACACGATATTCCTGTAGAAACAATCAGCCACTGTGGTCGTCTCGGCATTGGGTATAGCAAAACAATCCAGGATTTTTGTCAAATCGTCTTGAAAAGTTAAAATATACTTATTGCCATGTTGTGATGTCGGAAGTGGTCCAACAATATCCAAGTAAATCTTTTCGAAAGGTCGAGTTGCCGTATCCGTAATCTTCATTGGCATTTTCAAACCTCTTCCCTTTTTATTGCGTTGGCACTTTATGCACTTATTTATGTACTTGGTTATATCTTGCAACATATTTTTCCACCGGTAGTTTTTTCGGATACGATTAAACGTTTTTTGAATACCGGCATGCCCTCCTAAAGGGGAGTCATGATGTGCTTTTAGCAATGTTTGAATATCACGCGGGTCCGTTAAAATTTCGATTTGATCTTCTGTTTCGGAGTCTGATGTTTCGTACGATGCGTTAGATTCTGTGTCTGATGGTTCAATTTCTGTAGGGTCCTTTAAATCGATTCTTATTGTTTCGTCAATCGGGTCGATGTTTGTTGGTGTTATTTCCATTATATTTGTGGGTTTTTGGGGAAGTTCCACCTCATTCATTTGCTCGTTTTGTTGGGTTTTAGCGTGACTTCTGGTTACAACATTAATTTGACTTGAGTTGAGTTCTACCGATGCTATATTATTACTTGTAGAATTTGGGGTGATTTTTGAGAGAAATTTTTGTCCTTCTAAAATGGTTAAGTATGCAAATTTTAATTGTTCGGCAGTTTGAACTAAACCCTTCCTTTTTTCGCGCATTTCTAATAATATTTGGGGTATCGTCTTTTTGTTTCCATTTTTGGTAGCAATTAAAGTGAGGCAAATATCGATTAGACAAAATGTGCCTGATCGTCCGATTCCAGCACTGCAATGTATTAATAAATGTTCATTTTCGCATTCATGTGTTTGATAATGTTTAACTTCTTGGTAAAATTTCAAAAATTCTTTTGCAGTAGAAGGGGTTGGTTCCTGTATCGGGCCATGTATTAAATTGAAATTGGGTTACGTCGCGATATTTTTTAGTGGAAATTTCTGTAAGTCGGAAAATTCGTTTAGTAAAATGCGTTTGTTCTGTTAGTGCCAAATATACGATGGTGAAACCTGTTATGTAACAAAACATTACCTACATCCCTCCAAAGAGTAACGCACTTCACAACAACATGTTTCTTGAAACTAATATGTTTCTGAAACTTCAAATGTTGTTGTAAACCAAAAATGTTCCGCAACATTTTTGAGAGCAATAATGTTTTCGGTAAACTAAAAAGTTTCGGAACATTATTTACTTCTTCAGCGGAAATTGTACTTTGCCCTATCAGCAATAAAATTAACGGAAATTGCGAAATGCATTAACCTTTGGTACATTTCGAAATTGATGATGGAAAGTTTCCAAATCGAAAGTAAATCAGGACGATTGCAACACAGCAACGTTTCTGTAACTTAAATGGAACACTAGGTGCAAAGTACGTAATTTTCTAGCTATAAAAAGGCTGCTTTGAATAATCAAAAAGCAGTTCAGAAAGTATCAGATACAAAGCAGTTCAAGAAATATCTGGTACATGTGTAGTTTGAAAAAGTACCAGATACAAGTGCAACGGCAGTTCAAAAAATATCGGATACACGGTAGTTCTAAAAACATCGGATACGCGGAGAACGGTAGTAGTCCGTCAGATATTGTTAAAAAGATAATTCATAAATTATAAGTAAAGTTAGTTATTGTGAAACTAAAATTCTTAAATTAAAAGTAAAGTCAGATATTGTGAAACTAGAATTCTTAAATTGATAGTAAAGTTAGTTATTGTGAAACTAAAATTCTTAAATTAAAAGTAAAGTCAGATATTGTGAAACTAGAATTCTTAAATTGAAAGTAAAGTTAGTTATTGTGAAACTAAAATTCTTAAATTAAAAGTAAAGTCAGATATTGTGAAACTAGAATTCTTAAATTGAAAGTAAAGTTAGTTATTGTGAAACTAAAATTCTTAAATTAAAAGTAAAGTCAGATATTGTGAAACTAGAATTCTTAAATTGAAAGTAAAGTTAGTTATTGTGAAACTAAAATTCTTAAATTAAAAGTAAAGTCAGATATTGTGAAACTAGAATTCTTAAATTGAAAGTAAAGTTAGTTATTGTGAAACTAGAATTCTTAAATTGAAAGTAAAGTTAGTTATTGTGAAACTAGAATTCTTAAATTGAAAGTAAAGTTAGTTATTGTGAAACTAAAATTCTTAAATTAAAAGTAAAGTCAGATATTGTGAAACTAGAATTCATAAATTATAAATAAAGTCATTTATTGTGAAACTAAAGTGCAAAAATTATAAAAATATATAAATTTTTAAAGGTCAATAAAAAAAAAGTTGAAGAGTGAATATTCATACAAAAGGGTTTTCATTTCATTAAACCATCCGGACACCAACTGTAGCAAAATAATAAGTAAGTTTTTTTTCTTGGATTATACATTTCTTTTTTCCAACCAATATTACTTCTGCGGGAAACCCCTCCCACTTGATAATACCATTGGAAGTTTTTGAGAAGCAGAGAGCTCTGAAACCAAATGGAAAGAGAACTTTTCCAAAGAGCTTTTATTTAATTCCTGCGGTGGAACGTTCCAAACCCAGAAAATAAGTTTCAACATCACCAAGAAAAAACTGTTTGATCACGAATCGATAATATTCAGATTCTGGAAAGAGCCAGATTGAAACAACACAAAGAATTTTTACATAACAGTGGCGCAGCTACGGTAGTTCTGAGTCGCTAAGCGTTAAAAATCTCAGAAGAAAGAACTAAAAATAACTGCGTAAAAATTCGGCGAATGTTTCAACAAACCTCTCCTCCGGAATCTGAAAGCGAAGATAGTGATCGAACATTTGCGGAGAAACTCGACGAATTATCATCAATAACAGCAGGTTGGATTATTTTCTCATATTATCAATAATCTACGAACCAGGATGTACGCAAAGCATCAAATATCATCAACAACAGAACAGCAGATTTTGAAAAAAAAATTTTTTTTTAATAGAATTTAAGTCTCATTAATAAATAAGACCAAATATGTCATTAGAAAAAATAAGCAGTTTTGTGTGCAATTCGATTCCTTTATTAAGCGCGGAACTCGGACCTAATTTAGCATCCGAGGTAACGGTATTTATAGGATGTTGCCGAACAACATATAAAATTCTTTCGGCAGAAGAGCAAAAAATTTTTTTATCTATTCTTCCCCTCAGATTCCGTGGTCGGGCCGCCGCTATTTTAGTAAATATTCCGACGGGAAATTTTAGAGATTTTTTGAATACTGTTCAAGAGAAATTAATTGAACGTAAGCCATATCCGACCTTGGTACACGAATTACGACACTTAAGTCAGTTACCGGGTGAAACTTTATCTGGATTTGCAGGGCGAATGAAAACTTTGTTAAGGGAATGCATAAATCAAGCAATCCAGAGGCACCCGGAGGGATATGAATCAGTTATAGAGGATTTAGAAGAAACAGCTGTATTTACATTCCAAGCTGGACTTCTAAATCCAACTTACCGAATATTTTTTTTAAATCGTGAACTTAAAAATTTTGATCAGCTTATTAAAAAGGCTGAATACCTCGAGGGGGCTGAGAAACAATTTGCAATAGCAACCTCCTCATCTTTTAACAATTTTACACCCAACCTACAGGGAAACTTTCAACCTAGTTTAACAAATGAAAATAATTTTCTTTTTGAGCAATTAATATTGAACAATTGTAATTACAATTACAAGTTTGGAGAAAATATAGGAGAGAATTTACTTACATACAATCACTACAATAACTTCCCAAGTAATAGTACCGGACATTGTAATAATAATAATAATAATAATAACAATAATAAGAATAATAGAAATAGTAAACGTTATAAACAGAATAATAATAGAAACAACAGCTTTAAAAATAATCAAAATAATTTCAATAGAAACGGTAATTACAATAAAAATAATAGTTATAATAATAACAATTATAATAATAGTAACTTTAAAAATAATAATAACGATACGAATGGCCAAAATTTTAATAATGACCTTTACTCAAATCAACAGATCCAATGTGGTTTTTGTAGTAAATTTGATCATCTTTACGATGAATGCAGAATTCGCATGCGCACTCCCTACTGCGATCATTGTCGTGTGTACGGACACACGAATAATACGTGTAATTTTCTTTTACCTAACAATATAAGTAACCACATACACATGGTTAAAAACGATGATAATAATAATAATAATAGAAATAATGATAAATGCAACTTTTGTTTACAAGCGGGACATGACGAAAACACATGTTACCCCAAAAAACAGTGGGACAAAAATTACTTGTCTCCACTCAAGCAACCTGTAATGAACCCTTCGAATATAATTATAACATCAGTACCCAAACCAATCGAAACAAACAGCCCGGCCGAATTAGATATAAGCAATATGAAAAAATCGTCGCTAAAAGACTTTATACAAACAAATATAAGAAATAAATCGACACGAGGTCAAAACGAACAGAATAATGAAGAAGATAAAATAAAAATTAAAACGGCATCCGGCACTTTTCAAAATATGAGTACATATTTTATAAATTCTCCACTACAAACAGCCACTCTGAATTTAAAAGATGGCATATCAGGGTTCGATTGCGTGCCTCCAAATTGTATTATTGAAAGGACAAACAAACACATAAGTTCCGAAAACACCAAATTTAACAAGGAAAACGTTGAAATTCCTCATTTTAACAGTGTATCCACAAAGTCCATAAACACGGCCCATATACATGTCACCCAGAAGAAGGTTAAAAAACCAATTCCCAAGGTTAAAATTATAAGTGACCATCAGGACGGACAAACACTGCTGAACCAAATTTTCCACAAGAAGAAGCTAGAATGCGAAACAAAGACTCAGAGAGAAATTCGCACTCCTCTTCTAAGGAAATTAATTCAGATAAAAATGAATTCCAAACAAGGTAAACCATGCTGTTCGAAAACAGTTTATCTTGGAAGTTCCCTTGTTGAGCCAAGTGACAAGAAAGTTACGATTTGTAGAACCTTTAATAAACAAATAAGAGAGCAAAAAATCATTAAAAGTCCTCAAAAAACAAGTAATATGCTTGATAATCAAATTACGTATGAAAACAAAAGGCCTAGAAGCTCATCAAATAGCGGTGAGATTAAAACATTTAATAATATTATACTATCTGACATTAAAAACCCAGTTGAACACAACGAGTTCAAAGCAAATATTTTAGATCATAATCTAAAAAACTATAAAACTCGTAAGAGAAAGAGAGTCCCAAAAACCAATTCGGAAGTTAGCAAATACAAAATTTTTTTTTTCAGCGGTATAGGGTAACCAAATTATTTAAAAAATTTTTTTTTCTTTTATAACAAATAATATTATGTAATCTTTTTTATATACAGAATCATACTTCATCCATTTTAAATGAGTTCCAATAAATTTTGCCTCTTAAACCCAAAACTTGGTCATATAAATATATGTCATTTTCTTCTTGCAAACATTGCAAACATTTTTTCTTTAATTAAAAGGTAAATAAACCAATTCATTACTGAATACCGCACGTCAAAACAAAAAAATTTTTTATGAACCACTTAAAAGGTGATTATTTTTCCCATTCATAAGTTTTTACAAATTACTTTGTTTTGAAATATGATATCCAAAAAAAAAAAAAAAAACGCAAACACATAAATTGAAAAATCTTTTCCGTACATTGAAATAATTTACATTTAATATTGAAACGTAAACCTAAAAGAAAAAATTTGAAATAAATATAGGCCATTCGTTTTTTTTTTTATCGCAAAATAGCAGAATTTTTAATAAGAATATAAATAAAACCCATTCAAAATATTTTAGATCATAATCTAAAGAATTATAATAGGCGAAAAGGAAAAATATTGTATTAAAACCAATCCAATTCAAATTAAATTTTCATTTTTAGTAACAAAAAAGTATCTATACTTTCCTCCAACAAATGCATTAAATGCACTCAATAAAAAATTTGTTTGCAAAAAATAAAAATCATAAACAAACATTTGCTATTAGGTTAATTTTTTTTCAAGAACATCTTCAATAACCTTTGCCAAATAAAAGCTACTCTTCTTCTTTCCAATACCAAACAAACATATATCAAAACAAAAATCAAATATTTCATGAGTCACTAAAAAGATGACCTACTTCTTTTATGCAAACAAAAAATGCATTGCCCATTCATAAATTTTTTAACCGTAAACCTTTCGTATGTGAAAATGCTGACCTAGCAAATCATTTTTTTTATATTACAACTGTAGTAAATTGAATTGAACACAAATTTAAACAATAAGCTTTTTAAATTTTGGTATTAAGTAATAAAAATTATGGTTATAAAAAATGTAAACAAAACAAGAATTTACATTTTTTTTGTATTTTTATTGAAAATTTAATTTAAAAAAAAATAGTAATAAGTTAAATTTTTTGAACAACAACTTTATTTCTTGTTTCTTAACATTCGGGCGATCGTTCAATTTTTTATACGTAAACATACAGAAAATCATATCTCCTTTTTAACAAAGTATTCGTTTTCTTTGTTTAAAAGTAAATATAATTTTCTTGCGGCAATATGAAGGAATGGTATGTAACAAAACATTACCTACATCCTCCAAAGAGTAACGCACTTCACAACAACATGTTTCTTGAAACTAATATGTTTCTGAAACTTCAAATGTTGTTGTAAACCAAAAATGTTCCGCAACATTTTTGAGAGCAATAATGTTTTCTGTAAACTAAAAAGTTTCGGAACATTATTTACTTCTTCAGCGGAAATTGTACTTTGCACTATCAGCAATAAAATTAACGGAAAATAACCAATTGCGAAATGCATTAACCTTTGGTACATTTCGAAATTGATGTTGAAAGTTTCCAAATCGAAAGTAAATCAGGACGGTTGCAACACAGCAACGTTTCTGTAACTTAAATGGAACACTAGGTGCAAAGTACGTAATTTTCTAGCTATAAAAAGGCCGCTTTGAATAATCAAAAGGCAGTTCAAGAAATATCTGATACAAGTGGAGTTCGAAAAATATCGGATACAGTTGAGTTCGAAAAAATCGGATACACGGTAGTTCTAAAAACATCGGATATGCGGAGAACAGTAGTCAATCAGTTATTGTTAAAATAGAAGTTTGTGAATTTGATAAAGTCAGTTATTGTAAAAATAGAAGTTCATAACTTGGATACATAAAGTTATTGTTAAAATAGAAGTTCGTTAAGCTAAAGTTAAGGTTAAAAATTAAAGTTGTGAACCAATTGAACAAGGAAATTGTAAATGTTTAGTGATATTTTTAAGAAGAACGTGTGAAAAATAAGAAAGAAAAGGTGATTTAAAAAATTATAATTTCTTAAAAGACAATAAAAAATTGTAAAAGTGATTATTCATACAAGAGGATTTTTTATTTCATTAACCACTCCGAACACCAACCAAAGCAGCATAATAAGTAAGTTTTTTTTGGATTATACATTTCTTTTTTCCAACCAATATTACTTCTACGGGAAACCCCTCCCACTTGCTGATATCGTTGGAAGTTTTTTGAGAAGCAGAGAGCTCTGAAACCAAATGGAAAGAGAACTTTTCCAGAGAGTTTTTATTTAATTCCTGCGGTGGAACATCCCAAACCCAAAAAAAATATCAACACCAACAAAGAAAATACAACTTGGTCACAAATCTTAATATTCAAATTCTGGAAAGAACCAGATTGAAACTATACAAAGAATTTTTACATAACAGAACGCACACTGGTGAAAACCATTCAAATGTGAACAATGCGGCCGTTTGTTTGGACATAAATCTACTCTTCAAGCCCATATACATACTGGTGAAAACCATGAATGCAAAAATATACACAGAATATGCACTCTGCATGCCGGCCATTATAAATTTTTACTTTCAAACATTTTATGACATCACTTGTGCTTTCCTTTCAACTAAATAAAGAATTGTAATGAGAGAATAGAGAATACAATATTAATAAAGAAAGATGCATTTTTCAGTTGCTAGAGAACATCCATTTCTGCTATTTATAAATCAAGGGTGTCCCACAATTTATTAATGTTTTAAATTTTGCGGCATTTGTGCGATAAAGTGCTGCCAACGAAAAGAAAAGACAACGTGACAGCTGACAGTTCAAGCTTATTAAATATGGAGCGAAGGAACAACACGTTTTCATTGCTGAGCAATATTTTAAAAATAATGAACAAAATCATCTTCAGCGATCATCTTGATGGCTTCATTAATCGACAAAATTGTTGCATTTGTGGTTCATAAAATCCATGAGTGTTTGTTGAGAAACGAATGCAGTCACAACGTGTCACTGTTTGGTACGGATTTTTCGCTGGAGGCATCATCGGCAAATGCGGCTTGTCAGGGAATAACAGGTAATGGTGCGCGCTATCGCGACATAATCCAGATTTTTGGCCTAAATTGCAAACCATGGATGTGAACGACATGTGGTTTCAGCAAGACGGTGCCGAGAAACAATTCAATTATTGCATAAGTCATTTCCTGGTCGTGTAATTTCCCGTTTTGGTGATCAGAATTGGCCTCCCAGATCATGCGATTTAATGCCTTTGGAGTTTTTTCTTTGGGGTTTTTTGAAGTCTAAAGTTTATGCCAACAAGCACACGACCATTCACGCCTTAAAGGAGGAAATTGAGCAGTTCGTCAACGAAATTCAGCCGCATTTATGCAGCTATGCAAAGCGGTCATAGAAGATTACAACAAGAGTGCGCATGTGCCAGCAAAGCCGTAGGGCCATTTATCCGACATGCTATCGCATACATAACCCTATACTGTATACTTTATGAATCAATAAAAAAGTTATAATTTTAAATTATAAATCTGTGTTTTCTATCAAAATTATTTCTTCTGTCAGTTCCGGGACGCCTTTTACCTACCATACTTATAGAAGGAGTGAAAATCTCAAAACGATAATAATAATTTCAAATTTGTATGAAATTCTTTATATTTCATCTGAATTTGAAATCACTTCCATATTTTTCTAAGTATGTCAATTTTGCAAGGAAATTATTTAATATTAGCTATTTTTCGTTAAAAATTGAATTTTCAAATTAAAAACACATTTCTCAGTTGGAATTGTGGGATTCTACTATGTATTTTGTGTGAGCACAGAAATCGAAAGTCGTGAACAGTAAATTCAGTAAAAATTATAATGGATTACCATCGCGGCTTTTTGCAATTTGATCATTTAATTTTTTTGATGTGTAAACATCTTTGCTCTCGGTAAGGGCTAGTTGAAAAATCGACTGTGATCATCAGATGGGCGGAGCCATCAAAAATTAAACTTGGAAATAAATATATTGTTGAGCAAAGAAAAAAAAAACGATTTTTGATATGTTGTAGAGAATTAGTTGAAACGTGGAGAAATTTTGTTCCCGGGGAGATTGGGGGTCGGGTGGTTACAAAAGGGGGGTTTGACAGCTCATTTTGGAAAACCTCATTTATAATCTGAAATATACATCGGACATGATTCTGACCTGAGACAATGTTATTGAGATGTTTATGGCGCACATTCTGATACCCACGACAAAGTTCAATAAGCCACCGATGTGGCGCTGGAGGCAATACAAATTTAAGAACTTTTTATATAGAAGTCACACGTAAATACAATGTTCAGCAAAGTTGTGGAGGTTTTCATGGGGACTATTTCTGTCGAAGACCATATAGTTCTATCTCTCACCACCTTGGCGCTGTAGTCAATATAAACTTTTGAACTTTTTCTATAGAAGTCAAACCCGATTACAATCTGCAGCAAAGTTGTGGAGGTTTTCATGGGGACTATTTCTGTCGAAGATCATATAGTTCTATCTCTCACCACTTTGGCGCTGTAGTCAATATAAGCTTTTGAACTTTTTATATAGAAGTCACACGCGATTACAATGTTCAGCAAAGTTGTGGAGGTTTTCATGGGGATTATTGATGTGTAAACATCTTTGCTCTCGGTAGACTAGTTGAAAAATCGACTGTGATCATCATAGGCTCCGCCCATGAAAATTCGTTTCAACCTCTGTTTTCTATGTAATTGTGAATTCAATTTTAACAGTCTGCACATAATTCATAACAAACAGCTGTGTGAATTAACTTAGCAGAGGTCTCATTTACTTCAAGGGCACACGTTTTAATAGAAAAATGTCAGCAGCTGTGTCAATTGACTTAGCGGAGGTCTCATTTACTTCAAGGGGACATAATTTAAGAGATCACTGCCAACGGCTGTGTGAATTGACTTAGCGGAGGTTCTATTTACTTCGAGGGGACACGTTTTAATAAAGAAATGTCTCCTTTTTACATTTTTGTCTCTGCGCATTACAATTGTCCCCAGATTTTCAAAAATTTTAATTTTATGTTATCATTACAATATTAACTCTTTTATGATTTTGATTTATATCAACTTCTGCCACATTTACCTATTAAAACATCCCCACGAAGAGAATCAGGACTCAACGAAGTTAATTCAAACAGCGGATCGATCTATAAATATAATTTCTTGTCATATTGCCTCGGAAAGTTGAATTTTTACTATATTTATATCAATTTCAGGATTCAGCTTCCTTTGGTCTGCTAGTAAAATGTCGGATCCACCGAGGGAAAATTACACTCAACAAACGTCCGATCAAGATGAACCAACTGCGAAAAAAGCAAAAGCAGCTGCGTATTCCCGTGCTTATCGAGCTCGAAAAAAGGCTGAGGAGACAAATAAAACGGCATCTACGAAGTCTCTTGAAAGTATTCAACATCGAAGGGCCAAAATTGCTGAAAACACGAGGGCTTATCGGCTCTGGCAAAGGACTGCAATAACTATAAATCCAACAGTTCAACTGGCAACGAATGAGACGAGAACAATGCCGTTGGCCTCCAATGAGCCCACACCGATGCTAGTGGATTCCGCTTCGACTGCAACAATTCAAGTACAGCCAAACGAGGAGATCGAAGAACAATTGACGCCGTCAGTGCCAACCACCACTTATGCAGCTTTCTTTACACACGATAAAGCTCATGCTCAGTTCAGAGAGAAGTTTTTAGAGAATAATTGTGGATTAGCATGTGCCATATGCGACAGATTATGGTACAAGAACGATTTAAAGCCAGCTCCGTCTAATTCCACAACTCTTCTCTCAGCAGAATTTGCTGATATAAATGTGCAGTCGACACGAGCATGCGGCACTTGTTATAGTTCATTGCAGAGAGGAAGAATACCTACTTTATCTACGACAAATGGTTTCAAGTATCCTCCACTGCCAGATAATTTGCCACAGCTTGATTTAGTATCTGAACGTTTAATATCACCTCGCTTGCCATTTATGCAAATAAGAAGACTTAGACATGATCAAGGTCAATATGGAATTCTTGGACAAGTTATAAATGTTCCAGTTCCCGTTCATACTATAGTTCACCGTCTGCCTCGAGAGCTCGACGACGATTACTGCATCAACGTTCATATAAAGCGCAAAGAGATACACAAATCAAGTTACCTTGTCGGCATGGTTAAGAAAAGTGTTATTAAGACTTGGCTACGGTATCTCGTCGACACACCAATGTACAAATTCTATGACATTACTATTAACGAGTCCTTTTTCTCAACGAATGTGCCAGCGGTTGATTCCATCGAAGATCTGAGTGAAGAAATCAACATAGAAGAAAGTCTACATGCTCAGAAACAAACTCTTTACTGGAACGAAGATAAATATCTACGAATAGCTTCGGCAGAAAATGAGGTTCCGCGGAGTGTACTGTTCGACGAACACTGCGGGGAGTTGTCGTTTCCCTCTTTTTATCTCGGATAATTTCATACTTTCAAGGAAGAACTCGTTGTAACACCGTACTACTGGTCGCAAAGAAAGAGAGACCTTTTTGCAATGATTCGCCAGTTAGGAAGACCTACATTTTTCTTAACGATGAGCGCGAATGAAATTGGTTGGCCAAAATTAATGAAACTCCTGTATAAACTCCGAAATAAGGGAGCGGACATCGACTCAGACGATCTCGCTAATATGCACTACAATTCGAAAGCTACTCTCATCAACGAGGATCCCGTCACTTGTGCTATCCATTTCAATAAACTCGTGCAAGTAATTATGGGTATACTACAATCGAAACACTTCAGCCCCTTTTGGAAATCACTACGTCCAGCATTACTTCAAATGGATCGAATTCCAGCACCGCGGTAGTCCACACGTGCATATACTGCTTTGGTTGAATGAGCCTCCAATCGATGCCATAGGAGAAGATAAGGCTGCAGCTGAGAGTCTAATTGACAGACTTGTCTCCGTATCGCCAGCTGATGCTTCTGGTCATCGAAAGCTTCAGCGACATAAACATACGTTCACGTGTTACAAGAAAAGAAATTCCACCGCTTGTCGTTTTGAGGCGCCGTTCATGCCAAGTCGCTCAACAATTATACTTCAACCTATGGCAAAAACAGATCCACGTCGCATGCCGTATTCAACGATTTATAAGCGTATCTGGAAAGCACTCGAAGGTAATGATTATCCCGATTTGGACGAGTTCTTAAGAGTAAACAACATCAAGTCGTACAATACGTACTTGGATATCTTGAGAGCCGGCATAACCAGGTCACGAGTATTCCTCAAACGTCAACCTACAGACAAGTGGATGAACCCATTTAATCCGTTTATACTCAGTGTGCTAGGTGCAAATATGGACTTGCAGTTCATCATTGAGGAATACTCTTGCGCCGCATATGTGGTCGAATATGTGAATAAAACGAATAGGGGCATCAGTAACCTTCAGCGGAAAATTATTGAAACCATGGACAAGCACCCTGAATTCGATATAGTAGAGATAGCGAGAAAACTCAGTGTCGATATGTTAAACTCTGTAGAACTCACCAGCCAAGAAGCTGCTTGGTATCTTCTTCGACAAGACGTGTCAAGGAGCTCTGTCAAGGTGGTTTATACTCCAACTTCATGGCCAGTGGAGCGTGATCGCGTTCGAAAATCAAATAAGTTATTGGAAGAAGAAAATGTTGATCAGGACTCATGTGACGTTTGGCTAGAAAACTGTTTTGACAAATATCAAAGCAGGCCTCAAGATTTAAATGATATTACTTTGGCTCAGGCTGTTACATATTATACAGTATCGAAAGCCAATGAGTGGAAACGACATAAGGTTCAGCGAGTCATTAGGTATCGGAACTATGACATGACGGCTGATCCAAATGAATACAAACGTGAAATGGTCACCTTGCATTTGCCGTTCCGTGACGAGGAAAATGAAATTCTCGCTGAGAAAAAATACGTACAACTTTATGACGACAACGATGTGCTCATAATGGAGCGAAGGCGAGAATTCGAGGCGACTATCGATATCGCTAAAACCATCGAAATCTGTCGAGAATTGTGCATTGATGAAGCCAACGAGGACGAAGAACTTTCGAGCGATATTAATCTACTGGCAGCACACGTATGAGATACAGACCCTTATGCTGACTTCCTTGCAAACGCTAATACGGATGCCAACGCGGACTTGAGACTGGCTACTCTAAATCGTATTGGCTCTATTGTTAAAAAACGTGACAACGTCATGGACAAGTCGGACTTTAATCGTCTGATGCGTTCAGCGAATCACCGCCAGAAAGGTCTCTTACTGCATGTCATCTCACATCTCTTAAACAACGAGACTCAGGAAAAATTGCAAATTTTCTTCACTGGCCCTGCTGGCTGCGGAAAAACATTCGTCATCAACTTGCTCCGTGAAATTTACAATCGCTTCGGCCATACCGATGGGTATTGCAATGCATATCTCACCTGCGCGTCGACAGGGAAAGCAGCCGTTGCTATTGATGGAACAACCGTCCATACCACTTTCAAAATCTCTATAGGGCGGACGCGGCCTCTATCATTTGAAGTGGCCCAACAATATCGCAGTCTCTTCAAGTACATCCAATGCATTTTAATTGACGAAACCAGCATGATATCAGCGGAATTGAACGAAAAAATTGGCTCGCGATTGAAACAGATCACAGCCAAATATTGGACGAGTGCGAGCAGAATTTGATTGAGTCTCGCTTCTTCACTAAAGACGAAGCTGACGAACAATGTCCCAACGGAGTACGGTTGTTCTTCAAAAATCACGACGTCGATAATTACAACAGAGAGATTCTTAACACTGCCTCAGAGAAAGTGTTATCTGTAGCAAAAGACATTTTCGCCGGCTACAATAGCGCTGAACAACTAGCACACGTTCGACAACAGCTACACAAAAAGGCCGTTTTGGTTACTGGAGGATTGCCATATGAACTTACGCTCGTTAAAGGGCGGCCTTACATGATATCGACGAATATTGACGTGTCGGTTGGTTTAGCAAACGGAGCCGTAGGGTTTTTGGAACTCATTCAATATGAGAACGAGACCCAAGCTGATGACAATAATATCGACGAAGAGAACTTTGAAAACAATAGCATTCGGCAAGACAACGGCACGGTGAAGCGCGCGTGGTTACGATTTCCTGAAAATTGCAAAATTGGACGAAAAGTGATGAGACTCGCGACAAGATACGTACTACGAAATGATATAGCAAAAGACTTGGTTCCCATCGCACGCAGAAATTCTACTACTTACTTAAACACGAATCGAACAATAACTGCCAAGCGAAATCATTTTCCTCTCATTCCTGCCTGTGGTATGACGATTCACAAATCACAAGCTAGAACTTTCGACCAATTTGTCTACGCTTACGACAAGTTGCATGACCAACAGCTCGTTTACGTGGCTCTCTCGAGAGTAACTAATCTTGGTGGAGTTTTCATTGTTGCACCAAACAACAATCGACAATATCATCATGGGCGGAGAATTGCACGACCTTGATTCCACTCCAAAATGAATTTGCTAGACTTGCAAATAATTCGTTACACACCTATCAGGACTCGATTTTAGAAATTTTTGGATTACAATCTATGTACATCGTTCTTCGTGTTTAATTGTCAAAGTCTTAGAGCGCAGAACAACGACCCCGCAGATGCGGTCACTCAACAGTGTACTTTCTTGATGCTCAGTGAAACTTGGCTACGTAACGATGAGCATATTTCCGTTCCAAACTTTGATTGTTGCGTGCAGTTTAAAAGAGAAGGACAACGAGCTGGTGGTGTAGCGATATATCAGAAGCGTGATACAGCACGTATAAATATACCAAATGTGACTATTACAGATCGCTAAATTTCGAGTGCCACAATGACGTCAAGAGCAATCGGAGACGTTTGTGCAGCTGAATTTGTAATGCAAAACGGACAGAAGATACTTTCAGTAGTCGTGTACATCTCGCCAAATCAACCCGTCGACGCAATTATAAAATTCATTCATTTTGTTCTTTTACCATACACTCCGGTCGGATCCGCTGAGCTTGGGGCAGACCTCGACAAATTACCCATGATATTCGGAGGCGACTTCAACATTAACTTCGCCTTAGATGAGGCTGAGCCGCTCATTACATTCTTGCGGGAAAAATTAAACTTGGAAATGAATTCGAACAGACACATTCCAACGACGAACAGAAAAACGACAATCGCTATCGATATTTTCACGGTACATCGATACACTTGAGACGACGGTATACGTCTCCTATTTCAATTACCACAAACCAATTATTTGTTCACTTAAACATTAAAATTTAATTTTACATTAAATATATATAATGGCTTTATTTCAATAAAAGACCCAAATCTCTAGCTTATTAAAACCACAACCTCTGCGATATGCCCACATGCAACGCTAACGAGCCTACATGTTTACACATCAACTACCGTGAGAGCAGAGTCGCTCACACCTTTTTTTTTGTTAATATTTGAAGATATTTGTAAACATAATTCACGGGAAACTTAACTGACATGCTATTTGAATTCTCCGTTAACTGAATTCGCCGTACGGCAATATTTGTCAATTTAAATCCCATACATTTTAAATATGGCAATGCTTCTGTTTTTGTTCCATTTTCGAGACAGTCTTTGACATTCGAAATTCTTTTGACTTGTTTTTTTGAAATGATATAAAACAAAAAATTAAAATAATTAATATTGAAAATAAACAAAATAAATTTGAATTAGGTAAGAAACTCCATCCTTTCTCGTTAATTTATTTGTGATTAAAAATTTTCTTTTCTTAGAAGAAATTGATTGAGAAAAATGGCAGGAAGTATTTTGGAAAAGGAAACTATTTTATTTACTGACGAATATCAATCGGAATTTATTTTAACAGAAATTGCAATTAAATAAGAACCAGAACTAATTATAGAGGATGAAGATTAAATAAAAAAAATTCATGAAATCTTAGATAAAACCGAGAAGAAACCGAGAGAAAACCGAGAAGATCGAATGAATTTGATTTGGCATAGTTGTGCAGTTTGCGAAGAACGTTTCTTAAGTATCGAAGATTTATCATTGCACAGCGAAAAGCACATAAAATCTGAAGAAACTGCAATGAACGTTTTGAATAACACTGAGTCGGATACTGAACAAAAACCATTTGAGTGGGATCATTCATATGCTATAAAGGAAAGCCTAGTAGTACATTGCCGTATGGATACTGGTGAGTCTTGTTTTAAATGTTGTCAATTTGATAAAACAGTTTTATTTAAAAAAAGGAAATATACGAAAAAATTCAAATTTATTGGAAATTACCCAAGAAATGAGAATTGCTGTGCTTTAGCACACTTGAGGTAAGTTATGCGGGCGAGCCTCGCTGTAGTTACATAGCTTAGGTGGGCTGGCTCTCCCTGTTGCACACTTGAACTAAGCTACGCGGCGGTAAATTCATGTTATAGTTAAGCCGTCAGAGAGATATAATTTGCGAGTACAGTATCGACTAATTATTACTAGACCTAGATTCCGAATCAGGTATGCCCGAAGAGGAATTTTGTTGTGGAGCAAAAGGGACGACCTGATCCTTCCCAGGACGACTCTGGGAAACTTTTGTGCAATTATGGTTTTTCTCTCCAGAGGACCAACTCTCCGGAAAATGTATATATATATTTTTAACTAAGTGAAAATTAAAACGCTTACCCTCTTTTTCCTTTTAAAGCTCTTTATTATTCTCAAAACACTTTTCGGTATTCTCTTTAAATTTAGACAAAAAAAACTTTCTTCTTTTAAAATTTACAAATTCTTTTTCCTTTTTTAACTCTTTATTAATCGCAAAACACTTTTTCGGAACTTTCTTCAAATTTAGACAAAAAAAACTTTCTTCCTTTAAAATTTACAAATTCCTTTTCCTTTTTTAACTCTTTATTAATCGCAAAACATTTTTTCGGAACTTTCTTTAAATTTAGTCAAAAAAAACTTTCTTCCTTTAAAATTTTCAAATTCCTTTTCCTTTTTTAACTCTTTATTAATCGCAAAACATTTTTTTGGAACTTTCTTTAAATTTAAACAAAAAAAAACTTTCTTCTTTTAAAATTTTCAAATTCCTTTTCCTTTTTTTAACTCTTTATTAATCGCAAAACATTTTTTTCCTTTAAAATTTACAAATTCCTTTTCCTTTTTTAACTTTTTAACAATTCACTTAAAAACAAAAATTGGTTCCGACCAAAAAACTTTTCTTCCGCCCGACTTTTAAAAAAACTTTGTTTCAAAAAGAGACTAACAAGAACAACAACTTAATATTTTTTTTTCCTTAAATCGCCGCGACCGGTCAATTAAATTTAGAAAGAAGCTAAACGCGTCAGGAAAACCAAAAAACAACTGATTGATAATTGATATCAAATCGATAAAGAAATTTTAAAATAAATATTTGTCAAAGTACTTTAAGTTCATCGTACTTTGACCGATATTAGTTATTTTCGCGTAATTGACAAAAAAAATAATTATTCTTGGAAGAAGAATAATTACTTGAAAAAAAATGTTCGCGTATGCAAATTTTTTATTATCGCGTATGAACAAAAAAAATGAATTTATATTTCGTTGTACTAAAATTTGTTAGTATACACTTTTTTTATGTATTTCGAAATAGAAAATTTATGTCGAAGCAAAATAATAATTTTAATAAGATATTTCGAAATTGTTTATATTTCGAAATATGTTAATAAATTTAAATAATTATTTACGCGTTTAATCAAAACTTAAATTTCAAAATTTTGGGTTCAATAACCGCTTTTTTGGTCGGAAACGATTTCTTGGTACAGGGTGTACCACAACATACCACCCTGTATTGACAAAAAAAAATTTTTCATCGATATTTGAACAAACAAATGACTGTTTTTTCAAAAATCGATGAAAAAATTTTTTAAAATATGTTTTACATATTGCTTCTTAAAAGTTAATTTTTATTTATTTTATCTATTTTATATCTATATAATATAAAAAAAAATAATTATAAAATTTTATTTATTACCAAAAAAAAAAAAAGTATAAATTTTTTTTTAAAAATTGTACATACACATTTTTTTTTATTTATTCTGCCAACAGAATCTCAATTTGTTTTTATTGTTGAAAAAGTTCAATATATCTTATACATATTACCTTAGGATTTCTACGGGGAGTTTTTTCATATGTCAAGAAAGATTAAATTTGGAAAATTGTTCTTATGAAGATTTTGCATCCAAAATATTAAAAGAAAATTTCGCTTTGTCTTTGGTTGACTGTACATAAAATATGTGAGGGAAACAATTTTGGTGGTTTCATATATCTTTTCTTTAGTTTCTTATTTTGTATTTTATTGCAAGTTGTTCGTCAATGATTATATATTAGATATATATATGTTAATATATATTTATAAATATATTTAATTAATATTGAGATCTCCTCAGGTTACATTCATGTACTTAGGTACAAATCATATTCATTGTTTATCAAAAAAAAAATATTGGGTAAACTTGAACTTGACCTAATTATGAAATAATGTATGTAAAGATTATGCTTTCTCTATGCTTAGTGTTGGATATAAAATTTTTTTTGAATTTTTGTTAACGGATAAAAAGAAATGTTTAGGTTAGTACCTTACATTATTTCGGATTTTTGTGTTTAATAAATAGGTATGGCAAAGTTGAGTTTTTTTTTTTTTGAAGTTTTTTAGACAATGTGTAGTTAGAATTTTTTTAGTCGGGTGTTATGGACTCTTTGCATTTTCTTTCCGATTTGTATGGAGGTATTTAGGTCATCATGAACTTTTCGCACCAGAAAAGGGCCATTCCATACTGCGGATAATTTGTGTTTTGTTGCTGCGTTCCTCAATAGTACTGTATCTCCTACGTGGAATTTTAATGTCCTTGAGTTTTTGTCATAGTACTCTTTCGATTTTACCTTAGCTTTCATGAGATTTTCCTTCATACTGGTGTGAATTTTTTGTAATTTATATTTGATAGTATTACAATAATCATCAAAATTGTATATGGGATCTGGTTTTTTCGTGAGGTTTGTGGGTAGAGCGCGATGGTAGCCGTACAAAGCATGAATTGGTGTAAATTTACTTCCGCTATGTGGTGTGTGATTGTGTACTAGCGCGGCTTCAGAGAGGTATTGGTCCCATGTGTCAATACTGTCGTCGACCATTGTACGCAAATACTCGATAAGTGGTCCGTGAGTGCGTTCTAGTGATCCATTTGATTGGGGGTGGTAAGCAGTAGTTTGTACCTTTTTGATGTGTAATAATTTACATATACGTTTAAACAAATCGCTGGTGAAATTCGAACCTTGGTCGGTTATTAGCTTATCCGGTATGACTAAGTATTTTTACACGATATTCCTGTAGAAGCATTCGGCCACTGTGATCGTCTCGGCATTGGGTATAGCAAAACAATCCAGGATTTTTGTCAAATCGTCTTGAAAAGTTAAAATATACTTATTGCCATGTTGTGATGTCGGAAGTGGTCCAACAATATCCAAGTAAATCTTTTCGAAAGGTCGAGTTGCCGTATCCGTAATCTTCATTGGCATTTTCAAACCTCTTCCCTTTTTATTGCGTTGGCACTTTATGCACTTATTTATGTACTTGGTTATATCTTGCAACATATTTTTCCACCGGTAGTTTTTTCGGATACGATTAAACGTTTTTTGAATACCGGCATGCCCTCCTAAAGGGGAGTCATGATGTGCTTTTAGCAATGTTTGAATATCACGCGGGTCCGTTAAAATTTCGATTTGATCTTCTGTTTCGGAGTCTGATGTTTCGTACGATGCGTTAGATTCTGTGTCTGATGGTTCAATTTCTGTAGGGTCCTTTAAATCGATTCTTATTGTTTCGTCAATCGGGTCGATGTTTGTTGGTGTTATTTCCATTATATTTGTGGGTTTTTGGGGAAGTTCCACCTCATTCATTTGCTCGTTTTGTTGGGTTTTAGCGTGACTTCTGGTTACAACATTAATTTGACTTGAGTTGAGTTCTACCGATGCTATATTATTACTTGTAGAATTTGGGGTGATTTTTGAGAGAAATTTTTGTCCTTCTAAAATGGTTAAGTATGCAAATTTTAATTGTTCGGCAGTTTGAACTAAACCCTTCCTTTTTTCGCGCATTTCTAATAATATTTGGGGTATCGTCTTTTTGTTTCCATTTTTGGTAGCAATTAAAGTGAGGCAAATATCGATTAGACAAAATGTGCCTGATCGTCCGATTCCAGCACTGCAATGTATTAATAAAGGTTCATTTTCGCATTCATGTGTTTGATAATGTTTAACTTCTTGGTAAAATTTCAAAAATTCTTTTGCAGTAGAAGGGGTTGGTTCCTGTATCGGGCCATGTATTAAATTGAAATTGGGTTACGTCGCGATATTTTTAGTGGAAATTTCTGTAAGTCGGAAAATTCGTTTAGTAAAATGCGTTTGTTCTGTTAGTGCCAAATATACGATGGTGAAACCTGTTATGTAACAAAACATTACCTACATCCCTCCAAAGAGTAACGCACTTCGCAACAACATGTTTCTTGAAACTAATATGTTTCTGAAACTTCAAATGTTGTTGTAAACCAAAAATGTTCCGCAACATTTTTGAGAGCAATAATGTTTTCGGTAAACTAAAAAGTTTCGGAACATTATTTACTTCTTCAGCGGAAATTGTACTTTGCCCTATCAGCAATAAAATTAACGGAAATTGCGAAATGCATTAACCTTTGGTATATTTCGAAGTTGGTGATGGAAAGTTTCCAAATCGAAAGTAAATCAGGACGATTGCAACACAGCAACGTTTCTGTAACTTAAATGGAACACTAGGTGCAAAGTACGTAATTTTCTAGCTATAAAAAGGCTGCTTTGAATAATCAAAAAGCAGTTCAGAAAGTATCAGATACAAAGCAGTTCAAGAAATATCTGGTACAAGTGTAGTTTGAAAAAGTACCAGATACAAGTGCAACGGCAGTTCAAAAAATATCGGATACACGGTAGTTCTAAAAACATCGGATACGCGGAGAACGGTAGTAGTCAGTCAGATATTGTTAAAAAGATAATTCATAAATTATAAGTAAAGTTAGTTATTGTGAAACTAAAATTCTTAAATTAAAAGTAAAGTCAGATATTGTGAAACTAGAATTCTTAAATTGAAAGTAAAGTTAGTTATTGTGAAACTAAAATTCTTAAATTAAAAGTAAAGTCAGATATTGTGAAACTAGAATTCTTAAATTGAAAGTAAAGTTAGTTATTGTGAAACTAAAATTCTTAAATTAAAAGTAAAGTCAGATATTGTGAAACTAGAATTCTTAAATTGAAAGTAAAGTTAGTTATTGTGAAACTAAAATTCTTAAATTAAAAGTAAAGTCAGATATTGTGAAACTAGAATTCTTAAATTGAAAGTAAAGTTAGTTATTGTGAAACTAAAATTCTTAAATTAAAAGTAAAGTCAGATATTGTGAAACTAGAATTCTTAAATTGAAAGTAAAGTTAGTTATTGTGAAACTAGAATTCTTAAATTGAAAGTAAAGTTAGTTATTGTGAAACTAGAATTCTTAAATTGAAAGTAAAGTTAGTTATTGTGAAACTAAAATTCTTAAATTAAAAGTAAAGTCAGATATTGTGAAACTAGAATTCTTAAATTGAAAGTAAAGTTAGTTATTGTGAAACTAAAATTCTTAAATTAAAAGTAAAGTCAGATATTGTGAAACTAGAATTCTTAAATTGAAAGTAAAGTTAGTTATTGTGAAACTAAAATTCTTAAATTAAAAGTAAAGTCAGATATTGTGAAACTAGAATTCTTAAATTGAAAGTAAAGTTAGTTATTGTGAAACTAAAATTCTTAAATTAAAAGTAAAGTCAGATATTGTGAAACTAGAATTCTTAAATTGAAAGTAAAGTTAGTTATTGTGAAACTAGAATTCTTAAATTGAAAGTAAAGTTAGTTATTGTGAAACTAGAATTCTTAAATTGAAAGTAAAGTTAGTTATTGTGAAACTAAAATTCTTAAATTAAAAGTAAAGTCAGATATTGTGAAACTAGAATTCATAAATTATAAATAAAGTCATTTATTGTGAAACTAAAGTGCAAAAATTATAAAAATATATAAATTTTTAAAGGTCAATAAAAAAAAAGTTGAAGAGTGAATATTCAAAAAGTGTTTTCATTTCATTAAACCATCCGGACACCAACTGTAGCAAAATAATAAGTAAGTTTTTTTTCTTGGATTATACATTTCTTTTTTCCAACCAATATTACTTCTGTGGGAAACCCCTCCCACTTGATAATACCATTGGAAGTTTTTGAGAAGCAGAGAGCTCTGAAACCAAATGGAAAGAGAACATTTCCAAAGAGCTTTTATTTAATTCCTGCGGTGGAACGTTCCAAACCCAAAAAATAAGTTTCAACACCACCAAAAAAGAAAATACAACAGTTGGTCACAAATCGATAATATTCAGATTCTGGAAAGAGCCAGATTGAAACAACACAAAGAATTTTTACATAACAAACCGATTTTTGTTAGGGGTATTATATGTTTGTTTCCAGTCTGTTTTGGCCAATACTTATGACACTTAATTTTATTTTGTTCTATTAATCTCGTTAACATTACTATTGTTTTGCAATTGTTTTGCCAAATCATTAACCAGAAATCGTCTATTGTTTCCAATAGAGGTCCTTGCGTTAAAATGTACGTTGTGTCAAGTTTGCTTATTTTCACTAAGTTCGCGTTTATATAGTCATTTTTTCCGATAAGTAATTTTATTCGTGAATTTCGTATCTATTTAGTGGTTTGTTAGAAAGTTTGAGGGCCTCTTTTGTCGTAAATCCGTCTTCTTTGATTTTAGTTTTTGAGGTTGTTTCAATTTCGCGTAGTAGTGAATTCCATCCGTTTGTATTTTCTAAATTTTTTATTTGTTGTTCTAAATTAATTGTATCTAAATTTTCAAGTTCTTCAATAACTTTTTTTTCGGGGTCATCACTTCTACTATAGATCCTGATTCAAGGGGGGGGATGCGACTAAGAGCATCAGCATTCGTGTTATATTTTCCTGCTTTGTACTCGATTTGATAGTCGTATTCCGAAAGTTTATGGTGGAAACGCACCAAACGACTTGTCGGATCTTTCACGTTAAAAACTCCTTTCAAAGGTTTATGATCAGTATAAACAGTAAATTTTCTACCATAAAGATAGCAACGAAAATTTTTGGTTGCCCATACAATAGCTAGTAATTCCTTTTCAATTGTGGAATAATTTCGTTCTGCTTTATTTAATGAGCGGCTAGCGTATGCAATTGGTTTATCTTTTCCTACTTCGCCTTGAGAAAGAACTGCTCCAATAGCTTCATTACTGGCATCAGTTGTTAAGTTGAAAGCTTGAAAATCGGGGTATATAAGTAATGGGGGTGATATTAGAGTGTTTTTTAAATTTTGGAATGCAGATTCGCAAATTTCGGTCCATTTAAATTTATTATTTTTGCGTAAAAGTTTGTTTAGAGGTTCCGCAACCTTTGAAAAATTAGGTATGAATTTGCGATAATAATTTGCCAAACCAAAAATGATTGGACTTGACGAACGGTTTTGGGAACTGGGAAATTTTGCACACAAATTATTTTTGAGGGGTCATGTAGAGCACCTTCGGGCGTGCATTGGTGTCCTAAATAGACAATTTCTTTCCTAAGAAAATTGCATTTTTCAGGTTGTAATTTTAGGTTATGTGTTCTCAATCTTAAAAAAATTGCGTCCAATTTTAGGATATGATCGAGTAAATTTTTTCCGTATATGACGATGTCGTCAATGTACGCAAAACATAAAAACCTTGTAAACCTGACAATACGTGGTTCATAAGACGTTGAAAAGTAGCTGGGGCTCCAGTTACTCCGAACGGCATCCGTAAAAAGTCATAATGACCGAAAGGTGTGCTAAAAGCAGTTCTAGCTCTATCTTCTTGGTTTACTAACACTTGATGATACCCACTAGCGAGATCTAGTGTGGTGAAATATCTGGAATGACCAAGTTGGTCTAAAATATCTTCAATTCGAGGCAGGGGAAAAGCATCACCGATTGTAATTTCGTTCAATTTTCTAAAATCTACTACTACTCTCCATCGCTTTTCTCCGTCGGGGCCACTCTTTTTGGGTACCACTAGTAACGGGGAATTCCATGGACTTTTGCTTGGAGCAATTATTTCATTGTCAAGCATTTCTTTTACCTGTTCTTGGATAATTTCGCGTTGTTTTTCGGGTAGGCGATACATCTTTTGGTTTATGGGTGCATGGTCTTGTTTTACGGGGATTGTGTGTTCGTAAGAAAGTGTGTGAGTCAATTTGTCATTTGGTAAATAAAAAATGTCGTTGTATTCTTTGCATATTTGTAATATAGAGTTTTTCTCTTCAATAGTTGCGTTCTCATCTAATCGTATATTTTTCATAAGTTCTTCTATTCTATTGTTGTGTATAGGGTTTTGATTTAGGTTGAATAAATATTGTACATTCTCTTCAGGCTATGGTTCTGCTGTTTCTTGTTCTAAATTGTATACATATTTCGTAATAATTAAGGGGACGTGTGCTGAAATTAAGAGGGACGATTTTCATTCGTTTCATTTTGGTATTGAGTACACAAAGCGTTATTTTTCCGTTATCAGGCCTAACTAAACAACTTCCAAGGTATACTCCTTCGCTTAGTTCTTTCGACAAGCAGAGTCTATCTTGTTTGAAATCCACTTTTATTTGAATCAGTCTTCGGAAGCGGGGCGGAATATGAATTGCTCTCTGAGTCTCCACTTCATACTCCGTTTCGTCCCGTGCTTGATTCGTTAAAGTTTGTCCGTTCCATGAGCCACTTACAATTTTAACCTCTGATTCAGGTGTTTCCACCTGTTCGTTGGTGACATCTATATGGACCTTATCCATGGAATCTAGGGGCGTACTTTTTAAAAATGGAATTCCGAAGCTATCTTCATCAATCCTAATTTCGGGAAAAGTTAAACGTTTATTTGGGCCTTCAATATTGCAATTACGAGAAAGGAAATCGAACCCTAAAATTCCATCTCCTGGAATTGGAGTAGTTTTTTCCACCACATGAAATTTACATGATTGCGATATGGGGGGTGGGAAATTGGTAAGACATGTACCTATTGTTTTTCCGGTGCCGAAAACAGTTTGAATATTTGTTTTTTCTTCTTTATTTATTTTTATATTATCCTTCAAACATGATTTTTTTATTATACTTATATCTGCTCCCGTGTCTACTAGTAATTCGGCCGGATTGTTTATTATAATTGGTAAAGGTACTTTTATTACGCATTTAGAAAGAGTAGGTAATTTTTGGGCGGGCTGACACCTTGTCTCGTTTTCTTGGGGGCTAAGGTGACAGCCCTGTTTTAGTTTTCCGTCGGTTTAATTGATGGGGAATTATTTTCATCCCATAATTTTTTTGCTATACAGTTTTCTATAGTGTGTCCAGATTGTTGGCAGAAAATACATTTGCGCATATTGTCTACAGGGTCATCGTGTTCCCTATTATCATTTGGTTCGTTAGATATCATGTTAATTCGTTTTGTTGGGGTCGGTAACGTTTGAGAATTACAATTGTTGTTCGTATGCCCATGTATTCGGCATCGACTACAATATGGGGTATTCATACGCGTACGGCATTCATTATACGTATGCCCAAAACGATTGCAAAATCCGCATGGTGGTAGGGGGTTCGATGGGTTTTGGTCGTGGGGTTTATTGTAGGAGTCATTTTGTCGCGGTGAGTTATTAGTATTGTTATTATTGTTTCCTTCTTCAAAATTATGTCCTCTGTAATTGTTAATCCCACCGACGAACCTATTGTTATTGTTTCCAAAATTGGTGTTGCGGTTATTGTAGTGATCATTCTCGTTGTTGGAGTAGTTTTGGTTGTGGTTATTGTAGTTGTTGTAACTGTTATTATTATTGTTTGGTCGGTTTCTATTATTTGTGTTGTAATTGTTGTAGTTATTGTAATTATTGTTGGCTTGGCCTCTATTGCTGTTGTTGAAATTACTATTTCGATTGTTGTTGTTATTTGTATTGTTGTTTCTATTATTATTGTTGGTATTATTGTTGTTGTTGTTGTTGTAGTTGTTTCGATATGTGTTATTATTAAAATTGTTCGTTCCTCTGTTAAAATTATTATTAAACCTAGCAATATTGTTGTTGTTATTGTTGTTTCTATCGTTGTTGAAATTATTGTTGTTGAAGTTGTTAGAGTATGGGTTGAAATTGGGATCGGTTAATTTCGGTTCTTCCTGTGTGGGGTAGAACATGTGTGAAGTGGGTTGTCCGTTTTGTGTCGTTGAATTTATTGAGATTGGAGGATTTAAAGCAAATTGTCTTTCTGCTGACTCGAGAAATTCCGCCTTACTTGTCAGTGCATCGAAATCTTCGTGCTTTTCGTGTAGGAAGAACAGTCTGTGATTTGAGTTCAGTATTCCTGCTTGGAAAGTGAACATTGCGGTTTCTTCTAGATCTTTTGTAACGGAAACGTAATGATTTGGATGCCTTTGTATGGCCTGATTTACACATTCCTTCAATAGTGACTTCATTCGTCCTGCAAATCCTGTGAGAGTTTCGCCAGGTAATTGCTTGGAGTTCTGAAGTTCATGAATTAAAGTGGCGTAAGGTCTTCTGGAAACTAATTTTGAAATTAAAGTATCTAAGAAGGTTGTTAAATCGGTTACAGATATGTTATCTAACAGGGATGCGGCACGTCCACGAAATCGTGTGGGTAGTAAAGAGACAAGTATGGGTTGTTCATCCTTACTAAGTATGTCATGGATGGTTTGACAACACTTAGCAAAAACTTTCACTTCCGACGCTAAATTTGGTCCGAGTTCCGCGTGAAGTAAAGGGATTGAATTAAAAACAAATTGAGACACTTTTTTACAATCCACGGACATTTTAGTTTCTTTTAATTCATTATTTAAAATTATATCGGCCTTAAAATCTAGTTGTTTTTTTAATAAGTGTTTCCTAGGGCTTAAATTCTCTGGTAAATCGTTGATAGTTGGAGATTTTGGTGTTGATCGTGCGAGATGGTGTGGAAAATTTGGAGCGGAAAATATACGTCCGCTTCTGGTGCGCCCAGGTTTGAGCGTTGTTGGTGATCCAAAAACTGGACTGGTGTTGTCGAAGGAGAACTCGTTTATTTGCTCCTCAAAAGTCAGTTCGTGCACCTCGTTATTTGTTTCCGAAGTCAAATCTGGTTGAGTCATTCGTCAATTTGCCACAACTGTCTTATTTTTAGATTCGGGGATCTGAGATTTTTAATGCTTAGCAACTCAGATCCTACCGGCTGCGCCAGATGTTGTGGATTAAAAGGGACGACCTGATCCTTCCCAGGACGACTCTGGGGAACTTTTATTAAATTAGGGTTTTTTCCCTCCACAGTTCGGGGCTCCCGGAAAATCGATGTTATTTGATTATAAAATAAAATTGAAAACGCTTACCCTTTTTTTTTTTAAAAAAACACTTTATTTATCTTTTTCTCTTTTTAAAACGATTGATTTACTAACAAATATATTCCTTTTTAGTTTCAACTAAAATAATTTGCTCTTTTTCCTTTTAAAACACTTTATTTATCTTTTCCTCTTTCTAAAATGATTGATTTACTAAAAAAAAATTATTCCTTTTTTAATTTCAATTAAAATAATTTACTCTTTTTCCTTTTAAAACACTTTATTCATCTTTTTCTCTTTTTTAAAACGATTGATTTACAAAAAAAATATATTCCTTTTTAGTTTCAACTAAAATAATTTACTCTTTTTCCTTTTAAAACACTTTATTTATCTTTTTCTCTTTCTAAAACGATTGATTTACTAAAAAAGAATTATTCCTTTTTTAATTTCAATTAAACTAATTTACTCTTTTTCCTTTTAAAACACTTTATTCATCTTTTTCTCTTTCTAAAACGATTGAATTACTAAAAAAAAATTATTCCTTTTTTAATTTCAATTACACTAATTTACTCTTTTTCCTTTTAAAACACTTTATTCATCTTTTTCTCTTTGTAAAACGATTGAATTACTAAAAAAAATTATTCCTTTTTTAATTTCAATTCAAATAATTTACTCTTTTTCCTTTTAAAACACTTTAGTTATACTAAATATATTCTTGTTTTCTTTTCTTTTTTATTTTAACACCGTTATCGAAATAGAAAAAATAAAAATAATTCCGACCGACCAAAATAGGGTTAATTTCCTTTTTTCGAAAAATAATTTTAAAGAAAATTGTCACACTTTTAACTTTGCTTTATTTTAACCGAACAACCAACAACTTGAAATCTTTTTTTTTCTTTAAACCACGACCGGTCAAATAAAATTTAGAATATCTCTAATCGCGTCGGAAAATCAAAACTTACTGATTGATAATCGATATCAAATCGATAAGGAAATTTTACAATAAAAATTTGTCAAAGTACTTTAAGTTCATCGTACTTTGACTGATATTAGTAATTTTTGCATAATTGACAAAAAAATAATTATTCTTGGAAGAAGAGTAATTATTCGAAAAATGTTCGCGTATGCAATTTTTTATTATCGCGTATGGGAAAAAAATGAATTTATATTTTGTTATACTAAAATTCGTTAGTGTACACTTTTTTTATGTATTTCGACATAGAAAATTTATGTCGAAGCAAAATAATAATTTTAATAAGATATTTCGAAATTGTTTATATTTGAAAATATGTTAATAAATTTAAATAATTATTTACGCGTTTAATCAAAACTTAAATTTCAAAATTTTGGGTTCAATAACCGCTTTTTTGGTCGGAAACGATTTCTTGGTGTACCACAACATACCACCCTGTATTGACAAAAAAAAATTTTTCATCGATATTTGAACAAACAAATGACTATGTTTCTTCAAACATCGATGAAAAAAATTTTTAAAATATTGTGACGTGCTACTCTTTTGGTTCGATGTTATTAGAATGATAACACTTTTTATTTATGTGAATTTAGCGTATAAAGTTTATTTATAATTATTTCTGCGTTACAATTAGTCTTAAAAATATTTGTCTTTTAATAATTTAATTATTACAATTAATTTATCACAGTTTTAGAGCTTCACTATTTTAATTACTTTTAAAATTACAGCTTTTGTTTTACTCCGAATATTTCAAGTTCACAGCTCGGCTTTCTGATTTGAATTGAATTATTGCACCATTCTTTTCGCCTATTTATAGTAAAAATGTCCCATCCTGAATATACTAGAAAAGTCCTATTATGTTATTATAATAGTTCGATTCTCGAAACTCTCGAAAGATCTTTAAATATTGCGTTTGACATTTCGTGTTTGTTTGTAAATAAATAAATTAATCTCGGGTTTTCTGCGCTTTTCTTTTACCCAGAAAAAGTAATAAATAAAGTGTAGTGTGTTCCAGAAATATCCAATTTCCTTCTTTTATAAAGAAATTGGATATTTCTGGTATTTTTATAGTGCAATATGTTTTACATATTGCTTCTTAAAAGTTAATTTTTATTTATTTTATCTATTTTATATCTATATAATATAAAAAAAAATAATTATAAAATTTTATTTATTACCAAAAAAAAAAAACCTATAAATTTTTAAAAATTTTACATACATTTTTTTTTTTTTTATTTATTCTGCCAACAGAATCTCAATTTGTTTTTAGCTTACTCAGTAATTTTTTCTACATATCCGAGTTCATTTTCTTTTCAATGTAAAAAAAAAATTTTGGGAATTTGCCTAGTGATTGTTTTGTTTGATACAAAAAATATTTAACAATAATAAACAGATGTACTTTTACAGTGGGACATACGATTTACCCAAGGCTTCCCATGGATTTTCTTACTCTCTGTTTTTCGTTAAGATTATCACAGATTTGTTTTACTTTGCCCATCTGTAACTGTACTTGCGGAGATTTAGGAGGTGGTCGAGGGGGAATACCCATGGTTTTAAATTGAGGGGCTTGTTTGTCGTTAAAATTAGTTTCTACTGGTTGAGGAATTATTAAATTTTGATTGGGGTTTTTTATTTCAGTTTGGGAGTTAAAGTTTCTTCTTGTATTACTGGGTATTTGAATAACGTTTAGGGGAATGTTCGTAATTGCCTTTTTCTTGGTCAATTTTGACCTCTTACTCTTTCGAAAGTAAAGGAAAATTATCAGGATTAGAATTAAAATTGATATTCCCACGGCACTACTGTTTACATACGTTATAACCTTGTGTTTTTGGGTTTTTCGTTCATTTTCAACATTCAGCAATTCCTTATTAAAATCTTCCAAGGATTTACTCGCTTCTTGTAATTCAGTATTAAGCGAATGATGTGATTTGAAATGAATTTCACCCGTAGACGTTCTTTCGGTTACTCGGTTTTGGGTAAGTATGAATTTCGGCAGTTGCATGATTTCGGGTTGATGTATTGGTAAATAGAAATCTTTGTTTCCTTCAAAAGGAATTTCCTGATTATCTAGGGTGTAAATACAATTGAGTTCTAAAGAGATAATTCCACTTCTGTTTAGTATGTGGTGAGAATTTTCCTCGGGACATTCCACTGAAAAAGTTCTTGGTTTTTGAAAAGAGTATAACCATGCGTTTTTTCTTACCAGTTTGGTTACAATATCTGGTATGTTATTCATCACTTGATAGATGCAATCTGCTATTTGAGATTGCTGTTTGAGTAATAAATTTGGTAGGCATTTAGTGTTTAGTGGGCCCACCTGGCGTGGTTGAGTAATTTTACAAATGTATAGAGGGATGAAATGATTTACAAGTATTTCTTGGCAAGTATGCCTAAATTCGGTTGTCGTTAATTCGACGGAATAACCCTTTTTAGTATTATTTAGTATATATTCGATTTTCGTTTTCAAAATTACAAAATTTGAATGATTTAGGGCAGTTGGGAATAAATAGACTTTGTTCAGTGAGTATATTTCTTTGGCAGGTAGGGGAAAAGATATGCGTATTAGAATTCCGTTTCGTAAATGTTCCGCATCAACTCTTATCATTTGGTTCAGGGAAGGGAAATCTAATTGTAACGCATTAGTGTGGTTCGCGATTTCTGCTTGGAGTTTCGTTAAAGTTTCTGCCGATAATATTGATGGATGGAGTTTACGTTGTTGTAGAGATGATAGAATAGAAAATTGTTCATTTAAATGGGTATATAGTTCTTGGAGTAAATGTAAAATGAATATTAGAATTTCGTTTATTTCTGTTCGGATATGTAGTATTTGGAATTCTTGTTTCAAATTCCGAATTTCCGTGTGTAATTTATTAGAGAATATTTCAAAACGTTGTTCTAGAGATTATTGTTGGAGAGTTATATTAGTAATTGCCTTATTTAAAGTATCAAAAGCAGATTGTACTATTGTTACTTGTTTCCTAATTAAATGTAAATTTTCAGAATCGTGTTCTTCCAGGGTTTTGATTCTATTGTTAATATCTTCTGCATCGTCTTCGGTCATTGTTCCGAATAAGTGTTTCATTCCTGTCCCAATTATGTTGAACCATGCTCGTTTAGTGCGTTTATTAATGTTGAAGAAATTAACTGCTTCGATTTGTATTTTTATTTTATGCGATAATTTCTGGAATTCCGCATGCCAATGTGAGCAAGAAGCGTTGGATATTGCTCCCGATATATTACAAAGACTTCTAATTTTGTCATCACATAGCGTGAGGAAATTTAAAGTTTCGTCTTCCTGATATAAGCCCATTTTTGCATATATATTCCACGTTGTTTGATAAATTACTGCATTTCCTACTGGCTCAAATAAAATTCCCGTGTTGTTTAGGGGTTGTATTTGGATTTGGGTGTATGAGTAGTTTACGCATATTGACAATACTAGCAGCTTCATGTTTCTTTCCCCATTTTTTTTTTTAATAAAAAAAAAAACAAAATTAAAATTTAGACAATATTGGAATATATCGCAAAAAAAAATTTCCATGTTTAGCGAGGTGCTACTGTATTTTTCGTGGATACTTTGTTGCACTTGTGGGTGGTATATGTTTAGTGTGCCGTATTGGCGATTCTATAGGTTTTATTTTTGGTTTTAAAGTTTCCACATAAGTTTCGACATAAATATGTAAGAACTCGAGATCGATTAAATTGGGCAAAAGAGTATGAAATTCGACATTTTTCATACGTTTCATCACAAACGATGAACACCAAACGCTTCTTTTCGCTTTCCTTTCAACAAAACTCAATAAAATATCTTGTTCAAATTCCTCTTCAGGCATACCTGATTCGGAATCTAGGTCTAGTAATAATTAGTCGATACTGTACTCGCAAATTATATCTTTCTGACGGCTTAAATATAACTTATGGCATGAATTTACCGCCGCGTAGCATAGTTCAAGTGTGCAATGGAGTGAGCCAGCTCAGCTAAGCTATGCAACTACAGCGAGGCTCGCCAACATAGCTCAACTCAAGTGTGTTAAAGCACAGAAATTCTCATTTCTTGGGTAATTTCCAATAAATTTGAATTTTTTCGTATATTTCCTTTTTTCAAATATATAATAAAAATGTTTTATCAAAATGACAACATTTAAAACAAGACTCACCAGTATCCATACGGCAATGTACTACTAGGCTTTCCTTTAAAGCATATGAATCATCCCACTCAAATGGTTTTTGTTCAGTATTCGACTCAGTGTTATTCGAAACGTTCATTGCAGTTTCTTCAGATTTTATGTGAGTTTCGTTGTGCAATGATAAATCTTCGATACTTAAGAAACGTTCTTCGCAAATTGCACAACTATGCCAAATCAAATTCATTCGATCTTCTTCAGTTATATCGGTTTTATCTAAGAATTCATGATTTTTTCAATTTCATCTTCATCCTCTATAATTAGTTCTGGTTCTTGTTTAATTGCAATTTCTGTTAAAATAAATTCAGATTGATTTTCGTCAGTAAATAAAATAGTTTCCTTTTCCAAAATACTTCCGGCCATTTTTCTCAATCAATTTCTTCTACGAAAATTTTTAATCACAAATAAATTAACCAAAAAAGATGGAGTTTCTTACCTAATTCAAATATTTTAATTTATTTTGTTTATTTTCAATATTAATTATTTTAATTTTTTGTTTTATATCAATTCAAAAACAAGTCAAAAGAATTTCGAATGCCAAATATCAAATGACAAATACTGTCTCGGAAGTGGAACAAAAACAAAAGCTTTGCCGTATTTAAAATTGGATAGGATCTAAATTGACAAATATTGCCATACGGCGAATTCAATTAACGGAAAATTCAAATAACATTTCAGTTTAGTTTTCCGTGAATTATGTTTACAAATATCTTGAAATATTTAAAAATTAAAATTAAATGATCCATTTGCAAAAAGTCTCGATGCTAATCCATTATAATATTTACTTTCGATTACTGTACTCACACAAAATATATTGTAGAATCCGACAACTGACAAATGTGTTTTCAATTTGAAAATTGAATTTTCAAAGAAAAAAAGCTGATAATATTCAATAATTTCCATAAAAAAAGTAAATATGGAAGTAATTTCAAATTCAGATCAAAATATAAACAATTTCATACAAATTTGAAATTATTTTTATCGTTTTGAGATTGCCACTCCTTTTATGTATGGTAAAATGTGTCCCGGAATTCACGGAAGAAATAATGGTGATAGAAAACACAGATTTATAATTTAAAATTATAAATTTTTTATTGATTCATAAAGTATACAGTATAGGGTTATGTATGGGATAGCACGGCTTTACTGGCTCATGCGCACTCTTTTGTTGTAGTGTTCTATGACCGTTTTGCATAACTGCATAAATGCGGCTGAATTTCGTTGACGAAGTGCTCAATTTCCCCTTTAAGGCGTGAATGGTCGTATGCTTATTGGCATAAACTTTAGACTTCAAAAAACCCCAAAGAAAAAGCTCCAAAGGCGTTAAATCACATGATCTGGGCGGCCAATACTGATCACCAAAACGGGAAATTACACGACCAGGAAATGACTCATGCAATAATTGAATTGTTTCTCGGCACCGTCTTGCTGAAACCACATGTCATTCACATCCACGGCTTGCAATTTAGGCACAAAAATCTGGATTATCACGTGGCGATAGCGCGCACCATTAACTGTTATTACCTAAGAAGCCACATTTTCCAATGATGCCTCCAGCCCAAAATCCGCACCAAACAGTGACACGTTGTGGCTGCATTCGTTTCTCAATAAACACTCTGAACCACAAATGCACAATTAACTAAGCCATCAAGACGAAAATAAGCCTCATCGCTGATGAAGATTTTGTTCATTATTTTCAAAATATTGCTCAACAATGAAAACGCGTTGTTCTTTCGCGTGTAGTACTCAATTTTCAATAAGCCTGAACTGTCATCTGTTATGCTGTCTTTTTTTCGTTGGCAGCACTTTATTGCACAAATGCCGCAAAATTTAAATTATTAATGAATTGTGGGACACCCTTTATTTATAAATAGCGGAAATGGATGTTCTCGAGCAACTGAAAAATGCAATTTCTTTATTAATATTGTATTCTCTATTCTCTCATTACAATTCTTTATTTAGTTGAAAAGAAAGGACAAGTGATGTCATAAAATGTTTGAAGACAAAAACTCAAAATGGACGACATGCGAAGTGCATATTCTGTGTATATTTTTCATTCATGGTTTTTCACCAGTATGCGTTATCATATGCTGTTTAAGATTACTACTTTGCATAAATGAACTATTACAGTGATCACATTTGAATGGTTTCTCACCAGTATGCGTTCTCATATGGTTTTTCAGACTACCATTTTGGGTAAATGAACTATTACAGTGATCACATTTGAATGGTTTTTCACCAGTATGCATTCTCATATGCTGCTTAAGATTACCACTTCCCGTACAAGAATGATTGCAGTGATCGCATTTGACTCGTTTTTCACCAATATGCGTCAGCATATGCCTTTTAAGACTACCACTTTCCGTAAAAGAATGTTTGCAGTGATCAGATTTGAATGGTTTCTCACCAGTATGCGTTCTCATATGGCTTTTAAGACTACCATTTTGCGTAAATGAACTATTACAGTGATCACATTTGAATGGTTTTTCACCAGTATGCGTCATCATATGCCTTTTAAGACTACCACTTTCCGTAAAAGAATGTTTGCAGTGATCGCATTTGAATGGTTTTTCACCAATATGCGTCAGCATATGCCTTTTAAGACTACCACTTTCCGTAAAAGAATGTTTGCAGTGATCACATTTGAATGGTTTTTCACCAGTATGCGTCATCATATGTTTTTGAAGAGTATCATTTCGCGCAAATGAATTATTACAGTGATCACATTTGAATGGTTTTTCACCAATATGCGTCATCATATGCCTTTTAAGACTACCCCTTTCCGTAAAAGAATGATTGCAGTGGTCGCATTTGAATGGTTTTTCACGAGTATGCGTCATCATATGCTTTTTAAGATTAACACTTTCCGTAAAAGAATGTTTGCAGTTGTCGCATTTAAATGGTTTTCCATCAAAATGGACATGATAATGAGATCGCTCACATTTATTGCATTTAAAATTGCGTTTCCACTTATGAAATTTCAAATGGGCATCCAGCTTCTGCTTGGAAGTATATATTTTCTTACACTGTGTACATGAAAATTCCTGCTTGGAGTTGTTTAATATCTCATCCACCGTCGATGGGTAAAATTCAGTACATTCATTTTGCTCATGACTTTGAATGTGCAATGATAAAGTTTCGGTGCTTAAAAATCGTTCTTCACACGTTATACAACTGTGCCAAACCAAATTTAATCGATCTTCTTGGCTTATGTCATTTTTGTGTAAATATTGACGAATTTTCTCAGTTTCAATTTCATCTTCGATTATTAATTCCGGTTCTTGTTTAATTGAAACTTCAGTTAAAATTAACTCCGGTGATTCATTTTCTTCACAGCATTTTTCAACAAATGAAATAGTCCTGATTTCTGACAATTCTTCCATGATTTTTCCTATCAAAAAATATACTTTATTAAAAATGTTGTTTCTATCGTCTCGAAAGTTTAGTTTAAAATTACTTAAACCTAGGTAACAAAAGAAAAGGAGCCCCCCTGACTTGCAAAAACATGTAAGAATATCAAAAATTAAAATTGGAGTTACCAACATCATTCCAGCATAATAGAATTAAAATTTTTTGTTTTTTCTTTATACTACATATCACAATAGTTGCTTATTTGTACTATAAGTAAGTCAATAAGGCACAAAACATGCTCAAAAACAACAAAAGAGCAAATCCTACACTACTTTCAGACCAGGTGTAACTGATACCCCTGAAATTAGTTCAGTTTTCTCCCATAAAAAGTGTATTAGCTAAACGTTTCTCATTTCATTACAATATGGTTGCTAAGAAGCGCTACAAACATTTGAATTAAAACTTTTTCCTACTCCTGCTCGATTTATTTGCCACTTACCCTGCTCCAGGGTAGGGTATGGCAAATAAAACAGACCTTATATGTTCGAACATTTAAACACTTATGTTGATCAAGATTAAAATCATTATATTATCACTAATTTTGATTTATCAGTAACCGCGTATAAAGAACTGAAGAGGTTCACGTGCTATCCTCTGTACACTTCCAGAGAAGTTCTTTTGTAAAATTCCAATGTATGCATTTCAGTTTTTCACCAATATGCGTCAGCATATGCCTTTTAAGACTACCACTTTCCGTAAAAGAATGTTTGCAGTGATCACATTTGAATGGTTTTTCACCAGTATGCGTCATCATATGTTTTTGAAGAGTATCATTTCGCGCAAATGAATTATTACAGTGATCACATTTGAATGGTTTTTCACCAATATGCGTCATCATATGCCTTTTAAGACTACCCCTTTCCGTAAAAGAATGATTGCAGTGGTCGCATTTGAATGGTTTTTCACGAGTATGCGTCATCATATGCTTTTTAAGATTAACACTTTCCGTAAAAGAATGTTTGCAGTTGTCGCATTTAAATGGTTTTCCATCAAAATGGACATGATAATGAGATCGCTCACATTTATTGCATTTAAAATTGCGTTTCCACTTATGAAATTTCAAATGGGCATCCAGCTTCTGCTTGGAAGTATATATTTTCTTACACTGTGTACATGAAAATTCCTGCTTGGAGTTGTTTAAAATCTCATCCACCGTCGATGGGTAAAATTCAGTACATTCATTTTGCTCATGACTTTGAATGTGCAATGATAAAGTTTCGGTGCTTAAAAATCGTTCTTCACACGTTATACAACTGTGCCAAACCAAATTTAATCGATCTTCTTGGCTTATGTCGTTTTTGTGTAAATATTGACGAATTTTCTCAGTTTCAATTTCATCTTCGATTATTAATTCCGGTTCTTGTTTAATTGAAACTTCAGTTAAAATTAACTCCGGTGATTCATTTTCTTCACAGCATTTGTCAACAAATGAAATAGTCCTGATTTCTGACAATTCTTCCATGATTTTTCCTATCAAAAAATATACTTTATTAAAAATGTTGTTTCTATCGTCTCGAAAGTTTAGTTTAAAATTACTTAAACCTAGGTAACAAAAGAAAAGGAGCCCCCCTGACTTGCAAAAACATGTAAGAATATCAAAAATTAAAATTGGAGTTACCAACATCATTCCAGCATAATATAATTAAAATTTTTTGTTTTTTCTTTATACTACATATCACAATAGTTGCTTATTTGTACTATAAGTAAGTCAATAAGGCACAAAACATGCTCAAAAACAACAAAAGAGCAAATCCTACACTACTTTCAGACCAGGTGTAACTGATACCCCTGAAATTAGTTCAGTTTTCTCCCATAAAAAGTGTATTAGCTAAACGTTTCTCATTTCATTACAATATGGTTGCTAAGAAGCGCTACAAACATTTGAATTAAAACTTTTTCCTACTCCTGCTCGATTTATTTGCCACTTACCCTGCTCCAGGGTAGGGTATGGCAAATAAAACAGACCTTATATGTTCGAACATTTAAACACTTATGTTGATCAAGATTAAAATCATTATATTATCACTAATTTTGATTTATCAGTAACCGCGTATAAAGAACTGAAGAGGTTCACGTGCTATCCTCTGTACACTTCCAGAGAAGTTCTTTTGTAAAATTCCAATGTATGCATTTCAGTTTTTCACCAATATGCGTCAGCATATGCCTTTTAAGACTACCACTTTCCGTAAAAGAATGTTTGCAGTGATCACATTTGAATGGTTTTTCACCAGTATGCGTCATCATATGTTTTTGAAGAGTATCATTTCGCGCAAATGAATTATTACAGTGATCACATTTGAATGGTTTTTCACCAATATGCGTCATCATATGCCTTTTAAGACTACCCCTTTCCGTAAAAGAATGATTGCAGTGGTCGCATTTGAATGGTTTTTCACGAGTATGCGTCATCATATGCTTTTTAAGATTAACACTTTCCGTAAAAGAATGTTTGCAGTTGTCGCATTTAAATGGTTTTCCATCAAAATGGACATGATAATGAGATCGCTCACATTTATTGCATTTAAAATTGCGTTTCCACTTATGAAATTTCAAATGGGCATCCAGCTTCTGCTTGGAAGTATATATTTTCTTACACTGTGTACATGAAAATTCCTGCTTGGAGTTGTTTAAAATCTCATCCACCGTCGATGGGTAAAATTCAGTACATTCATTTTGCTCATGACTTTGAATGTGCAATGATAAAGTTTCGGTGCTTAAAAATCGTTCTTCACACGTTATACAACTGTGCCAAACCAAATTTAATCGATCTTCTTGGCTTATGTCGTTTTTGTGTAAATATTGACGAATTTTCTCAGTTTCAATTTCATCTTCGATTATTAATTCCGGTTCTTGTTTAATTGAAACTTCAGTTAAAATTAACTCCGGTGATTCATTTTCTTCACAGCATTTGTCAACAAATGAAATAGTCCTGATTTCTGACAATTCTTCCATGATTTTTCCTATCAAAAAATATACTTTATTAAAAATGTTGTTTCTATCGTCTCGAAAGTTTAGTTTAAAATTACTTAAACCTAGGTAACAAAAGAAAAGGAGCCCCCCTGACTTGCAAAAACATGTAAGAATATCAAAAATTAAAATTGGAGTTACCAACATCATTCCAGCATAATATAATTAAAATTTTTTGTTTTTTCTTTATACTACATATCACAATAGTTGCTTATTTGTACTATAAGTAAGTCAATAAGGCACAAAACATGCTCAAAAACAACAAAAGAGCAAATCCTACACTACTTTCAGACCAGGTGTAACTGATACCCCTGAAATTAGTTCAGTTTTCTCCCATAAAAAGTGTATTAGCTAAACGTTTCTCATTTCATTACAATATGGTTGCTAAGAAGCGCTACAAACATTTGAATTAAAACTTTTTCCTACTCCTGCTCGATTTATTTGCCACTTACCCTGCTCCAGGGTAGGGTATGGCAAATAAAACAGACCTTATATGTTCGAACATTTAAACACTTATGTTGATCAAGATTAAAATCATTATATTATCACTAATTTTGATTTATCAGTAACCGCGTATAAAGAACTGAAGAGGTTCACGTGCTATCCTCTGTACACTTCCAGAGAAGTTCTTTTATAAAATTCCAATGTATGCATTTCAGTTCCCGAGGGGCTCATTAGATCGGCACAGCTCTTGTTCGAGATGCTTATCGGAGATGCATAGTATTGAGTACCAAGTTGGTAGTTTCTATTTCTAAGAAAGATATTTTTAACTATGGGATTAGGGTGGTTGTTTGGCCAGCACTGATCACAATCCCTAAAAATAAAATGAAAAAAAAACATGTATTAAAAAAACGTCATTACTACAAAATGTAAACAAAAAAACACTAACAACGACACGCGAAAATTGAAATGCAATTATTAAAGAAAATATCAAACATTTTCTTTAAATATTCACATTTTGTAATTAACACATAATGTACAACAATTTTCAATTATTCATATCACATATGAACATGAATTTTACACAAAACAACACAAAATATCATACATGACAGTTCAAAAAAAAGAGAAAAATTACACGAACAAAATCACACTTAACTTTATACTTACAGTATATCCAAGTGTTTTAAAACCAACCGCGACTATTTTTCTATGGATGTTGGTAATTTTCGCTAAAAAATTTAATTAAATTTATTATTAATTTAATAAAAAACTAAAATGTCATACTTACCTGTGAGAAAGACAGAGATGACAAATTAGACAGAGAGGGCCAACATTTATAAAATTAAAATGGATGAACACATTCCACATTTTAAAATTAGTACTGCCCAATGTACAATTAACAAATTTCCCAAATAAAAAATGGATACATTAGTCATACATTTTATGCGACCCTACGATTTTTCTAAGAAAAATTTCGTATAAAAGGCCGAACAAAATTGGGAATTAATCACTTCTTCTGATTATCCAGCAGCCTACAGGCCAATTGGATAAGATTAAAACCGCTCAAGCAATTGTGTAAGGTTTTAATTGTTCCAATTGGAAATATTGGGTTATGGTGCAACGGCGATTAGGTTTGGTTAAAAATAAGCAAATAATATCATATTTTTATTTCAGTTGTCATAATTTTTCATATAAAAGTCATTTTCATTCATTTTTTTTTCGTTAAATTTTTAATTTTTTTATTTTTCATTAAAAACAAATTTTTTTATGCCATTTTTTTTTATCTTTTTTTATTTTTTTTATATTTTTATTTTTTTTTAATTGCTAAATCTAATTTTTAAGAAGAAAGAATTGTTAAATTTAAGAAACCGAATTTTTTTCAATAAACAAAAAATCGAAACGTAAACCGGACAATTTTCATTTTTTCACGTTTGTTTCTCCAACAAACAGTGGTCTTTTAATCTATTGAACCCTTTTGAGGCTAGACATAGCATATATAAAATTAAGGGCGTTACTCTTGATTTAGTATATAGAGTGTCGTTAGGATGCCATTTTCCGCCCGGTCTTCTATATTTTAAAAGACAGTATCAGATTATTTCGCGTTCGAAAATCTGCAGTTCAGTTGGTACGTTTGGCGTTATAAATAGCCAAATTCCGAAAGCATAGGTAATAACTGGTCTTATCAAGGTTTTCTTCATTAGAAGTTTGGTTCTATGTTCCATATCCTGTGAGTTTATTAGTGGTCTCAGTATGGCTGCTGCGTTTTGAGCTTTATTGAGCGGATATCTAGCATGCGGGTTATATTTTAGCCTGTGGTGAAATTTAACTCCTAGGTACTTTATCTCCGTTCGCAGGCGAATTGATCTACCTTCAATGTTCAGTCTTAATAGTTTGCTCTCCTGCACGGCTAGATGATGACCCTTTCCACTAGCGTTACGGAAACAAATTAGTTCACACTTGTCTAGATTAATCTTTATACCCCAGTTATTATAAAATTTGATTGCTTTTGTTAAATGAGTTTTAACTGCATGGAGCGACTCATGTGGTCTCCGGCTTCGCGCGAATATGGTGTCGTCAGTATAAAATCTGACATGAAAGATGTTATTGGCGTTTTGGCCAGGGAAATCAGATAAGAAAATATTGAATAGTTTGGGACCAAGTATAGGGAGGGCCCTGTGGTACTCCTGATTTAACCTCTATCACATCTGAGATTTCGTTTTTAATTTGAATAAATGACTTTCTATTTTTGAAGAAGTCAACTATCATTTTTAGGAATTCTACTGAGCACTTTCGCGAAAGTAATTTATAGATTAGGCCTTTAGACCAACCATTGTCGAAGATTTTCTCAAGGTCTATAGCACAGGCAACTATACATTTTTACTGTCGGAAATTGTGAATGATGCATCCTGGAAATGCAACAGGGCGTGCTCTGCGGAATGAGTACGTTCGAATCCAAATTGTGAATTTGAATTATGTTATTGTCTTCGCAGAAACTGTCCGGCTTGATCAAGAGGCATTTTTCAAGAATTTTACCAAAGTTAGATAGCATAGATACAGGTCTAAAATTTTTAATATTATTTGACGTTTTGTCTTTTGCTATCGCTATTAATTTAGCTACTTTCCAAGCCTTGGGAAAGTATCCATTATTTAAACAGCTGTTAATATGTAACGTTGTCCCCAACCTCAATGAGTTTGGAATGTACCGCCGTACAATTATTCAGCGATTCTGTCAACGAAGCAATGTGATTGCCAATTTCACCGTTGCTTAAATTTCGCTCTTCAGAGGGTAAAGACATTGATATTTCAGAGGCTTGGTTATTTCGAAAATTATTCCAATTGCTTTTTCTGAAGGATCTAAATGTACATGGGTCCGATTTAAAAGGGTCCATCTTTTTAAAATTTAGACATAAAAGAGGCGTAAGGTTGAGTATTACAATTAAAGCTGTCAGAGTTCAAATCATTCAGGACTGATGAAGACACTATGAAAAAGTCTATGTGAGGTGAGGATCTGGGAAATGTCGGCCATTAGCTCCATTATATTGAAGCGATAACCGGTAAAGGTCATCCAAGTCGTTTCTGATAGCATTACCTAGATTACAGGGAGTATATATCGCTGCAAACAATAATTTTTTGCAGATTCCATCATGATCCACGTATGCAACTGAAATTAAAGACGCTGAGATTAATAGGAAATCAAGAAAAACCGTTTCAACTCTGATCCCCTTTTTGATTAGAATCGCTACACCTCTGCCTTTATCATTCCTAAATATTTCATAATCATTAAAAATTGCTAAAAACAAAAATATCATAGTGGTCCCTGCTAAAGAATAGGTTGGGAGCCACTGGTATACAATAACATGAATTCCAACGAAAAGTTCATCGTCATTTTGAAGCTGTCTGAGATCTCAATTATACAGAGTATTTCATAAGACACCATTGAAATTTCATCGATGAACAAAAACTTGATATCTTTCCATTGATTCCGCATTAATTGTAGATAATGGACCACGAATATGTTTTGAATTAAATAATTGAGGTTAAAAAATCTGCAAACTGTAGTGTTTAGTTTCTGGGTTAACAGCAAATAACATGGAAAACTTCCTGGAATTTCCTTTCACACGTAAGTTTGATGCACTTTTTATTGAAAATGTGCGAATTCTCATTATTGCTGTATAAAAAAAAGTTTTTATAGTCTTTATTTAATTATAAATAATCAAACAGAAATTATGTTAATTCATAATTTAGAAAAAAGTTGTTCTTTTTAATCAAGTTTGAATCTAAATTCAAGCGCAAAAACCCTTTTCATTTTTATATAAATTAAAACAAAAACTACCAATGACTGTCGTTTTTTAATCAAAATAGGGGCGATTCTCAAAATTCATCTAAGATCTTGTAAAATTCAGCATTTTCAGTTTTAAATGCCTTTTGTTTGGTTTTAAGGTTTCCAAAAACTGAGGCTTTGCGTATGAAATGACTTTCGGCTATTGGTTTAGACTAGAAAAAATACGCAGGCTTATACATATTTTTAATTATTGTTTAATAATTTAATTCTGTAGCGGTTTAATGGAAATTTGATTTCTGAAATAAATAACGCAAACAATTTTTTGCAATTCGAATGTTTCACAAAACATGAGCATTCAGCCCATTTACAATGCTGCCCCTCCGAAATCATATTGTTAACGCCGGCACTAACCCACAATGTATAAGGCCTAAGTTATACGACGATCATTGTAATGACGGAAATAATTTTAGAATGGAAAATTAACGTATTACAAAGGTTATTTCTTTAAAAAAAAATAATGCAAAACATGGGAAAAAGTTTAGTAAATAGATTTTAAATAAAAAATCTTAGGATTATCACGTAATTTGTTTTTTATAATGATTTTTATAATTTGAATGACGGTAACATGTTTTAATCGATCAGCTGTTTTGTGGATTGCGTTTCTATTTAATTTCATTTCACTGGAGAACTGCCTTCATTAGGAATTTTTCGTCGACATTCTAACCTCAAACTGTAGCGTCCCAGTAAGAAAATAATAATATATAAAAAAAAATGGAGAAAATTTGTGTCTCATCGGTAAAAAAGGAAAGGGAAGAAATAATCTAATTGGAGTTGATGAAAAAAACCATTATACGACTTAGCTATGAACGAAAATCTGACTGAAAGTTTCTCTGACATTCGTAAAAGAGGTATAACCAACTTTCATTGAAAATCAAAGAAAAACGCTCGGTTTCCACTAGTTCCACAATTTCCTTCATTACAATGATCGTCGTATAACTTAGGCCTAAGCAATAGAAAAGCAAGAGCTCAAGTTTGAAAATAACTTCAGTTTCCCGTGTGCACGTGTCCTATCCTGTTCTCTTTAATCAAAGCTTAGGCCTAAGGCTCGCCGCACACTTGAGCTAAACGAACCAAACCACGTGAGCTAAGTTTCTCGTTGAAAGTGAAAAATTCAGCATTTGCATTGATCGTCGCACACTTGAGCGAACTAAGTTCGCACACGTAGTTCAGGCGTCAACCACGCGAACGAGCTTCGCTGGCATCGCTAACACTGATATATATGTACTTTTGACATTATACACTGGAGAATCGATGCTTGCAAAAGTGTAATATGTCTTCTATCTTGTCGACATAAATATGTAAGAACTCGAGATCGATTAAATTGGACAAAAGAGTATGAAATTCGACATATTTCATACGTTTCATCACAAACGGTGAACACCAAACGCTTTTTTCGCTTTCCTTTCAACAAAACTCAATAAAATATCTTGTTCAAATTCCTCTTCGGGCATACCTGATTCGGAATCTAGGTCTAGTAATAATTAGTCGATACTGTAGTCGCAAATTATATCTCTCTGACGGCTCAAATATAACTTATGGCATGAAATTACCGCCGCGTAGCTTAATTCAAGTGTGTAACGGGGTGAGCCAGCTCAGCTAAGCTATGTAACTACAGCGAGGCTCGCCCGCATAACTTAACTCAAGTGTAATTTCCAATAAATTTCAATTTTTCCTTTTTTTAAATATATAATAAAAATGTTTTATCAAATTTTTTATCAAACATTTAAAATAAGACTCACCAGTATCCATACGGCAATGTACTACTAGGCTTTCCTTTAAAGCATATGAATCATCCCACTCAAATGGTTTTTGTTCAGTATCCGACTCAGTGTTATTCGAAACGTTCATTGCAGTTTCTTCAAATTTCATGTGAGTTTCGTTGTGCAATGATAAATCGTCGATACTTAAAAAGCGTTCTTCGCAAACTGCACAACTATGCCAAATCAAATTCATTCGATCTTCTTCAGTTATATCGGTTTTATCTAAGAATTCATGAATTTTTTCAGTTTCATCAGCATCCTCTATAATTAGTTCTGGTTCTTGTTTAATTGTAATTTCTCTTAAATTAAATTCCTATTGATTTTCGTCAGTAAATAAAATAGTTTCCGTTTCCAAAATACTTCCTGCCATTTTTCTCAATCAATTTCTTCTAAGAAAAGAAAATTTTTAATCACAAATAAATTAGCCAAAATGGATGGAGTTTCTTACCTAATTCAAATATTTAAATTTATTTTGTTTATTTTCAATATTAATTATTTTAATTTTTGGTTCTAGGACCACGTTACTCTAGCCTTACTTGGCCAAAGCACTGCTTTATAACGCCAACTTTTTATCTTTAATTTTGTATTTTCCCAATTATAAGATAATTTTTCCTTCTCGTACAAATTGTATTATTTCTTCTAAATTCTTAGATATATTATTGACGAGAAAATCACTTAAGTTTTTAAATTTACTTAATTCTTTAAAATGCTTTCTGATTTCAGTATGCTTTGTACAGTCAAAAAATATGTGTTTTAAAGTTTCCTGACATCCACAAATGTCACAAATGTCATTACTTTTAATTTACTTAAGGTTACCTTCCCAAATGTATGGTTCACCATAATCCTATTTACTAATTTAATATCCATTGGTTTCATTTTGGATTTTATATACCATGGTGTCTTAACAGGTGTCTGCCAAATTTTTGCAAATTCCCTGCCTTTATTTTCTGCTGTCCTTTTATAATCTACAATCCATTCTTCCCATAGTATATCTTTTATCTGATTAAAAGCCTCTTTCATTGATAGATCTTCATTCACTAATACACCGTCTTCCACCGCTTCCTGTATAATCTTATTCCACCATTTTTGGATAAAATTTTTTATAGTTCTCCTTTATTGTTATAGTACTTGATGAGATATTATTCCTCAATTCCGTTTCAATGCATTTTATGTCCGAATTCAAATTCATGAGACTGTTTTTTTGTTTTAGTTTATTATACGAAACAAAATTCCTGAAAGTGCTTTTAGCAATTGTTTCCACCTCCATAATTATGGGATAGTGCTTGCTGGCAGTTATTTTGTGTTTATCAACTCTCCAAGAAATATTATTCATAATGTTAGTCATTGCTATGTCAAGAATTGATTTGGTATTATTAATCTAGAAAGTAAAATCTCCTGTATTTAGGCATCTGCAAAAATTGTTTAACATGAATTGATGCACCCCCATGCCCTGGCTTTGGCATTCATATCACCTAATATTAGGATGTTGTTAAATCTCTGAATTTGGTGTTCAATATTATTCAGTTCTATTTCTAAGTCATCATTCTTTGTACTGTGGTTAATATACATAATGATGGTGGTGATATTAGTTGATAAATTTTTCGTTTTTACTGCCATAATTTCCAGGTTGGAGTCTACAGACATAGTTTCTACTTTGATTGCCTTACTATAAAATATACCTATTCCTCCACCATTATTTCCTTCTCTAAAGTATCCTTTAAAATTGTAATTATTAATATTGTAACTTCTAATTTCATTATTTTGCCATGTTTCATTTAAAATCATAATATCTAAATTATTTTTCCTAATAAACAGTTCTAGTAGTTCTAAGTTACCCTTTTTCTCTATACTTTGTATGTTATATTGACCTATCCGCACTGGGAATTATGTTAATCATATGGCAGTCATAATCCTCTGCCTGATTTTTTAAAAGGATGAATTCTTCAAATTGGTTTTCTGTTATTAGTCCCCTTGTTATATTATTTCTATTCATAAATAATTTTTCCACAAAATCCACCATCTTTTCAAGATTCCCTTTTTTTTCTTCAGTGCACTTATTTCCTTTTTTTCCTCCGTAGTGTTTATTATATTGTTTACCTTGTCCACCGAGGACACTATCACCTTTTTTATTGGTTTGATCTTCACTGCTTCACTAAAAGGACATAGTTTGTATAACACTCTGTTTGATTCTTGTTGGTTATCTCTGACTAGAATATTCAATTTATTTTTCCTTTTATCGCCAATTTTTGGAAAATCATTCTTATTCTCTTCAAAGCCCGTCTAATTATCACTAATAATATTTCCTAACCTTGTATTAGCTTCCATTCTAGATAAGTTTTCGATAATCATAATTTTTTTAATTAAAAACGCCTTTGTTTTCGCCGGACATTCCCTATCAGTGGCTTTGTGATTGTTCTTGCAATTAATACATTTGATTTCAATTGATTTACAGTCATCATTTTGTCGATGTTTATCCGTACATTTCTCGCATGCTCTCTCTTTCTGTTTACAAAATTTCGATATATAGTCAAATCTTAGACAATTTAAACATTGTCTTAACATCGGGATGAAATAGTCAACCCTATATTGCATATATAGGAGTTTAATATTCTTAGGAATAGCATTACCCCTAAAGTGTATCTTGACTCTATTTGTTGGAATAAAGTCGTCATCATTTTCATATAACCTCAGTTTGTTTCGTTGTCATATTCTTTCGACTTTTAAAATCAGAATTGGAGTTTCAATCTCCTCCATTAGTTCCTGTTCCGTCAGTTCCACAGGTATGTCAAAAATGATACCTGTTTACGAAACAAAATGTCTCAAGATTATCGCTTTATATCCTTTATCCTCTAGAATCTTGTCTCTGACTAGATTATTTGCATCCTGTTTATCGCTGAAAGTAATTTTACATCTCCGGTAACCAATCTTATCTACATTAATTATGTTTTTGATTGCTTTATCCTTTAATATTTTACATAATCTTAGCGGATTTATTCCTCTTCTAACATCCTCCTCATAAATTTCATCCACATAAATAATATAAGGAGCCACATTGTGTTCATCATAATAAAAATTTTCATACCTTTTTCCGGGTTAGTATTACCAATATCCTATGTTTTGTCTTTTAAATTTTTCTCTATATTCAATGGTGTCATCATTTCGTTATTATAATCCATTTTGAAACTGATTGTTGATTGTGGTTTTTCCTCTTTTAAACCTAGGGCTAGAACTCCTTCCGTTTCTCGAACGCGACCTAGACTTCTCCATTATACTCCTTTTCCCCAGATAATGAAGAAAACAGCGAAAATAAAAATTCTATATTTTTCTGAAAAACAAAACTTTATGCAGCAAAAAGTCATCCGTACTCAACGGAGTTTCACAGCCAACTGAAGTTTTTGTTTTATATCAATTCAAAAAAACAAGTCAAAAGAATTTCGAATGTCAAATGTCAAATACTGTCTCGAAAATGGAACAAAATCAGAAGCATTGCCATATTTAAAATGGATGGGAGTTGAATTGACAAATATTGCCGTGCGGCGAATTCAGTTAACGGAAAATTCAAATAACATGTCAGTTTAGTTTTCCGTGAATTATGTTTACAAATATTTTCAAGTATTTCAAAATAAAAATTAAATGATCCATTTGCAAAAAGCCTCGATGGTAATCCATTATAATATTTACTGAATTTATTGTTCAAGACTTTCGATTTCTGTACTCACACAAAATAGATTGTAGAATCCCACAACTCCAACTGACAAATGTGTTTTTAATTTGAAAATTGAATTTTTAACGAAAAAAAGGTGATAATATTTAATAATTTCCATGAAAAATATGGAAGTGATTTCAAATTCAGATCAAAATATAAACAATTTCATACAAATTTGAAATTATTTTTATCGTTTTGAGATTTTCACTCCTTTTATGTATGGTAAAAGGCGTCCCGGAATTCACGGAAGAAATAATTTTGCTAGTAAACACAGATTTATCATTTAAAATTATAAATTTTTTATTGATTCATAAAGTATACAGTATAGGATTATTTATGGGATAGTGTGTCGGATAAATGGCTCCACGGCTTTGCTGGCACATGCGCACTCTTGTTGTAGTGTTCTATGACCGTTTCGCATAACTACATAAATGCGGCTGAATTTCGTTGACGAAGTGTTCAATTTCCTCCTTTAAGGCGTAAATGGTCGTATGCTTGTTGGCATAAACATTAGACTTCAAAAAACCCCAAAGAAAAATCTACAAAGGCAATCACATGATCTGGGCGGCCAATTCTTGCTGAAACCACATGTCGTTCATGTCTTACAATCTAGGCACAAGAATCTGTATCATGTCGCGATAGCGCGCACCATTAACTGTTATTACCTGACAAGCCACATTTTCCGACGATGCCTCCAGCCCAAAATCCGCACCAAAGAGTGACATGTTGTGGCTGCATTCGTTTCTCAACAAACACTCATGGATTTTCTTAACCACAAATGCAACAATTTTGTCGATTAACTAAGCCATCAAGATGATCGCTGAAAATGATTTTGTTCATTATTTTTAAAATATTGCTCAACAATGAAAACGCGTTGTTCTTTCGCGTGTAGTGCTCAATTTTTAATAAGCCTGAACTGTCAGCTGTCATGCTGTCTTTTTTTTCGTTGGCAGCACTTTATTGCACTAATGCCGCAAAATTTAAATTATTAATAAATTGTGGGGCACCCTTTATTTATAAATAGCGGAAATGGATGTTCTCTAGCAACTGAAAAAATGCATTTTTCTTTATTAATATTGTATTCTCTATTCTCTCATTACAATTCTTTACTTAGTTGAAAGGAAAGGACAAATGATGTCATAAAATGTTTGAAGATAAAATTTGAAAATGGCCGGCATGCGAAGTGCATATTCTGTGTATATTTCTCATTCATGGTTTTTTACCAGTATGCGTTCTCATATGCTTTTTAAGATTACCCCTTTCCTCAAAAGAATGATTACAGTGATCGCATTTGAATGGTTTTTCACCAATATGCGTCATCATATGTTTTTGAAGACTATCATTCCGCGTAAATGAAATACTACAGTGATCACATTTGAATGGTTTTTCACCAGTATGCGTTCTCATATGCTGTTTAAGATTACCCCTTTCCGTAAAAGAATGATTACAGTGATCGCATTTGAATGGTTTTTCACCAATATGCGTCATCATATGTTTTTGAAGAGTATCATTCCGCGTAAATGAACTATTACAGTGATCACATTTGAATGGTTTTTCACCAGTATGCGTCATCATATGCCTTTTAAGACTACCATTTTGCGTAAATGACCTATTACAGTGATCACACTTGAATGGTTTTTGACCAGTATGCGTTCTCATATGCTTTATACGATTACCCCTTTCCTCAAAAGAATGATTACAGTGATCGCATTTGAATGGTTTTTCACCAGTATGCGACATCATATGCTTTTTAAGATTGCTACTTTGCATAAATGAACTATTACAGTAATCGCATTTGAATGGTTTCTCACAAGGATGTTTCCTCATATGGGCTTGAAGATTACCACCGTTTTTAAATGAAAGATTGCAGTTGTCGCATTTAAATGGTTTTCCATCATAATGGACATGATAATGAGAGCTCTCACATTTATTGCATTTAAAATTGCGTTTCCACTTATGAAATTTCAAATGGGCATCCAGCTTCCGCATGGAAGTATATATTTTCGTACACTGTGTACATGGAAATTCCTGCTTGGAGCTATTTAAAATCTCATCCACGGTCGTTGGGTAAAACTCAGTACATTCAGATTGCTCATGACTTTGAATGTGCAATGATAAAGTTTCGGTGCTTAAAAATCGTTCTTCACACGTTATACAACTGTGCCAAACCAAATTTAATCGATCTTCTTGGGTTATATCGTTTTTATGTAAATATTGACGAATTTTCTCAGTTTCAATTTCATCTTCGATTATTAATTCCGGTTCTTGTTTAATTGAAACTTCTGTTAAAATTAACTCCGGTGACTCATTTTCTTCACAGCATTTTTCAACAAAAGAAATAGTCCTGATTTCTGACAATTCTTCCATGATTTTTCCTATCAAAAAATATACTTTATTAAAAATGTTGTTTCTATCGTCTAGAAAGTTTAATTGAAAATTACTTAAAACTATGTAACAAAAGAAAAGGAAAACTAAGAGCGCTAGTTGAAAAAAAAAAGTCAAAAATTAAAATTGGAGTTACCAACATCATTCCAGCATAATAGAATTAAAATTTTTTGTTTTTTCTTTATACTACATATCACAATAGTTGCTTATTTGTACTATAAGTAAGTCAATAAGGCACATAACATGAAGTATGCTCATAAGCAACAAAAGAGCAGATCCTACACTACTTTCAGACCAGGTGTAACTGATACCCCTGAAATTAGTTCAGTTTTCTCCCATAAAAACATACAAACATTTGAATTAAAACTTTTTCCTATTCCTGCTCATTTTATTTGACACTTACCCTGCTCCAGGGTAGGGTATGGCAAATAAAACAGACCTTATATGTTCGAACATTTAAACACTTATGTTGATCAAGATTAAAATCATTACTTGATTTCATTTATATTATCACTAACTTTGATTTATCAGTAACCACGTATAAAGAACTGAAGAGGTTCACGTGCTATCCTCTGTAAACTTCCGAAGAAGTTCTTGTGTAAAATTCCAATGTATGCATTTCAGTTCCCGAGGGGCTCATTAAATCGGCACAGCTCTTGTTGATGATGCTTATCGGAGATGCATAGTATTGAGTACCAAGTTGGCGGTCCCTATTTCTAAGAAAGATGTTTTTAACTATGGGATTAGGGTGGTCTTTTAAACTATTGACCCTTTTTGAGGCTAGACGTAGCATATAGAAAATTAAAGGCGTTACTCTTGATTTAGTATATCGAGTGTTGTTAGGATGCCATTTTCCGCCCGGTCTTCTATATTTTGAAAGACAGTATCTGATTATTTCGCGTTCGAAAATCTGCAGTTCAGTTGCTACTTTTGGCGTTATAAACAGCCAAATTCCGAAAGCATAGACAACTGGTATTATCAAGGTTTTATACATTAGAAGTTTGGTTCTATGTTCCATATCCTGTGAGTTTAATAGTGGTCTCAGTATGACTGCTGCTTTTTTAGCTTCATTGAGCGGATATCTAGCATGCGGGTTATATTTTAGCCTGTGGTGAAATTTAACTCCTAGGTACTTTATCTCCGTTCGCAGGCGAATTGATCTACCTTCAATGTTCAGTCTTAATAGTTTGCTTTCCCGCACGGCTAGATGGTAACCCTTTCCACTAGCGTTACGGAAGCAAATTAGTTCATACTTGTCTAGATTAATCATGTGGTCTCCGGCTTCCCGCGAATATGGTGTCGTCAGTATAAAATATGACATGAGAGATATTATTGGCGTTTTCGCCAGGGAAATCGGATAATGTGATGGTCAATTTCAACGTTGCTTAAATTTCGGTCTTCAGAGGGTAAAGACACTGATATTTCAGAGGCTAGGTTATTTCGAAAATTATTCCAATTGGTTTTTTTAAAGGATCTAAATGTACATGGGTCAGATTTAAAAGGGTGGAACTTTTTAAAATTTCGACTTAAGAGTACTGCAAAGTGATAGGAGGCGTAGGATAGAGTATTACAATTAAAGCTGTCAGAGTTCAAATCATTCAGGACTGATGAAGACACTAAGAAAAAGACTATGTGAGATGAGGATCTGGGAAATGTTGGCCCAGCATTTATAATTTGTAAATTTAGAAAAGGTCCGTTCATGAACCATGAATACAAGGGTATTCCGTTGAGATTTCTTTTCGAGTCTCCGTAGTATTCATGTCTGGCGTTGAAACCGTCACCAAAAATAGCTCCATTATATTGAAGCGATAACCGGTAAAGGTAATCCAAGTCGTTTCTGATAGCATTACCTAGATTACAGGGACTATATATCGCTGCAAACAATAATTTTTTGCAGATTCCATTATGATCCACGTATGCAACTGAAATTAAAGACGCTGAGATTAATAGGAAATCAAGAAAAATTGTTTCAACTCTGAGCCCCTTTTTGATTAGAATCGCTACACCTCTGCCTTTATCATTCCTAAATATTTCATAATCATTAAAAATTGCTAAAAACAAAAATATCATAGTGGTCCCTGCTAAAGAATAGGTTGGGAGCCACTGGTATACAATAACATGAATTCCAACGAAAAGTTCATCGTCATTTTGAAGCTGCCTGAGATCTCAATCGTGAAGAGCATTTCATAAGACACCATTGAAATTTCATCGATGAACAAAAACTTGATATCTTTGCAATCGATCGGTTAAATTGGGCAAAAGAGTATGAAATTCGACATTTTTCATACGTTTCATCACAAATGGTGAACACCAAACGCTTCTTTTCGCTTTCCTTTCAACAAAACTCAATAAAAAATCTTGTTCAAATTCCTCTTCAAGCATACCTGATTCGGAATCTAGGTCTAGTAATAATTAGTCGATACTGTACTCGCAAATTATATCTTTCTGACGGCTCAAATATAACTTATGGTATGAATTTAATGCCGCGTAGCTTAGTTCAAGTGTGCAATGGGGTGAACCAGCTCAGCTAAGCTATGTAACTACAGCGAGGCTCGCCCGCATAACTTAACTCAAGTGTAATTTCCAATAAATTTCAATTTTTCCTTTTTTTAAATATATAATAAAAATGTTTTATCAAATTGTCAACATTAAAAACAAGACTCACCAGTATCCATACGGCAATGTACTACTAGGTTTTCCTTTAAAGCATATGAATCATCCCACTCAAATGGTTTTTGTTCAGTATCCGACTCAGTGTTATTCGAAACGTTCATTGCAGTTTCTTCAGATTTTATGTGAGTTTCGTTGTGCAATAATAAATCTTCGATACTTAAAAAGCGTTCTTCGCAAACTGCACAACTATGGCAAATCAAATTCATTCGATCTTCTTCAGTTATATCGGTTTTATCTAAGAAGTCATGAATTTTTTCAATTTCATCTTCATCCTCTATAATTAGTTCTGGTTCATGTTTAATTGCAATTTCTGTTAAAATAAATTCCGATTGATTTTCGTCAGTAAACAAAATAGTTTCCTTTTCCAAAATACTTCCTGCCATTTTTCTCAATCAATTTCTTCTAAGAAAAGAAAATTTTTAATCACAAATAAATTAACGAAAAAAGATGGAATTTCTTACCTAATTCAAATATTCCAATTTATTTTGTTTATTTTCAATATTAATTATTTTAAGTTTTTGTTTTATATCAATTCCAAAAAACAAATCAAAAGAATTACGAATGTCAAATGTCAAATACTGTCTGGAAAATGGAACAAAAACAAAATCATTGCCATATTTGAATTGGATGGGAGTTGAATTGACAAATATTGCCGTACGGCGAATTCAGTTAACGGAAAATTCAAATGTCATGTCAGTTGAGTTTTCCGTGAATTATGTTTACAAATATCTTGAAATATTTAAAAATAAGAATTAAATCATCAAATAGCAAAATGCTTCGATAGTAATCCATTATAATATTTACTGAATTTATTGTTCACAGCTTTCGATTTCAGGGCTCACACAAAATACATAGTAGAATCCCACAACTCCAGTTGACAAAGGTGTCTTTAATTCGAAAATTAAATTTTTAACGAAAAAAAGCTAATAATATTTAATAATTTCCATGAAAAATTGACATACTTAGAAAAATATGGAAGTGATTTCAAATTCAGATCAAAATATAAACAATTTCATACAAATTTGAAATTATTTTTATCGTTTTGAGATTTTTACTCCTTTTATGTATGGTAAAAGGTGTCCCGGAATTCACGGAAGAAATAATGGTGATAGCAAACAAAGATTTATAATTTAAAATTATACTTTTTTTATTGATTCATAAAGTATACAGTATAGGATTATTTATGGGATAGCATGTCGGAAAAATGGCTCCACGGCTTTGCTGGCACATGCGCACTCTTTTGTTGTAGTGTTCTATGACCATTTTGCATAACTGCATAAATGCGGCTGAATTTCGTTGATGAAGTGTTCAATTTCCTCCTTTAAGGCGTGAATGGTCGTATGCTTGTTGGCATAAACTTTTGACTTCAAAAAACCCCAAAGAAAAAACTCCAAAGGCGTTAAATCACATGATCTGGGCGATCAATTCTGATCACCAAAACGGGAAATTACACGACGGGGAAATCACTCATGCAATAATTGAATTGTTTCTCGGCATCGTCTTGCTGAAACCACATGTCATTCACATCCATGTCTTGCAATTTAGGCACAAAAATCTGGATTATCACGTCGGGATAGCGCGCACTATTAACTGTTATTACCTAAGAAGCCACATTTTCCAATGATGCCTCCAGCCCAAAATCCACACCAAACAGTGACACGTTGTGGCTGCATTCGTTTCTCAACAAACACTCTGAACCACAAATGCACAATTAACTAAGCCATCAAGATGAAAATGAGCCTCATCGCTGAAGTTGATTCTGTTCATCATTTTTAAAATATTGCTCAACAATGAAAACGCGTTGTTCTTTCGCGTGTAGTGCTCAATTTTTAATAAGCCTGAACTGTCAGCTGTCATGCTGTCTTTTTTTTCGTTGGCAGCACTTTATTGCACAAATGCCGCAAAATTTAAATCATTAATGAATTGTGGGACACCCTTTATTTATAAATACCGGAAATTGATGTTCTCTAGCAACTGAAAAACACATTTTTTTTTATTAATATTGCATTCTCTATTCTCTCATTACAATTCTTTATTTAGTTGAAAGGAAAGGACAAGTGATGTCACAAAATGTTTGAAGATAAAAATTCAAAATGCCCGCCATGCGAAGTGCATATTCTGTGTATATTTTTCATTCATGGTTTTTCACCAGTATGCGTCATCATATGCCTTTTAAGACTACCATTTCGGGTAAATGAACTATTACAGTGATCGCATTTGAATGGTTTTTCACCAATATGCGTCATCATATGCTGTTTAAGATTACCACTTCCCGTACAAGAATGATTGCAGTGATCGCATTTGAATGGTTTTTCACAGGTATGCGTCATCATATGCTGTTTAAGACTACCAGTGTGCATAAATGTACTATTACAGTGATCACATTTGAATGGTTTCTCACCAGTATGCATTCTCATATGGGTTTTAAGATGACCCCTTTCCGTAAAAGAATGATTACAGTGATCACATTTGAATGGTTTTTCACCAGTATGCCTTCTCATATGCTTTTTAAAATCACCACTTCCCGTCCAAGAATAATTGCAGTGATCGCATTTGAATGGCTTCTCACCAGTATGCGTCATCATATGCTGTTTAAGATTACTACTTTCCGTAAATAAACTATTACAGTGATCACATTTGAATGGTTTTTCACCAATATGCGTTCTCATATGATTTTTAAGACTACACCTTTCCGTAAAAGAATGATTGCAGTGATCGCATTTGAATGGCTTCTCACCAGTATGCGTCATCATATGCTGTTTAAGACTATCACTTTGCATAAATGAACTATTACAGTAATCGCATTTGAATGGTTTTTCACCAGTATGCGTTCTCATATGCTTTTTAAAATCACCACTTCCCGTACAAGAATAATTGCAGTGATCGCATTTGAATGGTTTTTCACCAGTATGCGTCATCATATGCCTTTTAAGATTACCGCTTTCCCTAAAAGAATGATTGCAGTGATCGCATTTGAATGGTTTTTCACCAATGTGCGTCATCATATGCCTTTTAAGACTACCATTTTCCGTAAAAGAATGTTTGCAGTGATTACATTTGAATGGTTTTTCACCAGTATGCGCCATCATATGGGTTTTAAGACTACCATTTTGCGTAAATGAACTATTACAGTAATCACATTTGAATGGTTTTTCACCAGTATGAGTTCTCATATGCTTTTTAAGATTACCCCTTTGCGTAAAAGAATGATTGCAATCATCGCATTTGAATGGTTTTTCACCAGTATGTTTTCTCATATGGGATTGAAGATTACCACCGTTTTTAAATGAAAGATTGCAGTTGTGGCATTTAAATGGTTTTCCATCAAAATGGACATGATAATGAGATCGCTCACATTTATTGCATTTAGAATTGCGTTTCCACTTATGAAATCTCAAATGGGCATCCAGCTTCTGGTTGGAAGTATATATTTTCTTACACTGTGTACATGAAAATTCCTGCTTAGAGTTGTTTAAAATCTCATCCACCGTCGTTGGGTAAAACTCAGTACATTCAGATTGCTCATGACTTTGAATGTGCAATGATAAAGTTTCGGTGCTTAAAAATCGTTCTTCACACGTTACACAACTGTGCCAAACCAAATTTAATCGATCTTCTTGGGTTATATCGTTTTTGTGTAAATATTGACGAATTTTCTCAGTTTCAATTTCATCTTCGATTATTAATTCCGGTTCTTGTTTAATTGAAACTTCTGTTAAAATTAACTCCGGTGATTCATTTTCTTCACAGCATTTTGCAACAAATGAAATAGTCCTGATTTCTGACAATTCTTCAATGATTTTTCCTATCAAAAAATATACTTTATTAAAAATGTTGTTTCTATCGTCTCGAAAGTTTAGTTTAAAATTACTTAAAACTAGGTAACAAAAGAAAAGGAAATCAAAGAGCACTACTTGAGCCCCCCGACTTGCAAAAACATGTAAGAATATCAAAAATTAAAATTGGAGTTACCAACATCATTCCAGCGTAATAAAATTGAAATTTTTTGTTTTTCCTTTATACTAAATATCACAATAGTTGCTTATTTGTACTATAAGTAAGTCAATAAGGCACATAACATGAAGTATGCTCAAAAACAACAAAAGAGCAAATCCTACACTACTTTCAGACCAGGTGTAACTGATACCTCCGAAATTAGTTCAGTTTTCTCCCATAAAAAGTGTATTAGCTAAACGTTTCTCATTTCATTACAATATGGTTGCTAAGAAGCACTACAAACATTTGAATTAAAACTTTTTCCTACTCCTGCTCGTTTTATTTGCCACTTACCCTGCTCCAGGGTAGGGTATGGCAAATAAAACAGACCTCATATGTTCGAACATTTAAACACTTATGTTGATCACGATTAAAATCATTACTTGATTTATTTATTTATTATCACTTACTTTGATTTATCAGTACCCACGTATAAAGAACTGAAGAGGTTCACGTGCTATCCTCTGTAAATTTCCAGAGAAGTTCTTTTGTAAAATTCCAATGTATGCATTTCAGTTCCCGAGGGGCTCATTAAATCGGCACAGCTCTTGTTGATGATGCTTATCGGAGATGCATAGTATTGAGTACCAAGTTGGCAGTCCCTATTTCTAAGAAAGATGTTTTTAACTATGGGATTAGGGTGGTCTTTTAAACTATTGACCCTTTTTGAGGCCAGACGTAGCATATAGAAAATTAAAGGCGTTACTCTTGATTTAGTATATCGAGTGTTGTTAGGATGCCATTTTCCGCCCGGTCTTCTATATTTTGAAAGACAGTATCTGATTATTTCGCGTTCGAAAATCTGCAGTTCCGTTGCTACGTTTGGCGTTATAAACAGCCAAATTCCGAAAGCATAGGTAATAACTGGTCTTATCAAGAGTTTGTACATTGGAAGTTTGGTTTGGTGAATTCGGTGTCGTCAGCATAAAATATGACATGTTATTGGCGTTTTCGCCAGGGGAATCAGATAAGAAAATATTGAATAGTTTGGGACCAAGTATAGAGCCCTTCGGGACTCCTGATTTAACCTCTATCACATCTGAAATTTCGTTTTTAATTTGAGTAAATAGCTTTCTATTTTTCAAGAAGTCAACTATCATTTTTAGGAGTTCTACTGGGCACTTAAGCGAAAGTGATTTGTAGATTAGGCCTTTAGACCAGACATTGTCGATGGCTTCCTCAAGGTCTATAGCACAGGCAACTGTACATTTTTGCTGTCGGAGATTGTGCAGGGCGTGCTCTGTGGAATGTGCACGTTCGAATCCAAATTGTGAGTGTTTGGATTATGTTATTGTCTTCGCAGAAAGTCTTCACCTTGATCAAAAGGCATTTCTCAAGAATTTTCCCAAAGTTAGATAGCATAAATATAGGTCTAAAAATTTTATTGTTATTTGAATTTTCGTCTTCTGCTAGCGGTATTAATTTAGCTACTTTCCAAGCCTTGGGAAAGTATCCATTATTTAAACAGTTGTTAATAATATGTAATGTTGTCCCCAACCTCAATGAGTTCGGAATGTACCGCCGTACAATTATTTACCGATTCAGTCAACGAAGCAATGTGATGGTCAATTTCACCGTTGCTTAAATCTCGGTCTTCAGAGGGTAAAGACACTGATATTTCAGAGGCTAGGTTATTTCGAAAATTATTCCAATTGGTTTTTTTAAAAGATCTAAATGTACATGGGTCAGATTTAAAAGGGTCGAACTTTTTAAAATTTCGACTTAAGAGTATTGCAAAGTGACCGGAGGCGTAAGGTTGAATATTACAATTAAAGCTGTCAGAGTTCAAATCATTCAGGACTGATGAAGACACTAAGAAAAAGACTATGTGAGATGAGGATCTGGGAAATGTTGGCGCAGCATTTATAATTTGTAAATTTAGAAAAGGTCCGTTCATGAACCATGAATTCCGTTGAGATTTCTTTTCGAGTCTCCGTAGTATTTATGTCTGGCGTTGAAATCTTCACAAAAAATAGCTCCATTATATTGAAGCGATAACCGGTAAAGGTAATTCAAGTCGTTTTTGATAGCATTACCTAGATTACCGGGAATATATATCGCTGCAATCAATAATTTTTTGCAGATTCCATCATGATCCACGTATGCTACTGAAATTAAAGACGCTGAGATTAATAGGAAATCAAGAAAAATTGTTTCAACTCCTCTTTTTGATTAGAATCGTTCCTAAATATTTCATAATCATTAAAAATTGCTAAAAACAAAAATATCATAGTGGTCCCTGGTAAAAAAAAAGGTTGGGAACCACTGGTATAGAATAACATGAATTCTACCGAAAAGTTCATCGTCATTTTGAAACTGTCTGAGATCTCAATTTTTCAGAGCATTTCATAAGACACCATTGAAATTTCATCGATGAACAGAAACTTGATATCTTTCCATTGATTCCGCATTACTTGTAGATAATGGGCCACGAATATGTTTTGAATTAAATAATTGAGGTTAACAAATTTGCAAACTGTAGTGTTTAGTTTCTGGGTGTAACAGCAAATAGCATGGAAAACTTCCTGGAATTTCCTTTCACACGTAAGTTTGATGCACTTTTTCTTAAAATGTGCGAATTCTCATTATTGCTGTATCAGAAAACGTTTTTATAGTCTTTATTTAATTATAAATAATCAAACAGAAATTATGTTAATTCATAATTTAGAAAAAAGTTGTTTTTTTAATCAAGTTTGAATCTAAATCCAAGCGCAAAAACCTTTTTCATTTTTATATAAATTAAAACAAAAAGTACCAGTGACTGTCGTTTTTTAATCAAAATAGGGGCGATTCTTAAAATTCATCTAAGATCTTGTAAAATTCAGCATTTTCAGTTTTAAATGTCTGTTTTTGGTTTTAAGGTTTCCAAAAAATGAGGCTTTACGTATGAAATGACTTTCGGCTATTGGTTTAGACTAGAAAAAATACGCAGGCTTATAAATATTTTTAATTATTATTTAATAATTTAATTCTGTAGCGGTTAAATGGAAATTTGATTTCTGAAATAAATAACGCCAACAATTTTTTGCAATTCGAATGTTTCAGAAAACATGAGCATTTACAATGCTGCCCCTCCGAAATCCTATTGTTAACGCCGGCACTAAGCCACAATGTATAAGCAATAGAAATGCAAGAGCGCAAGCTTGAAAATAACTTCAGTTTCCCGTGTGCACGTGTCCTAACCTGTTCTCTTTAATCAAAGCCTAGGCCTAAGTCCCGCCGCACACTTGAGCTAAACGAACCAAACCACGTGAGCTAAGTTTCTCGTTGAAAGTGAAAAATTCAGCATTTGCATTGATCGTCGCACACTTGAGCGAACATATGACACTACGTCACCTGGTCATGAGAGACACGAACTAAGCTCGCGCACGTAGTTCAGGCCTCAACTACGCGAACGAGCTTCGCTGGCATCGCTAACACTGATATATATGTACTTTTGACATTATACAGTCGAAAATCGATGCTTGCAAAAGTGTAGTATGTCTTCTATCTTGTCGACATAAATATGTAAGAACTCGGGATCGGTTAAATTGGACAAAAGGGTATGAAATTCGACATATTTCATACGTTTCATCACAAACGGTGAACACCAAACGCTTCTTTTCGCTTTCCTTTCAACAAAACTCAATAAAATATCTTGTTCAAATTCCTCTTCAGGCATACCTGATTCGGAATCTAGGTCTAGTAATAATTAGTCGATACTGTACTCGCAAATTATATCTCTCTGACGACTCAAATATAACTTATGGCATGAATTTACCGCCGCGTAGCTTAGTTCAAGTGTACAGCGGGGTTAGCCAGCTCAGCTAAGATATGTAACTACAGCGAGGCTCGCCCGCATAACTTAACTCAAGTGTAATTTCCAATAAATTTCAATTTTTCCTTTTTTTAAATATGTAACAAAAATGTTTTATCAAATTGACAACATTTAAAACAAGGCTCACCAGTATCCATACGGCAATGTACTACTAGGCTTTCCTTTAAAGCATATGAATCATCCCACTCAAATGGTTTTTGTTCAGTATCCGACTCAGTATTATTCGAAACGTTCATTGCAGTTTCTTCAGATTTTATGTGAGTTTCGTTGTGCAATAATAAATCTTCGATACTTAAGAAACGTTCTTCGCAAATTGCACAACTATGCCAAATCAAATTCATTCGATATTCTTCAGTTAACATATATCGGTTTTATCTAAGAATTCATGAATTTTTTCAGTTTCATCTTCATCCTCTATAATTAGTTCTGCTTCTTGTTTAATTGCAATTTCTGTTAAAATAAATTCCGACTGATTTTCGTCAGTAAATAAAATAGTTTCCTTTTCCAAAATACTTCCTGCCATTTTTCTCAATCAATTTCTTCTAAGAAAAGAAAATTTTTAATCACAAATAAATTAGCCAAAATGGATGGAGTTTCTTACCTAATTCAAATTTTTCAATTTATTTTGTTTATTTTCAATATTAATTATTTTAATTTTTGGTTCTAGGACCACGTTACTCCAGCCTTACTTGGCCAAAGCACTGCTTTATAACGCCAACTTTTATCTTTAATGTTGTATTTTCCCAATTATAAGATAATTATTCCTTCTCGAACAAATTGTATTATTTCTTCTAAATTCTTAGATATATTATTGACGAGAAAATCACTTAAGTTATTAAATTTACTTAATTCTTTAAAATGCTTTCTGATTTCAGTATGCTTTGTACAGTCAAAAAATATGTGTTTTAAAGTTTTCTGAATCCACAAATGTCACTTTTAATTTACTTAAGGCTACCTTCCCAAATGTATGTTTCACCATAATCCTATTACTAATTTGATATCAATTGGTTTCATTTTGGATTTTATATACCATGGTGTCTTAACAGGTGTCTGCCAAATTTTTGCAAATTCCCTGCCTTTATTTTGTGCTGTCCTTTTATAATCTACAATCCATTCTTCCCATAGTATATCTTTTATCTGATTAAAAGCCTCTTTCATTGATCGATTTTCATTCACTAATACACCGTCTTCCACCGCTTCCTGTATAATCTTATTCCACGATTTTTATGCCCTATGGTAGGTACTACCAGAGGGTATATTAGTTTTGTCACTAAGTGTGTAACGCATAGAAATAATCATCGCAGAAAAATTTCAAGGGTATGGTTGTGCAGGGAATCAAAAGTTATATCGATTTATGCATGTCCGTCCGCCCGTCTGTGGACAAGATAACTCAAAAAGCGACATCCGATTTTGTTGAAATTTAGAATGTAAGTTGGTTATTCCATAACTGCGTTTGGTATTGTATTTGAGCAAAATCGATCCACGGGGGGCAAAGTTATAGAGGAAAAACCAGGGTGACCAGAAAGTTTTGTCGTTTTTTTGGTTATGGTTTTTCGGATGTAATTGGAAAATTTGTCAATCGATTTTGTTTAAATTAATTATACAGATTAACTACATAAGTAGACGATACTATGTTAAATTTCAGTCACATCAGTCCAAGGATAGTGGAGAAAGAAATAGTTCTAGCTTAAAATAAGCCTGTTCATAAAGTTTTTCTAATGTATTTTAAAAATTTATATACGGATTTGAATCAAATTTACGAAACGTGTTTACGCTATTAGACTCCAGCCTACCTCTGAATTTGGGCAAATTTGAGAATGAAGAAATGAAGTTATGGAGAGAAAAACCTTAAAATATTCAGTTAAATAGAAAGTTCGTGGCGTTTTTGCCCAATAGATGGCTTTAGAATCGTATAACTTTAGTAGTTCTAATCCTATCAAGTTATATTATAGCGCCAGGAGCTGACCAGAAAGCTTCGTCGTGTTTTTATATGGTTTCTCGGATTTAACTGGAAAATTTGTGAATCAGTTTTGTTTAAATTATATATATTGGCTAAATACGTAAATAGACGATACCATGTTAAATTTGAGCAACATCGGTCCAAGGATAGTGGAGAAAGAAATAATCCTAGGAGAAAATAAGTATGTCCATAAAATTTTTTTGATGTGCTTTAAAAACTGACATGCTGATTTGCGGATTGGATTTATCCTATTAGGGTCTAGGTTACCTGCAAATTAGAGAAAATTTTGGAAAGAGCAAACAAAGTTATGAAGAAAAAACCTTGAAATACTATTAGATTTGACTGTTTTTCTGTCCTATTTCTACCATACGGCATCAAAAAATCGGCTGTAGGCCGATTTTAAGTTACTATATGTTTTTGGATAAAATTTTTTATAGTTCTCCTTTATTGTTATAGTGCTTGATGAGATATTATTCCTCAATTCCGTTTCAATGCATTTTATGTCCGAATTCAAATTCATCAGACTGTTTTTTTGTTTCAGTTTATTATACGAAAATTCCTGAAAGTGCTTTTAGCAATTGTTTCCACCTCCACAATTATGGGATAGTGGTTGCTGCCAGTTATTTTGTGTTTATCAACTCTCCAAGAAATATTATTAATAATGTTAGTAATTGCTATGTCAAGAATTGATTTGGTATTATTAATCTCGAAAGTAAAGTGTGGAGGAGAATGGCGTGAAAACCAGCGTATTGGAATGTCAAATCAATTCAAATACATATGTTTTCTATCCGACTACCCACATTGACGTGAAAACGTCGGAGCCACCGCAACAAGTTTGTTAAAATCCAAAAACCAACGCGAAAACCAAAATATACTAACCTCACTTCGTGTTTGTTTACCTTTTTTGTGATAATCAAATTCTTATTGAGGGTAAAAGTTATATGTTTTAAATGGTTATTTCATTTTATATAATTAACTTCACAAACTTATTGAAAAAGAAGGAATTTATTTTCGTAAATAAAATCAATTTACACTATACTTGGTTACGTTATTGTGTTCACATAAAATTTGAATACGATTTTTGACATTCGAATACGTTGGCTTTCGCGATGGTTTTCGCGGCATTCTGCTCTAAGCATAAAATCTGCTGTATTTAGGCATCTGCGAAAATTCTTTAACATGAATTGATGCACCCCCATGCCCTGGCTTTGGCATTCATATCACCTAATATTAGGATGTTGTTAAATCTCTGAATTTGGTGTTCAATATTATTCAGTTCTATTTCTAAGTCATCATTCTTTGTACTGGGGTTAATATACATAATGATGATGGTGATATTAGTTGATAAATTTTTCGTTTTTACTGCCATAAAGTCTACAGATATAGTTTCTACTTTAATTCCCTTATTATAAAACGACCTATTCCTCCACCATTATTTCCTTCTCTAAAATATCCTTTAAAATTGTAATTATTAATATTGTAACTTCTAATTTCATTTTTTTGCCATGTTTCATTTAAAATCATAATATCTAAATTATTTTTCCTAATAAACAGTTCTACTAGTTCTAAGTTACCCTTTTTCTCTATACTTTGTATGTTATATTGACTTATCCGCAATGGGAATTATGTTAATCATATGGCAGTCATAATCCTCTGCCTGATTTGTTAAAAGGATGAATTCTTCAAATTGGTTTTCTGTTATTAGTCCTTGTTATTTTATTTCTATTCATAAATAATTTTTGCACAAAATCCACCATCTTTTCAAGATTACCTATTTTTTTCTTCAGTGCACTTATTTCCTTTTTTCCTCCGTAGTGTTTATTACATCGTTTACCTTGTCCACCTAGGACACTACCACCTTTTCCATTGGTTTGATCTTCAATGCTTCACTAAAAGGACATAGTTTGTATAACACTCTGTTTGATTCTTGTTGGTTATCTCTGACTAGAATTTTCAATTTGTTTTTCCTTTTTTCGCCAATTTTTGGAAAATCATTCTTATTCTCTTCAAAGTCCTTCTGATTAGCACTAATAATATTTCCTAACCTTGCATTAGCTTCTATTCTAGATAAGTTTTCGATAATCATAATTTTTTAAATTAAAACGCCTTTGTTTTCGCTGAAAGTAATTTCACATCTCCCATAACCAATCTTATCTACATTTATTATGTTTTTGATTGCTTTATCCTTTAACATTTTACATAATCTTAGCGGATTTATTCCTCTTCTTACATCCTCTCCTCATAAATTTCATCCACATAAATAATATAAGGAGCCATATTGTGCTCATCATAATAAAAATTTTCATACCTTTTTTCCGGGTTAGTATTACATATATCCTTCACTAACGTTTTATCTTTTAAATTTTTCTCTATATTCAATGGTGTCATTATTTCGTTATTATAATCCATTTTGAAACTGATTATTGATTGTGGTTTTTCCTCTTTTAAACTTAGGGCTAGAACCTCTTCCGCTTCTCGAACGCGATCTAGACTTTTCCATCATACTCCTTTTCCCCAGATAATGAAGAAAACAGCAAAAATAAAAATTCTACATTTTTCTGAAAAACAAAAATTTATGCAGCAAAAAGTCATCCGTACTCAACGGAGTTTCACAGCCAACTGAAGTTTTTGTTTTATATCAATTCAAAAAAACAAGTCAAAAGCATTTCGAATGCCAAATGTCAAATACTGTCTCGGAAATGGAACAAAAACATAAGCATTGCCATATTTAAAATAGATAGGATTTGTAATCTTGCTGTGCGGCGAATTCAGTTAACGGAAGATTCAAATATTATGTCAGTTTAGTTTTCCGTGAATTATGTTTACAAATATTTTCAAATATTTAAAAATAAAAATTAAGTGATCAAATTGCAAAAAGCTTTGATGGTAATCCATTATAATATTTACTGAATTTATTGTTCAAGACTTTCGATTTCTGTGCTCACACAAAATCCACAGTAGAATCCCACAACTCCAACTGACAAAGGTGTCTTTAATTTGAAAATTGAATTTTTAACGAAAAAAAATATTTAATAATTTCCATGAAAAATTGACATACTTAGACAAATATGGAAGTGATTTCAAATTCAGATCAAAATATAAACAATTTCATACAAATTTGAAATTATTTTTATTGTTTTCAGATTTTCACTCCTTCTATATGTATGGTAGGTAAAAGGCGTCCCGGACCTCACAGAAAAAATAATTTTGATAGAAAATACAGATTTATAATTTAAAATTATACATTTTTTATTGATTCATAAAGCATACAGTATAGGGTTATGTATGGGATGGAATGTCGGATAAATGGCTCCACGGCTTTACTGGCACATGCGCACTCTTTTGTTGTAGTGTTCTATGACCGTTTTGCATAACTGCATAAATGCGGCTGAATTTCGTTGATGAAGTGTTCAATTTCCTCCTTTAAGGCGTGAATGATCGTATGCCTATTGGCATAAACTTTAGACTTCAAAAAACCCCAAAGAAAAAACTCCAAAGGCGTTAAATCACATGATCTGGGCGGCAAATTCTGATCACCAAAACGGGAAATTACACGACCGGGAAATGACTCATGCAATAATTGAATTGTTTCTCGGCACCGCCTTGCTGAAACCACATGTCGTTCACACTCATGTCTTACAATCTAGGCACAAGAATCTGTATTATGTCGCGATAGCGCGCACCATCAACAGTTATTACCTAAGAAGCCACATTTTCCAATGATGCCTCCAGCCCAAAATCCACACCAAACAGTGACACGTTGTGGCTACATTCGTTTCTCAACAAACACTCTGAACCACAAATGCAACAATTAACTAAGCCATCAAGAGGAAAATGAGCCTCATCGCTGATGATTTTGTTCATTATTTTTAAAATATTGCTCAATGAAAACGCGTTGTTCTTTCGCGTGTAGTGCTCCATTTTTAATAAGCCTGAACTGTCAGCTGTCATGCTGTCTTTTTTTTCGTTGGCAGCACTTTATTGCATAAATGCCGCAAAATTTAAAACATTAATAAATTGTCGGACACTCTTTATTTATAAATAGCGGAAATGGATGTTCTCTAGCAACAGAAAAATGCATTTTTCTTTATTAATATTGTATTCTCTATTCTCTCATTACAATGCTTTATTTAGTTGAAAGGAAAGCACAAGTGATGTCATAAAATGTTTGAAAGTAAAAATTTATAATGGCCGACATGCAGAGTGGATATTCTGTGTATATTTTTTCATTCATGGTTTTCACCAGTATGTATCTTCATATGGGCTTGAAGAGTAGATTTATGTCCAAACAAACGGCCGCATTGTTCACATTTGAATGGTTTTTCACCAGTGTGCGTTCTCATATGCCTTTTAAGATTACCACTTTCCGTAAAAGAATGGTTACAGTGATCGCATTTGAATGGTTTTTCACCAGTATGCGTCATCATATGCTTTTTAAGATTACCACTTTGCGTAAATCGATGTTTGCAGTGATCACATTTAAATGGTTTTTCACCAGTATGCGTTCTCATATGCTTTTTAAAATCACCACTTCCCGTACAAGAATGATTGCAGTGATCGCATTTGAATGGTTTTTCACCAGTATGCGTCATCATATGTTTTTGAAGAGTATCATTTCACGGAAGTTCGAATACGACAGTCAAATAGAGTAGTCGAATTTTAAATCCTGTGTAAAATATTAGGAATAAAATTAAAATTAATTTGAATTTGAATATATAGTATATACAGTTTAGTTTGTGAAAAAGTATAATTATAATTTCATTATAAATGTATTTTACATGAAATCATATAAAATGTGATAAATTATAAGATTTGTGACCTTTGCGCTGCATAGACAGTTAGACAAAAAATTTTGAAAAAAATACAGTACATTAAAACAATAAGTGGAAAAAAAAACATAGGCTGTGTTCGAAGTGAAAAAAAAAAATTATTATCATTAATTAATTGTGGTGTTAATTAAAATAAAAAAATAATAAATTAGTTTATATACAATATATTTCTTAGAACAGTAAAAAGTACAATAAATAAAACAAAAAAGTGGATACAAATAATGACATAGATAAAAAGTGTTTTATTAATAAAATGCCAAAAAAAAAAATTCAAAGAAAAACAAATAAAAGATCTCGCTCAGCTGGTGGAGCGGCAGATACATTAACGCAAATACTAAAACAAACAAATAATGAGGACAGTCTAAATACAGCAATAAAAATTGTAGCTGACGCCAAACTAGTATCTGCTAGAACCGCCACTAGCAATAGTAATATTTATATAAATAACCTTTGTGAAAATAATTTTACAGGTAGTATGTCTACGCCAAAGATGGAATCACCAAGAAAAAGCGAAGAATTATATCAACAAGAAATCAAAGAGCTAAAAGAAGAAAACAGAAAACTTAGCGAACACAACAAAAGTCTACACCAGAGAGTGGAAAAGTTCGGCACCGAAATCCAAGCCCTTCGACAACAGATACAAGTTAGTATGCAACAATCGCCATTAAACAGAAACAAAAAGCGTAAAAATACTAATAATAATAACAAAAACTTGACACCTCCAAATGATGAGATCTACACAAATAGATATCAAGCCATCGCTCCACAAGATGATAATAATGGAGACGAAATGTTAATGGATTCGTCAAAATCTGACGAAGATGATGAAGAATTCCCGAGCATAGACCCATTAACACAACTGAAAAAAAATAACAATAAACTAAAAGCTAATAAAAAGGATAATACTACTATTAATAATATTAATATTGAAATTAATGAAAATAAAAACGAATTAAATAATAAAAAAAACACCAGAACATCGATTCAGGCATACATTTGTCGTCGTTTATTGCCACCTTTTTTGAAAATTTTCCCTAATATGAAAAAAAGGGTTTGCCACCTCGCTAAATCTAATTTCGAAAAGGAAATTATTTATACTGTCGGGAAATTTATTGCCACCAATTTTTCTGACGTGTTTTGTAACTAGTCAGTATTTTTCCGTTAGTAAATTGTATGAAAGATTTCGTCAATTTTAAATCAAAAATTTTTTTTCTGTTTAACGATTAATTCTCAATTAAATTAATTTTTACTTTGGTACTATTTAGCACTAAACTAAATAAAATTATTTTTCTCTTTTAGAAAAATAATAATTTTACCAAAAAAAATTTTTAGTTAAAAAAATAAATTAACAAAAAATGACAATGTATTCTCCGAATAATAAAAACATATGTTTCGAACTCAATGACTAAATGCATGTTCACTTACACACAAACTGATGCATTTTATCAACCATATGTGGTGTCTTGGAAAAGTGACTTCGAATGTCGACAAATGTAGCCTGAATCGCTGTTCTGGTATAGAAAAACTTCCACCCATTAACATTTTTAACCAAAATATAAACTTGATCCAAAAAGCAATCTCAGAAAAACTTCAAACAAAAAATTTTTTAATTAAGAGAATTAGTGCAAATAAAGCATCAATTTTTGCAACAGAATTGAAGGCATATGACGAGATCAAGAAATTATTAGAACAATGTTCCACCCCGTATTTTACTTATACACCAAGAACTCTGAAACCTCAAACATTCCTTCTTAAGGGTATTGACCCTAGTACCAAGCCTGAAGATATACTTATAGAACTTCAAGAAAAGGAACCAGAAATTGGTAACTTAAAGTTTCTAAAAGTGTCTCAATTCAGCACAATTAAGTCAAGAACAGAAAATAAAAAATTACCCATGTACATTGTACAGATCTCTCCAGAATCAAATATTAATGGACTAAAGCAAATTAGACATATCATGAATCAAATTATTCGATTTGAAAAATTACAAAATAACGATGTTTTACAATGTCGTAAATGTAAGCGGTTTGGACATTCCATTAATAACTGCGGTATGGATTTTCGTTGCATCAAATGCAACGAAAAACATAGTCCCGGAGAATGTAAAATTTCTGAAAATACGGAAAAAAAAATATCTTTTGCGTAAATTGTCAAAGTAACGGACATCCTGCTTCATACAGAGGATGTCCTAAATATATAGCTATGAAGAAATTGATTCGCCAAAAAATTTCCGAAAAACAAAGCAAAGCTCAAGAGAACGCAAAATTTATGAATAATTTTATTCAACCTAACATAAGTTTTTCAAAAATAATTAAAAACTCTAATGCAAAAACTACTAGTGTAATAAATAATAACACACAAATCACCACACCTAACGAGAATATACAAAGCCCGAGCAGTAATTTAAATAACAATAACCTTAACGAAATCTTTAAATTGCTCAAATCACTAGAAAATCGTCTAGTTGGAATCGAAAACAAACTGGGAGTGCATTCCGAAAAAATCTCGGTATTATACGATATTCTCGATCCCCGCAGCTAAATGGCGAATCAAAACAGACTTCAAAATCATACAATACTACCCGTCAGAACTTCACCTACCCTTGACTTCAACATTTACACAATAAATGTTAATTCCATAATAACTAACGTTAGACGGGCAAATTTGACAAATTTTATGAAACTTCATAACGCGGATGTGGTTCTGTTGAGTGAAACCAAACTCAGGAAAATCCACAAAGTCTCACTGAAAGACTATAACATAATAAGGACAGATAGACCCAGAGCGAAACAAGCGGGCGGAACAGCGATTGTCATACGGAAAAATATCGCGTACGAACACATCCAAAATTATATAATTCTCAATCACAAAACGTTAGAGACGACGATCGCTAAAATAAAATTGGCACGTAATCAAAACTTGTTTATTGTGTCTGTATACGCCAAACACGAAGCTGATAATAAGTTTTTGGCGGAGTTGAACTTTTTATTTGAAGCACTACACCTGAACAATTTGAACAATTTCTATGTTATTGGTGGTGATATAAATGCCAAACACAGAAACTGGAAAAACGCGGTCAATAACACGCGAGGAACAAAACTTGTCAATTGGCTCGATTATAACACAATGGCCTACAGATTAAAATTGGTAACAGGTAGAACACCAACGTTTAACCGAGGAAACTCATATTTGGATATGTTTCTAATAGATAACCGTCTTTCATTTGAAGTTGAACAAGAATTTTCCAACGAGCATAACGAACCATTGACAAACTGTTTACGCACAATCAACTATGACAGTGACCATGACGCAGTACAACTAAAAATACAATATACAAGAGAATCCGAATTTAATATTCTAAATAATGTATATACGAATTATCAGACAGACACACTGAATTACAAAAATGTAAATTGGAAAAAATTTAAAAAAAAAATGACGGCCTTCTATGAAAACAAAAATATCCAGATACCAACGAATCGGAACCTAGAAAACACAGAAATTAACCATTTTATAGATAAGATCAATTCTGTTGTAATCGAGACAATTGACAAAACAGTACCGAAAATGTCGAACAATATTGACTCCGTCAAAAAGTATATGTCGCAAAGAATGAGAAGCTTAACTGCGTACAAAAATAATATTGTTAGTAAACTGAAAAACTATATACGTGTCAATTATTCATATCTAAACGATGGCTCTGAAGACCAAGTCGTCAAACGTTACAAATCAATTATTAATAACGTCAGAATACTGCTAAAGCAAAATATGACAAATAATATTAATAACTATTGGAAGAAAAAGATTGAAAATATATCACCAAAGGATCCAGTCAATATGTATCCTAATATCAACAGAATTTTTCGTCCAAAAAGCATATCAGAAATAAAAAAACTTTCGATAGAGGATAATCAACAAAAAAGGGACATGATGAACGATGGCCAAATCTCTATCAATCAACTTCCGATCGAAGACGGGAAAATTCTTACAAAACTCTAAATTGAATAAATTAAATGTACTAGGTTACTTTTTTCAAGATGTTCAGAAAGAAATTCCCTTCAACGTAAATAACCCTACCCATAATGTGGTCAGAAATACATTCGACAATTTTCTAATCCAACACAACAGCGCAATAATCTCCAAACAAACAATCCTTCAGTTTTCTCCTACGCTTAACGCGAACGATATTCCTGATGAACTCTTGAATAACTATTTTACATCTACAGACATATTGATTGAAATATTTCGAACATTGAATAATAAAAAATCTACGGGTAATGATCACGTCCCAAATATCGTATTGAAACACTTACCTGTCTCAATTATAAAAGATTACTGCACACTTTTCAATAATTTATTAAATAACAGTGTCTTTCCAAAAATGTGGAAAACTGCAAAGGTTTTTGCAATCCCAAAAAGGGACAAAGACTTAAGTTCAGTATGAAACTATCGTCCGATCAGTTTACTACCAAATATCAGTAAAGTATTTGAAAAAGTAATAAAAAAATCGATACTTCATTTCACAGAAATTGGAAATATTATACCCACTAACCAGTACGGTTTCAAACGTAGGCACTCTACAACACATGCAATATCAAAACTAGTATCAGACATAATATGGCACAAAAACAAACAAGAAGCAACTGGGGCATGTCTTATAGATTTTGAAAAAGCGTTTGATACCGTCTGGCTCAAAGGTTTAATATACAAACTAATCAACTATTCAATCTATCCACAACACCTAACTAGATTGATTTATGAAATGATAATAGATAAGGAATTCTACTTAACTGATGGCAATAAACGAACGGAACAAACTTACAGAATTCAAAATGGGTTGCAACAAGGCACTGTAAATTCTCCAATCTTATTTAACATTTTCACGTCCGATATAAAAAAATTAAAACCACATAACTCCATTGCTTTCGCAGATGATTTAGTTATATATGACCACAGTAAAAAAATAAACGTCTTAACACAAAGTATACAAAATCATTTCAATAAAATCCAAGAATACAGTAAAAACTGGCATTTAAAAATTAATTTTAGTAAATGCGAAAGCATTTTATTTAGAACACCTCTTCATATTGCGCCACATAATATTAAGAAAAATTATAAAAAATTTCAAATTAAAAATCTTGATAACCAGTTAATTGAAACAAAAAAAGTAGTACGATATTTGGGTGTTCACCTAGATCAATTCCTTTACTTCAAAGAACACGTGAACATTAAATTGGCAAGTGCTAACAGAGCCTTCCAAAAAATAAGAAAACTTTTTTATACCAAACACCTTAATAGCCGAGTAAAAATAATTTGCTACCAATCGCTGATTCGCCCGATACTTACTTACGGATGCCCAGTATGGTATAACATCTCTCCATCCTAAATGGAAAAGATACGGGTATTTGAACGTAAATGTTTACGCACCGCGTTAGGATTGTTCAGAAATTTGCAAACCCTGCACCATTATCCTAATAAAACCTTGTATAATACTGCAAACATACATCGTTTTGATATATTCACACTCAAACTAATACGTGATCACATATGCAAAGCTGTGCAGGTATACGAAAACGATAACATCTACCTGCCCTATCATATGGATTTCGCATATTTTGAGAGTGCAAGGATAAATGGATACTTCCCACCGGAAGGATTTGTTTGTCTTGATAAGAAAGGCTATATCCAGGACCGAAATAATATCCCATCGATATATCATATTTATCGTCATTCGAACGATAAAAAGATACTTTATAACCCAAGAAATATAAAGGATATATCGAGCCAGATTAGATACTCCACGGATATCTCTTATCGTGACAAAAGACTTAATCCATACCAAAATAGTTATTGGTGGAAATGAAGGCTGTCACGTTGAGCCTTAATCAACGTCCTTGTCTAAATGTTTGTCCTGCCTTCGATGTTATTTATTTAGGTTAAGTTTTAATAAAAAAAAAAAAAAAAGAAGATAATGGTTGGAAGGTTTTCACCTCTTTTCCTTCATAATTTAAATATTTAATAAAAGAAAAAAATTATATTATTATTAAAATATTGAAAATAATAAAAAAAAGCATCTAAATAATAAATATAAATAAGAATAATGAATTTTAGTATTAGACACAGTAGCTGTAATTAGCCTTAAGTCTAGTTTTTAAGTCAAAATATGAAAAACATTTATACTTTTAGTTATAAGAAAACATGAATTGTAGTATTAAGAGGGGAAATAAAGTAAAATTTAAAAAAAAAAAAAAAAGTATCATTTCGCGCAAATGAACTATTACAGTGATCATATTTGAATGGTTTTTCACTAGTATGCGTTCTCATATGGGTTTTAAGATTACCCCTTTCTGTAAAAGAATGATTGCAGCGATCACATTTGAATGGTTTTTCACCAGTATGCGTTCTCATATGGTTTTTAAGATTGCCCCTTTGCATAAATGAACTATTACAGTGATCACATTTGAATGGTTTTTCACCAGTATGTTTCCTCATATGGGCTTGATGATTACCACCGTTTTTAAATGAAAGGTTGCAGTTTTCGCATTTAAATGGTTTTCCATCATAATGGACATGATAATGAGATCGCTCACATTTATTGCATTTAAAATTGCGTTTCCGCTTATGAAATCTCAAATGGGCATCCAGCTTCTGCTTGGAAGTATATATTTTCTTACACTGTGTACATGGAAATTCCAGCTTGGAGTTTTTTAAAATCTCATCCAGCGTCGTTGGGTAAAATTCAGTACATTCAGATTGCTCATGACTTTGAATGTGCAATGATAACGTTTCGGTGCTTAAAAATCGTTCTTCAGACGTTATACAACTGTGCCAAACCAAATTTAAGCGATCTTCTTGGGTTATATCGTCTTTGTGTAAATATTGACGAATTTTCTCAGTTTCAATTTCATCTTCGATTATTAATTCCGGTTCTTGTTTAATTGAAACTTCAGTTAAAGTTAACTCCGGTGATTCATTTTCTTCACAGCAGTTTTCAACAAATGTAATATTCCTGATTTCTGACAATTCTTCCATGATTTTTCCTATCAAAAAATATACTTTATTAAAAATGTTGTTTCTATCGTCTCGAAAGTTTAGTTTAAAATTACTTAAAACTAGGTAACAAAAGAAAACCAAAACGAAGAGCGCTAGTTGAGCCCCCCTGACTTGTAAAAACATGTAAGAATATCAAAAATTAAAATTAGAGTTACCAACATCATTCCAGCATAATAGAATTAAAATTTTTTATTTTATCCTTATACTACATATCACAATAGTTGCTTATTTGTACTATAAGTAAGTCAATAAGGCACATTACATGAAGTATGCTCAAAAACAACAAAAGAGCAAATCCTACACTACTTTCAGACCAGGTGTAACTGATACCCCCGAAATTAGTTCAGTTTTCTCCCATAAAAAGTGTATTAGCTAAACGTTTCTCATTTCATTACAATATGGTTGCTAAGTAGCGCTACAAACATTTGAATTAAAACTTTTTCCTACTCCTGTTCGATTTATTTGCCACTCACCCTGCTCCAGGGTAGGGTATGGCAAATAAAACAGACCTTATATGTTCGAACATTTAAACACTTATGTTGATCAAGATTAAAATCACTTGATTTACTTGACTACATTTATATTATCACAAACTTTGATTTATCAGTACCCACGTATAAAGAACTGAAGAGGTTCACGTGCTATCCTCTGTAAACTTCCAGAGAAGTTCTTTTGTAGAATTCCAATGTATGCATTTAAGTTCCCGAGGGGCTCATTAGATCGGCACAGCTCTTGTTGATGATACTTATCGGAGATGCATAGTATTGAGTACCATGTTGGCAGTCCTTATTTCTAAGAAAGATGTTTATAGCTATGGGATTAGGATCGTCTTTTAATCTATTAAACCTTTTTGAGGCTAGACATAGCATATATAAAATTAAGGGCGTTACTCTTGATTTAGTATATAGAGTATCGTTAGGATGCCATTTTGCGCCCGGTCTTCTATATTTTGAAAGACAGTATCCGATTATTTCGCGTTCGAAATAAAAGTAGTAGTCTATCGAATCGTTCTCGTAATCACATTACCTGTAAAAAACGACGCAATAAAAAATCCTTAACTGAGCCGAATCGTACATCACTTCCCACCACTAGCTTACCTATTGACGCCGACACCCCTTCAAATAGTATCTCTACGATCTTAAAAACGATTCCTGCCCCAAAGAATATCTTCCTCTCTCGCCTCGTTCCCGAGACAACTGTGGATGATATTCTCAGTTTCATCAAGTCAAAGGAAATTGACGTTAATTATATAAAGTGCGAAAAAATCAACAAAGAAACTAGTCTCGTCGCGTCATTTAAAATTAACGTTCCTTCACAGTTATTTACACCTCTGGTCTCCTATGAGTTTCGGCCTCCTTTCGCCTTTGTTAAGGAGTTTCAGCGAAGAGGGCCTAATAAACCACTTCCGCATAGAAATATTGTGAACAACTCGAGTTTAAAAAACGCAAGTGCTTGTCCCTTTACTACCAAAATGTAAGGGGACTTCGCTCTAAAACGCGTGAACTGCTCCTTGCTAGTGTTTCATTCTCACATGATATTATTGTGCTGACTGAAACTTGGCTAAATTGCAGCTTTCTTAACACTGAGTTGTTCTCGCCTGACTACGAAGTGTTTCGGAATGATCGGTATACCTCTAATTTGAGATCATTGGGTGGAGGCGTCCTGACCGCAGTTCATAGGAATCATAAAAGCTCGCTTATCATTGTTCCTAACCTGAACGGTTTAGAGTTTATTTGCGTCAAACTGGTTTTACAAGCTGGCAGCATTTTTATAGCGAATTGCTATATTCCGCCAAATAGTCCGGAACCGAAGTACCAATCGTTAACGGAGGCTATTAATTTCCTACATGAGCAAATGGGACCAAATGATAATATTATTCTACTTGGAGATTTCAATCTTCCCAACCTCCATTGGTCATTTTCTGATGAACAGATCTGGTTTACTGCAGATAATATAAACTCTGCTGTTGAAACATTGTTTGTTGACAACTTGACGGCTTGTGGCCTACAACAAATTAGCGGTGTACGTAACTCAATTGACAAACAACTTGACTTAGTGTTCACTTCTGACGCAGCTAATTGCGTTGTACAACGCAGCTCTGAAAAGCTAATTAATATTGACAAATACCATCCTCCGTTACATTTACTTTTATCCCAAGAAGATGTAAAGATGGTAGCTGATTTTGAAACCTCATACTACTTCAACTTTCGGAAAACAAACTTTGAACTACTACTCAACCTTCTTAATAAGGTTAACTTTGATAGTATTCTGGTTAATGAAAATATTGAAGTATGTATAGCAGAGTTTTACTCCACTATATACAAGCTCTTTGAGTCATCAGTTCCTTATGCCCGAGTAAAAAATTCAACAAGCTCGCCACCTTGGTTCAACAAAGAATTACGCTCCATTCGTAATAGGAGGAATAAAGCATGGTTAAATTACTTAATTACGCGTAATGACAGGGATTTTTCTGAGTACTTTGCTCTATTCACTGAATTCAAATTGTTATCCATGGAACTATATGACTCATACATCTATGAAATGAGTGGTAAACTTTCTACGAACCCGAGACAATTCTGGAATTTTGTCAACAGTAAGAAGAAAACGGATGGCTATCCCTCCTCACTTAATTATATGGACTGCTCATCCAACGATCCGCTCATTATTTCTAACCTATTTGCCTCCTTCTTTGCAGGAGCTTTTAACGATGATGGCTTCATTCCTGATACGGACTACTTTAAATATCTAAATGAATATCCCAAGAGTGTCCTCAATAACATCAATGTTGATGAATCCTTAGTGTCTGACCATATTCATGAATTGAAAGACGATTTTTCGTCTGGCTCTGACAGTATCCCTGCTGTAGTTGTGAAGAGATGTGGTAATGTCCTCGCACGTCCGCTGGCAATACTTTTCCAAAAATCCCTCGTGTGCGGAATATTTCCAAAGATTTGGAAATTATCATATATTATTCCAACTCACAAGACAGGTAGTAGAAACGATATTGGGAACTATAGACCAATTGCCAAATTGTCCTGCATTCCCAAGCTTTTCGAAAGTATTATGCATAAATTTATACTTTTTGGATGTAAACCCTTCATCACTAACAATCAGCATGGGTTTCTGAAAGGTAGATCCACAATCACGAGCTTAGTCGAATTAGTATCTTTCTCAACCTGTGTTATGGAAGAGAGTAATAGTGTGGATTGCATAACCACTGATTTCAGTAAAGCGTTCGATAAACTGTCCCACCGTCTGATTCTACTCAAGCTTAGTTCTCTTGGCTTTCCTCACTTCTTGATTGAATGGGTAAGATCCTATCTGTATGATAGAAGTTACCAGGTGACTTTCCGCTCAGCGAAATCACATCCTTATCTGGCTACTTCAGGAGTACCTCAAGGTAGTCACCTAGGACCTATCCTATTTGTCCTATCGATAAATGATGTTGCTTCCGTGATTAAGCACTCGAAAATTTCCAACTTTGCTGATGATATGACTATTTATAGAGAAATCTCCAAACCTAACGATCCTTATTTTCTCCAAGAAGACCTACATAATTTTGTTGCATGGTGTCTCAATAATAACTTATTGCTCAATTGTGATAAATGCGAGGTTATTACTTTTACTAGGAAGCGAAATATTGCTCCCCATCAGTACATTATTAACCACCTGCCTTTAAATAGAGTCAATAGTATTAAGAATTTGGGTGTGATCTGTGACAGTAAACTTGATTTTAAATTACACATAGACTCAAGCCAATACGACTTTAGGTTTTGTTAAACGATGGTCAAAAGAGTTTATGGATCCTCTTATTACCAAAGCCCTCTTTATTACTCTAGTCAGACCGATACTCGAATATACCAGCCAGGTATGGTCTCCCTACTGCAAGTACCAAATTAGTAGGATTGAGTCTGTTCAACGAAGATTCGTTCGTTACGCACTAAGAGACCTTCCTTGGAAAGACCCCTTTCTATTGCCTCCCTACGAGGACAAACTAAAACTGATTGAGCTTCATTCTTTAGAAATGAGGCGTGATGTGGCTGATGTTGTCTTCGTTCACCAAATTATTAACAGCAACATTGACGCTCCTCTCCTTTTAAACCAGATGAATTTAAACATCAATACTCGCTCTTTGAGGTCCGTTGAACTTTTTAAAATAAAGTACCATAGGACGGACTACGGTAAAAATGAACCGATCTCCCGGATGTTACGTGCTGCTAATGCTAACGCGAAGGACTTCGACTTTTGCCAGAGCAAAACTAATCGAAAAAAGGTTCTATATATATAACAGAAAATGTTATCATAAAAGTTAATGTTTTATTTTTTATTTATATATATTATTTTGACACTCGCTTGTATTAAGCTAAATAAATAAAAAAAAAAAAAAAAAAAAGAAAATCTGTAGTTCAGTTGCTACGTTTGGCGTTATAAACAGCCAAGTTCCGAAAGCATACGAAATAACTGGTCTTATCAAGATTTTGTTCATTAGAAGTTTGGTTCTATGTTCCATATCCTGTGAGTTTAATAGTAGTATGGCTCCTGCTTTTTGAGCTTTATTGAGCGCATATCTAGCATGCGGGTTATATTTTAGCCTGTGGTGAAATTTAACTCCTAGGTACTTTATCTCCGTTCGCAGACGAATTGATCTACCTGCAATGTTCAGTCTTAATAGTTTGCTCTCCCGCACGGCTTTCCACTAGCGTTACGGAAACAAATTAGTTCACACTGTCTAGATTAATCTTTATACCCCAGTTATTATAAAATTTGATTGCTTTTGTTAAATGAGTTTTAACTGCATGGAGTGCCTCATGTGGTCTCCGGCTTCGCGCGAATATGGTGTCGTCAGTATAAAATCTGACATGAAAGATGTTATTGGCGTTTTGGCCAGGGAAATCAGATAAGAAAATATTGAATAGTTTGGGACCAAGTATAGGGTCCTGTGGGACTCCTGATTTAACCTGTACCACATCTGAGATTTCGTTTTTAATTTGAATAAATAACTTTCTATTTTTGAAGAAGTCAACTATCATTTTTAGGAATTCTACTGGGCACTTTCGCGAAAGTAATTTATAGATTAGGCCTTTAGACCAGCCATTGTCGAAGGTTTTCTCAAGGTCTATAGCACAGGCAACTTTACATTTTTACTGTCGGAAATTGTGAATGATGCATCCTGGAAATGCAACAGGGCGTGCTCTGCGGAATGAGTAAGTTCGAATCCAAATTGTGAATTTGAATTATGTTATTGTCTTCGCAGAAACTGTCCGGCTTGATCAAGAGGCATTTTTCAAGAATTTTACCAAAGTTAGATAGCATAGATATAGGTCTAAAATTTTTATTATTATTTGAATTTTTGCCTTTTGCTATCGGTATTAATTTAGCTACTTTCCAAGCCTTGGGAAAGTATCCATTATTTAAACAGTGGTTAATATGTAATGTTGTCCCCAACCTCAATGAGTTTGGAATGTACCGCCGCACAAATATTCAGCGATTCTGTCAACGAGGCAATGTGATGGTCAATTTCGCCGTTGCTTAAATTTCGGTCTTCAGAGGGTAAAGACATTGATATTTCAGAGGCTTGGTTATTTCGAAAATTATTCCAATTGGTTTTTTTAAAGGATCTAAATGTGCATGGGTCAGATTTAAAAGGGTCCATCTTTTTAAAATTTAGACTTAAAAGAGGCATAAGGTAGAGTATTACAATTAAAGCTGTCAGAGTTCAAATCATTCAGGACTGATGAAGACACTAAGAAAAAGACTATGTGAGATAAGGATCTGGCCCAGCATTTGTAATTTGTGAATTTAGAAAAGGTCCGTTCATGAACTATGAATACAAGTGTATTCCGTTGATATTTCTTTTCGAGTCTCCGTAGTATTCATGTCTGGCGTTGAAATCTTCACAAAAAATAGCTCCATTATATTGAAGCGATAACCTGTAAAGGTAATCCAAGTCGTTTTTGATAGCATTACCTAGATTACCGGGAATATATATCGCTGCAAATAATAATTTTTTTCAGATTCCATCATGATCCACGTATGCAACTGAAATTAAAGATGCTGAGATTAATAGGAAATCAAGAAAAACCGTTTCAACTCTGATCCCCTTTTTGATTAGAATCGATACACCTCTGCCTTTATCACTCCTAAATATTTCATAATCATTAAAAATTGCTAAAAACAAAAATATCATAGTGGTCCCTGGTAAAAAAAAAGGTTGGGGGGCACTGGTATAGAATAACATGAATTCCACCGAAAAGTTCATCGTCATTTTGAAGCTGTCTGACCTCAATCATGAAGAGTATTTTATAAGACACCATTGAAATTTCATCCATGAACAAAAACTTGATATCTTTCCATTGATTCCGCATTATTTGTAGATAATGGACCACGAATATGTTTTGAATTAAATAATTGAGCTTAAAAAATTTGCAAACTGTAGTGTTTAGTTTCTGGGTGTAACAGCAAATAACATGGGAAACTTCCTGGAATTTCCTTTCACACGTAAGTTTGATGCACTTTTTATTAAAATAGGTGCGGTTCTTAAAATTCTTCTAAGATCTTGTAAAATTCAGCATTTCCAGTTTTAAATGCCTTTTGTTTGGCTTTAAGGTTTCCAAAAACTGAGGCTTTACGTATGAAATGTCTTTCGGGTATTGGTTTAGACTAGAAAAAAAACGCAGGCTCATACACATTTTAAATTATTGTTTAATAATTTAATTCTGTAGCGGTTAAATGGAAATTTGATTTCTGAAATAAATAACGCAAACGATTTTTTGCAATTCGAATGTTTCACAAAACATGAGCATTCTGCCCATTTACAATGCTGCCCCTCCGAAATCATATTGTTAACGCCGGCACTAAGCCACAATGTATAAGCAATAGAAATGCAAGAGCGCAAGCTTGAAAATAACTTCAGTTTCCCGTGTGCACGTGCCCTATCCTGTTCTCTTTAATCAAAGCTTAGGCCTAAGTCCCGCCGCACACTTCAGTTAAACGAACCAAACCACGTGAGCTAAGTTTCTCGTTGAAAGTGAAAAATTCAGCATTTGAACTGAACGTCGCACACTTGAGTGTACCTGACACTACGTCGCCTGGTCATAAGCGACATGAACTAAGCTCGCGCACGTAGTTCAGGCCTCAACTACGCGAACGAGCTTCGATGGCATCGCTAACACTGATATATATGCACTTTTGACATTATAGAGTGGAGAATCGATGCTTGCAAAAGTGTAATATGTCTTCTATCTTGTCGACATAAATTGGGCAAAAGAGTATGAAATTCGACATATTTCATACGTTTCATCACAAACGGTGAATACCAAACGCTTCTTTTCGCTTTCCTTTCAACAAAACTCAATAAAATATCTTGTTCAAATTCGTCTTCAGGCATACCTGATTCGGAATCTAGGTCTAGTAATAATTAATCGATACTGTACTCGCAAATTATATCTCTCTGACGGCTCAAATATAACTTACGGCATAAATTTATCGCCGCGTAGCTTAGTTCAAGTGTGTAACGGGGTGAGCCAGCCCAGCTAAGATATGTAACTACAGCGAGGCTCGCCCGCATAACTTAACTCAAATTCTCATTTCTTGGGTAATTTTCAATAAATTTGAATTTTTTCGTATATTTCCTTTTTTCAAATATATAATAAAAATGTTTTATCAAATTGACAACATTTAAAACAAGACTCACCAGTATCCATACGGCAATGTACTACTAGGCTTTCCTTTAAAGCATATGAATCATCCCACTCAAATGGTTTTTGTTCAGTATTCGACTCAGTGTTATTCGAAACGTTCATTGCAGTTTCTTCAGATTTTATGTGAGTTTCGTTGTGCAATGATAAATCTTCGATACTTAAGAAACGTTCTTCGCAAATTGCACAACTATGCCAAATCAAATTCATTCGATCTTCTTCAGTTATATCGGTTTTATCGAAGAATTCATGAATGTTTTCAATTTCATCTTCATCCTCTATAATTAGTTCTGGTTCTTGTTTAATAGCAATTTCTGTTAAAATAAATTCCGATTGATTTTCGTCAGTAAATAAAATAGTTTCCGTTTCCAAAATACTTCCTGCCATTTTTCTCAATCAATTTCTTCTAAGAAAAGAAAATTTTTAATCACAAATAAATTAGCCAAAATGGATGGAGTTTCCTACCTAATTCAAATCTTTCAATTTATTTTGTTTATTTTCAATATTAATTATTTTAATTTTTGGTTCTAGGACCACGTTACTCTAGCCTTACTTGGCCAAAGCACTGCTTTATAAGGCCAACTTTTTATCTTTAGTTTTGTATTTTCCCAATTATAAGATAATTTTTCCTTCTCGTACAAATTGTATTATTTCTTCTAAATTCTTAGATATATTATTGACGAGAAAATCACTTAAGTTATTAAATTTGCTTAATTCTTTAAAATGCTTTCTGATTTCAGTATGCTTTGTACAGTCAAAATAATATGTGTTTTAAAGTTTCCTGACATCCACAAATGTCACTTTTAATTTACTTAAGGTTACCTTCCCAAATGTATGGTTTCCCATAATCCTATTTATTAATTTGATATCAATTGGTTTCATGTTGGATTTTATATACCATGGTGTCTTAACAGGTGTCTACCAAATTTTTGCAAATTCCCTGCCTTTATTTTCTGCTGTCCTTTTATAATCTACAATCCATTCTTCCCATAGTATATCTTTTATCTGATTAAAAGCCTCTTTCATTGATAGATCTTCATTCACTAATACACCGTCTTCCACCGCTTCCTGTATAATCTTATTCCACCATTTTTTTGGATAAAATTTTTTATAGTTCTCCTTTATTGTTATAGTACTTGATGAGATATTATTCCTCAATTCCGTTTCAACGCATTTTATGTCCGAATTCAAATTCATGAGACTGTTTTTTTGTTTTAGTTTATTATACGAAACAAAATTCCTGAAAGTGCTTTTAGCAATTGTTTCCACCTCCATAATTATGGGATAGTGCTTGCTGGCAGTTATTTTGTGTTTATCAACTCTCCAAGAAATATTATTGATAATGTTAGTCATTGCTATGTCAAGAATTGATTTGGTATTATTAATCTCGAAAGTAAAATCTCCTGTATTTAGGCATTTGCAAAAATTGTTTAACATGAATTGATGCACACCCATGCCCTGGCTTTGGAATTCATATCACCTAATATTAGGATGTTGTTAAATCTCTGAATTTGGTGTTCAATATTATTCAGTTCTATTTCTAAGTCATCATTCTTTGTACTGGGGTTAATATACATAATGATGATGGTGATATTAGTTGATAAATTTTTCATTTTTACTGCCGTAATTTCCAGGTTGGAGTCTACAGACCTAGTTTCTACTTTAATTGCCTTATTATAAAATAGACCTATTCCTCCACCATTATCTCCTTCTCTAAAATATCCTTTAAAATTGTAATTATTAATATTGTAACTTCTAATTTCATTTTTTTGCCATGTTTCATTTAAAATCATAATATCTAAATTATTTTTCCTAATATACAGTTCTAGTAGTTCTAAGTTACCCTTTTTCTCTATACTTTGTATGTTATATTGACCTATCCGCATTGGGAATTATGTTAATCATATGGCAGTCATAATCCTCTGCCTGATTTTTTAAAAGAATGAATTCTTCAAATTGGTTTTCTGTTATTAGTCCCCTTGTTATATTATTTCTATTCATAAATAATTTTTGCACAAAATCCACCATCTTTTCAAGATTACCTATTTTTTTCTTGAGTGCACTTCTTTCCTTTTTTTCCTCCGTAGTGTTTATTATATTGTTTACCTTGTCCACCGAGGACACTACCACCTTTTTCATTAGTTTGATCTTCACTGCTTCACTAAAAGGACATACAAGTAGTTTGTATAACACTCTGTTTGATTCTTGTTGGTTATCTCTGACTAGAATATTCAATTTCTTTTTCCTTTGTTCGCCAATTTTTGGAAAATCTTTCTTATTCTCTTCAAAGGCCTTCTGATTATCACTAATAATATTTCCTAACCTTGTATTAGCTTCCATTCTAGATAAGTTTTCGATAATCATAATTTTTTTAATTAAAAACGCCTTTGTTTTCGCCGGACATTCCCTATCAGTGGCTTTGTGATTGTTCTTGCATTTAATAAATTTGATTTCAATTGATTTACAGTCTTCATTTGGTCGATGTTTATTCGTACATTTCTCGCATGCTCTTTCTCTCTGTTTACAAAATTTCGCTATATGGTCAAATCTTAGACAATTTAAACATTGTCTTAACATCGGGATGAAATAGTCAACCCTATATTGCATATATAGGAGTTCAATATTCTTAGGAATAGCATTACCCCTAAAGTGTATCTTGACTCTATTTCTTGGAATAAAGTCGTCATCATTTTCGTTTAACATCAGTTTGTTTCGTTGCCATATTCTTTCGATTTTTAAAATCGGAATTGGAGATTCAATCTCCTCCATTAGTTCCTGTTCCGTCAGTTCCACAGGTATGTCAAAAATGATACCTGTTTTCGAAACAAAATGTCTCAAGATTATCGCTTTATATCCTTTATCCAGTAGAATCTTGTGTCTGACTAGATTATTTGCATCCTGTTTATCGCTGAAAGTAATATTACATCTCCGATAACCAATCTTATCTACATTAATTATGTTTTTGATTGCTTTATCCTTTAATATTTTACATAATCTTATCGGATTTATTCCTCTTCTTACATCCTCCTCATAAATTTCATCCACATAAATAATATAAGGAGCCACATTGTGTTCATCATAATACAAATTTTCATACCTTTTTTCCGGGTTAGTATTACCTATATCCTATGTTTTGTCTTTTAAATTTTCCTCTATATCCAATGGTGTCATTATTCCGTTATTATAATCTATTTTGAAACTGATTGTTGATTGTGGTTTTTCCTCTTTTAAACTTAGGGCTAGAACTCCTTCCGCTTCTCGAACGCGACCTAGACTTCTCCATTATACTCCTTTTCCCCAGATAATGAAGAAAACAGCAAAAATAAAAATTCTACATTTTTCTGAAAAACAAAAATTTATGCAGCAAAAAGTCATCCGTACTCAACGGAGTTTCACAGCCAACTGAAGTTTTTGTTTTATATCAATTCAAAAAAACAAGTCAAAAGAATTTCGAATGCCAAATGTCAAATACTGTCTCGGAAATGGAACAAAAACAAAAGCTTTGCCATATTTAAAATGGATGGGATTTAAATTGACAAATATTGCCGTACGGAGAATTCAGTTAACGGAAAATTCAAATAACACGTCAGTTAAGTTTTCCGTGAATTATGTTTACAAATATCTTGAAATATTTAAAAATAAAAATTAAATGATCCATTTGCAAAAAGTCTCGATGCTAATCCATTGGAGATTTTTACTCCTTTTATGTATGGTAAAAGGTGTCCCGGAATTCATGGAAGAAATAATTTTGATAGAAAACACAGATTTATAATTTAAAATTTTGTATTGATTCATAAAGTATACAGTATAGGGTTATGTATGGGCAAAAAAGATGGAAGTCATAGAAGATCCAAATCCGATATCAGTATTGGAACAGTTTGCCCCGGGAGTTTCATTAGTATTGAACGGTCAAAATTGAGAGTGTGTGTGTGATTTATCGCATTACCACCTCTTCAAAATAATTTGAATAAAATGATTAAATGGGACGCCATTTTTATTCTGATATTCTCCCAAAAAATTTCTAAATAATTATGAAGGACGAATCAAAACAGATATTAAAAAAAAAAATATTTTACTTATTCAGAAAAGGGCATGGCTGGTTTTCAAAAGGAAAAAAAAATTTATTTATAAAATATGGTCTTATACAGGGTGACACAAAATGAACGTTTTGTATTATTTAGGAGCCATTAAGTCCCTTGCAGTATGCGCTGTTGTTTCATCTTGTTGGAACCAAATCGTGGTTTTCCACAGCTGGCCTAAAAATTTTCCAACATCTTCCGATATTGAGCACTATTAATGGAAATTGCAACACCGTCTTCATTTTCGAAGAAATTTGAACCAGTGATCCTCCCAGACGATACACCGCACCAAACAGTACACATAAGTGGGTGTAACTGTCGTTGATGAAATGCTCTTGGATTCTCTGTAGCCCATATCCTGCAGTTCTGCTTGTTTATGAAACCGTTTAATTGGAAATGGGCTTCAATGCTCATTATCAAATTGTAAAAAAAAGGACCGTTCATGTTCAAAATAAAGTTGGATGATTTTGGTTCGTTGCTCGATTATGTATTGTTCCATTTCACATTCCCCATTACAAAATCCTGTAATAACATTTTTAAAAAAATTGAACAAAAAATTATCAATAATTCATTCTACAACATTTTGCGCCACCCTGTCTTTCCTTTTATTTGATCTATATTTCACAACGTTGGCGGAGGCAGGTGTTTGATTTTTTGGCAATATGAAAATATTTTTGGTGATTTGATTCAATGAAAAATATATTTCAATATAATTTCTGGTCGAGTTTCTGGACAAGCGGTATTTTAAGGCAGAGGGGAACACATTTTTTAGAAATACTCTTTTTGTGTTGTATTATCACAGATTGTGTGGTTTTTTTTAAAGAAATTTTAAAATCAATGTGCCGATCTGTGAATACATTTTCTATAAAACAAAATTATGAAAGGTCAGTTTTTTAAGCGATTTTATGATTTTTGTTTTTTTTGCTAGCTAAAAATTTTTTTAGGGAATGCATATAAATTGCAATATCGGGAAATATATAGTAAATATTTTTCTTAAGGCTTATGAGGAAAATCTCTCTCAAAAATGGATTGATTATGTTTTCAGTTTTTTTAATTTGTTTTGAGAAGATTTACTTGAAGACTTTTTTGAATTATTCATTTTAAAGGAACAGTGCTTTCTGAGGAGAACTAAGATCATGTAACTAAGCACTTTTTTTCTATGATCAAAACACGGGTTTTCTTCACAGAACCAAACATTGAAATGTAGATTAAAAATCTCGGCACACATATCAGTCGGATTAATTAATTTGCCAAAATCAGAATTTTGGCTAAAATTTTTGAAAAAAATTAAGGCTTCGGAAGCTTTTGTCATTGAAGATTCAGACTTAATCATGCATGCGCAACAGTCTAGACATTGAAATTAAATTCAAATAAGGATGGGTGTGTATTATTGCCTCCATGCGCCATTCTTTATACGGGCATTGGTTCTGTGAAGAAAACCCGTGTTTTGATCATAGAAAAAAAGTGCTTAGTTACATGATCTTAGTTCTCCTCAGAAAGCACTGTTCCTTTAAAATGAATAATTCAAAAAAGTCTTCAAGTAAATCTTCTCAAAACAAATTAAAAAAACTGAAAACATAATCAATCCATTTTTGAGAGAGATTTTCCTCATAAGCCTTAAGAAAAATATTTACTATATATTTCCCGATATTGCAATTTATATGCATTCCCTAAAAAAATTTTTAGCTAGCAAAAAAAACAAAAATCATAAAATCGCTTAAAAAACTGACCTTTCATAATTTTGTTTTATAGAAAATGTATTCACAGATCGGCACATTGATTTTAAAATTTCTTTAAAAAAAACCACACAATCTGTGATAATACAACACAAAAAGAGTATTTCTAAAAAATGTGTTCCCCTCTGCCTTAAAATACCGCTTGTCCAGAAACTCGACCAGAAATTATATTGAAATATATTTTTCATTGAATCAAATCACCAAAAATATTTTCATATTGCCAAAAAATCAAACACCTGCCTCCGCCAACGTTGTGAAATATAGATCAAATAAAAGGAAAGACAGGGTGGCGCAAAATGTTGTAGAATGAATTATTGATAATTTTTTGTTCAATTTTTTTAAAAATGTTATTACAGGATTTTGTAATGGGGAATGTGAAATGGAACAATACATAATCGAGCAAGGAACCAAAATCATCCAACTTTATTTTGAACATGAACGGTCCTTTTTTTTTACAATTTGATAATGAGCATTGAAGCCCATTTCCAATTAAACGGTTTCATAAACAAGCAGAACTGCAGGATATGGGCTACAGAGAATCCAAGAGCATTTCATCAACGACAGTTACACCCACTTATGTGTACTGTTTGGTGCGGTGTATCGTCTGAGAGGATCACTGGTCCAAATTCCTTTGAAAATAAAGACGGTGTTGCAATTTCCATTAATAGTGAGTGCTCAATATCGGAAGATGTTGGAAAATTTTTAGGCCAGCTGTGGAAAACCACGATTTGGTTCCAACAAGATGAAACAACAGCGCATACTGCAAGGGACTTAATGGCTCCTAAATAATACAAAACGTTCATTTTGTGTCACCCTGTATAAGACCATATTTTTTTTGCTTTTGAAAACCAGCCATGCTCTTTTGTAGTTAATTGGTGCTTCAAAATGTTTCAGAAATTTTTTGGGGGAATAAATCACAATGAAGATCGCGTCCCATTCCTCCAATAAAAATCACGCGTTCTACTATGTTAACTTTAGGGATTTTTTTTACACACGGATAGGAAAACACAGCGTACATAAATTTTATATATAAAAATTCCTCTGTTTATATACTCTGTGGTATGGGATAGCATGTCGGATAAATGGCTCCACGGCTATGCTGGCACATGCGCACTCTTGTTGTAGTGTTCTATGACCGTTTTGGATAAATGCGGCTGAATTTCGTTGACGAAGTGTTCAATTTCCTCCTTTAAGGCGTGAATGGTCGTATGCCTATTGGCATAAACTTCAGACTTCAAAAAACCCCAAAGAAAAAGCTCCAAAGGCGTTAAATCACATGATCTGGGCGGCCAATTCTGATCACCAAAATGGGAAATTACACGACCGGGAACTGACTCATGCAATAATTGATTTGTTTCTGGGCACCGTCTTGCTGAAACCACATGTCATTCACATCCAAGTCTTGCAATTTAGGCACAAAAATCTGGATTATCATGTCGCGATAGCGCGCACCATTAACTGTTATTACCTAAGAAGCCACATTTTCCAATGATGCCTCCAGCCCAAAATCCGCACCAAACAGTGACACGTTGTGGCTGCATTCGTTTCTCAACAAACACTCTGAACCACAAATGCAACAATTAACTAAGCCATCAAGATGAAAATGAGGCTCATCGCTGAAGATGATTTTGTTCATTATTTTTAAAATATTGCTCAACAATGAAAACACGTTGTTCTTTCGCGTGTAGTACTCCTTTTTTAATAAGCCTGAACAGTCAGCTGTCATGCTGTCTTTTTTTCGTTGGCAGCACTTTATTGCACAAATGCCGCAAAATTTAAATTATTAATAAATTGTGATACACCCTTTATTTATGAATAGCGGAAATGGATGTTCTCTAGCAACTGAAAAATGCATTTTTTTATTAATATTGCATTCCCTATTCTCTCATTACAATTCTTTACTTAGTTGAAAGGAAAGGACAAGTGATGTCATAAAATGTTTGAAGATAACAATTCAAAATGGCCGGCATGCGGAGTGCATATTCTGTGTATATTTTTTTATTCATGGTTTTTCACCAGTATGCGTTCTCATATGCGTTTTATGATTACCGCTTTGCGCAAATCGACGTTTGCAGTGATGACATTTGAATGGTTTTTCACCAGTATGCATTCTCATATGCGTTTTAAGATTACCCCTTCCCGTAAAAGAATTATTGCAGTGTTCGCATTTCAATAGTGTTTCACCAGTATGCGTCATCATATGCCTTTTAAGACTACCACTTTCCGTAAAAGAATATGTGCAGTGATCGCATTTGAATGGTTTTTCACCAGTATGCGTCATCATATGTTTTTGAAGAGTATCATTTCGCGCAAATGAACTATTACAGTGATCACATTTGAATGGTTTTTCACCAGTATGCGTTCTCATATGTGTTTTAAGATTATCCCTTCCCGTAAAAGAATTATTGCAGTGTTCGCATTTGAATGGTTTTTCACCAGTATGCGTCATCATATGTCTTTTAAGACTACCACTTTCTGTAAAAGAATATTTGCAGTGATTGCATTTGAATGGTTTTTCACCAGTATGCGCCATCATATGCTTTTTAAAATGACAACTTTCAATAAATGAGCTATTACAGTGATCACATTTGAATGGTTTTTCACCAGTATGCGTTCTCATATGGCTTTTAAGACTACCATTTTGCGTAAATGAACTATTACAGTGATCACATTTGAATGGTTTTTCACCAGTATGCGTTCTCATATGCCTTTTAAGACTACCACTTTCCGTAAAAGAATATGTGCAGTGATCACATTTGAATGGTTTTTCACCAGTATGCGTCATCATATGTTTTTGAAGAGTATCATTTCGCGCAAATGAACTATTACAGTGATCACATTTGAATGGTTTTTCACCAGTATGCGTTCTCATATGCTTTTTAAGATTACCCCTTTCCGTAAAAGAATGACTGCAGTGTTTGCATTTGAATGGTTTTTCACCAGTATGCGTCATCATATGGCTTTTAAGACTACCATTTTCCGTAAAAGAATGTTTGCAGTGATCGCATTTGAATGGTTTTTCAACAGTATGCGTTCTCATATGCTTTTTAAGATTACCCCTTTCTGTAAAAGAATGATTGCAGTGATCCCATTTGAATGGCTTTTCACCAGTATGTTTCCTCATAGTGGCTTGAAGATTACCACCGTTTTTAAATGAAAGATTGCAGTTGTCGCATTTAAATGGTTTTCCATCATAATGAACATGATAATGAGATCGCTCACATTTATTGCATTTAAAATTGCGTTTCCGCTTATGAAATCTCAAATGGGCATCCAGCTTCTGCTGGGAAGTATATATTTTCTTACACTGTGTACATGAAAATTCCTGCTTGGAGTTGTTTAAAATCTCATCAACTGTCGTTGGATAAAATTCAGTACATTCAGATTGCTCATGACTTTGAATGTGCAATGATAAAGTTTGGGTGCTTAAAAATCGTTCTTCACACGTTATACAACTGTGCCAAACTAAATTTAATCGATCTTCTTGGGTTATATCGTCTTTGTGTAAATATTGACGAATTTTCTCAGTTTCAATTTCATCTTCGATTATTAATTCCGGTTCTTGTTTAATTGAAACTTCTGTTAAAATTAACTCCGGTGATTCATTTTCTACACAGCATTTTTCAACAAATGAAATAGTCCTGATTTCTGACAATTCTTCCATGATTTTTCCTATCAAAAAATATACTTTATTAAAAATGTTGTTTCTATCGTCTCCATAGTTTAGTTTAAAATTACTTAAAACTAGGTAACAAAAGAAAAAGAAAGCAAAGAGCGCTACTTGAGCCTGCCCGACTTACAAAAACATGTAAGAATATCAAAAATTAAATTGGAGTTACCAACATCATTCCAGCATAATAGAATTGAAATTTTTTGTTTTTCCTTTATACTAAATATCACAATAGTTGCTTAATTGTAGTATAAGTAAGTCAATAAGGCACTTAACATGAAGTGTGCTCAAAAAGAACAAAAGAGCAAATCCTACACTACTTTCAGACCAGGTGTAACTGATACCCCCGAAATTAGTTCATTTTTCTCCCATAAAGTGTATTAGCTAAACGTTTCTCATTTCATTACAATATGGTTGCTAAGCAGCGCTACATTTGAATTGAAATTTTTTCCTACTCCTGCTCGTTTTATTCGTCACTTATCCTGCTCCAGGGTAGGGTATGGCAAATAAAACAAACCCCATATGTTCGAACATTTAAACACTTATGTTGATCAGGATTAAAATCATTACTTGATTTCATTTATATTATCACTTACTTTGATTTATCAGTACCCACGTATAAAGAACTGAAGAGGTTCACGTGCTATCCTCTGTAAACTTTCAGAGAAGTTCTTTTGTAAAATTCCAATGTATGCATTTCAGTTCCCGAGGGGCTCATTTGATCGACACAGCCCTTGTTAATGATGCTTTTCGGTGATGCATAGTATTGAGTACCAAGTTGGCAGTCAATATTTCGAAGGAAGATGTTTTTAACTATGGGATTAGGGTGGTCTGTTAATCTGTTGTGGAACAAAAGGGACGACCTGATCCTTCCCAGGACGACTCTGGGAAACTTTTGTGCAAATATGGTTTTTCTCTCCAGAGGACCCACTCTCCGGAAAATGTATATATATTTTTTAACTAAATGAAAATTAAAACGCTTACCTTCTTTTTTCTTTTTAAAACTCTTTATTATTCTCAAAACACTTTTCGGTATTCTCTTTAAATTTAGACAAAAAACTTTCTTCTTTTTAAAATTTACAAAATTCCTTTTCCTTTTTTAACTCTTTATTAATCGCAAAACATTTTTTCGGAACTTTCTACAAATTTAGACAAAAAACTTTCTTCCTTTAAAATTTACAAATTCATTTTCCTTTTTAATCTCTTTAACAAATCACTTAAAAACAAAAATTGGTTCCGACCAAAAAAAAACTTTTCTTCCGCCCGACTTTTATTGAAAATTTTGTTTCAAACAAAAACTAACAAGAACAACAACTTAATACCTTCTCTTCTTAAATCGCCGCGACCGGTCAATTAAATTTAGAAAGAAGCTAAACGCGTCGGGAACACCAAAAAACAACTGATAGATAATTGATATCAAATCGATCAAGAAATTTAAAAAATAAAAAATTTGTCAAAGTACTTTAAGTTCATCGTACTTTGACCGATATTAGTTATTTTCGCGTAATTGACAAAAAAAAATAATTATTCTTGGAAGAAAAATAATTATTGAAAAAAAAAGTGTTCGCGTACGCAAATTTTTTTAATATCGCATAAGAACAAAAAAGTGAATTCAAATATCGTTATACTAAAATTTGTTAGTATACATTTTTTTTTTTATGTATTTCGACATAGGAAATTTATGTCGAAACGAAATAATAATTTTATTAACATATTTCGAAATTGTTTATATTTCGAAATATGTTTAATAAATTGAAATGATTATTTACGCGTTTTTATTAAAAATTGAGTTTCGAAATGTTGGGTTCGATAACCGCTTTTTGGTCGGAAACGATTTGTTGGTACAGGGTGTACCATAACATACCTTCCCGTTACTGAAAAAAAATTTTTTGTCGGCTTTTAAACAAACTTACAAAAATTGTTTGTTCAAAAGTCACAAAAAAATTTTTATAGTATTACAATGTTGATAAAAAAGGAATGGTATGTTTTACCATTTTTACATTTTGATTTCTTACCATGCTAAATACTGTACTTATATTTAGTAAACAACAAAGTATTTCTATTCGTTTTTAATTCAGATAGGATTATTATCTGTATTTTATTTTGCATGGGTCGGATTACCTATAAGAATTCCTTACTTTCGGAATTGTTTGGTAATATCTCGTATTACTTTTTGAAAAATTTTTTGTTTAAGGAATACTTTACGTGCATGGATATATATGAAAAAAAATTTGGAAGGGAAAAAAAAATGCACTCTACGATGGAACCTAGTGTTTAACCGAGGCTTTCCATAGATTTTCGTACCCTCTGTTTTTCGTTAAGATTATCACAGATTTGTTTTACTTTGCCTATCGGACTTTGCGGGGGCGGTGGTGGTGGTATAGTCATGAGTTTAGGTTGAGTGGCTTGTTTGTCGTTAAAATTAGTTTCTACTGCTTGATGAATTATTAAATTTTGATTGGGGTTATTTATTTCAGTTTGGGAGTTAAAGTTTCTTCTTGTATTACTGGGTATTTGAATAGCGTTTAGGGGAATGTTTGTAATTGTCTCTTTCTTGGTCAATCTTGACCTCTTACTCTTTCGAAAGTAAAGGAAAATTATCAGGATTAGAATTAAAATTGATATTCCCACGGCACTACTGTTTACATACGTTATAACCTTGTGTTTTTGGGTTTTTCGTTCATTTTCAACATTCAGCAATTCCTTATTGAAATCTTCTAAGGATTTACTTGCTTCCTGTAATTCGGAATTAAACGAATGATGTGATTTGAAATGAATTTCACCCGTAGACGTTCTTTCGGTTACTCGGTTTTGGGTAAGTATGAATTTCGGCCGTTGCATGTTTTCGGGTTGATGTATTGGTAAGTAGAAATCTTTGTTTCCTTCAAAAGGAATTTCCTGATTATCTAGGGTGTAAATACAATTGAGTTCTAAAAAGATAATTCCATTTCCGTTTAGTATGTGGTGAGAATTTTCCTCGGGACATTCCATTGAAAAGTTCTTGGTTTTTGGAAAGAGTATAACCATGCGTTTTTTCTTACCAGTTTGGTTACAATATCTGGTATGTTATTCATCACTTGATAAATGCAATCTGCTATTTGAGATTGCTGTTTGAGTAATAAACTTGGTAGGCATTTAGTGTTTAGTGGGCCCACCTGGCGTGGTTGAGTAATTTTACAAATGTATAGAGGGATGAAATGATTTACAAGTATTTCTTGGCAAGTTTGCCTAAATTCGGTTGTCGTTAATTCGACGGCATAACCCTTTTTAGTATTATTTAGTATATATTCGGTTTTTGTTTTCAAAATTGCAAAGTTTGAATGATTTAGGGCAGTTGGGAATAAGTAGACTTTGTTCAATGAATATATTTCTTTGGCAGGTAGAGGAAAAAATATGCGTACTAGAATACCGTTTCGCAAATGTTCCGCGTCGACCCTTATCATTTGGTTCAAAGTGGGAAAATCCAGATGTAATGCATTAGTATCATTCGCTATTTCCGTTTGGATTTTTATTAATGCTTCCGCCGAAATTATTGAGGGGTGAAGTTTGCGTTGTTGAAAGGAGGATAGGATTGAAAACTGTTCGTTTAAATGATTATATACTTGTTGTATTAAATGTAGTGTGAATATTAGGATTTCATTTATTTCCGTTCGTATGTGCAGTATTTGAAATTCCTGTTTTAAGTTACGAATTTCTGTTTGTAATTTATTTGTAAAAAGTTCGAATCGTTGTTCTAAAGATTCTTGTTGGAGCGTTATGTTAGTAATTACTTTGTGTAACTTATCAAAAGAAGATTGTACTATTGTTGTTTGCTTTTGGATAAGATGTATATTTTCGGAATCATGTTCCTCTAAAGTCTTAATTCTATTGTTAATTTCTTCCGCGTCGTCCTCGGTTATTGTCCCAAATAAATGTTTCATTCCCGTTCCGACGATGTTGAACCATGCTCGTTTTGTTCGCCTGTTGATGTTGAAATAGTTAACCGCTTCTATTTGTATTTTTATTTTATGTGATAGTTTTTGAAATTTTGCATGCCAATATGAACAAGAAGCGTTAGACATTGTTCCGGACATACAAGTAGTACAGAGGTCTCTAATTTTGGTGTCACAGAGTGTAAGGAAATTTAATGTTTCGTCCTCCTGATACAGCCCCATTCTTGTATAAATATTCCACGTTGTTTGGTAAATTACGGCATTTCCTACTGGTTCAAATAAAATTCCCGTGTTGTTTAGGGGTTGTATTTGGATTTGGGTGTACGAGTAGTTCACGCATATTGACAACAATACTAGCAGCTTCATGTTTCTTTCCCCCTCTTTCTTTTTTCTTTCTAACAATAAAAAAAAAAATTAAAATTTAGACAATATTGGAATATATCGCAAAAAAAAATTTTCGTGTTTGGCGAGGTGCTACTGTATTTTTCGTGGATACTTTGTTGCACTTGTGGGTGGTATATGTTCAGTGTGTCGTATTGGCGATTCTATGGGTTTTATTTTTATGCAGTTTAGTCTTGTTCTTGCATTCTTAAAATGAGCATAAAAATGGGTATCGCGCTTTTTGACGAATGGAATGGGGGCCGCTGGGTATTCGAGGGCCCGGTCACGATTGGGTCTTCCCCAAATTGTGACGTGACCTTGGATGTGGGTATCCAGTCACACCATTGTGTGTTGGTGATTCGAGGGCATGTAAGTTTATTTTCCCCCTCTTTCCTTTCTTTTTTTTTATAATAGGTTATATTAGGTTATTAAGATGACGTTGGCGACCGATGCGGTAGTATCCCTCGGTGGAGAGGAATGCCGTGGTCCGGGGGAATGGTACTTCCATTCCGGGGCCATAATTGAGTTCTCCTCATCAAACGGGTGCCGGGAGTTGAAGGTGCTCCTCGTTTATTATTAAGTTTGTTTTGTTCTTTCTTTTCTTTTAAATAAAGTGTTTTGTAAAATTTATATCCTTTTGACGTTATAATTTGTTCCCCCTGTTAGTTGTGGGTTTTTACTTTCTATTGTTTGCTTCGTTCATCATTCTCTCAAAAAAAAAAAAATGAATTGACTCCCTGTGATTGCTGATTCACGTCGTTGTGCTTATTATTACCTTACAATTTCTACGGGGAGTTTCATCGTACTTCGACAAAGACTAAATTTGGAAAATTGTTCTTATTAAGATTTTGTATCCAAAATATTAGAAGACATTTTCCCTTCGTCTTTGTATGACTGTACCTGAGATATGAAAAAAAAAATTTGTGGTGGTGTCATATTTCTTTTATTTATCTTCTTATTTGGTATTTTACTGCAAGTTGTTCCGCAATGATTATATATTAGATATATATATATTAATATATATATATAAATATATTTAATTTACATTGAGATCTCCTCAGATTTTATTCATGTACATAGGTACAAATCATATTCATTGTTTACCATAAAACAAAATCGGGTAAACTTGAACTTGACCCAATTTTGAAATATCGTATGCAAAGATTAGGCTTTCTCTATGCTTATGGTTGGGTGTGAAACATTTTTTTTTTTTAATTGTCGTTAACAGATAAAACAGAAATATTTTCGTGGGCACCTTACATTATTTTGGATTTTTACGTTTAATAAATAGGTGTGGTAAAGTTGAAAAAATTTTTTTTTTTGTTTTTAAACAGTGTGTAGTTAAAATTTTTTTAATCGGTTGTTATGGACTCTTCGCGTTTTCTTTCCAATTTGTATGGAGGTATTTAGGTCATCATGAACTTTTCGCACCAGAAAAGGGCCATTCCATACTGCGGATAATTTGTGTTTTGTTGCTGCGTTCCTCAATAGTACTGTATCTCCTACGTGGAATTTTACTGTCCTTGAGTTTTTGTCATAATACTCTTTCGATTGTTCCTTAGCTTTCATGAGATTTTCCCTCATACTGGTGTGAAGTTTTTGTAATTTATACTTGATAGTATTACAATAATCATCAAAATTGTATATGGGATCTGGTTTTTTCGTGAGGTTTGTGGGTAGAGCGCGGTGGTAGCCGTACAAAGCATGAATTGGTGTAAATTTACTTCCGCTATGTGGTGTGTGATTGTGTACTACCGCGGCTTCAGAAAGGTACTGGTCCAATGTGTCAATATTGTCGTCGACCATTGTGGTCCGTGAGTGCGTTCTAGTGATCCATTTGATTGGGGGTGGTAAGCAGTAGTTTGTACCTTTTTGATGTGTAATAATTTACATATACGTTTAAACAAATCGCTAGTGAAATTCGAACCTTTGTCTGTTATTAGCTTATCTGGTATGACTAAGTACTTTAAAACAATATTCCTGTAGAAGCATTCGGCCACTGTGGTCGTCTCGGCATTGGGTATAGCAAAACAATCCAGGATTTTTGTCAAATCGTCTTGAAAAGTTAAAATATACTTATTGCCATGTTGTGATGTCGGAAGTGGTCCAACAACATCCAGGTAAATCTTTTCGAAAGGTCGAGTTGCCGTATCAGTAATCTTCATTGGCATTTTCAAACCTCTTCCCTTTTTATTGCGTTGGCACTTTATGCACTTATTTATGTACTTGGTTATATCTTGCAACATATTTTACCAACGGCAGTTTTTTCGGATACGATTAAACGTTTTTTGAATACCGGCATGCCCTCCTAAAGGGGAGTCATGATGTGCTTTTAGCAATGTTTGAATCTCACGCGGGTCCGTTAAAATTTCGATTTGCTCTTCTGTTTCGGAGTCTGATGTTTCGTATGATGCGTTAGATTCTGTGTCTGATGGTTCAATTTCTGTAGGGCCCTTTAAATCTATTCTTATGGGTTCGTCAATCGGGTCGATGTTTGTTGGTGCTATTTCCAGTATATTTGTGGGTTTTTGGGGAAGTTCCACCTCATTCATTTGCTCGTTTTGTTGGGTTTTAGCGTGACTTCTGGTTACAACATTAATTTGACTTGAGTTGAGTTCTACCGATGCTATATTATTACTTGTAGAATTTGGGGTGATTTTTGAGAGAAATTTTTGTCCTTCTAAAATGGTTAAGTATGCAAATTTTAATTGTTCGGCAGTTTGAACTAAACCCTTCCTTTTTTCGCGCATTTCTAATAATATTTGGGGTATCGTCATTTTGGTCCCATTTTTGGTAGCAATTAAAGTGAGGCAAATATCGATTAGACAAAATGTGCCTGATCGTCCGATTCCAGCACTGCAATGTATTAATAAAGGTTCATTTTCGCATTCATGTGTTTGATAATGTTTAACTTCTTGGTAAAATTTCAAAAATTCTTTTGCAGTAGAAGGGGTTCCTGTATCGGGCCATGTATTAAATTGAAATTGGGTTACGTCGCGATATTTTTTAGTTGAAATTTCTGTAAGTCGGAAAATTCGTTTAGTAAAATGCGTTTGTTCTGTTAGTGTCAAATATACGATGGTGAAACCGATTTTTGTTAGGGGTATTATATGTTTGTCTCCAGTTCGTTTTGGCCAATACTTATGACACTTAATTTTATTTTGTTCTATTAATCTTGTTAACATTACTATTGTTTTGCAATTGTTTTGCCAAATCATTAACCACAAATCGTCTATTGTTTCCAATAGAGGTCCTTGCGTTAAAATGTACGTTGTGTCAAGTTTGCTTATTTTCACTAAGATTGAACCTTTTTGAGGCTAGACATAGCATATATAAAATTAAGGGCGTTACTCTTGATTTAGTATATAGAGTGTCGTTAGGATGCCATTTTCCGCCCGGTCTTCTATATTTTAAAAGACAGTATCAGATTATTTCGCGTTCGAAAATCTGCAGTTCAGTTGGTACGTTTGGCGTTATAAATAGCCAAATTCCGAAAGCATAGGTAATAACTGGTCTTATCAAGGTTTTCTTCATTAGAAGTTTGGTTCTATGTTCCATATCCTGTGAGTTTAATAGTGGTCTCAGTATGGTTGCTGCTTTTTTAGCTTTATTGAACGTATATCTAGCATGCGGGTTATATTTTAGCCTGTGGTAAAATTTAACTCCTAGGTACTTTTTCTCCGTTCGCAGACGAATTGATCTGCCTTCAATGTTCAGTCTTAATAGTTTGCTGTCCCGCACGGCTACATGGTGACCTTTTGCACTAGCGTTACGGAAACAAATTAGTTCATACTTGTCTAGATTAATCTCTATACCCCAGTTATTATAAAATTTGATTGCTTTTGTTAAATGACTTTTAACTGCATGGAGCGCCTCATGTGGTCTCCGGCTTTCCGCGAATATGGTGTCGTCAGTATAAAATATGACATGAGAGATGTTATTGGCGTTTTCGCCAGGGAAATCAGATAAGAAAATATTGAATAGTTTGGGACCAAGTATAGGGCCCTGTAGGACTCCTGATTTAACCTCTACCACATTTCGTTTTTGATTTGGATAACAACTTTCTATTTTTCAAGAAGTCAACTATCATTTTTAGGAGTCCTACTGGGCACTTTAGCGAAAGTAATTTGTAGATTAGGCCTTTAGACCAGACATTGTCGAAGACTTTGTCAAGGTCTATAGCACAGGTAACTGTACATTTTTGCTGTCGGAGATTGTGGATGATTGCATCCTGAAAATGCAACAGGGCGTGTTCTGTGGAATGTGCACGTTCGAATCCAAATTGTCAGTTTGGAATTATGTTATTGTCTTCGCAGAAAGTTTCAAGCTTGATCAAAAGGTATTTCTCAAGAATTTTGCCAAAGTTAGATAGCATAGATATAGGTCTAAAATTCTTAATTATATTTGAATTTTTGTCTTTTGCTATCGGTATTAATTTAGCTACTTTCCAATCCTTGAGAAAGTATCCATTATTTAAACAGTTGTTAATAATATGTAATGTTGTCCCAAACCTCAATGAGTTTGGAATGTACCGCCGTACAATTATTCACCGATTCAGTCAACGAGGCAATGTGATGGTCAATTTAAATTTCGGTCTTCAGAGGAAGGTTATTTTGAAAATTATTCCAATTGGTTTTTTTAAAGGATTTAAATGTGCATGGGTCAGATTTAAAAGGGTCGAACTTTTTAAAATTTAGACTTAAGAGTAGTGCAAAATGACCAGAGGCATAAGGTAGAGTATTACAATTAAAGCTGTCAGAGTTCAAATCATTCAGGACTGATGAAGACACTAAGAAAAAGACTATGTGAGATGAGGATCTGGGAAATGTTGGCCTAGTATTTATAATTTGTAAATTTAGAAAAGGTCCGTTCATGAACTATGAATACAAGTGCATTCCGTTGAGATTTATTTTCGAGTCTCCGTAGTATTCATGTCTGGCATTGAAATCTTCACAAAAAATAGCTCCATTATATTGAAGCGTTAACCGGTAAAGGTAATGCAAGTCGTTTTTGATAGCATTACCTAGATTACCGGGAATATATATCGCCGCAAACAATAATTTTTTGCAGATTCCATCATGATCCACGTATGCAACTGAAATTAAAGACGCTGAGATTAATAGGAAATCAAGAAAAATTGTTTTAACTCCGATCTCCTTTTTGATTAGAATCGATACACCTCTGCCTTTATCATTCCTAAATATTTCATAATCATCAAAAATTGCTAAAAACAAAAATATCATAGTGGTCCCTGGTAAAAAAAAAGGTTGGGAACCACTGGTATACAATAACATGAATTCCACCGAAAAGTTCATCGTCATTTTGAAGCTGTTTGAGCTCAATCATGAAGAGCATTTCATAAGACACCATTGAAGTTTCATCGATGAACAAAAACTTGATATCTTTCCATTGATTCCGCATTAATTGTAGATAATGGGCCATGAATATTGTGACGTGTTAGTCTTTCGGTTCGATGTTATTAGAATGATAACACTTTTTATTTATGTGAATTTAGTGTATAAAGTTTGTTTATTATTATTTCTGCGTTACAATTAGTCTTAAAAATATTTGTCTTTTAATAATTTAATTATTACAATTATTTATCACAGTTTATAAAAATGCACCACAATCGCTATCTTAATAATTGATTGTAATCGCTTTCACAAAAATAATCACGTTTTCAATCTCTGTTTTGTATAATCTCTGACGAAGCTTTTCACTTCAACTGATCGATTAAGATTGATTTCAGGCTCGACCCTACACCTGCTTTTATATCGAATTGGTGTATTTCGCGAACTTTCATGAAAAGACTGGTCGTTTGGCTGTCTAAAAGTAGATGGCAGCTCTCGAAAGTTCTTGTTCAATACACAAAGAACTTTTCTGGAAAGTTCTTATTCAATACACAAAAAATCTTTTGTGTTGTGAATCATTGCTATGGTTTGTGACAATGATGTAATTTTGGAGTTTTCTGGAAAAGATCGTCTGTATGCGTTTTAATCATTGTTTCTTAGAATACTTATTATTTTGTGGTATGGTGTTTTTTTCTTGATTATTAGAATATTTGATGATTTTAATGAACCACCAAATATTCTAACTGAAATATAGTGCAATATGTTTTGAATTAAATAATTGATCTTAAAAAATTTGCAAACTGTAGTGTTTAGTTTCTGGGTGTAACAGCAAATAACATGGAAAACTTCCTGGAATTTCCTTTCACACGTAAGTTTGATACAATTTTTATTAAAATGTGCGAATTCTCATTATTGCTGTATCAGAAAAAGTTTTTATAGTCTTTATTTAATTATAATTAATCAAACAGAAATTATGTTCATTCATAATTTAGAAAAAAGTTGTTTCTTTTTAATCAAGTTTGAATCTAGATCGAAGCGCAAAACCCCTCTTCTTGATTATCTAAATTAAAACAAAAACTACCAGTGACAGTCGTTTTTGGTCAAAATAGGAGCGGTTCTTAAAATTCATCTAAGATTTTTTAAAATTCAGCATTTTCAGTTTTAAATGACTTTTTTTGGTTTTAAGGTTTCCAAAAACTGAGGCTTTACGTATGAAATGACTTTCGGCTATTGGCTTAGACACATATAATTATTGTTTAATAATTTAGTAGTAGTTCAGGCCTCAACTACGCGAACGAGCTTCGGTGGCATCGCTAACACTGATATATATGCACTTTTGACATTATAGAGTGGAGAATCGATGCTTGCAAAAGTGTAATATGTCTTCTATCTTGTCGACATAAATATGTAAGAACTCGGGATCGGTTAAATTGGGCAAAATAGTATGAAATTCGACATATTTCATACGTCTCATCACAAACGCTTCTTTTCGCTTTCCTTTCAACAAAACTCAATAAAATATCTTGTTCAAATTCGTCTTCAGGCATACCTGATTCGGAATCTAGGTCTAGTAATAATTAATCGATACTGTACTCGCAAATTATATCTCTCTGACGGCTCAAATATAACTTACGGCATAAATTTATCGAAGCGTAGCTTAGTTCAAGTGTGTAACGGGGTGAGCCAGCCCAGCTAAGATATGTAACTACAGCGAGGCTCGCCCGCATAACTTAACTCAAATTCTCATTTCTTGGGTAATTTCCAATAAATTTTTTGTAAGTATATAATAAAAATGTGTTATCGAATTGACAACATTTAAAACAAGACTCACCAGTATCCATACGGCAATGTACTACTAGGCTTTCCTTTAAAGCATATGAATCATCCCACTCAAATGGTTTTTGTTCAGTATTCGACTCAGTGTTATTCGAAACGTTCATTGCAGTTTCTTCAGATTTTATGTGAGTTTCGTTGTGCAATAATAAATCTTCGATACTTAAAAAACGTTCTTCGCAAATTGCACAACTATGCCAAACCAAATTCATTCGATCTTCTTCAGTTATATCGGTTTTATCTAAGAATTCATGAATTTTTTCAATTTCATCTTCATCCTCTATAATTAGTTCTGGTTCTTGTTTAATTGCAATTTCTGTTAAAATAAATTCAGATTGATTTTCGTCAGTAAATAAACTAGTTTCCTTTTCCAAAATACTTCCTGCCATTTTTCTCAATCAATTTCTTCTAAAAAAAAGAAAATTTTTAATCACAAATAAATTAGCCAAAATGGATGGAGTTTCTTACCTAATTCAAATATTTCAATTTATTTTGTTTATTTTCAATATTAATTATTTTAAGTTTTTGTTTGATATCAATTCCAAAAAACAGGTCAAAAGGATTACGAATGTCAAATGTCAAATACTGTCTCGAAAATGGAACAAAAACAGAAGCATTGCCATATTTAAAATGGATGGGAGTTGAATTGATAATTCAGTTTTCGGAAAATTCAAATAACATGTCAGTTTAGTTTTCCGTGAATTATGTTTACAAATATTTATAAATATTTAAAAATAAAAATTAAATGATCAAATTGCAAAAAGCTTCGATGGTAATCCATTATAAAATTTACTGAGTTTACTGTTCACGACTTCTGTGCTCACACAAAATCCACAGTAGAATCCCACAACTCCAGTTGACAAAGGTGTCTTTAATTTGAAAATTGGATTTTTAACGAAAAAAGCTAATAATATTTAATAATTTCCATGAAAAAAGTAAATATGGAAGTAATTTCAAATTCAGATCAAAATATAAACAATTTCATACAAAATTTGAAATTAATTTTATTGTTTTGAGATTTCCACTCCTTTTATGTATGGTAAAACGTTTCCGGGACACGTTTTACCATACATAACGGAAGAAATAACTTTGATAGAAAACAGATTTATGATTTAAAATTATAAATTTTTTATTGATTCATAAAGTATACAGTATAGGATTATTTATGGCATAGCATGTCGGATAAATGGCTCCACAGCTTTGCTGGCACATGCGTACTCTTTTGTTGTAGTGTTCTATGACCGTTTTGCATAACTGCATTAATGAGGATGAATTTCGTTGACGAAGTGCTCAATTTAATCCTTTAAGGCGTGAATGGTCGTATGCTTGTTGGCATCAACTTTAGACTTCAAAAAACCCCAAAGAAAATACTCCAAAGGCGTTAAATCACATGATCTGAGCGATCCATTCTGATCACCAAAATGGAAAAATACACGAACAGGAAATGACTCATGCAATAATTGAATTGTTTCTCGGCACCGTCTTGCTGAAACCACATGTCATTCACATCCATGTCTTGCAATTTAGCACAAAAATCTTATCATGTCGCGATAGCGCGCACCATTAACTGTTATTACCTAAGAAGCCACATTTTCCAACGATGTCTCCAGCCCAAAATCCACACCAAAATGAAAATAAGACTCATCGCTGAAGATGATTTTGTTCATCATTTTTAAAATATTGCTCAACAATGAAAACGCGTTGTTCTTTCGCGTGTAGTGCTCAATTTTTAATAAGCCTGAACTGTCAGCTGTCATGCTGTCTTTTTTCTCGTTGGCAGCACTTTATTGCACAAATGCCGCAAAATTTAAATCATTAATAAATTGTGGGACACCCTTTATTTATAAATAGCGCAAATGGATGTTCTCTAGCAACTGAAAAACACATTTTTTTTATTAATATTGTATTCTCTATTCTCTCATTACAATTCTTTATTTAGTTGAAAGGAAAGGACAAATGATGTCATAAAATGTTTGAAGATAAAAATTCAAAATGGCCGGCATGCGGAGTGCATATTCTGTGTATATTTTTCCATTCTTAGTTTTTTACCAGTATGCGTTATCATATGGCTTTTAAGACTACCATTTTGCGTAAATGATCTATTACAGATCACATTTGAATGGTTTTTCACCAGTATGCGTCATCATATGCCTTTGAAGATTACCATTTCGCGCAAATGAACTATTACAGTGATCGCATTTGAATGGTTTTTCACCAGTATGTGTTATTATATGCATTTTAAGGCTACCATTTTGCGTAAATGAACTATTACAGTGATCACATTTGAATGGTTTTTCACCAGTATGCGTTCTCATATGTTTTTGAAGAGTATAATTTCGCGCAAATGAACTATTACAGTGATCACATTTGAATGGTTTTTCACCAGTATGCGTTCTCATATGCTTTTTAAGATTACACCTTTCCGTAAAAGAATGATTGCAGTGATCGCATTTGAATGGTTTTTCACCAATATGCGTTATCATATGCTTTTTAAGACTATCACTTTGCCTAAATGGACGATTGCAGTGATCGCATTTGAATGGTTTTTCACCAGTATGCGATCTCATATGCCCTTTAAGATTGCCACTTTCCGTAAAAGAATGTTTGCAGTGATCACATTTGAATGGTTTTTCTCCGGTATGCGTTTCCATATGCTTTTTAAGATTACCCCTTTCTATAAAAGATTATTTGCAGTTGTCGCATTTAAATAGTTTTCCATTAAAATGGGCATGATAATGAGATCGCTCACATTTCTTGCATTTAAAATTCCGTTTCCACTTATGAAATCTCAAATGGGCATCCAGCTTCCGCTTGGAAGTATATATTTTCGTACACTGTGTACATAGAAATTCCTGCTTGGAGTTGTTTAAAATCTCATCCACGGTCGTTGGGTAAAATTCAGTACATTCAAATTGCTCATGACTTTGAATGTGCAATGATAACGTTTCGGTGCTTAAAAATCGTTCTTCACACGTTACACAACTGTGCCAAACCTAATTTATTCGATCTTCTTGGCTTATATCGTTTTTGTGTAAATATTGACGAATTTTCTCAGTTTCAATTTCATCTTCGATTATTAATTCCGGTTCTTGTTTAATTGAAACTTCTGTTAAAATTAACTCCGGTGATTCATTTTCTTCACAGCATTTTTCAACAAATGAAATAGTCCTGATTTCTGACAATTCTTCCATGATTTTTCCTATCAAAAAATATACTTTATTAAAAATGTTGATTCTATCGTCTCGAAAGTTTAGTTTAAAATTACTTAAAACTAGGTAACAAAAGAAGAGGAAAACTAAGAGCGCTAGTTCAGCCCCCCTGACTTGTAAAAACATGTAAGAATATCAAAAATTAAAATTAGAGTTACCAACATCATTCCAGTATAATAGAATTAAAATTTTTTGTTTTATCCTTATACTACATATCACAATAGTTGCTTATTTGTACGATAAGTAAGTCAATAAGGCACATTACATGAAGTATGCTCAAAAACAACAAAAGAGCAAATCCTACACTACTTTCAGACCAGGTGTAACTGATACCCCCGAAATTAGTTCAGTTTTCTCCCATAAAAAGTGTATTAGCTAAACGTTTCTCATTTCATTACAATATGGTTGCTAAGTAGCGCTACAAACATTTGAATTAAAACTTTTTCCTACTCCTGCTCGATTTATTTGCCACTCACCCTGCTCCAGGGTAGGGTATGGCAAATAAAACAGACCTTATATGTTCGAACATTTAAACACTTATGTTGATCAAGATTAAAATCACTTGATTTACTTGACTACATTTATATTATCACAAACTTTGATTTATCAGTACCCACGTATAAAGAACTGAAGAGGTTCACGTGCTATCCTCTGTAAACTTCCAGAGAAGTTCTTTTGTAGAATTCCAATGTATGCATTTAAGTTCCCGAGGGGCTCATTAGATCGGCACAGCTCTTGTTGATGATGCTTATCGGAGATGCATAGTATTGAGTACCATGTTGGCAGTCCTTATTTCTAAGAAAGATGTTTATAGCTATGGGATTAGGATCGTCTTTTAATCTATTAAACCTTTTTGAGGCTAGACATAGCATATATAAAATTAAGGGCGTTACTCTTGATTTAGTATATAGAGTGTCGTTAGAATACCATTTTCCGCCCGGTCTTCTATATTTTGAAAGACAGTATCTGATTATTTCGCGTTCGAAATAAAAGTAGTAGTCTATCGAATCGTTCTCGTAATCACATTACCTGTAAAAAACGACGCAATAAAAAATCCTTAACTGTATCTCTACGATCTTAAAAACGATTCCTGCCCCAAAGAATATCTTCCTCTCTCGCCTCGTTCCCGAGACAACTGTGGATGATATTCTCAGTTTCATCAAGTCAAAGGAAATTGACGTTAATTATATAAAGTGCGAAAAAATCAACAAAGAAACTAGTCTCGTCGCGTCATTTAAAATTAACGTTCCTTCACAGTTATTTATACCTCTGGTCTCCTATGAGTTTCGGCCTCCTTTCGCCTTTGTTAAGGAGTTTCAGCGAAGAGGGCCTAATAAACCACTTCCGCATAGAAATATTGTGAACAACTCGAGTTTAAAAAACGCAAGTGCTTGTCCCTTTACTACCAAAATGTAAGGGGACTTCGCTCTAAAACGCGTGAACTGCTCCTTGCTAGTGTTTCATTCTCACATGATATTATTGTGCTGACTGAAACTTGGCTAAATTGCAGCTTTCTTAACACTGAGTTGTTCTCGCCTGACTACGAAGTGTTTCGGAATGATCGGTATACCTCTAATTTGAGATCATTGGGTGGAGGCGTCCTGACCGCAGTTCATAGGAATCATAAAAGCTCGCTGATCATTGTTCCTAACCTGAACGGTTTAGAGTTTATTTGCGTCAAACTGGTTTTACAAGCTGGCAGCATTTTTATAGCGAATTGCTATATTCCGCCAAATAGTCCGGAACCGAAGTACCAATCGTTAACGGAGGCTATTAATTTCCTACATGAGCAAATGGGACCAAATGATAATATTATTCTACTTGGAGATTTCAATCTTCCCAACCTCCATTGGTCATTTTCTGATGAACAGATCTGGTTTACTGCAGATAATATAAACTCTGCTGTTGAAACATTGTTTGTTGACAACTTGACGGCTTGTGGCCTACAACAAATTAGCGGTGTACGTAACTCAATTGACAAACAACTTGACTTAGTGTTCACTTCTGACGCAGCTAATTGCGTTGTACAACGCAGCTCTGAAAAGCTAATTAATATTGACAAATACCATCCTCCGTTACATTTACTTTTGTCCCAAGAAGATGTAAAGATGGTAGCTGATTTTGAAACCTCATACTACTTCAACTTTCGGAAAACAAACTTTGAACTACTACTCAACCTTCTTAATAAGGTTAACTTTGATAGTATTCTGGTTAATGAAAATATTGAAGTATGTATAGCAGAGTTTTACTCCACTATATACAAGATCTTTGAGTCATCAGTTCCTTATGCCCGAGTAAAAAATTCAACAAGCTCGCCACCTTGGTTCAACAAAGAATTACGCTCCATTCGTAATAGGAGGAATAAAGCATGGTTAAATTACTTAATTACGCGTAATGACAGGGATTTTTCTGAGTACTTTGCTCTATTCACTGAATTCAAATTGTTATCCATGGAACTATATGACTCATACATCTATGAAATGAGTGGTAAACTTTCTACGAACCCGAGACAATTCTGGAATTTTGTCAACAGTAAGAAGAAAACGGATGGCTATCCCTCCTCACTTAATTATATGGACTGCTCATCCAACGATCCGCTCATTATTTCTAACCTATTTGCCTCCTTCTTTGCAGGAGCTTTTAACGATGATGGCTTCATTCCTGATACGGACTACTTTAAATATCTAAATGAATATCCCAAGAGTGTCCTCAATAACATCAATGTTGATGAATCCTTAGTGTCTGACCATATTCATGAATTGAAAGACGATTTTTCGTCTGGCTCTGACAGTATCCCTGCTGTAGTTGTGAAGAGATGTGGTAATGTCCTCGCACGTCCGCTGGCAATACTTTTCCAAAAATCCCTCGTGTGCGGAATATTTTCAAAGATTTGGAAATTATCATATATTATTCCAACTCACAAGACAGGTAGTAGAAACGATATTGGGAACTATAGACCAATTGCCAAATTGTCCTGCATTCCCAAGCTTTTCGAAAGTATTATGCATAAATTTATACTTTTTGGATGTAAACCCTTCATCACTAACAATCAGCATGGGTTTCTGAAAGGTAGATCCACAATCACGAGCTTAGTCGAATTAGTATCTTTCTCAACCTGTGTTATGGAAGAGAGTAATAGTGTGGATTGCATAACCACTGATTTCAGTAAAGCGTTCGATAAACTGTCCCACCGTCTGATTCTACTCAAGCTTAGTTCTCTTGGCTTTCCTCACTTCTTGATTGAATGGGTAAGATCCTATCTGTATGATAGAAGTTACCAGGTGACTTTCCGCTCAGCGAAATCACATCCTTATCTGGCTACTTCAGGAGTACCTCAAGGTAGTCACCTAGGACCTATCCTATTTGTCCTATCGATAAATGATGTTGCTTCCGTGATTAAGCACTCGAAAATTTCCAACTTTGCTGATGATATGACTATTTATAGAGAAATCTCCAAACCTAACGATCCTTATCTTCTCCAAGAAGACCTACATAATTTTGTTACATGGTGTCTCAATAATAACTTATTGCTCAATTGTGATAAATGCGAGGTTATTACTTTTACTAGGAAGCGAAATATTGCTCCCCATCAGTACATTATTAACCACCTGCCTTTAAATAGAGTCAATAGTATTAAGAATTTGGGTGTGATCTGTGACAGTAAACTTGATTTTAAATTACACATAGACTCAAGCCAATACGACTTTAGGTTTTGTTAAACGATGGTCAAAAGAGTTTATGGATCCTCTTATTACCAAAGCCCTCTTTATTACTCTAGTCAGACCGATACTCGAATATGCCAGCCAGGTATGGTCTCCCTACTGCAAGTACCAAATTAGTAGGATTGAGTCTGTTCAACGAAGATTCGTTCGTTACGCACTAAGAGACCTTCCTTGGAAAGACCCCTTTCTATTGCCTCCCTACGAGGGCAGACTAAAACTGATTGGGCTTCTTTCTTTAGAAATGAGGCGTGATGTGGCTGATGTTGTCTTCGTTCACCACATTATTAACAGCAACATTGACGCTCCTCTCCTTTTAAACCAGATGAATTTAAACATCAATACTCGCTCTTTGAGGTCCGTTGAACTTTTTAAAATAAAGTACCATAGGACGGACTACGGTAAAAATGAACCGATCTCCCGGATGTTACGTGCTGCTAATGCTAACGCGAAGGACTTCGACTTTTGCCAGAGCAAAACTAATCTAAAAAAGGTTCTATATATATAACAGAAAATGTTATCATAAAAGTTAATGTATTATTTTTTATTTATATATATTATTTTGACTCTCGCTTGTATTAAGCTAAATAAATAAAAAAAAAAAAAAAAAAAGAAAATCTGCAGTTCAGTTGCTACGTTTGGCGTTATAAACAGCCAAGTTCCGAAAGCATACGAAATAACTGGTCTTATCAAGATTATGTTCATTAGAAGTTTGGTTCTATGTTCCATATCCTGTGAGTTTAATAGTGGTCTCAGTATGGCTCCTGCTTTTTGAGCTTTATTGAGCGCATATCTAGCATGCGGGTTATATTTTAGCCTGTGATGAAATTTAACTCCTAGGTGCTATATCTCCGTTCGCAGGCGAATTGATCTACCTTCAATGTTCAGTCTTAATAGTTTGCTCTCCCGCACGGCTTTCCACTAGCGTTACGGAAACAAATTAGCTCACACTGTCTAGATTAATCTTTATACCCCAGTTATTATAAAATTTGATTGCTTTTGTTAAATGAGTTTTAACTGCATGGAGTGCCTCATGTGGTCTCCGGCTTCGCGCGAATATGGTGTCGTCAGTATAAAATCTGACATGAAAGATGTTATTGGCGTTTTGGCCAGGGAAATCAGATAAGAAAATATTGAATAGTTTGGGACCAAGTATAGGGCCCTGTGGGACTCTAGATTTAACCTGTACCACATCTGAGATTTCGTTTTTAATTTCAATAAATAACTTTCTATTTTTGAAGAAGTCAACTATCATTTTTAGGAATTCTACTGGGCACTTTCGCGAGAGTAATTTATAGATTAGGCCTTTAGACCAGCCATTGTCGAAGGTTTTCTCAAGGTCTATAGCACAGGCAACTATACATTTTTACTGTCGGAAATTGTGAATGATGCATCCTGGAAATGCAACAGGGCGTGCTCTGCGGAATGAGTAAGTTCGAATCCAAATTGTGAATTTGAATTATGTTATTGTCTTCGCAGAAACTGTCCGGCTTGATCAAGAGGCATTTTTCAAGAATTTTACCAAAGTTAGATAGCATAGATATAGGTCTAAAATTTTTATTATTATTTGAATTTTTGCCTTTTGCTATCGGTATTAATTTAGCTACTTTCCAAGCCTTGGGAAAGTATCCATTATTTAAACAGTGGTTAATATGTAATGTTGTCCCCAACCTCAATGAGTTTGGAATGTACCGCCGCACAAATATTCAGCGATTCTGTCAACGAGGCAATTTCGCCCTTGCTTAAATTTCGGTCTTCAGAGGGTAAAGACATTGATATTTCAGAGGCTTGGTTATTTCGAAAATTATTCCAATTGGTTTTTTTAAAGGATCTAAATATGCATGGGTCAGATTTAAAAGGGTCCATCTTTTTAAAATTTAGACTTAAAAGAGGCATAAGGTAGAGTATTACAATTAAAGCTGTCAGAGTTCAAATCATTCAGGACTGATGAAGACACTAAGAAAAAGACTATGTGAGATAAGGATCTGGGAAATGTTGGCCCAGCATTTGTAATTTGTGAATTTAGAAAAGGTCCGTTCATGAACTATGAATACAAGTGTATTCCGTTGAGATTTCTTTTCGAGTCTCCGTAGTATTCATGTCTGGCGTTGAAATCTTTACAAAAAATAGCTCCATTATATTGAAGCGATAATCTGTAAAGGTAATCCAAGTCGTTTTTGATAGCATTACCTAGATTACCGGGAATATATATCGCTGCAAATAATAATTTTTTGCAGATTCCATCATGATCCACGTATGCAACTGAAATTAAAGATGCTGAGATTAATAGGAAATCAAGAAAAACCGTTTCAACTCTGATCCCCTTTTTGATTAGAATCGCTACACCTCTGCCTTTATCACTCCTAAATATTTCATAATCATTAAAAATTGCTAAAAACAAAAATATCATAGTGGTCCCTGGTAAAAAAAAAGGTTGGGAGGCACTGGTATAGAATAACATGAATTCCACCGAAAAGTTCATCGTCATTTTGAAGCTGTCTGAGCTCAATCATGAAGAGTATTTTATAAGACACCATTGAAATTTCATCCATGAACAAAAAGTTGATATCTTTCCATTGATTCCGCATTATTTGTAGATAATGGACCACGAATATGTTTTGAATTAAATAATTGAGCTTAAAAAATTTGCAAACTGTAGTGTTTAGTTTCTGGGTGTAGCAGCAAATAACATGGGAAACTTCCTGGAATTTCCTTTCACTCGTAAGTTTGATGCACTTTTTATTAAAATAGGTGCGGTTCTTAAAATTCTTCTAAGATCTTGTAAAATTCAGCATTTTCAGTTTTAAATCCCTTTTTTCGTTTTTAAGGTTTCCAAAAACTGAGGCTTTACGTATGAAATGACTTTCGGGTATTGGTTTAGACTAGAAAAAAAAACGCAGGCTCATACACATTTTAAATTATTGTTTAATAATTTAATTCTGTAGCGGTTAAATGGAAATTTCATTTCTGAAATAAATAACGCAAACAATTTTTTGCAATTCGAATGTTTCACAAAACATGAGCATTCAGCCCATTTACAATGCTGCCCCTCCGAAATCATATTGTTAACGCCGGCACTAAGCCACAATGTATAAGCAATAGAAATGCAAGAGCGCAAGCTTGAAAATAACTTCAGTTTCCCGTGTGCACGTGTCCTATCCTGTTCTCTTTAATCAAAGCTTAGGCCTAAGTCCCGCCGCACACTTCAGTTAAACGAACCAAACCACGTGAGCTAAGTTTCTCGTTGAAAGTGAAAAATTCAGCATTTGGATTGATCGTCGCACACTTGAGTGTACCTGACACTACGTCGCCTGGTCATAAGCGACATGAACTATGCTCGCGCACGTAGTTCAGGCCTCAACTACGCGAACGAGCTTCGGTGGCATCGCTAACACTGATATATATGCACTTTTGACATTATAGAGTGGAGAATCGATGCTTGCAAAAGTGTAATATGTCTTCTATCTTGTCGACATAAATATGTAAGAACTCGGGATCGGTTAAATTGGGCAAAAGAGTATGAAATTCGACATATTTCATACGTTTCATCACAAACGGTGAATACCAAACGCTTCTTTTCGCTTTAATTTCAACAAAACTCAATAAAATATCTTGTTCATGTTGTATTACATACATGTTAATACTTGTAAACTACTGCCTACTGCCTTGCAGTAGTGACAGTAAGTCAGTGATGAATAGACAATAAAAGAAGACAGTTCTAAAACATAACATGGTGTCAGATTAAATTAAAAAATTAAGTAAAATAATATAAAAATTACTTAAGATGTCAAATCCAACGAATGCTGAAAGTTTTAGTCAAAAAAATAAAATATTAAGTTGTCAAATTCAACCAATAGAATTAAAAAATTCAAATTTGGGCGACACGTGGAAAAAATGGTTTAACCAATTTAAATTATATATGCGTGCCTCAAATTTGGAAAATGAAGATGATGGACGAAAAGTTGCGTTATTACTTCATAATCTTGGACCGGAAAGTTATGAAATATTTAACTCATTTAATGAAGATATCGACAAAATTAAATATGAAATCTTAGTGAAAAAGTTGGAGTCATATTTTGTGCTGAAAACTAATATTGCAATGGAAAGACATAAGTTTTTTACCAGACAACAGTTAGTTGACGAAAGCATAGATGAATATATAACTGTATTAGTAAATTTGAGTTTCAATTGCTCATTCGGAAATTTACGAGAAGAACTGGTTCGTGATATATTAATATGTGGTCTAAGGGAAAATTATCTCTACATAAAAGAACGCCTTCTAAATGAAGTTGACATAAAGCTTGAAAAGGCTTTAGAAATCGCAAAAACAATGGAATTAACAAGAAGACAGTCACAACAACTACAAAAGGAAATGGATTTCAATTGTGTTGGTGCTTTACATAGTACCAAATTTAACAGTAATGACAGCCGACAAAATCCATTTAGTAGAGGTCATCAGGGTCATAGAAATAGCCAGCCAGAAAGTGAAAAGAAAAAACAACAAATTGAATACAAACAGCAAGTAAATAAAATTGGAATTTGTAACAAGTGCGGTCTTGTCCATAGAGAACGGTGTCCAGCTATTGGAGTCATTTCTAACATTTGCAAGCGGAAAAACCATTATGCGAGAATGTGTATATACTACAAAAATAAGTCAGTTAATCACTTGGGACTTAAAAAAACAAACAACGAGTCATCATCATCATCAGAGCCGGAAGAATTTTTTGTAGGAGGATTGGACGTGGGTAAAGAAAAACTGTGGTACATTGAAATTAAAATAAATAAAATAAAAATTAAAATGCAATTGGAAACAGGTGCGCAAGTCAATGTCATGTCGACTTTTCAATTTGAGAAATTGAAATTAGGTCCAACAAACTTAAAACGTTCTAATGTCAAAATCGCGACTTTTAATGGTGATCAATTGAAAATTTTGGGAAAGTGTTTTTTAACATGCGAATTTTTGAATCAAAAACATCTAATAGAGTTTTTTGTTGTCGATTTAGAATGTCAAACAGTATTAGGCTTGCATACCTGTGTGGAATTGAATTTAATAAAGCAAATTTAGATAACAAACTATCTGATAATAATTGTAAAATTTTACAGAAATATAAAAGTGTGTTCCAAGGCCTTGGTTTTTTAAAAACTAAGTGTCATCTAACAATAAGAAATGATGCTCGACCTGTTATTGACAACATGCGCAGGATACCTTTCAAATTAAAAGAATTATTAAAAGATGAACTTGATCGCCTAATTAAAATGAATGTGATTGTCCCCGTTGAGGAGCCTACAGAATGGGTAAATTCAATTGTTCTAGTAGCGAAACCTAATGATAAGCTTAGACCATGTTTAGATCCTCGTAATCTAAATAGAGTAATATTACGTTCGCATTTTCAGTTACCGACAATTGAAGACATAAAATCACAAATAATTAATGCCAAATATTTTTCGATCCTCGATGCCAATTCAGGTTTCTGGACTTTACCTTTAGACGAGCCATCTTCTAAACTATGCACGTTTATTACACCATTTGGGCGATATAGATTTCTACGTTTACCATTTGGTATTAGTTCAGCACCTGAAATTTTCCATTCAGAAATGATAAAAAGTTTTTCTAATATTTTTTGATTTATGGTGCAACTATTGAAGAGCATAATAGTCGTCTCGAATTAGTTCTACAAACGGCACAAATTCTTGGTTTAAAATTTAACGAAGCCAAATCAAAAATTCTTTGCAATGAAGTTAAATACATGGGTCACATTTTTAGTCATCAAGGGGTCAAGCCAGATGAAACCAAGGTAGAAGCAATATGTAAAATGCTTTCTCCATCTTCTGTCACAGACTTACAAAGATTTTTAGGCATGGTTAACTATTAGGTTCTTTCATAAAATACCTTTCAATTGAAACGTCTAATTTGAGAAATTTATTGAAAAAAGAGACTGAATGGCAATGGACACCATCACATGAAATAGAATTTAAAAACCTAAAATCTCTAATTAGTACAGCTCCAATATTAACATATTTTAATCCAAATAAACCACTAAGTTTATCATATAATCATATAATAATATATATAATATTATATATAATCATATTAAAAATTATTCTAACATATAATAATTCATTTAAAGCTATAAAATCTATTATATAAAAATTTACAGAATTTAAATTTCTATAAAGATAAAAAATTCTAACTAATAAAGGTAAAGAACCAAATAAAGTATAAAATAATAAATATACCCCCGCTTGTAAACGCTCAGGTTGATATCCCCATCCTAAAATTAAAAATAAAGTAGGAATTAATCTTCTTTCAAAAAATAAATAAAATATAAATAAATTTATTCTTCTAAATCTTAAATACAAAAATATTAATAAAAATAAAATATTTAAAGTAAAAAAATTTAAATAATTATTATATTTTACAATAGATTCTCTCGCTATTAATATTAAAGCACAAATCCATAATCTTAATAAAATTATTCCATAAGAAATTAAATCACAACCTAAAAAATATCTTAAATTTATTCAATAATTAAAACAATTATTTAATAAAATAAATAAAAAAATTAATACAAATAATATATTTTGAACCATTCAAAATATATTTTTTTTAAAACTTAAAGGTATTAAAAATAATAATATAAATAAAAATTTTAACATTGCAAAATTCTAAAAGATTGAAAATAATCATTACCATGTGTACGAATTAAAGATACTAAAATAGATAATCCTAAAGCTCCTTCACACACTGAAAAAGTTAAAAATACTATACTAAAAAATCTTTCATAATTTAATATACACAAAAATATAAACAAAAATAAAAATAAACTTAATACAATATATTCTAATCTTAATAATATAGATAATAAATGCTTTCGATTTGAAACAAAAACAATTAAACCAATTAAAAATAAAAAAATAGGTAAAATTCAATATATAAATATTATCATTAGTTTTAATAGTTTAATAAAAACATTGGTCTTGTAAATCAAAAATAAGAATTTTTCTTTTAAAACTTCAGAAAAAAAGATTATTTCTTTATCATTAATCTCCAAAATTAATATTTTTATTTAAACTATTTTCTGAAATTATTCAACTTATTATATATATGTATACTTTAATTTCTGGATTTATTTTTATTCAAATAAATCACCCCCTTGCTATAGGTTTAATATTATTAATTCAAACTTTATTTATCAGATTAATCTCTGGATTATTTAGAAAAACATTTTGATTTTCTTACGTTCTATTCTTAATTTTTCTAGGAGGAATATTAGTGCTATTCATTTATGTAACTTCATTAGCATCTAATGAAATATTTTCTATATCTATAAAATTAATAATTATAACAATTTTTATTTCATTAATTATAATAATAATATTTTATTTAATAGATAAATCATTATATAATATATTTACAATTAATTTAGAAATATCTCCAATTAACGATATAATTATATATACCCAAGAAAATAAAATTATTTTAAATAAATTATATAATTTTCCTACAAATTTAGTAACTTTAATATTAATTAATTATCTTTTACTTACTTTAATTGCAATTGTAAAAATTACAAATATTTTCTTTGGTCCTCTTCGCCCTATAAACTAATGAATAAACCCTTACGATTAGAACATCCCTTATTTAAAATTGCTAATAATGCCCTAGTTGATTTACCAGCTCCTGCTAATATTTCTAGATGATGAAATTTTGGATCACTTTTAGGTTTATGTTTAATTGCTCAAACATTAACAGGTTTATTTTTAGCAATACATTATACAGCTGATATTCAATTAGCATTCGATAGAGTTGCCCATATTTGCCGAGATGTAAACTATGGATGATTATTACGAACTTTACACGCTAATGGAGCATCTTTTTTCTTTATTTGTATTTATCTTCATGTAGGACGAGGTATATATTATGGATCCTATTTATATACTCCAACATGAATAATTGGAGTAATTATTTTATTTTTAGTAATAGGAACTGCTTTTATAGGATATGTTTTACCATGAGGACAAATATCCTTTTGAGGAGCTACTGTTATTACAAATTTAATATCAGCTATTCCTTATTTAGGAACTGATTTAGTTCAATGAATTTGAGGAGGATTTGCTGTAGATAAAGCTACTTTAACTCGATTTTTTACTTTTCATTTTATTTTACCATTTATTGTAATAGCAGCAACAATAATTCATTTATTATTTCTTCATCAAACCGGTTCAAATAATCCGTTAGGAATTAATTCAAATAGAGATAAAATTCCTTTTCATCCATATTTTACATTTAAAGATATTGTAGGATTTATTATTATATTAATAATATTAATTTTATTAACTTTAATTGATCCATATCTATTAGGAGATCCTGATAATTTTATTCCAGCAAATCCTTTAGTAACTCCTATTCATATTCAACCTGAATGATATTTTTTATTTGCTTATGCTATTCTTCGTTCAATTCCTAATAAATTAGGAGGAGTTATTGCATTAGTATTATCTATTGCTATTTTAATAATTCTACCTTTTTATCATTTAAGTAAATTTCGAGGGATTCAATTTTATCCTATTAATCAAATATTATTTTGAATTATAGTAGTTACAGTAATTTTATTAACATGAATTGGAGCACGACCAGTAGAAGATCCTTTTATCATTACAGGACAATTATTAACAGTAATTTACTTTTTATATTATCTAATTAACCCTTTAATAACATATTGATGAGATAATTTATTAAATTAATTAGTTAATGAGCTTGAATAAGCATATGTTTTGAAAACATAAGATAGAAAATAATCTTTCTATTAACTTTACTAAATAATATTCATAATAAAAAAGCTATAAACAAAATTTTTAAACCAATAAAAAATATAATAAAATTTAATGAAAAAGGCAAAAATCTCTTTCAAGCTAAATATATTAATTTATCATATCGAAAACGAGGTAATGTACCACGTACTCAAATAAATAAAAAAGAAATAAAAGTCAACTTTAAATAAAATATAAAACTATATACATCAGCCCCTAAAAAAATTAAAGAAAATAATATTCTTATAAATAAAATTCTAGCATATTCTGCTAAAAAAATTAATGCAAATCCTCCTCTTCTATATTCAACATTAAAACCAGATACTAATTCAGATTCTCCTTCAGCAAAATCAAAGGGAGTTCGATTTGTTTCTGCTAAACATGAAGCAAATCAAACTAAAGCTAAAGGAAAACTAATAAAAATAAATCAAATATAATTTTGAAAAATATAAAAATTATACATATTATAACCATTAATTAAAAAAACAAAAGATAATAAAATTAAAGCTAAACTTACTTCATAAAAAATTGTCTGAGCAACTGCTCGTAACCCCCCTAATAAAGCATAATTAGAATTTGAAGATCAACCCGCAATTATTACTGTATAAACCCCTAAACTTGTACAACATAAAAAAAATAATAATCCTAAATTAAAAGAATACAATTTAATTAATAAAGGAATACATATTCAAACTAATAAAGATAAAAATAAAGAAAAAATAGGAGAAAAATAATAAGAAATATAATTAGATATTAAAGGATAAGTTTGTTCCTTAGTAAATAATTTAATTGCATCACAAAAAGGTTGAGGAATTCCTATTAATCCAACTTTATTAGGTCCTTTACGAATTTGAATATAACCTAAAACTTTACGTTCTAATAATGTTAAAAAAGCAACTCTTACTATTACACAAATAATTAATAATAATCTTCCAACAAATATTAATAAATATTCCAAAAAATACATTACTATTTGTAATTTTTATTACATATATAAATTCTAAATCTATTGCACTAATCTGCCAAAATAGTATTTAAAAATTTTACTAATATTCTTTATAATAAAAAATAATTTTTTTAATATCTGGTCCTTTCGTACTAAAATATTAATTAATAACTAAAGATAGAAACCAACCTGGCTTACACCGGTTTGAACTCAGATCATGTAAGATTTTATAAGTCGAACAGACTTAAATATTTGAACTTCTACACCCAATTTATATCTTAATCCAACATCGAGGTCGCAATCTTTTTTATCGATAAGAACTCTCTAAAAAAATTACGCTGTTATCCCTAAGGTAACTTAATTTAATAATCACTATTAATGGATCAATTATTTCATATATTAATGTTTTTAAAATATAAAAGTTTTTTAAATTTTACTATCACCCCAATAAAATATCTATAAATATAATATTTAAATTATTCTAAATAAATAATATATATATAAATATAAAGATCTATAGGGTCTTCTCGTCTTTTAATTTAATTTTAGCTTTTTAACTAAAAAATAAAATTCTATAAATAATTTTTATGAAACAGCTAATATCTCGTCCAACCATTCATACAAGCCTTCAATTAAAAGACTAATGATTATGCTACCTTTGCACAGTTAATATACTGCGGCCATTAAATAAATTATCATTGGGCAGGTCAAACCTTAAATTTAATTCTAAAGGACATGTTTTTGTTAAACAGGCGGATATTAAATTTGCCGAATTCTTTATAAAAACCTTTCAATTATATATATTTTTACAATAAATATATAATATATACTAATTTTATCATTAATAATTTATTATTAAAATTATAATAAATATTTTAATAAATATTTAAAATTTAAATAAATAATTTACTTATAAAATATATTATAACATACTTTTTAATAATTGCTAATTCTAAGCATATATTTATTAAATTATTTATTAATTTATAAAAATCTATTTTATAGCTTATCCCATAAAATATTAATTTTTAAAAAAATTATATTATATTAATTAATATAATTAATTTTTAAAATCTAGATTTAATCTATTTCTTAAAAAACTAGAAACCTTTAAAAACGAATAACATTTCATTTCTAATAAATTATTTTTAATAATTTTGTAACATTAACTAAAATAATCTATTAACTCTTTTAAAATCGAGAAAAATAATATTAATTATTTTTTATTTGATAAACCCTGATACACAAGGTACATTAAATAATAATTTCTTATATTTTAATAATTTTTCAATTTATTTCAATATTCTTTTACAATACTAATTAACTATTATTAATATTATTTTTTCTATAAACTATACTAAAACTTTTAAAATTATAATTATTTTTAATAAAATAAAATTTTTTAAAAAATAAATTTAATAAATAAAATTTAAATCAATTTATACTGAATTGCACAGAAATCTTTTTAATGTAAATAAAACGCTTTTCTAAATAAGCTTTAAATTGTCATTCTAGATACACTTTCCAGTACATCTACTATGTTACGACTTATCTTATTTTAAAAATAAGAGCGACGGGCGATATGTGCATATTTTAGAGCTAAAATCAAATCTATAATCTTTAAAAAATTACTATCAAATCCACCTTCAATAAAATATTTAAATTTTATATTCGTAATAAATAATACTATTGTAACCCATTTCTTCTTAAACATAAACTGCACCTTGACTTGACATTAATTTTTATATAAATTATTGAAAATTATTTTTCTTATAAAATATTCTATAACAGCGGTATACAAATTAAACAAATTTAAGTAAGATTCAACGTGGAATATCGATTATAGAACAGGTTCCTCTGAATAGACTAAAATACCGCCAAATTCTTTAAGTTTCAAGAACATATCTAATACTACTTTAATTTTTAAATTTACATTTTAAATAATAGGGTATCTAATCCTAGTTTTTTATAAAATTTTTTAGCCTCAATTAATTTAATAAATAAAAATTATTTAATTTTAAAATTTCACTTAATAAAATTAATTTTATTTTTAAAATAGTATATAATTTAACTATAATTAAAATATTTTATTTATATCTTTCGTTTAACCGCGGTAGCTGGCACGAATTTTACCAATATTATATAATATTTCTATTTCTAAGTTACCTTAATAAATAATATTAATTACTGCGAATATTACAAATAATCTAATTCTTTAAGAAAAAAATTAATTCATACAAAAATTTACATGTAAAATAAACTATAAATAAAATTTTAAGCAAGAATAAAACTTTTAACTAATAATTAATCTAAATAAAATATTAATATAAAATAACCCATAAAACTATTAAATAATAATTAACAGATAATTAATCCTTCACATATCATAAAATATATAAATAATTTTATAAAATTACTAATAACCTATAGGTTCTAAACCTATATTTTTAGCTAAACCTTAAAATTTAAGCTAAATTTCTTTTTTATAATCTTTCCTCCCCATACATTTATCTAAATAATTAATCTAAATAAAATATTAATATAAAATAACCCATAAAACTATTAAATAATAATTAACAGATAATTAATCCTTCACATATCATAAAATATATAAATAATTTTATAAAATTACTAATAACCTATAGGTTCTAAACCTATATTTTTAGCTAAACCTTAAAATTTAAGCTAAATTTCTTTTTTATAATCTTTCCTCCCCATACATTTATCTAAATAATTAATCTAAATAAAATATTAATATAAAATAACCCATAAAACTATTAAATAATAATTAACAGATAATTAATCCTTCACATATCATAAGATATATAAATAATTTTATAAAATTACTAATAACCTATAGGTTCTAAACCTATATTTTTAGCTAAACCTTAAAATTTAAGCTAAATTTCTTTTTTATAATCTTTCCTCCCCATACATTTATCTAAATAATTAATCTAAATAAAATATTAATATAAAATAACCCATAAAACTATTAAATAATAATTAACAGATAATTAATCCTTCACATATCATAAGATATATAAATAATTTTATAAAATTACTAATAACCTATAGGTTCTAAACCTATATTTTTAGCTAAACCTTAAAATTTAAGCTAAATTTCTTTTTTATAATCTTTCCTCCCCATACATTTATCTAAATAATTAATCTAAATAAAATATTAATATAAAATAACCCATAAAACTATTAAATAATAATTAACAGATAATTAATCCTTCACATATCATAAAATATATAAATAATTTTATAAAATTACTAATAACCTATAGGTTCTAAACCTATATTTTTAGCTAAACCTTAAAATTTAAGCTAAATTTCTTTTTTATAATCTTTCCTCCCCATACATTTATCTAAATAATTAATCTAAATAAAATAATAATATAAAATAACCCATAAAACTATTAAATAACAATAAATAATTTCTATTTAATTTTATTATAATTTTATTTTATTTTAATTTAATTAATCATTTTTCATTCCATTTATTATAATTTTTTCTCCCTATATATTTAATGTAAACATTTATATTTTAATTATATATTTATTATTATTTAATTAATATTTATATATTAATTATTAAATGTTTATATTATATATATATATATTAATATCTATATTTAGATATATATATATGAACTATAACGATATATATATAGCTAAATATAGATATTAATAATTTAAAGATAATTAATATATATATATTTATTATATAGGTTATATATATATATATAAATATTTATATTATATATAAATTATTTATATTATCTCCGATAGTATTTTATTTCCTAATTAATTATGAAATTAATATTATTTACAATAAAATTTTATATATATAATAAATATATCAATATATTATTTATAATAAATACAATAATACATTATAATTAAATTATTTATATTAATATTAATATATATATATTACATAATTAATATATATATATATACATATAATATTTATATACATAATTATTTATATTTAAATTATAACTAATTTTTATTAATATATATATATATAAATACAAATTTATTAATTAATTAAAAATTATTATGTAATATAATTATTAATTATAAAACTAAACTTATTTTATAATCTTTTTTTTTTCATTAAATAAAAAAAATGAATTGCCTGATAAAAGGATTACCTTGATAGGGTAAGTAATATGATCTATAATCATATTCATTACATTTAATAGAATTAAACTATTACTAAAAGTATCAAAAACTTTTGTGCATCGTACACTAAAATGTAAACTAAACTATAATAAAAAGATAAGCTAATTAAGCTACTGGGTTCATACCCCATTTATAAAGGTTATAATCCTTTTCTTTTTAATGTTTAAAAATTCATCAAAATTATTATTCTTCATTACTCTAGTTTCAGGAACCATACTAACAGTTTCCTCCAATTCCTGACTAGGGGCATGAATAGGGTTAGAAATTAACCTATTATCATTTATTCCATTAATGATTAGATCTAATAATTTAATGTCAAATGAAGCATCCCTAAAATATTTTTTTATTCAAGCAATTGCCTCTTCTATTTTATTATTTGCTATTATTCTTTCTATAATTAAAATTAATTTTATTTTTGAAATAAAAATATTTAATTATACAAATTTTATACTTATATCATCACTTTTATTAAAAATAGGAGCTGCCCCATTCCATTTTTGATTTCCAGGTGTTATAGAAGGTCTTTCTTGAATAAATAATTTAATTTTAATAACTTGACAAAAAATTGCTCCTATTATATTAATTTCATATTTAATAATTAATCATATAAATTTAATTATTATTTTTTCTATTATTATTGGATCTTTAGGTGGATTAAATCAAACTTCTCTTCGAAAAATTATAGCATTTTCATCTATTAATCATTTAGGTTGAATATTAGCAGCTATAGTTTCAAGAGAAAATTTATGAATATGTTATTTTGCATTTTATTGTTTTCTTTCATTTATTTTAATTTATTTTTTTAATTTATTTAATCTTTTTCATTTAAATCAATTATTTAATTTATTTTTTAATTCAAAAACCATAAAATTTACATTAATAATAAATCTTCTTTCTTTAGGAGGATTACCCCCTTTTTTAGGATTTTTACCTAAATGATTAGTAATTCAATATTTAACATTTAATAATCAATTATTTTTAATTACTTTAATAGTTACAATAACTTTAATTACATTATATTTTTATTTACGAATATCTTATTCTGCTTTTATATTAAATTATTTTGAAAATAATTGAATTATTTGTAATAATTTTAATAATTTTAATTTTAAAATTTATTTAATTTTATCATTTATTTCTTTATTTGGTTTATCAATTATTAGATTATTATTTTTTATTATATAAAGGCTTTAAGTTAATTAAACTAATAGCCTTCAAAGCTATAAATATAAGTAATTAATCTTTTAAGCCTTAGTATTAAATTTACTCCTTTAGAATTGCAGTCTAATGTCATTATTGACTATAAAGCTTAAAATATAAAAATTATAAAATTTTAAATTAATTATTGGTTAAAGAGATAAAGATCTCATAAATAAATTTACAGTTTATTACCTAAATTTCAGTCATTTAACCTAAACGCAACAATGATTATTTTCAACAAATCATAAAGATATTGGAACTTTATATTTTATTTTTGGAGCTTGAGCAGGAATAGTAGGTACATCTCTTAGTATAATAATTCGAGCTGAATTAGGTCATCCTGGATCTTTAATTGGAAATGATCAAATTTATAATGTAATTGTTACTGCTCATGCATTTATTATAATTTTTTTTATAGTTATACCTATTATAATTGGAGGATTTGGAAATTGACTAGTTCCTTTAATATTAGGAGCACCAGATATAGCTTTCCCTCGAATAAATAATATAAGTTTTTGAATATTACCCCCCTCCTTAACGCTCTTATTAGCAAGTAGTGTAGTAGAAAATGGGGCTGGGACAGGTTGAACTGTATACCCCCCGCTATCTGCTAGTATTGCTCATGGAGGAGCATCAGTTGATTTAGCTATTTTTTCTTTACACTTAGCAGGGATTTCATCAATTTTAGGAGCAGTTAATTTTATTACAACAGTTATTAATATACGATCTACAGGGATCTCTTTTGATCGAATACCTTTATTTGTATGATCAGTAGTTATTACAGCTATTCTCTTACTATTATCTTTACCTGTATTAGCAGGAGCTATTACTATACTTTTAACAGATCGAAACTTAAATACATCATTTTTTGATCCTGCAGGAGGAGGAGATCCAATTTTATATCAACATTTATTTTGATTTTTTGGACACCCTGAAGTTTATATTTTAATTTTACCAGGATTTGGAATAATTTCTCATATTATTAGTCAAGAATCAGGAAAAAAAGAAACTTTTGGTGCTCTAGGAATAATTTATGCTATATTAGCTATTGGATTATTAGGGTTTATTGTTTGAGCTCATCATATATTTACAGTAGGAATAGATGTTGATACTCGAGCTTATTTTACTTCTGCAACTATAATTATTGCTGTACCCACAGGAATTAAAATTTTTAGTTGATTAGCTACTCTTCATGGAACACAAATATCTTATTCTCCAGCTATTTTATGAGCTTTAGGATTTGTATTTTTATTCACAGTAGGAGGATTAACAGGAGTAGTTTTAGCTAATTCCTCTCTTGATATTATTTTACATGATACTTATTATGTTGTAGCTCATTTTCATTATGTTTTATCTATAGGAGCAGTATTTGCTATTATAGGAGGTTTTATTCATTGATATCCGTTATTTACAGGATTAACTATAAACCCATCTATATTAAAAAGTCAATTTATTATTATATTTATTGGTGTAAATTTAACCTTTTTTCCTCAACATTTCTTAGGTTTAGCAGGTATACCTCGACGTTATTCTGATTATCCTGACTCATATACAGCTTGAAATATTGTTTCAACTATTGGATCAACAATTTCTTTATTAGGAATTCTATTTTTTCTATATATTATTTGAGAAAGAATAATTACTAAACGTAATATTATCTATCCTATTCAATTAAGATCTTCTATTGAATGATATCAAAATACACCACCTGCTGAACATAGTTATTCTGAACTTCCTATATTAATCAATTTCTAATATGGCAGATTAGTGCAATGGATTTAAGCTTCATATATAAAGTATTTTACTTTTATTAGAATTTTTAATGGCAACATGAGCTAATTTAGGATTACAAGATAGAGCTTCTCCTTTAATGGAACAATTAACTTTTTTCCATGATCATACATTATTAATTTTAATTATAATTACTATTTTAGTTGGATATTTAATATGTATATTATTTTTTAATGATTTTACTAATCGATTTCTATTACACGGTCAAACTATTGAAATAATTTGAACAATTTTACCAGCTATTATTTTAATATTTATTGCTCTTCCTTCTTTACGGTTATTATATTTACTAGATGAAATTAATGAACCTATAATTACTTTAAAATCTATTGGACATCAATGATATTGAAGTTATGAATATTCAGATTTTTTAGATTTAGAATTTGATTCATATATAATTCCAACTAATGAATTAACAAATGAAATATTTCGACTTCTTGATGTTGATAATCGTATTGTTCTTCCTATAAATTCTCAAATTCGTATTTTAATTACAGCTGCTGATGTAATTCATTCATGAACAGTTCCAGCTTTAGGAGTAAAAGTAGATGGTACACCAGGACGATTAAATCAAACTAACTTTTTTATTAATCGCCCTGGTTTATTTTTTGGTCAATGTTCAGAAATTTGTGGAGCTAATCATAGATTTATACCTATTGTTATCGAAAGAATTCCTACAAATTTTTTTATTAAATGAATTAATTCTATAAATTCTGCATCATTAGATGACTGAAAGCAAGTAATGGTCTCTTAAACCATCTTATAGTAAATTAGCAATTACTTCTAATGAAAATAATAAAAAATTAGTTAAATATATAACATTAGTATGTCAAACTAAAATTATTAAAATTTTAATATTTTTTAATCCCACAAATAGCTCCAATTAGATGACTAAGTTTATTTATTATTTTTTCTATAACATTTTTATTATTTAGAATAATAAATTACTATTCTTTTTTACCTTCTTCACCTCAAAATGAAGAAAAAAAAAGACATAAATTTAACTCTTTTCCTTGAAAATGATAACTAATTTATTTTCTGTATTTGATCCTTCATCTAGTATTTTTAATTTTTCATTAAATTGATTAAGTACTTTTATTGGATTATTAATAATTCCCTCAATATTTTGATTTATACCTTCTCGATATCAAATTATCTGAAATAATATTTTATTAACTTTACATAAAGAATTTAAAATTTTATTAGGATCTACTGGACATAATGGAAGAACTCTATTATTTATCTCTCTATTTTCATTAATTTTATTTAATAATTTTATAGGTTTATTTCCTTATATTTTTACAAGAACTAGACATTTAACCCTAACATTAGCATTAGCATTCCCCTTATGATTATGTTTTATAATTTATGGATGAATTAATCATACTCAACATATATTTGCTCATCTTGTACCTCAAGGTACACCTTCAATTCTTATACCTTTTATAGTATGTATTGAAACAATTAGAAATATTATTCGTCCAGGAACTTTAGCTGTTCGATTAGCAGCTAATATAATTGCAGGTCACTTATTATTAACTCTATTAGGAAATACTGGATCTTCATTATCCTTCTATTTAGTATTTCTATTAATTATTGGACAAATTGCTTTATTAGTTCTTGAATCTGCAGTAGCTATTATTCAATCATATGTATTTGCAGTTTTATCTACTCTTTATTCTAGAGAAGTTAATTAATGTCAACACACTCAAATCACCCTTATCATTTAGTAGATTATAGTCCCTGACCTTTAACTGGAGCAATTGGAACTATAACAACTGTATCAGGACTTGTAAAATGATTTCATCAATATGATATATCTCTTTTTATTTTAGGAAATATTATTATTATTATAACAATATATCAATGATGACGAGATATTTCTCGAGAAGGAACTTTTCAAGGATTACATACTTATAATGTAACATTAGGTTTACGATGAGGAATAATTCTATTTATTGTATCTGAAGTATTTTTCTTTATTTCATTTTTTTGAGCTTTTTTTCATAGAAGATTATCTCCAACTATTGAATTAGGAATTATATGACCTCCAATAGGTATTGTTCCCTTTAATCCATTCCAAATTCCTTTATTAAATACTGCAATCTTATTAGCATCTGGAGTTACAGTTACATGAGCCCATCATAGATTAATAGAAGGAAATCATTCTCAAACTACTCAAGCTTTATTCTTTACAGTATTATTAGGAATTTATTTTACTATATTACAAGCTTATGAATATATTGAAGCTCCTTTTACAATTGCTGATTCAGTTTATGGATCTACTTTTTATATAGCAACAGGATTTCATGGAATTCATGTATTAATTGGAACAACCTTTTTAATAGTATGTTTATTTCGTCACTTAAACTTTCATTTCTCTAAAAATCATCATTTTGGATTTGAAGCAGCAGCATGATATTGACATTTTGTAGATGTCGTATGATTATTCTTGTATATTTCAATTTACTGATGAGGTAATTAAATTTATATAGTATAAAAGTATTTATGACTTCCAATCATAAGGTCTAATATTAATTAGTATAAATAATTTTCTCAATAATAATAATTTCTTATTTAATTTTAATTATTTCAATAATTGTAATATTTCTAGCTTCATTATTATCAAAAAAAACATTAACAGATCGAGAAAAAAGATCACCATTTGAATGTGGATTTGATCCAATAAATTCTTCTCGTTTACCATTTTCTTTACGATTTTTTTTAATTGCTATTATTTTTTTAATTTTTGATGTAGAAATTGCTTTAATTCTTCCTATAGTAATAATTATAAATTTTTCTAATATAATTATATGATCTATTACTAGTATAATTTTTATTATTATTTTACTATTAGGCTTATATCATGAATGAAATCAAGGAGCATTAGAATGATCATCTTAATATTATTATAAAATAGGGTTGTAGTTAAATATAACATTTGATTTGCATTCAAAAAGTATTGAAATCTATCAATCTTCCTTGTTTATAAATAGAATATGAAGTGATAAATTACAATTAGTTTCGACCTAATCTTAGATGAATAACATCCTTATTCTATTTTATATTATTTTTAATTGAAGCCAAAAACTGAGGCTTATCATTGTTAATGATATCATTGAATATACATTCCAATTAAGGAAATATGGTGATCCAAGAAAAAGCTGCTAACTTTTTTCTTTAATGGTTAAAATCCATTTATATTTCTTATTTTAATTTATATAGTTTAAATAAAACTTTACATTTTCATTGTAAAAATAAAGAATTATCTTTTATAAATTACTAATTACTATTATTAAATTTATCTAAAGATTATAATAATCTCCCTAACATCTTCAATGTCATGCTCTAATTATAAGCTATTTAAATAAGAAATTAATCTAAATCAAATTAATACAATAATTCATAAAATAAAAGTTAATAAATAAATTTTTAAATTTCTATTTTGAATAACTTGATTTATTTTAGAATAATTTTTTAAAGAAGAATATAATATTTGTCCTCCTAAAAACTCTGATCAACCTTGATCAAAAGACTTTAATACATCAGATCCTAATTTTAATGGATATTTAATAATACCATAAGTAGAAATATAAGGTATAAATCATATTGACCCTAAAAAATATCTATAGAAATATATAGATATAGATTTATTAAAAAAAAATAAAGAAACATTAGAAATTATATAACCTAAAAATCCTCCTCTAATACAAACTAATAAAGTTAATAATTTTAAATAATAAGGTAAACAAATTATATAAGGACAAGGAAAAATTAATCATCTTAGTATTCTACCCCCAACAATTCTTATAATTAATAATCCTAATATACCTCGCAATATAATTCAACCTTCGTCATTTAATATATTTAAAGATCTACAATTTAAGTCACCAGTTATAGAATAATAAACTAATCGTAATGAATAACATACAGTTAAACCAGTAGAAAAAAAATATAAAAAAAAACTAAATATATTCAAATAACTTAAAGAAACAATTTCTAAAATTAAATCCTTAGAATAAAATCCAGCTAAAAAAGGTATACCACATAAAGCTAAATTCGCTACATTTAAACATGAAGATGTTAATGGTATATGTAAAGTTAATCCACCTATCGTTCGAATATCTTGAGAATTATTTATATTATGAATAATAGCTCCTGCACATATAAATAATAAAGCTTTAAATAAAGCATGAGTTAATAAATGAAAAAAAGCTAATTTAGCATATCCTATTGATAAAATTCTTATTATTAAACCAAGTTGACTTAATGTTGATAAAGCAATAATTTTTTTTAAATCAAATTCAAAATTAGCCCCAATTCCTGCTATAAATATAGTTAAACCAGAAATTAACAAAAGAATTTTTCCTAAATAATTATCAATTAATAAAATATTAAAACGAATTAATAAATAAATACCAGCTGTTACTAAAGTAGATGAATGAACCAAAGCAGAAACAGGAGTAGGAGCTGCTATAGCAGCAGGTAATCAAGAACTAAAAGGAATTTGGGCTCTTTTTGTTATAGCTGCCAATATAACTAACCCCCCAATAATTAATATTTCTGAATCTCTTTTTATTGCTTCAATATAAAAAATATAATTTCATCTCCCATAATTTAATATTCATGCAATAGCTATAAGTAAAGCAACATCACCAATTCGATTTGATAAAGCTGTTAATATTCCAGCATTATAAGATTTTACATTTTGAAAATAAATTACTAAACAATAAGAAACTAATCCTAATCCATCTCATCCTAATAAAATACTAATTAAATTAGGACTAATAATTAATAATATTATTGATAAAACAAATATTAATACTAAAATAATAAAACGATTAATATTTAAATCTCTTCTTATATATTCTTTTCTATAGTAAATAACTAAAGAAGAAATTAATAAAACAAAAGATATAAATAATAATCTTATTCAATCAAATAAAAAAGTTATTACAATTCTTAATGAATTTAAAGATACTACTTCTCATTCAATAAAATATACTAAATCATTTATTAAAAAATAAATTCCTATAATAAAAAAAGTAAAACTAATTAAAATTAAATTTAAAAAACTAATAATACAAATTGACAAATACTTCACGATTTAAAATGGTTACCCATATCTTTGACACCACAAATCAATATTTTTATAAACTATTTAAATAAAGTCATAATATACAATAATCTCTTTTTATAATTAATAAATTTAATGGAAATCAATGTAAAAATAATAATAAAAATTCACGATTTATACCTCCTCTTTTTGAATATAAAGAAGATGATAATTTTCCATGCTGGCTATAAGCATATAAATATAAAGTATAAGCTGCCCCAAAAAAAGATAAAAGAGATAAACTTAATATTGAAACTCAAGATCATCTTACAATTCTATTTAATAAACTAATTTCACCTAATAAATTTAAAGTAGGTGGAGCAGCTATATTTGCTGATCTTAAAAGAAATCACCATAATGTTATTCTAGGTATAAAATTTAGTAAACCCTTATTAATTAATAATCTTCGACTTCCTAATCGTTCATAAGAAATATTAGCTAAACAAAATAATCCAGAAGAGCATAATCCATGAGCAATTATTAAAGTGTAAGCTCCAGATATACCTCAATATCTTATTGTTAAAAGTCCTCTTAAAACAATTCCTATATGAGAAACTGATGAATATGCAATTAAAGATTTTAAATCTGTTTGACGTAAACAAACTAATCTAACTAAAACTCCACCAATTAATCTAATTCTTATTCAAATAAAATTAAATTTTAATCCTATAAACTGTAAAAATATAAAAACACGTAATAATCCATAACCCCCTAATTTTAATAAAATTCCAGCTAAAATTATAGACCCTGAAACAGGAGCTTCTACATGAGCCTTTGGTAATCAAAGATGAACTAAAAATATAGGTATTTTTACTAAAAAAGCAAAAATTATTCTAACATATAATAATTCATTTAAAGCTATAAAATCTATTATATAAAAATTTACAGAATTTAAATTTCTATAAAGATAAAAAATTCTAACTAATAAAGGTAAAGAACCAAATAAAGTATAAAATAATAAATATACCCCCGCTTGTAAACGCTCAGGTTGATATCCCCATCCTAAAATTAAAAATAAAGTAGGAATTAATCTTCTTTCAAAAAATAAATAAAATATAAATAAATTTATTCTTCTAAATCTTAAATACAAAAATATTAATAAAAATAAAATATTTAAAGTAAAAAAATTTAAATAATTATTATATTTTACAATAGATTCTCTCGCTATTAATATTAAAGCACAAATCCATAATCTTAATAAAATTATTCCATAAGAAATTAAATCACAACCTAAAAAATATCTTAAATTTATTCAATAATTAAAACAATTATTTAATAAAATAAATAAAAAAATTAATACAAATAATATATTTTGAACCATTCAAAATATATTTTTTTTAAAACTTAAAGGTATTAAAAATAATAATATAAATAAAAATTTTAACATTGCAAAATTCTAAAAGATTGAAAATAATCATTACCATGTGTACGAATTAAAGATACTAAAATAGATAATCCTAAAGCTCCTTCACACACTGAAAAAGTTAAAAATACTATACTAAAAAATCTTTCATAATTTAATATACACAAAAATATAAACAAAAATAAAAATAAACTTAATACAATATATTCTAATCTTAATAATATAGATAATAAATGCTTTCGATTTGAAACAAAAACAATTAAACCAATTAAAAATAAAAAAATAGGTAAAATTCAATATATAAATATTATCATTAGTTTTAATAGTTTAATAAAAACATTGGTCTTGTAAATCAAAAATAAGAATTTTTCTTTTAAAACTTCAGAAAAAAAGATTATTTCTTTATCATTAATCTCCAAAATTAATATTTTTATTTAAACTATTTTCTGAAATTATTCAACTTATTATATATATGTATACTTTAATTTCTGGATTTATTTTTATTCAAATAAATCACCCCCTTGCTATAGGTTTAATATTATTAATTCAAACTTTATTTATCAGATTAATCTCTGGATTATTTAGAAAAACATTTTGATTTTCTTACGTTCTATTCTTAATTTTTCTAGGAGGAATATTAGTGCTATTCATTTATGTAACTTCATTAGCATCTAATGAAATATTTTCTATATCTATAAAATTAATAATTATAACAATTTTTATTTCGTTAATTATAATAATAATATTTTATTTAATAGATAAATCATTATATAATATATTTACAATTAATTTAGAAATATCTCCAATTAACGATATAATTATATATACCCAAGAAAATAAAATTATTTTAAATAAATTATATAATTTTCCTACAAATTTAGTAACTTTAATATTAATTAATTATCTTTTACTTACTTTAATTGCAATTGTAAAAATTACAAATATTTTCTTTGGTCCTCTTCGCCCTATAAACGAATGAATAAACCCTTACGATTAGAACATCCCTTATTTAAAATTGCTAATAATGCCCTAGTTGATTTACCAGCTCCTGCTAATATTTCTAGATGATGAAATTTTGGATCACTTTTAGGTTTATGTTTAATTGCTCAAACATTAACAGGTTTATTTTTAGCAATACATTATACAGCTGATATTCAATTAGCATTCGATAGAGTTGCCCATATTTGCCGAGATGTAAACTATGGATGATTATTACGAACTTTACACGCTAATGGAGCATCTTTTTTCTTTATTTGTATTTATCTTCATGTAGGACGAGGTATATATTATGGATCCTATTTATATACTCCAACATGAATAATTGGAGTAATTATTTTATTTTTAGTAATAGGAACTGCTTTTATAGGATATGTTTTACCATGAGGACAAATATCCTTTTGAGGAGCTACTGTTATTACAAATTTAATATCAGCTATTCCTTATTTAGGAACTGATTTAGTTCAATGAATTTGAGGAGGATTTGCTGTAGATAAAGCTACTTTAACTCGATTTTTTACTTTTCATTTTATTTTACCATTTATTGTAATAGCAGCAACAATAATTCATTTATTATTTCTTCATCAAACCGGTTCAAATAATCCGTTAGGAATTAATTCAAATAGAGATAAAATTCCTTTTCATCCATATTTTACATTTAAAGATATTGTAGGATTTATTATTATATTAATAATATTAATTTTATTAACTTTAATTGATCCATATCTATTAGGAGATCCTGATAATTTTATTCCAGCAAATCCTTTAGTAACTCCTATTCATATTCAACCTGAATGATATTTTTTATTTGCTTATGCTATTCTTCGTTCAATTCCTAATAAATTAGGAGGAGTTATTGCATTAGTATTATCTATTGCTATTTTAATAATTCTACCTTTTTATCATTTAAGTAAATTTCGAGGGATTCAATTTTATCCTATTAATCAAATATTATTTTGAATTATAGTAGTTACAGTAATTTTATTAACATGAATTGGAGCACGACCAGTAGAAGATCCTTTTATCATTACAGGACAATTATTAACAGTAATTTACTTTTTATATTATCTAATTAACCCTTTAATAACATATTGATGAGATAATTTATTAAATTAATTAGTTAATGAGCTTGAATAAGCATATGTTTTGAAAACATAAGATAGAAAATAATCTTTCTATTAACTTTACTAAATAATATTCATAATAAAAAAGCTATAAACAAAATTTTTAAACCAATAAAAAATATAATAAAATTTAATGAAAAAGGCAAAAATCTCTTTCAAGCTAAATATATTAATTTATCATATCGAAAACGAGGTAATGTACCACGTACTCAAATAAATAAAAAAGAAATAAAAGTCAACTTTAAATAAAATATAAAACTATATACATCAGCCCCTAAAAAAATTAAAGAAAATAATATTCTTATAAATAAAATTCTAGCATATTCTGCTAAAAAAATTAATGCAAATCCTCCTCTTCTATATTCAACATTAAAACCAGATACTAATTCAGATTCTCCTTCAGCAAAATCAAAGGGAGTTCGATTTGTTTCTGCTAAACATGAAGCAAATCAAACTAAAGCTAAAGGAAAACTAATAAAAATAAATCAAATATAATTTTGAAAAATATAAAAATTATACATATTATAACCATTAATTAAAAAAACAAAAGATAATAAAATTAAAGCTAAACTTACTTCATAAGAAATTGTCTGAGCAACTGCTCGTAACCCCCCTAATAAAGCATAATTAGAATTTGAAGATCAACCCGCAATTATTACTGTATAAACCCCTAAACTTGTACAACATAAAAAAAATAATAATCCTAAATTAAAAGAATACAATTTAATTAATAAAGGAATACATATTCAAACTAATAAAGATAAAAATAAAGAAAAAATAGGAGAAAAATAATAAGAAATATAATTAGATATTAAAGGATAAGTTTGTTCCTTAGTAAATAATTTAATTGCATCACAAAAAGGTTGAGGAATTCCTATTAATCCAACTTTATTAGGTCCTTTACGAATTTGAATATAACCTAAAACTTTACGTTCTAATAATGTTAAAAAAGCAACTCTTACTATTACACAAATAATTAATAATAATCTTCCAACAAATATTAATAAATATTCCAAAAAATACATTACTATTTGTAATTTTTATTACATATATAAATTCTAAATCTATTGCACTAATCTGCCAAAATAGTATTTAAAAATTTTACTAATATTCTTTATAATAAAAAATAATTTTTTTAATATCTGGTCCTTTCGTACTAAAATATTAATTAATAACTAAAGATAGAAACCAACCTGGCTTACACCGGTTTGAACTCAGATCATGTAAGATTTTATAAGTCGAACAGACTTAAATATTTGAACTTCTACACCCAATTTATATCTTAATCCAACATCGAGGTCGCAATCTTTTTTATCGATAAGAACTCTCTAAAAAAATTACGCTGTTATCCCTAAGGTAACTTAATTTAATAATCACTATTAATGGATCAATTATTTCATATATTAATGTTTTTAAAATATAAAAGTTTTTTAAATTTTACTATCACCCCAATAAAATATCTATAAATATAATATTTAAATTATTCTAAATAAATAATATATATATAAATATAAAGATCTATAGGGTCTTCTCGTCTTTTAATTTAATTTTAGCTTTTTAACTAAAAAATAAAATTCTATAAATAATTTTTATGAAACAGCTAATATCTCGTCCAACCATTCATACAAGCCTTCAATTAAAAGACTAATGATTATGCTACCTTTGCACAGTTAATATACTGCGGCCATTAAATAAATTATCATTGGGCAGGTCAAACCTTAAATTTAATTCTAAAGGACATGTTTTTGTTAAACAGGCGGATATTAAATTTGCCGAATTCTTTATAAAAACCTTTCAATTATATATATTTTTACAATAAATATATAATATATACTAATTTTATCATTAATAATTTATTATTAAAATTATAATAAATATTTTAATAAATATTTAAAATTTAAATAAATAATTTACTTATAAAATATATTATAACATACTTTTTAATAATTGCTAATTCTAAGCATATATTTATTAAATTATTTATTAATTTATAAAAATCTATTTTATAGCTTATCCCATAAAATATTAATTTTTAAAAAAATTATATTATATTAATTAATATAATTAATTTTTAAAATCTAGATTTAATCTATTTCTTAAAAAACTAGAAACCTTTAAAAACGAATAACATTTCATTTCTAATAAATTATTTTTAATAATTTTGTAACATTAACTAAAATAATCTATTAACTCTTTTAAAATCGAGAAAAATAATATTAATTATTTTTTATTTGATAAACCCTGATACACAAGGTACATTAAATAATAATTTCTTATATTTTAATAATTTTTCAATTTATTTCAATATTCTTTTACAATACTAATTAACTATTATTAATATTATTTTTTCTATAAACTATACTAAAACTTTTAAAATTATAATTATTTTTAATAAAATAAAATTTTTTAAAAAATAAATTTAATAAATAAAATTTAAATCAATTTATACTGAATTGCACAGAAATCTTTTTAATGTAAATAAAACGCTTTTCTAAATAAGCTTTAAATTGTCATTCTAGATACACTTTCCAGTACATCTACTATGTTACGACTTATCTTATTTTAAAAATAAGAGCGACGGGCGATATGTGCATATTTTAGAGCTAAAATCAAATCTATAATCTTTAAAAAATTACTATCAAATCCACCTTCAATAAAATATTTAAATTTTATATTCGTAATAAATAATACTATTGTAACCCATTTCTTCTTAAACATAAACTGCACCTTGACTTGACATTAATTTTTATAATATATTATTATATATTATATATATATAATATATTATTATATATCATATTATATAATATATTTTTAGTCATATTGTTAACGCCGGCACTAAGCCACAATGTATAAGCAATAGAAATGCAAGAGCGCAAGCTTGAAAATAACTTCAGTTTCCCGTGTGCACGTGCCCTATCCTGTTCTCTTTAATCAAAGCTTAGGCCTAAGTCCCGCCGCACACTTCAGTTAAACGAACCAAACCACGTGAGCTAAGTTTCTCGTTGAAAGTGAAAAATTCAGCATTTGAACTGATCGTCGCACACTTGAGTGTACCTGACACTACGTCGCCTGGTCATAAGCGACATGAACTAAGCTCGCGCACGTAGTTCAGGCCTCAACTACGCGAACGAGCTTCGATGGCATCGCTAACACTGATATATATGCACTTTTGACATTATAGAGTGGAGAATCGATGCTTGCAAAAGTGTAATATGTCTTCTATCTTGTCGACATAAATTGGGCAAAAGAGTATGAAATTCGACATATTTCATACGTTTCATCACAAACGGTGAATACCAAACGCTTCTTTTCGCTTTCCTTTCAACAAAACTCAATAAAATATCTTGTTCAAATTCGTCTTCAGGCATACCTGATTCGGAATCTAGGTCTAGTAATAATTAATCGATACTGTACTCGCAAATTATATCTCTCTGACGGCTCAAATATAACTTACGGCATAAATTTATCGCCGCGTAGCTTAGTTCAAGTGTGTAACGGGGTGAGCCAGCCCAGCTAAGATATGTAACTACAGCGAGGCTCGCCCGCATAACTTAACTCAAATTCTCATTTCTTGGGTAATTTTCAATAAATTTGAATTTTTTCGTATATTTCCTTTTTTCAAATATATAATAAAAATGTTTTATCAAATTGACAACATTTAAAACAAGACTCACCAGTATCCATACGGCAATGTACTACTAGGCTTTCCTTTAAAGCATATGAATCATCCCACTTAGATGGTTTGTGTTCAGTATTCGACTCAGTGTTATTCGAAACGTTCATTGCAGTTTCTTCAGATTTTATGTGAGTTTCGTTGTGCAATGATAAATCTTCGATACTTAAGAAACGTTCTTCGCAAATTGCACAACTATGCCAAATCAAATTCATTCGATCTTCTTCAGTTATATCGGTTTTATCGAAGAATTCATGAATGTTTTCAATTTCATCTTCATCCTCTATAATTAGTTCTGGTTCTTGTTTAATAGCAATTTCTGTTAAAATAAATTCCGATTGATTTTCGTCAGTAAATAAAATAGTTTCCGTTTCCAAAATACTTCCTGCCATTTTTCTCAATCAATTTCTTCTAAGAAAAGAAAATTTTTAATCACAAATAAATTAGCCAAAATGGATGGAGTTTCCTACCTAATTCAAATCTTTCAATTTATTTTGTTTATTTTCAATATTAATTATTTTAATTTTTGGTTCTAGGACCACGTTACTCTAGCCTTACTTGGCCAAAGCACTGCTTTATAAGGCCAACTTTTTATCTTTAGTTTTGTATTTTCCCAATTATAAGATAATTTTTCCTTCTCGTACAAATTGTATTATTTCTTCTAAATTCTTAGATATATTATTGACGAGAAAATCACTTAAGTTATTAAATTTGCTTAATTCTTTAAAATGCTTTCTGATTTCAGTATGCTTTGTACAGTCAAAATAATATGTGTTTTAAAGTTTCCTGACATCCACAAATGTCACTTTTAATTTACTTAAGGTTACCTTCCCAAATGTATGGTTTCCCATAATCCTATTTATTAATTTGATATCAATTGGTTTCATGTTGGATTTTATATACCATGGTGTCTTAACAGGTGTCTACCAAATTTTTGCAAATTCCCTGCCTTTATTTTCTGCTGTCCTTTTATAATCTACAATCCATTCTTCCCATAGTATATCTTTTATCTGATTAAAAGCCTCTTTCATTATAAGATCTTCATTCACTAATACACCGTCTTCCACCGCTTCCTGTATAATCTTATTCCACCATTTTTGGATAAAATTTTTTATAGTTCTCCTTTATTGTTATAGTACTTGATGAGATATTATTCCTCAATTCCGTTTCAACGCATTTTATGTCCGAATTCAAATTCATGAGACTGTTTTTTTGTTTTAGTTTATTATACGAAACAAAATTCCTGAAAGTGCTTTTAGCAATTGTTTCCACCTCCATAATTATGGGATAGTGATTGCTGCCAGTTATTTTGTGTTGATCAACTCTCCAAGAAATATTATTGATAATGTTAGCCATTGCTATGTCAACAATTGATTTGGTATTATTAATCTCGAAAGTAAAATCTCCTGTATTTAGGCATCTGCAAAAATTGTTTAACATGAATTGATGCACTCCCATGCCCTGGCTTTGGCATTCATATCACCTAATATTAGGATGTTGTTAAATCTCTGAATTTGGTGTTCAATATTATTCAGTTCTATTTCTAAGTCATCATTCTTTGTACTGGGGTTAATATACATAATGATGATGGTGATATTAGTTGATAAATTTTTCGTTTTTACTGCCGTAATTTCCAGGTTGGAGTCTACAGACCTAGTTTCTACTTTAATTGCCTTATTATAAAATAGACCTATTCCTCCACCATTATCTCCTTCTCTAAAATATCCTTTAAAATTGTAATTATTAATATTGTAACTTCTAATTTCATTTTTTTGCCATGTTTCATTTAAAATCATAATATCTAAATTATTTTTCCTAATAAACAGTTCTAGTAGTTCTAAGTTACCCTTTTTCTCTATACTTTGTATGTTATATTGACCTATCCGCATTGGGAATTATGTTAATCATATGGCAGTCATAATCCTCTGCCTGATTTTTTAAAAGAATGAATTCTTCAAATTGGTTTTCTGTTATTAGTTCCCTTGTTATATTATTTCTATTCATAAATAATTTTTGCACAAAATCCACCATCTTTTCAAGATTACCTATTTTTTTCTTGAGTGCACTTCTTTCCTTTTTTTCCTCCGTAGTGTTTATTATATTGTTTACCTTGTCCACCGAGGACACTACCACCTTTTTTATTAGTTTGATCTTCACTGCTTCACTAAAAGGACATACAAGTAGTTTGTATAACACTCTGTTTGATTCTTGTTGGTTATCTCTGACTAGAATATTCAATTTCTTTTTCCTTTGTTCGCCAATTTTTGGAAAATCATTCTTATTCTCTTCAAAGCCCTTCTGATTATCACTAATAATATTTCCTAACCTTGTATTAGCTTCCATTCTAGATAAGTTTTCGATAATCATAATTTTTTTAATTAAAAACGCCTTTGTTTTCGCCGGACATTCCCTATCAGTGGCTTTGTGATTGTTCTTGCATTTAATAAATTTGATTTCAATTGATTTACAGTCTTCATTTGGTCGATGTTTATTCGTACATTTCTCACATGCTCTTTCTCTCTGTTTACAAAATTTCGCTATATGGTCAAATCTTAGACAATTTAAACATTGTCTTAACATCGGGATGAAATAGTCAACCCTATATTGCATATATAGGAGTTCAATATTCTTAGGAATAGCATTACCCCTAAAGTGTATCTTGACTCTATTTCTTGGAATAAAGTCGTCATCATTTTCGTTTAACATCAGTTTGTTTCGTTGCCATATTCTTTCGATTTTTAAAATCGGAATTGGAGATTCAATCTCCTCCATTAGTTCCTGTTCCGTCAGTTCCACAGGTATGTCAAAAATGATACCTGTTTTCGAAACAAAATGTCTCAAGATCATCGCTTTATATCCTTTATCCAGTAGAATCTTGTGTCTGACTAGATTATTTGCATCCTGTTTATCGCTGAAAGTAATATTACATCTCCGATAACCAATCTTATCTACATTAATTATGTTTTTGATTGCTTTATCCTTTAATATTTTACATAATCTTATCGGATTTATTCCTCTTCTTACATCCTCCTCATAAATTTCATCCACATAAATAATATAAGGAGCCACATTGTGTTCATCATAATACAAATTTTCATACCTTTTTTCCGGGTTAGTATTACCTATATCCTATGTTTTGTCTTTTAAATTTTCCTCTATATCCAATGGTGTCATTATTCCGTTATTATAATCTATTTTGAAACTGATTGTTGATTGTGGTTTTTCCTCTTTTAAACTTAGGACTAGAACTCCTTCCGCCTCTCGAACGCGACCTAGACTTCTCCATTATACTCCTTTTCCCCAGATAATGAAGAAAACAGCAAAAATAAAAATTCTACATTTTTCTGAAAAACAAAAATTTATGCAGCAAAAAGTCATCCGTACTCAACGGAGTTTCACAGCCAACTGAAGTTTTTGTTTTATATCAATTCAAAAAAACAAGTCAAAAGAATTTCGAATGCCAAATGTCAAATACTGTCTCGGAAATGGAACAAAAACAAAAGCTTTGCCATATTTAAAATGGATGGGATTTAAATTGACAAATATTGCCGTACGGAGAATTCAGTTAACGGAAAATTCAAATAACACGTCAGTTAAGTTTTCCGTGAATTATGTTTACAAATATCTTGAAATATTTAAAAATAAAAATTAAATGATCCATTTGCAAAAAGTCTCGATGCTAATCCATTGGAGATTTTTACTCCTTTTATGTATGGTAAAAGGTGTCCCGGAATTCATGGAAGAAATAATTTTGATAGAAAACACAGATTTATAATTTAAAATTTTGTATTGATTCATAAAGTATACAGTATAGGGTTATGTATGGGATAGCATGTCGGATAAATGGCTCCACGGCTATGCTGGCACATGCGCACTCTTGTTGTAGTGTTCTATGACCGTTTTGGATAAATGCGGCTGAATTTCGTTGACGAAGTGTTCAATTTCCTCCTTTAAGGCGTGAATGGTCGTATGCCTATTGGCATAAACTTCAGACTTCAAAAAACCCCAAAGAAAAAGCTCCAAAGGCGTTAAATCACATGATCTGGGCGGCCAATTCTGATCACCAAAATGGGAAATTACACGACCGAGAACTGACTCATGCAATAATTGATTTGTTTCTGGGCACCGTCTTGCTGAAACCACATGTCATTCACATCCAAGTCTTGCAATTTAGGCACAAAAATCTGGATTATCATGTCGCGATAGCGCGCACCATTAACTGTTATTACCTAAGAAGCCACATTTTCCAATGATGCCTCCAGCCCAAAATCCGCACCAAACAGTGACACGTTGTGGCTGCATTCGTTTCTCAACAAACACTCTGAACCACAAATGCAACAATTAACTAAGCCATCAAGATGAAAATGAGGCTCATCGCTGAAGATGATTTTGTTCATTATTTTTAAAATATTGCTCAACAATGAAAACACGTTGTTCTTTCGCGTGTAGTACTCCTTTTTTAATAAGCCTGAACAGTCAGCTGTCATGCTGTCTTTTTTTCGTTGGCAGCACTTTATTGCACAAATGCCGCAAAATTTAAATTATTAATAAATTGTGATACACCCTTTATTTATGAATAGCGGAAATGGATGTTCTCTAGCAACTGAAAAATGCATTTTTTTATTAATATTGCATTCCCTATTCTCTCATTACAATTCTTTACTTAGTTGAAAGGAAAGGACAAGTGATGTCATAAAATGTTTGAAGATAACAATTCAAAATGGCCGGCATGCGGAGTGCATATTCTGTGTATATTTTTTTATTCATGGTTTTTCACCAGTATGCGTTCTCATATGCGTTTTATGATTACCCCTTCCCGTAAAAGAATTATTGCAGTGTTCGCATTTCAATAGTGTTTCACCAGTATGCGTCATCATATGCCTTTTAAGACTACCACTTTCCGTAAAAGAATATGTGCAGTGATCGCATTTGAATGGTTTTTCACCAGTATGCGTCATCATATGTTTTTGAAGAGTATCATTTCGCGCAATGAACTATTACAGTGATCACATTTGAATGGTTTTTCACCAGTATGCGTTCTCATATGTGTTTTAAGATTATCCCTTCCCGTAAAAGAATTATTGCAGTGTTCGCATTTGAATCGTTTTTCACCAGTATGCGTCATCATATGTCTTTTAAGACTACCACTTTCCGTAAAAGAATATTTGCAGTGATTGCATTTGAATGGTTTTTCACCAGTATGCGCCATCATATGCTTTTTAAAATGACAACTTTCAATAAATGAACTATTACAGTGATCACATTTGAATGGGTTTTCACCAGTATGCATTCTCATATGCGTTTTAAGATTACCCCTTCCCGTAAAAGAATTATTGCAGTGTTCGCATTTCAATAGTGTTTCACCAGTATGCGTCATCATATGCCTTTTAAGACTACCACTTTCCGTAAAAGAATATGTGCAGTGATCGCATTTGAATGGTTTTTCACCAGTATGCGTCATCATATGTTTTTGAAGAGTATCATTTCGCGCAATGAACTATTACAGTGATCACATTTGAATGGTTTTTCACCAGTATGCGTTCTCATATGTGTTTTAAGATTATCCCTTCCCGTAAAAGAATTATTGCAGTGTTCGCATTTGAATCGTTTTTCACCAGTATGCGTCATCATATGTCTTTTAAGACTACCACTTTCCGTAAAAGAATATTTGCAGTGATTGCATTTGAATGGTTTTTCACCAGTATGCGCCATCATATGCTTTTTAAAATGACAACTTTCAATAAATGAACTATTACAGTGATCACATTTGAATGGGTTTTCACCAGTATGCATCATTATATGCCTTTTAAGACTACGATATTGCGTAAATGAGCTATTACAGTGATCACATTTGAATGGTTTTTCACCAGTATGCGTTCTCATATGGCTTTTAAGACTACCATTTTGCGTAAATGAACTATTACAGTGATCACATTTGAATGGTTTTTCACCAGTATGCGTTCTCATATGCCTTTTAAGACTACCACTTTCCGTAAAAGAATATGTGCAGTGATCACATTTGAATGGTTTTTCACCAGTATGCGTCATCATATGTTTTTGAAGAGTATCATTTCGCGCAAATGAACTATTACAGTGATCACATTTGAATGGTTTTTCACCAGTATGCGTTCTCATATGCTTTTTAAGATTACCCCTTTCCGTAAAAGAATGACTGCAGTGTTTGCATTTGAATGGTTTTTCACCAGTATGCGTCATCATATGGCTTTTAAGACTACCATTTTCCGTAAAAGAATGTTTGCAGTGATCGCATTTGAATGGTTTTTCAACAGTATGCGTTCTCATATGCTTTTTAAGATTACCCCTTTCTGTAAAAGAATGATTGCAGTGATCCCATTTGAATGGCTTTTCACCAGTATGTTTCCTCATAGTGGCTTGAAGATTACCACCGTTTTTAAATGAAAGATTGCAGTTGTCGCATTTAAATGGTTTTCCATCATAATGAACATGATAATGAGATCGCTCACATTTATTGCATTTAAAATTGCGTTTCCGCTTATGAAATCTCAAATGGGCATCCAGCTTCTGCTGGGAAGTATATATTTTCTTACACTGTGTACATGAAAATTCCTGCTTGGAGTTGTTTAAAATCTCATCAACTGTCGTTGGATAAAATTCAGTACATTCAGATTGCTCATGACTTTGAATGTGCAATGATAAAGTTTGGGTGCTTAAAAATCGTTCTTCACACGTTATACAACTGTGCCAAACTAAATTTAATCGATCTTCTTGGGTTATATCGTCTTTGTGTAAATATTGACGAATTTTCTCAGTTTCAATTTCATCTTCGATTATTAATTCCGGTTCTTGTTTAATTGAAACTTCTGTTAAAATTAACTCCGGTGATTCATTTTCTACACAGCATTTTTCAACAAATGAAATAGTCCTGATTTCTGACAATTCTTCCATGATTTTTCCTATCAAAAAATATACTTTATTAAAAATGTTGTTTCTATCGTCTCCATAGTTTAGTTTAAAATTACTTAAAACTAGGTAACAAAAGAAAAAGAAAGCAAAGAGCGCTACTTGAGCCTGCCCGACTTACAAAAACATGTAAGAATATCAAAAATTAAATTGGAGTTACCAACATCATTCCAGCATAATAGAATTGAAATTTTTTGTTTTTCCTTTATACTAAATATCACAATAGTTGCTTAATTGTAGTATAAGTAAGTCAATAAGGCACTTAACATGAAGTGTGCTCAAAAAGAACAAAAGAGCAAATCCTACACTACTTTCAGACCAGGTGTAACTGATACCCCCGAAATTAGTTCATTTTTCTCCCATAAAGTGTATTAGCTAAACGTTTCTCATTTCATTACAATATGGTTGCTAAGCAGCGCTACATTTGAATTGAAATTTTTTCCTACTCCTGCTCGTTTTATTCGTCACTTATCCTGCTCCAGGGTAGGGTATGGCAAATAAAACAAACCCCATATGTTCGAACATTTAAACACTTATGTTGATCAGGATTAAAATCATTACTTGATTTCATTTATATTATCACTTACTTTGATTTATCAGTACCCACGTATAAAGAACTGAAGAGGTTCACGTGCTATCCTCTGTAAACTTTCAGAGAAGTTCTTTTGTAAAATTCCAATGTATGCATTTCAGTTCCCGAGGGGCTCATTTGATCGACACAGCCCTTGTTAATGATGCTTTTCGGTGATGCATAGTATTGAGTACCAAGTTGGCAGTCAATATTTCGAAGGAAGATGTTTTTAACTATGGGATTAGGGTGGTCTGTTAATCTGTTGTGGAACAAAAGGGACGACCTGATCCTTCCCAGGACGACTCTGGGAAACTTTTGTGCAAATATGGTTTTTCTCTCCAGAGGACCCACTCTCCGGAAAATGTATATATATTTTTTAACTAAATGAAAATTAAAACGCTTACCTTCTTTTTTCTTTTTAAAACTCTTTATTATTCTCAAAACACTTTTCGGTATTCTCTTTAAATTTAGACAAAAAACTTTCTTCTTTTTAAAATTTACAAAATTCCTTTTCCTTTTTTAACTCTTTATTAATCGCAAAACATTTTTTCGGAACTTTCTACAAATTTAGACAAAAAACTTTCTTCCTTTAAAATTTACAAATTCATTTTCCTTTTTAATCTCTTTAACAAATCACTTAAAAACAAAAATTGGTTCCGACCAAAAAAAAACTTTTCTTCCGCCCGACTTTTATTGAAAATTTTGTTTCAAACAAAAACTAACAAGAACAACAACTTAATACCTTCTCTTCTTAAATCGCCGCGACCGGTCAATTAAATTTAGAAAGAAGCTAAACGCGTCGGGAACACCAAAAAACAACTGATAGATAATTGATATCAAATCGATCAAGAAATTTAAAAAATAAAAAATTTGTCAAAGTACTTTAAGTTCATCGTACTTTGACCGATATTAGTTATTTTCGCGTAATTGACAAAAAAAAATAATTATTCTTGGAAGAAAAATAATTATTGAAAAAAAAAGTGTTCGCGTACGCAAATTTTTTTAATATCGCATAAGAACAAAAAAGTGAATTCAAATATCGTTATACTAAAATTTGTTAGTATACATTTTTTTTTTATGTATTTCGACATAGGAAATTTATGTCGAAACGAAATAATAATTTTATTAACATATTTCGAAATTGTTTATATTTCGAAATATGTTTAATAAATTGAAATGATTATTTACGCGTTTTTATTAAAAATTGAGTTTCGAAATGTTGGGTTCGATAACCGCTTTTTGGTCGGAAACGATTTGTTGGTACAGGGTGTACCATAACATACCTTCCCGTTACTGAAAAAAAATTTTTTGTCGGCTTTTAAACAAACTTACAAAAATTGTTTGTTCAAAAGTCACAAAAAAATTTTTATAGTATTACAATGTTGATAAAAAAGGAATGGTATGTTTTACCATTTTTACATTTTGATTTCTTACCATGCTAAATACTGTACTTATATTTAGTAAACAACAAAGTATTTCTATTCGTTTTTAATTCAGATAGGATTATTATCTGTATTTTATTTTGCATGGGTCGGATTACCTATAAGAATTCCTTACTTTCGGAATTGTTTGGTAATATCTCGTATTACTTTTTGAAAAATTTTTTGTTTAAGGAATACTTTACGTGCATGGATATATATGAAAAAAAATTTGGAAGGGAAAAAAAAATGCACTCTACGATGGAACCTAGTGTTTAACCGAGGCTTTCCATAGATTTTCGTACCCTCTGTTTTTGGTTAAGATTATCACAGATTTGTTTTACTTTGCCTATCGGACTTTGCGGGGGCGGTGGTGGTGGTATAGTCATGAGTTTAGGTTGAGTGGCTTGTTTGTCGTTAAAATTAGTTTCTACTGCTTGATGAATTATTAAATTTTGATTGGGGTTATTTATTTCAGTTTGGGAGTTAAAGTTTCTTTTTGTATTACTGGGTATTTGAATAGCGTTTAGGGGAATGTTTGTAATTGTCTCTTTCTTGGTCAATCTTGACCTCTTACTCTGTCGAAAGTAAAGGAAAATTATCAGGATTAGAATTAAAATTGATATTCCCACGGCACTACTGTTTACATACGTTATAACCTTGTGTTTTTGGGTTTTTCGTTCATTTTCAACATTCAGCAATTCCTTATTGAAATCTTCTAAGGATTTACTTGCTTCCTGTAATTCCGAATTAAACGAATGATGTGATTTGAAATGAATTTCACCCGTAGACGTTCTTTCGGTTACTCGGTTTTGGGTAAGTATGAATTTCGGCCGTTGCATGTTTTCGGGTTGATGTATTGGTAAGTAGAAATCTTTGTTTCCTTCAAAAGGAATTTCCTGATTATCTAGGGTGTAAATACAATTGAGTTCTAAAAAGATAATTCCATTTCCGTTTAGTATGTGGTGAGAATTTTCCTCGGGACATTCCATTGAAAAAGTTCTTGGTTTTTGGAAAGAGTATAACCATGCGTTTTTTCTTACCAGTTTGGTTACAATATCTGTTATGTTATTCATCACTTGATAAATGCAATCTGCTATTTGAGATTGCTGTTTGAGTAATAAACTTGGTAGGCATTTAGTGTTTAGTGGGCCCACCTGGCGTGGTTGAGTAATTTTACAAATGTATAGAGGGATGAAATGATTTACAAGTATTTCTTGGCAAGTTTGCCTAAATTCGGTTGTCGTTAATTCGACGGCATAACCCTTTTTAGTATTATTTAGTATATATTCGGTTTTTGTTTTCAAAATTGCAAAGTTTGAATGATTTAGGGCAGTTGGGAATAAGTAGACTTTGTTCAATGAATATATTTCTTTGGCAGGTAGAGGAAAAGATATGCGTACTAGAATACCGTTTCGCAAATGTTCCGCGTCGACCCTTATCATTTGGTTCAAAGTGGGAAAATCCAGATGTAATGCATTAGTATCATTCGCTATTTCCGTTTGGATTTTTATTAATGCTTCCGCCGAAATTATTGAGGGGTGAAGTTTGCGTTGTTGAAGGGAGGATAGGATTGAAAACTGTTCGTTTAAATGATTATATACTTGTTGTATTAAATGTAGTGTGAATATTAGGATTTCATTTATTTCCGTTCGTATGTGCAGTATTTGAAATTCCTGTTTTAAGTTACGAATTTCTGTTTGTAATTTATTTGTAAAAAGTTCGAATCGTTGTTCTAAAGATTCTTGTTGGAGCGTTATGTTAGTAATTACTTTGTGTAACTTATCAAAAGAAGATTGTACTATTGTTGTTTGCTTTTGGATAAGATGTATATTTTCGGAATCATGTTCCTCTAAAGTCTTAATTCTATTGTTAATTTCTTCCGCGTCGTCCTCGGTTATTGTCCCAAATAAATGTTTCATTCCCGTTCCGACGATGTTGAACCATGCTCGTTTTGTTCGCCTGTTGATGTTGAAATAGTTAACCGCTTCTATTTGTATTTTTATTTTATGTGATAGTTTTTGAAATTTTGCATGCCAATATGAACAAGAAGCGTTAGACATTGTTCCGGACATACAAGTAGTACAGAGGTCTCTAATTTTGGTGTCACAGAGTGTAAGGAAATTTAATGTTTCGTCCTCCTGATACAGCCCCATTCTTGTATAAATATTCCACGTTGTTTGGTAAATTACGGCATTTCCTACTGGTTCAAATAAAATTCCCGTGTTGTTTAGGGGTTGTATTTGGATTTGGGTGTACGAGTAGTTCACGCATATTGACAACAATACTAGCAGCTTCATGTTTCTTTCCCCCTCTTTCTTTTTTCTTTCTAATAATAAAAAAAAAAATTAAAATTTAGACAATATTGGAATATATCGCAAAAAAAAATTTTCGTGTTTGGCGAGGTGCTACTGTATTTTTCGTGGATACTTTGTTGCACTTGTGGGTGGTATATGTTCAGTGTGTCGTATTGGCGATTCTATGGGTTTTATTTTTATGCAGTTTAGTCTTGTTCTTGCATTCTTAAAATGAGCATAAAAATGGGTATCGCGCTTTTTGACGCATGGAATGGGGGCCGCTGGGTATTCGAGGGCCCGGTCACGATTGGGTCTTCCCCAAATTGTGACGTGACCTTGGATGTGGGTATCCAGTCACACCATTGTGTGTTGGTGATTCGAGGGCATGTAAGTTTATTTTCCCCCTCTTTCCTTTCTTTTTTTTTTTATAATAGGTTATATTAGGTTATTAAGATGACGTTGGCGACCGATGCGGTAGTATCCCTCGGTGGAGAGGAATGCCGTGGTCCGGGGGAATGGTACTTCCATTCCGGGGCCATAATTGAGTTCTCCTCATCAAACGGGTGCCGGGAGTTGAAAGTGCTCCTCGTTTATTATTAAGTTTGTTTTGTTCTTTCTTTTCTTTTAAATAAAGTGTTTTGTAAAATTTATATCCTTTTGACGTTATAATTTGTTCCCCCTGTTAGTTGTGGGTTTTTACTTTCTATTGTTTGCTTCGTTCATCATTCTCTCAAAAAAAAAAAATGAATTGACTCCCTGTGATTGCTGATTCACGTCGTTGTGCTTATTATTACCTTACAATTTCTACGGGGAGTTTCATCGTACTTCGACAAAGACTAAATTTGGAAAATTGTTCTTATTAAGATTTTGTATCCAAAATATTAGAAGACATTTTCCCTTCGTCTTTGTATGACTGTACCTGAGATATGAAAAAAAAAATTTGTGGTGGTGTCATATTTCTTTTATTTATCTTCTTATTTGGTATTTTACTGCAAGTTGTTCCGCAATGATTATATATTAGATATATATATATTAATATATATATATAAATATATTTAATTTACATTGAGATCTCCTCAGATTTTATTCATGTACATAGGTACAAATCATATTCATTGTTTACCATAAAACAAAATCGGGTAAACTTGAACTTGACCCAATTTTGAAATATCGTATGCAAAGATTAGGCTTTCTCTATGCTTATGGTTGGGTGTGAAACATTTTTTTTTTTTAATTGTCGTTAACAGATAAAACAGAAATATTTTCGTGGGCACCTTACATTATTTTGGATTTTTACGTTTAATAAATAGGTGTGGTAAAGTTGAAAATTTTTTTTTTTTTTGTTTTTAAACAGTGTGTAGTTAAAATTTTTTTAATCGGTTGTTATGGACTCTTCGCGTTTTCTTTCCAATTTGTATGGAGGTATTTAGGTCATCATGAACTTTTCGCACCAGAAAAGGGCCATTCCATACTGCGGATAATTTGTGTTTTGTTGCTGCGTTCCTCAATAGTACTGTATCTCCTACGTGGAATTTTACTGTCCTTGAGTTTTTGTCATAGTACTCCTTCGATTGTTCCTTAGCTTTCATGAGATTTTCCTTCATACTGGTGTGAATTTTTTGTAATTTATACTTGATAGTATTACAATAATCATCAAAATTGTATATGGGATCTGGTTTTTTTCGTGAGGTTTGTGGGTAGAGCGCGGTGGTAGCCGTACAAAGCATGAATTGGTGTAAATTTACTTCCGCTATGTGGTGTGTGATTGTGTACTACCGCGGCTTCAGAAAGGTACTGGTCCCATGTGTCAATATTGTCGTCGACCATTGTGGTCCGTGAGTGCGTTCTAGTGATACATTTGATTGGGGGTGGTAAGCAGTAGTTTGTACCTTTTTGATGTGTAATAATTTACATATACGTTTAAGGGGTTAGGGGTAGTCAGAATTTTCAAAAAATCAATTTTTGGTTTTTTGCATTTTCGTTAAGTATAATATCTTAAAATTATTCTCTGAAAATTTCAAGTTGATCCGATCATTAGTTTTTGAGTTATTCGACAAATAACAAAGAGAGCTCTGGCACTTCAAAGCCAGGAATGGCCCAGGAATAGATGACTCGGTGTAAGTAATTTAATAATTCGTATTTCTGTACGTAAATCTAGTGTGAAACTTTAAACGCGTTTTTCTCAAAACTATGTTTTTTAAACTGGTGACAACTGTAACTCGAAAACCGCTCAGTAGATTTTAATGAAATTTATACAGCTTTTAGAATATATAATAAACTCGGGCCTGATCGAAGGATTTTTTTTTTTCAAAAATTTCGATTTTTTTAGACCAATTTACTGTTGATTTTTTCCTAAAAATCTAGACAAAAATTTCCTGAGGCCGCCATTTTGTTAATTTTTGAAAAAAACAAAAATCCTTCGATCAGGCCCAGGATTATCTATTTATAAAACTAATTTCTTTTATCCGATTGATTTTAGATGAATCTCCAAGGACTTATGATTGTCACCGCAAAGACCTTTTTTTGAAACTGGGTCAACACAGACAGCTATAACTTTGGAAATAAAATTTTTTTTTTTTTGAATTTTTCGTGACTTCAAGTCAAAACATTGTATAATAATGCCATATTACTACTTTTGTAAAATAACACGATTTAATAGCAAAAAAAAGTACTGAAAATTCTCATTTTTTCGTGCCTCTGACTACCCCTAACCCCTTAAACAAATCGCTAGTGAAATTCGAACCTTGGTCTGTTATTAGCTTATCTGGTATGACTAAGTACTTTAAAACAATATTCCTGTAGAAGCATTCGGCCACTGTGGTCGTCTCGGCATTGGGTATAGCAAAACAATCCAGGATTTTTGTCAAATCGTCTTGAAAAGTTAAAATATACTTATTGCCATGTTGTGATGTCGGAAGTGGTCCAACAACATCCAGGCAAATCTTTTCGAAAGGTCGAGTTGCCGTATCCGTAATCTTCATTGGCATTTTCAAACCTCTTCCATTTTTATTGCGTTGGCACTTTATGCACTTATTTATGTACTTGGTTATATCTTGCAACATATTTTTCCAACGGTAGTTTTTTCGGATACGATTAAACGTTTTTTGAATACCGGCATGCCCTCCTAAAGGGGAGTCATGATGTGCTTTTAGCAATGTTTGAATCTCACGCGGGTCCGTTAAAATTTCGATTTGCTCTTCTGTTTCGGAGTCTGATGTTTCGTATGATGCGTTAGATTCTGTGTCTGATGGTTCAATTTCTGTAGGGCCCTTTAAATCTATTCTTATGGGTTCGTCAATCGGGTCGATGTTTGTTGGTGCTATTTCCAGTATATTTGTGGGTTTTTGGGGAAGTTCCACCTCATTCATTTGCTCGTTTTGTTGGGTTTTAGCGTGACTTCTGGTTACAACATTAATTTGACTTGAGTTGAGTTCTAACGATGCTATATTATTACTTGTAGAATTTGGGGTGATTTTTGAGAGAAATTTTTGTCCTTCTAAAATGGTTAAGTATGCAAATTTTAATTGTTCGGCAGTTTGAACTAAACCCTTCCTTTTTTCGCGCATTTCTAATAATATTTGGGGTATCGTCATTTTGGTCCCATTTTTGGTAGCAATTAAAGTGAGGCAAATATCGATTAGACAAAATGTGCCTGATCGTCCGATTCCAGCACTGCAATGTATTAATAAAGGTTCATTTTCGCATTCATGTGTTTGATAATGTTTAACTTCTTGGTAAAATTTCAAAAATTCTTTTGCAGTAGAAGGGGTTCCTGTATCGGGCCATGTATTAAATTGAAATTGGGTTACGTCGCGATATTTTTTAGTTGAAATTTCTGTAAGTCGGAAAATTCGTTTAGTAAAATGCGTTTGTTCTGTTAGTGTCAAATATACGATGGTGAAACCGATTTTTGTTAGGGGTATTATATGTTTGTCTCCAGTTCGTTTTGGCCAATACTTATGACACTTAATTTTATTTTGTTCTATTAATCTTGTTAACATTACTATTGTTTTGCAATTGTTTTGCCAAATCATTAACCACAAATCGTCTATTGTTTCCAATAGAGGTCCTTGCGTTAAAATGTACGTTGTGTCAAGTTTGCTTATTTTCACTAAGATTGAACCTTTTTGAGGCTAGACATAGCATATATAAAATTAAGGGCGTTACTCTTGATTTAGTATATAGAGTGTCGTTAGGATGCCATTTTCCGCCCGGTCTTCTATATTTTAAAAGACAGCATCAGATTATTTCGCGTTCGAAAATCTGCAGTTCAGTTGGTACGTTTGGCGTTATAAATAGCCAAATTCCGAAAGCATAGGTAATAACTGGTCTTATCAAGGTTTTCTTCATTAGAAGTTTGGTTCTATGTTCCATATCCTGTGAGTTTAATAGTGGTCTCAGTATGGTTGCTGCTTTTTTAGCTTTATTGAACGTATATCTAGCATGCGGGTTATATTTTAGCCTGTGGTAAAATTTAACTCCTAGGTACTTTTTCTCCGTTCGCAGACGAATTGATCTGCCTTCAATGTTCAGTCTTAATAGTTTGCTGTCCCGCACGGCTACATGGTGACCTTTTGCACTAGCGTTACGGAAACAAATTAGTTCATACTTGTCTAGATTAATCTCTATACCCCAGTCATTATAAAATTTAATTGCTTTTGTTAAATGACTTTTAACTGCATGGAGCGCCTCATGTGGTCTCCGGCTTTCCGCGAATATAGTGTCGTCAGTATAAAATATGACATGAGAGATGTTATTGGCGTTTTCGCCAGGGAAATCAGATAAGAAAATATTGAATAGTTTGGGACCAAGTATAGGGCCCTGTAGGACTCCTGATTTAACCTCTACCACATTTCGTTTTTGATTTGGATAACAACTTTCTATTTTTCAAGAAGTCAACTATCATTTTTAGGAGTCCTACTGGGCACTTTAGCGAAAGTAATTTGTAGATTAGGCCTTTAGACCAGACATTGTCGAAGACTTTGTCAAGGTCTATAGCACAGGTAACTGTACATTTTTGCTGTCGGAGATTGTGAATGATTGCATCCTGAAAATGCAACAGGGCGTGTTCTGTGGAATGTGCACGTTCGAATCCAAATTGTCAGTTTGGAATTATGTTATTGTCTTCGCAGAAAGTTTCAAGCTTGATCAAAAGGCATTTCTCAAGAATTTTGCCAAAGTTAGATAGCATAGATATAGGTCTAAAATTCTTAATTATATTTGAATTTTTGTCTTTTGCTATCGGTATTAATTTAGCTACTTTCCAATCCTTGAGAAAGTATCCATTATTTAAACAGTTGTTAATAATATGTAATGTTGTCCCAAACCTCAATGAGTTTGGAATGTACCGCCGTACAATTATTCACCGATTCAGTCAACGAGGCAATGTGATGGTCAATTTAAATTTCGGTCTTCAGAGGAAGGTTATTTTGAAAATTATTCCAATTGGTTTTTTTAAAGGATTTAAATGTGCATGGGTCAGATTTAAAAGGGTCGAACTTTTTAAAATTTAGACTTAAGAGTAGTGCAAAATGACCAGAGGCATAAGGTAGAGTATTACAATTAAAGCTGTCAGAGTTCAAATCATTCAGGACTGATGAAGACACTAAGAAAAAGACTATGTGAGATGAGGATCTGGGAAATGTTGGCCCAGCATTTATAATTTGTAAATTTAGAAAAGGTCCGTTCATGAACTATGAATACAAGTGCATTCCGTTGAGATTTATTTTCGAGTCTCCGTAGTATTCATGTCTGGCATTGAAATCTTCACAAAAAATAGCTCCATTATATTGAAGCGTTAACCGGTAAAGGTAATGCAAGTCGTTTTTGATAGCATTACCTAGATTACCGGGAATATATATCGCCGCAAACAATAATTTTTTGCAGATTCCATCATGATCCACGTATGCAACTGAAATTAAAGACGCTGAGATTAATAGGAAATCAAGAAAAATTGTTTTAACTCCGATCTCCTTTTTGATTAGAATCGATACACCTCTGCCTTTATCATTCCTAAATATTTCATAATCATCAAAAATTGCTAAAAACAAAAATATCATAGTGGTCCCTGGTAAAAAAAAAGGTTGGGAACCACTGGTATACAATAACATGAATTCCACAGAAAAGTTCATCGTCATTTTGAAGCTGTTTGAGCTCAATCATGAAGAGCATTTCATAAGACACCATTGAAGTTTCATCGATGAACAAAAACTTGATATCTTTCCATTGATTCCGCATTAATTGTAGATAATGGGCCATGAATATTGTGACGTGTTAGTCTTTCGGTTCGATGTTATTAGAATGATAACACTTTTTATTTATGTGAATTTAGTGTATAAAGTTTGTTTATTATTATTTCTGCGTTACAATTAGTCTTAAAAATATTTGTCTTTTAATAATTTAATTATTACAATTATTTATCACAGTTTATAAAAATGCACCACAATCGCTATCTTAATAATTGATTGTAATCGCTTTCACAAAAATAATCACGTTTTCAATCTCTGTTTTGTATAATCTCTGACGAAGCTTTTCACTTCAACTGATCGATTAAGATTGATTTCAGGCTCGACCCTACACCTGCTTTTATATCGAATTGGTGTATTTCGCGAACTTTCATGAAAAGACTGGTCGTTTGGCTGTCTAAAAGTAGATGGCAGCTCTCGAAAGTTCTTGTTCAATACACAAAGAACTTTTCTGGAAAGTTCTTATTCAATACACAAAAAATCTTTTGTGTTGTGAATCATTGCTATGGTTTGTGACAATGATGTAATTTTGGAGTTTTCTGGAAAAGATCGTCTGTATGCGTTTTAATCATTGTTTCTTAGAATACTTATTATTTTGTGGTATGGTGTTTTTTTCTTGATTATTAGAATATTTGATGATTTTAATGAACCACCAAATATTCTAACTGAAATATAGTGCAATATGTTTTGAATTAAATAATTGATCTTAAAAAATTTGCAAACTGTAGTGTTTAGTTTCTGGGTGTAACAGCAAATAACATGGAAAACTTCCTGGAATTTCCTTTCACACGTAAGTTTGATACAATTTTTATTAAAATGTGCGAATTCTCATTATTGCTGTATCAGAAAAAGTTTTTATAGTCTTTATTTAATTATAATTAATCAAACAGAAATTATGTTCATTCATAATTTAGAAAAAAGTTGTTTCTTTTTAATCAAGTTTGAATCTAGATCGAAGCGCAAAACCCCTCTTCTTGATTATTTAAATTAAAACAAAAACTACCAGTGACAGTCGTTTTTGGTCAAAATAGGAGCGGTTCTTAAAATTCATCTAAGATTTTTTAAAATTCAGCATTTTCAGTTTTAAATGACTTTTTTTGGTTTTAAGGTTTCCAAAAACTGAGGCTTTACGTATGAAATGACTTTCGGCTATTGGCTTAGACACATATAATTATTGTTTAATAATTTAGTAGTAGTTCAGGCCTCAACTACGCGAACGAGCTTCGGTGGCATCGCTAACACTGATATATATGCACTTTTGACATTATAGAGTGGAGAATCGATGCTTGCAAAAGTGTAATATGTCTTCTATCTTGTCGACATAAATATGTAAGAACTCGGGATCGGTTAAATTGGGCAAAATAGTATGAAATTCGACATATTTCATACGTCTCATCACAAACGCTTCTTTTCGCTTTCCTTTCAACAAAACTCAATAAAATATCTTGTTCAAATTCGTCTTCAGGCATACCTGATTCGGAATCTAGGTCTAGTAATAATTAATCGATACTGTACTCGCAAATTATATCTCTCTGACGGCTCAAATATAACTTACGGCATAAATTTATCGAAGCGTAGCTTAGTTCAAGTGTGTAACGGGGTGAGCCAGCCCAGCTAAGATATGTAACTACAGCGAGGCTCACCCGCATAACTTAACTCAAATTCTCATTTCTTGGGTAATTTCCAATAAATTTTTTGTAAGTATATAATAAAAATGTGTTATCGAATTGACAACATTTAAAACAAGACTCACCAGTATCCATACGGCAATGTACTACTAGGCTTTCCTTTAAAGCATATGAATCATCCCACTCAAATGGTTTTTGTTCAGTATTCGACTCAGTGTTATTCGAAACGTTCATTGCAGTTTCTTCAGATTTTATGTGAGTTTCGTTGTGCAATAATAAATCTTCGATACTTAAAAAACGTTCTTCGCAAATTGCACAACTATGCCAAACCAAATTCATTCGATCTTCTTCAGTTATATCGGTTTTATCTAAGAATTCATGAATTTTTTCAATTTCATCTTCATCCTCTATAATTAGTTCTGGTTCTTGTTTAATTGCAATTTCTGTTAAAATAAATTCAGATTGATTTTCGTCAGTAAATAAACTAGTTTCCTTTTCCCAAATACTTCCTGCCATTTTTCTCAATCAATTTCTTCTAAAAAAAAAGAAAATTTTTAATCACAAATAAATTAGCCAAAATGGATGGAGTTTCTTACCTAATTCAAATATTTCAATTTATTTTGTTTATTTTCAATATTAATTATTTTAAGTTTTTGTTTGATATCAATTCCAAAAAACAGGTCAAAAGGATTACGAATGTCAAATGTCAAATACTGTCTCGAAAATGGAACAAAAACAGAAGCATTGCCATATTTAAAATGGATGGGAGTTGAATTGATAATTCAGTTTTCGGAAAATTCAAATAACATGTCAGTTTAGTTTTCCGTGAATTATGTTTACAAATATTTATAAATATTTAAAAATAAAAATTAAATGATCAAATTGCAAAAAGCTTCGATGGTAATCCATTATAAAATTTACTGAGTTTACTGTTCACGACTTCTGTGCTCACACAAAATCCACAGTAGAATCCCACAACTCCAGTTGACAAAGGTGTCTTTAATTTGAAAATTGGATTTTTAACGAAAAAAGCTAATAATATTTAATAATTTCCATGAAAAAAGTAAATATGGAAGTAATTTCAAATTCAGATCAAAATATAAACAATTTCATACAAAATTTGAAATTAATTTTATTGTTTTGAGATTTCCACTCCTTTTATGTATGGTAAAACGTTTCCGGGACACGTTTTACCATACATAACGGAAGAAATAACTTTGATAGAAAACAGATTTATGATTTAAAATTATAAATTTTTTATTGATTCATAAAGTATACAGTATAGGATTATTTATGGCATAGCATGTCGGATAAATGGCTCCACAGCTTTGCTGGCACATGCGTACTCTTTTGTTGTAGTGTTCTATGACCGTTTTGCATAACTGCATTAATGAGGATGAATTTCGTTGACGAAGTGCTCAATTACCTCCTTTAAGGCGTGAATGGTCGTATGCTTGTTGGCATCAACTTTAGACTTCAAAAAACCCCAAAGAAAATACTCCAAAGGCGTTAAATCACATGATCTGAGCGATCCATTCTGATCACCAAAATGGAAAAATACACGAACAGGAAATGACTCATGCAATAATTGAATTGTTTCTCGGCACCGTCTTGCTGAAACCACATGTCATTCACATCCATGTCTTGCAATTTAGCACAAAAATCTTATCATGTCGCGATAGCGCGCACCATTAACTGTTATTACCTAAGAAGCCACATTTTCCAACGATGTCTCCAGCCCAAAATCCACACCAAAATGAAAATAAGACTCATCGCTGAAGATGATTTTGTTCATTATTTTTAAAATATTGCTCAACAATGAAAACGCGTTGTTCTTTCGCGTGTAGTGCTCAATTTTTAATAAGCCTGAACTGTCAGCTGTCATGCTGCCTTTTTTCTCGTTGGCAGCACTTTATTGCACAAATGCCGCAAAATTTAAATCATTAATAAATTGTGGGACACCCTTTATTTATAAATAGCGCAAATGGATGTTCTCTAGCAACTGAAAAACACATTTTTTTTATTAATATTGTATTCTCTATTCTCTCATTACAATTCTTTATTTAGTTGAAAGGAAAGGACAAATGATGTCAAAAAATGTTTGAAGATAAAAATTCAAAATGGCCGGCATGCGGAGTGCATATTCTGTGTATATTTTTCCATTCTTAGTTTTTTACCAGTATGCGTTATCATATGGCTTTTAAGACTACCATTTTGCGTAAATGAACTATTACAGTGATCACATTTGAATGGTTTTTCACCAGTATGTGTTATTATATGCATTTTAAGGCTACCATTTTGCGTAAATGAACTATTACAGTGATCACATTTGAATGGTTTTTCACCAGTATGCGTCATCATATCCCTTTTAAGATTACCATTTCGCGCAAATGAACTATTACAGTGATCACATTTGAATGGTTTTTCACCAGTATGTGTTATTATATGCATTTTAAGGCTACCATTTTGCGTAAATGAACTATTACAGTGATCACATTTGAATGGTTTTTCACCAGTATGCGTTCTCATATGTTTTTGAAGAGTATCATTTCGCGCAAATGAACTATTACAGTGATCACATTTGAATGGTTTTTCACCAGTATGCGTTCTCATATGCTTTTTAAGATTACACCTTTCCGTAAAAGAATGATTGCAGTGATCGCATTTGAATGGTTTTTCACCAATATGCGTTCTCATATGCTTTTTAAGACTATCACTTTGCCTAAATGGACGATTGCAGTGATCGCATTTGAATGGTTTTTCACCAGTATGCGATCTCATATGCCCTTTAAGATTGCCACTTTCCGTAAAAGAATGTTTGCAGTGATCACATTTGAATGGTTTTTCTCCGGTATGCGTTATCATATGCTTTTTAAGATTACCCCTTTCTATAAAAGATTATTTGCAGTTGTCGCATTTAAATAGTTTTCCATTAAAATGGGCATGATAATGAGATCGCTCACATTTCTTGCATTTAAAATTCCGTTTCCACTTATGAAATCTCAAATGGGCATCCAGCTTCCGCTTGGAAGTATATATTTTCGTACACTGTGTACATGGAAATTCCTGCTTGGAGTTGTTTATCCACGGTCGTTGGGTAAAATTCAGTACATTCAAATTGCTCATGACTTTGAATGTGCAATGATAACGTTTCGGTGCTTAAAAATCGTTCTTCACACGTTACACAACTGTGCCAAACCTAATTTATTCGATCTTCTTGGCTTATATCGTTTTTGTGTAAATATTGACGAATTTTCTCAGTTTCAATTTCATCTTCGATTATTAATTCCGGTTCTTGTTTAATTGAAACTTCTGTTAAAATTAACTCCGGTGATTCATTTTCTTCACAGCATTTTTCAACAAATGAAATAGGCCTGATTTCTGACAATTCTTCCATGATTTTTCCTATCAAAAAATATACTTTATTAAAAATGTTGATTCTATCGTCTCGAAAGTTTAGTTTAAAATTACTTAAAACTAGGTAACAAAAGAAGAGGAAAACTAAGAGCGCTACTTGAGCCCCCCCGACTTACAAAAACATGTAAGAATATCAAAAATTAAAATTGGAGTTACCAACATCATTCCAGCATAATAGAATTAAAAATTTTTGTTTTTTCTTTATACTACATATCACAATAGTTGCTTATTTGTACTATAAGTAAGTCAATAAGTCACATTACATGAAGTATGCTCAAAAACAACAAAAGAGCAAATCCTACACTACTTTCAGACCAGGTGTAACTGATACCACCGAAATTGGTTCAGTTTTCTCCCATAAAAAGTGTATTAGCCAAACGTTTCTCATTTCATTACAATATGGTTGCTAAGTAGCGCTACAAACATTTGAATTAAAACTTTTTCCTACTCCTGCTCGATTTATTTGCCACTCACCCTGCTCCACGGTAGGGTATGGCAAATAAACCAGACCTTATATGTTCGAACATTTAAACACTTATGTTGATCAAGAATAAAATCACTTGATTTACTTGACTTCATTTATATTATCTCAAACTTTGATTTATCAGTACCCACGTATAAAGAACTGAAGAGGTTCACGTGCTATCCTCTGTAAACTTCCAGAGAAGTTCTTTTGTAGAATTCCAATGTATGCATTTAAGTTCCCGAGGGGCTCATTAGATCGGCACAGCTCTTGTTGATGATACTTATCGGAGATGCATAGTATTGAGTACCATGTTGGCAGTCCTTATTTCTAAGAAAGATGTTTATAGCTATGGGATTAGGATCGTCTTTTAATCTATTAAACCTTTTTGAGGCTAGACATAGCATATATAAAATTAAGGGCGTTACTCTTGATTTAGTATATAGAGTGTCGTTAGAATACCATTTTCCGCCCGGTCTTCTATATTTTGAAAGACAGTATCTGATTATTTCGCGTTCGAAATAAAAGTAGTAGTCTATCGAATCGTTCTCGTAATCACATTACCTGTAAAAAACGACGCAATAAAAAATCCTTAACTGTATCTCTACGATCTTAAAAACGATTCCTGCCCCAAAGAATATCTTCCTCTCTCGCCTCGTTCCCGAGACAACTGTGGATGATATTCTCAGTTTCATCAAGTCAAAGGAAATTGACGTTAATTATATAAAGTGCGAAAAAATCAACAAAGAAACTAGTCTCGTCGCGTCATTTAAAATTAACGTTCCTTCACAGTTATTTATACCTCTGGTCTCCTATGAGTTTCGGCCTCCTTTCGCCTTTGTTAAGGAGTTTCAGCGAAGAGGGCCTAATAAACCACTTCCGCATAGAAATATTGTGAACAACTCGAGTTTAAAAAACGCAAGTGCTTGTCCCTTTACTACCAAAATGTAAGGGGACTTCGCTCTAAAACGCGTGAACTGCTCCTTGCTAGTGTTTCATTCTCACATGATATTATTGTGCTGACTGAAACTTGGCTAAATTGCAGCTTTCTTAACACTGAGTTGTTCTCGCCTGACTACGAAGTGTTTCGGAATGATCGGTATACCTCTAATTTGAGATCATTGGGTGGAGGCGTCCTGACCGCAGTTCATAGGAATCATAAAAGCTCGCTGATCATTGTTCCTAACCTGAACGGTTTAGAGTTTATTTGCGTCAAACTGGTTTTACAAGCTGGCAGCATTTTTATAGCGAATTGCTATATTCCGCCAAATAGTCCGGAACCGAAGTACCAATCGTTAACGGAGGCTATTAATTTCCTACATGAGCAAATGGGACCAAATGATAATATTATTCTACTTGGAGATTTCAATCTTCCCAACCTCCATTGGTCATTTTCTGATGAACAGATCTGGTTTACTGCAGATAATATAAACTCTGCTGTTGAAACATTGTTTGTTGACAACTTGACGGCTTGTGGCCTACAACAAATTAGCGGTGTACGTAACTCAATTGACAAACAACTTGACTTAGTGTTCACTTCTGACGCAGCTAATTGCGTTGTACAACGCAGCTCTGAAAAGCTAATTAATATTGACAAATACCATCCTCCGTTACATTTACTTTTGTCCCAAGAAGATGTAAAGATGGTAGCTGATTTTGAAACCTCATACTACTTCAACTTTCGGAAAACAAACTTTGAACTACTACTCAACCTTCTTAATAAGGTTAACTTTGATAGTATTCTGGTTAATGAAAATATTGAAGTATGTATAGCAGAGTTTTACTCCACTATATACAAGATCTTTGAGTCATCAGTTCCTTATGCCCGAGTAAAAAATTCAACAAGCTCGCCACCTTGGTTCAACAAAGAATTACGCTCCATTCGTAATAGGAGGAATAAAGCATGGTTAAATTACTTAATTACGCGTAATGACAGGGATTTTTCTGAGTACTTTGCTCTATTCACTGAATTCAAATTGTTATCCATGGAACTATATGACTCATACATCTATGAAATGAGTGGTAAACTTTCTACGAACCCGAGACAATTCTGGAATTTTGTCAACAGTAAGAAGAAAACGGATGGCTATCCCTCCTCACTTAATTATATGGACTGCTCATCCAACGATCCGCTCATTATTTCTAACCTATTTGCCTCCTTCTTTGCAGGAGCTTTTAACGATGATGGCTTCATTCCTGATACGGACTACTTTAAATATCTAAATGAATATCCCAAGAGTGTCCTCAATAACATCAATGTTGATGAATCCTTAGTGTCTGACCATATTCATGAATTGAAAGACGATTTTTCGTCTGGCTCTGACAGTATCCCTGCTGTAGTTGTGAAGAGATGTGGTAATGTCCTCGCACGTCCGCTGGCAATACTTTTCCAAAAATCCCTCGTGTGCGGAATATTTTCAAAGATTTGGAAATTATCATATATTATTCCAACTCACAAGACAGGTAGTAGAAACGATATTGGGAACTATAGACCAATTGCCAAATTGTCCTGCATTCCCAAGCTTTTCGAAAGTATTATGCATAAATTTATACTTTTTGGATGTAAACCCTTCATCACTAACAATCAGCATGGGTTTCTGAAAGGTAGATCCACAATCACGAGCTTAGTCGAATTAGTATCTTTCTCAACCTGTGTTATGGAAGAGAGTAATAGTGTGGATTGCATAACCACTGATTTCAGTAAAGCGTTCGATAAACTGTCCCACCGTCTGATTCTACTCAAGCTTAGTTCTCTTGGCTTTCCTCACTTCTTGATTGAATGGGTAAGATCCTATCTGTATGATAGAAGTTACCAGGTGACTTTCCGCTCAGCGAAATCACATCCTTATCTGGCTACTTCAGGAGTACCTCAAGGTAGTCACCTAGGACCTATCCTATTTGTCCTATCGATAAATGATGTTGCTTCCGTGATTAAGCACTCGAAAATTTCCAACTTTGCTGATGATATGACTATTTATAGAGAAATCTCCAAACCTAACGATCCTTATCTTCTCCAAGAAGACCTACATAATTTTGTTACATGGTGTCTCAATAATAACTTATTGCTCAATTGTGATAAATGCGAGGTTATTACTTTTACTAGGAAGCGAAATATTGCTCCCCATCAGTACATTATTAACCACCTGCCTTTAAATAGAGTCAATAGTATTAAGAATTTGGGTGTGATCTGTGACAGTAAACTTGATTTTAAATTACACATAGACTCAAGCCAATACGACTTTAGGTTTTGTTAAACGATGGTCAAAAGAGTTTATGGATCCTCTTATTACCAAAGCCCTCTTTATTACTCTAGTCAGACCGATACTCGAATATGCCAGCCAGGTATGGTCTCCCTACTGCAAGTACCAAATTAGTAGGATTGAGTCTGTTCAACGAAGATTCGTTCGTTACGCACTAAGAGACCTTCCTTGGAAAGACCCCTTTCTATTGCCTCCCTACGAGGGCAGACTAAAACTGATTGGGCTTCTTTCTTTAGAAATGAGGCGTGATGTGGCTGATGTTGTCTTCGTTCACCACATTATTAACAGCAACATTGACGCTCCTCTCCTTTTAAACCAGATGAATTTAAACATCAATACTCGCTCTTTGAGGTCCGTTGAACTTTTTAAAATAAAGTACCATAGGACGGACTACGGTAAAAATGAACCGATCTCCCGGATGTTACGTGCTGCTAATGCTAACGCGAAGGACTTCGACTTTTGCCAGAGCAAAACTAATCTAAAAAAGGTTCTATATATATAACAGAAAATGTTATCATAAAAGTTAATGTATTATTTTTTATTTATATATATTATTTTGACTCTCGCTTGTATTAAGCTAAATAAATAAAAAAAAAAAAAGAAAAAGAAAATCTGCAGTTCAGTTGCTACGTTTGGCGTTATAAACAGCCAAGTTCCGAAAGCATACGAAATAACTGGTCTTATCAAGATTATGTTCATTAGAAGTTTGGTTCTATGTTCCATATCCTGTGAGTTTAATAGTGGTCTCAGTATGGCTCCTGCTTTTTGAGCTTTATTGAGCGCATATCTAGCATGCGGGTTATATTTTAGCCTGTGATGAAATTTAACTCCTAGGTGCTATATCTCCGTTCGCAGGCGAATTGATCTACCTTCAATGTTCAGTCCTAATAGTTTGCTCTCCCGCACGGCTTTCCACTAGCGTTACGGAAACAAATTAGCTCACACTGTCTAGATTAATCTTTATACCCCAGTTATTATAAAATTTGATTGCTTTTGTTAAATGAGTTTTAACTGCATGGAGTGCCTCATGTGGTCTCCGGCTTCGCGCGAATATGGTGTCGTCAGCATAAAATATGACATGAGAGATGTTATTGGCGTTTTGGCCAGGGAAATCAGATAAGAAAATATTGAATAGTTTGGGACCAAGTATAGGGCCCTGTGGGACTCTAGATTTAACCTGTACCACATCTGAGATTTCGTTTTTAATTTCAATAAATAACTTTCTATTTTTGAAGAAGTCAACTATCATTTTTAGGAATTCTACTGGGCACTTTCGCGAGAGTAATTTATAGATTAGGCCTTTAGACCAGCCATTGTCGAAGGTTTTCTCAAGGTCTATAGCACAGGCAACTATACATTTTTACTGTCGGAAATTGTGAATGATGCATCCTGGAAATGCAACAGGGCGTGCTCTGCGGAATGAGTAAGTTCGAATCCAAATTGTGAATTTGAATTATGTTATTGTCTTCGCAGAAACTGTCCGGCTTGATCAAGAGGCATTTTTCAAGAATTTTACCAAAGTTAGATAGCATAGATATAGGTCTAAAATTTTTATTATTATTTTTGCCTTTTGCTATCGGTATTAATTTAGCTACTTTCCAAGCCTTGGGAAAGTATCCATTATTTAAACAGTGGTTAATATGTAATGTTGTCCCCAACCTCAATGAGTTTGGAATGTACCGCCGCACAAATATTCAGCGATTCTGTCAACGAGGCAATTTCGCCGTTGCTTAAATTTCGGTCTTCAGAGGGTAAAGACATTGATATTTCAGAGGCTTGGTTATTTCGAAAATTATTCCAATTGGTTTTTTTAAAGGATCTAAATATGCATGGGTCAGATTTAAAAGGGTCCATCTTTTTAAAATTTAGACTTAAAAGAGGCATAAGGTAGAGTATTACAATTAAAGCTGTCAGAGTTCAAATCATTCAGGACTGATGAAGACACTAAGAAAAAGACTATGTGAGATAAGGATCTGGGAAATGTTGGCCCAGCATTTGTAATTTGTGAATTTAGAAAAGGTCCGTTCATGAACTATGAATACAAGTGTATTCCGTTGAGATTTCTTTTCGAGTCTCCGTAGTATTCATGTCTGGCGTTGAAATCTTTACAAAAAATAGCTCCATTATATTGAAGCGATAATCTGTAAAGGTAATCCAAGTCGTTTTTGATAGCATTACCTAGATTACCGGGAATATATATCGCTGCAAATAATAATTTTTTGCAGATTCCATCATGATCCACGTATGCAACTGAAATTAAAGATGCTGAGATTAATAGGAAATCAAGAAAAACCGTTTCAACTCTGATCCCCTTTTTGATTAGAATCGCTACACCTCTGCCTTTATCACTCCTAAATATTTCATAATCATTAAAAATTGCTAAAAACAAAAATATCATAGTGGTCCCTGGTAAAAAAAAAGGTTGGGAGGCACTGGTATAGAATAACATGAATTCCACCGAAAAGTTCATCGTCATTTTGAAGCTGTCTGAGCTCAATCATGAAGAGTATTTTATAAGACACCATTGAAATTTCATCCATGAACAAAAAGTTGATATCTTTCCATTGATTCCGCATTATTTGTAGATAATGGACCACGAATATGTTTTGAATTAAATAATTGAGCTTAAAAAATTTGCAAACTGTAGTGTTTAGTTTCTGGGTGTAGCAGCAAATAACATGGGAAACTTCCTGGAATTTCCTTTCACTCGTAAGTTTGATGCACTTTTTATTAAAATAGGTGCGGTTCTTAAAATTCTTCTAAGATCTTGTAAAATTCAGCATTTTCAGTTTTAAATCCCTTTTTTCGTTTTTAAGGTTTCCAAAAACTGAGCCTTTACGTATGAAATGACTTTCGGGTATTGGTTTAGACTAGAAAAAAAAACGCAGGCTCATACACATTTTAAATTATTGTTTAATAATTTAATTCTGTAGCGGTTAAATGGAAATTTCATTTCTGAAATAAATAACGCAAACAATTTTTTGCAATTCGAATGTTTCACAAAACATGAGCATTCAGCCCATTTACAATGCTGCCCCTCCGAAATCATATTGTTAACGCCGGCACTAAGCCACAATGTATAAGCAATAGAAATGCAAGAGCGCAAGCTTGAAAATAACTTCAGTTTCCCGTGTGCACGTGTCCTATCCTGTTCTCTTTAATCAAAGCTTAGGCCTAAGTCCCGCCGCACACTTCAGTTAAACGAACCAAACCACGTGAGCTAAGTTTCTCGTTGAAAGTGAAAAATTCAGCATTTGGATTGATCGTCGCACACTTGAGTGTACCTGACACTACGTCGCCTGGTCATAAGCGACATGAACTATGCTCGCGCACGTAGTTCAGGCCTCAACTACGCGAACGAGCTTCGGTGGCATCGCTAACACTGATATATATGCACTTTTGACATTATAGAGTGGAGAATCGATGCTTGCAAAAGTGTAATATGTCTTCTATCTTGTCGACATAAATATGTAAGAACTCGGGATCGGTTAAATTGGGCAAAAGAGTATGAAATTCGACATATTTCATACGTTTCATCACAAACGGTGAATACCAAACGCTTCTTTTCGCTTTAATTTCAACAAAACTCAATAAAATATCTTGTTCATGTTGTATTACATACATGTTAATACTTGTAAACTACTGCCTACTGCCTTGCAGTAGTGACAGTAAGTCAGTGATGAATAGACAATAAAAGAAGACAGTTCTAAAACATAACATGGTGTCAGATTAAATTAAAAAATTAAGTAAAATAATATAAAAATTACTTAAGATGTCAAATCCAACGAATGCTGAAAGTTTTAGTCAAAAAAATAAAATATTAAGTTGTCAAATTCAACCAATAGAATTAAAAAATTCAAATTTGGGCGACACGTGGAAAAAATGGTTTAACCAATTTAAATTATATATGCGTGCCTCAAATTTGGAAAATGAAGATGATGGACGAAAAGTTGCGTTATTACTTCATAATCTTGGACCGGAAAGTTATGAAATATTTAACTCATTTAATGAAGATATCGACAAAATTAAATATGAAATCTTAGTGAAAAAGTTGGAGTCATATTTTGTGCTGAAAACTAATATTGCAATGGAAAGACATAAGTTTTTTACCAGACAACAGTTAGTTGACGAAAGCATAGATGAATATATAACTGTATTAGTAAATTTGAGTTTCAATTGCTCATTCGGAAATTTACGAGAAGAACTGGTTCGTGATATATTAATATGTGGTCTAAGGGAAAATTATCTCTACATAAAAGAACGCCTTCTAAATGAAGGTGACATAAAGCTTGGAAAGGCTTTAGAAATCGCAAAAACAATGGAATTAACAAGAAGACAGTCACAACAACTACAAAAGGAAATGGATTTCAATTGTGTTGGTGCTTTACATAGTACCAAATTTAACAGTAATGACAGCCGACAAAATCCATTTAGTAGAGGTCATCAGGGTCATAGAAATAGCCAGCCAGAAAGTGAAAAGAAAAAACAACAAATTGAATACAAACAGCAAGTAAATAAAATTGGAATTTGTAACAAGTGCGGTCTTGTCCATAGAGAACGGTGTCCAGCTATTGGAGTCATTTCTAACATTTGCAAGCGGAAAAACCATTATGCGAGAATGTGTATATACTACAAAAATAAGTCAGTTAATCACTTGGGACTTAAAAAAACAAACAACGAGTCATCATCATCATCAGAGCCGGAAGAATTTTTTGTAGGAGGATTGGACGTGGGTAAAGAAAAACTGTGGTACATTGAAATTAAAATAAATAAAATAAAAATTAAAATGCAATTGGAAACAGGTGCGCAAGTCAATGTCATGTCGACTTTTCAATTTGAGAAATTGAAATTAGGTCCAACAAACTTAAAACGTTCTAATGTCAAAATCGCGACTTTTAATGGTGATCAATTGAAAATTTTGGGAAAGTGTTTTTTAACATGCGAATTTTTGAATCAAAAACATCTAATAGAGTTTTTTGTTGTCGATTTAGAATGTCAAACAGTATTAGGCTTGCATACCTGTGTGGAATTGAATTTAATAAAGCAAATTTAGATAACAAACTATCTGATAATAATTGTAAAATTTTACAGAAATATAAAAGTGTGTTCCAAGGCCTTGGTTTTTTAAAAACTAAGTGTCATCTAACAATAAGAAATGATGCTCGACCTGTTATTGACAACATGCGCAGGATACCTTTCAAATTAAAAGAATTATTAAAAGATGAACTTGATCGCCTAATTAAAATGAATGTGATTGTCCCCGTTGAGGAGCCTACAGAATGGGTAAATTCAATTGTTCTAGTAGCGAAACCTAATGATAAGCTTAGACCATGTTTAGATCCTCGTAATCTAAATAGAGTAATATTACGTTCGCATTTTCAGTTACCGACAATTGAAGACATAAAATCACAAATAATTAATGCCAAATATTTTTCGATCCTCGATGCCAATTCAGGTTTCTGGACTTTACCTTTAGACGAGCCATCTTCTAAACTATGCACGTTTATTACACCATTTGGGCGATATAGATTTCTACGTTTACCATTTGGTATTAGTTCAGCACCTGAAATTTTCCATTCAGAAATGATAAAAAGTTTTTCTAATATTTTTTGATTTATGGTGCAACTATTGAAGAGCATAATAGTCGTCTCGAATTAGTTCTACAAACGGCACAAATTCTTGGTTTAAAATTTAACGAAGCCAAATCAAAAATTCTTTGCAATGAAGTTAAATACATGGGTCACATTTTTAGTCATCAAGGGGTCAAGCCAGATGAAACCAAGGTAGAAGCAATATGTAAAATGCTTTCTCCATCTTCTGTCACAGACTTACAAAGATTTTTAGGCATGGTTAACTATTAGGTTCTTTCATAAAATACCTTTCAATTGAAACGTCTAATTTGAGAAATTTATTGAAAAAAGAGACTGAATGGCAATGGACACCATCACATGAAATAGAATTTAAAAACCTAAAATCTCTAATTAGTACAGCTCCAATATTAACATATTTTAATCCAAATAAACCACTAAGTTTATCTGTTGACGCTTCAAAAAACGCAATGGGTGCTGTAATCATGCATGACAATAGACCAATAGCCTTCGCATCCGCAACACTGACCAACTGTCAACAGAATTATGCACAAATTGAAAAGGAACTTTTTGCAATTCTTTTTGGTTGCACAAAATTCCACCAGTACGTTTATGGTCATAAAGTTTTAGTTGAAACAGATCACAAGCCTTTAGTGACTATCTTCAACAAGCCATTATACAAAATTCCTCCTAGGCTCCAACGAATTATGTTACGTTTACAAACATATGATCTAAATGTTGTATTTAAGCCTGGAAAATATATCTATGTAGCCGATTCGCTTTCACGAGCTGCGCTTCCCTATGAAACTTTAACTGAATTTGACAAAGACCTTACTTTACAGATTAACTTGTTAACTAGGAATCTATCTATTTCCAAAGACAATCAAAGATTAGAGAAGAAACAAAAGCAGATTTAGGTCTACAGAAATTAATTAAATATTGCCATAATGGGTGGCCAAGCAACAAGAAATCCATAGACATTTTAACTTCACCGTATTTCACAATAAGAGATGAAATACATGTATACGAGAATTTGGTTTTTAAGGGGTCAAGTCTAATTATTCCAAAAAATCTACGTCACGAAATACTCCAAATAATTCATGAAGGTCATCTCGGCATAGAAAGATGTAAAAACCTGTCAAGAAATTTTGTGTATTGGCCCAACATTAATAATGACATTCAGAATTATGTTAGTCAATGTGAAACATGCATCCATCATAGGAATAATAATCCAAAGGAACCTATCATTCTACATCACAAAACTGTAATTCCCTGGTACAAAGTAGGCATTGATCTTTTCCATTTTAGAAATAAAATATATTTACTGGTAGTTGATTATTATTCCACTTATATTGAATTAGCTGCATTAAACTCTTCATCCTCGTTTAAGCCAGTCATTACAAATTTAAAATCGATTTTCGCCTGGCATGGTATACCCAATACGGTGATTTCTGATAACGGTCCACCATTTAATTCCGAAGAATTCAAAAAATTTGCAAAGAATGGAATTTTGAACATATAACATCCAGTCCTCACTATCCAAGATCCAATGGACTAGTTGAAAGATCCATAGGCACAATTAAAAAATTATTATCGAAATGTGACGAAACTGGCACTGATCCATACATAGCCTTGTTGCAGTAACGTTCGACCCCAAAGAATAACATCAACTCACCATCGGAACTGCTAATGTCTCGTTGTTTAAGAACAAAACTACCATCATTGCAGACACAACTACTGCCATCAGTAGTTGATCAAAATTTACATTTATCAAAACTTCATCAGAATAATCAAAAAATTATAAGAAATTATAATAAAAATACCAGAAAACTGCAACCTCTGGAACAAGGGGAAAAGGTTTATTATAAAACATCTCTCACATCCGAATGGACGCCTGGAAAAATTGTTGGAGTGTGCAATGAACCCAGGTCATATTCCATTTTGGATGAGAATGGTCATATTTTCAGGCGTAATCGTCAACATATTTTAAAGGTTCCTCAATCTGTGGATGATCACAGTCATAATATAAAATTCACAGAACAACGTGAAACTATTGAAGATAATGATTGCAGTCAAGGTCATCATGAAAGATTTGACAATGATTTGAATGTGACACATCAAAGTGGAATGCAATTGCGCTCAGGTCGAGTAATTTCTTAGAACTAAATTTAAATTTTTTATATCACATATTGTTTAGGCTTATTAGAATTGTGTATGTGGAAATCACCACTAATTTTGAATTGTTAACCTATATAAATTTTATTTTTAAATTGAATTGAATTATATACTATATAAAAAAACAAAAAAAAAAAAAAAAAAAAAAAAAATAGTTAAAAAGAAAGATGTTGTATTACATACATGTTAATACTTGTAAACTACTGCCTACTGCCTTGCAGTAGTGACAGTAAGTCAGTCATGAATAGACAATAAAAGAAGACAGTTCTAAAACATAACAGTTCAAATTCGTCTTCAGGCATACCTGATTCGGAATCTAGGGCTAGTAATAATTAATCGATACTGTACTCGCAAATTATATCTCTCTGACGGCTCAAATATAACTTACGGCATAAATTTATCGCCGCGTAGCTTAGTTCAAGTGTGTAACGGGGTGAGCCAGCCCAGCTAAGATATGTAACTACAGCGAGGCTCGCCCGCATAACTTAACTCAAATTCTCATTTCTTGGGTAATTTTTAATAAATTTGAATTTTTTCGTATATTTCCTTTTTTCAAATATATAATAAAAATGTTTTATCAAATTGACAACATTTAAAACAAGACTCACCAGTATCCATACGGCAATGTACTACTAGGCTTTCCTTTAAAGCATATGAATTATCCCACTCAAATGGTTTTTGTTCAGTATTCGACTCAGTATTATTCGAAACGTTCATTGCAGTTTCTTCAGATTTCATGTGAGTTTCGTTGTGCAATAATAAATCTAAAGCGTTCTTGGCAAACTGCACAACTATGCCAAATCAAATTCATTCGATCTTCTTCAGTTACATCGGTTTTATCTAAGAATTCATGAATTTTTTCAATTTCATCTTCATCCTCTATAATTAGTTCTGGTTCTTGTTTAATTGCAATTTCTGTTAAAATAAATTCAGATTGATTTTCGTCAGTAAATAAAATAGTTTCCTTTTCCAAAATACTTCCTGCCATTTTTCTCAATCAATTTCTTCTAAGAAAAAAAATTTTTAATCACAAATAAATTAACCGAAAAGGATGGAGTTTCTTACCTAATTCAAATATTTCAATTTATTTTGTTTATTTTCAATATTAATGATTTTAATTTTTTGTTATCAATTCAAAAAACAGAAGTAATTCGAATGTCAAAGACTGTCTGGAAAATGGATCAAAAACAGAAGCATTGCCATATTTAAAATGGATGGGAGTTGAATTGATAAATATTGCCGTCGGGCGAATTCACCTAATGGAAAATTCAAATAACATGTCAGTTTAGTTTTCCGTGAACTATGTTTACAAATATCTTGAAATATTTAAAAATAAAAATTAAATGATCCATTTGCAAAAAGTCTCGATGCTAATCCATTGGAGATTTTTACTCCTTTTATGTATGGTAAAAGGTGTCCCGGAATTCATGGAAGAAATAATTTTGATAGAAAACACAGATTTATAATTTCAAATTATAAATTTTGTATTGATTCATAAAGTATACAGTATAGGGTTATGTATGGGATAGGATGTCGGAAAAATGGCTCCACGGCTATGCTGGCACATGCGCACTCTTGTTGTACTGTTCTATGACCGTTTTGCATAACTCCATAAATGCGGCTGAATTTCGTTGGTCAAGTGTTCAATTTCCTCCTTTAAGGCGTGAATGGTCGTATGCTTATTGGCATAAACTTTAGACTTCAAAAAACCCCAAAGAAAAAGCTCCAAAGGCGTTAAATCACATGATCTGGGCGATCAATTCTGATCACCAAAACGGGAAATTACACGACCGGGAAATGACTCATGCAATAATTGAATTGTTTCTCGGCACCGTCTTGCTGAAACCACATGTCATTCACATCCATGTCTTGCAATTTAGGCACAAAAATCTGGATTATCATGTCGCGATAGCGCGCACTATTAACTGTTATTACCTAAGAAGCCACATTTTCCAATGATGCCTCCAGCCCAGAATCTGCACCAAACAGTGACACGTTGTGGCTGCATTCGTTTCTCAACAAACACTCTGAACCACAAATGCACAATTAACTAAGCCATCAAGATGAAAATGAGCCTCATCGCTGAAGTTGATTTTGTTCATCATTTTTAAAATATTGCTCAACAATGAAAACGCCTTGTTCTTTCGCGTGTAGTGCTCAATTTTTAATAAGCCTGAACTGTCAGCTGTCATGCTGCCTTTTTTTTCGTTGGCAGCACTTTATTGAACAAATGCCGAAAGTTTAAGACATTAATGAATTGTGGGACACCCTTGATTTATAAATAGCGGAAATGGATGTTCTCTAGCAACTGAAAAACATATTTTTTTTTATTAATATTGCATTCTCTATTCTCTCATTAGAATTCTTTATTTAGTTGAAAGGAAAGAACAAGTGATGTCATAAAATGTTTGAAGATAAAAATTCAAAATGGCTGGCATGCGGAGTGCATATTCTATGTTAATTTTTAAATTCATGGTTTTTCACCAGTATGCGTTCTCATATGCTGTTTAAGATTACCACTTTGCATAAATGAACTATTACAGTGATCACATTTGAATGGTTTTTCACCAGTATGCATTCTCATATGATTTTTAGGTTTACACCTTTCCGTAAAAGAATGATTGCAGTGATCGCATTTGAATGGTTTTTCACCAGTATGCGTCATCATATGCCTTTTAAGACTACCATTTTCAGTAAAAGAATGTTTGCAGTGATCGCATTTGAATGGTTTTTCAAGAGTATGCGTTCTCATATGCTTTTTAAAATGACCACTACTTGAGCCCGTCCGACTTACAAAAACATGTAAGAATATCAAATATTAAAATTGGAGTTACCAACATCACTCTACTATACTAGAATTAAAATTTTTTGTTTTTCTTTATACTAAATATCACAATAGTTGCTTATTTGTAGTATAAGTAAGTCAATAAGGCACATAACATGAAGTATGCTCATAAGCAACAAAAGAGCAAATCCTACACTACTGTCAGACCAGATGTAACTGATACCCCTGAAATTAGTTCAGTTTTTTCCCATAAAAAGTGTATTAGCTAAACGTTTCTCATTTCATTACAATATGGTTGCTAAGCAGCGCTACAAACATTTGAATTAAAACTTTTTCCTACTCCTGCCCGTTTTATTTGCCACTTTCCCTGCTCCAGGGTAGGGTATGGCAAATAAAACAGACCTTATATGTTCGAACACTTATGTTGATCAAGAGTATTACTTGATTTCATTTATATTATCACTAACTTTGATTTATCAGTAACCACGTATAAAGAACTGAAGAGGTTCACGTACTATCCTCTGTAAACTTCCAGAGAAGTTCTTTTGTAAAATTCCAATGTATGCATTTAAGTTCCCGAGGGGCTCATTAGATCGGCACAGCTCTTGTTGATGATGCTTATCGGAGATGCATAGTTTTGAGTACCATATTGGCAGACCTTATTTCTAAGAAAGATGTTTTTAACTATGGGATTAGGGTGGTCTTTTAATCTATTGAACCTTTTTGAGGCTAGACATAGCATATATAAAATTAAGGGCGTTACTCTTGATTTAGTATATAGGGTATCGTTAGGATGCCATTTTCCGCCCGGTCTTCTATATTTTGAAAGACAGTATCTGATTATTTCGCGTTCGAAAATCTGCAGTTCAGTTGCTACGTTTGGCGTTATAAACAGCCAAATTCCGAAAGCATAGGTAATAACTGGTCTTCTCAAGGTTTTGTACATTAGTAGTTCGGTTTAATGTTCCATATCCTGTGAGTTTAATCGTGGTCTCAGTATGGCTGCTGCTTTCTGAGCTTTATTGAGCGCATATCTAGCACGCGGGTTATATTTTAGCTTGTGGTGAAATTTAACTCCTAGGTACTTTATCTCCGTTCGCAGGGGAATTGATTTACCTTCAATGTTCAGTCTTAATAGTGTGCTCTCCCGCACGGCTAGATGGTGACCCTTTCCACCAGCGTTACGGAAACAAATTAGCTCACACTGTCTAGATTAATCTATATACTCCAGTCATTATAAAATTTGATTGCTTTTGTTAAATGAGTTTTAACTGCATGGAGCGCCTCATGTGGTCTCAGGCTTTCCGATGGTATCGTCAGCATAAAATCTGACATGAAAGATGTTATTGGCGTTTTGGCCAGGAAAATCAGATAAGAAAATATTGAATAGTTTGGGACCAAGTATAGAGCCGTGTGGGACTCCTGATTTAACCTCTACATCTGAGATTTCGTTTTTAATTTGAATAAATAACTTTCTATTTTTATAAGAAGTCAACTATCATTTTTAGGAATTCTACTGGCCACTTTAGACCAGCCATTGTCGATGGCTTCCTCAAGGTCTATAGCACAGGCAGCTATACATTTTTGCTGTCGGAGATTGTGAATGATTGGATCCTGAAAATGCAACAGGTCGTGCTCTGTGGAATGTGCACGTTCGAATCCAAATTGTGAGTTTGGATTATGTTATTATCTTCGCAGAAAGTCTCAAGCTGATTAAAAGGCATTTCTCAAGAATTTTCCCAAAGTTAGATAGCATAGATATAGGTCTAAAATTTTTAATATTATTGGAAGTTTTCTTTTGCTAACGGTATTAATTTAGCTACTTTCCAAGTCTTGGGAAAGTATCCATTATTTAAACAGTTGACAATAATATGTAATGTTGTCCCCAACCTCAATGAGTTTGGAATGTACCGCCGTACAATTATTTACCCATTCAGTCAACGAGGCAATGAGTAGGTATTCGGTCACTTGGCCAGGTTACGTGTATTCGGTCACTTGGCCAGGTGGGCGTGGCCAGCCAATGGGAGCGAAGCATTTGTCTCTGGCAGGGGGTGAATTGGGGTGGGGGGGAGAGAGAGGCGGTCTCTCTAAGCGATGGCGGCGGTGGTGGGGGAAAATGGCCACACCCCTGGGCTGTTGGGTTTTTTAAACATGGCTGTCGACCAATTGTTTTAAACATGTATGGGGTGCGTTCTTGGGGTAAATTGTCGTGGGTTTGAGGGGCGTGGCGGACCAATGGGAAGGGAGTGGGAGATGGAAAGGTGTAGTGGGGCACGGAGAGGTGCGTGGAGAATGAAGAGAGGGAGATGGAAAGGCGTGGTGGGGCACGTTGTAGAGGAGCGTGGTAAATGCGGCATTTGTCTCTTTCTGGCACTGTGATTTATTATAGCGGTGGGGGGAAAAAAGGCCACACCCCTGGACTGTCGAGTTTTTAAACATGGCTGTCGACCAATTATTTTTAAACATGGCTGTCGACCAATTATTTTTAGAAATGGCTGTCGACACATGTCAGGGCGTGGTATTTAGGGCGTATTTCTTTGTCACGGTTATAGCTGTATTAGATTACAAAATTTAACCAGAATTCATGTAAATTTATGGAAAACACATTTGGATCAAGTATTTATTTGACACGATTATAGCTGTATTAGATTACAAAATTTAACGTCTGGTTGCAAGGATAAGTACATCTAAATTTAAGGAAAACACATTTGGATCAACTGCGATCCTGAAAAACGTGGGAAATTTTTTTCAGATTACATATGGTTACAATTTCGGGGTTAATTTATAACATTTGGATCATCCTTTAAAAAACGATCCGAAAACGTCGCGTGGGGGTGGGAAGATGTTTATGATCGACAGGACGTATTTTTTTTACAGGGCATTTTTTCAAGCTGTATTACAAAATAAATTTCCCACAGATTACAAAATACATATGGTTACAATTTCGGGTTAATTTATAACATTTGGATCATCCGATCCGAAAACGTCGCGTGGGGGAGGGAAGATGTTTATGATCGACAGGACGTATTTTTTTTTACAGGGCATTTTTTCAAGCTGTATTACAAAATGAATTTCCCACAGATTACAAAATACATATGGTTACAATTTCGGGGTTAATTTATAACATTTGGATCATCCGATCCGAAAACGTCGCGTGGGGGTGGGAAGATGTTTATGATCGACAGGAGGTGTGATATTTTTCGACAGGATTTTTTTTAGTAGAATACAAAATTTAACCAGTTGGTTTCGATTAATTTTTCGGAAAAAACATTTGGATCAGTTGTGACATTAAAGCCGAAAAACAAAATAATTTATTCAAACAATACTTTATTAAAATAATATACATGGTTTCTTTTTTAATTTTAAATAGAATAATATAAGTTTTTTAACAGCTGCGATGTTCATACAGACATAACCGCATCCACAGGTATCCGGTCCACAAGATGTATTATCATTTGCCCATGAACAGCTCTCATAGTGCTCGCCATGCTTTCCAATTTTCTTTTGAACTTTGAGGTACGGTTTCAAGAAGGCATAGTGTGCATTAAGTTTCTCTCTATGTTCTTCAAGTATAAAGTCGCCGTAATCTTGTAAAAACCATTCAATATCGTTCAAAGTTTTCTGTACATCCATGTTGACTCTCGCCGGGCTACTGAGGTACCTTTCGCACTTCATTCGGTTGTCAAATCAAGATTCACAATTCCACACTCGTTTCGCCATGGTGTCTTCGGCAAATTATTTCGCATAAACACACCTCGGAAATGGGGTAAAGATTTACCATATCTATATAAATCTAGTTCATCTAAGGGTTTATTGGGCAGCATTTTTAATAGTTTTTTGGATTCAAATATAGACCAAACCCCTTTTTATATGGCTTCAAATACAGCCCTTTGCCGACAGAAATAGATTCCATTCTTCGACTATGACGACTTTTTTCCTCCAATTCTCTTTTAGCAGCACTAGCATCGTTAACAGCTTTAGCTATACCGGCGGCACCACCTGATAATGCACCTAATGCCGATAGTCCTGCGAAAATGGGTAGTAGATGGAGAATACCACCAACTTTTGGTACTCTAATCACACGGGGGCGTTTTGTCTTAATCACATTCTTTGTTGCAGCGAGAGCTAGTTTTACTGCTTCCTTTGTAGTTTTTGGTTTCCGAGTCTTCAATACTACTCGAGCATTTCGAATAATCTGTTGAAAAGATGGCTGACGTTTCACTCCCATCCCTAATTTAGTTTTAGTTTTCATAGTGTTTGTTATTAACCACGCATTCAGGCGTTCACTTAAGCTTGAATCAGAAGATTTTACTCTCTGCCACGCCTTCAAAGCTAATATGCGATCAGCAATATGTCGGTCGTTTAAAGTTTTAAATTTTGAATATGCGATATCGTGCTCTTTGCAGGCTTTATCTAATTCGTTAATTCCAGGATCTCCTCTGGCCAACCTTTCTTGTAGTTTAGTACCAGGCCCACAATATTGGTATCCTGGCAAATGTAATTCTATTGGTAAATTACTAATTAAAGAATTTAATAAACCTCTCCCTTGAACGGTTTTAGAACGAATGTCGCGCGTGTGATCAATCATGCTGCACTGATCAAACTGACTAAAATGCGTTGTCTATGATCTTCTAATAAAATAGGCGATATAATTTCACTCAACTGCTGGATTCTTCGACTGAATCGAAGTCTATCGACGGCGTACATTTGCCACGGCCCTTTACGACTAGCACGATAGGCAAAGTCCCAAGTATACATATTGTAAACTTGGGGTTTAAGATTGAACGTAACCTTCTTGTTCATAATACCGTAATCGAATAAGTGGTGGTGTTTATAGACAGTACTCTTTATTCACTACAATGCGTTTCATCAAGCAGCACGTATCACTTCCTGTGAAAAATATTGACATTGCAACCGATATCCGTAAAGAGAGAAAGCACAGTTTATTACTGCCTGATAGTGTAAGGGGAGTTATTGTGGGGCCGTCAAATTGTGGGAAAACCAATGTTATGATCAGTTTAATAGAAGACCCGAACGGATTAAAATTTGAAAATATTTACGTGTACTCAAAATCATTACTGCAACCGAAATATGAGTATCTGAAAAGGCTTGTTTCACCAATATCCGAACTGGGCTATTACACATTTTCAAATAACAACGATGTTATACCACCTGAAGAGGCCATGCCCAATTCGATTTTTATCTTCGATGATGTTGCTTGTGATAAACAGAACAATATTCGGGCATATTTTTGTATGGGTCGACATAAAGATATTGACAGTTTTTATCTCTGTCAAACGTATACGCATATACCCAAACATTTGATTCGAGACAATACGAATTTCCTGGTTATATTCAAACAGGATGAAATGAACTTGAAACATGTTTATAATGATCATGTAAATACAGATATGTCTTTCAACACCTTTCGAAGTATGTGTTCAGAATGCTGGAAGGAAAAATACGGGTTCATTGTAGTAGATAAAGATAGTCCTTTAAATGAAGGCCGCTACCGAAAGGGTTTTGATACCTACATAAAAGTAACTGCTGGCAACTGAAACAGATCAATACCAGTACAGCTGTGAAACAGTGCTGACCGGGTCGAAAGCTGTAACAGGTAACCGATCTGATGAAAACAGTACTCCGAGCTGTTAAAAAGCAGTTGAAAGCCGTTCGAAACCTGTACCGTAGCTGTATAAACCAGATGCATAAACTGATCAGAGCAGATTTGAAAGCAGTTCACAAACATGAAAGAAAAACAACTAAGAGCCATCATAAAAACCACGAATTCAATTCGTAAGAAATACCGGGCTGTAAAATCAGGACGGATAGAGAAAGAGAGCAGGTTTCAAGACACTTTTAAGTCGATCACTGAACCTCTTAAAGAGCTCACCAAACACCCAAAGTTGAAAGACGAAATCAAACCAAAACAGGAAATAAAGGCTGAATTTGTAACACCTAACCCAGCTGCGAAAGCTTTGTATTTCGAGGATGATGACGAAGATACATTTGTCGAGTCCAGGGACACACCGGCCACACCCTACAAAAAATTTGACCGTGGTAAATGGCTTGATACACCAGCCGGGCAGAAGGCTGTCGATAAGCTTATAGCCGAAAAAGAGTTTGATACGCTAGCTAGCGACTATTTGAAGAAATTAATAATACCGTCGGGGAACAGTGCGGTGGATACTGTATATGGGGTTTATCTGACCCCAAATAGACAGCAGTATAAAATCGGCGATTCAGTTTTTCAAATCCAAAATGATAAAATATATGTTGATGATACTCCGTACAAAGGAACCGTAGGGTTATATGAATTGCTTTTCATGAAAAACCCTGATTCTTCTACGTATAATGAAAATGATTTAGAAAACTATAAAGCTATTCTACTGCAGAGTAATGCTCATAGGCGTGAATATGATGTGAATAAACAGGTAAAAGGAAGTAAAAATCATAAGTACACGGCGATTATAAGTAAGCTTGTCAAGAAAGGTGGTAGTTTAATGCGAGTGTCTAAAAACAAAATTGAACATATTTACTGGGACGATCCGAATGAATTGGTTGATAGACTGCGTTTACTCGTAGCATCACATCAGGCTGGGCATAATAATCACAATAATGAAATTATATCGATTATCGAGGAGCTGAGAGAAGCGAATATTATAGTTTAAATATGTCCGTCGATAAGTTCGGACGTTACCTACAGAAAACTGGGTCTTCTAACCATCGTGGCCCACAAGGCCCTCCTGGGGCCCCTGGAGTACAAGGTGATCGCGGAGCCCCGGGGATAGGTTTTAATTTAACTGAAGATGGAGATTATGATGTAAATTCAAGGCGCATAGTAAATTTGGACTATCCTATTAGTGATAGTGATGCTGTTAGAAAAGACTATGTCGATAGAGAAATTAAATTTTTAAAAGGAATCATCGCCGACCTTAAACATCGCGTCGATATGTCTTATACTGAATATAAACCTGCTGATAAAGCTACAGAAGTTGACGACGCCGATCACCAACTTTTTATTTTGGACAAAAGTGCATAATGCACCATTTTATCTTATGATGGTAAAGCGAGCAGTCACGTCTGGTAAAAAGCAGTTAGTCGATGAGCTACATAAACCGGCTCGAAGAAATTTTAAACGAAGACATGTTATCATAAAAGGTTTTAACGATTTGTGGCAAGCAGATTTGGTGGAAATGGGACCGTATGCCGCAGAAAATAATGGCTATCATTTCCTTCTTACAGTCATTGATTGTTTTTCGAAATATGCGTGGGCTGTACCTGTAAAAAATAAAACAGGACTTGAAATAACCAAAGCAATGGTGACAATATTTAACCAGGGACGTATTCCTAAAAACCTACAAACTGATGATGGAAAAGAATTCTTCAATAAAAATTTTCAAAATTTAATGTTAAAGTATCATATTAATCATTATTCTACATATACCACTCTTAAGGCACAGATTGTAGAGAGATTTAATAGAACTCTAAAATCGATGATGTGGAAGGAATTTAGCATGCGTGGAAATTATCAGTGGATTAATTTTGTAAAAGAGTTAACGGATCGATACAACAGAACTCGTCACAGAACAATTCGAATGCGGCCGTGTGATGTCAATCCTACTAATGAAAAACATTTACTTTCCACTGTATATAGTTACATCAAAATAAAGCAGAATGCGAAATATAAAACTGGTGATTTTGTTCGTATCAGCAAGTATAAACATGTGTTTGAGAAGGGCTACACACCAAATTGGACAACTGAAATTTTCAAAATTCGGGCAGTTCAGCATACAAATCCCGTGACATACATTCTTGAAGATTATTTGGGCCAGACAATAAAAGGCTGCTTTTATGAGAAGGAGTTAACTAAAACCAGATACCCAGACTTGTATCTAGTTGAAAAAATATTAAAGAAGAAAGGGTCCAAAGTATTTGTAAAATGGTTGGGATTTTCGACCAGTCATAATTCATGGATCGCGAGTACTGAAATATTGTAAATAAAAGATTTTAAAATTTCAATTATTATTATTTTATTTCTTTTAATTTTGCACAAAAGTTAAATTTCAAATATTATTATTTTATTTCTTTAATTCTGCACAAAAGTGAGATGGAAACTTTTTCCCACTGCCCCCTTGTTAATGATACTAAATCGCTGCTCATTTAGTTGATTTAAAGTCTGATCTGTTGTTTTCCCATATCGAGGAGGAAGAAACATCTGATAATCGCCAAGGTCTAGAATTAATCTCTCTCCATATTTGGTGATGCATCGCCGAGCCGAATTTATTTTAAATGGAGTATTTATTTCCATATCCGCCATTTTCTTCGTCGGCTTGTATTGTACGTGATTTTTGTTGAGTTCGCTTAAAACATCTACTGCGCCTTCTGCTGCTGCTGCTGCTGCTGCTGGTGTATCAGCTTCCAGAAATTCGTTGAAAAAATAAGACATGTTTTTTTTGTTAGACTGTCTTCCGTAAAGTACCTGATTAAGACTAACTTCTGTTAGCCATGCGGTCCCTATTTATAGTCTGGAGGGGAGACGCCACTTGGACACGTTAGAACATGAATTTTCATGTTTCACTTCAACATCTGTGGGCACTGAATTATTTTCCATGGAACAACACATGTTTCCACTTGAACCCCATGCTAAATCAGGACATGATCAAACATGTTTTTTCTCCCCGAGAATATTTTTTTTGGTCACAAGATCCCATGGGACAACACGTGTGGCCACTTGTACCCCATGCTAAATCAGGACATGATCAAACATGTTTTTTCCATCAAGAATATTTCTTTTTTTTGGCCACAAAATCCCATGCGACAACACGTGGGGCCATTTGAAACCCTGCCAAGATCAGTTGAGGCTGGTACTTGAAGCAGTAAACATGGTTATTTTCGTCGATTTACAAGGTTTTAAAGGAGAAAGTAATAGTTTCATTCCTAAGGAAATTGCGATCCTGTTCAATGCGAATGAAGTACGTCATTTTCATCTAAAACCGCCATTTGAATTTAACAGACTACCATCAGCACTGCAGACTCAAGCTACCTGGCTTTCCATAAATCATCATGGGTTATCGTGGGAGGGCGGATACACGTCAATTAATCACGTGATACAATTTTTACAGACGAATTTGAAAAATAAAATAATTTATGTTAAAGGATCGGAGAAGAAAAAATATCTCAGTGAAATTCTCGGAAATAGAGCAACGGTATTTGATTTAGACTACTGTGGATGTCCGAATTTAAACACTTTGAGGATGCGATATTCTCTAACTCCGAGGTGTTTATCACATAGGGGATGTTGTGCCCTACAAAATGTTCATTTGCTAAAACAGTATGTAATACAATGTAATAATGATAGAAATAAAATAGACGCGATATGAAATAATATTCATTTTATTATATATTTACACCTAAAAATAATCTTTCTTACAATCGATATATATATTTGCAATTATATTTACACTTAAATATATATTTTTATTAAAAATAGTATTTTTATTTAATAATGCCTGGTGTGTTTGAACCCATAGGGGATGGAATCAAAATTTTCCAAAAATTTCCTTTTTTCTGATCTGGCGTTGTATTGTTTTACCACCGGTGTCGTTATAATTCGATGATCTTCGGTGCGCCGTATACTAGAAGAAATGTTCTTGATCGGCCTCGCTTCTCCATCGCTATTTAAAATTATGTCACGCATACTTTCAAAATTTACCAATTTCGACGCCTCATAGTTTAAACAAATGCCTTTTACTTTACAAACCATTTTTCGACTGTTGTCCTTTGTTGAAAATACCTGGTATGCATAGTTCTTTGGCCCTCCGCTCACAAATTCTTCAATATAACTGCCAATGCCGTAACAGTCCAATTCATCAGTCATATCTCCAACAAAATTTCCAACAGGGGGGTCATATTCACCATCTCTGCTTATGTATATAACAGAGTCGGTATCGTAATATAATACTCTTTCTCCCAATTTCTCCAGATATGAATACAGTTTCAACCGTGCTTGTGTAGTAGTGTAGGCTGCTATACATACATTGATTGTAGTCAGAGTATCTGCAGCCTCTTCTTTGTACTCCCAGTTCACAATCAGAGTTGCATCATTAACTGGTAAAATATGATTAACTGCTTTAGATGGATCCGATAAAAGTGTATATAATTCAGCTGGCTGTGTTATTATAGAGGTTTTCGATTGGTTTTCCCTCTGACCAAATTTACCCCAGAATGAATTTAATATCAGCTTAGCAGTGGATCTTAAACCAGGGTTTTTTTCTATTTTTTCCGGTTCTAATACTATGTCCTCCTTCTCAAAGAATTCTTTTACATATTCATGTTTTTCCTCCTCCGTAACACATGTACTAGGCCATCCAGAAGCTTCCTGTTTCATTTTTAGGAATTTGTTCATCATTTCTGTGAAGAGTCCATCTCTTTTTTGCCGCACCTCATAAGACCATATTTCATAAATTTCCAGCAGTTGGTAACCCTTTTCAATGGCCTTATTTACCTCATCCAATACCCATGTTCCAGTTAATGCCCTTTCATTTTCTTCATGAGTACAATCCTCCTGACTTTTTTCCAAACTGCATGTGAAGCATAATGAGAACATTAACTTTTGGTTTTGTTTCATCGGTAAGACAGGATGATACAGATTTTGTGGTGGTAAAATTTTGCATTTAATCAGACCATCAATTTCTGTTAAATTTAGCTTGGAGCACTCCAGGTTACCAACATATAATTTCGGATGGGTAATGGGGAATTTTCCGTTTTTACATACCCACGGGTAGAGAGAGCATACATCAATGTATTTAATTTTTTCTCCTGACTTACATTTATAATAAGCTCTAGCGTTACCCGTCCGACCACCGAAAAATGCATCGCGAGTATTAAGTGGAGCACTAACTAGTACAGAATGATTACTCACGTACCTTTCCATTTCCGTGTTAGCATACATTTCTTTTCGGAATTCACATTCCCACTTTTCTATAACCTCATATCCCGACGATCGAAGCCTTTCAGTTTTAAATACTGTTGAATCATATCGAGAATTTAATGTATCGCCTCCGCCTCCATACAGGGAACCATCTCTATTTTTTGTGAGACACGCGGGATGACCGTGGTAATAACAGCCGTGAAATTCAAAAATTTGCCCCGTCTCCTCGCAGTAGCCATCAACTTTTACCCCCTTTATAACAGCTTCTTTCTGGTTGTACGCGTGCCGGATTTTTATTTTACGTTGTTTTTCCTCCCAAAGCAACCATTGTATAGCAACCTTCGATGCAATTTTATCTTCACGATAGCCTGCTTTTGGTATTAGGCCGATTGTATACGGCCGAAGAAAATTACGTCTGAATACCAGGTTACACGCAGACGCTATCGTTACTGCTTCCGCGAATGGGCATACATTACATTCCCTCAGCATCAAACTTCGAAATTTGAGACACCCTTCTGCTAGAATCTCCACATCGCTCTTGCAGTAATCTATTAGATCACGCTGCATGTTGAATTCGTCGTTTTTGTGTTCCTCATACCATTGTAGAAAGCATTTCCGATCATCAGCATTCATAGTATTTGGACTGTAGAATTCAACTGCTGGCAATTTTCCGATATATTTCTCATTACTTATTGTATTAAATAAGTGGGGAAAGTATCCTTTTTTAAATTTATCTGCCAGACCAAAGGCTTGTGGTATTTTTGACAGTGGCATCGGGAAGTAGTTCAACGAATCTATGAACTTTATATTCCCAATCATCATCAATATGATTTTTGTACCTCGCATGATCAATTCCGGTGTGATATCTGTTTTCTGCAGCACATAATTCAAAATAAATTGGTGATCAAATGCCTGCCCATTATGTGCAAGCACTATAACACGTTTATGGAATTTTCGCACATTTAATAAATATTTTAAGAAACTTCCGATAACGTTTTGTTGTAAAATTTCCACTCTATATCCGCACTTTTCACAACAATATTGTCCTTCCACATTAATGCATACATTACATCTTTTAGAAAAAATGCACAAATTCGGTTCATGCAATTTTATTGCTTCCCCGTCACCTAGAACTTTTTCTTGACGCGTTTCTAGGTCGTAAAATACGTAAAAATTGTCACTTAGATCCATTTTACTCGCATTTGGACTTATAAAGCACAGGTGATTACTCGCGACATGTTTTTGACAGTTTTTACAAAATATTTCCCCGCACACGTGAATTCTGTCTCTTTTACACAGTTTCAGGCATTCCATACACCGTTTTAGTTTATCACAAACACTTTTTACATGATTTTGGAAACATGTAGTTCCTCTAAAATACCGATTGCACGCTGCACAATATTTATTTACAACACCTTTTTCACAGGCTGGGGTCTGTTGACAACATGGGCAGGATCCAACACATCGATGCTCATTCTTACCCTGGTACCTCACATGACACATTTCACAATAATATGTGCAGCAGAAGGCTGCCGTTAGTGAGGTAATCACGTTATAATGTCCGTCGTGGTACAGTAAATTGATTCGTTTGCCGTCGTTACTGCCTTCAAACAATACATCTGTACCACTTTTGTTGATGATATGCTGATAGACTGTTATTTTAAAGTCTTTTAAATGGTGCTGAAATTTGGTTAACTCAGGTATTCCAGCACCTTCTGTAGGTATTTCAATTTGACTTTCCGCCAGTAATTTCTCTACAGCCTGTGTTTGCTCTCTTACATTATCTCTAATTTTTTTATACTCAACACTTTTGTTCACATTTGCTACTGCAACAACTATTGCACGCGGTAAACACAAGTTGTCTTTATTTTTAATCCGTACTATACCTCTCCGCCTCACACTTTCCTCGTCGAAACTATTATATCGCCGTTCACGGCCTCTTCCCACAGGCATTTTTACCGAAGTTGCAGTTAAGCAAAATCTATCGGTACTCATTCCTTCAGAATTACTCTGAAAAATTTTGGAAATCATTTCCCAGATATCCTCAAATTTGACTTCACGAACAGGTTTAAAAGTCACCCATCCCGGCCCTCTTTCATTAAAACTTTTCCCACAGAATGTGAATCCAATAAAATCACTTGGTTCCAAACCTTCTGTGGCTTTAACAACAACACCTTCTATAGCTGATTTAATCCAACGAGTCGGGTCTTCATTCTCGGGTATCGAACTAATTTGGAAATTAATTTTATACCCGGTCAATTTAAACCTCCGCACAAAAACTTCCCGTTCACTAATTATTTTAAACATTTTTACTTTCGCCCGTACTATTGAAATTTATTTTAATAAATCACGGATCTTCAGATAATCCGGCCCTTTTATACCAAAATTTCTTATCCACACACCTGCGTTTTATTTCTTACATGTATTTACCACGAAAAATTAATTGTATGGGAAATTCATTTTGCTTGAAAAAATGCCCTGTACAAAATACGTCCTGTCGATCATAAACATCTTCCCACCCCCATGCGACGTTTTCGGATCGGATGATCCAAATGTTATAAATTAACCCGAAATTGTAACCATATGTATTTTGTAATCTGTGGGAAATTTATTTTGTAATACAGCTTGAAAAAATGCCCTGTAAAAAAAATACGTCCTGTCGATCATAAACATCTTCCCACCCCCACGCGACGTTTTCGGATCGTTTTTTAAAGGATGATCCAAATGTTATAAATTAACCCCGAAATTGTAACCATATGTAATCTGAAAAAAATTTCCCACGTTTTTCAGGATCGCAGTTGATCCAAATGTGTTTTCCATAAATTTAGATGTACTTATCCTTGCAACCAGACGTTAAATTTTGTAATCTAATACAGCTATAATCGTGTCAAATAAATACTTGATCCAAATGTGTTTTCCATAAATTTACATGAATTCTGGTTAAATTTTGTAATCTAATACAGCTATAACCGTGACAAAGAAATACGCCCTAAATACCACGCCCTGACATGTGTCGACAGCCATTTCTAAAAATAATTGGTCGACAGCCATGTTTAAAAATAATTGGTCGACAGCCATGTTTAAAAACTCGACAGTCCAGGGGTGTGGCCTTTTTTCCCCCCACCGCTATAATAAATCACAGTGCCAGAAAGAGACAAATGCCGCATTTACCACGCTCCTCTACAACGTGCCCCACCACGCCTTTCCATCTCCCTCTCTTCATTCTCCACGCACCCCTCCGTGCCCCACTACACCTTTCCATCTCCCACTCCCTTCCCATTGGTCCGCCACGCCCCTCAAACCCACGACAATTTACCCCAAGAACGCACCCCATACATGTTTAAAACAATTGGTCGACAGCCATGTTAAAAAAACCCAACAGCCCAGGGGTGTGGCCATTTTCCCCCACCACCGCCGCCATCGCTTAGAGAGACCGCCTCTCTCTCCCCCCCCACCCCAATTCACCCCCTGCCAGAGACAAATGCTTCGCTCCCATTGGCTGGCCACGCCCACCTGGCCAAGTGACCGAATACACGTAACCTGGCCAAGTGACCGAATACCTACTGCAATGTGATGGTCAATTTCGCTGTTGCTTAATTTCGGTCTTCAGAGGGTAAAGCAACTGATATTTCAGAAGCTAGGTTATTTCGAAAATTATTCCAATTGGTTTTTTTAAAGGATCTAAATGTACATGGGTCAGATTTAAAAGGCTCAAACTTTTTAAAATTGCGACTTAAGAGTAGTGCAAAGTGACCGGAGGCATAAGGTAGAGTATTACAATAAAAGCTGTCAGAGTTCAAATCATTCAGGACTGATGAAAACACTAAGAAAAAGACTATGTGAGATGAGGATCTGGGAAATGTTGGCCCAGCATTTATAATTTGTAAATTTAGAAAAGGTTCATTCATGAGCCATGAATAGAAGTGTATTCCGTTGAGATTTCTTTTCGAGTCTCGCAGTATTCTTGTCTGACATTGAAATCGCCACCAAAAAAAGCTCCATTATATTGAAGCGATAACCGGTAAAGGTTATCCAAGTCGTTTTGGATAGCATTACCTAGATTACAGGGAGTATATATCGCAACAATATATGCAACTGAAATTAAAGACGCTGAGATTAATAGGAAATCAAGAAAAACTGTTTCAACTCTGACCCCCTTTTTGATTAGAATCGCTACACCTCTGCCTTTATCATTCGTAAATAGTGCATAATGATAAAAATTTCCTAAAAACAAAAATATAATAGTGGTCCCTGCTAAAGAAAAGGTTGGGAAGCACTGGTATAGAATAACATGAATTCCACCGAAAAGTTCATCGTCATTTTGAAGCTATCTGAGCTCAATCATGAAGAGCATTTCATAAGACACTATTGAAATTTCATCGATGAACAAAAACTTGATATCTTTCCATTGATTCTGCATTACTTGTAGATAATGGACCATGAATATGTTTTGAATTAAATAATTGAGCTTAAAAAATTTGCAAACTGTAGTGTTTAGTTTCTGGGTGTAACAGCAAATAACATGGAAAACTTCCTGGAATTTCCTTTCACACGTAAGTTTGATACATTTTTTATTAAAATGGGTGAATTTTCATTATTGCTGTATCAGAAAAAGTTGTTATAGTGTTTATTTAATTATAATTAATCAAGCAGAAATTATGTTAATTCATAATTTAGAAAAAAGTTGTTTTTTTTTAATCAAGTTTGAATCTATATCCAAGAGCGAAACCATTCTTCTTTTTTATTTAAATTAAAACAAAAACTACCAAAAATTCAGTATTTCCATTGGACGTCGCACACTTGAACGAAGCTATGACACTACGTCGCCTGGTCATAAGCGACACGAACTAAGCTCGCTCACGTAGTTCAGGCCTCAACTATGCGAACGAGCTTCGCTGGCATCGCTAATACTGATATATATGTACTTTTGACATTATACAGTGGAGAATCGATGCATGGAAAAGTGTAATACACTCAAAGACACTTGATTAGCAATACTTTTATTTTTAACGTCATTAATGACATAGTGGTGCAAATTCTTAGAAACTTTTGCCATAATATTCATTGCGTATTATTCTGTTCTACCAGATGACCCAGATGTGGGAATAACCCATGCTTGAGTAGTAATTCCCATTTTTATCATTTTGGCTACTTGTACCGAGACCCTTGATTAGCCCCATCAGTTTTCTTTAAGCTTAGCGCGGAAATCGGTCCTAATCTAGCATCCGAAGTATCTATATTTATAGGATGTTGTCGAACAGCACACAAAATTCTTTCAGCAGAAGAGCAAAAACATTTCGTTTCTCTTCTCCCTATTAGATTCCGTGGTCGAGCTGCCACAATTTTAGTAAATATTTCAACGGGAAATTTTTCAGATTTTTTGAATACTGTTCAAGAGAAATTAATTGAACGTAAACCTTATGCTATCTTGTTAAAAGAATTACAAAACTCCAGACAATTTCCTGGAGAAACTCTTTCAGAGTTTGCAGGTCGAATAAAATCTCTCTTGAAAGATTGCGCAGATCAAGCAATCCAACGGCATCCTAACGCGTATGGATCCGTAGCCCAAGATTTAGAGGAAACTGCAATATTTTCATTCCAAAATGGATTATTAAATTCCAATCATCGGCTTTTCTTCCTACACGAAGACCATAAAACTTTCAAAACATTAGCTGCTAAGGCAGAATATCTTGAGCAAGCGGAAAAACAATTCACTTTATCATTACCTTCCTCTTTTACTCCTTTTACCCAAAACTTACAGGGAAACCTCCAACCCAATTTTACTACGGGCAATAACTCTTTCACAAATGAATATTTAACACCAAATGGCAATAATAATTTCGGTCAAAATTTTAAAAATAACAATTATAATAACACAAAATATCTTAATAATACACCCAGTAGAAGCTATGGGCATAATAGAAACAATTTTCAAAATAATAACAATTATAATTTTAACAACAATAATAATAATAACAATAATAATAATAATACGTTTCAAAACCAACGATTGAAATGTGGTTTTTGTAATAGGTTGGGTCATGTTTACGATGAGTGCAGAACTCGCATGAACACCCCCTATTATGATGAATGTCATGTGTACGGACACGCTAATAATACATGTAAACTTTATTCAGACCAAAAAATTAATGAACAAATAAACATGATAACAAATTTAAATAATAATGATATTAAATGCAACTTTTGCTTGCAACTAGGACACAATATAAGCACATGTTTTGCCAAACAACAATGGGACAAAAATTACTTGTCTCCACTCAAGCAACCTGTAATGAACCCTTCGAATATAATTATAACATCAGTACCCAAACCAATCGAAACAAACAGCCCGGCTGAATTAGATATAAGCAATATGAAAAAATCGTCGCTAAAAGACAATATACAAATAAATATAAGAAATAAATCGACACGAGGTCGAAACGAACAGAATAATGAAGAAGATAAAATAAAAATTAAAACGGCATCCGGCACTTTTCAAAATATGAGTAAATATTTTATAAATTCTCCACTACAAACAGCCACTCTGAATTTAAAAGATGGCATATCAGGGTTCGATTGCGTGCCTCCAAATTGTATTATTGAAAGGACAAACAAACTCATAAGTTCCGAAAACACCAAATTTAACAAGGAAAACGTTGAAATTCCTCATTTTAACAGTGTATCCACAAAGTCCATAAACACGGCCCATATACATGTCACCCAGAAGAAGGTTGAAAAACCAATTCCCAAGGTTAAAATTATAAGTGACCATCAGGACGGACAAACACTGCTGAACCAAAGTTTCCACAAGAAGAAGCTAGAATGCGAAACAAAGACTCAGAGAGAAATTCGCATTCCTCTTCTAAGGAAATTAATTCAGATAAAAATGAATTCCAAACAAGGAAAACCATGCTGTTCGAAAAGAGTTTATCTTGGAAGTTCCCTTGTTGAGCCAAGTGACAAGAAAGTTACGATTTGTAGAACCTTTAATAAACAAATAAGAGAGCAAAAAATCCTTAAAAGTCCTCAAAAAACAAGTAATATGCTTGATAATCAAATTAGGTATGAAAACAAAAGGCCTAGAAGCTCATCAAATAGCGGTGAGATTAAAACATTTAATAATATTATACTATCTGACATTAAAAACCCAGTTGACAACAACGAGCTCAAAGCAAATATTTTAGATCATAATCTAAAAAACTATAAAACTCGTAAGAGAAAGAGAGTCCCAAAAACCAATTCGGAAGTCACCAAATACAAAACTTTCTTTTCCGCGGTATAGAGTAACCACAGTATTTTAAAATTTTTTCATTTATAACAAATAATATTATTTAATTTTTTTTTATATAAAGAATCATATTTCATTCATTTCAAAAAAAAAAGACGAATAAATTTTTTCCAAAAAATTTTGCCTCTTAAACCCAAAACTTGGTCATATAAATATATGTCATTTCCTTCTTGCAAACATTGCAAACATTTTTTCTTTAATTAAAAGATAATTAAACCAATTCATTACTGAATACGACACGTCAAAACAAAAATTTTTTTTTTAATTATGAATCAGTTAAAAGGTGATTATTCTTCCCATTCATAAGTTTTTACAAATTACTTTGTTTTGAAATATGATATCCAAAAAAAAAAAAAAAAAACGCAAACACATAAATTGAAAAATCTTTTCCGTACATTGAAATAATTTACATTTAATATTGAAACGTAAACCTAAAGAAAAAATTTTAAATAAATATAGGCCATTCGTTTTTTTTTTTTTTTTATCGCAAAATAGCAGAATTTTTAATAAGAATATAAATAAAACCAATTCAAAATATTTTAGATCATAATCTAAAGAATTATAATACGCGAAAAGGAAAAATTTTGTATTAAAACCAATCCAATTTTCATTTTTAGTAACTAAAAACTATCTATACTTTCCCCCAACAAATGCATTAAATGCACTCAATGAAAAATTTGTTTGCGAAAAATAAAAATCACAAACACTTGCTATTAGGTTAATTTTTTTCAAGAACATTTTCAATAACCTTTGCCAAATAAAAGCTACTCTTCTTCTTTCCAATACCAAACAAACATATATCAAAACCAAAATATCATTTATGAGTCACTGAGAAGGTGATCTACTGTTTGTATGCAAACAAAAAATGCATGGCCCATTCAAAAATTCTTAACCGTAAACCTTTCGTGAAAATGCTGACCTAGCAAATCATTTTTTTTTTTTTACAACTGTAATAAATTGAATTATAAACAAATTGAAGCAATAAATCTTTTTAATTTTAGTATTGAATAATAAAAATTATTGTTATAAAAAGAATGTAAACTTAACAAAAACTTAGATTTTTTTAGTTTATTTTGACAAATTTAATTTTTAATAGTAATAAGTTCATATTTTATTTGTAATTGAAGAACAACTTAATTTTTTTTTCTTTTTCAAACAATTTTATATGTAAACATACAGAAAATTATATCTCCTTTTTAACAAAGTATTCGTTTTCTTTGTTTAAAAGTAAATATAATTTTCTTGCGGCAATATGAAGGAATGTTATGTAAAAGAGAAACGCACTTCGCAACAACATGTTTCTCGAAACTAATATGTTTCGGAAACCTCAAATGTTGTTGTAAACCAAAAAAATGTTCCGCAATATTTTTGAAAGCAATAATGTTTTCTGTAAACTAAAAAGTTTCGGAACATTATTTATTTCTTCAGCGAAAATTGTACTTTGCACTATCAGCAATAAAATTAACGGAAAATAACCAATTGCGAAATGCATTAACATTTGGTGCATTTCAAAATTGATGTTGAAAGTTTCCAAATCGAAAGAAAATCAGGACGGTTGCAACACAGCAACGTTGCTGTAATTTAAATGGAACACTAGGTTCAAAGTACGTAATTTTCTAGCTATAAAAAGGCTGCTTTGAATAATCAAAAGGGAGTTCAAAAAATATCTGATACACGAGCAGTTCAAAAAATATCGGATACAAAGGCAGTTCAAAAAATATCTGATACACGAGCAGTTCAAAAAATATCGGATACAAAGGCAGTTCAAAAAATATCTAATACACGAGCAGTCCAAAAAAATCGGATACAAGTGCAGTTCAAAGAAAAATAGTGAGTTATTTTCGTCATTTATCCAAGTACAACACATCTAGGCGAAAACGCCAGTTATCAAAATAAGAAGTTATATTTTTTAAGTAAATCAAAGTTAAATATTGTGAATCAAGCCAGAATTTATTAAGTATATCAAAGTTAAATATTGTAAATCAAGCCAGAATTTATTAAGTATATCAAAGTTAAATATTGTGATTCAAGCCAGAAGATATTTATTAAGTATATCAAAGTTAAAAATTGTGAATCAAGCCAGAATTTATTAAGTATATCAAAGTTAAATATTGTGATTCAAGCCAGAAGATATTTATTAAGTATATCAAAGTTAAAAATTGTGAATCAAGCCAGAATTTATTAAGTATATCAAAGTTAAAAATTGTGAATCAAGCCAGAATTTATTAAGTATATCAAAGTTAAATATTGTGAATCAAGCCAGAAGTTGGTTTTTTAAATATATCAAACTAGAATATTGTGAATCTAGCAAATGTATCAAGGTTAACCCCAAATAAGAACGTTCTGTAAATCAAAACATAATAATAAACCTTGTTAAGAACATAAAAGTGTTTTGGTTTTTGTTTAAATTGTGTTCAATAAATTTGCGTAAGTGCCAGTTTAAAATAAGAGCAGAAAAATTATGTAAGTTTTGTTTAATTACCTCATTTTTCTATACAACTTGATTTGCATCGCAAGCCACCGCCCAATCATATTTTCCCTCATCGAAAACGAGAAAGTTTCTCAAAAGAGGGGAATATTCCGAAAGAGCTTTTGCTCAAACATAAATTGAACACCTGCGGTGGAAAACCCAACAACGAAAATAAGTTTCGTCACAACACCACCAAAAAGTACAAATTGGTCGCAAATTTTCCGATTCAAATTCTGGAAAGAGCCAAGGTGAAACGATACAAAGAATTTTTACATAACAAGGGGAACGGTGATCTTCTAAAAGCAATTTATCGTTAAAAAACAAGTGTGTTACATGTCTGCTTTACCTTTGTGAAATTTTTGTTCCACCTGGACAGAAATGGGGCGTGGAAAATCACTAACCGAAACGGAAGTTGGAAAAATCACTTCATTGAAAGAAAAAAAATATTCCAAATTGGTGGAGATCCTTTGACTATAAATAATCTTATCAAAAACAAAGAAAATTACGGAAAAAATCGAAAAGCACGCACATCCAAAGCAACTATAGAACGAGAAGGTAGGGTCATTGTACAGGAAGCGTCGAATTCTGCGGCAACTGCTCGTAAAATTAAGGAGAAAGTGGGAACAACAGCGAGTGTCCATACAGTTCTCAGGATGATCAAGCAGTATCCACACCTCCGACGTCAAAAAATACAAGAAAAAACACGTTTACTTCAACCTCATAAGAATGCTAGATTCGAGTTTTGCGGGAACATTTACAGTGGAAGACAGAAAGGCAGCAAGTAATTTTTTCCGACGAGAAAACATTTAATTTGGATGGCCCTGATGGTTTTCGACATTATTTCCACGATTTGAGAGAATCCAAGTTGTTTTTCTCCCGTCGTCACACATCTGTTGATTCCGTCAATTCATGGAGCAATCAATTTGGTCATTTTGCAAGGAAGATACACGTCGGCGGAAATGTTCGAGCATCAAACACTCGTCTTCCAGCAAAACAACGCATCCGTCCATACAGCGAAATGTGTTAACACGTGGTTTTCGGACAACAATATGAATGTTTTGAACTGGCCACCTCTGTAACCGGACTTAAGTTTAATATGAAATCTTTGGGGATGGCTATGGCGTAAAATCTATGAGAAAGGAAGGCAGTATGACATCAAATTAGAGCTTATTGAGGCCATTGAAGCTGCGTTTAAAGAAATTCCAGAAAATTTCCTTCATTCATTGTACAACTCTTTAGAAAATAGAATTTTTGATGTAATTCGTAATAATGATGGCAACACTAAATATTAATAAAAAATAAATGATTAAAATCTGGAAACTATAGCCTTTATTTATTCATGGCGCTAATCAAGTGTCTCGATGCAAGTAGCCAAAACGACAAAAATGGGAATTTCCACTCAAGCATGGGTTATTCCCACATCTGGGTCATCTGGTAGAACAGAATAATGGGCAACGAATATTACGGAAAAAGTTTCTAAGAATTTGCACCATTATGGCATTAATGACGTTAAAAATAAAAGTGTTGCTAATCAAGTGTCTGGGAGTGTATGTCTTCTATCTTGTCGACATAAATATGTAAGAACTCGGGATCTGTTAAATTGGCAAAAGAGTATAAAATTCGAGATTTTTCATACGTTTCCTCACAAACGGTGAACACCAAACGCTTCTTTTCGCTTTCCTTTCAACAAAACTCAATATAATATCTTGTTCAAATTCCTCTTCAGGCATACCTGATTCGGAATCTAGGGCTTGTAATAATTAGTCGATACTGTACTCGCAAATTATATCTCTCTGACGGCTCAAATATAACTTATGGCATGAATTTACCGCCGCGTAGCTTAGTTCAAGTGTGCAACGGGGTGAGCCAGCCCAGCTAAGCTATGTAACTACAGCGAGGCTCGCCAGCATAACTTAACTCAAATTCTCATTTCTTGAGTAATTTCCAATAAATTTGAATTTTTTCGTATATTCCCTTTTTTTAAATATATAATAAAAATGTTTTATCAAATTGACAACATTTAAAACAAGACTCACCAGTATCCATACGGCAATGTACTACTAGGCTTTCCTTTAAAGCATATGAATCATCCCACTTAGATGGTTTTTGTTCAGTATTCGACTCAGTGTTATTCGAAACGTTTATTGCAGTTTCTTCAGATTTTATGTGAGTTTCGTTATGCAATGATAAATCTTCCATACTTAAGAAACGTTCTTCGCAAACTGCACAACCATGCCAAATCAAATTCATTCGATCTTCTTCAGTTATATCGGTTTTATCTAAAAATTCATGAACTTTTTCAATTTCACCTTCATCCTCTATAACTAGTTCTGGTTCTTGTTTAATAGCAATTTCTGTTAAAATAAATTCCGATTGATTTTCGTCAGTAAATAAAATAGTTAGTTTCATTTTCCAAAATACTTCCTGCCATTTTTCTCAATCAATTTCTTCTAAAAAAAGAAAATTTTTAATCACAAATAAATTAACCAAAAAGGATGGAGTTTCTTACCTAATTCAAATTTCTCAATTTATTTTGTTTATTTTCAATATTAATTATTTTAAGTTTTTGTTTTATATCAATTCCAAAAAACAAGTCAAAAAAATTACGAATGTCAAATGTCAAATACTGTCTCGAAAATGGAACAAAATCAGAAGTATTGCCATATTTAAAATGGATGGGAGTAGAATTGACAAATATTGCCGTACGGCGAATTCAGTTAACGGAAAATTCAAATATTATGTCAGTTTAGTTTTCCGTGAATTATGTTTACAAATATTTTCAAATATTTCAAAATAAAAATTAAATGATCGAATTGCAAAAAGCCTCGATGGTAATCCATTACAATATTTACTGAATTTATTGTTCACGACTTTCGATTTCTGTACTCACACAAAATACATAGTAGAATCCCACAACTCCAGTTGACAAAGGTGTCTTTAATTTGAAAATTGAATTTTTAACGAAAAAAAGCTAATAATATTTAATAATTTCCACGAAAAATTGACATACTTCGAAAAATATGGAAGTGATTTCAAATTCAGATCAAAATATAAACAATTTCATACAAATTTGAAATTATTTTTACCGTTTTGAGATTTCCACTCTTTTATGTATGGTAAAAGGTGTCCCCGAATTCACCGAAAAAATAATTTTGATAGAAAACACAGATTTATAGTTTAAAATTATACTTTTTTTATTGATTCATAAAGTATACAGTATAGGGTTATGTATGGGATAACATGTCGGATAACTGGCTCCACGGCTATGCCGGCACATGCGCACTCTTGTTGTAGTGTTCTATGACCGTTTTGGATAAATGCGGCTGAATTTCGTTGACAAAGTGCTCAATTTCCTCCTTTAAGGCGTGATGGTCGTATGCTTGTTGGCATAAACTTTAGACTTCAAAAAACCCCAAAGAAAAATCTACAAAGGCAATCACATGATCTGGGCGGCCAATTCTTGCTGAAACCACATGTCGTTCACATCCAAGTCTTGCAATTTAGGCACAAAAATCTGGATTGTCATGTCGCGATAGCGCGCACTATTAACTGTTATTACCTGACAAGCCACATTTTGCGATGATGCCTCCAGCCCAAAATCCGCACCAAAGAGTGACATGTTGTGGCTGCATTCGTTTCTCAACAAACACTCTGAACCACAAATGCAACAATTAACTAAGCCATCAAGAGGAAAATGAGACTCATCGCTGATGATGATTTTGTTCATTATTTTTAAAATATTGCTCAATGAAAACGCGTTGTTCTCTCGCGTGTTGTGCTCCATTTTTAATAAGCCTGAACTGTCAGCTGTCATGCTGTCTTTTTTTCGTTGGCAGCACTTTATTGCACAAATGCCGCAAGATTTAAATTATTAATAAATTGTGATACACCCTTTATTTATGAATAGCGGAAATGGATGTTCTCTAGCAACTGAAAAATGCATTTTTCTTTATTAATATTGTATTCTCTATTCTCTCATTACAATTCTTTATTTGGTTGAAAGAAAAGGACAAGTGATGTCATAAAATGTTTGAAGATAAAAATTCAAAATGGCCGGCATGCGGAGTGCATATTCTATGTATATTTTTTATTCATGGGTTTTCACCAGTATGCGTTCTCATATGCTGTTTAAGATTACCACTTTGCATAAATGAACTATTACAGTGATCGCATTTGAATGGTTTTTCACCAGTATGCGTTCTCATATGGTTTTTAAGTTTACAACTTTCCGTAAAAGAATGATTGCAGTGATCGCATTTGAATGGTTTTTCACCAGTATGCGTGATCATATGCCTTTTAAGACTACCATTTTCAGTAAAAGAATGTTTGCAGTGATCGCATTTGAATGGTTTTTCATCAGTATGCGTTCTCATATGCTTTCAAAAATGACCACTTTCAATAAATGAACTATTACAGTGATCACATTTGAATGGTTTTTCACCAGTATGCGTTCTCATATGCTGTTTAAGATTACCCCATTCCGTAAAAGAATGATTGCAGCGATCACATTTGAATGGTTTTTCACCAGTATGCGTTCTCATATGATTTTTAAGTTTACCCCTTTCCGAAAAAGAATGATTGCAGTGATCGCATTTGAATGGTTTTTCACCAGTATGCGTTCTCATATGATTTTTAAGATTACCACTTTCCGTAAAAGAATGGTTACAGTGATCGCATTTGAATGGTTTTTCACCAGTATGCGTTCTCATATGCTGTTTAAGATTACCCCTTTCCGTAAAAGAATGATTGCAGTGTTCGCATTTTAATGGTTTTTCACCAGCATGCGTTCTCATATGTTTTTGAAGAGTACCATTTCGCGCAAATGAACCATTACACCGAAAACATTTGAATGGTTTTTCACCAGTATGCGTTCTCATATGCTGTTTAAGATTACCCCTTTCCGTAAAAGAATGATTGCAGCGATCACGTTTGAATGGTTTTTCACCAGTATGCGTTCTCATATGGTTTTTAAGTTTACACCTTTCCGAAAAAGAATGATTGCAGTGATCGCATTTGAATGGTTTTTCACCAGTATGCGTCATCATGTGCCTTTTAAGCCTACCATTTTCAGTAAAAGAATGTTTGCAGTGATCGCATTTGAATGGTTTTTCACCAGTATGCGTTCTCATATGGTTTTTAAGTTTACACCTTTCCGTAAAAGAATGATTGCAATGATCGCATTTGAATGGTTTTTCACCACTATGCGTCAGCATATGCCTTTTAAGACTACCATTTTCAGTAAAAGAATGTTTGCAGTGATCGCATTTGAATGGTTTTTCACCAGTATGCGTTCTCATATGGTTTTTAAGTTTACACCTTTCCGTAAAAGAATGATTGCAGTGATCGCATTTGAATGGTTTTTCACCAGTATGCGTTCCCATATGGTTTTTAAGTTTACACCTTTCCGTAAATGAACTATTACAGTGATCACATTTGAATGGTTTTTCACCAGTATGCGTTCCCATATGGTTTTTTAGTTTACCACTTTCCGTAAAAGAATGATTGCAATGATCGCATTTGAATGGTTTTTCACCAGTATGCGTCATCATGTGCCTTTTAAGACTACTATTTTCAGTAAAAGAATGTTTGCAGTGATCGCATTTGAATGGTTTTTCACCAGTATGCGTTCTCATATGGTTTTTAAGTTTACACCTTTCCGTAAAAGAATGATTGCAATGATCGCATTTGAATGGTTTTTCACCAGTATGCGTCATCATATGCCTTTTAAGCCTACCATTTTGCGTAAATGATCTATTACAGTGATCACATTTGAATGGTTTTTCACCAGTATGCGTTCTCATATGCTTTTTAAGATTACCACTTTCCGTAAAAGAATGATTGCAGTGATCCTATTTGAATGGTTTTTCACTAATATGCGTCATCATATGCCTTTTAAAACTAGCACTTTCCATAAAAGAATGTTTGCAGTGATCACATGTAAATGGTTTCTCACCGGTATGCGTTCTCATATGCTGTTTAACATTATCACTTTCCATAAAGGAATGATTGCAGCGATCACATTTGAATGGCTTTTCACCAGTATGTTTCCTCATATGGGATGGAAGATTACCACCGTTTTTAAATGAAAGATTGCAGTTGTCCCATTTAAATTGTTTTCCATTAAAATGGAAATTCCTGCTTGGAGTTGTTTAAAATCTCATCCACGGTCGGTGAGTAAAATTCAGTACATTCAGATTGCTCATGGCTTTGAATGTACAATGATAACGTTTCGGTGCTTAAAAACCGTTCTTCACACGTTATACAACTGTGCCAAACCAAATTTAATCGATCTTCTTGGGTTATATCGTCTTTGTGTAAATATTGACGAATTTTCGCAGTTTCAATTTCATCTTCGACTATTAATTCGGGTTCTTGTTTAATTGAAACTTCAGTTAAAATTAACTCCGGTGATTCATTTTCTTCACAGCATTTTTCAACAAATGAAATAGTCCTGATTTCTGACAGTTCTTCCATGATTTTTCCTATCAAAAAATTACTTTATTAAAAATGTTGTTTCTATCGTCTCGAAAGTTTAGTTTAAAATTACTTAAAACTAGGTAACAAAAGAAAAGGAAATCAAAGAGCGCTACTTGAGCCCGTCCGACTTACAAAAACATGTAAGAATATCAAAAATTAAAATTGGAGTTACCAACAACATTCCAGCATAATAGAATTAAAATTTTTTGTTTTATCCTTATACTAAACATCACAATAGTTGCTTCTTTGTACTATAAGTAAGTCAATAAGGCACATAACATGAAGTATGCTCATAAGCAACAAAAGAGCAAATCCTACACTACTGTCAGACCAGGTGTAACTGATACCCCCGAAATTAGTTCAGTTTTTTCCCATAAAAAGTGTATTAGCTAAACGTTTCTCATTTCATTACAATATGGTTGCTAAGCAGCGCTACAAACATTTGAATTAAAACTTTTTCCTACTCCTGCTCGTTTTATTTGCCACTTACCCTGCTCCAGGGTAGGGTATGGCAAATAAAACAGACCTTATATGTTCGAACATTTAAACACTTATGTTGATCAAGATTAAAATCATTATTTGATTTCATTTATATTATCACTTACTTTGATTTATTAGTATCTACATATAAAGAACTGAAGAGGTTCACGTACTATCCTCTGTAAACTTCCAGAGAAGTTCTTTTGTAAAAGTCCAATGTATGCATGTCAGTTCCCGAGGGGTTCATTAGATCGGCACAGCTCTTGTTGATGAAGCTTATCGGTGATGCATAGTATTGAGTACGAAGTTGGCAGTCCCTATTTCTAAGAAAGATGTTTTAAACTATGGGATTAGGGTGGTCTTTTAATCTATTGAACCTTTTTGAGGCTAGACGTAGCATATATAAAATTAAGGGCGTCACTTGATTTAGTATATAGAGTGTCGTTAGGATGCCATTTTCCGCCCGGTCTTCTATATTTTGAAAGACAGTATCTGATTATTTCGCGTTCGAAAATCTGCAGTTCAGTTGCTACGTTTGGCGTTATAAACAGCCAAATTCCGAAAGCATAGGTAATAACTGGGCTTATCAATGTTTGTTCATTAGAATTTTTGTTCTATGTTCCATATCCTGTGAGTTTAATAGTGGTCTCAGTATGGCTGCTGCTTTTTCAGCTTCATTGAGCGTATATCTAGCATGCGGGTTATATTCTAGCTTGTGGTGAAATTTAACTCCTAGGTACTTTATCTCTGTTCGCAGGGGAATTGATCTACCTTCAATGTTCAGTCTTAATAGTTTGCTCTCCCCCACGGCTAGTTGGTGACCCTTTCCACTAGCGTTACGGAAACAAATTAGTTCACACTTGTCTAGATTAATCTTTATACCCCAGTCATTATAAAATTTAATTGATTTTGTTAAATGATCTTTAACTGCATGGAGCGCCTCAAGTGATCTCAGGATTTCCGCGAATATGGTGTCGTCAGTATAAAATATAACATGAGAGATGTTATTGGCGTTTTCGCCAGGGAAATCAGATAAGAAAATATTGAATAGTTTGGGACCAAGTATGGAGTCGTGTGGGACTCCTGATTTAACCTCTATCACATCTGAGATTTCGTTTTTAATTTGAATAAATAACTTTCTATTTTTGAAGAAGTCAACTAACATTTTTAGGAATTCTACTGGGCACTTTAGCGAAAGTAATTTGTAGATTCGGCCTTTAGGCCGGACGTTGTCGAAGACTTTCTCAAGGTCTATAGCACAGGCAACTGTACATTTTTGCTGTCGGAGATTGTGAATGATTGCATCCTGTAAATGCAATAGGGCGTGTTCTGTGGAATGTGCGCGTTCGAATCCAATTGTGAGTTTGAATTATGTTATTGTCTTCGCAGAAAATCTCAAGTATGATCAAAAGGCATTTCTCAAGAATTTTACCAAAGTTAGATAGCATAGATATAGGTCTAAAATTTTTATTATTATTTGACGTTTTGTCTTTTGCTATCGGTATTAATTTAGCTACTTTCCAAGTCTTGGGAAAGTATCCATTATTTCAACAGTTGTTAATAATATGTAATGCTGTCCCAAACCTCAATGAGTTTGGAATGTACCGCCGTACAATTATTCACCGATTCAGTCAACGAGGCAATGTGATCGTCAATTTCGCCGTTGCTTAAATTTCGGTCTTCAGAGGGTAAAGCAACTGATATTTCAGAGGCTTGGTTATTTCGAAAATTATTCCAATTGGTTTTTTTAAAGTATCTAAATGTACATGGCTCAGATTTAAAGGAGTCTAACTTTTTAAAATTTCGACTTAAGAGTAGTGCAAAGTGACCGGAGGCATAAGGTAGAGCATTACAATAAAAGCTGTCAGAGTTCAAATCATTCAGGACTGATGAAGACACTAAGAAAAAGACTATGTGAGATGAGGATCTGGGAAATGTTGGCCCAGCATTTATAATTTGTAAATTTAGAATCGCCTTTATCATTCGTAAATAGTTCATAATCATCAAAATTTCCTAAAAACAAAAATATAATAGTGGTCCCTGCTAAAGAAAAGGTTGGGAAGCACTGGTATAGAATAACATGAATTCCACCGAAAAGTTCATCGTCATTTTGAAGCTATCTGAGCTCAATCATGAAGAGCATTTCATAAGACACTATTGAAATTTCATCGATGAACAAAAACTTGATATCTTTCCATTGATTCTGCATTACTTGTAGATAATGGACCATGAATATGTTTTGAATTAAATAATTGAGCTTAAAAAATTTGCAAACTGTAGTGTTTAGTTTCTTGGTGTAACAGCAAATAACATGGAAAACTTCCTGGAATTTCCTTTCACACGTAAGTTTGATGCACTTTCTATTAAAATAGGGGCGGTTCTTAAAATTCATCTAAGATCTTGTAAAATTCAGCATTTTCAGTTTTAAATGGCTTTTGTTTCGTTTTAAGGTTTCCAAAAACTGAGGCTTTACGTATGAAATGACTTTCGGCTATTGGTTTAGACTAGAAAAAAAAACGCAGGCTCATACATATTTTTAATTATTGTTTACTAATTTAATTCCGTAGCGGTTTAATGGAAATTTGATTTCTGAAATAAATAACGCAAACAATTTTTTGCAATTCGAATGTTTCACAAAACATGAGCATTCAGCCCATTTACAATGCTGCCCCTCCGAAATCATATTGTTAACGCCGGCACTAAGCCACAATGCATAAGCAATAGAAATGCAAGAGCGCAAGTTTGAAAATAATTTCAGTTTCCCGTGTGCACGTGTCCTAACCTGTTCTCTTTAATCAAAGCTTAGGCCTAGGGCCCGATGCACATTTCAGCTAAACGAACCAAACCACGTGAGCTAAGTTTCTCGTTGAAAGTGAAAAATTCAGCATTTGTATTGTTCGTCGCACACTTGAGCGAACATATGACACTACGTCACCTGGTCATAAGCGACATGAACTATGCTCGCGCACGTAGTTCAGGCCTCAACTACGCGAACGAGCTTCGCTGGCATCGCTGACACTGATATATATGTACTTTTGGCATTATACAGTGGAAAATCGATGCTTGCAAAAGTGTAATATGTCTTCTATCTTGTCGACATAAATATGTAAGAACTCGGGATCAGTTAAATTGGGCAAAAGAGTATGAAATTCGACATATTTCATACGTTTCATCACAAACGGTGAACACCAAACGCTTCTTTTCGCATTCCTTTCAACAAAACTCAATAAAATATCTTGTTCAAATTCCTCTTCAGGCATACCCGATTCGGAATCTAGGTCTAGTAATAATTAGTCGATACTGTACTCACAAATTAGATCTCTCTGACGGCTCAAATATAACTTATGGCATGAATTTACCGCCGCGTAGCTTAGTTCAAGTGTGCAATGGGGTGAACCAGCTCAGCTAAGCTATGTAACTACAGCGAGGCTCGCCAGCATAACTTAACTCAAATTCTCATTTCTTGAATAATTTCCAATAAATTTGAATTTTTTCGTATATTTTCTTTTTTTAAATATATAATAACAATGTTTTATCGAAATGACAACATTTAAAACAAGACTCACCAGTATCCATACGGCAATGTACTACTAGGCTTTCCTTTAAAGCATATGAATGATCCCACTCAAATGGTTTTTGTTAAGTATCCGACTCAGTGTTAATCGAAACGTTCATTGCAGTTTCTTCACATTTTATGTGAGTTTCGTTGTGCAATGATAAATCTTCCATACTTAAAAAGCATTCTTCGCAAACTGCACAACTACGCCAAATCAAATTCATTCGATCTTCTTCAGTTATATCGGTTTTATCTAAGAATTCATGAATTTTTTCAATTTCATCTTCATCTTCTATAATTAGTTCTGGTTCTTGTTTAATTGCAATTTCTGTTAAAATAAATTCAGATTGATTTTCGTCAGTAAATAAATAAGTTTCCGTTTCCAAAATACTTCCTGCCATTTTTCTCAATCAATTTCTTCTAAAAAAAAAAGAAAATTTTTAATCACAAATAAATTAGCCAAAATGGATGGAGTTTCTTACTTAATTCAAATTTTTCAATTTATTTTGTTTATTTTCAATATTAATTATTATAAGTTTATGTTTTTTTTTTTAAATTTTTGGTTCTAGGACCACGTTACTCTAGCCTTACTTGGCCAAAGCACTGCTTTATAACGCCAACTTTTTATCTTTAATTTTGTATTTTCCCAATTATAAGATAATTTTTCCTTCTCGTACAAATTGTATTATTTCTTCTAAATTCTTAGATATATTATTGACGAGAAAATCACTTAAGTTATTAAATTTACTTAATTCTTTAAAATGCTTTCTGATTTCAGTATGCTTTGTACAGTCAAAAAATATGTGTTTTAAAGTTTCCTGACATCCACAAATGTCACTTTTAATTTACTTAAGGTTACCTTCCCAAATGTATGGTTCACCATAATCCTATTTACTAATTTGATATCAATTGATTTCATTTTGGATTTTATATACCATGGTGTCTTAACAGGTGTCTGCCAAATTTTTTCAAATTCCCTGCCTTTATTTTCTGCTGTCCTTTTATAATCTACAATCCATTCTTCCCATAGTATATCTTTTATCTGATTAAAAGCCTCTTTCATTATAAGATCTTCATTCACTAATACACCGTCTTCCACCGCTTCCTGTATAATCTTATTCCACCATTTTTTTGGATAAAATTTTTTATAGTTCCCCTTTATTGTTATAGTGCTTGATGAGCTATTATTCCTCAATTCCGTTTCAATGCATTTTATGTCCGAATTCAAATTCATCAGACTGTTTTTTTGTTTTAGTTTATTATACGAAACACAATTCCTGAAAGTGCTTTTAGCAATTGTTTCCACCTCCATAATTATGGGATAGTGGTTGCTGGCAGTTAATTTGTGTTTATTAACTCTCCAAGAAATATTATTGATAATGTTAGTCATTGCTATGTCAAGAATTGATTTGGTATTATTAATCTCGAAAGTAAAATCTCCTGTATTTAGGCATCTGCGAAAATTGTTTAACATGAATTGATGCATCCCCATGCCCTGGCTTTGGCATTCATATCATCTAATATTAGGATGTTGTTAAATCTCTGAATTTGGTGTTCAATATTATTCAGTTCTATTTCTAAGTCATCATTCTTTGTACTGGGGTTAATATACATAATGATGATGGTGTTATTAGTTGATAAATTTTTCGTTTTTACTGCCATAATTTCCAGGTTGGAGTCTACAGACATAGTTTCTACTTTAATTGCTTTATTATAAAATAGACCTATTCCTCCACCATTATTTCCTTCTCTAAAATATCCTTTAAAATTGTAATTATTAATATTGTAACTTCTAATTTCATTTTTTTGCCATGTTTCATTTAAAATCATAATATCTAAATTATTTTTCCTAATAAACAGTTCTAGTAGTTCTAAGTTACCCTTTTTCTCTATACTTTGTATGTTATATTGACCTATCCGCATTGGGAATTATGTTAATCATATGGCAGTCATAATCCTCTGCCTGATTTTTTAAAAGGATGAATTCTTCAAATTGGTTTTCTGTTAATAGTCTCCTTGTTATATTATTTCTATTCATAAATAATTTTTGCACAAAATCCACCATCTTTTCTTTTTTCTTGAGTGCACTTCTTTCCTTTTTTTCCTCCGTAGTGTTTATTATATTGTTTACCTTGTCCACCGAGGACACTACCACCTTTTTCATTAGTTTGATCTTCACTGCTTCACTAAAAGGACATAGTTTGTATAACACTCTGTTTGATTCTTGTTGGTTATCTCCGACTAGAATATTCAATTTCTGTTTCCTTTGTTCGCCAATTTTTGGAAAATCATTCTTATTCTCTTCAAAGCCCTTCTGATTATCACTAATAATATTTCTTAACCTTGTATTAGCTTCCATTCTAGATAAGTTTTCGATAATCATAATTTTTTTAATTAAAACCGCCTTTGTTTTCGCCGGACATTCCCTATCAGTGGCTTTGTGATTGTTCTTGCAATTAATACATTTGATTTCAATTGATTTACAGTCTTCATTTGGTCGATGTTTATTCGTACATTTCTCGCATGCTCTTTCTTTCTGTTTACAAAATTTCGCTATATGGTCAAATCTTAGACAATTTAAACATTGTCTTAACATCGGGATGAAATAGTCAACCCTATATTGCATATATAGGAGTTTAATATTCTTAGGAATAGCATTACCCCTAAAGTGTATCTTGACTCTATTTGTTGGAATAAAGTCGTCATCATTTTCGTTTAACATCAATCGGAATTGGAGTTTCAATCTCCTCCATTAGTTCCTGTTCCGTCAGTTCCACAGGTATGTCAAAAATGATACCTGTTTTCGAAACAAAATGTCTCAAGATTATCGCTTTATATCCTTTATCCTCTAGAATCTTGTCTCTGACTAGATTATTTGCATCCTGTTTATCGCTGAAAGTAATTTTACATCTCCCATAACCAATCTTATCTACATTTATTATGTTTTTGATTGCTTTATATATATATATATTTTACATAATCTTAGCGGATTTATTCCTCTTCTTACATCCTCCACATAAATTTCATCCACATAAATAATATAAGGAGCCACATTGTGTTCATCATAATAAAAATTTTCATACCTTTTTTCCGGGTTAGTATTACCTATATCCTTCACTAACGTTTTATCTTTTAAATTTTTCTCTATATTCAATGGTGTCATTATTTCGTTATTATAATCCATTTTGAAACTGATTATTGATTGTGGTTTTTCCTCTTTTAAACTTAGGGCTAGAACCCCTTCCGCTTCTCGAACGCGACCTAGACTTCTCCATCATACTCCTTTTCCCCAGATAATGAAGAAAACAGTAAAAATAAAAATTCTATATTTTTCTGAAAAACAAAACTTTATGCAGCAAAAAGTCATCCGTACTCAACGGAGTTTCACAGCCAACTGAAGTTTTTGTTTTATATCAATTCAAAAAAACAAGTTAAAAGAATTTCGAATGCCAAATGTCAAATGTCAAATACTGTCTCGGAAGTGGAACAAAAACAAAAGCTTTGCCGTATTTAAAATGGGTGGGATTTACATTGACAAATATTGCCGTACGGCGAATTCAGTTAACGGAAAATTCAAATAACATGTCAGTTAAGTTTTCCGTGAATTATGTTTACCAATATCTTGAAATATTTAAAAATAAAAATTAAATGATCCATTTGCAAAAAGTCTCGATGATAATCCATTATAAAATTTACTTTCGATTTCTGTACTCACACAAAATATAAAGTAGAATCTGTAACGTGAGCAATTTGGTTTTGCCACCACTGCATTTTGGTTATTATTAAAAGAATAATAGCGGATGGCAAAATTGAATTGCTTTACAATTATCCATTTTTTTTTAATTTGTTTAAATTGAAAAAAAAAAAACGTTAGTTGCAATTGGGAAAAATACGAGCATTGTTTTTGTTTTTTTTTGCAGTTGCAACTGAGAAGTTTTTTGTTTGAAGAAAAAAAAGTAAATCGAAAAGACCAACGGGGATAATTTTTTTTATAGGTCGAAAAACCAACGGGTCCGTTTTTTTTTTAAAGAAAATTTGGGTGGGCGATTTTGGGGAGTCGAATTTGGAAATCGAAAAAGAAGGTCTTTTTTTGGGAAAAATTAGATAAAAATTTTTTGTTTGGTTTTTTTTTTTAAGAAAATTTTTCGAAACCTTCAAGGCGTTAAGTGTTATATTTTCGAAGAAAATTTTTTTTTCGTTGTTAGAAGTGAATAAAAAAAAATATTTTATATACAATATTTTTTTTTCAATTAAATTTTTCGAATTTTGTCGTGTATTTTGAAAAACTAAGTTGAAACAAAATATTTAAAGCATGCTTAATTGTTAATTACTTTTCTGAAAGTTTAAACAGAAAAAAATAAAAAAAAACATAAGTTAATTTAAAACATTAAACTAAAACATAAAATCCATCTTATTCAAATTAAAACAAAATCTTAAATTTACCATAAAAACATAAAATACCTAAGTTAAAATAAAATAATCACTTAAAATGAATACAAAACATCGAATTTTAAACTATAACCAAACATATGTGTTTGTTGGAGAAACAAACGTGAAAAAATGAAAATTGTCCGGTTTACGTTTCGATTTTTTGTTTATTGAAAAAAATTCGGTTTCTTAAATTTAACAATTCTTTCTTCTTAAAAATTAGATTTAGCAATTAAAAAAAATAAAGATATAAAAAAAATAAAAAAGATAAAAAAAATGGTATAAAAAAATTTGTTTTTAATGAAAAATAAAAAAATTAAAAATTTAACGAGAAAAAAAAATGAATGAAAATGACTTTTATATGAAAAATTATGACAACTGAAATAAAAATATGATATTATTTGCTTATTTTAACCAAACCCAATCGCCGTTGCACCATAACCCAATATTTCCAATTGGAACAATTAAAACCTTACCACAATTGCTTGAGCGATTTTAATCTTATCCAATTGGCCTGTAGGCTGCTGGATAATCAGAAGAAGTGATTAATTCCCAATTTTGTTCGGCCTTTTATACGAAATTTTTCATAGAAAAATCGTAGGGTCGCATAAAATGTATGAATAATGTATCCATTTTTTATTTGGGAAATTTGTTAATAGTACATTGGGCAGTACTAATTTTAAAATGTGGAATGCGTTCATCCATTTTAATTTTATAAATGTTGGCCCTCTCTGTCTAATTTGTCATCTCTGTCTTTCTCACAGGTAAGTATGACATTTTAGTTTTTTATTAAATTAATAATAAATTTAATTAAATCTTTTAGCGAAAATTACCAACATCCGTAGAAAAATAGTCGCGGTTGGTTTTAAAACACTTGGATATACTGTAAGTATAAAGTTAAGTGTGATTTTGTTCGTGTAATTTTTCTCTTTTTTTTGAACTGTCATGTGTGATATTTTGTGTTGTTTTGTGTAAAATTCATGTTCATATGTGATATGAATAATTGAAAATTGTTGTACATTATGTGTTAATTACAAAATGTGAATATTTAAAGAAAATGTTTGATATTTTCTTTAATAATTGCATTTCAATTTTCGCGTGTCGTTGTTAGTGTTTTTTTGTTTACATTTTGTAGTAATGACGTTTTTTTAATACATGTTTTTTTTTCATTTTATTTTTAGGGATTGTGATCAGTGCTGGCCAAACAATATGAATAATTTAGTAACATAAAACATAAAATATGATTTAAAAACTCAAATGTCACATTCAACATATAATTTGTAACATTTAACACATAACATGCCAATGATACACCAACATAATTACTTAATAATCACACACAAACAAAACAAATTTTAAACCAATCAACATACTCGTAGAAGTAGGACGAAGGAAAACATCTATAAAAACAACATATTATAAGCAACAAAACAATAAATAAAAAAAAAATTAAAGAAAAATAATCCTAATAAAACAATTTTTTTTTAAAGTGGCATACTTGTGCGAAACCATACGCCAAGTTTATTTTTTGGTTTACATTGTTTTTTTACAGGGTGTTCCGTTAAGGCCTTGACGAACATCGGTAAGCTAAATTTTGTTCTATTTTTAAAGATTTGTTTCACTTTTAGTTAAAGAAGTTTATTCTATTAGTTTCATTGGCTTCATTTTCTTTGGTTTTTTTTTATTATTCTTGAATTTAACATAAGATTTAAAGGTTTTTTTTTTGTTGACTAGCTTTAAAGTAGATTCCTTTTTTTGTTAAATTTTTTTTTATTTCATTTTTACTCAGTTTTTTTTTGAATTCTAGTAGTTAGTTTTTTTTTTTCAATTATTCGTCCCATTATTCTAAATAAAATTATTTTGTTGTTTTCCATTTAATTTCCATTAGATGAGAAGTTTGTTTTGCTTTGAATACTTACATATAAAATTTTTCTAATGTTTAAATAAAATGTGAAACTATATTTAAATAATTGGCTTTTGGTTTTTTTTTTGATTTTGGTATATTTCCTTGCTTTTGGGTTGTGCACCCCTGAAATTTTCTAGTTTTTGCTTAAAATGAGGTGTTAAACCAAAAAATTGAGCAGTGACGGCCGAGGATGATGGAGGCGTAAGATTTTCTTTTTTTTTTCAGTTCCATTTTAAGGTTGTGGGGATCGCACTCTTCACGAATGTTTCCAGGGCCGCATGCGATCCACAAAGGGATATTTTGTTGTATGTAGCCCTTTGGGTGGGATAAGGCCCCGGTATTGGCAATAACATCTGCCGACACCAATTGAACAATTTGCTTCGGATGGATCCATCTTCAGAATCTTCTGTTCATCCGTCTGTCGTTTTAATTGAATTCCGTTTCGTGGGGTTTCAATGTAAAACTAACCTACTCAAAAATCTTGCCATCTCTTTTCTTTCTTCGTGACAATAGTCACAACTTTTTCTCTTTTATTTTTATTATTAACATTTTTACCCATTCCGCTAGTGACCTGAGAGGGTGTGCATTATTATTATCACATCTCCAGCCCTCTTGCTAGCCCAAACAATTTTGTTTACTGCACGCATAAAAATTATTTGTACGTGACGGCATATGGTAGAAGGTAACGACCCACCCCATCCGGCGAGCTATCTAGTGCAAGCAGCTAGGCGTGCAATTTCTAGTTACCTCTTGCTATACCATAGAACGCACTTTCTGCCGCAAGACAGAAGTGTTTGTTTAATCAAAGTGTTGCTCTGCTAACACTTTGATGCCGAATGTTACGGTTACAAATCCCACAACTCCAACTGACAAAGGTGTCTTTAATTTGAAAATTGAATTTTTAACGAAAAAAGCTAATAATATTTAATAATTTCCATGAAAAAAGTAAATATGGAAGTAATTTCAAATTCAGATCAAAATATAAACAATTTCATAAAAATTTGAAATTACTTTTCTCGTTTTGAGATTTTCACTCCTTCTATATGTATGGTAGGTAAAAGGCGGCCCGGAACTCACAGGAGAAATAATTTGAATAGAAAACACAGATTTATAATTTAAAATTATACTTTTTTTATTGATTCATAAAGTATACAGTATAGGGTTATGTATGGCATAGCATGTCGGATAAATGGTTCCACGGCTTTGCTGGCACATGCGCACTCTTGTTATAGTGTTCTATGACCGTTTTGGATAAATGCGGCTGAATTTCGTTGACGAAGTGCTCAATTTCCTCTTTTAAGGCGTGAATGATCGTATGCTTGTTGGCATAAACATTAGACTTTAAAAAATCCCAAAAAAACTCCAAAGGCGTTTAATCACATGATCTGGGCGGCCAATTCTGATCACCAAATCGGGAAATTAGACGACCGGGAAATGACTCATGCAATAATCGAATTGTTTCTCGGCACCGTCTTGCTGAAACCACATGTCATTCACATCCATGTCTTGCAATTTAGGCACAAAAATCTGGATTATCATGTCGCGATAGCGCGAACTATTAACTGTTATTACCTAAGAAGCCACATTTTCCAATGATGCCTCCAGCCCAAAATCCGCACCAAACAGTGACGCGTTGTGGCTGCATTCGTTTCTCAACAAACACTCTGAACCACAAATGCACAATTAACTAAGCCATCAAAATGAAAATGAGCCTCATCGCTGAAGTTGATTTTGTTCATCATTTTTAAAATATTGCTCAACAATGAAAACACGTTGTTCTTTCGCGTGTAGTACTCCATTTTTAATAAGCCTGAACTGTCAGCTGTCATGCTGTCGTTTTTTTCGTTAGCAGCACTTTATTGCACAAATGCCGCGAAATTTAAATTGTTAATGAATTGTGGGACACCCTTTATTTATAAATAGCGGAAATGGATGTTCTCTAGCAACTGAAAAATGCATTTTCTTTATTAATATTGCATTCTCTATTCTCTCATTACAATTCTTTATTTAGTTGAAAGGAAAGGACAAGTGATATCATAAAATGTTTGAAGATAAAAATTCAAAATGGCCGGCATGCGGAGTGCATATTCTGTGCACATTTTTTTATTCATGGTTTTTCACCAGCATGCGTCATCATATGCCTTTTAAGATTACCACTTCTCGTACAAGAATGATTGCAGTGATTGCATTTGATTGGTTTTTCTCCAATATGCATCATCAGATGATGTTTAAGACTGCCACTTTGCATAAATGAAAAATTACAGTGATCACATTTGAATGGTTTTTCACCAGTATGCATTCTCATATGCTTTTTAAGATTACCCCTTGCCGAAAAAGAATGATTGCAGTGATCACATTTGAATGGTTTTTCACCAGTATGCGTTCTCATATGCTTTTTAAAACGACCACTTTCAATAAATGAACTATTACAGTGATCGCATTTGAATGGTTTTTCACCAGTATGCGTCATCATATGGTTTATAAAACTACTACTTTGCGCAAATGGACGATTGCAGTGATCGCATTTGAATGGTTTTTCACCAGTACGCGTCATCATATGCTGTTTAAGAATACCTCTTTCCGTAAATGAAGTATTACAGTGATCACATTTGAATGGTTTTTCACCAGTATGCGTTCTCATATGCTGTTTAAGATTACCACTTTGCATAAATGAACTATTACAGTGATCACATTTGAATGGTTTTTCACCAGTATGCGTTCTCATATGGGTTTTAAGATTACCCCTTTCCGTAAAAGAATGATTGCAGCGATTACATTTGAATGGTTTTTCACCAGTATGCGTTCTCATATGGTTTTTAAGATTACCCCTTGCCGAAAAAGAATGATTGCAGTGATCGCATTTGAATGGTTTTTCACCAGTATGCGTCATCATATGCCTTTTAAGACTACCATTTTCAGTAAAAGAATGTTTGCAGTGATCGAATTTGAATGGTTTTTCACCAGTATGCGTTCTCATATGGTTTTTAAGATTACCCTTTGCCGAAAAAGAATTATTGTAGTGATCGCATTTGAATGGTTTTTCACCAGTATGCGTCATCATATGCTGTTTAAGACTACCATTTTCCGTAAAAGAATGTTTGCAGTGATCACATTTGAATGGTTTTTCACCAGTATGCGTCATCATATGCTTTTTAAGATTACCCCTTTCTGTAAAAGAATGATTGCAGTGATCACATTTGAATGGTTTTTCACTATTATGCGTCATCATATGCTTCTTTCAGATTACCACTTTCAGTAAAAGAATGTTTGCAGTTGTCGCATTTAAATGGTTTTCGATCATAATGGACATGATAATGAGATCGCTCACATTTATTGCATTTAAAATTGCGTTTCCGCTTATGAAATCTCAAATGGGCATCCAGCTTCTGCTTGGAAGTATATATTTTCTCACACTGTCTACATGGAAATTCCTGCTTGGAGCTATTTAAAATCTCATCCACTGTGGTTGGGTAAAACTCAGTGCATTCAAATTGCTCATGACTTTGAATGTGCAATGATAAAGTTTCGGTGCTTAAAAATCGTTCTTCACACGTTATACAAATGTGCCAAACCAAATTTAAGCGATCTTCTTGGGTTATATCGTCTTTGTGTAAATATTGACGAATTATCTCAGTTTCAATTTCATCTTCGATTATTAATTCCGGTTCTTGTTTAATTGAAACTTCACAGCATTTTTCAACAAATGAAATAGTCCTGATTTCTGACAATTCTTCCATGATTTTTCCTATCAAAAAATATACTTTATTAAAAATGTTGTTTCTATCGTCTCGAAAGTTTAGTTTAAAATTACTTAAAACTAGGTAACAAAAGAAAAGGAAAACTAAGAGCACTACTTGAGCCCCCCCCCCCCCCCCCCCGACTTGCAAAACATGTAAGAATATCAAAAATTAAAATTGGAGTTACCAACATCATTCTAGCATAATAGAATTAAAATTTTTTTGTTTTTTCTTTATACTAAATATCACAATAGTTGCTTATTTGTACTATAAGTAAGTCAGTAAGGCACATAACATGAAGTATGCTCATAAGCAACAAAAGAGCAAATCCTACTTTCAGACCAGATGTAACTGATACCCCCGAAATTAGTTCAGTTTTCTCCCATAAAAAGTGTATTAGCTAAACGTTTCTCATGTCAGTACCAAGTTGGCAGTCCCTATTTCTAAAGAAAGATGTTTTTAACTATGGGATTAGGGTGGTCTTTTAAACTATTGACCCTTTTTGAGGCTAGACGTAGGATATAGAAAATTAAAGGCGTTACTCTTGATTTAGTATATCGAGTGTTGCTAGGATGCCATTTTCCGCCCGGTCTTCTATATTTTGAAAGACAGTATCTGATTATTTCGCGTTCGAAAATCTGCAGTTCAGTTGCTACTTTTGGCGTTATAAACAGCCAAATTCCGAAAGCATAGACAACTGGTATTATCAAGGTTTTATACATTAGAAGTTTGGTTCTATGTTCCATATCCTGTGAGTTTAATAGTGGTCTCAGTATGACTGCTGCTTTTTTAGCTTCATTGAGCGGATATCTAGCATGCGGGTTATATTTTAGCCTGTGGTGAAATTTAACTCCTAGGTACTTTATCTCCGTTCGCAGGGGAATTGATCTACCTTCAATGTTCAGTCTTAACAGTTTGCTCTCCCGCATGGCTAGATGGTGACCCTTTCCACTAGCGTTACGGAAACAAATTAGTTCACACTTGTCTAGATTAATCTTTACACCCCAGTCATTATAAAACTTTATTGCTTTTGTTAAATGAGTTTTAACTGCATGGAGCGCCTCATGTGGTCTCAGGCTTTCCGCGAATATGGTGTCGTCAGCATAAAATATGACATGAGAGATGTTATTGGCGTTTTCGCCAGGGAAATCAGATAAGAAAATATTGAATAGTTTGGGACCAAGTATAGAGCCCTTCGGGACTCCTGATTTAACCTCTATCACATCTGAAATTTCGGTTTTAATTTGAGTAAATAGCTTTCTATTTTTCAAGAAGTCAACTATCATTTTTAGGAGTTCTACTGGGCACTTTAGCGAAAGTGATTTGTAGATTAGGCCTTTAGACCAGACATTGTCGATGGCTTCCTCAAGGTCAATAGCACAGGCAACTGTACATTTTTGCTGCCGGAGATTGTGAATGATGCATCCTGGAAATGTAACAGGGCGTGCTCTGCGGAATATGCACGTTCGAATTCAAATTGTGAATTTGAATTATGTTATTGTCTTCGTAGAAACTGTCCGGCTTGATCAAGAGGCATTTTTCAAGAATTTTACCAAAGTTAGATAGCATAGATACAGGTCTAAAATTTATAATATTATTTGACGTTTTGTCTTTTGCTATCGCTATTAATTTAGCTACTTTCCAAGTCTTGGGAAAGTATTCATTATTTAAACAGTTGTTAATATGTAACGTTATCCCCAACCTCAATGAGTTTGGAATGTACCGCCGTACAATTATTTAGCGATTCTGTCAACGAGGCAATGTGATGGTCAATTTCACCGTTGCTTAAATTTCGCTCTTCAGAGGGTAAAGACATTGATATTTCAGAGGCTTGGTTATTTCGAAAATTATTCCAATTGCTTTTTCTGAAGGTTCTAAATGTACATGGGTCCGATTTAAAAGGGTCCATCTTTTTAAAATTTAGACATCAAAGAGGCGTAAGGTTGAGTATTACAATTAAAGCTGTCAGAGTTCAAATCATCCAGGACTGATGAAGACACTAAGAAAAAGACTATGTGAGATGAGGATCTGGAAAATGTTGGCCCAGCATTTATAATTTGTAAATTTAGAAAAGGTCCGTTCATGAACCATGAATACAAGTGTATTCCGTTGAGATTTCTTTTCGAGTCTCCGCAGTATTCATGTCTGGCGTTGAAACCGTCACCAAAAATAGCTCCATTATATTGAAGCGATAACCAGTAAATGTTATCCAAGTCGTTTCTGATAGCATTACCTAGATTACAGGGAGTATAAATCGCTGCAAACAATAATTTTTTGCAGATTCCATCACGATCCACGTATGCTACTGAAAGAAAAGACGCTGAGGTTAATAGGAAATCAAGAAAAATTGTTTCAACTCTGATCCCCTTTTTGATTAGAATCGTTACAGCTCTGCCTTTATCATTCCTAAATATTTCATAATCATTAAAAATTGGTAAAAACAAAAATATCATAGTGGTCCCTGCTAAAGAATAGGTTGGGAACCACTGGTATACAATAACATGAATTCCAACGAAAAATTCATCGTCATTTTGAAGCTGCCTGAGATCTCAATCATGAAGAGCATTTCATAAGACACCATTGAAATTTCATCGATGAACAAAAACTTGATATCTTTGCAATCGATCGGTTAAATTGGGCAAAAGAGTATGAAATTCAACATATTTCATACGTTTCATCACAAACGGTGAACACCAAACGCTTCTTTTCGCTTTCCTTTCAACAAAACTCAATAAAATATCTTGTTCAAATTCCTCTTCAGGCATACCCGATTCGGAATCTAGGTCTAGTAATAATTAGTCGATACTGTACTCGCAAATTATATCTCTCTGACGGCTCAAATATAACTTATGGCATAAATTTACCGCCGCGTAAAGTGTGTAACGGGGTGAGCCAGCTCAGCTAAGCTATGTAACTACAGCGAGGCTGGCCCGCATAACTTAACTCAAATTCTCATTTCTCGGATAATTTCCAAAAAATTTGAATTTTTTCGTATATTTCCTTTTTTCAAATATATAATAAAAATGTTTTATCAAATTGACAACATTTAAAACAAGACTCACCAGTATCCATACGGCAATGTACTACTAGGCTTTCCTTTAAAGCATATGAATCATCCCACTCAAATGGTTTTTGTTCAGTATTCGACTCAGTGTTATTAGAAACGTTCATTGCAGTTTCTTCAGATTTTATGTGAGTTTCGTTGTGCAATGATAAATCTTCCATACTTAAAAAGCGTTCTTCGCAAACTGCATAACTATGATTGATTTGTCAAATTCATTCGATCTTCTTCAGTTATATCGGTTTTATCTAAGAATTCATGAATTTTTTCAATTTCATCTTCATCCTCTATAATTAGTTCTGGTTCTTGTTTAATTGTAATTTCTGTTAAAATAAATTCAGATTGATTTTCGTCAGTAAATAAACTAGTTTTCTTTTCCAAAATACTTCCTGCCATTTTTCTCAATCAATTTCTTCTAAGAAAAGAAAATTTTTAATCACAAATAAATTAGCCAAAAAGGATGGAGTTTCTTACCTAATTCAAATTTTTCAATTTATTTTGTTTATTTTCAATATTAATTATTTTAATTTTTGGTTCTAGGACCACGTTACTCTAGCCTTACTTGGCCAAAGCATTGCTTTATAACGCCAACTTTTTATCTTTAATTTTGTATTTTCCCAATTATAAGATAATTTTTCCTTCTCGTACAAATTGTATTATTTCTTCTAAATTCTTAGATATATTATTGACGAGAAAATCACTTAAGTTATTAAATTTACTTAATTCTTTAAAATGCTTTCTGATTTCAGTATGCTTTGTACAGTCAAAAAATATGTGTTTTAAAGTTTCCTGACATCCACAAATGTCACTTTTAATTTACTTAAGGTTACCTTCCCAAATGTATGGTTCACCATAATCCTATTTACTAATTTGATATCAATTGGTTTCATTTTGGATTTTATATACCATGGTGTCTTAACAGGTGTCTGCCAAATTTTTGCAAATTCCCTGCCTTTATTTTCTGCTGTCCTTTTATAATCTACAATCCATTCTTCTCATAGTATATCTTTTATCTGATTAAAAGCCTCTTTCACTGATAGATCTTCATTCACTAATACACCGGCTTTGGCATTCATATCACCTAATATTAGGATGTTGTTAAATCTCTGAATTTGGTGTTCAATATTATTTAGTTCTCTTTCTAAGTCATCATTCTTTGTACTGGGGTTAATATACATAATGATGATGGTGATATTAGTTGATAAATTTTTCGTTTTTACTGCCATAATTTCCAGGTTGGAGTCTACAGACATAGTTTCTACTTTAATTGCTTTATTATAAAATAGACCTATTCCTCCACCATTATTTCCTTCTCTAAAGTATTCTTTAAAATTGTAATTATTAATATTGTAACTTCTAATTTCATTTTTTTGCCATGTTTCATTTAAAATCATAATATCTAAATTATTTTTCCTAATAAACTGTTCTAGTAGTTCTAAGTTACCCTTTTTCTCTATACTTTGTATGTTATATTGACCTATCCGCATTGGGAATTATGTTAATCATATGGCAGTCATAATCCTCTGCCTGATTTTTTAAAAGAATGAATTCTTCAAATTGGTTTTCAGTTATTAGTCCCCTTGTTATATTATTTCTATTCATAAATAATTTTTGCACAAAATCCACCATCTTTTCAAGATTAGCTATTTTTTTCTTCAGTGCACTTATTTCCTTTTTTTCCTCCGTAGTGTTTATTATATTGTTTACCTTGTCCACCGAGGACACTACCACCTTTTTCATTAGTTTGATCTTCACTGCTTCACTAAAAGGACATAGTTTGTATAACACTCTGTTTGATTCTTGTTGGTTATCTCCGACTAGAATATTCAATTTCTGTTTCCTTTGTTCGCCAATTTTTGGAAAATCATTCTTATTCTCTTCAAAGCCCTTCTGATTATCACTAATAATATTTCTTAACCTTGTATTAGCTTCCATTCTAGATAAGTTTTCGATAATCATAATTTTTTTAATTAAAAACGCCTTTGTTTTCGCCGGACATTCCCTATCAGTGGCTTTGTGATTGTTCTTGCAATTAATACATTTGATTTCAATTGATTTACAGTCTTCATTTGGTCGATGTTTATTCGTACATTTCTCGCATGCTCTTTCTTTCTGTTTACAAAATTTCGCTATATGGTCAAATCTTAGACAATTTAAACATTGTCTTAACATCGGGATGAAATAGTCAACCCTATATTGCATATATAGGAGTTTAATATTCTTAGGAATAGCATTACCCCTAAAGTGTATCTTGACTCTATTTGTTGGAATAAAGTCGTCATCATTTTCGTTTAACATAAGTTTGTTTCGTTGCCATATTCTTTCGATTTTTAAAATCGGAATTGGAGATTCAATCTCCTCCATTAGTTCCTGTTCCGTCAGTTCCACAGGTATGTCAAAAATGATACCTGTTTTCGAAACAAAACGTCTCAAGATTATCGCTTTATATCCTTTATCCTCCAGAATCTTGTCTCTGACTAGATTATTTGCATCCTGTTTATCGCTGAAAGTAATTTTACATCTCCCATAACCAATCTTATCTACATTTATTATGTTTTTGATTGTTTTATCCTTTAATATTTTACATAATCTTAGCGGATTTATTCCTCTTCTTACATCCTCCTCATAAATTTCATCCACATAAATAATATAAGGAGCCACATTGTGTTCATCATAATAAAAATTTTCATACCTTTTTTCCGGGTTAGTATTACCTATATCCTTCACTAACGTTTTATCTTTTAAATTTTTCTCTATATTCAATGGTGTCATCATTTCGTTGTTATAATCCATTTTGAAACTGATTACTGATTGTGGTTTTTCCTCTTTTAAACTTAGGGCTAGAACCCCTTCCGCTTCTCGAACGCGACCTAGACTTCTCCATCATACTCCTTTTCCCCAGATAATGAAGAAAACGGCAAAAATAAAATTCTACGTTTTTCTGAAAAACAAAAATTTATGCAGCAAAAAGTCATCCGTACTCAACGGAGTTTCACAGCCAACTGAAGTTTTGTTTCATATCAATTCAAAAAAACAAGTCAAAAGAATTTCGAATGCCAAATATCAAATGTCAAATACTGTCTCGGAAATGGAACAAAAACAAAAGCTTTGCCGTATTTAAAATGGATGGGATTCAAATTGACAAATATTGCCGCACGGCGAATTCAATTAACGGAAAATTCAAATAACATGTCAGTTTAGTTTTCCGTGAATTAGGTTTACAAATATCTTGAAATATTTAAAAATAAAAATTAAATGATCCATTTGCAAAAAGTCTCGATGCTAATCCATTGGAGATTTTTACTCCTTTTATGTATGGTAAAAGGTGTCCCGGAATTCATGGAAGAAATAATTTTGATAGAAAACACAGATTTATAATTTAAAATTACAAATTTTGTATTGATTCATAAAGTATACAGTATAGGGTTATGTATGGGATAGCATGTCGGATAAATGGCTCCACGGCTTTACTGGCACATGCGCACTCGTTTGTTGTAGTGTTCTATGACCGTTTTGCATACCTGCATAAATGCGGCTGAATTTCGTTGACGAAGTGCTCAATTTCCTCCTTTAAGGCGTGAATGGTCGTATGCTTATTGGCATAAACTTTAGACTTTAAAAAAGCCCAAAGAAAAAACTCCAAAGGTGTTAAATGACAAGATCTGGGCGGCCAATTCTGATCACCAAAACGGGAAATTACACGACCGGGAAATGACCCATGCAATAATTGAATTGTTTCTCGGCATCGTCTTGCTGAAACCACATGTCATTCACATCCATGTCTTACAATTTAGGCACAAAAATCTGGATTATCATGTCGCGATAGCGCGAACTATTAACTGTTATTACCTAAGAAGCCACATTTTCCAATGATGCCTCCAGTCCAAAATCCGCACCAAACAGTGACATGTTGTGGCTGCATTCGTTTCTCAACAAACACTCTTAACCACAAATGCACAATTAACTAAGCTATCAAGATGAAACTGAGCCTCATCGCTGAAGTTGATTTTGTTCATCATTTTTAAAATATTGCTCAACAATGAAAACGCGTTCTTCTTTCGCGTGTAGTGCTCAATTTTTAATAATCCTGAACTGTCAGCTGTCATGCTGTCTTTTTTTTCATTGGCAGCACTTTATTGCACAAATGCCGCAAAATTTAAATCATTAATGAATTGTGGGAGACCCTGTATTAATAAATAGCGGAAATGGATGTTCTCTAGCAACTGAAAAATGCATTTTTCTTTATTAATATTGTATTCTCTATTCTCTCATTACAATTCTTTATTTAGTTGAAAGAAAAGGACAAGTGATGTCATAAAATGTTTGAAGATAAAAATTCAAAATGCCCGGCATGCGAAGTGCATATTCTGTGTATATTTTTGATTCATGGATTTTCACCAGTATGCGTCATCATATGCCTTTTAAGACTACCATTTTGGGTAAATGAACTATTACAGTGATCACATTTGAATGGTTTTTCACCAGTATGCGTTCTCATATGCTGTTTAAGATTACCACTTCCCGTACAAGAATGATTGCAGTGATCGCATTTGAATGGTTTTTCACCACTATGCGTCATCATATGCTGTTTAAGACTACCACTGTGCATAAATGAACTATTACAGTGATCACATTTGAATGGTTTTTCACCAGTATGCATTCTCATATTGGTTTTAAGATGACCCCTTTCCGTAAAAGAATGATTGCAGCGATCACATTTGAATGGTTTTTCACCGGTATACGTTCTAATATGGTTTTTAAGATTACCCCTTGCCGAAAAAGAATGATTGCAGTGATCGCATTTGAATGGTTTTTCACCAGTATGCGTCATCATATGCCTTTTAAGATTGCCACTTTGCATAAATGAACTATTACAGTAATCGCATTTGAATGGTTTCTCACCAGTATGCGTTCTCATATGGTTTTTAAGACTACACCTTTCAGTAAAAGAATGATTACAGTGATCGCATTTGAATGGCCTCTCACGAGTATGCGTCATCATATGCCTTTTAAGATTACCGCTTTCCCTAAAAGAATGATTGCAGTGATCGCATTTGGATGGTTTTTCACCAATATGCGTCATCATATGCCTTTTAAGACTACCATTTTCCGTAAAAGAATGTTTGCAGTGATCACATTTGAATGGTTTTTCACTAGTATGCGCCATCATATGGGTTTTAAGACTACCATTTTGCGTAAATGAACTATTACAGTAATCACATTTGAATGGTTTTTCACCAGTATGAGTTCTCATATGCTTTTTAAGATTACTACTTTGCGTAAATAAACTATTACAGTGATCACATTTGAATGGTTTTTCACCAGTATGCGTTCTCATATGCTGTTTAAGATCACTACTTTGCGTAAATAAACTATTACAGTGATCACATTTGAATGGTTTTTCACCAATATGCGTTCTCATATGATTTTTAAGACTACACCTTTCCGTAAAAGAATGATTGCAGTGATCGCATTTGAATGGCTTCTCACCAGTATGCGTCATCATATGCTGTTTAAGACAACCACTGTGCATAAATGAACTATTACAGTAATCGCATTTGAATGATTTTTCACCAGTATGCGTTCTCATATGCCTTTTAAGATTACCCCTTTCAGTAAAAGAATGATTGCAGTGATTGCATTTGAATAGTTTTTCACCAATATGCGTCATCATATGCTTTTTAAGATTAATACTTTGCGTAAATCGACGTTTCCAGTGATCACATTTGAATGGTTTTTCACCAGTATGCGTTCTCATATGCTTTTTAAAATCACCACTTCCCGTACAAGAATAATTGCAGTGATCGCATTTGAATGGTTTTTCACCAGTATGCGTCATCATATGCCTTCATGATATATGTCTACATGGAAATTCCTGCTTGGAGCTATTTAAAATCTCATCCACCGTAGTTGGGTAAAACTCAGTACATTCAGATTGCTCATGACTTTGAATGTGCAATGATAAAGTTTCGGTGCTTAAAAATCGTTCTTCACACGTTATACAAATGTGCCAAACCAAATTTAAGCGATCTTCTTGGGTTATATCGTCTTTGTGTAAATATTGACGAATTTTCTCAGTTTCAATTTCATCTTCGATTATTAATTCCGGTTCTTGTTTAATTGAAACTTCACAGCATTTTTCAACAAATGAAATAGTCCTGATTTCTGACAATTCTTCCATGATTTTTCCTATCAAAAAATATACTTTATTAAAAATGTTGTTTCTATCGTCTCGAAAGTTTAGTTTAAAATTACTTAAAACTAGGTAACAAAAGAAAAGGAAAACTAAGAGCACTACTTGAGCCCCCCCCCCCCGACTTGCAAAACATGTAAGAATATCAAAAATTAAAATTGGAGTTACCAACATCATTCTAGCATAATAGAATTAAAATTTTTTGTTTTTTCTTTATACTAAATATCACAATAGTTGCTTATTTGTACTATAAGTAAGTCAATAAGGCACATAACATGAAGTATGCTCATAAGCAACAAAAGAGCAAATCCTACTTTCAGACCAGATGTAACTGATACCCCCGAAATTAGTTCAGTTTTCTCCCATAAAAAGTGTATTAGCTAAACGTTTCTCATGTCAGTACCAAGTTGGCAGTCCCTATTTCTAAAGAAAGATGTTTTTAACTATGGGATTAGGGTGGTCTTTTAAACTATTGACCCTTTTTGAGGCTAGACGTAGGATATAGAAAATTAAAGGCGTTACTCTTGATTTAGTATATCGAGTGTTGCTAGGATGCCATTTTCCGCCCGGTCTTCTATATTTTGAAAGACAGTATCTGATTATTTCGCGTTCGAAAATCTGCAGTTCAGTTGCTACTTTTGGCGTTATAAACAGCCAAATTCCAAAAGCATAGACAACTGGTATTATCAAGGTTTTATACATTAGAAGTTTGGTTCTATGTTCCATATCCTGTGAGTTTAATAGTGGTCTCAGTATGACTGCTGCTTTTTTAGCTTCATTGAGCGGATATCTAGCATGCGGGTTATATTTTAGCCTGTGGTGAAATTTAACTCCTAGGTACTTTATCTCCGTTCGCAGGGGAATTGATCTACCTTCAATGTTCAGTCTTAACAGTTTGCTCTCCCGCATGGCTAGATGGTGACCCTTTCCACTAGCGTTACGGAAACAAATTAGTTCACACTTGTCTAGATTAATCTTTACACCCCAGTCATTATAAAACTTTATTGCTTTTGTTAAATGAGTTTTAACTGCATGGAGCGCCTCATGTGGTCTCAGGCTTTCCGCGAATATGGTGTCGTCAGCATAAAATATGACATGAGAGATGTTATTGGCGTTTTCGCCAGGGAAATCAGATAAGAAAATATTGAATAGTTTGGGACCAAGTATAGAGCCCTTCGGGACTCCTGATTTAACCTCTATCACATCTGAAATTTCGGTTTTAATTTGAGTAAATAGCTTTCTATTTTTCAAGAAGTCAACTATCATTTTTAGGAGTTCTACTGGGCACTATAGCGAAAGTGATTTGTAGATTAGGCCTTTAGACCAGACATTGTCGATGGCTTCCTCAAGGTCAATAGCACAGGCAACTGTACATTTTTGCTGCCGGAGATTGTGAATGATGCATCCTGGAAATGTAACAGGGCGTGCTCTGCGGAATATGCACGTTCGAATTCAAATTGTGAATTTGAATTATGTTATTGTCTTCGTAGAAACTGTCCGGCTTGATCAAGAGGCATTTTTCAAGAATTTTACCAAAGTTAGATAGCATAGATACAGGTCTAAAATTTATAATATTATTTGACGTTTTGTCTTTTGCTATCGCTATTAATTTAGCTACTTTCCAAGTCTTGGGAAAGTATTCATTATTTAAACAGTTGTTAATATGTAACGTTATCCCCAACCTCAATGAGTTTGGAATGTACCGCCGTACAATTATTTAGCGATTCTGTCAACGAGGCAATGTGATGGTCAATTTCACCGTTGCTTAAATTTCGCTCTTCAGAGGGTAAAGACATTGATATTTCAGAGGCTTGGTTATTTCGAAAATTATTCCAATTGCTTTTTCTGAAGGTTCTAAATGTACATGGGTCCGATTTAAAAGGGTCCATCTTTTTAAAATTTAGACATCAAAGAGGCGTAAGGTTGAGTATTACAATTAAAGCTGTCAGAGTTCAAATCATCCAGGACTGATGAAGACACTAAGAAAAAGACTATGTGAGATGAGGATCTGGAAAATGTTGGCCCAGCATTTATAATTTGTAAATTTAGAAAAGGTCCGTTCATGAACCATGAATACAAGTGTATTCCGTTGAGATTTCTTTTCGAGTCTCCGCAGTATTCATGTCTGGCGTTGAAACCGTCACCAAAAATAGCTCCATTATATTGAAGCGATAACCAGTAAATGTTATCCAAGTCGTTTCTGATAGCATTACCTAGATTACAGGGAGTATAAATCGCTGCAAACAATAATTTTTTGCAGATTCCATCACGATCCACGTATGCTACTGAAAGAAAAGACGCTGAGGTTAATAGGAAATCAAGAAAAATTGTTTCAACTCTGATCCCCTTTTTGATTAGAATCGTTACAGCTCTGCCTTTATCATTCCTAAATATTTCATAATCATTAAAAATTGGTAAAAACAAAAATATCATAGTGGTCCCTGCTAAAGAATAGGTTGGGAACCACTGGTATACAATAACATGAATTCCAACGAAAAATTCATCGTCATTTTGAAGCTGCCTGAGATCTCAATCATGAAGAGCATTTCATAAGACACCATTGAAATTTCATCGATGAACAAAAACTTGATATCTTTGCAATCGATCGGTTAAATTGGGCAAAAGAGTATGAAATTCAACATATTTCATACGTTTCATCACAAACGGTGAACACCAAACGCTTCTTTTCGCTTTCCTTTCAACAAAACTCAATAAAATATCTTGTTCAAATTCCTCTTCAGGCATACCCGATTCGGAATCTAGGTCTAGTAATAATTAGTCGATACTGTACTCGCAAATTATATCTCTCTGACGGCTCAAATATAACTTATGGCATAAATTTACCGCCGCGTAAAGTGTGTAACGGGGTGAGCCAGCTCAGCTAAGCTATGTAACTACAGCGAGGCTGGCCCGCATAACTTAACTCAAATTCTCATTTCTCGGATAATTTCCAAAAAATTTGAATTTTTTCGTATATTTCCTTTTTTCAAATATATAATAAAAATGTTTTATCAAATTGACAACATTTAAAACAAGACTCACCAGTATCCATACGGCAATGTACTACTAGGCTTTCCTTTAAAGCATATGAATCATCCCACTCAAATGGTTTTTGTTCAGTATTCGACTCAGTGTTATTAGAAACGTTCATTGCAGTTTCTTCAGATTTTATGTGAGTTTCGTTGTGCAATGATAAATCTTCCATACTTAAAAAGCGTTCTTCGCAAACTGCATAACTATGATTGATTTGTCAAATTCATTCGATCTTCTTCAGTTATATCGGTTTTATCTAAGAATTCATGAATTTTTTCAATTTCATCTTCATCCTCTATAATTAGTTCTGGTTCTTGTTTAATTGTAATTTCTGTTAAAATAAATTCAGATTGATTTTCGTCAGTAAATAAACTAGTTTTCTTTTCCAAAATACTTCCTGCCATTTTTCTCAATCAATTTCTTCTAAGAAAAGAAAATTTTTAATCACAAATAAATTAGCCAAAAAGGATGGAGTTTCTTACCTAATTCAAATTTTTCAATTTATTTTGTTTATTTTCAATATTAATTATTTTAATTTTTGGTTCTAGGACCACGTTACTCTAGCCTTACTTGGCCAAAGCATTGCTTTATAACGCCAACTTTTTATCTTTAATTTTGTATTTTCCCAATTATAAGATAATTTTTCCTTCTCGTACAAATTGTATTATTTCTTCTAAATTCTTAGATATATTATTGACGAGAAAATCACTTAAGTTATTAAATTTACTTAATTCTTTAAAATGCTTTCTGATTTCAGTATGCTTTGTACAGTCAAAAAATATGTGTTTTAAAGTTTCCTGACATCCACAAATGTCACTTTTAATTTACTTAAGGTTACCTTCCCAAATGTATGGTTCACCATAATCCTATTTACTAATTTGATATCAATTGGTTTCATTTTGGATTTTATATACCATGGTGTCTTAACAGGTGTCTGCCAAATTTTTGCAAATTCCCTGCCTTTATTTTCTGCTGTCCTTTTATAATCTACAATCCATTCTTCTCATAGTATATCTTTTATCTGATTAAAAGCCTCTTTCACTGATAGATCTTCATTCACTAATACACCGGCTTTGGCATTCATATCACCTAATATTAGGATGTTGTTAAATCTCTGAATTTGGTGTTCAATATTATTTAGTTCTCTTTCTAAGTCATCATTCTTTGTACTGGGGTTAATATACATAATGATGATGGTGATATTAGTTGATAAATTTTTCGTTTTTACTGCCATAATTTCCAGGTTGGAGTCTACAGACATAGTTTCTACTTTAATTGCTTTATTATAAAATAGACCTATTCCTCCACCATTATTTCCTTCTCTAAAGTATTCTTTAAAATTGTAATTATTAATATTGTAACTTCTAATTTCATTTTTTTGCCATGTTTCATTTAAAATCATAATATCTAAATTATTTTTCCTAATAAACTGTTCTAGTAGTTCTAAGTTACCCTTTTTCTCTATACTTTGTATGTTATATTGACCTATCCGCATTGGGAATTATGTTAATCATATGGCAGTCATAATCCTCTGCCTGATTTTTTAAAAGAATGAATTCTTCAAATTGGTTTTCAGTTATTAGTCCCCTTGTTATATTATTTCTATTCATAAATAATTTTTGCACAAAATCCACCATCTTTTCAAGATTAGCTATTTTTTTCTTCAGTGCACTTATTTCCTTTTTTTCCTCCGTAGTGTTTATTATATTGTTTACCTTGTCCACCAAGGACACTACCACCTTTTTCATTGGTTTGATCTTCACTGCTTCACTAAAAGGACATAGTTTGTATAACACTCTGTTTGATTCTTGTTGGTTATCTCTGACTAGAATATTCAATTTGTTTTTCCTTTTTTCGCCAATTTTTGGAAAATCATTCTTATTCTCTTCAAAGCCCTTCTGATTATCACTAATAATATTTCCTAACCTTGTATTAGCTTCCATTCTAGATAAGTTTTCGATAATCATAATGTTTTTAATTAAAAACGCCTTTGTTTTCGCCGGACATTCCCTATCAGTGGCTTTGTGATTGTTCTTGCAATTAATACATTTGATTTCAATTGATTTACAGTCTTCATTTGGTCGATGTTTATTCGTACATTTCTCGCATGCTCTTTCTTTCTGTTTACAAAATTTCGCTATATGGTCAAATCTTAGACAATTTAAACATTGTCTTAACATCGGGATGAAATAGTCAACCCTATATTGCATATATAGGAGTTTAATATTCTTAGGAATAGCATTACCCCTAAAGTGTATCTTGACTCTATTTGTTGGAATAAAGTCGTCATCATTTTCGTTTAACATAAGTTTGTTTCGTTGCCATATTCTTTCGATTTTTAAAATCGGAATTGGAGATTCAATCTCCTCCATTAGTTCCTGTTCCGTCAGTTCCACAGGTATGTCAAAAATGATACCTGTTTTCGAAACAAAACGTCTCAAGATTATCGCTTTATATCCTTTATCCTCCAGAATCTTGTCTCTGACTAGATTATTTGCATCCTGTTTATCGCTGAAAGTAATTTTACATCTCCCATAACCAATCTCATCTACATTATGTTTTTGATTGCTTTATCCTTTAATATTTTACATAATCTTAACGGATTTATTCCTCTTCTTACATCCTCCACATAAATTTCATCCACATAAATAATATAAGGAGCCACATTGTGTTCATCATAATAAAAATTTTCATACCTTTTTTCCGGGTTAGTATTACCTATATCCTATGTTTTGTCTTTTAAATTTTTCTCTATATTCAATGGTGTCATCATTTCGTTATTATAATCCATTTTGAAACTGATTACTGATTGTGGTTTTTCCTCTTTTAAACTTAGGGCTAGAACCCCTTCCGCTTCTCGAACGCGACCTAGACTTCTCCATCATACTCCTTTTCCCCAGATAATGAAGAAAACGGCAAAAATAAAATTCTACGTTTTTCTGAAAAACAAAAATTTATGCAGCAAAAAGTCATCCGTACTCAACGGAGTTTCACAGCCAACTGAAGTTTTGTTTCATATCAATTCAAAAAAACAAGTCAAAAGAATTTCGAATGCCAAATATCAAATGTCAAATACTGTCTCGGAAATGGAACAAAAACAAAAGCTTTGCCGTATTTAAAATGGATGGGATTCAAATTGACAAATATTGCCGCACGGCGAATTCAATTAACGGAAAATTCAAATAACATGTCAGTTTAGTTTTCCGTGAATTAGGTTTACAAATATCTTGAAATATTTAAAAATAAAAATTAAATGATCCATTTGCAAAAAGTCTCGATGCTAATCCATTGGAGATTTTTACTCCTTTTATGTATGGTAAAAGGTGTCCCGGAATTCATGGAAGAAATAATTTTGATAGAAAACACAGATTTATAATTTAAAATTACAAATTTTGTATTGATTCATAAAGTATACAGTATAGGGTTATGTATGGGATAGCATGTCGGATAAATGGCTCCACGGCTTTACTGGCACATGCGCACTCGTTTGTTGTAGTGTTCTATGACCGTTTTGCATACCTGCATAAATGCGGCTGAATTTCGTTGACGAAGTGCTCAATTTCCTCCTTTAAGGCGTGAATGGTCGTATGCTTATTGGCATAAACTTTAGACTTTAAAAAAGCCCAAAGAAAAAACTCCAAAGGCGTTAAATGACAAGATCTGGGCGGCCAATTCTGATCACCAAAACGGGAAATTACACGACCGGGAAATGACCCATGCAATAATTGAATTGTTTCTCGGCATCGTCTTGCTGAAACCACATGTCATTCACATCCATGTCTTACAATTTAGGCACAAAAATCTGGATTATCATGTCGCGATAGCGCGAACTATTAACTGTTATTACCTAAGAAGCCACATTTTCCAATGATGCCTCCAGTCCAAAATCCGCACCAAACAGTGACATGTTGTGGCTGCATTCGTTTCTCAACAAACACTCTTAACCACAAATGCACAATTAACTAAGCTATCAAGATGAAACTGAGCCTCATCGCTGAAGTTGATTTTGTTCATCATTTTTAAAATATTGCTCAACAATGAAAACGCGTTCTTCTTTCGCGTGTAGTGCTCAATTTTTAATAATCCTGAACTGTCAGCTGTCATGCTGTCTTTTTTTTCATTGGCAGCACTTTTTTGCACAAATGCCGCAAAATTTAAATCATTAATGAATTGTGGGACACCCTGTATTAATAAATAGCGGAAATGGATGTTCTCTAGCAACTGAAAAATGCATTTTTCTTTATTAATATTGTATTCTCTATTCTCTCATTACAATTCTTTATTTAGTTGAAAGAAAAGGACAAGTGATGTCATAAAATGTTTGAAGATAAAAATTCAAAATGCCCGGCATGCGAAGTGCATATTCTGTGTATATTTTTGATTCATGGATTTTCACCAGTATGCGTCATCATATGCCTTTTAAGACTACCATTTTGGGTAAATGAAGTATTACAGTGATCACATTTGAATGGTTTTTCACCAGTATGCGTTCTCATATGCTGTTTAAGATTACCACTTCCCGTACAAGAATGATTGCAGTGATCGCATTTGAATGGTTTTTCACCACTATGCGTCATCATATGCTGTTTAAGACTACCACTGTGCATAAATGAACTATTACAGTGATCACATTTGAATGGTTTTTCACCAGTATGCATTCTCATATTGGTTTTAAGATGACCCCTTTCCGTAAAAGAATGATTGCAGCGATCACATTTGAATGGTTTTTCACCGGTATACGTTCTAATATGGTTTTTAAGATTACCCCTTGCCGAAAAAGAATGATTGCAGTGATCGCATTTGAATGGTTTTTCACCAGTATGCGTCATCATATGCCTTTTAAGATTGCCACTTTGCATAAATGAACTATTACAGTAATCGCATTTGAATGGTTTCTCACCAGTATGCGTTCTCATATGGTTTTTAAGACTACACCTTTCAGTAAAAGAATGATTACAGTGATCGCATTTGAATGGCTTCTCACCAGTATGCGTCATCATATGCCTTTTAAGATTACCGCTTTCCCTAAAAGAATGATTGCAGTGATCGCATTTGGATGGTTTTTCACCAATATGCGTCATCATATGCCTTTTAAGACTACCATTTTCCGTAAAAGAATGTTTGCAGTGATCACATTTGAATGGTTTTTCACTAGTATGCGCCATCATATGGGTTTTAAGACTACCATTTTGCGTAAATGAACTATTACAGTAATCACATTTGAATGGTTTTTCACCAGTATGAGTTCTCATATGCTTTTTAAGATTACTACTTTGCGTAAATAAACTATTACAGTGATCACATTTGAATGGTTTTTCACCAGTATGCGTTCTCATATGCTGTTTAAGATCACTACTTTGCGTAAATAAACTATTACAGTGATCACATTTGAATGGTTTTTCACCAATATGCGTTCTCATATGATTTTTAAGACTACACCTTTCCGTAAAAGAATGATTGCAGTGATCGCATTTGAATGGCTTCTCACCAGTATGCGTCATCATATGCTGTTTAAGACAACCACTGTGCATAAATGAACTATTACAGTAATCGCATTTGAATGATTTTTCACCAGTATGCGTTCTCATATGCCTTTTAAGATTACCCCTTTCAGTAAAAGAATGATTGCAGTGATTGCATTTGAATAGTTTTTCACCAATATGCGTCATCATATGCTTTTTAAGATTAATACTTTGCGTAAATCGACGTTTCCAGTGATCACATTTGAATGGTTTTTCACCAGTATGCGTTCTCATATGCTTTTTAAAATCACCACTTCCCGTACAAGAATAATTGCAGTGATCGCATTTGAATGGTTTTTCACCAGTATGCGTCATCATATGCCTTCATGATATATGTCTACATGGAAATTCCTGCTTGGAGCTATTTAAAATCTCATCCACCGTAGTTGGGTAAAACTCAGTACATTCAGATTGCTCATGACTTTGAATGTGCAATGATAAAGTTTCGGTGCTTAAAAATCGTTCTTCACACGTTATACAAATGTGCCAAACCAAATTTAAGCGATCTTCTTGGGTTATATCGTCTTTGTGTAAATATTGACGAATTTTCTCAGTTTCAATTTCATCTTCGATTATTAATTCCGGTTCTTGTTTAATTGAAACTTCTGTTAAAGTTAACTCCGGTGATTAATTTTCTTCACAGCATTTTTCAACAAATGAAATAGTCATGATTTCTGACAATTCTTCCATGATTTTTCCTATCAAAAAATATACTTTATTAAAAATGTTGTTTCTATCGTCTCGAAAGTTTAGTTTAAAATTACTTAAAACTAGGTAACAAAAGAAAGGGGAAACGAAGAGCGCTACTTGAGCCCCCCCCCGGATTACAAAAACATGTAAGAATATCAAAAATTAAAATTGGAGTTACCAACATCATTCTAGCATAATAGAATTAAAATTTTTTGTTTTTTCTTTATACTAAATATCACAATAGTTGCTTATTTGTACTATAAGTAAGTCAATAAGGCACATAACATGAAGTATGCTCATAAGCAACAAAAGAGCAAATCCTACTTTCAGACCAGATGTAACTGATATCCCCGAAATTAGTTCAGTTTTCTCCCATAAAAAGTGTATTAGCTAAACGTTTCTCATGTCATTACAATATGGTTGCTAAGAAGCGCTACAAACATTTGAATTAAAACTTTCTCCTACTCCTGCTCGTTTTATTTGCCACTTACCCTGCTCGTTCGAACATTTAAACACTTATGTTGATCAAGATTAAAATCATTACTTGATTTCATTTATATTATCACTAACTTTGATTTATCAGTAACCACGTATAAAGAACTGAAGAGGTTCACGTGCTATCCTCTGTAAACTTCCGAAGAAGTTCTTGTGTAAAATTCCAATGTATGCATTTCAGTTCCCGAGAGGCTCATTAAATCGGCACAGCTCTTGTTGATGATGCTTATCGGAGATGCATAGTATTGAGTACCAAGTTGGCAGTCCCTATTTCTAAGAAAGATGTTTTTAACTATGGGATTAGGGTGGTATTTTAAACTATTGACCCTTTTTGAGGCTAGACGTAGCATATAGAAAATTAAAGGCGTTACTCTTGATTTAGTATATCGAGTGTTGTTAGGATGCCATTTTCCGCCCGGTCTTCTATATTTTGAAAGACAGTATCTGATTATTTCGCGTTCGAAAATCTGCAGTTCAGTTGCTACTTTTGGCGTTATAAACAGCCAAATTCCGAAAGCATAGACAACTGGTATTATCAAGGTTTTATACATTAGAAGTTTGGTTCTACGTTCCATATCCTGTGAGTTTAATAGTGGTCTCAGTATGACTGCTGCTTTTTTAGCTTCATTGAGCGGATATCTAGCATGCGGGTTATATTTTAGCCTGTGGTGAAATTTAACTCCTAGGTACTTTATCTCCGTTCGCAGGGGAATTGATCTACCTTCAATGTTCAGTCTTAATAGTTTGCTCTCCCGCACGGCTAGATGGTGACCCATTCCACTAGAGTTACGGAAACAAATTAGTTCACACTTGTCTAGATTAATCTTTACACCCCAGTCATTATAAAACTTTATTGCTTTTGTTAAATGAGTTTTAACTGCATGGAGCGCCTCATGTGGTCTCAGGCTTTCCGCGAATACGGTGTCGTCAGCATAAAATATGACATGAGAGATGTTATTGGCGTTTTCGCCAGGGAAATCAGATAAGAAAATATTGAATAGTTTGGGACCAAGTATAGAGCCCTTCGGGACTCCTGATTTAACCTCTATCACATCTGAAATTTCGGTTTTAATTTGAGTAAATAGCTTTCTATTTTTCAAGAAGTCAACTATCATTTTTAGGAGTTCTACTGGGCACTATAGCGAAAGTGATTTGTAGATTAGGCCTTTAGACCAGACATTGTCGATGGCTTCCTCAAGGTCTATAGCACAGGCAACTGTACATTTTTGCTGCCGGAGATTGTGAATGATGCATCCTGGAAATGCAACAGGGCGTGCTCTGCGGAATATGCACGTTCGAATCCAAATTGTGAATTTGAATTATGTTATTGTCTTCGCAGAAACTGTCCGGCTTGATCAAGAGGCATTTTTCAAGAATTTTACCAAAGTTAGATAGCATAGATACAGGTCTAAAATTTTTAATATTATTTGACGTTTTGTCTTTTGCTATCGCTATTAATTTAGCCACTTTCCAAGTCTTGGGAAAGTATCCATTATTTAAACAGTTGTTAATATGTAACGTTGTCCCCAAACCTCAATGAGTTTGGAATGTACCGCCGTACAATTATTCAGCGATTCTGTCAACGAGGAAATGTGATGGTCAATTTCACCGTTGCTTAAATTTCGCTCTTCAGAGGGTAGGTAGGTAGGTAGAGTAGGGGTACTACGTACAGCACCAGGCACCTTAATGGGCCCATTGTGATCCCTACGAGACCAGGAGTTACCCTGGGGGAACCTATTCCTCTTCAAAGCATTTAACTTTCCTACAGAACTTCATTAGACTTCCCTTGTCGGTCGCCTGAAGCATTCCTAAATTCCCGAAGAAATGGTTGACCAAATAGTTGTTACGAGCTCGAGAGAGAGCTGCGCACTCGCATAAAATGTGCTTGATGTCTTCAGCCACCCCTATGTCTCCACAATAACGGCAGAGGTCGGTCTGCACCAAGCCCAGTCTTTTAGCGTGCTTCCTCAACAGACAGTGTCCCGTCAGTATTCCAATAATCGTTCGTAGACGATTCCGTTTCCAGTCTATTAAGAGCCTCGACTTTTTCTGATTCATTTTCGGCCACAAACTTTTTGACACTTCGTGCCCACTAAGATTGTGCCATCGTGTGTTGGCTTCCCCGAAAATTTTGTCCTTGATACGTGCTTTAAACGCCGAGAAGGAAGGCAGTACGTCAGTGATTTCGTGTTCTGAATCGTCTGCACATTCCTTTGCCAGCATGTCTGCCGATTCGTTTCCCTCGATTCCGCAATGGGCTGGAACCCAGCATAATCTAACATTATTCTGAACGCATAGTGTCTTCAATACCTTGCGACAGCTACTGACTATTCCCGAGTTAACAGCTACCGAACTAAGCGCGTTCATGGCTGCCTTGCTGTCTGAGTAGATCGAGATATCCCTGGAGGATATCTTCTCCAGACTAGATGTTTCTGCAGCCTTTTGAATTGCCAATATCTCCGCCTGGAAGACGTTGCAATCCAGTGGAAGTCGGAAAGATTTCGCTATGCTGAGATCTTCCGAGAATATCCCCGAGCCTACGCCGTACTCTGTTTTAGATCCGTCTGTATAAATGGCGATTTCGCCTTTGATAGGAACCTTATTGTCATACCAATCTGTTTTTTCCGAGTATAACATCCTGTAAGGGGTATCAAAGTCCAATATTTCCAATATGGTGTCTGTTGCCGCCTTGGCACCGCCACCTAAGGTCCAGTTTAGGATCTTACCATGACCTTTATCCTGTCTCTTGAGAAACCCATGGTTTCTCAGCCTCAGAGCACTGTTACCCGCCGCTTGTTTAATGAACAAGTCGATCGGCAACAAATGCAAAATCGTTTCCAGAGCTGCCGTTGGTGTTGTTCGAAGCGCCCCTGTCGCACCAATACAAGCAGACCGTTGAACCCTAGTGAGTTTCCCTTGCATATGTTTTTTGTTGGTGGCCTCCCACCAAACCAGTGCCCCATAGGTTAGAATTGGCCTCGCCACCGCGGTATAAAGCCAGAGCATTATACTAGGATTTAGCGCCCAATTTCTACCTACAGCCCTCCTGCATACATACAGAGCATTGTAAGCTTTCTTTACTCTGTTTTCTGTATTGATTCCCCATGCTAGCTTTTTGTCCAGCCAGAGTCCTAGGAATTTGACCTCCTCAGATATATTCACGGTGACTCCATCAAGCTTTGGCAGTCTGAACTGGGGTACCTTGTACATTCTGGTGAAGAGTACCAATTCCGTCTTGCCCGGATTGATGTTAAGACCGTTGCAACCGGCCCATTTGCTGAGCCTGTTGAGAGCTGTTTCCAATAGTTCGCTAATGGTGTCCAGAAATTTACCTCTAGCAATTAGTGCAAGATCATCAGCGTATGCTACCACTGAGATCCCACCATTGCCGAGTTTCTTAAGAATATCGTCAACTACTAAAATCCAGAGGAATGGAGATAGTACTCCTCCCTGAGGTGTTCCTCTGGATACTCTCATCGTTGCTTCACTGTCCCCGTAGGCCGCATTTATATATCTACAGTGCAGCAGCATGTTGATCCAATCAGTAATTCCCCCTTCCACATTTGCGTCTTCTAGTGCGCATATGATGGCTTCCCTTTTGACGTTGTTGAACGCCCCTTCAATGTCCAGGAAAGCTACAAGAGCACATTCCTTATTGCCGATGCTATCCTCTATCTTACTAATGACTTCGTGCAAAGCCGTTTCCGTACTCTTATGTTTGAGGTATGCATGTTGGGAGTGCGAAAGAGCCCCTCCGCATACCTCTCTAATATGAGTATTGACCAATCTTTCCAATATCTTCAGGAGAAAGGAAGATAGGCTGATAGGTCTGAAGTCCTTAACCAGTGTATGACTGATTTTTCCTGCCTTTGGTATGAAGATTACCTTAGTTTCTCTCCACATCCTAGGCACATATGCCATTCGTAGACAACTTCTGAAAATTGTCTGAAGCCATCTTTTTGCAGCTTCTGGTGCTTTTTGTACCATTATTGGTCTGATGCCATCAGGTCCTGGGGATTTGTATGGCATGAAAGATTCGACTGCCCAAGTGAGCTTATTCCCACTTGTGATGGAGTCGATCTTCCGCCAGCTGAGTTTCCGCACTGCCGGAAGTTCCTCTTCTTCTTCCCGTTCCACGCTTCCTGGAAAGTGAGCGGCTATAAGCGATTCTAAAGCCTCTCGACTGTCTTCCACCCATGATCCGTCCCCCCTTTTGATAAAGCTGGGGACGTTGTCCTCCTTTGAGAGTATCTTCCTTAGTCTTGAAGCTTCGCTAGTTTCCGTGATGTCCTCGCAATACGTTCTCCACGAAAGTCTTTTAGCCTTTCTGATGACGTATTTGAATTCCCTTTTATTTGCCTTGTACAGTTCCCAGTCTTCTCCAAGGTTACTCCACCTTGCTTTGTTGTAGAGTTTCCCGACATTCTTTCTCATGACCGTAATATCTTTGTTCCACCAGATAGGTTTCTGCCTTCTGGGTGGTCTAGATATTGGGCACGATTTTTCGAAAGCTTTAATTACTTCATTGCTGAGGTAATTAACTGCTCTGTCCACACTATTTCTGCACTTCAATGATCTAGGAGGCTCCTTGAGCCTATTACTCAGTGAGTGCGCAAAGCCTTCCCAGTCTGTTTTTCTAGGGTTCCTAAAGGGTGCTCTCTTGTCTATTCGAGCCTTAACCTCGAACAAGATCCATTTGTGATCAGAGAGGGAGGGCTCCTGCGAGACCCTCCATCTTCCTATTTCAAATTGGGAAGTGTTAGTTAATGTAATATCTAAAACTTCCTGCCTATTTTTAATTACAAAGGTTGGGTCATTCCCTACGTTACAGATTACTAGATTGGATGATATAATAAAATCAAGTAGCAACATACCTCTTTCATTGGTGTCCTTACTTCCCCATTGTGTGTGGTGAGCGTTGGCATCACACCCGATAACCAACTACCACGTGTTCCGTGCAACTAGCTGCCTTAAATTTCCTGGTGGTAGATCCGCCATCTGTCCATCGTAGGGTAGATATGCCGAAACCAGACACAAAGGTTTCCCTTTCTGCTGATTCCAATCGCATACCACTACTGTAACATCCTCAGAGCTGTATTTTCCAAAAGAAAAGCTTTAACTGTATTCTTCAATAGGATACAAGTTCTGACTTTCCCTTCCGATTTTTTGTAGAAAAGAGTAAAGTCTCTTACCTTTAGTCCTGATAATTGTTTCCTGTTGTTGATCCGGGGTTCCTGGAATAAAGCCGCTGTGATATTCTGCCTAGAGAGTAGTTCTGCTAGCCAGGCAGTAGCCGTTCTACTGTGATGGAGGTTGATTTGTACCACCTCCATCACAGGTTACCGGCTCCTCTTCTTCGATTCCTTTAGTGTGGGCAGGTGGTTTTATCATCACCCTGCCCAAACTGTATCTTACCATCCCTTTACACTTCTCCAGATAGGGAAGTGATTCACGGCTGAGTGATAGAAGGTAATTCTGTCCGTGTTCACTCTGGGGTCCCACCTTCAGCACCTTCCATCTCTCAGCCTTCATCTCCCTATTCTGATTTCTTAGTAAGGCTAAGAACCTATCCCGGGTGGTGTAGGGCTTGGAAACCCACACCCAGGCCTTCGGTATTACGTATTTGTGAAGGTCCTTCACAGCTACTGCTGTGATTTTGGCACCTTCCCAAATACCGCCAAGACCGCCAACGGATTCTTTAAAGAATTTTGCCGAGGCATCATTCGCACTCTTCAGAGGGTAAAGACATTGATATTTCAGAGGCTTGGTTATTTCGAAAATTATTCCAATTGCTTTTTCTGAAGGATCTAAATGTACATGGGTCCGATTTAAAAGGGTCCATCTTTTTAAAATTTAGACATCAAAGAGGCGTAAGGTTGAGTATTACAATTAAAGCTGTCAGAGTTCAAATCATCCAGGACTGATGAAGACACTAAGAAAAAGACTATGTGAGATGAGGATCTGGAAAATGTTGGCCCAGCATTTATAATTTGTAAATTTAGAAAAGGTCCGTTCATGAACCATGAATACAAGTGTATTCCGTTGAGATTTCTTTTCGAGTCTCCGCAGTATTCATGTCTGGCGTTGAAACCGTCACCAAAAATAGCTCCATTATATTGAAGCGATAACCAGTAAATGTTATCCAAGTCGTTTCTGATAGCATTACCTAGATTACAGGGAGTATAAATCGCTGCAAACAATAATTTTTTGCAGATTCCATCACGATCCACGTATGCTACTGAAAGAAAAGACGCTGAGGTTAATAGGAAATCAAGAAAAATTGTTTCAACTCTGATCCCCTTTTTGATTAGAATCGTTACAGCTCTGCCTTTATCATTCCTAAATATTTCATAATCATTAAAAATTGGTAAAAACAAAAATATCATAGTGGTCCCTGCTAAAGAATAGGTTGGGAACCACTGGTATACAATAACATGAATTCCAACGAAAAATTCATCGTCATTTTGAAGCTGCCTGAGATCTCAATCATGAAGAGCATTTCATAAGACACCATTGAAATTTCATCGATGAACAAAAACTTGATATCTTTGCAATCGATCGGTTAAATTGGGCAAAAGAGTATGAAATTCGACATTTTTCATACGTTTCATCACAAATGGTTAACACCAAACGCTTCTTTTCGCTTTCCTTTCAACAAAACTCAATAAAAAATTTTGTTCAAATTCCTCTTCAGGCATACCTGATTCGGAATCTAGGTCTAGTAATAATTAGTCGATACTGTACTCGCAAATTACATCTTTCTGACGACTTAAATATAACTTATGGCATGAATTTACCGCCGCGTAAAGTGTGTAACGGGGTGAGCCAGCTCAGCTAAGCTATGTAACTACAGCGAGGCTGGCCCGCATAACTTAACTCAAGTGTAATTTCCAATAAATTTGAATTTTTTCGTATATTTCCTTTTTTTAAATATATAATAAAAATGTTTTATCAAACTGACAACATTTAAAACAAGACTCACCAGTATCCATACGGCAATGTACTACTAGGCTTTCCTTTAAAGCATATGAATCATCCCACTCAAATGGTTTTTGTTCAGTATTCGACTCAGTGTTATTAGAAACGTTCATTGCAGTTTCTTCAGATTTTATGTGAGTTTCGTTGTGCAATGATAAATCTTCCATACTTAAAAAGCGTTCTTCGCAAATTGCACAACTATGCCAAATCAAATTCATTCGATCTTCTTCAGTTATATCGGTTTTATCTAAGAATTCATAAATTTTTTCAATTTCATCTTCATCCTCTATAATTAGTTCTGGTTCTTGTTTAATTGCAATTTCTGTTAAAATAAATTCCGATTGATTTTCGTCAGTAAATAAAATAGTTTCCGTTTCCAAAATACTTCCTGCCATTTTTCTCAATCAATTTCTTCTAAGAAAAGAAAATTTTTAATCACAAATAAATTAACCAAAAAGGATGGAGTTTCTTACCTAATTCAAATATTTCAATTTATTTTGTTTATTTTCAATATTATATATTTTAATTTTTGGTTCTAGGACCACGTTACTATAGCCTTACTTGGCCAAAGCACTGCTTTATAACGCCAACTTTTTATCTTTAATTTTGTATTTTCCCAATTATAAGATAATTTTTCCTTCTCGTACAAATTGTATTATTTCTTCTAAATTCTTAGATATATTATTGACGAGAAAATCACTTAAGTTATTAAATTTACTTAATTCTTTAAAATGCTTTCTGATTTCAGTATGCTTTGTACAGTCAAAAAATATGTGTTTTAAAGTTTTCTGAATCCACAAATGTCACTTTTAATTTACTTAAGGCTACCTTCCCAAATGTATGGTTCACCATAATCCTATTTATTAATTTGATATCAATTGGTTTCATTTTGGAATTTATATACCATGGTGTCTTAACAGGTGTCTGCCAAATTTTTGCAAATTCCCTGCCTTTATTTTCTGCTGTCCTTTTATAATCTACAATCCATTCTTCCCATAGTATATCTTTTATCTGATTAAAAGCCTCTTTCATTGATAGATCTTCATTCACTAATACACCGTCTTCCACCGCTTCCTGTATAATCTTATTCCACCATTTATTTGGATAAAATTTTTTATAGTTCTCCTTTATTGTTATAGTGCTTGATGAGATTGTAATGAACCGCGTAAATCTCATATCATATAAAATTTAAAAAGATAACTACGTATGATATGAGATCGTTTAAAAAATACTTGTTCATTACTTTCTTCGAAATATTTGGAAAACATGACTCGTATATCATATATTAATTGTAAACAATATAATGATATACGGGAATTACTCCATGGGAAAAACTCGAAGCATGAATATTTCATAAGTGTTTCATATAAATTATAAAAATGCATTGTAAACACATTTCTGATTTGTATGAAACACTCATGATAATCGATTTCCATGAACATGAAAAAACCAATCTATGATTTGTTTTTTTATGTTCAAAGACGAAAATGCTTATGTTGATTTTCTTTCTAAATAAAAATCGCAGGGAAAAATCAAGTGCAATGACACTTGAAAAACCCAATAATTTAAAATTACGATAACGAATTTTAAATTATGCTGCGTATTCGAAATGATGTTTTTTTTCCAAAAGTCAATAAGAGGACAATTTCAATAAAATAATTTATGATGACGTTAGAGAAATTGACCACTTATTGACTAATAAAATATATTGAGTTATTTCGAAATATGACAGGAAATTTAGTCTAACCACTTTGGGATCAATAAATCCAAATGCTGACTATAATAAACTGTCCTTCGAAATAGCTATGATCAGGGAAAAATTCCCTATAAAAGTAGCGATCAGTTTCAAAGTAAGTCAGTCGATAATTAATATTATACCAATTACGATCTTGAACGTAGGACCAAGCCAAAATGTTCTAGTGTGAGGCTGCACTAGACGTTCAAGAAAAGAATAAGGTTTAATAGAACAAAAGTATTAAAAATAAAGAAAGAATTAAATTAATAAAACAGAGTTTTTATTTTTAAAAAGTGTTATAACGCGAGTGCTAGTACCGCTTAAATGAAGTGATATTACGGCAATAATTTAGCCGATTTAGGTACAAACAGCCGGCGTACAACAAGATATTATTCCTCAATTCCGTTTCAATGCATTTCATGTCCGAATTCAAATTCATCAGACTGTTTTTTTGTTTTAGTTTATTATACGAAACAAAATTCCTGAAAGTGCTTTCAGCAATTGTTTCCACCTCCATAATTATGAGATAGTGCTTGCTGGCAGTTATTTTGTGTTTATCAACTCTCCAAGAAATATTATTGATAATGTTAGTCATTGCTATGTCAAGAATTGATTTGGTATTATTAATCTCGAAAGTAAAATCTCCTGTATTTAGGCATCTGCAAAAATTGTTTAACATGAATTGATGCACACCCATGCCCTGGCTTTGGCATTCATATCACCTAATATTAGGATGTTGTTAAATCTCTGAATTTGGTGTTCAATATTATTCAGTTCTATTTCTAAGTCATCATTCTTTGTACTGGGGTTAATATACATAATGATGATGGTGATATTAGTTGATAAATTTTTCATTTTTACTGCCATAATTTCCAGGTTGGAGTCTACAGATATAGTTTCTACTTTAATTGCCTTATTATAAAATAGACCTATTCCTCCACCGTTATTTTCTTCTCTAAAGCATCCTTTAAAATTGTAATTATTAATATTGTAACTTCTAATTTCATTTATTTGCCATGTTTCATTTAAAATCATAATATCTAAATTATTTTTCCTAATAAACAGTTCTAGTAGTTCTAAGTTACCCTTTTTCTCTATACTTTGTATGTTATATTGACCTATCCGCATTGGGAATTATGTTAATCATATGGCAGTCATAATCCTCTGCCTGATTTTTTAAAAGTTTGAATTCTTGAAATTGGTTTTCTGTTATTAGTCCCCTTGTTATATTATTTCTATTCATAAATAATTTTTGCACAAAATCCACCATCTTTTCAAGATTACGTATTTTTTTCTTCAGTGCACTTATTTCCTTTTTTTTCCTCCGTAGTGTTTATTATATTGTTTACCTTGTCCACCGAGGACACTACCACCTTTTTCATTAGTTTGATCTTCACTGCTTCACTAAAAGGACATAGTTTGTATAACACTCTTTTTGATTCTTGTTGGTTATCTGTGACTAGAATATTCAATTTGTTTTTCCTTTTTTCGCCAATTTTTGGAAAATCATTCTTATTGTCTTCAAAGCCCTTCTGATTATCACTAATAATATTTCCTAACCTTGTATTAGCTTTCATTCTAGATAAGTTTTCGATAATCATAATTTCTTTAATTAAAAACGCCTTTGTTTTCGCCGGATATTCCCTATCAGTGGCTTTGTGATTGTTCTTGCAATTAATACATTTGATTACAATTGATTTACAGTCTTCATTTGGTCGATGTTTATTCGTACATTTCTCGCATGCTCTTTCTTTCTGTTTACAAAATTTCGCTATATGGTCAAATCTTAGACAATTTAAACATTGTCTTAACATCGGGATGAAATAGTCAACCCTATATTGCATATATAGGAGTTGAATATTCTTAGGAATAGCATTACCCCTAAAGTGTATCTTGACTCCCTTTGTTGAAATAAAGTCGTCATCATTTTCGTTTAACTTCAGTTTGTTTGATTGCCATATTCTTTCGACTTTTAAAATCGGAATTGGAGATTCAATCTCCTCCATTAGTTCCTGTTCCGTCAGTTCCACAGGTATGTCAAAAATGAAACAAAATGTCTCAAGATTATCGCTTTATATCCTTTATCCTCTAGAATCTTGTCTCTGACTAGATTATTTGCATCCTGTTTATCGCTGAAAGTAATTTTACATCTCCCATAACCAATCTCATCTACATTATGTTTTTGATTGCTTTATCCTTTAATATTTTACATAATCTTAGCGGATTTATTCCTCTTCTTACATCCTCCACATAAATTTCATCCACATAAATAATATAAGGAGCCACATTGTGTTCATCATAATAAAAATTTTCATACCTTTTTTCCGGGTTAGTATTACCTATATCCTATGTTTTGTCTTTTAAATTTTTCTCTATATTCAATGGTGTCATCATTTCGTTATTATAATCCATTTTGAAACTGATTGTTGATTGTGGTTTTTCCTCTTTTAAACTTAGGGCTAGAACCCCTTCCGCTTCTCGAACGCGACCTAGACTTCTCCATCATACTCCTTTTCCCCAGATAATGAAGAAAACGGCAAAAATAAAATTCTACATTTTTCTGAAAAACAAAAATTTATGCAGCAAAAAGTCATCCGTACTCAACGGAGTTTCACAGCCAACTGAAGTTTTTGTTTTATATCAATTCAAAAAAACAAGTCAAAGGAATTTCGAATGCCAAATGTCAAATACTGTCTCGGAAATGGAACAAAAACAAAAGCTTTGCCGTATTTAAAATGGATGGGATTTACATTGACAAATATTGCCGTACGGCGAATTCAGTTAACGGAAAATTCAAATAACACGTCAGTTAAGTTTTGTTATGGTACACCCTGTACCAAGAAATCGTTTCCGACCAAAAAGCGGTTATCGAACCCAACATTTTGAAACTCAATTTTTAATAAAAATGCGTAAATAATCATTTCAATTTATTAAACATATTTCGAAATATAAACAATTTCGAAATATGTTAATAAAATTATTATTTCGTTTCGACATAAATTTCCTATGTCGAAATACATAAAAAAAATGTATACTAACAAATTTTAGTATAACGATATTTGAATTCACTTTTTTGTTCTTATGCGATATCAAAAAAATTTGCGTACGCGAACACTTTTTTTAAATAATTATTTTTCTTCCAAGAATAATTATTTTTTGTCAATTACGCGAAAGTAACTAATATCGGTCAAAGTACGATGAATTTAAAGTACTTTGACAAATTTTTTATTTTTTAAATTTCTTGATCGATTTGATATCAATTATCGATCAGTTGTTTTTTGGTTTTCCCGACGCGTTTAGCTTCTTTAAAAATTTAATTGACCGGTCGCAGCGATTTAAGAGAAAAAGTATTAAGTTATTCTTCTTGTTAGTTTTTTTTTGTTTTTTGAAACAAACGTTTTTTTTTTATTAAAAGTCGGGCGGAAGAAAAGTTTTATTTTTTTGGTCGGAACCAATTTTTGTAGTGTTTAACGTTTAATAAAGAAATTAAACAAGGAAAAGGAATTTTGAAAAATTCTAAAGAAAGAAAGTTTTGTTTTTTTGTATAAAGTTGAAGTAAATTCCGAAAAGTATTTAACGTTTCTAAAGAAAGAAAGTTTTGTTTTTTTTGTATAAAGTTGAAGTAAATTCCGAAAAGTATTTAACGTTTCTAAAGAAAGAAAGTTTTGTTTTTTTTGTATAAAGCTGAAGTAAATTCCGAAAATGTTTAACGTTTAATAAAGAAATTAAACAAGGAAAAGGAATTTTGAAAATTCTAAAGAAAGAGAGTTTTGTTTTTTTTGTATAAAGTTGAAGTAAATTCCGAAAAGTATTTAACGTTTCTAAAGAAAGAAAGTTTTGTTTTTTTTGTATAAAGTTGAAGTAAATTCCGAAAATGTTTAACGTTTAATAAAGAAATTAAACAAGGAAAAGCAATTTTGAAAATTCTAAAGAAAGAGAGTTTTGTTTTTTTGTATAAAGTTGAAGTAGATTCCGAAAAGTATTTAACGTTTCTAAAGAAAGAAAGTTTTGTTTTTTTTTTGTATAAAGTTGAAGTAAATTCCGAAAAGTGTTTAACGTTTAATAAAGAAATTAAACAAGGAAAAGGAATTTTGAAAATTCTAAAGAAAGAGAGTTTTGTTTTTTTGTATAAAGCTGAAGTAGATTCCGAAAAGTATTTAACGTTTCTAAAGAAAGAAAGTTTTGTTTTTTTTTGTATAAAGTTGAAGTAAATTCCGAAAAGTGTTTAACGTTTAATAAAGAAATTAAACAAGGAAAAGGAATTTTGAAAATTCTAAAGAAAGAGAGTTTTGTTTTTTTTGTATAAAGTTGAAGTAAATTCCGAAAAGTGTTTAACGTTTAATAAAGAAATTAAACAAGGAAAAGGAATTTTGAAAATTCTAAAGAAAGAGAGTTTTGTTTTTTGTATAAAGTTGAAGTAGATTCCGAAAAGTGTTTAGCATTAAATAAAGAGTTTAAAAAAAAAAAGAAAAAAGTGGGTAAGCGTTTTAATTTTTACTTTATATTAAAATTGCATCGTGTTTCCGGCATTTCCGACCCCCGGAGACAAAAATTCCATATAAAATAAAAGTTTCCCAGAGTCGTCCTGGGAAGGATCAGGTCGTCCTTTTTGCTCCATAACATCTGGCGCAGCTGGTAGGATCTGAGTTGCTAAGCATTAAAAATCTCAGATCCCCGAATCTAAAAATAAGACAGTTGTGGCAAATTGACGAATGATTCAACCAGATTTGACTTCGGAAACACCTAACGAGGTGCACGAACTGACTTTTGAGGAGCAAATAAACGAGTTCTCCTTCGACAACACCAGTCCAGTTTTTGGATCACCAACAACGCTCGAACCTGGGCGCACCAGAAGCGGACGTATATTTCCCGCTCCAAATTTACCACACCATTTTGCACGATCAACACCAAAATCTCCAACTACCAACGATTTACCAGAGAATATAAGCCCTAGGAAACACTTGTTAAAAAAACAACTAGATTTTAAGGCCGATATAATTTTACATAGTGAATTAAAAGAAACTAAAATGTCCATAGATTGCAACAAAGTGTCTCAATTCGTTTTTAATTCAATCCCTTTACTTCACGCGGAACTCGGACCAAATTTAGCGTCGGAAGTAAAAGTTTTGCTAAGTGCTGTCAAACAATCCATGACATACTTAGTAAGGATGAACAACCCATACTTGTTTCTTTGCTACCCACACGATTTCGTGGACGTGCCGCATCCCTTTTAGATAATATATCGGTATCCGATTTAACAACCTTTTTAGATACTTTAATTTCTAAATTAGTTTCCAAAAGACCTTACGCCACCCTGATACACGAATTACAGAATTCAAAGCAATTACCTGGCGAAACTCTTACAGGTTTCGCGGGGCGCATGAAATCACTTTTAAAAGAATGCATCAATCAGGCTATTCAGAGGCATCCAAACCATTATGCTTCTGTACTAAAAGACTTAGAAGAAACCGCAATGTTCACTTTCCAAGCAGGAATATTAAATTCTAACCACCGTCTTTTCTTTCTGCATGAGAAATACGAAAATTTTGAGGCTTTAACGAGTAAAGCAGAATTTCTTGAGTCAGCAGAAAGACAATTTGCTTTCAATCCTCCAATCTCAATCAATTCAACGACACAAAACGGACAACCCACTTCACACATGTTCTACCCCACACAGGAAGAACCGAAATTAACCGATCCCAATTTCAACCCATACTCTAACAATTTCAACAACAATAATTTCAACAACGATAGAAACTACAATAACAACAACAACAATGCTAGGTTTTATAATAATTTTAACAGAGGAACGAACAATTTTAACAATAACAGAAATAATAATAACACATATCGAAACAACAACAACAACAACTACAACAACAACAACACTAACAACACCAACTACAACAACAACAACAACAACAACAATAATACCAACAATAATAATAGGAACAACAATTACAATAATACAAATAACAACAACAATCGAAATAGTAATTTCAACAACAGCAATAGAGGCCAAGCCAACAATAATTACAATAACTACAACAATTACAACACAAATAATAGAAACCGACCAAACAATAATAATAACAGTTACAACAACTACAATAACCACAACCAAAACTACTCCAACAACGAAAATAATCATTACAATAACTGCAACACCAATTTTGGAAACAATAACAATAGGTTCGTCGGAAGGATTAACAACAACATAGTTTTGAAGAAGGGAATAACAATAACAATTCCAACAACTCACCGAGAAACAATGACTCCTACAATAATCCCCACAACCAAAACCCATCGAACCCCCGACCACCATGCGGATTTTGCAATCGTTTTGGGCATACGTATAATGAATGCCGTACGCGTATGAATACACCATATTGTAGTCGATACCGAATACATGGGCATACGAACAACAATTATAATTCTCAAACGTTACCGACCCCAACAAAATGAATTAACATGATATCTAACGAACCAAATGATAATAGGGAACTCGACGACCCATATCGCAGTCATGTAAATTTCATGTGGTGGAAAAAACTACTCCAATTCCAGGAGATGGAATTTTAGGGTTCGATTTCCTTTCTCGTAATTGCAATATTGAAGGCCCAAATAAACGTTTAACTTTTCCCGAAATTAGGATTGATGAAGATAACTTCGGAATTCCATTTTTAAAAAGTACGCCCCTAGATTCCATGGATAAGGTCCATATAGATGTCACCAACGAACAGGTGGAAACACCTGAATCAGAGGTTAAAATTGTAAGTGGCTCATGGAACGGACAAACTTTAACGAATCAAGCACAGGACGAGACGGAGTATGAAGTGGAGACTCAGAGAGCAATTCATATTCCGCCCCACTCCCGAAGACTGATTCAAATAAAAGTGGATTTCAAACAAGATAGACTCTGCTTGTCGAAAGAACTAAGTGAAGGAGTATACCTTGGAAGTTGTTTAGTTAGGCCTGATAACGGAAAAATAACGCTTTGTGTACTCAATACCAAAATGAAACGAACGAAAATCGCCCCTTTTAATTTCAGCACACGTCCCCTTAACTATTACGAAATATACAATTTAGAACAAGAAACAGAAGAACCATCGCCTGAAGAGAACGTACAATATTTATTCAACCTAAATCAAAACTCTATACACAATGATAGAATAGAAGAACTTATGAAAAATATACGATTAGATGAAAACGCAACTATTGAAGAGAAAAACTCTATATTAAAAAAAATGTGCAAAGAATACAACGACATTTTTTATTTACCAAATGACAAATTGACTCACACACTTTCTTACGAACACACAATCCCCGTAAAACAAGACCATGCACCCATAAACCAAAAGATGTATCGCCTACCCGAAAAACAACGCGAAATTATCCAAGAACAGGTAAAAGAAATGCTTGACAATGAAATAATTACTCCAAGCAAAAGTCCATGGAATTCCCCGTTACTAGTGGTACCCAAAAAGAATGGCCCCGACGGAGAAAAGCGATGGAGAGTAGTAGTAGATTTTAGAAAATTGAACGAAATTACAATCGGTGATGCCTTTCCCCTGCCTCGAATTGAAGATATTTTAGACCAACTTGGTCATTCCAGATATTTCACCACACTAGATCTCGCTAGTGGATATCATCAAGTGTTAGTAAACCAAGAAGATAGAGCTAAAACTGCTTTTAGCACACCTTTCGGACATTATGACTTTTTAAGGATGCCGTTCGGACTAACTGGAGCCCCGGCTACTTTTCAACGTCTTATGAACCACGTATTGTCAGGTTTACAAGGTTTTTTATGTTTTGTGTACATTGACGATATCGTCATATACGGAAAAAATTTACTCGATCATAACCTAAAATTGGACGCAATTTTTTCAAGATTGAGAACACATAACCTAAAATTACAACCTGAAAAATGCAATTTTCTTAGGAAAGAAATTGTCTATTTAGGACACTAATGCACGCCCAAAGGTGCTCTACCTGACCCCTCAAAAATAATTTGTGTGCAAAATTTCCCAGTTCCCAAAACCATTCGTCAAGTCCAATCATTTTTGGGTTTGGCAAATTATTATCGCAAATTCATACCTAATTTTTCAAAGGTTGCGGAACCTCTAAACAAACTTTTACGCAAAAATAATAAATTTAAATGGACCGAAATTTGCGAATCTGCATTCCAAAATTTAAAAAACACTCTAATATCACCCCCATTACTTATATACCCCGATTTCGCTCAAGCTTTCAACTTAACAACTGATGCCAGTAATGAAGCTATTGGAGCAGTTCTTTCTTAAGGCGAAGTAGGAAAAGATAAACCAATTGCATACGCTAGCCGCTCATTAAATAAAGCAGAACGAAATTATTCCACAATTGAAAAGGAATTACTAGCTATTGTATGGGCAATCAAAAATTTTCGTTGCTATCTTTATGGTAGAAAATTTACTGTTTATACTGATCATAAACCTTTGAAAGGAGTTTTTAACGTGAAAGATCCGACAAGTCGTTTGGTGCGTTTCCACCATAAACTTTCGGAATACGATTATCAAATCGAGTACAAAGCAGGAAAATATAACACGAATGCTGATGCCCTTAGTCGCATTCCACCCCTTGAATCAGGATCTATATTAGAAGAAATGACCCCGAAACAAACAATTATTGAAGAACTTGAAAATTTAGATACCATTAATTTAGAACAACAAATAAACAATTTAGAAAATACAAACGGATGGAATTCACTACTACGCGAAATTGAAACAATTTCAAAAACTAAAATCAAAGAAGACGGATTTACGACAAAAGAGGCCCTCAAACTTTCTAACAAACCACTAAACAGATACGAAGACGTATTACCATACGATCATTGCCGAATAAAATTACTTAACGAAAAAATGACTATATAAATGCAAACTTAGTGAAAATAAGCAAACTTGACACAACGTACATTTTAACGCAAGGACCTCTATTGGAAACAGTAGACGATTTCTGGTTAATGATTTGGCAAAACAATTGCAAAATAATAGTAATGTTAACGAGATTAATAGAACAAAATACAATTAAGTGTCATAAGTATTGGCCAAAACAAACGGGAGACAAACATATAATACCCCTAACAAAAATCGGTTTCACCATCGTATACTTGACACTAACGGAACAAACACATTTTACTAAACGAATCTTCCGACTTACAGAAATTTCAACAAAAAAATATCGCGACGTAACTCAATTTCAATTTAATACATGGCCCGATACAGGAACCCCTTCCACTGCAAAAGAATTTTTGAAATTTTACCAAGAATTTAAACATTATCAAACACATGAATGCGAAAATGAACCTTTATTAATACATTGCAGTGCTGGAATCGGACGAACAGGCACATTTTGTCTAATCGATATTTGCCTCACTTTAATTGCTACAAAAAATGGAAACAAAAAGACGATACCCCAAATATTATTAGAAATGCGCGAAAAAAGGAAGGGTTTAGTTCAAACTGCCGAACAATTAAAATTTGCATACTTAACCATTTTAGAAGGACAAAAATTTCTCTCAAAAATCACCCCAAATTCTACAAGTAATAATATAGCATCGGTAGAACTCAACTCAAGCCAAATTAATGTTGTAACCAGAAGTCACACTAAAACCCAACAAAACGAGCAAATGAATGAGGTGGAACTTCCCCAAAAACCCACAAATATACTGGAAATAGCACCAACAAATATCGACCCGATTGACGAACCCATAAGAATAGATTTAAAGGACCCTACAGAAATTGAACCATCAGACACAGAATCTAACGCATCATACGAAACATCAGAATCCGAAACAGAAGATCAAATCGAAATTTTAACGGACCCGCGTGATATTCAAACATTGCTAAAAGCACATCATGACTCCCCTTTAGGAGGGCATGCCGGTATTCAAAAAACGTTTAATCGTATCCGAAAAAACTACCGTTGGAAAAATATGTTGCAAGATATAAGCAAGTACATAAATAAGTGCATTAAGTGCCAACGCAATAAAAAGGGAAGAGGATTGAAAATGCCAATGAAGATTACTGATACGGCTACTCGACCTTTCGAAAAGATTTACTTAGATATTGTTGGACCACTGCCGACATCACAACATGGCAATAAGTATATTTTAACTTTTCAAGACGATTTGACAAAAATCCTGGATTGTTTTGCTATACCTAATGCCGAGACGACCACAGTGGCCGATTGCTTCTACAGGAATATCGTGTTAAAATACTTAGTCATACCGGATAAGCTAATAACCGACCAAGGTTCGAATTTCACCAGCGATTTGTTTAAACGTATATGCAAATTATTACACATCAAAAAAGTACAAACTACTGCTTACCACCCCCAATCAAATGGATCACTAGAACGCACTCACGGACCACAATGGTCGACGACAATATTGACACATGGGACCAGTACCTTTCGGAAGCCGCGCTTGTACACAATCACACACCACATAGCGGAAGTAAATTTACACCAATTCATGCTTTGTATGGTTACCATCGCGCTCTACCCACAAACCTCACGAAAAAACCAGATCCCATATACAATTTTGATGATTATTGTAATACTATCAAATATAAATTACAAAAAATTCACACCAGTATGAAGGAAAATCTCATGAAAGCTAAGGAAAAATCGAAAGAGTATTATGACAAAAATTCAAAGACAGTAAAATTCCACGTAGGAGATACAGTACTATTGAGGAACGCAGCAAGGAAACACAAATTATCAGCAGTATGGAATGGCCCTTTTCTAGTGCGAAAAGTTCATGATGACCTAAATACTTCCATACAAATCGGAAAGAAAATGCGAAGAGTCCATAACAACCGATTAAAAAAATTTTAACTACACCCTGTCTAAAAACTTAAAAAAAAAAAAACTTTACCACACCTATTTATTAAACGCAAAAGTCCAAAATAATGTAAAGTACCCACGAAAATATTTCTTTTTTATTCTGTTAACGACAATTCAAAAAAAAAATGTTTCACACCCAACCATAAGCATAGAGAAAGCATATTCTTTACATATGATATTTCAAAATTAGGTCAAGTTCAAGTTCACCCATTTTTTTTTGCCAAATGGTAAACATTGAACATGTTTTATACCTACGTCCACGAATAAAACCTGAGGAGATCTCAAAGTAAATTAAATATATTTATATATATATATTATATATTATTATATATATATCTAATATATAATCATTGCGGAACAACTTGCAGTAAAATACCAAACATGAAACTAAAGAAAAGAAATATGAAACCACCAAATTTTTTTTTTTTTTTCCTCACGTAGTTTATGTACAGTCCTACAAAGACGAAGGGAAAACGTCTTTTAACATTTTGAATGCAAAATCTTCATAAGAATAATTTTCCAAACTTAATCTTTGTTGGAATATGGAAAAACTCCCCGTAGAAATCCTAAGGAATTACAGATGAAAATAATGGACAAACAAACAACAAAAAGTAAGGGCCACAACTAAAAAGAAGAACAAATAATAACGCCAAAAGATATAAATTTTGAACAATTTATTGAAATAAAAAAAAAATAAAACAAAAACAATTTAACAGTAGAAAATGAACACTGTCAGCTCTCGGCTCCCGTCCGAAGCGATAAACGCAACCTCAACCCCGGACGGAAGGAACCACTCCCCAGGTCCAACACATTCTGCTCCACCAAAGGAGACCGCCGCATCAATCGCCAACGTCATCTTAATGAACTAAAAGGAAAAGAAAAATTTATTTTTAGTAAAGAAAAAAAAAAAGGAGGGGGAAAATAAACTTACGTGTCCCCGAATAGCAAAGACACAATGATGGGGTTGGATGCCCACATCAAGAGTGACGTCACAATTGGGAGAAGACCCAATTGTGACCGGGCTGTTGAAAAACCAACGATCACCGTTCCACTCATCGAAAAGCGCAATTTTTTTTGAACTCATCTCAGCAAGATCAAGACTAAAACTACATAAAAATAAAATCTATAGAATCGCCAATACGCGAGTACCACCCACAATGTGCAACAAAGTATCCACGAAAAATACAGTAGCACCTCGCCAAACACGAAAATTTTTTTTTTTGCAATATACTCCAATATTCTCTAAATTTTAATTTTGTTTTTTTTTATTATTATTAGAAAGAAAAAAGAAAGAGGGAGAAACAAACATGAAGCTGCTAGTATTATTGTCAATATGTGTGAACTACTCGTACACCCAAATCCAAATACAACCCCTAAACAACACGGGAATTTTATTTGAACCGGTAGGAAATGCCGTAATATACCAAACAACGTGGAATATTTATACAAGAATGGGACTGTATCAGGAGGACGAAACATTAAACTTCCTTACACTCTGTGACACCAAAATTAGAGACCTCTGTACTATGTCTGGAGCAATGTCTAACGCTTCTTGTTCATATTGGCATGCAGAATTTCAAAAACTATCACATAAAATAAAAATACAAATAGAAGCGGTTAACTATTTCAACATCAACCGGCGAACAAAACGAGCATGGTTCAACATCGTCGGAACGGGAATGAAACATTTATTTGGTACAATAACCGAGGACGACGCGGAAGAAATTAACAATAGAATTAAGACTTTAGAGGAACATGATTCCGAAAATATACATCTTATCCAAAAGCAAACAACAATAGTACAATCTTCTTTTGATAAGTTACACAAAGTAATTACTAACATAACGCTCCAACAAGAATCTTTAGAACAACGATTCGAACTTTTTACTAATAAATTACAAACAGAAATTCGTAACTTAAAACAGGAATTTCAAATACTGCACATACGAACGGAAATAAATGAAATCCTAATATTCACACTACATTTAATACAACAAGTATATAATCATTTAAACGAACAGTTTTCAATCCTATCCTCCCTTCAACAACGCAAACTTCACCCCTCAATCATTTCGGCGGAAGCATTAATAAAAATCCAAACGGAAATAGCGAATGATACTAATGCATTACATCTGGATTTTCCCACTTTGAACCAAATGATAAGGGTCGACGCGGAACATTTGCGAAACGGTATTCTAGTACGCATATCTTTTCCTCTACCTGCCAAAGAAATATATTCATTGAACAAAATATACTTGTTCCCAACTGCAATAAATCAATCAAATTTTGCAATTTTGAAAACAAAAACTGAATATATCCTAAATAACACCAAAAAGGGTTACTCTGTCGAATTAACCACAAACGAATTTAGGCAAACATGCCAAGAAATACTGGTAAACTATTTCATCCCTTTGTATATTTGTAAAATCACTCAACCACGCCAGGTGGGCCCACTCAACATTAAGTGCCTACCAAATTTGCTACTCAAACAACGACCTCAAGTAGCAGACTGTATCTATCACGTGTTGAAGAATATACCAGATATTGTTACCAAACTAGTAAGAAAGAACACATGGTTATTCTCTTTCCGCCAAACACGTATATTTTCGATGGAATGTCCTGAAGAAAACTCCCATCGCACATTAAACGGAAGCGGAATTATCACACTAGAGACAAATTGTGTGTACCTGTTAGGAAACCAGGAAATTCCTTTCGAAGGGAACAAAGATTCTGATTTACCGATTCCCCAACCCGAATATGTACAATTGCCGAAATTCATTTTAGCACAAACACCAGTAACCGAGAAAACCACGGCAGATGAAATTCTATTCAAATCTCACCATTCTTTTAACACTGATCTGCAAGAAGCAAGTAAATCATTAGAAGATTTCAATCAGGAGTTACTAAATGTGGAAAAAGAGCGGAAAACAAAGAATCATGAAATAATCACGTATACAAATAGTAGTGTCGCCGGAATATCTATCTTTATTCTGATTCTATTAATCATTTATTATATACGAAATAAAAGGATACCCAAACCGCCAAAACAAAACACGGCAACGGTAATCGCTCTGAATACCCTTTATCCACCGAGTAGTACGCGACCAAGTACAGAACCATCTACACGACAAACTTTAAACACCCCCCCGATAGTTCAAAAATCAGAAACAGAACTTCAAATTACTCAACCTAAACTCATGACTATACCACCACCACCGCCCCCGCAAATTCAGATAGGAAAAGTAAAACAAATCTGTGACACTCTTAACAAGAAACAGAGGGTACGAAAATCTATGGAAAGCCTCGGTTAAACACTAGGTTCAATAGTAGAGTGCATTTTTTTTTCCCTTCCAAATTTTTTTTCATATATATCCATGCACGTAAAGTATTCCTTAAACAAAAAATTTTCAAAAAAGTAATGCGAGATATTAACAAACAATTCCGAAAGTAAGGAATTCTTATAGGTAATCCGACCCATGCAAAATAAAATACAGATAATAATCCTATCTGAATTAAAAACGAATAGAAATACTTTGTTGTTTACTAAATATAATTACAGTATTTAGTATGGTAAGAAATCAAGATGTAAAAATGGTAAAACATATCATTCCTTTTTTATCAAAATTGTAATAGTATAAAAAATTTTTGTGACTTTTGAACAAACAATTTTTGTAAGTTTGTTTAAAAGCCGACAAAGAATTTTTTTTCAGTAACGGGAAGGTATGTTATGGTACACCCTGTACCAAGAAATCGTTTCCGACCAAAAAGCGGTTATCGAACCCAACATTTTGAAACTCAATTTTTAATAAAAATGCGTAAATAATCATTTCAATTTATTAAACATATTTCGAAATATAAACAATTTCGAAATATGTTAATAAAATTATTATTTCGTTTCGACATAAATTTCCTATGTCGAAATACATAAAAAAAAATGTATACTAACAAATTTTAGTATAACGATATTTGAATTCACTTTTTTGTTCTTATGCGATATTAAAAAAATTTGCGTACGCGAACACTTTTTTTTCAATAATTATTTTTCTTCCAAGAATAATTATTTTTTTTTGTCAATTACGCGAAAATAACTAATATCGGTCAAAGTACGATGAACTCAAAGTACTTTGACAAATTTTTTATTTTTTAAATTTCTTGTTCGATTTGATATCAATTATCGATCAGTTGTTTTTTGGTTTTCCCGACGCGTTTAGCTTCTTTAAAAATTTAATTGACCGGTCGCAGCGATTTAAGAGAAAAAGTATTAAGTTATTCTTCTTGTTAGTTTTTTTTTGTTTTTTGAAACAAACGTTTTTTTTTTATTAAAAGTCGGGCGGAAGAAAAGTTTTATTTTTTTGATCGGAACCAATTTTTGTAGTGTTTAACGTTTAATAAAGAAATTAAACAAGGAAAAGGAATTTTGAAAAATTCTAAAGAAAGAAAGTTTTGTTTTTTTGTATAAAGTTGAAGTAAATTCCGAAAAGTATTTAACGTTTCTAAAGAAAGAAAGTTTTGTTTTTTTTGTATAAAGTTGAAGTAAATTCCGAAAAGTATTTAACGTTTCTAAAGAAAGAAAGTTTTGTTTTTTTCTGTATAAAGTTGAAGTAAATTCCGAAAAGTGTTTAACGTTTAATAAAGAAATTAAACAAGGAAAAGGAATTTTGAAAATTCTAAAGAAAGAGAGTTTTGTTTTTTTGTATAAAGTTGAAGTAGATTCCGAAAAGTATTTAACGTTTCTAAAGAAAGAAAGTTTTGTTTTTTTTGTATAAAGTTGAAGTAAATTCCGAAAAGTGTTTAACGTTTAATAAAGAAATTAAACAAGGAAAAGGAATTTTGAAAATTCTAAAGAAAGAGAGTTTTCTTTTTTTGTATAAAGTTGAAGTAGATTCCGAAAAGTATTTAACGTTTCTAAAGAAAGAAAGTTTTGTTTTTTTTTTGTATAAAGTTGAAGTAAATTCCGAAAAGTGTTTAACGTTTAATAAAGAAATTAAACAAGGAAAAGGAATTTTGAAAATTCTAAAGAAAGAGAGTTTTGTTTTTTTGTATAAAGTTGAAGTAGATTCCGAAAAGTATTTAACGTTTCTAAAGAAAGAAAGTTTTGTTTTTTTTTGTATAAAGTTGAAGTAAATTCCGAAAAGTGTTTAACGTTTAATAAAGAAATTAAACAAGGAAAAGGAATTTTGAAAATTCTAAAGAAAGAGAGTTTTGTTTTTTTTTGTATAAAGTTGAAGTAAATTCCGAAAAGTGTTTAACGTTTAATAAAGAAATTAAACAAGGAAAAGGAATTTTGAAAATTCTAAAGAAAGAGAGTTTTGTTTTTTGTATAAAGTTGAAGTAGATTCCGAAAAGTGTTTAGCATTTAATAAAGAGTTTAAAAAAAAAAAAGAAAAAAGTGGGTAAGCGTTTTAATTTTTACTTTATATTAAAATTGCATCGTGTTTCCGGCATTTCCGACCCCCGGAGACAAAAATTCCATATAAAATAAAAGCTTCCCAGAGTCGTCCTGCGAAGGATCAGGTCGTCCTTTTTGCTCCACAACAGTTTTCCGTGAATTATGTTTACAAATATCTTGAAATATTTAAAAATAAAAATTAAATGATCCATTTGCAAAAAAAGGAAGTGTGCTTTTGACCACACTGTAGAAGTGAAATAGAAGCTTTTTTTATGGTTGCAGTATTTGAATATTAATCTGTTTTTATTATCGGCGGCTCATGTAAAGATACAATGGGTTTGTATTAACTTAAGTAGGATGTATATGTTTTCGAGTGTAAATTTGGAAGTTGCCTTGTAAAGCATACACTAACTTTTTTGTCGACATAATATGAAAGAAAAACAACATTTATATCAGATAACATCTAGTTCTATTCAGTTTCCATTTGTGTGGACTCATATAATGACAGAATAGGTTTGGGGTAACTGAAGTATGATATGAAAATTTTTGATTGAAAATTCTCAAGATATCTCGTGAAGACTGCATCGAGGGTAGTTCCTGAGTTTGTAGTGGCTTCTGTGGGTTCGTTGTTCATCCTTAGATGAAATGCGTCTTCCAAAAACGCAATCAACGGTTTTGCTTGCTCTGATGCAAAATTTGCGTTGAAGTCTCCGCTGAGTACCATCGGAATTTTGTCTGAATCTGATTGCAGGAGTGCAGCACCTTGAACCGTGTACGGGAGTAGTATTTGGTGGATGAATTTAATGATGTTAATTGTTTGATTCGGTGAAATGTAAATAACAACCATCATAATAGTTTTTTTGTCCTCCGTTATGCATTGAGCAGCACATAATTCCCCGATGGCAGTGTTGTTGATATTGAAAATTTGGGTTTGATCAAACTGTAAGTCCATATTGGGTGTGAGAATGTTTGAAGTGTCATTAACGTTGTGATAAACCGCAACTCCTCCCGCTCTAACATTGGAACGTTTGAAATGGACAACGCAATTGAAGTTAGGGACATCAATATTAGCGTCATTGCTTAGCCAAGTCTCCGATAGAAGCAAGACAGAAGCCCGTTGAACAACAGCGCCGGTGAGATCAGCGGCGTGAGCACGTATACTCTGACAGTTGAAAGAGAATATCGATAATCCTCTTCTGCTGGTGATAAAGTCTATCATCAATGTATCAATTGTCTGTAGTCGATTAAGAGATAACCTGCGAAGTTCATCTTGCAAAGCGACCATTGATGTCGCAGCGCGTCGCCCGTGATGAAACGTAGAGTCATGCTGCCGCGATACGATGTACAGTCCTTGGATATTTGCCACTCTTGATAAAGCCACGTATAGTAGCTGTTGCGAATGTGTTTTATCATACTCATATACTATCTCATTGAACGTGCCTCCCTGTGATTTATGTATAGTAATTGCACAAGCTGACACTAAAGGGAAATGATTTCGTTTCGCAAGTATAGTTTTGTTGTGGTTGAGCGAAATAGTCGATGTCCTTCGATTAATTGGAACAGCGGTATGACTGATGTTATTGGCCTTAATGTATGCAGCTGCTTTTTTCTGATTTTGTTGCCCGTTTTTGGCGAGTTCTGAAACTCTAGCCACGCACGTATAACATCACCATCTTCATTGCGTTCTATGTGAATTAACTTTCCCATTGCACCATTCGCCAACCCATCAGATACGTCGATATTTGTTGTAATAATATATGATTTATTAATTACAAATATAACTTCATATGGTAATCCGGCAGTATCTATTACAGACATTTTATGTAATTTTTGCTTGACGAAGGTTTGCTGTTCGGCGTTATGACAACCAATGTAGACGTCAGTTGCTGTAGAAGTAATTTTGTCAATTGCATTGTTTAACAGTGTGTTGTTGTACTCTGTGACGGAGTTGTTTGTTAAAAATAGACGTATTCCATGCGGACATTGTTGATCAGCTCCTTCTTTGGTAAAGAATCGCGCTTCGATGATTTGCAATTCTTGATTGTCCAGTACTGTGCCATTTCCAATTTTAGTTAGTATAGAGGCGAAGGATCATTGGACTGCCTCATTACTTGAATCAATTCATAAAATTTTAATCCCCGCCATAAAATTGGACCCACCAACCGCTGTTTTATCTGCTTGTAGATTGGTGTAGCTCGTACAGGTGGCAGTTGGCGTAGGTCACCAATTAAAATGATATCCAGTCCCCCAAAGTTTGTTTCAAAATTGCCAGTGATTTGTTTAAGCCTGGAGTCGATTTTGGACAAGAGTTCAGCACTTATCATACTAATCTCATCAATAATTAAGACTTGCACATATTTGAAAAGTGTCCTATATTGCTGAGCAACTTCAATCGACAGCGGAAGTAGTTTGGAAAGTGATATCTTCAATGCAGTGTGAACAGTGGTTCCGTCTATGGCCACAGCAGCTTTTCCAGTGGACGCGCAAGTTATGTATGCATTACAGTAGGAATCATTGTTAGTGAATCGATTATAAATTTCCATGAGAAGTTGGATGACAAAAGTTTTACCACATCCAGCTGGTCCCGTGAAGAATATTTGTAGCGGTGATCGATTTGTGGACAAGATGTTTGAGATAACGTGGAGCAGAAGTCCTTGTTGTTTTTCGTTTGTTTTTCTCATTAGTTGACAGAATTCTTCATGTGGCCTAACATTCTCCTTCTTCTTTGCAATTGCACCCAGCTTATTCAATGTTGCAAACAGAAGGTCACTGTTAACGTCGGAATGTGGATTGTTGTACAAGTGTTCGAAGGGATTAGGTTCTGGATGTCGATTGACTACGTGTGGTGTGTCTTGGTCGCCCGTATTTCCATCTTCGCGACACAATTGTCGGTAAATCTCGATTGTTTTCTCGATATCCAAGTTTGATTGAAAGTCTTTGCATCGTTGTAAAATTATGTCTTGATTATCGTTATAAATGCCTATGAACTTCATATCAGCTAGAATGTCTCGTTCTTCATTTCTAAATGAAATATGTAAAGTCACCATTTCGCGTTTGTAGTCATTGCCATATCATAATTCCGATACCGAATTATACGCGGATATTTGCGTTCATTGTAAGTCCCCTCGTTAGTTTTCGTATATTTCGAAACAAACTGTGCCAGTGTGAGATTTACCATGTCTTGAGGTCTTCGTTCGTATTTATCAAACCAATTGTCTTTCCAAATATTAGTCGAATCGTCGCCACCATCTATTTCATGTAACTCTGCTTGAGTTTTTCTGATTCGTTGTCGTTCTATAGGCCAAACCGTCGGAATGTAAACTGCAACGACCGAACTTTTCGATATAGGCTCACGTAATAAGTACCACGCTGCTTCTTGACTAGTCATTTCGACACAGTTGAGCATGTCCACACTCATTTTCCTTGTAATTTCAACGATGTCGAACTCTGGATGTTCGTCCATAATTTCTATAATTTGTCGCTGCAAATTACTGATACCCCTGTTTGTTTTATTAACATACTCCACAACGTAAGCTGCACAGGAGTATTCTTCAGTTATAAATTGGATGTCCATGTTGGACTTTACAACATTGAGTAGGAAAGGATTAAAAGGATTGTGCCACTTTTCTGTCGGTGTACGTTTGTAGAATACTCTTGGTCTAGTTATTCCAGCCCGAAGTATATTGAGATAGTCTTCATCGTCAATAACATTGTTTCTCTCGTAGAAAGTGTCAATATCTGGATAGTCATCATTCTCCAAAGTCACTCTGAGGTCTTTGTATCTTTGTGCATCTCGTGCAAATCCCACGTCTGCTTTTGGCATGGGTGTTAATATAGCTGTTTTCCGACAAGGCATAAAGGGTGCTTCAAATCTGCATTTTTGTTGCCTATTAGCAACAATTTTTTTGTAGCAAGTAAATGTATGCTTATGTGTTTGTAATTTGATATTGCCAGAAGCTTGTGTTGATGACACCGAGATTAAGGTGTCAATCAGTTTTACCGCATCTTGATAATTTACACCTAGTGCATCCAATGGAGCATTTTCCAACCATAATAGAATGTCCGCGTGCGGACTACCACGGTGTTGAAATTCAATGCGCTTGAAGTAATGCATTACGCGATACTTTCCAAACGGCGACGATTTCTTAGATTGCAAAATTGTCAATAAGATATTGACCAACTTATTAAAGTAAATAGCGCAAGTAACTGCATCCTCATTCATGAACGTACTTTTTGCGATGAAATCAAGCTGAGCCGCGTCGTCTTCCGAAATGTCTGCTCCGTTATTCTTCAATTTATATAACAGTTGTAGTAAGCTAGTCCATCCAATTTCATTTGCGCTCAAAGTTAGGAATAAGGTTGGCTTTCCTAGCTGTCTTATCATAGCGAAGAGATCCCTTTTCCTTTCAGCCCAGTACCAAGTGGAATTTGGTATTGTCCGAAGGAATGCGAGGTTGCTTTCAATGCAATTGTTAATATACTCTTCAGATTGTATTTGTCGTCGTGTAATGTTGGTATTTCTGCCAACGTGCTTAAAAGCCACAGTGAGAGCGTCACGCACACGCAATCGCATGATCTTCTTAGCCATGTATAGCAAATGTTGAGGAGTCACCCTACGCCTGTCGCAGCGCCTCAGTTCACTGGTTGCCATCATAAACGGTGTAACCCTCACACCCTCTCTAAATGTTCGAAATTGCCCTATATATATACCAGGAAAGGAAAGCTCCTCTGCATGTTCATCAAATAACAAACTTTGTGGAACGTTGTTTTCTCCAGGCGCTATTCTTAGAAATTTTTCCTCGTTCCATAGTAATGTTTGCTGTTGTGCAGTTAAGCTTTCTTCAATGTCTATGTTTTCGCTCATGTCATCCATTTGAACTTGATCTGGAATGAGGTCTTCATTGAAGAATGACTCATCTATAGTCACATTGTACAAATGGTAGAGCGGTGTATCCACCAAATGCCGCAACCATGCCTTTATCGTCCGTTTCTTAACCAACCCGTGCAAGTAGGAAGATTTATGAATTTTCTTTCTCTTAATGTGAACGTTAATGCAGTGGTCGTCGTTAATGTTTCGTGGTAATCTGTGGGCCATAGTATTAACGCAAACAGGAACATTGATTAATTGCCCATAAATGCCATACTGTCCTAGAACGTGGCGCAGTCTGCGTATTTGCATAAATGGAATCCTTGGCGAAATCAGTCGTTCCGATATCAAATCCAGTGGAGGTAAGGTTGTCGGTATTAGCGGGTATTTAAAGCCATTGTATGTTGACATTGGCGGTATTTTGTCTTTATTCAACATTAGTTTACAAGTAGAGCATACCGCAATATTATCAATATCCATGTGTGGAATTATTGTTCTTAAGATTTTGTCATGTTTCGGCTTTGGTTTTGCCAAGTCTCCTTTGAACCATAATCTATCACAAACGGAGCATGCGTGACCGAACGTATTTCTTTTAAAATATTTATCGAATGCATTATGAGCCGATTTATGTTGATCAAACCCGTTGTATGTCGGCACGGTGATGGCTTGATTTTGTTCCGCTTGTAGTACAAGTTGCCTAGCCCTGGATGACCGTTTCCGTTCTGCACCGGTCATAGCCGTACTTGTGGAAGCCGTACCCGTCGAAGCATTGTTAGTGAGTTGATTTTGTTGTCCTTGTGGTGCAAGTTGCCTAGTCCTATATGTCCGCGTCTGTTCTGCACCAGTCATAGCCGTACTCGTCGAAGCTTTGTCAGCGAGTTGGTTTTATTCCGCTTGTTGTGCAAGTTGCCTAGCCCTACATGCCCGCGTCCGTTCTGCACCAGTCATAGCCATACTCGTCGAAGCTTTGTCAGCGAGTTGCTTTTGTTCCGCTTGTTGTGCAAGTTGCCTAATCCTACGTGCCCGCGTCCGCTCTGCAATAGTCATAGGCGTTCTCGTGAAAGCATTGTCAGCGTGTTGTGATTGAGCAGAATTGTCGACTCGCAAACGTTTCTTACCCGGAGTCATTGTAGCCGTAGTAAGAAGCAATGTTTTGTTTCGAGTAACTGCCGGCAGTTTTTCGCTGTTGGCTGTCTCTCAGCAGTAATCGGTTTATTTTGTCCATTTGTAATATTCGTTGATTTTTCTAATTTTTTGCGTGTTCTTCTTTGTGGTGTCAATTATTTGACTTTTCGCAATTGTAGATGCTTAAACTCTGATATAACTTAATGAAATGTATATAAATCAATAAAACTGTAATGAAACTCAATATAAATCGAGGCACAAAACACGTGTTTGGGGTAGAACAATTAATAACTTTGACTTGTATTGATTTATTGATAAAATGCCAACTTGAATGAATCTAATATGAATTGCTTCCGTTGAATGTTTCGTGATGAATGAATCTAATATGAACTGCTTCTGTTGAAAGTTTCCTGACGAATGAATCTAGTATGAACTGCTGTTATTGAATACAGCGCCGAAGTGGTGGAAGATAGAACTAATGTGTCTTCGACGGAATTAATCGCCATAAAAACCTCTACAACTTTGCCGAACATTTCAATCGTGTACGACCTCTGTATAAAAAGTTCAACAAAAATTTCAAAAATTTGTATCGACGACAGCGCCAATACGGTGACAGATAGAACTTTTTGGTCTTCCACGGAAATATTCCTCATTATAACTTCCACAATATTGCCGAAGATTGTAATCATCTAGGACGTCCATATAATAAGATATTTTGTAATGTAACGTTTCGCCAAATTGTTATTGAATACAGCGCCGAAGTGGTGGAAGAAAGAACTATTGTGTCTTTGACGGAAAGAATCCTCATACAAACATCCACAACTTTGTCGAACATTTCAATCCTATACGACCTCTATACAAAAAGTTCAGAAAAAATTTCAAAAATTGATATCGACTACAGCGCCAATATGGTGGCAGATAGAACTATTTGGTCTGTGACGGAAATATTATTCATTATAATCTCCACAATATTGCCGAAGATTGTAATCATCTAGGACGTCCATATAATAAGATATTTTGTAATGTAACGTTTCGTCAAAGTTCAAAAATTGTTATTGAATACAGCGCCGAAGTGGTGGGAGATAGAACTATTGTGTCTTCGACGGAATTACTCGCCATAAAAATCTCTACAACTTTGTTGAACATTTCAATCGTGTACGACCTCTACATAAAAAGTTTTAAAAAATTTCAACAATTTGTATCGACTACAGCGCTAATACGGTGATAGATAGAACTATTTCGTCTTCAACGAAAATAATTCTAATCACAACCTCCACAATATTGTTGAACATTGTAATCATCTAGGACGTCCATATAATGAGATATTATGTAATGTAACGTTTCGTTACACAAAATCGTGACATAATTTTGCTAAACGCCCCCATAGAAGTATTTCACCTCAAAAGTCTCGATGCTAATCCATTATAATATTTACTTTCGATTTCTGTACTCACACAAAATATATAGTAGAATCCCACAACTCCAACTGACAAATGTGTTTTCAATTTGAAAATTGAATTTTTAACGAAAAAAAGCTGATAATATTTAATAATTTCCATGAAAAATATGGAAGTGATTTCAAATTCAGATCAAAATATAAACAATTTCATAGAAAATTTGAAATTATTTTTATCGTTTTGAAATTTTCACTCCCTCTATATGTATGGTAGGTAAAAGGCGGCCCGAAACTCACAGGAGAAATAATTTGAATAGAAAACACAGATTTATAATTTAAAATTATACTTTTTTTATTGATTCATAAAGTATACAGTATAGGGTTATGTATGGCATAGCATGTCGGATAAATGGCTCCACGGCTTTACTGGCACATGCGCACTCTTTTGTTGTAGTGTTCTATGACCGTTTTGCATAACTGCGGCTGAATTTCATTGATGAAGTGTTCAATTTCCTCCTTTAAGGCGTGAATGGTCGTATGCTTGTTGGCATAAACATTAGACTTCAAAAAAGCCCAAAAAAAAATCCAAAGGCGTTTAATCACATGATCTGGGCGGCCAATTCTGATCACCAAAACGGGAAATTACACGACCGGGAAATGACTCATGCAATAATTGAATTGTTTCTCGGCACCGTCTTGTTGAAACCACATGTCATTCAGATCCATGTCTTGCAATTTAGGCACAAAAATTTGGATTATCATGTCGCGATAGCGCGCACTATTAACTGTTATTACCTAAGAAGCCACATTTTCCAATGATGCCTCCAGCCCAAAAGCCGCACCAAACAGTGACACGTTGTGGCTGCATTCGTTTCTCAACAAACACTCTGAACCACAAATGCAAATTAACTAAGCCATCAAGATGAAAATTAGCCTCATCGCTGAGGTTGATTTTGTTCATCATTTTTAAAATATTGCTCAACAATGAAAACGCATTGTTCTTAATAAGCCTGAACTGTCAGCTGTTATGCTGTCGTTTTTCTCGTTAGCAGCACTTTATTGCACAATTGCCACGAAATTTAAATTATTCATAAATTGTGGGACACCCTTTATTTATAAATAGCGGAAATGGATGTTCTCTAGCAACTGAAAAACACATTTTTTTTATTAATATTGTATTCTCTATTCTCTCATTACAATTCTTTATTTAGTTGAAAGGAAAGGACAAGTGATATCATAAAATGTTTGAAGATAAAAATTCAAAATGCCCAGCATGCGAAGTGCATATTCCGTATATATTTTTTTATTCATGGTTTTTCACCAGTATGCGTTCTCATATGCTTTTTAAGATTACCCCTTTCCGTAAAAAAATGATTGCAGTGATCGCATTTGTATGGTTTTTCACCAGTATGCGTCATCATATGCCTTTTAAGACTACCATTTTCAGTAAAACAATGTTTGCAGTGATCGCATTTGAATGGTTTTCCACCAGTATGCGTCATCATATGCCTTTTAAGACTACCATTTTCAGTAAAAGAATGTTTGCAGTGATCGCATTTGAATGGTTTTTCACCAGTATGCGTCATCATATGGTTTTTAAACCTACTACTTTGCGCAAATGGACGATTGCAGTGATCGCATTTGAATGGTTTTTCACCAATATGCGTCATAATATGCCTTTAAAGACTACCATTTTCGGTAAAAGAATGTTTGCAGTCATTACATTTGAATGGGTTTTCACCAGTATGCGTTCTTATATGCTTTTCAGGAGTACCACTTTGCGTAAATCGACGTTTGCAATGATCACATTTGAATGGTCTTTCACCAGTATGCGTTCTCATATGCTGTTTAAGAATACCGCTTTCCGTAAATGAAGTATTACAGTGATCACATTTGAATGGTTTTCCACCAGTATGCGTTCCCATATGCTGTTTAAGATTACCACTTTGCATAAATGAACTATTACAGTGATCACATTTGAATGGTTTTTCACCAGTATGCGTTCTCATATGGTTTTTAAGATTACCCCTTGCCGAAAAAGAATGATTGCAGTGATCGCATTTGAATGGTTTTTCTCCAGTATGCGTCATCATATGCCTTTTAAGACTACCATTTTCAGTAAAAGAATGTTTGCAGTGATCGCATTTGAATGGTTTTTCACCAGTATGCGTCATCATATGGTTTTTAAACCTACTACTTTGCGCAAATGGACGATTGCAATGATCGCATTTGAATGGTTTTTCACCAGTATGCGTCATCATATGCCTTTTAAGACTACCATTTTCGGCAAAAGAATGTTTGCAGTCATTACATTTGAATGGGTTTTCACCAGTATGCGTCATCATATGGTTTTTAATATTACCCCTTTCTGTAAAAGAATGATTGCAGTGATCACATGTAAATGGTTTTTCACCATTATGCGTCATCATATGCTTTTTCAGATTACCACTTTCAGTAAAAGAATGTTTGCAGTTGTTGCATTTACATGGTTTTCCATCATAATGGACATGATAATGAGATCGCCCACATTTATTGCATTTAAAATTGCGTTTCCACTTATGAAATCTGAAATGGGCATCCAGCTTCTGCTTGGAAGTATATATTTTCTTACACTGTGTACATGGAAATTCCTGCTTGGAGTTGTTTAAAATCTCATCCACCATCGGTGAGTAAAATCCAGTACATTAAAGTTTCGGTGTTTAAAAATCGTTCTTCACACGTTATACAACTGTGCCAAACCAAATTTAATCGATCTTCTTGGGTTATATCGTCTTTGTGTAAATATTGACGAATTTTCTCAGTTTCAATTTCATCTTCGATTATTAATTCCGGTTCTTGTTTAATTGAAACTTCACAGCATTTTTCAACAAATGAAATAGTCCTGATTTCAGACAATTCTTCCATGATTTTTCCTATCAAAAAATATACTTTATTAAAAATGTTGTTTCTATCGTCTCGAAAGTTTAGTTTAAAATTACTTAAAACTAGGTAACAAAAGAAAGGGGAAACTAAGAGCGATACTTGAGCCCTCCCGACTTGCAAAAACATGTAAGAATATCAAAAATTAAAATTGGAGTTACCAACATCATTCCAGCATAATAGAATTAAAATTTTTTGTTTTTTCTTTATACTAAATATCACAATAGTTGCTTATTTGTTCTATAAGTAATTCAATAAGGCACATAACATGAAGTAAGGTCAAAAACAACAAAAGAGCAAATCCTACACTACTTACAGACCAGGTGTAACTGATACCCCCGAAATTAGTTCAGTTTTTTCCCATAAAAAGTGTATTAGCTAAACGTTTGTCATTTCATTACAATATGGTTGCTAAGCAGCGCTACAAACATTTGAATTAAAACTTTTTCCTACTCCTGCTCGTTTTATTTGCCACTTACCCTGCTCCAGGGTAGGGTATGGCAAATAAAAGACCTTATATGTTCTAACATTTAAACACTTATGTTGATCAAGATTAAAATCATTACTTGATTTCATTTATATTATCACTTACTTTGATTTATTAGTATCTACATATAAAGAACTGAAGAGGTTCACGTACTATCCTCTGTAAATTTCCAGAGAAGTTCTTGTGTAAAATTCCAATGTATGCATTTCAGTTCCCGAGGGGCTCATTAGATCAGCACAGCTCTTGTTGATGATGTTATCGGAGATGCATAGTATTGAGTACGAAGTTGGCAGTCCCTATTTCTAAGAAAGATGTTTTAAACTATGGGATTAGGGTGGTCTGTTAATCTATTGAACCTTTTTGAGGCTAGACATAGCATATATAAAATTAAGGGCGTTACTCTTGATTTAGTATATAGAATGTCGTTAAGATGCCATTTTCCGCCCGGTCTTCTATATTTTGAAAGAAAGTATCTGATTATTTCGCGTTCAAAAATCTGCAGTTCAGTTGGTACGTTTGGCGTTATAAACAGCCAAGTTCCGAAAGCATACGAAATAACTGGTCTTATCAAGGGTTTGTACATTAGAAGTTTGGTTTTATGTTCCATATCCTGTGACTTTAATAGTGGTCTCAGTATGGCTGCTGCTTTTTGAGCTTTATTGAGCGCATATCTAGCATGCGGGTTATATTTTAGCCTGTGGTGAAATTTAACTCCTAGGCACTTTATCTTCGTTCGCAAGGGAATTGATCTATATTCAATGTTCAGTCTTAATAGTTTGCTCTACCACACGGCTAGATGGTGACGCTTTCCACTAGCGTTACGGAAACAAATCAGTTCACACTTGTCTAGATTAATCTTTATACCCCAGTCATTATAAAATTTAATTGCTTTTGTTAAATGACCTTTAACTGCATGGAGCGCCTCATGTGGTCTCAGGATTTCCGCGAATATGGTGTCGTCAGCATAAAATATGACATGAGAGATGTTATTGGCGTTTTCGCCAGGGAAATCAGATAAGAAAATATTAAATAGTTTGGGACCAAGTATAGGGTCCTGTGGGACTCCTGATTTAACCTCTATCACATCTGAGATTTCGTTTTTAATTTGAATAAATAACTTTCTATTTTTGAAGAAGTCAACTATCATTTTTAGGAATTCTACTGGGCACTTTCGCGAAAGTAATTTATGGATTAGGCCTTTAGACCAGCCATTGTCGAAGGTTTCCTCAAGGTCTATAGCACAGGCAGCTATACATTTTTGCTGTCGGAGATTGTGAATGATTGCATCCTGAAAATGCAACCGGGCGTGCTCTGTGTAATGTGCACGTTCGAATCCAAATTGTGCGTTCGGATTATGTCATTGTCTTCGCAGAAACTCTCCGGCTTGATCAAAAGGCATTTTTCAAGAATTTTACCAAAGTTAGATAGCATAGATATAGGTCTAAAATTTTTAATCTCATTTGACGTTTTGTCGTTTGCTATCGCTATTAATTTAGCTACTTTCCAAGCCTTGGGAAAGTATCCATTATTTAAACAGTTGTTAATAATATGTAATATCGTCCCAAACCTCAATGAGTTTGGCATGTACCGCAGTACAATTATTCACCGATTCTGTCAACGAGGCAATGTGATGGTCAATTTCACCGTTGCTTAAATTTCGGTCTTCAGAGGGTAAACACACTGATATTTCAGAGGCTTGGTTATATCGAAAATTATTCCAATTGGTTTTTTTAAAGGATCTAAATGTACATGGGTCAGATTTAAAAGGGTCGAACTTTTTAAAATTTAGACTTAAGAGTAGTGCCAAGTGACCGGAGGCGTAAGGTTGGGTATTACAATTAAGGCTGTCAGAGTTCATTCAGGAGTGATGAAGACCCAAAGAAAAAGTCTATGTGAGATGAGGATCTGGGAAATGTTGGCCCAGCATTTATAATTTGTAAATTTAGAAAAGGTCCGTTCATGAACCATGAATACAAGTGTATTCCGTGGAGATTTCTTTTCGAGTCTCCGTAGTATTCATGTCTGGCGTTGAAATTTTCACAAAAAATAGCTCCATTATATTGAACCGATAACCGGTAAAGGTAATCTAAGTCGTTTTTGATAGCATTACCTAGATTACCTGGAATATATATCGCTGTAAACAATAATTTTTTGCAGATTCCATCATGATCCATGTATGCTACTGAAATAAAAGACGTTGAGATTAATAGGAAATCAAGAAAAACCGTTTCAACTCTGATCCCCTTTTTGATTAGAATCGTTCCTAGATATTTCATAATCATCAAAAATTGCTAAAACCAAAAATATCATACTGGTCTCTGGTAAAAAAAAACGGTTGGGAACCACTGGTATACAATAACATGAAATCCAACGAAAAGTTCATCATCATTTTGAAGCTGCCTGTGATCTCAATCATTAAGAGCATTTCATAAGACACCATTGAAATTTCATCGATGAACAAAAACTTGATATCTTTGCAATCGATCGGTTAAATTGGGTAAAACAGTATGAAATTCGACATTTTTCATACGTTTCATCACAAATGGTGAACACCAAACGCTTCTTTTCGCTTTCCTTTCAACAAAACTCAATAAAAAATCTTGTTCAAATTCCTCTTCAGGCATACCTGATTCGGAATCTAGGTCTAGTAATAATCAGTCGATACTGTACTCGCAAATTATATATTTCTGACGACTTAAATATAACTTATGGCATGAATTTACCGCCGCGTAGCTTAGTTCAAGTGTGCAACGGGGTGAGCCAGCTCAGCCAAGATATGTAACTACAGCGAGGCTCGCCCGCATAACTTAACTCAAGTGTAATTTCCAATAAATTTCAATTTTTCCTTTTTTTAAATATATAATAAAAATGTTTTATCGAATTGACAACATTTAAAACAAGACTCACCAGTATCCATACGGCAATGTACTACTAGGTTTTCCTTTAAAGCATATGAATCATTCCACTCAAATGGTTTTTGTTCAGTATTCGACTCAGTGTTATTCGAAACGTTCATTGCAGTTTCTTCATGTGAGTTTCGTTGTGAAATGATAAATCTTCGATACTTAAGAAACGTTCTTCGCAAACTGCACAACTATGCCAAATCAAATTCATTCGATCTTCTTCAGTTATATCGGTTTTTTCAATTTCATCTTCATCCTCTATAATTAGTTCTGGTTCTTGTTTAATTGCAATTTCTGTTAAAATAAATTCCGATTGATTTTCGTCAGTAAAAAAAAAAAGTTTCCTTTTCCAAAATACTTCCTGCCATTTTTCTCAACCAATTTCTTCTAAGAAAAGAAAATTTTTAATCACAAATAAATTAGCCAAAAAGGATGGAGTTTCTTACCTTATTCAAATTTTTCAATTTATTTTGTTTATTTTCAATATTAATTATTTTAATTTTTCGTTCTAGGACCACGTTACTCTAGCCTTACTTGGCCAAAGCACTGCTTTATAACGCCAACTTTTTATCTTTAATTTTGTATTTTCCCAATTATAAGATAATTTTTCCTTCTCGTACAAATTGTATTATTTCTTCTAAATTCTTAGATATATTATTGACGAGAAAATCACTTAAGTTATTAAATTTACTTAATTCTTTAAAATGCTTTCTGATTTCAGTATGCTTTGTACAGTCAAAAAATATGTGTTTTAAAGTTTCCTGACATCCACAAATGTCATTACTTTTAATTTACTTAAGGTTACCTTCCCAAATGTCGTTTTTCTCGTTAGCAGCACTTTATTGCACAATTGCCACGAAATTTAAATTATTCATAAATTGTGGGACACCCTTTATTTATAAATAGCGGAAATGGATGTTCTCTAGCAACTGAAAAACACATTTTTTTTATTAATATTGTATTCTCTATTCTCTCATTACAATTCTTTATTTAGTTGAAAGGAAAGGACAAGTGATATCATAAAATGTTTGAAGATAAAAATTCAAAATGCCCAGCATGCGAAGTGCATATTCCGTATATATTTTTTTATTCATGGTTTTTCACCAGTATGCGTTCTCATATGCTTTTTAAGATTACCCCTTTCCGTAAAAAAATGATTGCAGTGATCGCATTTGTATGGTTTTTCACCAGTATGCGTCATCATATGCCTTTTAAGACTACCATTTTCAGTAAAAGAATGTTTGCAGTGATCGCATTTGAATGGTTTTCCACCAGTATGCGTCATCATATGCCTTTTAAGACTACCATTTTCAGTAAAAGAATGTTTGCAGTGATCGCATTTGAATGGTTTTTCACCAGTATGCGTCATCATATGGTTTTTAAACCTACTACTTTGCGCAAATGGACGATTGCAGTGATCGCATTTGAATGGTTTTTCACCAATATGCGTCATAATATGCCTTTAAAGACTACCATTTTCGGTAAAAGAATGTTTGCAGTCATTACATTTGAATGGGTTTTCACCAGTATGCGTTCTTATATGCTTTTCAGGAGTACCACTTTGCGTAAATCGACGTTTGCAATGATCACATTTGAATGGTCTTTCACCAGTATGCGTTCTCATATGCTGTTTAAGAATACCGCTTTCCGTAAATGAAGTATTACAGTGATCACATTTGAATGGTTTTCCACCAGTATGCGTTCCCATATGCTGTTTAAGATTACCACTTTGCATAAATGAACTATTACAGTGATCACATTTGAATGGTTTTTCACCAGTATGCGTTCTCATATGGTTTTTAAGATTACCCCTTGCCGAAAAAGAATGATTGCAGTGATCGCATTTGAATGGTTTTTCTCCAGTATGCGTCATCATATGCCTTTTAAGACTACCATTTTCAGTAAAAGAATGTTTGCAGTGATCGCATTTGAATGGTTTTTCACCAGTATGCGTCATCATATGGTTTTTAAACCTACTACTTTGCGCAAATGGACGATTGCAATGATCGCATTTGAATGGTTTTTCACCAGTATGCGTCATCATATGCCTTTTAAGACTACCATTTTCGGCAAAAGAATGTTTGCAGTCATTACATTTGAATGGGTTTTCACCAGTATGCGTCATCATATGGTTTTTAAGATTACCCCTTTCTGTAAAAGAATGATTGCAGTGATCACATGTAAATGGTTTTTCACCATTATGCGTCATCATATGCTTTTTCAGATTACCACTTTCAGTAAAAGAATGTTTGCAGTTGTCGCATTTACATGGTTTTCCATCATAATGGACATGATAATGAGATCGCCCACATTTATTGCATTTAAAATTCCGTTTCCACTTATGAAATCTGAAATGGGCATCCAGCTTCTGCTTGGAAGTATATATTTTCTTACACTGTGTACATGGAAATTCCTGCTTGGAGTTGTTTAAAATCTCATCCACCATCGGTGAGTAAAATCCAGTACATTAAAGTTTCGGTGTTTAAAAATCGTTCTTCACACGTTATACAACTGTGCCAAACCAAATTTAATCGATCTTCTTGGGTTATATCGTCTTTGTGTAAATATTGACGAATTTTCTCAGTTTCAATTTCATCTTCGATTATTAATTCCGGTTCTTGTTTAATTGAAACTTCACAGCATTTTTCAACAAATGAAATAGTCCTGATTTCAGACAATTCTTCCATGATTTTTCCTATCAAAAAATATACTTTATTAAAAATGTTGTTTCTATCGTCTCGAAAGTTTAGTTTAAAATTACTTAAAACTAGGTAACAAAAGAAAGGGGAAACTAAGAGCGATACTTGAGCCCTCCCGACTTGCAAAAACATGTAAGAATATCAAAAATTAAAATTGGAGTTACCAACATCATTCCAGCATAATAGAATTAAAATTTTTTGTTTTTTCTTTATACTAAATATCACAATAGTTGCTTATTTGTTCTATAAGTAATTCAATAAGGCACATAACATGAAGTATGGTCAAAAACAACAAAAGAGCAAATCCTACACTACTTACAGACCAGGTGTAACTGATACCCCCGAAATTAGTTCAGTTTTTTCCCATAAAAAGTGTATTAGCTAAACGTTTGTCATTTCATTACAATATGGTTGCTAAGCAGCGCTACAAACATTTGAATTAAAACTTTTTCCTACTCCTGCTCGTTTTATTTGCCACTTACCCTGCTCCAGGGTAGGGTATGGCAAATAAAAGACCTTATATGTTCTAACATTTAAACACTTATGTTGATCAAGATTAAAATCATTACTTGATTTCATTTATATTATCACTTACTTTGATTTATTAGTATCTACATATAAAGAACTGAAGAGGTTCACGTACTATCCTCTGTAAATTTCCAGAGAAGTTCTTGTGTAAAATTCCAATGTATGCATTTCAGTTCCCGAGGGGCTCATTAGATCAGCACAGCTCTTGTTGATGATGTTATCGGAGATGCATAGTATTGAGTACGAAGTTGGCAGTCCCTATTTCTAAGAAAGATGTTTTAAACTATGGGATTAGGGTGGTCTGTTAATCTATTGAACCTTTTTGAGGCTAGACATAGCATATATAAAATTAAGGGCGTTACTCTTGATTTAGTATATAGAATGTCGTTAAGATGCCATTTTCCGCCCGGTCTTCTATATTTTGAAAGAAAGTATCTGATTATTTCGCGTTCAAAAATCTGCAGTTCAGTTGGTACGTTTGGCGTTATAAACAGCCAAGTTCCGAAAGCATACGAAATAACTGGTCTTATCAAGGGTTTGTACATTAGAAGTTTGGTTTTATGTTCCATATCCTGTGACTTTAATAGTGGTCTCAGTATGGCTGCTGCTTTTTGAGCTTTATTGAGCGCATATCTAGCATGCGGGTTATATTTTAGCCTGTGGTGAAATTTAACTCCTAGGCACTTTATCTTCGTTCGCAAGGGAATTGATCTATATTCAATGTTCAGTCTTAATAGTTTGCTCTACCACACGGCTAGATGGTGACGCTTTCCACTAGCGTTACGGAAACAAATCAGTTCACACTTGTCTAGATTAATCTTTATACCCCAGTCATTATAAAATTTAATTGCTTTTGTTAAATGACCTTTAACTGCATGGAGCGCCTCATGTGGTCTCAGGATTTCCGCGAATATGGTGTCGTCAGCATAAAATATGACATGAGAGATGTTATTGGCGTTTTCGCCAGGGAAATCAGATAAGAAAATATTAAATAGTTTGGGACCAAGTATAGGGTCCTGTGGGACTCCTGATTTAACCTCTATCACATCTGAGATTTCGTTTTTAATTTGAATAAATAACTTTCTATTTTTGAAGAAGTCAACTATCATTTTTAGGAATTCTACTGGGCACTTTCGCGAAAGTAATTTATGGATTAGGCCTTTAGACCAGCCATTGTCGAAGGTTTCCTCAAGGTCTATAGCACAGGCAGCTATACATTTTTGCTGTCGGAGATTGTGAATGATTGCATCCTGAAAATGCAACCGGGCGTGCTCTGTGTAATGTGCACGTTCGAATCCAAATTGTGCGTTCGGATTATGTCATTGTCTTCGCAGAAACTCTCCGGCTTGATCAAAAGGCATTTTTCAAGAATTTTACCAAAGTTAGATAGCATAGATATAGGTCTAAAATTTTTAATCTCATTTGACGTTTTGTCGTTTGCTATCGCTATTAATTTAGCTACTTTCCAAGCCTTGGGAAAGTATCCATTATTTAAACAGTTGTTAATAATATGTAATATCGTCCCAAACCTCAATGAGTTTGGCATGTACCGCAGTACAATTATTCACCGATTCTGTCAACGAGGCAATGTGATGGTCAATTTCACCGTTGCTTAAATTTCGGTCTTCAGAGGGTAAACACACTGATATTTCAGAGGCTTGGTTATATCGAAAATTATTCCAATTGGTTTTTTTAAAGGATCTAAATGTACATGGGTCAGATTTAAAAGGGTCGAACTTTTTAAAATTTAGACTTAAGAGTAGTGCCAAGTGACCGGAGGCGTAAGGTTGGGTATTACAATTAAGGCTGTCAGAGTTCATTCAGGAGTGATGAAGACCCAAAGAAAAAGTCTATGTGAGATGAGGATCTGGGAAATGTTGGCCCAGCATTTATAATTTGTAAATTTAGAAAAGGTCCGTTCATGAACCATGAATACAAGTGTATTCCGTGGAGATTTCTTTTCGAGTCTCCGTAGTATTCATGTCTGGCGTTGAAATTTTCACAAAAAATAGCTCCATTATATTGAACCGATAACCGGTAAAGGTAATCTAAGTCGTTTTTGATAGCATTACCTAGATTACCTGGAATATATATCGCTGTAAACAATAATTTTTTGCAGATTCCATCATGATCCATGTATGCTACTGAAATAAAAGACGTTGAGATTAATAGGAAATCAAGAAAAACCGTTTCAACTCTGATCCCCTTTTTGATTAGAATCGTTCCTAGATATTTCATAATCATCAAAAATTGCTAAAACCAAAAATATCATACTGGTCTCTGGTAAAAAAAAACGGTTGGGAACCACTGGTATACAATAACATGAAATCCAACGAAAAGTTCATCATCATTTTGAAGCTGCCTGTGATCTCAATCATTAAGAGCATTTCATAAGACACCATTGAAATTTCATCGATGAACAAAAACTTGATATCTTTGCAATCGATCGGTTAAATTGGGCAAAACAGTATGAAATTCGACATTTTTCATACGTTTCATCACAAATGGTGAACACCAAACGCTTCTTTTCGCTTTCCTTTCAACAAAACTCAATAAAAAATCTTGTTCAAATTCCTCTTCAGGCATACCTGATTCGGAATCTAGGTCTAGTAATAATCAGTCGATACTGTACTCGCAAATTATATATTTCTGACGACTTAAATATAACTTATGGCATGAATTTACCGCCGCGTAGCTTAGTTCAAGTGTGCAACGGGGTGAGCCAGCTCAGCCAAGATATGTAACTACAGCGAGGCTCGCCCGCATAACTTAACTCAAGTGTAATTTCCAATAAATTTCAATTTTTCCTTTTTTTAAATATATAATAAAAATGTTTTATCGAATTGACAACATTTAAAACAAGACTCACCAGTATCCATACGGCAATGTACTACTAGGTTTTCCTTTAAAGCATATGAATCATTCCACTCAAATGGTTTTTGTTCAGTATTCGACTCAGTGTTATTCGAAACGTTCATTGCAGTTTCTTCATGTGAGTTTCGTTGTGAAATGATAAATCTTCGATACTTAAGAAACGTTCTTCGCAAACTGCACAACTATGCCAAATCAAATTCATTCGATCTTCTTCAGTTATATCGGTTTTTTCAATTTCATCTTCATCCTCTATAATTAGTTCTGGTTCTTGTTTAATTGCAATTTCTGTTAAAATAAATTCCGATTGATTTTCGTCAGTAAAAAAAAAAAGTTTCCTTTTCCAAAATACTTCCTGCCATTTTTCTCAACCAATTTCTTCTAAGAAAAGAAAATTTTTAATCACAAATAAATTAGCCAAAAAGGATGGAGTTTCTTACCTTATTCAAATTTTTCAATTTATTTTGTTTATTTTCAATATTAATTATTTTAATTTTTCGTTCTAGGACCACGTTACTCTAGCCTTACTTGGCCAAAGCACTGCTTTATAACGCCAACTTTTTATCTTTAATTTTGTATTTTCCCAATTATAAGATAATTTTTCCTTCTCGTACAAATTGTATTATTTCTTCTAAATTCTTAGATATATTATTGACGAGAAAATCACTTAAGTTATTAAATTTACTTAATTCTTTAAAATGCTTTCTGATTTCAGTATGCTTTGTACAGTCAAAAAATATGTGTTTTAAAGTTTCCTGACATCCACAAATGTCATTACTTTTAATTTACTTAAGGTTACCTTCCCAAATGTATGGTTCACCATAATCCTATTTACTAATTTGATATCAATTGGTTTCATTTTGTATTTTATATACCATGGTGTCTTAACAGGTGTCTGCCAAATTTTTGCAAATTCCCTGCCTTTATTTTCTGCTGTCCTTTTATAATCTACAATCCATTCTTCTCATAGTATATCTTTTATCTGATTAAAAGCCTCTTTCATTGATAGATCTTCATTCACTAATACACCGTCTTCCACCGCTTCCTTCGCCAACTTATCCACTATGTCATTCCCTAGTATACCACAATGGCTTGGTATATAGTATAGTCTGAATTCCCTATTTTTGATAAAGTTTATGGCCTGAAATATTTTTATGCCCTATGGTAGGTACTACCAGAGGGTATATTAGTTTTGTCACTAAGTGTGTAACGCATAGAAATAATCATCGCAGAAAAATTTCAAGGATATGGTTGTGCAGGGAATCAAAAGTTATATCGATTTATGCATGTCCGTCCGTCCGTCCGTCCGTCCGTCCGTCTGTGGACAAGATAACTCAAAAACGCGTTATCCGATTTGGTTGAAATTTAGAATGTAAGTTTGTTATTCCTTAACTGCATTTGGTTATTGCATTTGAGCAAAATCGATCCACGGGGAGCAAAGTTATAAAGGAAAAACCAGGGTGACCAGAAAGTTTTCTCGTTTTTTTGGTTATGGTTTTTCGGATGTAATTGGAAAATTTGTCAATTGATTTTGTTTAAATTAATTACATAGGTTAACTACATAAATAGATGATACCATGTTAAATCTCAATCAAATCGATGCAAGGATAGTGGAGAAAGAAATAGTTGTAACCTAAAATAAGCCGGTCCTTAAATTTTCCCGATGTATTTTAAAAAGTTATATACCGATTTCAATCAAATTTACGAAACGTGTTTATGCTATTAGAGTCCAGCACACCTGTGAATTTGAGCCAATTTGAGAATGTAGAAACGAAGTTATAGAGAAAAAAACCTTGAAATTTTGCGTTAAGTAGAAAGTTCGTGGCGTTTTTTTTCCAATAGATGGCTTTAGAGTCGTATAACTTTAGTAGTTATAAGCCTATCAAGTTATGGTATAGCGCGCTTAAAAGGTGATATTTTATAGAAAATTTATGAAAAAAATTGTGAAATTCAAGCAGAACTAATTGGGGTAATTGGGTTTTGAAAATGAGCCAAAATTCTTTAAAAAAAATTCCCTATATTAATGCTCCATGTTAGGTACTACCGTCCGTCCGTGGACAAGATAACTCAAAAACGCGTTATCCAATTTTGATGAAATTTAGAATGCTACTTGGTTATTGCTCTAGTGGATTTGGTATTGCATTTCAGCAATATCGACTGAGGGGCAGCGAAGTTATTAAGCAGAAACAAGGGTGACCATAAAGTTTTGTCGTTTTTTTTATATAGTTTTTCGTATTTAATTGGAAAATTTGCAAAGCAATTTTGTTTAAATTAATCATATTGGTTGACTACATAAATAGACGATACCGTTGTAAATTTCAGTGATATCAGTCTAAGGATAGTGGAGAAATAAATAGTTGTAGGAGGAAATAAGTTTGTTCAGAAAGTTTTTTTGATGTGCATTCGGAACTAATACACCGATTTGAATAAAATTTGCAAATTGGACTTATACTACCAGGGTCTGGGTTACTTACAAATTAGAGAAAATTTTGAAAAGGGCAAAAAAAGTTATGAAGAAAAAATCTTGATATATTGTTAGTTTTCACAATTTTTCTCTCCCATTTCTACCATAGGGCATCAAAAAATCGGCTATGGGCCGATTTTTAATTACTTTATGTTTTTTGTTATGTTATTCGACGAGTTTTTGTTCTGTATTTCATATATTCCAGATTTGGAGTCTGATAAAATTGCTACTTTATTAAGATTGTTCGTATTTGCAAACATAAACGCTTTCCAAATTGCTAGTAATTCTGCTGTCATCGAACATAATTTTTGATCAGATTTATATTTTTGGCAAGAATTCAATGTCGGACTGAAAATCACCCAACCCGTTTTATTCTCTTTGATAGATCCGTCTGTGTATAACAAGGAAAAATTCTTCTCTGATAATTTCGCTATTAAATCATTGGCTAAAATTCTTGAAATTTCCGTACTCATGTCCCTTTTACCCAAATTTCTATCAAAAAAGCTGGAAAAATTTTGAGCGAGTCACAATAATTTTCCATTCTTAATGATCGTTTTTCAATTATGTCAAAAATTCCCTTAAATTTTCTGTAAATTCTTCCATAAGAGGTGTCTAACTAGTAATTTTTAACCACTTCCATGAAATCTTAGTCCAACCAAATCGCCTTTATTATCTCCTTAGCTGTTAAAATTTGAATTCTATATTCAGGTGGTAATTCGCCACATAATGCATAGATTGTATGAATAGGAGTTCCTTTTATCAAACCAAGAGCCCTACGTAAAGCTGTATTATTTAGCGTCTTAACCTTACTCATATTTGTTTTGGTCATATTAGCTGTCGATGTTATCGCATATTCTAATCTCGACCTCGCAAAAGTTTTAAACAGGTTTATACCAGTTTTCGGGTGTACGCCATATTTACAACCGTTAATCATATTTAGAAAGCCATTCTTTTCTGCCATTTTATTTATCACCATATCTATATGTCTGTTACAGCATTTGGTTTGTTCTATGTATCTCCCAAGAAATTTGATTTCCGATACTTGTTCAATCCTTATATTATTAATGCTAATCATTATATCCTTTTTCCTGTTATTGAAGTATATAACTTGATTCTTCTGATGGTTGGTGGTTAACTTTAAGTTATTGCAAATTTGCTCAAAATCTTTAATTTCATTTATCATATTTGATTTAGCAATTTGGAAAACCTTATTCATTGACAGAATAAAGAAGTCATCTGCAAATTAGTATATCATAGTAATATTGTCTTCAATTTCATGTAATTTTCTCGTATAAATATTAAAAAGCATAGGGCTCTTACCGCTTCCCTGCATCAGTCCAGTGTTGCTTTTTTTTTCTCTTGAATTCATTACTAATGTCCTATACCCCAGATAATCAGTTATCCAATTAGTTAAAAAAAGGATTAATTTTAATTTCATTCATTTCTATGCTTAACGTTTTTAAATTGACACTATCATATGCTTTTGTGATATCAATGCTAACTCCTATCACTTGAAGTTTGTTTGTCTTAGCCTGACTAACAGTATTCAATATATCATTAATACATATCGCAGCTGATCTATTCTTCCGAAATCCATAACATCTTTGCTTTAAAAAATTATTATTCTCCACCTGATTATCAATTATTAATTTTAGCATACCATCCATAATTTTATATATACATGGCAACAAGCAGATAGGCCTAAACGTACTTATGCCATTAGCAATACAATTTGATTTAGGTATAGGTATTATTTTTATCCTTTTCCATTGCTCTGGTATTATTCCTTCATTCCATGTATTAACTAGTGCCTGAAATATCTTTTCTTTATGCTCTTCTTTAAGTTCTCTCAATATTCTAAAAGATATTTTTTCCTCTCCAGATGCTGAAAAATTGCTTCTTGAGGACACAAACTTTAAAAAATTTTCGTAACAGAATACGGGCTTTACTACATTATCCGTTCTCAATTTATAATTATTAAAACGTATATTACTAATATTGTCTTTTGTAATTCCATTCAGGAAGGTTTCTTCTACATTATTTTTCCAACGTTTCCATAATTTTGGTTTGATGTTGCAATTTTTTATTCTATTTATTTTATCCCAAAATTTTCTAGTATTTCCACTTTCCGAAATTTCTTTAATAAAATCATTCCACCCTTCATTCTTGGCCTTTAAAATTTCCTTCCTTAGCCTAATATCAATCGCTATAATTTTATTTGCTATCACAAAGTCCTTCGTTTGATTGTAAATTTTTTGGTTTTCCCTTTTTTTCTATATGGAGTATGTATAATCTTATTCCACCATTTTTTTGGATAAAATTTTTTATAGGTCTCCTTTATTGTTATAGTGCTTGATGAGATATTATTCCTCAATTCCGTTTCAATGCATTTTATGTCCGAATTCAAATTCATGAGACCGTTTTTTTGTTTTAGTTTATTATACGAAACAAAATTCCTGAAAGTGCTTTAAGCAATTGTTTCCACCTCCATAATTATGGGATAGTGGTTGCTGCCAGTTATTTTGTGTTTATCAACTCTCCAAGAAATATTATTGATAATGTTAGTCATTGCTATGTCAAGAATTGATTTGGTATTATTAATCTTGAAAGTAAAATCTCCTGTATTTAGGCATCTGGAAAAATTGTTTAACATGAATTGATGCATCCCCATGCCCTCGCTTTGGCATTCATATCACCTAATATTAGGATGTTGTTAAATCTCTGAATTTGGTGTTCAATATTATTCAGTTCTATTTCTAAGTCATCATTCTTTGTACTGGGGTTAATATATATAATGATGATAGTGATATTAGTTGATAAATTTTTCGTTTTTACTGCCATAAAGTCTACAGATATAGTTTCTACTTTAATTGCCTTATTATAAAATAGACCTATTCCTCCACCATTATTGCCTTCTCTAAAATATCCTTTAAAATTGTAATTATTAATATTTGTAACTTCTAATTTCATTTTTTTGCCATGTTTCATTTAAAATCATAATATCTAAATTATTTTTCCTAATAAACAGTTCTAGTAGTTCTAAGTTACCCTTTTTCTCTATACTTTGTATGTTATATTGACCTACCCGCATTGGGAATTATGTTAATCATATGGCAGTCATAATCCTCTGCCTGATTTTTTAAAAGGATGAATTCTTCAAATTGGGGACTACTTGTTATATTATTTCTATTCATAAATAATTTTTGCACAAAATCCACCATCTTTTCAAGATTACCTATATTTTTCTTCAGTGCACTTATTTCCTTTTTTTCCTCCGTAGTGTTTATTATATTGTTTACCTTGTCCACCGAGGACACTACCACCTTTTTCATTGGTTTGATCTTCACTGCTTCACTAAAAGGACATAGTTTGTATAACACTCTTTTTGATTCTTGTTGGTTATCTCTGACTAGAATATTCAATTTATTTTTCATTTTTTCGCCAATTTTTGGAAAATCATTCTTATTCTCTTCAAAGCCCTTCTGATTATCACTAATAATATTTCCTAACCTTGTATTAGCTTCCATTCTAGATAAGTTTTCGATAATCATAATTTTTTTAATTAAAAACGCCTTTGTTTTCGCCGGACATTCCCTATCAGTGGCTTTGTGATTGTTCTTGCAATTAATACATTTGATTTCAATTGATTTACAGTCTTCATTTGGTCGATGTTTATCCGTACATTTCTCGCATGCTGTTTCTTTCTGTTTACAAAATTTCGCTATATGTTCAAATCTTAGACAATTTAAACATTGTCTTAACATCGGGATGAAATAGTCAACCCTATATTGCATATATAGGAGTTTAATATTCTTAGGAATAGCATTACCCCTAAAGTGTATCTTGACTCTATTTGTTGGAATAAAGTCGTCATCATTTTCGTTTAACCTCAGTTTGTTTCGTTGCCATATTCTTTCGATTTTTAAAATCGGAATTGGAGATTCAATCTCCTCCATTAGTTCCTGTTCCGTCAGCTCCACAGGTATGTCAAAAATGATACCTGTTTTCGAAACAAAATATCTCAAGATTATCGCTTTATATCCTTTATCCTCTAGAATCTTGTCTCTGACTAGATTATTTGCATCCTGTTTATCGCTGAAAGTAATTTTACATCTCCCATAACCAATCTTATCTACATTTATTATGTTTTTGATTGCTTTATCCTTTAATATTTTACATAATCTTAGCGGATTTATTCCTTTTCTTACATCCTCCTCATAAATTTCATCCACATAAATAATATAAGGAGCCACATTGTGTTCATCATAATAAAAATTTTCATACCTTTTTTCCGGGTTAGTATTACATATATCCTATGTTTTGTCTTTTAAATTTTCCTCTATATTCAATGGTGTCATTATTTCGTTATTATAATCCATTTTGAAACTGATTATTGATTGTGGTTTTTCCTCTTTTAAACTGAGGCCTAGAACCCCTTCCGCTTCTCGAACGCGACCTAGACTTCTCCATCATACTCCTTTTCCCCAGATAATGAAGAAAACAGCAAAAATAAAAATTCTACATTTTTCTGAAAAACAAAAATTTATGCAGCAAAAAGTCATCCGTGCTCAACGGAGTTTCACAGCCAACTGAAGTTTTTGTTTTATATCAATTCAAAAAAACAAGTTAAAAGAATTTCGAATGCCAAATGTCAAATGTCAAATACTGTCTCGGAAATGGAACAAAAACAAAAGCTTTGCCGTATTTAAAATGGATGGGATTTAAATTAACAAATATTGCCGCACGGCGAATTCAATTAACGGAAAATTCAAATAACATGTCAGTTAAGTTTGCCGTGAATTATGTTTACAAATATTTGCAAATATTTAAAAATAACAATTAAATGATCAAATTGCAAAAAGCCTCGATGTTAATCCATTATAATATTTACTGAATTTACTGTTCACGACTTCTGTGCTCACACAAAATCCAGTAGAATCCCAAAACTCCAGCTGACAAAGGTGTCTTTAATTTGAAAATTGAATTTTTAACGAAAAAAAGCTGATAATATTTAATAATTTCCATGAAAAATATGGAAGTGATTTCAAATTCAGATCAAAATATAAACAATTTCATACAAATTTGAAATTATTATCGTTTTGAGATTTTCACTCCTTTTCTCGGAAGAAATAATTTTGATAGAAAACACAGATTTATAGTTTAAAATTATGCTTTTTATATTGATTCATAAAGTATACAGTATAGGGTTATGTATGGGATGGCATAAATGGCTCCACGGCTTTGCTGGCACATGCGCACTCTTTTGTTGTAGTGTTCTATGACCGTATTGCATAACTGCATAAATGCGGCTGAATTTCGTTGACGAAGTGCTCAATTTCTCCTTTAAGGCGTGAATGGTCGTATGCTTGTTGGCATAAACTTTAGACTTCAAAAAACCCCAAAGAAAAAACTCCAAAGGCGTTAAATCACATGATCTGGGCGGCCAATTTTGATCACCAAAACGGGAAATTACACGACCGGGAAATGACTCATGCAATAATTGAATTGTTTCTCGGCACCGTCTTGCTGAAACCACATATCATTCTCATCCATGTCTTGCAATTTAGGCACAAAAATTTGGATTATCATGTCGCGATAGCGCGCACTATTAACTGTTATTACCTAAGAAGCCACATTTTCCAATGATGCCTCCAGCCCAAAATCCGCACCAAACAGTGACACGTTGTGGCTGCATTCGTTTCCCAAAAAACACTCTGAACCACAAATGCACAATTAACTAAGCTATCAAGATGAAAATGAGCCTCATCGCTGAAGTTGATTTTGTTCAACATTTTTAAAATATTGCTCAACAATGAAAATGCGTCGTTCTTTCGCGTGTAGTGCTCAATTTTTAATAAGCCTGAACTGTCAGCTGTCATGCTGTCTTTTTTTTCGTTGGCAGCACTTTATTGAACAAATGCCGAAAGTTTAAATCATTAATGAATTGTGGGACACACTTTATTTATAAATAGCGGAAATGGATGTTCTCTAGCAACTGAAAAACACATTTCTTTTTTAATAATTTGTATTCTCTATTCTCTCATTACAATTCTTTATTTAGTTGAAAGGAAAGAACAAGTGATGTCATAAAATGTTTGAAGATAAAAATTCAAAATGGCCGGCATGCGGAGTGCATATTCTATGTATATTTTTTTATTCATGGTTTTTCACCAGTATGCGTTCTCATATGCTGTTTAAGATTACCACTTTGCATAAAGGAACTATTACAGTGATCGCATTTGAATGGTTTTTCACAAGTATGCGTCATCATATGCCTTTTAAGACTACCATTTTCAGTAAAAGAATGTTTGCAGTGATCGCATTTGAATGGTTTTTCACCAGTATGCGTTCTCATATGCTCTTTAAAATGACCACTTTCAATAAATGAACTACTACAGAGATCACATTTGAATGGTTTTTCACCAGTATGCGTTCTCATATGCTGCTTAAGATTACCCCTTTCCGTAAAAGAATGATTGCAGCGATCACATTTGAATGGTTTTTCACCAGTATGCGTTCTCATATGGTTTTTAAGTTTACGCCTTTCCGTAAAAGAATGATTGCAGTGATCACATTTGAATGGTTTTTCACCAGTATGCGTCATCATATGCCTTTTAAGACTACGATTTTCAGTAAAAGAATGTTTGCAGTGATCGCATTTGAATGGTTTTTAACCAGTATGCGTCATCATATGGTTTTTAAGACTACTACTTCGCGCAAATGGACGATTGCAGTGATCACATTTGATTGGTTTTTCACCAGTCTGCGTCATCATATGGTTTTTAAGACTACTACTTCGCGCAAGTGGACGATTGCAGTGATCGCATTTGAATGGTTTTTCACTAGTATGCGTTCTCATATGGTTTTTAAGCTTATACCTTTCCGTAAAAGAATGATCGCAGTGATCGCATTTGAATGGCTTTTCACCAGTATGCGTTCTCATATGCCTTTTAAGACTACCATTTTCAGTAAAAGAATGTTTGCAGTGACCGCATTTGAATGGTTTTTCACCAGTATGCGTTCTCATATGCTTTTTAAAATGACCACTTTCAATAAATGAACTATTACAGTGATCACATTTGAATGGTTTTTCACCAGTATGCGTCATCATATGGTTTTTAAGACTACTACTTCGCGCAAATGGACGATTGCAGTGATCGCATTTGTATGGTTTTTCACCAGTATGCGTCATCATATGCCTTTTAAGACTACCATTTTCGGTAAAAGAATGTTTGCAGTCATTACATTTGAATGGTTTTTCACCAGTATGCGTTCTCATATGGTTTTTAAGTTTACACCTTTCCGTAAAAGAATGATTGCAGTGATCGCATTTGAATGGTTTTTCACCAGTATGCGTTCTCATATGCTGTTTAAGATTACCCCTTTCCGTAAAAGAATGATTGCAGCGATCACATTTGAATGGTTTTTCACCAGTATGCGTTCTCATATGGTTTTTAAGATTACCCCTTGCCGAAAAAGAATGATTGCAGTGATCGCATTTGAATGGTTTTTCACCAGTATACGTCATCATATGCCTTTTAAGACTATCATTTTCAGTAAAAGAATGTTTGCAGTGATCGCAATTTAATGGTTTTCCATCATAATGGACATGATAATGAGATCGCTCACATTTATTGCATTTAATATTGCGTTTCAGCTTATGAAATCTCAAATGGACATCCAGTTTCTGCTTGGAAGTATATATTTTCTTACACTGTGTACATGGAAATTCCTGCTTGGAGTTATTTAAAATCTCATCCGCTGTCGTTGGATAAAACTCAGTACATTCAGATTGCTCATGACTTTGAATGTGCAATGATAAAGTTTCGGTGCTTAAAAATCGTTCTTCACACGTTACACAACTGTGCCAAGCCAAATTTAATCGATCTTCTTGGCTTATATCGTCTTTGTGTAAATATTGACGAATTTTCTCAGTTTCAATTTCATCTTCGATTATTAATTCCGGTTCTTGTTTAATTGAAACTTCTGTTAAAATTAACTCCGGTGATTCATTTTCTTCACAGCATTTTTCAACAAATGAAATAGTCCTGATTTCTGACAATTCTTCCATGATTTTTCCTATCAAAAAATATTCTTTATTAAAAATGTTGTTTCTATCGTCTCGAAAGTTTAGTTTAAAATTACTTAAAATTAGATAACAAAAGTAAAGGAAAACGAAGAGCGCTACTTGAGCCCCCCTGACTTGCAAAAACATGTAAGAATATCAAAAATTAAAATTGGAGTTACCAACATCATTCCAGCATAATAGAATTAAAATTTTTTGTTTTTTCTTTATACTACATATCACAATAGTTGCTTATTTGTAGTATAAGTAAGTCAATAAGGCACATAACATGAAGTATGCTCATAAGCAACAAAAGAGCAAATCCTACACTACTTTCAGACCAGGTGTAACTGATACCCCCGAAATTGGTTCAGTTTTTTCCCATAAAAAGTGTATTAGCTAAACGTTTCTCATTTCATTACAATATGGTTGCTAAGCAGCGCTACAAACATTTGAATTAAAACTTTTTCTACTCCTGCTCGTTTTATTTGCCACTTTCCCTTCTCCAGGGTAGGGTATGGCAAATAAAACAGGCCTTATATGTTCGAACATTTAAACACTTATGTTGATCAAGATTATTACTTGATTTCATTTATATTATCACTAACTTTGATTTATCAGTAACCACGTATAAAGAACTGAAGAGGTTCACGTGCTATCCTCTGTAAACTTCCAGAGAAGTTCTTTTGTAAAATTCCAATGTATGCATTTCAGTTCCCGAGGGGCTCATTAGATCGGCACAGCTCTTGTTGATGATGCTTATCGGAGATGCATAGTATTGAGTACCAAGTTGGCAGTCCGTATTTCTAAGAAAGATGTTTTTAACTATGGGATTAGGGTCTTTTAATCTATTGAACCTTTTTGAGGCTAGACATAGCATATATAAAATTAAGGGCGTTACTCTGGATTTAGTATATAGGGTATCGTTAGGATGCCATTTTCCGCCCGGTCTTCTATATTTTGAAAGACAGTATCTGATTATTTCTCGTTCGAAAATCTGCAGTTCAGTTGCTACGTTTGGCGTTATAAACAGCCAAATTCCGAAAGCGTAGGTAATAACTGGTCTTATCAAGGTTTTGTACATTAGAAGTTCGGTTTTATGTTCCATATCCTGCGAGTTTAATAGTTGTCTCAGTATGGCTGCTGTTTTTTGAGCTCTATTGAGCGCATATCTAGCACGCGGGTTATATTTTAGCCTGTGGTGAAATTTAACTCCTAATATGTTTTGAATTAAATAATTGAAGTTAAAAAATTTGCAAACTGTAGTGTTTAGTTTCTGAGTGTAACAGCAAATAACATGGAAAACTTCCTGGAATTTCCTTTCACACGTAAGTTTGATACATTTTTTATTAAAATGGGTGAATTTTCATTATTGCTGTATCAGAAAAAGTTGTTATAGTGTTTATTCAATTATAATTAATCAAACAGAAATTATGTTAATTCATAATTTAGAAAAAAGTTGTTTTTTTTTTAATCAAGTTTGAATCTATATCCAAGAGCGAAACCATTCTTCTTTTTTATTTAAATTAAAACAAAAACTACCAAAAATTCAGTATTTCCATTGGACGTCGCGCACTTGAACGAAGCTATGACACCACGTCGCCTGGTCATAAGCGACACGAACTAAGCTCGCTCACGTAGTTCAGGCCGCAACTATGCGAACGCTAATACTGATATATATGTACTTTTGACATTATACAGTGGAGAATCGATGCTTGGAAAAGTGTAATATACTCAAAGACACTTGATTAGCAATACTTTTATTTCTAACGTCATTAATGACATAGTGGTGCAAATTCTTAGAAACTTTTGCCATTATATTCATTGCCTCTTATTCTGTTCTACCAGATGACCCAGATGTGGGAGTAACCCATGCTTGAGTAGAAATTCCCATTTTTATCATTTTGGCTACTTGTACCGAGACCCTTGATTAGCCCCATCAGTTTTCTTTAAGCTTTCAAGGGGAACGGTGATCTTCTAAAAGCAATTTATCGTTAAAAAACAAGTGTGTTACATGTCTGCTTTACCTTTGTGAAATTTTTGTTCCACCTGGACAGAAATGGGGCGTGGAAAATCACTAACCGAAACGGAAGTTGGAAAAATCACTTCATTGAAAGAAAAAAAATATTCCAAATTGGTGGAGATCCTTTGACTATAAATAATCTTATCAAAAACAAAGAAAATTACGGAAAAAATCGAAAAGCACGCACATCCAAAGCAACTATAGAACGAGAAGGTAGGGTCATTGTACAGGAAGCGTCGAATTCTGCGGCAACTGCTCGTAAAATTAAGGAGAAAGTGGGAACAACAGCGAGTGTCCATACAGTTCTCAGGATGATCAAGCAGTATCCACACCTCCGACGTCAAAAAATACAAGAAAAAACACGTTTACTTCAACCTCATAAGAATGCTAGATTCGAGTTTTGCGGGAACATTTACAGTGGAAGACAGAAAGGCAGCAAGTAATTTTTTCCGACGAGAAAACATTTAATTTGGATGGCCCTGATGGTTTTCGACATTATTTCCACGATTTGAGAGAATCCAAGTTGTTTTTCTCCCGTCGTCACACATCTGTTGATTCCGTCAATTCATGGAGCAATCAATTTGGTAATTTTGCAAGGAAGATACACGTCGGCAGAAATGTTCGAGCATCAAACACTCGTCTTCCAGCAAAACAACGCATCCGTCCATACAGCGAAATGTGTTAACACGTGGTTTTCGGACAACAATATGAATGTTTTGAACTGGCCACCTCTGTAACCGGACTTAAATTTAATATAAAATCTTTGGGGATGGCTATGGCGCAAAATCTATGAGAAAGGAAGGCAGTATGACATCAAATTAGAACTTATTGAGGCCATTGAAGCCGCGTTTGAAGAAATTCCAGAAAATTTCCTTCATTCATTGTACAACTCTCTAGAAAATAGAATTTTTGATGTAATTCGTAATAATGATGGCAACACTTAATATTAATAAAAAATAAATGATTAAAATCTGGAAACTATAGCCTTTATTTATTCATGGCGCTAATCAAGTGTCTCGGTGCAAGTAGCCAAAACGACAAAAATGGGAATTTCCACTCAAGCATGGGTTATTCCCACATCTGGGTCATCTGGTAGAACAGAATAATGGGCAACGAATATTACGGAAAAAGTTTCTAAGAATTTGCACCATTATGGCATTAATGACGTTAAAAATAAAAGTGTTGCTAATCAAGTGTCTGGGAGTGTATGTCTTCTATCTTGTCGGCATAAATATGTAAGAACTCGGGATCTGTTAAATTGGCAAAAGAGTATAAAATTCGACATTTTTCATACGTTTCATCACAAACGGTGAACACCAAACGCTTCTTTTCGCTTTCCTTTCAACAAAACTCAATAAAATATCTTGTTCAAATTCCTCTTCAGGCATACCTGATTCGGAATCTAGGTCTAGTAATAATTAGTCGATACGGTACTCGCAAATTATATCTCTCTGACGGCTCAAATATAGCTTATGGCATGAATTCACCGCTGCGTAGCTTAATTCAAGTGTGTAACGGGCTGAGCCAGCTCAGCTAAGCTATGTAACTACAGCGAGGCTGGCCCGCAAAACTTAACTCAAGTGTGTTAAAGCACAGAAATTCTCATTTTTTGAGTAATTTCCAATAAATTAGAATTTTTTCGTATATTTCCTTTTTTTAAATATATAATAAAAATGTTTTATCAAATTGACAACATTTCAAACAAGACTCACCAGTATCCATACAGCAATATACTACTAGGTTTTCCTTTAAAGCATATGTATGATCCCACTCAAATGGTTTTTGTTCAGTATTCGACTCAGTGTTATTCGAAAGGTTCGTTGCAGTTTCTTCAGATTTTATGTGAGTTTCGTTATGCAATGATAAATCTTCGATACTTAAGAAACGTTCTTCGCAAATTGCACAACTATGCCAAATCAAATTCATTCGATCTTCTTCAGTTATATCGGTTTTATCTAAAAATTCATGAATTTTTTCAATTTCACCTTCATCCTCTATAATTAGTTCTGGTTCTTGTTTAATTGCAATTTCTGTTAAAATAAATTCCGATTGATTTTCGTCAGTAAATAAAATAGTTTCCTTTTCCAAAATACTTCCTACCATTTTTCTCAATCAATTTCTTCTAAGAAAAGAAAATTTTTAATCACAAATAAATTAACCAAAAAGGATGGAGTTTCTTACCTAATTCAAATATTTCAATTTATTTTGTTTATTTTCAATATTAATTATTTTAAGTTTTTGTTTTATATCGATTCCAAAAAACAAGTCAAAAGAATTACGAATGTCTAATGTCAAATACTGTCTCGAAAATGGAACAAAATCAGAAGTATTGCCATATTTAAAATGGATGGGAGTTGAATTGACAAATATTGCCGTACGGCGAATTCAGTTAACGGAAGATTCAAATATCATGTCAGTGTAGTTTTCCGTGAATTATGTTTACAAATATTTTCAAATATTTCAAAATAAAAATTAAATGATCCATTTGCAAAAAGTCTCGATGCTAATCCATTATAAAATTTACTTTCGATTTCTGTACTCATACAAAATATATAGTAGAATCCCACAACTCCAAATTATTTCTATCGTTTTGAGATTTTCACTTCTTTTATGTATGGTAAAAGGTGTCCCGGAATTCACAGAAGTAATAATGTTGATAAAAATACAGATTTATCATTTAAAATTATAAATTTTTTATTGATTCACAAAGTATACAGTATAGGGTTATGTATGGGATAGCATGTCGGATAAATGGCTCCACGGCTATGCTAGCACATGCGCACTCTTGTTGTAGTGTTCTATGACCGTTTTGGATAAATGCGGCTGAATTTCGTTGACGAAGTGCTCAATTTCCTCCTTTAAGGCGTTAATGGTCGTATGCTTGTTGGCATGAACATTAGACATCAAAAAATCCCAAAAAAAACTCCAAAGGCGTTAAATCACATGATCTGGGCGGTCAATTCTTGCTGAAACCACATGTCGTTCATATCCAAGTCTTGGAATTTAGGCACAAAAATCTGGATTACCACGTCGCGATAGCGTGCACCATTAACTGTTAGTACCTAAGAAGCCACATTTTCCAATGATGCCTCCAGCCCAAAATCCGCACCAAACAGTGACACGTTGTGGCTGCATTCGTTTCTCAACAAATACTCATGGATTTTCTGAACCACAAATGCAACAATTAACTAAGCTATCAAGATGAAAATGAGCCTCATCGCTGAAGTTGATTTTGTTCATCATTTTTAAAATATTGCTCAACAATGAAAACGCGTTGTTCTTTCGCGTGTAGTGCTCAATTTTTAATAAGCCTGAACTGTCAGCTGTCATGCTGTTTTTTTTTCGTTGGCAGCACTTTATTGCACAAATGCCGCAAAATTTAAATCATTAATAAATTGTGGGACATCCTTTATTTATGAATAGCGGAAATGGATGTACTCTAGCAACTGAAAAATGCATTTTTCTCTATTAATATTGTATTCTCTATTCTCTCATTACAATTCTTTATTTAGTTGAAAGGAAAGGACAAGTGATGTCATAAAATGTTTGAAGATAAAAATTCATAATGACCGGCATGCAGAGTGCATATTCTGCGTATATTTTTTCATTCATGGATTTTCACCAGTATGTATCTTCATATGGGCTTGAAGAGTAGATTTATGTCCAAACAAACGCCCGCATTGTTCACATTTAAATGGTTTTTCACCAGTGTGCGTTCTCATATGCTTTTTAAGATTACCACTTTCCGTAAAAGAATGGTTACAGTGATCGCATTTGAATGGTTTTTCACGGTAGGCGTTCTCATATGCTTTTTAAGATTATCACTTTCCATAAAGGAATGATTGCAGTGATCACATTTGAATGGCTTTTCACCAGTATGCGTTCTCATATGGTTTTGAAGAGTACCATTTCGCGCAAATGAACCATTACACTGACCACATTTGACTGGTTTTTCACCAGTATGCGTCATCATATGTTCTTTAAGATTTCCACCTTGCCTAAATGAAATATGACAGTGATCGCATTTGAATGGTTTTCCGTCAGTATGTGTCATCATATGTTTTAGAAGAGTAGATTTATGTCCAAACAAACGCCCGCATTGTTCACATTTAAATGGTTTTTCGCCAGTATGCGTTCTCATATGCTGTTTAAGATTACCATTTTGCGTAAATGAACTATTACAGTGATCACATTTGAATGGTTTTTCACCAGTATGCGTTATCTTATGCTGTTTAAGATTACCCCTTTCCGTAAAAGAATGATTGCAGCGATCACATTTGAATGGTTTTTCACCAGTATGCGTTCTCATATGGTTTTTAAGATTACCACTTGCCGAAAAAGAATGATTGCAGTGATCGCATTTGAATGGTTTTTCACCAGTATACATCATCATATGCCTTCTAAGACTATCATTTTCAGTAAAAGAATGTTTGCAGTGATCGCATTTAAATGGTTTTCCATCATAATGGACATGATAATGAGATCGCCCACATTTATTGCATTTAAAATTGCGTTTCAGCTTATGAAATCTCAAATGGACATCCAGTTTCTGCTTGGAAGTATATATTTTCTTACACTGTGTACATGGAAATTCCTGCTTGGAGTTATTTAAAATCTAATCCGCTGTCGTTGGATAAAATTCAGTACATTCAGATTGCTCATGACTTTGAATGTGCAATGATAAAGTTTCGGTGCTTAAAAATCGTTCTTCACACGTTACACAACTGTGCCAAACCAAATTTAAGCGATCTTCTTGGGTTATATCGTCTTTGTGTAAATATTGACGAATTTTCTCAGTTTCAATTTCATCTTCGATTATTAATTCCGGTTCTTGTTTAATTAAAACTTCTGTTAAAATTAACTCCGGTGATTCATTTTCTTCACAGCATTTTTCAACAAATGAAATAGTCCTGATTTCTGACAATTCTTCCATGATTTTTCCTATCAAAAAATATTCTTAATTAAAAATGTTGTTTCTATCGTCTCGAAAGTTTAGTTTAAAATTACTTAAAATTAGATAACAAAAGTAAAGGAAAACGAAGAGCGCTACTTGAGCCCCCCTGACTTGCAAGAACATGTAAGAATATCTAAAATTAAAATTGGAGTTACCAACATCATTCTAGCATAATAGAATTAAAATTTTTTGTTTTTTCTTTATACTACATATCACAATAGTTGCTTATTTGTACTATAAGTAAGTCAATAAGGCACATAACATGAAGTGTGCTCAAAAACAACAAAAGAGCAAATCCTACACTACTTTCAGACCAGGTGTAACTGATACCCCCGAAATTAGTTCAGTTTTCTCCCATAAAAAGTGTATTAGCTAAACGTTTCTCATTTCATTACAATATGGTTGCTAAGCAGCGCTACAAACATTTGAATTAAAACTTTCTCCTACTCCTGCTCGTTTTATTTGCCACTTACCCTTCTCCAGGGTAGGGTATGGCAAATAAAACAGACCTTATATGTTCCAACATTTAAACACTTATGTTGATCAAGATTATTACTTGATTTCATTTATATTATCACTAACTTTGATTTATCAGTAACCACGTATAAAGAACTGAAGATGTTCACGTGCTATCCTCTGCAAACTTCCAGAGAAGTTCTTTTGTAAAATTCCAATGTATGCATTTCAGTTCCCGAGGGGCTCATTAGATCGGCACAGCTCTTGTTGATGATGCTTATCGGAGATGCATAGTATTGAGTACCAAGTTGGCAGTCCGTATTTCTAAGAAAGATGTTTTTAACTATGAGATTAGGGTGTTCTTTTAATCTATTGAACCTTTTTGAGGCTAGACATAGCATATATAAAATTAAGGGCGTTACTCTTGATTTATTATATAGGGTATCGTTAGGATGCCATTTTCCGCCCGGTCTTCTATATTTTGAAAGACAGTATCTGATTATTTCTCGTTCGAAAATCTGCAGTTCAGTTGCTACGTTTGGCGTTATAAACAGCCAAATTCCGAAAGCATAGGTAATAACTTGTCTTATCAAGGTTTTGTACATTAGAAGTTCGGTTTTATGTTCCATATCCTGTGAGTTTAATAGTTGTCTCAGTATGGCTGCTGCTTTTTGAGCTTTATTGAGCGCATATCTAGCACGCGGGTTATATTTTAGCCTGTGGTGAAATTTAACTCCTAATAAGTTTTGAATTAAATAATTGAAGTTAAAAAATTTGCAAACTGTAGTGTTTAGTTTCTGGGTGTAACAGCAAATAACATGGAAAACTTCCTGGAATTTCCTTTCACACGTAAGTTTGATACATTTTTTATTAAAATGGGTGAATTTTCATTATTGCTGTATCAGAAAAAGTTGTTATAGTGTTTATTCAATTATAATTAATCAAACAGAAATTATGTTAATTCATAATTTAGAAAAAAGTTGTTTTTTTTTTAATCAAGTTTGAATCTATATCCAAGAGCGAAACCATTCTTCTTTTTTATTTAAATTAAAACAAAAACTACCAAAAATTCAGTATTTCCATTGGACGTCGCGCACTTGAACGAAGGTATGGACCCACGTCGCCTGGTCATAAGCGACACGAACTAAGCTCGCTCACGTAGTTCAGGCCTCAACTATGCGAACGAGCTTCGCTGGCATCGCTAATACTGATATATATGTACTTTTGACATTATACAGTGGAGAATCGATGCATGGAAAAGTGTAATACACTCAAAGACACTTGATTAGCAATACTTTTATTTTTAACGTCATTAATGACATAGTGGTGCAAATTCTTAGAAACTTTTGCCATAATATTCATTGCCTCTTATTCTGTTCTACCAGATGACCCAGATGTGGGAATATACGGCAATATACTACTAGGTTTTCCTTTAAAGCATATGTATGATCCCACTCAAATGGTTTTTGTTCAGTATTCGACTCAGTGTTATTCGAAAGGTTCGTTGCAGTTTCTTCAGATTTTATGTGAGTTTCGTTATGCAATGATAAATCTTCGATACTTAAGAAACGTTCTTCGCAAATTGCACAACTATGCCAAATCAAATTCATTCGATCTTCTTCAGTTATATCGGTTTTATCTAAAAATTCATGAATTTTTTCAATTTCACCTTCATCCTCTATAATTAGTTCTGGTTCTTGTTTAATTGCAATTTCTGTTAAAATAAATTCCGATTGATTTTCGTCAGTAAATAAAATAGTTTCCTTTTCCAAAATACTTCCTACCATTTTTCTCAATCAATTTCTTCTAAGAAAAGAAAATTTTTAATCACAAAACAATTAACCAAAATGGATGGAGTTTCTTACCTAATTCAAATATTTCAATTTATTTTGTTTATTTTCAATATTAATTATTTTAAGTTTTTGTTTTATATCGATTCCAAAAAACAAGTCAAAAGAATTACGAATGTCTAATGTCAAATACTGTCTCGAAAATGGAACAAAATCAGAAGTATTGCCATATTTAAAATGGATGGGAGTTGAATTGACAAATATTGCCGTACGGCGAATTCAGTTAACGGAAGATTCAAATATCATGTCAGTGTAGTTTTCCGTGAATTATGTTTACAAATATTTTCAAATATTTCAAAATAAAAATTAAATGATCCATTTGCAAAAAGTCTCGATGCTAATCCATTATAAAATTTACTTTCGATTTCTGTACTCATACAAAATATATAGTAGAATCCCACAACTCCAAATTATTTCTATCGTTTTGAGATTTTCACTTCTTTTATGTATGGTAAAAGGTGTCCCGGAATTCACAGAAGTAATAATGTTGATAAAAATACAGATTTATCATTTAAAATTATAAATTTTTTATTGATTCACAAAGTATACAGTATAGGGTTATGTATGGGATAGCATGTCGGATAAATGGCTCCACGGCTATGCTAGCACATGCGCACTCTTGTTGTAGTGTTCTATGACCGTTTTGGATAAATGCGGCTGAATTTCGTTGACGAAGTGCTCAATTTCCTCCTTTAAGGCGTTAATGGTCGTATGCTTGTTGGCATGAACATTAGACATCAAAAAATCCCAAAAAAAACTCCAAAGGCGTTAAATCACATGATCTGGGCGGTCAATTCTTGCTGAAACCACATGTCGTTCATATCCAAGTCTTGGAATTTAGGCACAAAAATCTGGATTACCACGTCGCGATAGCGTGCACCATTAACTGTTAGTACCTAAGAAGCCACATTTTCCAATGATGCCTCCAGCCCAAAATCCGCACCAAACAGTGACACGTTGTGGCTGCATTCGTTTCTCAACAAATACTCATGGATTTTCTGAACCACAAATGCAACAATTAACTAAGCTATCAAGATGAAAATGAGCCTCATCGCTGAAGTTGATTTTGTTCATCATTTTTAAAATATTGCTCAACAATGAAAACGCGTTGTTCTTTCGCGTGTAGTGCTCAATTTTTAATAAGCCTGAACTGTCAGCTGTCATGCTGTTTTTTTTTCGTTGGCAGCACTTTATTGCACAAATGCCGCAAAATTTAAATCATTAATAAATTGTGGGACATCCTTTATTTATGAATAGCGGAAATGGATGTACTCTAGCAACTGAAAAATGCATTTTTCTCTATTAATATTGTATTCTCTATTCTCTCATTACAATTCTTTATTTAGTTGAAAGGAAAGGACAAGTGATGTCATAAAATGTTTGAAGATAAAAATTCATAATGACCGGCATGCAGAGTGCATATTCTGCGTATATTTTTTCATTCATGGATTTTCACCAGTATGTATCTTCATATGGGCTTGAAGAGTAGATTTATGTCCAAACAAACGCACGCATTGTTCACATTTAAATGGTTTTTCACCAGTGTGCGTTCTCATATGCTTTTTAAGATTACCACTTTCCGTAAAAGAATGGTTACAGTGATCGCATTTGAATGGTTTTTCACGGTAGGCGTTCTCATATGCTTTTTAAGATTATCACTTTCCATAAAGGAATGATTGCAGTGATCACATTTGAATGGCTTTTCACCAGTATGCGTTCTCATATGGTTTTGAAGAGTACCATTTCGCGCAAATGAACCATTACACTGACCACATTTGACTGGTTTTTCACCAGTATGCGTCATCATATGTTCTTTAAGATTTCCACCTTGCCTAAATGAAATATGACAGTGATCGCATTTGAATGGTTTTCCGTCAGTATGTGTCATCATATGTTTTAGAAGAGTAGATTTATGTCCAAACAAACGCCCGCATTGTTCACATTTAAATGGTTTTTCGCCAGTATGCGTTCTCATATGCTGTTTAAGATTACCATTTTGCGTAAATGAACTATTACAGTGATCACATTTGAATGGTTTTTCACCAGTATGCGTTATCTTATGCTGTTTAAGATTACCCCTTTCCGTAAAAGAATGATTGCAGCGATCACATTTGAATGGTTTTTCACCAGTATGCGTTCTCATATGGTTTTTAAGATTACCCCTTGCCGAAAAAGAATGATTGCAGTGATCGCATTTGAATGGTTTTTCACCAGTATACGTCATCATATGCCTTTTAAGACTATCATTTTCAGTAAAAGAATGTTTGCAGTGATCGCATTTAAATGGTTTTCCATCATAATGGACATGATAATGAGATCGCCCACATTTATTGCATTTAAAATTGCGTTTCAGCTTATGAAATCTCAAATGGACATCCAGTTTCTGCTTGGAAGTATATATTTTCTTACACTGTGTACATGGAAATTCCTGCTTGGAGTTATTTAAAATCTAATCCGCTGTCGTTGGATAAAATTCAGTACATTCAGATTGCTCATGACTTTGAATGTGCAATGATAAAGTTTCGGTGCTTAAAAATCGTTCTTCACACGTTACACAACTGTGCCAAACCAAATTTAAGCGATCTTCTTGGGTTATATCGTCTTTGTGTAAATATTGACGAATTTTCTCAGTTTCAATTTCATCTTCGATTATTAATTCCGGTTCTTGTTTAATTAAAACTTCTGTTAAAATTAACTCCGGTGATTCATTTTCTTCACAGCATTTTTCAACAAATGAAATAGTCCTGATTTCTGACAATTCTTCCATGATTTTTCCTATCAAAAAATATTCTTTATTAAAAATGTTGTTTCTATCGTCTCGAAAGTTTAGTTTAAAATTACTTAAAATTAGATAACAAAAGTAAAGGAAAACGAAGAGCGCTACTTGAGCCCCCCTGACTTGCAAGAACATGTAAGAATATCTAAAATTAAAATTGGAGTTACCAACATCATTCTAGCATAATAGAATTAAAATTTTTTGTTTTTTCTTTATACTACATATCACAATAGTTGCTTATTTGTACTATAAGTAAGTCAATAAGGCACATAACATGAAGTGTGCTCAAAAACAACAAAAGAGCAAATCCTACACTACTTTCAGACCAGGTGTAACTGATACCCCCGAAATTAGTTCAGTTTTTTCCCATAAAAAGTGTATTAGCTAAACGTTTCTCATTTCATTACAATATGGTTGCTAAGCAGCGCTACAAACATTTGAAATAAAACTTTTTCCTATTCCTGCTCGTTTTATTTGCCACTTACCCTGCTCCAGGGTAGGGTATGGCAAATAAAACAGACCTTATATGTTCGAACATTTAAACACTTATGTTGATCAAGATTAAAATCATTACTTGATTTCATTTATATTATCACTAACTTTGATTTATCAGTAACCACGTATAAAGAACTGAAGAGGTTCACGTGCTATCCTCTGTAAACTTCCAGAGAAGTTCTTTTGTAAAATTCCAATGTATGCATGTCAGTCCCCGAGGGGCTCATTAGATCGGCACAGCTCTTGTTGATGAAGCTTATCGGTGATGCATAGTATTGAGTACGAAGTTGGCAGTCCCTATTTCTAAGAAAGATGCTTTTAACTATGGGATTAGGGTGGTCTTTTAATCTATTGAATCTTTTTGAGTCTAGACATATCATATATAAAATTAAGGGCGTTACTTTTGATTTAGTATATAGAGTATCGTTAGGATGCCATTTTCCGCCCGGTCTTCTATATTTTGAAAGACGGTATCTGATTATTTCGCGTTGGAATATCTGCAGTTCAGTTGCTACGTTTGGCGTTATAAACAGCCAAATTCCGAAAGCATAGGTAATAACTGGGCTCATCAAGGTTTTGTACATTAGAAGTTTGGTTTTATGTTCCATATCCTGTGAGTTTAATAGTGGTCTCAGTATGGCTGCTGCTTTTTTAGCTTCATTGAGCGTATATCTAGCATGCGGGTTATATTCTAGCTTGTGGTGAAATTTAACTCCTAGGTACTTTATCTCTGTTCGCAGGGGAATTGATCTACCTTCAATGTTCAGTCTTAATAGTTTGCTCTCCCGCACGGCTAGTTGGTGACCCTTTCCACTAGCGTTACGGAAACAAATTAGGTCACACTTGTCTAGAATAATCTTTATAGCCCAGTCATTATAAAATTTAATTGCTTTTGTTAAATGACCTTTAACTGCATGGAGCGCCTCATGTGATCTCAGGATTTCCGCGAATATGGTGTCGTCAGCATAAAATATGACATGAGAGATGTTATTGGCGTTTTCGCCAGGGAAATCAGATAAGAAAATATTGAATACTTTGGGACCAAGTATGGAGCCGTGTGGGACTCCTGATTTAACCTCTATCACATCTGAGATTTCGTTTTTAATTTGAATAAATAACTTTCTCTTTTTGAAGAAGTCAACTATCATTTTTAGGAATTCTACTGGGCACTTTAGCGAAAGTAATTTGTAGATAAGGCCTTTAGGCCAGACATTGTCGAAGACTTTCTCAAGGTCTATAGTAAAGGCAATTGTACATTTTTGCTGTCGGAGATTGTGAATGTATGCATCCTGAAAATGCAATAGGGCGTGTTCTGTGGAATGTGCACGTTCGAATCCAATTGTGAGTTTGAATTATGTTATTGTCTTCGCAGAAAGTCTCAAGTATGATCAAAAGGCATTTCTCAAGAATTTCACCAAAGTTAGATAGCACAGATATAGGTCTAAAATTTTTATTACTATTTGAAGTCTTGTCTTTTGCTATCGGTATTAATTTAGCTACTTTCCAAGTCTTGGGAAAGTATCCATTATTTCAACAGTTGTTAATAATATGTAATGCTGTCCCAAACCTCAATGAGTTTGGAATGTACCGCCGTACAATTATTCACCGATTCAGTCAACGAGGCAATGTGATCGTCAATTTCGCCGTTGCTTAAATTTCGGTCTTCAGAGGGTAAAGACATTGATATTTCAGAGGCTTGGTTATTTCGAAAATTATTCCAATTGGTTTTTTTAAAGGATCTAAATGTACATGGCACAGATTTAAAGGGGTCTAACTTTTTAAAATTTCGACTTAAGAGTAGTGCAAAGTGACCGGAGGCATAAGGTAGAGTATTACAATAAAAGCTGTCAGAGTTCAAATCATTCAGGACTGATGAAGACACTAAGAAAAAGACTATGTGAGATGAGGATCTGGAAATTGTTGGCCCAGCATTTATAATTTGTAAATTTAGAATCGCCTTTATCATTCGTAAATAGTTCATAATCATCAAAATTTCCTAAAAACAAAAATATAATAGTGGTCCCTGCTAAAGAAAAGGTTGGGAAGCACTGGTATAGAATAACATGAATTCCACCGAAAAGTTCATCGTCATTTTGAAGCTATCTGAGCTCAATCATGAAGAGCATTTCATAAGACACTATTGAAATTTCATCGATGAACAAAAACTTGATATCTTTCCATTGATTCTGCATTACTTGTAGATAATGGACCACGAATATGTTTTGAATTAAATAATTGAGCTTAAAAAATTTGCAAACTGTAGTGTTTAGTTTCTGGGTGTAACAGCAAATAACATGGAAAACTTCCTGGAATTTCCTTTCACACGTAAGTTTGATGCACTTTTTATTAAAATAGGGGCGGTTCTTAAAATTCATCTAAGATCTTGTAAAATTCAGCATTTTCAGTTTTAAATGGCTTTTGTTTCGTTTTAAGGTTTCCAAAAACTGAGGCTTTACGTATGAAATGACTTTCGGCTATTGGTTTAGACTAGAAAAAAAAAAAACGCAGGCTCATACATATTTTTAATTATTGTTTAATAATTTAATTCCGTAGCGGTTTAATGGAAATTTGATTTTCGAAATAAATAACGCAAACAATTTTTTTGCAATTCGAATATTTCACAAAACATGAACATTTAGCCCATTTGCAATGCTGCCCCTCCGAAATCATATTGTTAACGCCGGCACTAAGCCACAATGTATAAGCAATAGAAAAGCAAGAGCGCAAGTTTGAAAATAACTTCAGTTTCCCGTGTGCACGTGTCCTAACCTGTTCTCTTTAATCAAAGCTTAGGCCTAGGGCCCGCCGCACACTTGAGCTAAACGAACCAAACCACGTGAGCTAAGTTTCTCGTTGACAGTGAAAAATTCAGCATTTGTATTGTTCGTCGCACACTTGAGCGAACATATGACACTACGTCGCCTAGTCATAAGCGGCGCGAACTAAGTTCGCGCACGTAATTCAGGCCTCAACTACGCGAACGAGCTTCGCTGGCATCGCTGACACTGATATATATGTACTTTTGGCATTATACAGTGGAAAATCGATGCTTGCAAAAGTGTAATATGTCTTCTATCTTGTCGACATAAATATGTAAGAACTCGGGATCTGTTAAATTGGGCAAAAGAGTATGAAATTCGACATATTTCATACGTTTCATCACAAACGGTGAACACCAAACGCTTCTTTTCGCATTCCTTTCAACAAAACTCAATAAAATATCTTGTTCAAATTCCTCTTCAGGCATACCTGATTCGGAATCTAGGTCTAGTAATAATTAGTCGATACTGTACTCGCAAATTATATCTTTCTGACGGCTCAAATATAACTTATGGCATGAATTTACCGCCGCGTAGCTTAGTTCAAGTGTGTAACGGGGTGAGCCAGCTCAGCTAAGCTATGTAACTACAGCGAGGCTCGTCCGCATAACTTAACTCAAATTCTCATTTCTCGGATAATTTCCAATAAATTTGAATTTTTTCGTATATTTCCTTTTTTTAAATCTATATAAATAAAATCGTAAATGTTCGTTTGTTCCTAACCGGTAATCTTCGAAACTTCTGAATCAATTGACTTGAAATTTTTACAGAATGTCCTATGTGATTATGACCATGTTTATATGTACTTTTTATTTACCTATGTTGCGCCTGAGTCAAGTAATAATTGGTTTAAACAAATGAATCACTAATACAAAGCCACAAGCATCTAATAATTCGTTGACTTGCAACGAGAAAACGTGATTACTCTTACTCACACACGCATACATCAGATATATATATTATAAAAATAAAGATGAGCGTAGTGGCGGCGTTAAAAATATTTATTCGAAGGGGCAACACTTTAAATGGGCTTAATGCTTATGTATTCTGGAACATCAGAATTGCGAAATATGTTTGCGTTATTTATTCCAAAAAACAAATTTCTCTTAAGCGTACAAAATTAAGTTATTCGCTTTAGATCCTGTTTATTGAAATGTAACGAGCAAATTATATCTCTACTAAATGGCGTAAAATTTTGTAAGCCCATAACCGAAAGCCATTTCATTTCTCATTTTTTGGAAAGCTTAAAGCCAAAAAAAGGTATTTATAATTGACAAGGCTGAATTCTCAAAATCTTCGACGAATTTTAAGAATTGCCCCCAATTTCTCAAAATAATTACTGCCACTGGTAGTTTTAATTTAAAAAAAAACCAGGGGTTTTAAATTTGGATTCAAAGTTGATTCAAAGAAATGAATGTTTTACTAAATTATGAATTAACATCATTTGTGTTTGATTAATTATTATATATGTAAAAAGCTAATCCTTCTTTTTTCCCTCTGTCCGTCCTATATTGCCCGGAAAGAAAATTCGTTGAGCGAAAAAAAAAGAAACACTTTTTGATATGTTGTAGAGAATTACTTGAAACGTGGAGAAATTTTGTTTCCGGGGAGATTGGGGGTCGGAGGGGTTACAAAGGGGGACTTGAAAGCTTATTTCGGAAAACCTCATTTATAATCTGAAATATACATCGGACATGATTCTGACCTGAGGCAATCTTATTAAGATTTTTATGGCGGACATTCTAACGTACACGGCAAAGTTCCATTTCCCACCGCTTTGGCGCTGGAGGCAATACAAATTTACGAACTTTTTATATACAAGTCACACCCAATAACAATGTTCAGCAAAATTGTGGAGGTTTTCATGGGGATTATTTCCATCAAAGACCAAACAGTTCTATCTCTCACCACTTTGGCGCTGGAATCAACACAAATTTTGGAACTTCGTATGCAGACGTCACACACGATTACAATGTTCGGCAAAGTTGTCCTGGTTTTCATGGGGATTATATCTGTCGAAGAGCAAATAGTTTTACCTCTCACCAATTTGGCGCTGGAGTCAATAAAATTGTGGAACTTCGTATTTAGAGGTCACACGCGATTACGATGTTCGGCAAAGTTATGGAGGTTTTCATGGGGACTATTTCTGTGGAAGACCAAACAGTTCTATCTCTTACCGCTTTGGCGCTGGAAACAATACAATTTTGGAACTTGGTATGTAGACGTCACACACGATTACAGTGTTCGCAAAGTTTCGGAGGTTTTCATGGGGATTTTTTCTGTCGAAGACAAAATAGTTCTATCTCTCACCACTTTGGCGCGGCGGTTGTTTAGGCCCCTACTCAATAGAGGTTTTTGCCTTTACGTAATATATGTTTGACGGGAGCTATTTTACGAACCGGAGAAATGGGATCAATTTAATATCTTCGCTCGGGGTGTTGCGGGGTAAATAATGTGCATTCTGAATAGATCGACTTAAGACATGAAATATGTAACCAGTGGTGCTCCGAGAACGGGGTAAAAGATTTATTATGTTCCGAATTAAGATGCTACGCTTGAAAACATTTTGTTAATTTACAGCGAAATTTTTAGGAAGCCGTCTTAGGACGGGTTACAACCTACCAATTAAATAAAGCCTATAAAAACATTTTTTTTATACAGCAATAATGAAAATTCGCCAATTTTAAAAGTTATAATACGAGCTAAAAAAGATATCGTAAAAATAGGGTTTATGCCAAAAATCAAGTTTGTTTAAACATACAAAATTAAATTTTAAAATTATAACCTACTCTACTAATTGGCGTAACATTTTGAAAACCCAAAGCCGATAGACATTTAATACGTAGAGTCTCATTTGTTGGAAACCCTAAAACCAAAAAGGCATTTAAAAATGAAAATGCTGAATTTAACAAAATCTTAGATGAAATTTCCAGCTTGGGACGATGTAGAATACAAAAGCTCTGACTTCCTGGCCAATCACCGGTGGATAGGCATGACATTGCAGCACGTGTTTTCAAACAGAAGCTGAAATCCCTAATGGAATTCATGGTAAAACATGAAGTGTTTGGGTCTGTGCGCTGCTGGATGTACTCAGTGGAATGGTAAAAAAGGGGATTCAAAAATGGTGGAAGAACGGCTCATTCCGCTTTGAAATTGCCATTGAACATTCAATTCATTGAAAGTCCCACCTGCAACATTTCCAAAGCATCCGGCATGGGAAAAGTATTGCAGAAATGCAAACTTATTGTTTGGGATGAATGCATAATAGCGCACCAAAAATCGCTCGAGGCCCTTGATCGATCATTGCAAGACTTACGTGCAAATATCACACCACTTGAGAACGCATTAATATTACCTGCAGGAGATTTCAGGCAAACATTACCTGTAATTCCTCGATCGACACCAGCGGACGAAATAAATGCCTGCCTGAAATACTCTAATTTGTGGCGACGCGTAAAGACGTTAAAATTAACTACAAATATGCGAGTCCAGCTGCAAAACTATCGGTCAGCAGAGATATTCTCACATGAATTGCTAGAAATTAGGAACGGAAAGGTGCCGGCTGATCTGACGTCAGGACGAATTTAATTGCCTCATAACTTCTGCAATTTAGTGACGTCAAAAGAAGAATTGGTTGAAAAAGTATTTCCCAATATTCAAACTAATTACAAGAATCACGATTGGCTAAGTGAACGAACTATTCTTGCGGCCAAGAACAAAGACGTCTACGAACTTAACAATATTATTCAATCGAACATTCAAAGAGAGGTGGTCACATACAAGTTCGTCGACATTGTTGTGAAAGCAGATGAAGCGGGTAATTATCCAACATTTTTGAATTCGCCCGATCTGCCAGGGATGCCACTGCACGGACTGCAATTGAAAGTCGGTTTGCCAATTACCATGTTGCGAAATATCAAGCAGCCAAAGCTTTGCAACGGCACGCGGCTTGCAGTAAAAAAATTAGAAAGCAACATCGTAGAAGCAAAAATCTTGACAGGACCTTTTAAAGGAGAAGATATCCTCATTCCTCGCATTCCTATGATTCCAACGAATATGCCATTTCAATTTAAGAGATTGCAATTCCCGATTCGATTGGCGTTTGCCATCACCATCAACAAGGCTCAGGGCCAATCTTTAAAATTGTGTGGTTTAGATCTAGACACGGATTGCTTCTCACATGGACAATTAAATGTTGCGTGTTCTAGAGTCGGCAAACCAGAAAATCTCTATATCTGCACAGAAAATTGAACAACAAGAAATGAGGTATAACCACAAGCATTGTGAAATTAAATATACGAGAAATGTGCGCTTTTTCTTTTTTTTCCATTTAACCAGACCGAGCCACAGCAACGCGTGGTCGGGTACAGCTAGTATATAATAAAAAGTTTTATCAAATTGACAACATTTAAAACAAGACTCACCAGTATCCATACGGCAATGTACTACTAGGCTTTCCTTTAAAGCATATGAATCATCCCACTCAAATGATTTTTGTTCAGTATTCGACTCAGTGTTGTTCGAAACGTTCATTGCAGTTTCTTCAGATTTCATGTGAGTTTCGTTGTGCAATGATAAATCTTCGATACTTAAGAAACGTTCTTCGCAAACTGCACAACTATGCCAAATCAAATTCATTCGATCTTCTTCAGTTATATCGGTTTTATCTAAGAATTCATGAATATTTTCAATTTCATCGTCATCCTCTATAATTAGTTCTGGTTCTAGTTTAATTGCAATTTCTGTTAAAATAAATTCCGATTGATTTTCGTCAGTAAATAAAATAGTTTCCTTTTCCAAAATACTTCCTGCCATTTTTCTCAATCAATTTCTTCTAAGAAAAGAAAATTTTTAATCACAAAAAAATTAACCAAAAAGGATGGAGTTTCTTACCTAATTCAAATATTTCAATTTATTTTGTTTATTTTCAATATTAATTATTTTAAGTTTTTGTTTTATATCAATTCCAAAAAACAAGTCAAAAGAATTTCGAATGTCAAATGTCAAATACTGTCTCGAAAATGGAACAAAAACAGAAGCATTACCATATTTAAAATGGATGGGAGTTGAATTGACAAATATAGCCGTACGACGAATTCAGTTAACGGAAAATTCAAATAACATGTCAGTTGAGTATTCCTTGAATTATGTTTACAAATATTTTCAAATATTTAAAAATAAAAATTAAATGATCAAATTGCAAAAAGCTTCGATGGTAATCCATTATAATATTTACTGAGTTTACTGTTCACGACTTCTGTGCTCACACAAAATCCACAGTAAAATCCCACAACTCCAACTGACAAAGGTGTCTTTAATTTGAAAATTGGATTTTTAACGAAAAAAAATATTTAATAATTTCCATGAAAAATTGACATACTTAGAAAAATATGGAAGTGATTTCAAATTCAGATCAAAATATAAACAATTTCATACAAAATTTGAAATAATTTTTATCGTTTTGAGATTTCCACTCCTTTTATGTATGGTAAAAGGTGTCCCGGAATTCACGGAAGATATAACTTTGATAGAAAACACAGATTTATGATTTAAAATAATAAATTTTTTATTGATTCATAAAGTATACAGTATAGGATTATTTATGGGATAGCATGTCGGAAAAATGGCTCCACGGCTTTGCTGGCACATGCGCACTCTTTTGTTGTAGCGTTCTATGACCGTTTCGCATAACTGCATAAATGCGGCTGAATTTCGTTGACGAAGTGTTCAATTTCCTCCTTTAAGGCGTGAATGGTCGTATGCTTCTTGGCATAAACTTTAGACTTCAAAAAACCCCAAAGAAAAAACTCCAAAGGCGTTAAATCACATGATCTGGGCGATCAATTCTGATCACCAAAACGGGAAATTACACGACCGGGAAATATTTCATGCAATAATTGAATTGTTTCTCGGCACCGTCTTGCTGAAACCACATGTCGTTCACACCCATGTCTTACAATCTAGGCACAAAAATTTGTATCATGTCGCGATAGCGCGCACCATTAACTGTTATTACCTAAGAAGCCACATTTTCCAATGATGCCTCCAGCCCAAAATCCACACCAAACAGTGACACGTTGTGGCTGCATTCGTTTCTCAACAAACACTCTGAACCACAAATGCACAATTAACTAAGCCATCAAGATGAAAATGAGACTCATAGCTGAAGATGATATTGTTCATTATTTTTAAAATATTGCTCAACAATGAAAACGCGTTGTTCTTTCGCGTGTAGTGCTCCATTTTTAATAAGACTGAACTGTCAGCTGTCATGCTGTCTTTTTGTCGTTGGCAGCACTTTATTGAACAAATGCCGAAAGTTTAAATCATTAATGAATTGTGGGACACACTTTATTTATAAATAGCGGAAATGGATGTTCTCTAGCAACTGAAAAATGCATTTTTCTCTATTAATATTGTATTCTCTATTCTCTCATTACAATTCTTTATTTAGTTGAAAGGAAAGGACAAGTGATGTCATAAAATGTTTGAAGATAAAAATTCAAAATGGCCGGCATGCGGAGTGCATATTCTATGTATATTTTTTTATTCATGGTTTTTCACCAGTATGCGTTCTCATATGCTGTTTAAGATTACCACTTTGTATAAATGAACTATTACAGTGATCGCATTTGAATGGTTTTTCACCAGTATGCGTTCTCATATGGTTTTTAAGTTTATACCTTTCCGTAAAAGAATGATTGCAGTGATCGCATTTGAATGGTTTTTCACCAGTATGCGTCATCATATGCCTTTTAAGACTACCATTTTCAGTAAAAGAATGTTTGCAGTGATCACATTTGAATGGTTTTTCACCAGTATGCGTTCTCATATGCTTTTTAAAATGACCGTTTTCAATAAATGAACTATTACAGTGATCACATTTGAATGGTTTTTCACCAATAACCGTCATCATATGCCTTTTAAGACTACCATTTTCCGTAAAAGAATGATTGCAGTGATCGCATTTGAATGGTTTTCCACCAGTATGCGTCATCATATGCGTTTTAAGATTACCACTTTCAGTAAAAGAATGTTTGCAGTTGTCGCATTTAAATGGTTTTCCATCAAAATGGACATGATAATGAGATCGCCCACATTTATTGCATTTAAAATTGCGTTTCCACTTATGAAATTTCAAATGGGCATCCAGCTTCTGCTTGGAAGTATATATTTTCTTAGACTGTGTAAATGAAAATTCCTGCTTGGAGTTGTTTAAAATCTCATCCACCGTCGATGCGTAAAATTCAGTACATTCATTTTGCTTATGACTTTGAATGTGCAATGATAAAGTTTCGGTGCTTAAAAATCGTTCTTCACACGTTACACAACGGTGCCAAGCCAAATTTAATCGATCTTCTTGGCTTATATCGTCTTTGTGTAAATAATGACGAATTTTCTCAGTTTCAATTTCATCTTCGATTATTAATTCCGGTTCTTGTTTAATTGAATCTTCTGTTAAAATTAACTCCGGTGATTCATTTTCTTCACAGCATTTTTCAACAAATGAAATAGTCCTGATTTCTGACAATTCTTCAATGATTTTTCCTATCAAAAAATATACTTCATTAAAAATGTTGTTTCTATCATCTCGAAAGTTTAGTTTAAAATTACTTAAAACTAGGTAACAAAAGTAAAGGAAAACGAAGAGCGCTACTTGAGCCCCCCTGACCTGCAAAAACATGTAAGAATATCAAAAATTAAAATTGGAGTTACCAACATCATTCCAGCATAATAGAATTAAAATTTCTTGTTTTTCCTTTATACTAAATATCACAATAGTTGCTTATTTGTACTATAAGTAAGTCAATAAGGCACATAACATGAAGTATGCTCAAAAACAACAAAAGAGCAAATCATGCACTACTTACAGACCAGGTGTAACTGATACCCCTGAAATTAGTTCAGTTTTCTCCCATAAAAAGTGTATTAGCTAAACGTTTCTCATTCCATTACAATATGGTTGGTAAGCAGCGCTACAAACATTTGAATTGAAATTTTCTCCTACTCCTGCCCGTTTTATTCGTCACTTACCCTGCTCCAGGGTAGGGTATGGCAAATAAACCAGACCTTATATGTTCGAACATTTAAACACTTATGTTGTAAATTTTCGGAGAAGTTCTTTTGTAAAATTCCAATGTATGCATGTCAGTTCCCGAGGGGCTCATTAGATCGGCACAGCTCTTGTTAATGATGCTTATCGGTGATGCATAGTATTGAGTACCAAGTTGGCAGCCCCTATTTCTAAGAAAGATATTTTTAACTATGGGATTAGGGTGGTCTTTTAATCTATTGAATCTTTTTGAGGCTAGACATAGCATATATAAAATTAAGGGCGTTACTCTTGATTTAGTATATAGAGTATCGTTAGGATGCCATTTTCCGCCCGGTCTTCTATATTTTGAAAGACAGTATCTGATTATTTCGCATTCGAAAATCTGCAGTTCAGTTGCTACGTTTCGCGTTATAAACAGCCAAGTTCCAAAAGCATACGAAATAACTGGTCTTATCAAGGGTTTGTACATTAGAAGTTTGGTTTTATGTTCCATATCCTATGAGTTTAATAGTGGCCTCAGTATGGCTGCTGCTTTTTTAGCTTCATTGAGCGGATATCTAGCATGCGGGTTATATTTTAGCCTGTGGTGAAGTTTGACTCCTAATATGTTTTGACTTCAATAATTAAGGTTAAAAAATTTGCAAACGGTAGTGTTTAGTTTCTGGGTGTAACAGCAAATAACATGGAAAACTTCCTGGAATTTCCTTTTAATGCTTTTTTTATTAAAATGTGCGAATTCTCATTATTGCTGTATAAGAAAAAGTTTCTATAGTCTTTATTTCATTATAAATAATCAAGCAGGAATTATGTTAATTCATAACTCAGAAAAAAGTTTTTTTTTTTTTTTAAATCAAGTTTGAATCTAAATCCAAGATCAAAAACCCTCTTCATTTTTATATAAATTAAAACAAAAACTACCAAAAATTCAGTATTTCCATTCGACGTCGCACACTTGAACGAAGCTATGACACTACGTCGCCTGGCCATGAGACACGAACTAAGCTCGCGCACGTAGTTCAGGCCTCACCTACGCGAACGAGCTTTGCTGGCATCGCTAACATTAGCTGGTTTTACACTGGTCTTCAAACGGGCGCATTCTTCAAAAATTGATACGCCAGAAGGGTGCGCGAATGCCGGGGAAATGCGCCAGCTTTAGCTTGAGTGCAAAATTGAAGACACGCACACATAAACAATTGTGGAAAAAACTGGTTGGGAAAAATTTTGAAATGAACGATGACTCATTCTGCTTTTGACCGGTGAGATGGCAACATCCAACAACGAAATCAAAATGTCGAAGTGGAATAAACAACAAACGGAAGAATTTATTGAAATTTTTCGGAAATACAACTTAGTTTACGATGGTAGTGATCCGGAATACTTAAATAAAGTAAAACGAGAAGCGGCTTATGTAAAAATAGTTGAAGAAATGAAAGACATTAAAAAGGATATATCTGTGCGTGAAGTTAAAGTAAAAATAAAAACTTTAAGAACTCAATTTGGTAAAAAGAAACAAAAGTGGAGAAATTCTTTAATTCTTTTTCTCTTTTTTTATTACTATTTTCATCATCGGGACTTTCACTTTCGAATTCTAAAGAATAAACAGCCTGCGCTAAGGAATACAAGGTTACTGCAGCACACTTTTCCTATTCATCCTTTCTGTTCTATAGTTCACTTCGTACTGGTTCCAAATCAACTAGAAAAGTACCCTCACGTGACATACACACACATTGATATGACGTATATAAATTCACAGTGAAGCCAGGCGCATGGAAGCCCAGTGTAGCATTATCAGCATGGATATACCCGAGTTACTTAGGTGCATGTAAGACCAGTGTCAAACCGGCCATTAATATGTACTTTTGGCATTATACAGTGGAGAATCGATGCTTGCAAAAGTGTAGTATGTCTTCTATCTTGTCGACATAAATATGTAAGAACTCAGGATCGATTAAATTGCGCAAAAGAGTATGAAATTCGACATATTTCATACGTTTCATCACAAACGGTGAACACCAAATACTTCTTTTCGCTTTCCTTCCAACAAAACTCAATAAAATATCTTGTTCAAATTCCTCTTCAGGCATACCTGATTCGGAATCTAGGTCTAGTAGTCTATACTGTACTCGCAAATTATATCTCTCTGGCGGCTCAAATATAACTTAAGACATAAATTTATCGCCGCGTAGCTTAGTTCAAGTGTGCAACGGGGTGAGCCAGGTCAGCTAAGCTATGTAACTACAGCGAGGCTCGCCCGCATAACTTAACTCAAATTCTCATTTCTTGGGTAATTTTCAATAAATTTGAATTTTTTCGTATATTTCCTTGTTTTAAATATATAATAAAAATGTTTTATCAAACTGACAACATTTAAAAAAAGACTCACCAGTATCCATACGGCAATGTACTACTAGGCTTTCCTTTAAAGCATATGAATCATCCCACTCAAATGATTTTTGTTCAGTATTCGACTCAGTGTTGTTCGAAACGTTCATTGCAGTTTCTTCAGATTTCATGTGAGTTTCGTTGTGCAATGATAAATCTTCGATACTTGAAAAGCGTTCTTCGCAAACTGCACAACTATGCCAAATCAAATTCATTCGATCTTCTTCAGTTATATCGGTTTTATCTAAGAATTCATGAATTTTTTTAATTTCATCTTCATCCTCTATAATTAGTTCTGGTTCTTGTTTAATTGAAATTTCTGTTAAAATAAATTCAGATTGATTTTCGTCAGTAAATAAAATAGTTTCTTTTTCCAAAATACTTCCTGCCATTTTTCTCAATCAATTTCTTCTAAGAAAAGAAAATTTTTAATCACAAATAAATTAACCAAAAAGGATGGAGTTTCTTACCTAATTCAAATATTTCAATCTATTTTGTTTATTTTCAATATTAATTATTTTAAGTTTTTGTTTTTTTTTTAAATTTTTGGTTCTAGGACCACGTTAGTCTAGCCTTACTTGGCCAAAGCACTGCTTTATAACGCCAACTTTTTATCTTTAATTTTGTATTTTCCCAATTATAAGATAATTTTTCCTTCTCGCACAAATTGTATTATTTCTTCTAAATTCTTAGATATATTATTGACGAGAAAATCACTTAAGTTATTAAATTTACTTAATTCTTTAAAATGCTTTCTGATTTCAGTATGCTTTGTACAGTCAAAAAATATGTGTTTTAAAGTTTTCTGACATCCACAAATGTCACTTTTAATTTACTTAAGGCTACCTTCCCAAATGTATGGTTCACCATAATCCTATTTACTAATTTGATATCAATTGGTTTCATTTTGTATTTTATATACCATGGTGTCTTAACAGGTGTCTGCCAAATTTTTGCAAATTCCCTGCCTTTATTTTCTGCTGTCCTTTTATAATCTACAATCCATTCTTCCCATAGTATATCTTTTATCTGATTAAAAGCCTCTTTCATTGATAGGTCTTCATTCACTAATACATCGTCTTCCACCGCTTCCTTCGCCAACTTATCCACTATCTCATTCCCTAGTATACCACAATGGCTTGGTATATAGTATAGTCTGAATTCCCTATTTTTGATAAAGTTTATGGCCTGAAATATTTTTTTTGTTATGTTATTCGACGAGTTTTTGTTCTGTATTTCATATATTCCAGATTTGGAATCTGATAAGATTGCTACTTTATTAAGATTGTTCGTATTTGCAAACATAACCGCTTTCCAAATTGCTAGTAATTCTGCTGTCATCGAACATAATTTTTGATCAGATTTATATTTTTGGCAGGAATTCAATGTCGGGCAGAAAATCGCCCAACCCGTTTTATTCTCTTTGATAGATCCGTCTGTGTATAAGAAGGAAAAATTCTTCTCTGATAAATTCGCTATTAAATCTTTCGCTAAAATTCTTGAAATTTCTGTACTCATGTCCCTTTTACCCAAATTTCTATCAAAAAATCTGGAAAAATTTTGAGCAAGTCACAATAATTTTCCATTCCTAATGATCGTTTTTCAATTATGTCAAAAATTCCCTTAAATTTTCTGTAAATTCTTCCATAAGAGGTGTCTAGCTGGTAATTTTTAACCACTTCCATGAAATCTAAGGTGGTAATTCGCCACATAATGCATTGATTTTATGAATAGGAGTTCCTTTTATCAAACCAAGAGCCCTACGTATAGCTGTATTATTTACCGTCTTAACTTTTCTCATATTTGTTTTGTTCATATTAGCTGTCGATGTTATCGCATATTCTAATCTCGACCTCGCAAAAGTTTTAAACATGTTTATACCAGTTTTCGGGTGTACGCCATATTTACAACCGTTAATCATATTTAGAAAGCCATTCTTTTCTGCCATTTTATTTATCACCATATCTATATGTTTGTTACAGCATTAGGTTTGTTCTATGTATCTCCCAAGAAATTTGATTTCCGATACTTGTTCAATCCTGATATTATTAATGCTAATCATTATACCCTTTCTCCTGTTATTGAAGTAGATAACTTGATTCTTCTGATGGTTGGTAGTTAACTTTAAGCTATTGCAAATTTGCTCAAAATCTTTAATTTTATTTATCATATTTGATTTAGCAATTTGGAAATCCTTATTCATTGACAGAATAAAGAAGTCATCTGCAAATTGGTATATTGTAGTAATGTTGTCTTCAATTTCATGTAATTTTCTCGTATAAATATTAAAAAGCATAGGGCTCGTACCGCTTCCCTGCATCAGTTCAGTGTTGCTTTTCTTTTCTCTTGAATTCATTACTAATATCCTATTCCCCAGATAATCAGTTATCCAATTAGTTAAAAAAGGATTAATTTTAATTTCATTCATTTCTATGCTTAACGTTTTTAAATTGACACTATCATATGCTTTTGTGATATCAATGCTAACTCCTATCACTTGAAGTTTGTTTGTCTTAGCCTGACTAACAGTATTCAATATATCATTAATACATATCGCAGCTGATCTATTCTTCCGAAATCCATAACATCTTTGCTTTAAAAAATTATTATTCTCCACCTGATTATCAATTATTAATTTTAACATACCATCCATAATTTTATATATACATGGCAACAAGCAGATAGGCCTAAACGTACTTATGTCATTAGCAATACAATTTGATTTAGGTATAGGTATTATTTTTATTCTTTTCCATTGCTCTGGTATTATTCCTTCATTCCATGTATTAACTAGTGCCTGAAATATCTTTTCTTTATGCTCTTCTTTAAGTTCTTTCAATATTCTAAAAGATATTTTGTCTTCTCCAGGTCCTGAAAAATTGCTTCTTGAGGACAGAAATTTTAAAAAATTTTCGTAACACAATACGGGCTTTACTACATTATCCGTTCTCAATTTATAATTATTAAAACGTATATTACTAATATTGTCTTTTGTAATTTCATTCAGGAAGGTTTCTCTTCATTATCTTTCCAATGTTTCCATAATTTTGGTTTGATGTTGCAATTTTTTATTCTATTTATTTTATCCCAAAATTTTCTAGTATTTCCACTTTCCGAAATTTCTTTAATAAAATCATTCCACCCTTCTACTTTAATTGCCTTATTATAAAATAGACCTATTCCTCCACCATTATTTCCTTCTCTAAAGTATCCTTTAAAATTGTAATTATTAATATTGTAACTTCTAATTTCATTTTTTGCCATGTTTCATTTAAAATCATAATATCTAAATTATTTTTCCTAATAAACAGTTCTAGTAGTTCTAAGTTACCCTTTTTCTCTATTTTTTGTATGTTATATTGACCTATCCGATTTGGGAATTATGTTAATCATATAGCAGTTATAATCCTCTGCCTGATTTTTTAAAAGGATGAATTCTTCAAATTGGGGACTACTTGTTATATTATTTCTATTCATAAATAATTTTTGCACAAAATCCACCATCTTTTCAAGATTACCTATTTTTTTCTTCAGTGCACTTATTTTCTTTTTTTTTCCTCCGTAGTGTTTATTATATTGTTTACCTTGTCCACCGAGGACACTACCACCTTTTTCATTGGTTTGATCTTCACTGCTTCACTAAAAGGACATAGTTTGTATAACACTCTGTTTGATTCTTGTTGGTTATCTCGGACTAGAATATTCGATTTATTTTTCCTTTTTTCGCCAATTTTTGGAAAATCATTCTTATTCTCTTCAAAGCCCTTCTGATTATCACTAATAATATTTCCTAACCTTGTATTAGCTTCCATTCTAGATAAGTTTTCGATAATCATAATTTTTTTAATTAAAAACGCCTTTGTTTTCGCCGGACATTCCCTATCAGTGGCTTTGTGATTGTTCTTGCAATTAATACATTTGATTTCAATTGATTTACAGTCTTCATTTTGTCGATGTTTATCCGTACATTTCTCGCATGCTCTTTCTTTCTGTTTACAAAATTTCGCTATATGGTCAAATCTTAAACATTGTCTTAACATCGGGATGAAATAGTCAACCCTATATTGCATATATAGGAGTTTAATATTCTTAGGGATAGCATAACGCCTAAAGTTTATCTTGACTCTATTTGTTGGAATAAAGTCGTCATCATTTTCGTTTAACCTCAGTTTGCTTCGTTGCCATATTCTTTCGATTTTTAAAATCGGAAATGGAGATTCAATCTCCTCCATTAGTTCCTGTTCCGTCAGTTCCACACAAGTTCGAAACAAAATGTCTCAAGATTATCGCTTTATATCCTTTATCCTCTAGAATCTTGTCTCTGACTAGATTATTTGCATCCTGTTTATCGCTGAAAGTAATTTTACATCTCCCATAACCAATCTCATCTACATTATGTTTTTGATTGCTTTATCCTTTAATATTTTACATAATCTTAGCGGATTTATTCCTCTTCTTACATCCTCCACATAAATTTCATCCACATAAATAATATAAGGAGCCACATTGTGTTCATCATAATAAAAATTTTCATACCTTTTTTCCGGGTTAGTATTACCTATATCCTGTTTTGTCTTTTAAATTTTTCTGTATATTCAATGGTGTCATTATTTCGTTATTATAATCCATATTGAAACTGATTGTTGATTGTGCTTTTTCCTCTTTTTAACTTAGGGCTAGAACCCCTTCCGCTTCTCGAACGCGACCTAGACTTCTCCATCATACTCCTTTTCCCCAGATAATGAAGAAAACAGCAAAAATAAAAATTCTACATTTTTCTGAAAAACAAAAATTTATGCAGCAAAAAGCCATCCGTACTCAACGGAGTTTCACAGCCAACTGAAGTTTTTGTTTTATATCAATTCAAAAAAACAAGTCAAAAGAATTACGAATGTCAAATGTCAAATACTGTCTCGGAAATGGAACAAAAACAAAAGCTTTGCCGTAATTAAAATGGATGGGATTTAAATTGACAAATATTGCCGTACGGCGAATTCAGTTAACGGAAAATTCAAATAACACGTCAGTTAAATTTTCAGTGAATTATGTTTACAAATATCTTGAAATATTTTAAAATAAAAATTAAATGATCCATTTGCAAAAAGTCTCGATGCTAATCCATTGGAGATTTTGACTCCTTTTATGTATGGTAAAAGGCGGCCCGGAACTCACAGGAGAAATAATTTTGATAGAAAACACAGATTTATAATTTAAAATTATACATTTTTTATTGATTCATAAAGTATACAGTATAGGGTTATCTATTGGATGGCATGTCGGATAAATGGCTCCACGGCTATGCTGGCACATGCGCACTCTTGTTGTAGTGTTCTATGACCGTTTTGGATAAATGCGGCTGAATTTCGTTGACGAAGTGTTCAATTTCCTCCTTTAAGGCGTGAATGGTCGTATCCTTGTTGGCATAAACTTTAGACTTCAAAAAACCCCAAAGAAAAAACTTCAAAGGCGTTAAATCACATGATCTGGTCGATCAATTCTGATCACCAAAATGGAAAATTACACGAAGTGACTCATGCAATAATTGAATTGTTTCTCGGCTCCGTCTTGCTGAAACCACATGTCGTTCACATCCATGTCTTGCAATTTAGGCACAAAAATCTGGATTATCATGTCGCCATAGCGCGCTAACTGTTAACTGTTATTACCTGACAAGCCGCATTTTCCGATGATGCCTCCAGCCCATTCCAGCTGCATTTGTTTCTCAACAAACACTCTGAACTACAAATGCACAATTAATTAAGCCATTAAGACGAAAATGAGCCTCATGGGTGATGATGATTTTATTCATTTTTTCAAAATTTTGCTCTTTCGCGTGTAGTGCTCAATTTTTAATAAGCCTGAACTGTCAGCTGTCATGCTGTCTTTTTTTCGTTTGCAGCACTTTATTGCACAAATGCCGCGAAATTTAAATTATTAATAAATTGTGATACACACTTTATTTATGAATAGCGGAAATCGATGTTCCCTAGCAACTGAAAAATGCATTTTTCTCTATTAATATAGTACTCTATTCTCTCATTACAATTCTTTATTTAGTTGAAAGGAAAGGACAAGTGATGTCTTAAAATGTTTGAAGATAAAAATTCAAAATGGCCGGCATGCGGAGTGCATATTCTGTGTATATTTTTTCATTCATGGGTTTTCACCAGTATGTATCCTGATATCGTTTTTCACCATTATGCGTCATCATATGTTTTTTAAGATTACCACTTTGCGTAAATGATATATTACAGTGGTCACATTTGAATGGTTTTTCACCAGTGTGCGTTCTCATATGCTTTTTAAGATTACCACTTTCCGTAAAAGAATGGTTACAGTGATCGCATTTGAATGGTCTTTCACCGGTATGCGTTCTCATATGCTGTTTAAGATTACCCCTTTCCGTAAAAGAATGATTGCAGTTTTCGCATTTGAATGGTTTTTCACCAGTATGCGTTCTCATATGTTTTTGAAGAGTACCATTTCGCGTAAATGAACCATTACACTGATCACATTTGAATGGTTTTTCACCAGTATGCGTCATCATATGTTCTTTAAGATTTCCACCTTGCCTGAATGAAATATGACACTGATCGCATTTGAATGGTTTTTCGTCAGTATGCGTCATCATATGTTTTTGAAGAGTAGATTTATGTCTAAACAAACGGCCGCATTGTTCACATTTAAATGGTTTTGCACCAGTATGCGTTCTCATATGCTGTTTAAGATTACCATTTTGCGTAAATGATCTATTACAGTAATCACATTTGAATGGTTTTTCACCAGTATGCGTCATCATATGCTTTTTAAGATTACCACTTTCAGTAAAAGAATGTTTGCAGTTGTCGCATTTGAATGGTTTTTCACCAGTATGCGTCATCATATGCTTTTCAATATGACCACTTTCAATAAATGAACTATTGCAGTGATCACATTTGAATGGTTTTTCACCAGTATGTTTCCTCATATGGGCTTGAAGATTACCACCGTTTTTAAATGAAAGATTGCAGTGATCGCATTTAAATGGTTTTCCATCATAATGGACATGATAATGAGATCGCCCACATTTATTGCATTTAAAATTGCGTTTCAGCTTATGAAATCTCAAATGGGCATCCAGCTTCCGCTTGGAAGTATATATTTTCTTACACTGTGTACATGGAAATTCCTGCTTGGAGTTGTTTAAAATCTCATCCACCGTCGTTGGGTAAAATTCAGTACATTCAGATTGCTCATGACTTTGAATGTGCAATGATAAAGTTTCGGTGCTTAAAAATCGATCTTCACACGTTATACAACTGTGCCAAACCAAATTTAATCGATCTTCTTGGGTTATATCGTCTTTGTGTAAATATTGACGAATTTTCTCAGTTTCAATTTCATCTTCGATTATTAATTCCGGTTCTTGTTTAATTGAATCTTCTGTTAAAATTAACTCCGGTGATTCATTTTCTTCACAGCATTTTTCAACAAATGAAATAGTCCTGATTTCTGACAATTCTTCCATGATTTTTCCTATCAAAAAATATACTTTATTAAAAATGTTGTTTCTATCATCTCGAAAGTTTAGTTTAAAATTACTTAAAACTAGGTAACAAAAGAAAACGAAATCAAAAAGCGCTACTTGAGCCCGTCCGACTTACAAAAACATGTAAGAATATCAAAAATTAAAATTGGAGTTACCAACATCATTCCAGCATAATAGAATTAAAATTTTTTGTTTTTTCTTTATACTACATATCACAATAGTTGCTTATTTGTACTATAAGTAAGTCAATAAGGCACATAACATGAAGTATGCTCAAAAACAACAAAAGAGCAACTCCTACACTACTTTCAGACCAGGTGTAACTGACTCAGTTTCTCCCATAAAAAGTCTATTAGCTAAACGTTTCTCATTTCATTACAATATGATTGCTAAGAAGCACTACAAACATTTGAATTAAAACTTTCTCCTACTCCTGCTCGTTTTATTTGCCACTTACCCTGCTCCAGGGTAGGGTATCGCAAATAAAACAGACCTTATATGTTCGAACATTTAAACATTTATGTTGATCAAGATTAAAATCATTACTTGATTTCATTTATATTATCACTTACTTTGATTTATCAGTATCCACGTATAAAGAACTGAAGAGGTTCACGTGCTATCCTCTGTAAATTTCCGGAGAAGTTCTTTTGTAGAATTCCAATGCAGGCATTTCAGTTCCCGAGGGGCTCATTAGATCGGCACAGCTCTTGTTGATGATGCTTATCGGAGATGGATAGTATTGATAGCCAAGATGGCAGTCCCTATTTCTAAGAATGATGTTTATAGCTATGGGATTAGGATCGTCTTCTAATCTATTAAACCTTTTTGAGGCTAGACATAGCATATATAAAATTAAGGGCGTTACTCTTGATTTAGTATATAGAGTGTCGTTAGAATACCATTTTCCGCCCGGTCTTCTATATTTTGAAAGACAGTATCTGATTATTTCGCGTTCGAAAATCTGCAGTTCAGTTGCTACTTTTGGCGTTATAAACAGCCAAGTTCCGAAAGCATACGAAATAACTGGTCTTATCAAGGTTTTGTACATTAGAAGTTTGGTTTTATGTTCCATATCCTGTGAGTTTATTAGTGGTCTCAGTATGGCTGCTACTTTTTGAGCTTTATTGAGCGTATATATAGCATGCGGGTTATATTTTAGCCTGTGGTGAAATTTAACTCCTAGGTACTTTATCTCCGTTCGCAGGGGAAGTGATCTACCTTCAATGTCCAGTCTTAATAGTTTGCTCTCCCGCACGGCTAGATGGTGACCTTTTCCACTAGCGATACGGAAGCAAATTAGTTCATACTTGTCTAGATTAATCTTTATACCCCAGTCATTATAAAATTTAATTGATTTTGTTAAATGACTTTTAACTGCATGGAGCGCCTCATGTGGTCTCCGGCTTCGCGCGAATATGGTGTCGTCAGTATAAAATATGACATGAGAGATGATATTGGCGTTTTCGCCAGGGAAATCCGATAAGAAAATAATGAATAGTTTGGGTGCAAGTATAGAGCTCTGTGGGGCTCCTGATTTAACCTGTACCACATCTGCGATTTCGTTTTTGATTTGAATAACAAACTTTCTATTTTTCAGGAACTCAACTATCATTTTTAGGAGTTCTAAGCGAAAGTAATTTGTAGATTAGGCCTTTAGACCAGACATTGTCGAAGACTTTGTCAAGGTCAATAGCACAGGTAACTGTACATTTTTGCTGTCAGAGATTGTGAATGATTACATCCTGAAAATGCAACAGGGCGTGCTCTGTGGAATGTGCAAAGTGTAGAGTATTACAATTGAAGCTGTCAGAGTTCAAATCATTCAGGACTGATGAGGACACTCAGAAAAGGTCTATGTGAGATGAGGATCTAGAAAATGTTGGCCCAGCATTTATAATTTGTAAATTTAGAAAAGGTCCGTTCAAGAACTATGAATACAAGTGTATTCCGTTGAGATTTCTTTTCGAGTCTCCGCAGTATTCTTGTCTGGCCTTGAAATAGCCACCAAAAATAGCTCCATTATATTGAAGCGATAACCGGTAAAGATAATCCAAGTCGTTTTTGATAGCATTACCTAGATTACCGGGAATATATATCGCTGCAAATAATAATTTTTTGCAGATTCCATCATGATCTACGTATGCAACTGAAATTAAAGACGCTGAAATTAATAAGAAATCAAGAAAAACTGTTTCAACTCTGATCCCCTTTTTGATTAGAATCGCTACACCTCTGCCTTTATCACTCCTAAATATTTCATAATCATTAAAAATTGCTAAAAACAAAAATATCATAGTGGTCCCTGGTAAAAAAAAAGGTTGGGAGGCACTGGTATAGAATAACATGAATTCCACCGAAAAGTTCATCGTCATTTTGAAGCTGCCTGAGATCTCAATCATGAAGAGCATTTCATAAGACACCATTGAAATTTCATCGATGAACAGAAACTTGATATCTTTCCTTTGATTCCGAATTACTTGTAGATAATGGACCGAATATGTTTTGAGTTAAATAATTGAGGTTAAAAAATTTGCAACTGCAGTGTTTAGTTTCTGGGTTAACAGCACATATCATGGAAAACTTCCTGGAATTTCCTTTCACACGTAAGTTTGATACAATTTTCATTAAAGTGTGCGAATTCTCATTATTGCTGTATCAGAAAAAGTTTTTATAGCCTTTATTTAATTATAAATAATCAAACAGAAATTATGTTCATTCATAATTTAGAAAAAAGTTGTTTCTTTTTAATCAAGTTTGAATCTAAATCCAAGCGCGAAACCCCTTTTCATTTTTATATAAATTAAAACAAAAAGTACCAGTGGCTGTCGTTTTTTAATCATAATAGGGGCGATTCTAAAAATTCATCTAAGATCTTGTAAAATTCAGCATTTTCAGTTTTAAATGCCTTTTTCTTGGTTTTAAGGTTTTCAAAAAATGACGCTTTACGTATGAAATGACTTTCGGCTATTGGTTTAGACTAGAAAAAAAAACGCAGGCTCATACATATTTTTAATTATTGTTTAATAATTTAATTCTGTAGCGGTTTAATGGAAATTTGATTTTCGAAATAAATAACGCAAACAATTTTTTTGCAATTCGAATGTTTCACAACACATGAGCATTCAGCCCATTTACAATGCTGCCCCTCCGAAATCATATTGTTAACGCCGGCACTAAGCCACAATGTATAAGCAATAGAAAAGCAAGAGCGCAAGTTTGAAAATAACTTCAGTTTCCCGTGTGCACGTGTCCTAACCTGTTCTCTTTAATCAAAGCCTAGGCCTAAGGCCCGCCGCACACTTAAGCTAAACGAACCAAACCACGTTAGCTAAGTTTCTCCTTGAAAGCGAAAAATTCAGCATTTGCATTGATCGTCGCACACTTGAGCGAACATATGACACTACGTCGCCTGGTCATGAGACACGAACTAAGCTCGCGCACGTAGTTCAGGCCTCAACTACGCGAACGAGCTTCGCTGGCATCGCTAACACTGATATATATGTACTTTTGACATTATACAGTGGAAAATCGATGCTTGCAAAAGTGTAATATGTCTTCTATCTTGTCGACATAAATATTTAAGAACTCAAGATCGGTTAAATTGAGCAAAAGAGTATGAAATTCGACATTTTTCATATGTTTCATCACAAACGGTGAACACCAAACGCTTTTTTCGCTTTCCTTTCAACAAAACTCAATAAAATATCTTGTTCAAATTCCTCTTCAGGCATACCTGATTCGGAATCTAGGTCTAGTAATAATTAGTCGATACTGTACTCACAAATTAGATCTCTCTGACGGCTCAAATATAACTTATGGCATGAATTTACCGCCGCGTAGCTTAGTTCAAGTGTGCAGCGGGGTTAGCCAGGTCAGCTAAGCTATGTAACTACAGCGAGGCTCGCCCGCATAACTTAAGTCAAGTGTAATTTCCAATAAATTTCAATTTTTCCTTTTTTTAAATATATAATAAAAATGTTTTATCGAATTGACAACATTTAAAACAAGACTCACCAGTATCCATACGGCAATGTACTACTAGGCTTTCCTTTAAAGCATATGAATCATCCCACTCAAATGGTTTTTGTTCAGTATTCGACTCGGTGTTATTCGAAACGTTCATTGCAGTTTCTTCAGATTTTATGTGAGTTTCGTTGTGGAATGATAAATCTTCCATACTTAAGAAACGTTCTTCGCAAATTGCACAACTATGCCAAATCAAATTCATTCGATCTTCTTCAGTTATATCGGTTTTATCTAAGAATTCATGAATTTTTTCAATTTCATCTTCATCCTCTATAATTAGTTCTGGTTCTTGTTTAATTGCAATTTCTGTTAAAATAAATTTGGATCGATTTTCGTCAGAAAATAAAATAGTTTCCTTTTCCAAAATACTTCCTGCCATTTTTCTCAATCAATTTCTTCTAAAAGAAAATGTTTAATCACAAATAAATTAACCAAAAAGGATGGAGTTTCTTACCTAATTCAAATTTTTCAATTTATTTTGTTTATTTTCAATATTAATTATTTTAATTTTTCGTTCTAGGACCACGTTACTCTAGCCTTACTTGGCCAAAGCACTGCTTTATAACGCCAACTTTTTATCTTTAATTTTGTATTTTCCCAATTATAAGATAATTTTTCCTTCTCGTACAAATTGTATTATTTCTTCTAAATTCTTAGATATATTATTGACGAGAAAATCACTTAAGTTATTAAATTTACTTAATTCTTTAAAATGCTTTCTGATTTCAGTATGCTTTGTACAGTCAAAAAATATGTGTTTTAAAGTTTCCTGACATCCACAAATGTCACTTTTAATTTACTTAAGGTTACCTTCCCAAATGTATGGTTCTCCATAATCCTATTTACTAATTAGATATCAATTGGTTTCATTTTGGATTTTATATACCATGGTGTCTTAACAGGTGTCTGCTAAATTTTTGCAAATTCCCTGCCTTTATTTTCTGCTGTCCTTTTATAATCTACAATCCATTCTTCCCATAGTATATATTTTATCTGATCAAAAGCCTCTTTCACTGATAGATATTCATTCACTAATACACCGACTTCCTCCGCTTCCTGTATAATCTTATTCCACCATTGCTTTCAGCAATTGTTTCCACCTCCATAATTATGGGATACTGGTTGCTGCCAGTTATTTTGTGTTTATCAACTCTCCAAGAAATATTATTGATAATGCTAGTCATTGCTATGTCAAGAATTGATTTGGTATTATTAATCTCGAAACTAAAATCTCCTGTATTTAGGCATCTGTTGTTTAACATGAATTGATGCACCCCCATGCCCTGGCTTTGGCATTCATATCACCTAATATTAGGATGTTGTTAAATCTCTGAATTTGGTGTTCAATATTATTCAGTTCTATTTCTAAGTCATCTTTCTTTGTACTGGGGTTAATATACATAACGAATGGTGATATTAGTTGATAAATTTTTCATTTTTACTGCCATAATTTCCAGGTTGGAGTCTACAGATATAGTTTCTACTTTAATTGCCTTATTATAAAATAGACCTATTCCTCCACCATTATTTCCTTCTCTAAAATATCCTTTAAAATTGTAATTATTAATATTGTAACTTCTAATTTCATTTTTTTGCCATTTTTCATTTAAAATCATAATATCTAAATTATTTTGCCTAATAAACAGTTCTATTAGTTCTAAGTTACCCTTTTTCTCTATACTTCGTATGTTATATTGACCTATCCGCATTGGAAATTATGGTAATCATATGGCAGTCATAATCCTCTGCCTGATTTTTTAAAAGGATGAATTCTTCAAATTGGTTTTCTGTTATTAGTCCCCTTGTTATATTATTTCTATTCATAAATAATTTTTGCACAAAATCCACCATCTTTTCAAGATTACCTATTTTTTTCTTCAGTGCACTTATTTCCTTTTTTTCCTCCGTAGTGTTTATTATATTGTTTACCTTGTCCACCGAGGACACTAACACCTTTTTCATTGGTTTGATCTTCACTGCTTCACTAAAAGGACATAGTTTGTATAACACTCTGTTTGATTCTTGTTGGTTATCTCGGACTAGAATATTCAATTTATTTTTCCTTTTTTCGCCAATTTTTGGAAAATCATTCTTATTCTCTTCAAAGCCCTTCTGATTATCACTAATAATATTTCCTAACCTTGTATTAGCTTCCATTCTAGATAAGTTTTCGATAATCATAATTTTTTTAATTAAAAACGCCTTTGTTTCGCCGGACATTTCCTATCAGTGGCTTTGTGATTGTTCTTGCAATTAATACATTTGATTTCAATTGATTTACAGTCTTCATTTTGTCGATGTTTATCCGTACATTTCTCGCATGCTGTTTCTTTCTGTTTACAAAATTTCGCTATATGGTCAAATCTTAGACAATTTAAACATTGTCTTAACATCGGGATGAAATAGTCAACCCTATATTGCATATATAGGAGTTTAATATTCTTACGAATAGCATTACCCCTAAAGTGTATCTTGACTCTATTTGTTGGAATAAAGTCGTCATCATTTTCGTTTAACCTCAGTTTGTTTCGTTGCCATATTCTTTCGATTTTTAAAATCGGAATTGGAGATTCAATCTCCTCCATTAGTTCCTGTTCCGTCAGTGCCACAGGTATGTCAAAAATGATACCTGTTTTCGAAACAAAATATCTCAAGATTATCGCGTTATATCTTTTATCCTCTAGAACAGGCATGTCAAACACGCGGCCCGTCAATACATAGATTGCGGCCCGCCGAGACTTAACAATTTTAAAACATCAAGCTTTGATGCTTGAAGCTGAAAAATTTGAACTTTTTGGTTGATGCTGGCGCGCGGCGTCAAATGAAAAGCGGCGGCCGAAACCGAACGGAGATAAAACACAAGAGGATCAAGACAAAGTCCTGTGTTTGCTCAATCATTTGCGATTGAAAGTGGATTTTGGTTTTTATTCATGTAGGATGGCTATCAGATGTAAGAATCAAGTAGAGAAAATGCTGACATGAAAAACTCCCTTTCAGTTGCTAAAGAATATACTCTTAAAAGGCACTATGACACAAATCATAAAACAAACACTGACCAATACGCTGTGAAACTTCGTGAAGACAAACATATTCGAAATATCGCTCAGCAGCCCATTTTTATTCGCGAATGCGATGTTAATTTAAAAATAAGTGAAGAACTTTTGGAAATCATTCCTGTGCATAATACAACCACTGGAGCTGATATTTTTGATGCACTTATGGAAGTTTTGAAGAAGTGTAAGCTACCATTGGAAAAGTTGGTTTGTCTTGCAGCTGATGGTGTACCTACCATGACCGGTATTATACTAAAGGAGTTGTTGCAAAATTAAAAGAAACATGCAAACGGCATGGTAATGAAATTTGAACATTTTCATTGTGTTATTTATCAGCAAGTACTGTGCTCCAAAGTTTTAAATATCGGACATGTTTTAAAAATGGTCACGAAAATTGTAAGTTATATTCGAGCACGTGGACTTAATCATCGTCAATTTGCTTAATTTCTGGAAGATATAGAATGTGAATACACCGATCTTCCATATTATACGGAAGTTCGATGGATTTCGAGTCATAAAGTGTTAAAACGATTCTTCAAATTCCTGGACGAAATCATAATTTTCTTGGAAACAAAAATTATGAATGTGCTGAAATAAAAGATATCATCATTATCGATTTTATTAACTTTTTGAACATTGAAAACATGCGGCCCCCAACTTAATACAAAATAGATCATGTGGCCCGTAATATCATATGAGTTTGACATGCCTGCTCTAGAATCTTGTCTCTGACTAGATTATTTGCATCCTGTTCATTGCTGAAAGTAATTTTACATCTCCCATAACCAATCTTATCTACATTAATTATGTTTTTGATTGCTTTATCCTTTAATATTTTACATAATCTTATCGGATTTATTCCTCTTCTTACATCCTCCCCATAAATTTCATCCACATAAATAATATAAGGAGCCACATTGTGTTCATCATAATAAAAATTTTCATACCTTTTTTCCGGGTTAGTATTACCTATATCCTTCACTAATATTTTGTCTTTTAAATTTTTCTCTATATTCAATGGTGTCATTATTTCGTTATTATAACCCATTTTGAAACTGATTGTTGATTGTGGTTTTTCCTCTTTTCAACGTAGGACTAGAACCCCTTCCGCTTCTCGAACGCGACCTAGACTTCTCCATCATACTCCTTTTCCCCAGATAATGAAGAAAACAGCAAAAATAAAAATTCTACATTTTTCTGAAAAACAAAAATTTATGCAGCAAAAAGTCATCCGTACTCAACGGAGTTTCACAGCCAACTTCTGTAACTTCAACACAACCTAATCACTAAATTAAACGGATAGGTAGTTGGTAAAATAACAAGATTGTTGTGTTTGTAAAAAGAAATATATAAATAGTTTTATTTGATTTAAAAAATATACAATTTGTTTAAGTTTTTTAAGAATTCATAAAATATAGTTAAGTGTCCTCCTGGGGTTTCGATAATTCAATGTGTCTGCCGTAGCAATTTTTCTTGCTGCTATTTGTTCAATATAGTGATGTAAATTTCGTAAATGAAATCATTCGTAATTTTGTGTAAGAAAAATCCGATGATAATTATCATTAGTAGTATGCAATAGTCCGTGGTTTTTGCGTGAAGAAAATCAGGTTAAATCCCGTGATTGTGTGATGATAAATAGACTAAGATATCCCTGGTTTTGTGTAAGAAAATCAGGCCAATATCCGTAGCTGTGTTTTGATATATCTGACTAAGATACCCCTGATTTTGTGTAAGAAAATCAGGCCTATATCCGTAGTCTAATCAGGCTAAATGTAGTGATTTTGCGTGAGAAAATCAGGCTACTTTATCCGTGATTTGTGTGTGATATATCCGACTAAGATATCCCTGATTTCGTGTAAGAAGATCAGACCAATATCCGTAGTCCAATGTTGATATATCCAATTAAGATACCCCTGAAAGATCAGGCCAATATCCTTAGTTGTGTTTTGATTATCTTGACTAAGATACCCCTGATTTTGTGTAAGAAAATCAGGCCTATATCCGTAGTCTAATCAGGTTAAATGTAGTGATTTTGTGTGTGAAAATCAGGCTACTTTATCCGTGATTTGTGTGTGATATATCCGACTAAGATATCCCTGATTTCGTGTAAGAAGATCAGGCCAATATCCGTAGTCCAATGTTGATATATCCAATTAAGATACCCCTGAAAGATCAGGCCAATATCCTTAGTTGTGTTTTGATATATCTGACTAAGATACCCCTGATTTTGTGTAAGAAAATCAGGCCTATATCCGTAGTCTAATCAGGCTAAATGTAGTGATTTTGTGTGTGAAAATCAGGCTACTTTATCCGTGATTTGTGTGTGATATATCCGACTAAGATATCCCTGATTTCGTGTAAGAAGATCAGGCCAATATCCGTAGTCCAATGTTGATATATCCAATTAAGATACCCCTGAAAGATCAGGCCAATATCCTTAGTTGTGTTTTGATATATCTGACTAAGATACCCCTGATTTTGTGTAAGAAAATCAGGCCTATATCCGTAGTCTAATCAGGCTAAATGTAGTGATTTTGTGTGTGAAAATCAGGCTACTTTATCCGTGATTTGTGTGTGATATATCCGACTAAGATATCCCTGATTTCGTGTAAGAAGATCAGGCCAATATCCGTAGTCCAATGTTGATATATCCAATTAAGATACCCCTGAAAGATCAGGCCAATATCCTTAGTTGTGTTTTGATTATCTTGACTAAGATACCCCTGATTTTGTGTAAGAAAATCAGGCCTATATCCGTAGTCTAATCAGGTTAAATGTAGTGATTTTGCGTGTGAAAATCAGGCTACTTTATCCGTGATTTGTGTGTGAAAATCAGGCTAATATGTCCGTGATTTTGCGTCTGAAAATTAGGCTAGTATGTCCGTGATTTTGCGTGTGAAAATCAGGCTAATATGTCCGTGATTTTGCGTGTGAAAATCAGGCTAATATGTCCGTGATTTTGGATCTGAAAATCAGGCTAGTATGTCCGTGATTTTGCGTGTGATAATCAGGCTAATATGTCCATGATTTGAGAAGAGAATATCAGGCTAAAATGTCCGTGATTGTACGTTAAAATGTAATTGTCTATGCGTGAAACATTCTTGAATAAAATTATCAAGTTACTTTACTTAAATGTTAATTCCGCAACGATTATCCAGAATTAACCCCGATTAAAAATAATATGGCTAAAGTATCCGTCACTATTTTTAATATGAAAAATTGATAAGGCTACGAATATCCGTTATCAATACCCGATTGAAAATTTGCAAGGCGAAAATATCCTTTGCAAATTGCCAAGTGTTCATTTCTATGTTTCACCATAGACAATTTCTAAAATTTAGTACTCACCATTTAACTTGTAGTTGATTCCCTTCTGCGTTGAGCTGAAAATACTTAGTGATTTTATATCGATTCGATTCGCCCTTTTATAGTCGAGTCCTAACGGTTCTTTGAAACTGACAATGGATGAACTGACTTCTGAGTCAAAATGAGGTCCTTATGATATTTAAAATTCAAAATTTTGATCATATTTCTCGCTAATGATCTAATTCTTTTATCTTTTAATTCGATTTTTATTTCTTTCTGATTTTCCATAACATATTTGTGTCCTCCTGATAGTTTTTTGTACATAAAATGAAAAAAACTTATTCATAATTTAAGGGGTGTGTAAACCCTAAGATACAGTTTGAGAATATTATTTTCCAACTTTATCGGATTTCATTCAATTTTGTTGTCATTATGTTTGTAAATGATTTCTTTAAGTTTTTTTGTTATCCTTTTTAACTTTCCAATTAAATTCGATCAAAAAACTTAAATGAAAGTTCCAAAATGCGGGGGTGTACAAATGAGCGGATGTTGTTAAACTTAGGTTGAATCAAATTCATAACTTATGTGTTAGATTTTTTGAAATATTTCATCAAACATTCATTCCTGCTGAAAACCAATTATATTATAATTCGTAGCATTACTTATAATGCCGTAAATTATTAAATATACGAATTATTCGTCAAAAAGTATAATTTTAATTATAATGCGATCTGAGGAATTCTGTTCAGTGGATAATTAAAACATTGCTGTACAGAAACGTTTGTCGCATTTCAATCTGGCGCAAGGGACATGGCTGCCGTTTGACAGTTCAACAAATAAACAAAGTATTTATTGTTTTTATATTTTTTATTATTATTATTTTTTTTTTAATTCTTTTTTCCAGAAAAAAATGTTGAAGACTCAAATGTCTTCAAATATCTAAAAATAAAAATGAAATGATCAAATTGCAAAAAGCTTCGATGGTAATCCATTATAATATTTACTTTCGATTTCTTTACTCAAAATATATAGTAGAATCCCACAACTGACAAATGTGTTTTCAATTTGAAAATTGAATTTTTAACGAAAAAAAGCTGATAATATTTAATAATTTCCATGAAAAATATGGAAGTGATTTCAAATTCAGATCAAAATATAAACAATTTCATACACATTTGAAATTACTTTTATCGTTTCGAGGTTTACACTCCTTTTATGTATGGTAAAAGGTGTCTCGGAATGCACGGAAGAAATAATTTTGATAGAAAACACAATTTATAATTTAAAATTATAAATTTTTTATTGATTCATAAAGTATACAGTATAGGGTTATGTATGGGATAGCATGTCGGATAAATGGCTCCACGGCTTTACTGGCACATGCGCACTCTTGTTGTAGTGTTCTATGACCGTTTTGGATAAATGCGGCTGAATTTCGTTGACGAAGTGCTCAATTTCCTCCTTTAAGGCGTGAATGGTCGTATGCTTGTTGGCATAAACATTAGACTTCAAAAAATCCTAAAAAAAACTCCAAAGGCGTTAAATCACATGATCTGGGCGGCCAATTCTGATCACCAAAACGGGAAATTACACGACCGGGAAATGACTCATGCAATAATTGAATTGTTTCTCGGCACCGTCTTGCTGAAACCACATATCATTCACATCCATGTCTTGCAATTTAGGCACAAAAATCTGGATTATCATGTCGCGATAGCGCGCACTATTAACTGTTATTACCTAAGAAGCCACATTTTCCAATGATGCCTCCAGCCCAGAATCTGCACCAAACAGTGACACGTTGTGGCTGCATTCGTTTCTCAACAAACACTCTGAACCACAAATGCACAATTAACTAAGCCATCAAGATGAAAATGAGCCTCATCGCTGAAGTTGATTTTGTTCATCATTTTTAAAATATTGCTCAACAATGAAATCGCGTTGTTCTTTCGCGTGTTGGGCTCAATTTTTAATAATCCTGAACTGTCAGCTGTCATGCTGTCGTTGGCAGCACTTTATTGCACAAATGCCGCAAAATTTAAATCATTAATGAATTGTGGGACACCCTTTATTTATAAATAGCGGAAATGGATGTTCTCTAGCAACTGAAAAACACATTTTTTTTATTAATATTGTATTCTCTATTTTCTCATTACAATTCTTTATTTAGTTGAAAGGAAAGGACAAATGATGTCATAAAATGTTTGAAGATAAAAATTCAAAATGCCCGGCATGCGAAGTGCATATTCTGTATATATTTTTCATTCATAGTTTTTCACCAGTATGCGTCATCATATGCCTTTTAAGACTACCATTTTGTTGAATAATTTGATTAATTGTTCTATTAATCAGCGCAGGAGATGAGAAAATAACACGTTTTAGTACATTCGCTTTATTTGAGGTTATAAACAAAATATAAAGGTCAATTCACATTGCCAAAAGAAAAAAACTTAAAGCTAGATTCATACAAATAAATTGTGGCATTAATAAGCTAACATTAATAAACTAATACCCCTCAACAATTTAAGCGATTTAATGTATTAATCCGACATCCTTGGTTAATTTTGCTAGTCTCGGTCCAGGTAACGGCTTGGTTAACATGTCTGCTTTCATTTCCATAGTAGGACAATAAACAACTGATAATCTGTTTGACAATATTAAGTCTCGAACAAATTTATACTTGGTGTCTATATGCTTAGTTCTTTGGTGTCCGTTTTTATCGTTGAGTAACTTAATACATCCCTGGTTGTCTTCGAAAACTTGTATTGGCGTTTTTATAGTAACATTAAAATCGTTTAAAATTTTTTCAATCCAAATAAGTTCACGTGATGCTTCTGCACAAGCTACGAATTCTGCCTCAGTTGTGATACAGAAGTCTATTTTCGACTTGTCCACCCAATCAATGCTCCGTTAAAAAGAAAACAATATCCTGAGTTAGATTTACGATCTTGTTCATCACTTGCCCAGTCAGAATCCACGTAACATTTAAAATCATTTTTCGTTTGGTTGACTTCGCCTAGCTTCAATTTCATTGACTTAGTTGATTTTAAATACTTGAATACACGTTTAACTTCTGTCCAGTCACATTCTCTGGGTTCGCTAACACGCCTTGCAAGAATTGATGTTGCAATCGAAATGTCTGGTCTGGTATTTGTAGATAAATATAATAGAGATCCAATCGCGCTCCTATATACCTCACTAGATTTGAATGGTCCAACTCCAGTTGTTTGACGTTGATAACCGATATTCATTGGAGTCGAGGAACCTTTCGCATCTGACAGATTAAATTCGTGCAATTTATTTAAAATATACTTTTCTTGGTACATATAGAATATGCCTTCATTATCTCTTTCAAATTGTATTCCGAGGTAATATTGTAAATTTCCTAGATTTTTAATCTTATATTCTTTGTTCATTTCTTCTTCAAAAATTGTGAGCATTTTTGCGTCCGTTGCAGCTGAAACAATGTCATCCACATGGTTGGTAACATACATATATGTAATTTTTACCAATCTGCTTTGTATATAAGCATGCATCATTTTTACTTTGTACATAACCATTTACTTTCATTATGTTGTTAAACTTTTTGTTCCATTCGTTGGCCCCTTGTTTCAGTCCATACAAATTGTTCACAAGTTTACAAACCATGTTGTCATTTCCGATTTCGTAACCTTTAGGTTGTTTCATGTATACTTCATGAGATAGTCCGCCATTTAGGTAAGCTGTTTCGATGTCGAAATGCTTCACTATCATCCCCTTCTGGCCTGCTACTGTCAACAAAATTTTTAATGTTGTTGGGTTTGCGACTGGAGCAAACACCTCATCATAATCTCTACCATATTTCTGGGAAAAACCTTGTGCGACTAATCGTGCTTTGAATGTAACAACATTCCCTTTCTGATCAGTTTTTCTTTTAAATACCCACTTGCTGCCAATCGCACAATATCCAGGAGGGAGTTGCACTATTTCCCATGTACCAAACGAACGTAGAGATTCAATTTCTTTGTCCATTGCACATTTCCAATGTGTAGCATCTGGCCCGTTTACTGCTTGTTCATAAGTAGTAGGTTCTTTATAAGAATTTGCCATCATTGTTTGATTGACTGTTTCAATTAAACGAATTGGTTTTACTCCTTTGTTGAGTCTAGATGAGCGTCTTAACACAGGATCCGTTGCTTCTTGTTCATCTTTATCTGACTCATCATTATCAATCTGTTCTTCATCATCAACTCGTTCACCATTTTCATTGCAATCTGTTTGAATTGTCGATTCATTAATTTGGACTTCCACATTCTTATTATAGGCCGTTTTGTTTTCATACAAAAATTGCACATCTCTGCTGATTTTAATTTTGTGTGTATTAACATCTAATAGTCTATAACCTTTCGTTCCACGCTCATACCCAACAAATACTAATTTTTCAGCTGCGTTGTCTAATTTCTTTCGTTGATCTTTATGAATATGAACGAAGACTGATGTTCCAAATTCTTGTAAATATCCAAAATGTGGCTGTCGTCCATGCCACAGTTCATATGGTGTGACGTTCGCATTATTCACTGGTAAACGATTCAAAATATGATTGGCTGTGGTTACTGCTTCGCCCCAATATTGTTTGTGAATACCTGAACTATTCAACATGCATCTTGTCATTTCTATAAGCGTACGATTTTTCCGCTCTGCCACTCCATTTTGCTGTGGTGTCTTTGGTGCTGTTAATTGCGTTTTAATTCCTTTGTCTTTAAAGAAATTAATTAATCTATGATTTATGTATTCACCACCCCTATCTGATCTGAACACTTTTGGGACTTTTCCAAATTGAGTTTCCATTTGCTTAATAAACTCAAATATTTTGCTGCTTACTTCTGACTTTTGTTTCATCAAATAGATATGAGTATATTTAGTATAATCATCAATCAGAGTTAGAATGTATAAATTTCCTCGTGGCGTTGGTAATTGTAATGGTCCACACACATCCGTGTGTATCAAATTTAGTTTCTCTTCAGATTTCGTCAGTGAATGTTTTGGAAATGGATCCCTCGTTGATTTGCTTTGCAAGCATATTTCACATTCATCTGAATGTTCACATTTCCTTATTACTACATCACTGGCTAACTCAGTAATTTTTCGTATGTCTGTTAAATTACGATGACCTAATATTCTAGGCCATTCGTGAATGCATTTTCCCTTAACCTGATCTGATACATGAAATACTTGGTGATTTGACATCACTTTATAAATATCACTGTTTGCTTTTACCTTTAGTAATATTTTGCCTTGCAATACGATGTCACAAATGTCATCTTTGAAAATTATTTCACACCCATTTTGCGCCAACTTTCTAACCGACAATAAATTATACTTGAGTGCAGGTACAAATAAAACTTCATTGAGTTGTATGTTCTTTTCAGCAGTTTTGAATTTAACTATATCTGTTCCTTTAATTGGTAAAACTCTACCATCTGCTACTGTTACGTGAGATTTTTCTGATTTCTTTATTGCAACGAAATACCGTTCATCATGACACATATGTCTAGTTGCACCAGAATCGATATACCAATTGATTCTATTTAACTCATCTTTATTTACATTAAGACAAACATGTGTGCTTTCATTTTTCGAACTTCTCAGATCACTTTCACTTATCACCTTGGCTTGATCTTTATTTCGCTTTTTCTTTAACCATTCAGCATATTTTCTACATTTATTTTTGAAATGACCTGGCTTTTTGCAATGATAGCAGTTTCCCTTTACTTTACTTACTTGTAGGCCTCTTTCATTGTTACTTTGTATTTCACCTACTTCATTTCTTCGTCTGCTTTCATCAATTAACTTCCCTTTTACCAATGCTCTGGTTAAATCTTCTTCTGTTCGAGTCTCTAATGCTGTTATGAGTGTACTATAACTTTCTGGAAGACTGCTCAGATATAGAGCTACTGCCAATGGCTCTGCCATCTCTTCCCCTAATGTAATTAACTCATCCATTAATTCGTCCATATGGTTTAAATGATCTTCCATATTTCCCTCTTCTAGCAAATGTAAATGACATAACTTTCTTAAAAGACGTACTTTGTTTGATAAAGTTGATTTTTCGTGAAATCCGCGTACAGCTTCCCACATTTCTTTTGCTGTCGTTTTTCTCCTTATGTGAATAATTTGATTGTCTTCCACCAACAGACCTATGTGTGCTCTTGCTTTACTTTCTTTAACCATCCAAACTGTTGTTACTGGATTCGGTGCATCTTTTACGATTACTTCCCACAAATCCTCTTTGATCAAAAGCAATTCCAATTTGTATTTCCAAATATTGTAATTGGTGTTGTTCAATTTTGTGATAGGTATCTTCGTCTCGGAAGCCATTTTATTTTTGCAGAGAAAAGAAATTTTTAGCCGACGAAAAAATATATTCCAAAATATTAATACTTTGTTAACAAATGCTTTTCCTTAATTGTTAACGTTTATGCTGATCGAATATTTTGGCTGGGTCCATAACCTGTTGAATATTTGGATTAATTGTTCTATTAATCAGCGCAGGAGATGAGAAAATAACACGTTTTAGTACATTCGCTTTATTTGAGGTTATAAACAAAATATAAAGGTCAATTCACATTGCCAAAAGAAAAAAACTTAAAGCTAGATTCATACAAATAAATTGTTGCATTAATAAGCTAACATTAATAAACTAACACATTTTGGGTAAATGAACTATTACAGTGATCACATTTGAATCGTTTTTCACCAGTATGCGTTTTCATATGCTGTTTAAGATTACCACTTCCCGTACAAGAATGATTGCAGTGATCGCATTTGAATGGTTTTTCACCAATATACGTCATCATATGCTGTTTAAGACTACCACTGTGGATAAATAAACTATTACAGTGATCACATTTGAATGGTTTTTCACCAGTATGCGTTCTCATATGGGTTTTAAGATTACCCCTTTCCGTAAAAGAATGATTTGCAGCGATCACATTTGAATGGTTTTTCACTAGTATGCGTTCTCATATGGTTTTTAAGACTACCATTTGCAGTAAAAGAATGTTTGCAGTGATCACAATTGAATGGTTTTTCACCAGTATGCGTCATCATATGGTTTTTAAGACTACTACTTTGCGTAAATGGACGATTGCAGTGATCGCATTTGAATGGTTTTTCACCAGTATGCGTTCTCATATGTCTTTTAAGATTGCCCCTTTGCATAAATGAACTATTACAGTGATTACATTTGAATGGTTTTTCACTAGTATGTTTCCTCATATGGGCTTGAAGATTACCACCGTTTTTAAATGAAAGATTGCAGTTGTCGCATTTAAATGGTTTTCCATCAAAATGGACATGATAATGAGATCGCTCAAACTTATTGCATTTAAAATTGCGTTTCCGCTTATGAAATTTCAAATGGGCATCCAGCTTCTGCTTGGAAGTATATATTTTCTTACACTGTGTACATGGAAATTCCTGCTTGGAGTTGTTTAAAATCACATCCACCGTCGGTGAGTAAAATTCAGTACATTCAGATTGCTCATGACTTTGAATGTGCAATGATAAAGTTTCGGTGCTTAAAAATCGTTCTTCACACGTTATACAACTGTGCCAAACCAAATTTAAGCGATCTTCTTGGGTTATATCGTTTTTGTGTAAATATTGACGAATTTTCTCAGTTTCAATTTCATCTTCGATTATTAATTCCGGTTCTTGTTTAATTGAAACTTCACAGCATTTTTCAACAAATGAAAGAGTCCTGATTTCTGACAGTTCTTCCATGATTTTTCCTATCAAAAAATATACTTTATTAAAAATGTTGTTTCTATCGTCTCGAAAGTTTAGTTTAAAATTACTTAAAACTAGGTAACAAAAGAAGAGGAAAACTAAGAGCGCTACTTGAGCCCAACCCCCCTCCCCCCCGGATTACAAAAACATGTAAGAATATCAAAAATTAAAATTGGAGTTACCAACATCATTCCAGCATAATAGAATTAAAAATTTTTGTTTTTTCTTTATACTACATATCACAATAGTTGCTTATTTGTACTATAAGTAAGTCAATAAGGCACATAACATTGTTATGGTACACCCTGTACCAACAAATCGTTTCCGACCAAAAAGCGGTTATCGAACCCAACATTTCGAAACTCAATTTTTAATAAAAACGCGTAAATAATCATTTCAATTTATTAAACATATTTCGAAATGTAAACAATTTCGAAATATGTTAATAAAATTATTATTTCGTTTCGACATAAATTTCCTATGTCGAAATACAAAAAAAAAGTGTATACTAACAAATTTTAGTATAACGATATTTGAATTCACTTTTTTGTTCTTATACGATATCAAAAATTTGATTACGCGAACAATTTTTTTTCAATAATTATTTTTCTTCTAAGAATAATTATTTTTTGTCAATTACGCGAAAATAACTAATATCGGTCAAAGTACGATGAACTTAAAGTACTTTGACAAATTTTTTATTCTTTTTTTAAAAAATTTCTTGATCGATTTGAAATCAATTATAGTTCAGTTGTTTATTGATTTCCAAAACGCGTTTAACTCCTTTTTAATTGACCGGTCGTGGTTTAAAAAAAAAAACGTTTTCAGTTGTTTTCTTGGTTTTCAAAACGATTTCAGTTGTTTTCTTGGTTTTCAAAACGTTTTTAGTTGTTTTCTTGGTTTTCAAAACGTTTTCAGTTGTTTTCTTGGATTTCAAAACGTTTTCAGTTGTTTTCTTGGTTTTCAAAACGCGATATCTCGTAAAAAGTTAAAAAAAAAAAACAAAAAGGGGTTTTTGGTCGGAACTAAAAGAAAGATTCCAATAACAAATTGTTTATATTTTGTTACATTTATAGTGAAAAGGTTAAAATTGTTAAGATTGGCCAAAAATTGTGAGGAAAAAAGAAAAATCCCAATAACAAATTGTTTATATTTTGTTACATTTACAGTGAAGAGGTTAAAATTGTTAAGATTGGCCAAAAATTGTGAGGAAAAAAGAAAAATCCCAATAACAAATTGTTTATATTTTGTTATATTTATAGTGAAAATGTTAAAATTGTTAAGATTGGCCAAAAAATTGTAATCTTGTAAAATACTAAATAAATTTATTTCTTTTTAAAAAAAAAAAAAAAACAAGGAAGTGTTTTTTTTGAACCAACAAGGGGTAAGCGTTTAAATTTTTATTGTATATTAAAATTGCATCGTGTTTCCGGGATTTCCGACCCCCGGAGACAAAAATTCCATATAAAATAAAAGTTTCCAAGAGTCGTCCTGGGAAGGATCAGGTCGTCCTTTTTGCTCCACAACATCTGGCGCAGCCGGTAGGATCTGAGTTGCTAAGCATTAAAAATCTCAGATCCCCGAATCTAAAAAGAAGACAGTTGTGGCAAATTGACGAATGATTCAACCAGATTTGACTTCGGAAACAAATAACGAGGTGCATGAACTGACTTTTGAGGAGCAAATAAACGAGTTCTCCTTCGACAACACCAGTCCAGTTTTTGGATCACCAACAACGCTTGAACCTGGGCGCACCAGAAGCGGACGTATATTTTCTGCTCCAAATTTACCACACCATTTCGCACGATCAACACCAAAATCTCCAACTACCAACGATTTACCAGAGAATATAAGCCCTAGGAAACACTTGTTAAAAAAACAACTAGATTTTAAGGCCGATATAATTTTACATAGTGAATTAAAAGAAACTAAAATGTCCATAGATTGCAACAAAGTGTCTCAATTCGTTTTTAATTCATTCCCTTTACTTCACGCGGAACTCGGACCAAATTTAGCGTCGGAAGTAAAAGTTTTTGCTAAGTGCTGTCAAACAATCCATGACATACTTAGTAAGGATGAACAACCCATACTTGTTTCTTTACTACCCACACGATTTCGTGGACGTGCCGCATCCCTTTTAGATAATATATCGGTAACCGATTTAACAACCTTCTTAGATACTTTAATTTCAAAATTAGTTTCCAGAAGACCTTACGCCACTTTAATTCATGAACTTCAGAACTCCAAGCAATTACCTGGCGAAACTCTCACAGGATTTGCAGGACGAATGAAGTCACTATTGAAGGAATGTGTAAATCAGGCCATACAAAGGCATCCAAATCATTACGTTTCCGTTACAAAAGATCTAGAAGAAACCGCAATGTTCACTTTCCAAGCAGGAATACTGAACTCAAATCACAGACTGTTCTTCCTACACGAAAAGCACGAAGATTTCGATGCACTGACAAGTAAGGCGGAATTTCTTGAATCAGCGGAAAGACAATTTACTCTAAATACTCCAAATCTGTTGAATCCTATCACACCAACCATGTCGCAAATGTTCTACCCCCAAACAGAGGAACGAAACGTAACCAACTCAAATGACAATTACAATAGCAACCACGACTACAACAATAACGTCAACAGAAATCAAAACGGACTCAACAACGACAATTATAACAGAAATACCAACTTCAACAACAACCACAATGGCAGAAACAACAATTTTAACAACTACAACAACAACAGTCACAACAACTTCAACCACAACAACAACAACAGAAACAACAACTTCAACAACAATAACAGCAGAAACAACAACTCCTGCAACAATAACAACAGCAACAACAACTTCAACAACAACAACAACCGAAACACTAACTTCAACAACAACAACACCAACAGAAATAACAATTTCAATAACAGCGGTACTACCCGAAACAACAACTTCAACAACAACAACAACAGAAACGTCAATTTCAACAACAGCAACAACAACAGACCCAACAACAGTTACTACAATTTCAACGACAATGCGAGGAGGAACAACAACTACCAGAATAACGCGTTTAACAACAACAATCGTCACAACGACAATAGGTTCGTCGGTGGGATTAACAACAACAGGGGACAAAATTTTGAAGAAAGGAATAATAATAACAATTCCAACAACTCACCGAGAAACAATGACTCCTACAATAATCCCCACAATCAAAACCCATCGAACCCCCGACCACCATGCGGATTTTGCAATCGTTTTGGGCATACGTATAATGAATGCCGTACGCGTATGAATACCCCATATTGTAGTCGATGCCGAATACATGGGCATACGAACAACAATTGTAATTCTCAAACGTTACCGACCCCAACAAAACGAATTAACATGATATCTAACGAACCAAATGATAATAGGGAACTCGACGACCCTGTAGACAATATGCACAAATGTATTTTCTGTCAACAACCTGGACACACTATAGAAAACTGTATAGCAAAAAAATTATGGGATGAAAATAATTCCCCATCAATTAAACAGACGGAAAACTAAAACAGGGCTGTCACCTTAGCCCCCAAGAAAACGAGACAAGGTGTCAGCCCGCCCAAAAATTACCTACCCTTGCTAAATGCGTAATAAAAGTACCTTTACCCATTATAATAAACAATCCGGCCGAATTATTAGTAGACACGGGAGCAGATATAAGTATAATAAAAAAATCGTCAATAAAAGAAAATATAGAAATTAACAGAGAAGAAAAAACAAATATTCAAACTGTTTTCGGCACCGGAGAAACAATAGGTACATGTCTTACAAATTTCCCACCCCCGATATCGCAATCATGTAAATTTCATGTGGTGGAAAAAACTACTCCAATTCCAGGAGATGGAATTTTAGGGTTCGATTTCCTTTCTCGTAATTGCAATATTGAAGGCCCAAATAAACGTTTAACTTTTCCCGAAATTAGGATTGATGAAGATAACTTCGGAATTCCATTTTTAAAAAGTACGCCCCTAGATTCCATGGATAAGGTCCATATAGATGTCACCAACGAACAGGTGGAAACACCTGAATCAGAGGTTAAAATTGTAAGTGGCTCATGGAACGGACAAACTTTAACGAATCAAGCACAGGACGAGACGGAGTATGAAGTGGAGACTCAGAGAGCAATTCATATTCCGCCCCGCTCCCGAAGACTGATTCAAAGAAAAGTGGATTTCAAACAAGATAGACTCTGCTTGTCGAAAGAACTAAGTGAAGGAGTATACCTTGGAAGTTGTTTAGTTAGGCCTGATAACGGAAAAATAACGCTTTGTGTACTCAATACCAAAATGAAACGAACGAAAATCGCCCCTTTTAATTTCAGCACACGTCCCCTTAACTATTACGAAATATACAATTTAGAACAAGAAACAGAAGAACCATCGCCTGAAGAGAACGTACAATATTTATTCAACCTAAATCAAAACTCTATACACAATGATAGAATAGAAGAACTTATGAAAAATATACGATTAGATGAAAACGCAACTATTGAAGAGAAAAACTCTATATTAAAAAAAATGTGCAAAGAATACAACGACATTTTTTATTTACCAAATGACAAATTGACTCACACACTTTCTTACGAACACACAATCCCCGTAAAACAAGACCATGCACCCATAAACCAAAAGATGTATCGCCTACCCGAAAAACAACGCGAAATTATCCAAGAACAGGTAAAAGAAATGCTTGACAATGAAATAATTACTCCAAGCACAAGTCCATGGAATTCCCCGTTACTAGTGGTACCCAAAAAGAATGGCCCCGACGGAGAAAAGCGATGGAGAGTAGTAGTAGATTTTAGAAAATTGAACGAAATTACAATCGGTGATGCCTTTCCCCTGCCTCGAATTGAAGATATTTTAGACCAACTTGGTCATTCCAGATATTTCACCACACTAGATCTCGCTAGTGGATATCATCAAGTGTTAGTAAACCAAGAAGATAGAGCTAAAACTGCTTTTAGCACACCTTTCGGACATTATGACTTTTTAAGGATGCCGTTCGGACTAACTGGAGCCCCGGCTACTTTTCACCGTCTTATGAACCACGTATTGTCAGGTTTACAAGGTTTTTTATGTTTTGTGTACATTGACGATATCGTCATATACGGAAAAAATTTACTCGATCATAACCTAAAATTGGACGCAATTTTTTCAAGATTGAGAACACATAACCTAAAATTACAACCTGAAAAATGCAATTTTCTTAGGAAAGAAATTGTCTATTTAGGACACTAATGCACGCCCAAAGGTGCTCTACCTGACCCCTCAAAAATAATTTGTGTGCAAAATTTCCCAGTTCCCAAAACCATTCGTCAAGTCCAATCATTTTTGGGTTTGGCAAATTATTATCGCAAATTCATACCTAATTTTTCAAAGGTTGCGGAACCTCTAAACAAACTTTTACGCAAAAATAATAAATTTAAATGGACCGAAATTTGCGAATCTGCATTCCAAAATTTAAAAAACACTCTAATATCACCCCCATTACTTATATACCCCGATTTCGCTCAAGCTTTCAACTTAACAACTGATGCCAGTAATGAAGCTATTGGAGCAGTTCTTTCTCAAGGCGAAGTAGGAAAAGATAAACCAATTGCATACGCTAGCCGCTCATTAAATAAAGCAGAACGAAATTATTCCACAATTGAAAAGGAATTACTAGCTATTGTATGGGCAACCAAAAATTTTCGTTGCTATCTTTATGGTAGAAAATTTACTGTTTATACTGATCATAAACCTTTGAAAGGAGTTTTTAACGTGAAAGATCCGACAAGTCGTTTGGTGCGTTTCCACCATAAACTTTCGGAATACGATTATCAAATCGAGTACAAAGCAGGAAAATATAACACGAATGCTGATGCCCTTAGTCGCATTCCACCCCTTGAATCAGGATCTATATTAGAAGAAATGACCCCGAAACAAACAATTATTGAAGAACTTGAAAATTTAGATACCATTAATTTAGAACAACAAATAAACAATTTAGAAAATACAAACGGATGGAATTCACTACTACGCGAAATTGAAACAATTTCAAAAACTAAAATCAAAGAAGACGGATTTACGACAAAAGAGGCCCTCAAACTTTCTAACAAACCACTAAACAGATACGAAGACGTATTACCATACGATCATTGCCGAATAAAATTACTTAACGAAAAAATGACTATATAAATGCAAACTTAGTGAAAATAAGCAAACTTGACACAACGTACATTTTAACGCAAGGACCTCTATTGGAAACAGTAGACGATTTCTGGTTAATGATTTGGCAAAACAATTGCAAAATAATAGTAATGTTAACGAGATTAATAGAACAAAATACAATTAAGTGTCATAAGTATTGGCCAAAACAAACGGGAGACAAACATATAATACCCCTAACAAAAATCGGTTTCACCATCGTATACTTGACACTAACGGAACAAACACATTTTACTAAACGAATCTTCCGACTTACAGAAATTTCAACAAAAAAATATCGCGACGTAACTCAATTTCAATTTAATACATGGCCCCATACAGGAACCCCTTCCACTGCAAAAGAATTTTTGAAATTTTACCAAGAATTTAAACATTATCAAACACATGAATGCGAAAATGAACCTTTATTAATACATTGCAGTGCTGGAATCGGACGAACAGGCACATTTTGTCTAATCGATATTTGCCTCACTTTAATTGCTACAAAAAATGGAAACAAGAAGACGATACCCCAAATATTATTAGAAATGCGCGAAAAAAGGAAGGGTTTAGTTCTAACTGCCGAACAATTAAAATTTGCATACTTAACCATTTTAGAAGGACAAAAATTTCTCTCAAAAATCACCCCAAATTCTACAAGTAATAATATAGCATCGGTAGAACTCAACTCAAGCCAAATTAATGTTGTAACCAGAAGTCACACTAAAACCCAACAAAACGAGCAAATGAATGAGGTGGAACTTCCCCAAAAACCCACAAATATACTGGAAATAGCACCAACAAATATCGACCCGATTGACGAACCCATAAGAATAGATTTAAAGGACCCTACAGAAATTGAACCATCAGACACAGAATCTAACGCATCATACGAAACATCAGAATCCGAAACAGAAGATCAAATCGAAATTTTAACGGACCCGCGTGATATTCAAACATTGCTAAAAGCACATCATGACTCCCCTTTAGGAGGGCATGCCGGTATTCAAAAAACGTTTAATCGTATCCGAAAAAACTACCGTTGGAAAAATATGTTGCAAGATATAACCAAGTACATAAATAAGTGCATTAAGTGCCAACGCAATAAAAAGGGAAGAGGATTGAAAATGCCAATGAAGATTACTGATACGGCTACTCGACCTTTCGAAAAGATTTACTTAGATATTGTTGGACCACTGCCGACATCACAACATGGCAATAAGTATATTTTAACTTTTCAAGACGATTTGACAAAAATCCTGGATTGTTTTGCTATACCTAATGCCGAGACGACCACAGTGGCCGATTGCTTCTACAGGAATATCGTGTTAAAATACTTAGTCATACCGGATAAGCTAATAACCGACCAAGGTTCGAATTTCACCAGCGATTTGTTTAAACGTATATGCAAATTATTACACATCAAAAAAGTACAAACTACTGCTTACCACCCCCAATCAAATGGATCACTAGAACGCACTCACGGACCACAATGGTCGACGACAATATTGACACATGGGACCAGTACCTTTCGGAAGCCGCGCTTGTACACAATCACACACCACATAGCGGAAGTAAATTTACACCAATTCATGCTTTGTATGGTTACCATCGCGCTCTACCCACAAACCTCACGAAAAAACCAGATCCCATATACAATTTTGATGATTATTGTAATACTATCAAATATAAATTACAAAAAATTCACACCAGTATGAAGGAAAATCTCATGAAAGCTAAGGAAAAATCGAAAGAGTATTATGACAAAAATTCAAAGACAGTAAAATTCCACGTAGGAGATACAGTACTATTGAGGAACGCAGCAACGAAACACAAATTATCAGCAGTATGGAATGGCCCTTTTCTAGTGCGAAAAGTTCATGATGACCTAAATACTTCCATACAAATCGGAAAGAAAATGCGAAGAGTCCATAACAACCGATTAAAAAAATTTTAACTACACCCTGTCTAAAAACTTCAAAAAAAAAAAACTTTACCACACCTATTTATTAAACGCAAAAGTCCAAAATAATGTAAAGTACCCACGAAAATATTTCTTTTTTATTCTGTTAACGACAATTCAAAAAAAAAATGTTTCACACCCAACCATAAGCATAGAGAAAGCATATTCTTTACATATGATATTTCAAAATTAGGTCAAGTTCAAGTTCACCCATTTTTTTTTGCCAATTGGTAAACATTGAACATGTTTTATACCTACGTCCACGAATAAAACCTGAGGAGATCTCAAAGTAAATTAAATATATTTATATATATATATTATATATTATTATATATATATCTAATATATAATCATTGCGGAACAACTTGCAGTAAAATACCAAACAAGAAACTAAAGAAAAGAAATATGAAACCACCAAATTTTTTTTTTTTTTTCCTCACGTAGTTTATGTACAGTCCTACAAAGACGAAGGGAAAACGTCTTTTAACATTTTGAATGCAAAATCTTCATAAGAATAATTTTCCAAACTTAATCTTTGTTGGAATATGGAAAAACTCCCCGTAGAAATCCTAAGGAATTACAGATGAAAATAATGGACAAACAAACAACAAAAAGTAAGGGCCACAACTAAAAAGAAGAACAAATAATAACGCCAAAAGATATAAATTTTGAACAATTTATTGAAATAAAAAAAAAATAAAACAAAAACAATTTAACAGTAGAAAATGAACACTGTCAGCTCTCGACTCCCGTCCGAAGCGATAAACGCAACCTCAACCCCGGACGGAAGGAACCACTCCCCAGGTCCAACACATTCTGCTCCACCAAAGGAGACCGCCGCATCAATCGCCAACGTCATCTTAATGAACTAAAAGGAAAAGAAAAATTTATTTTTAGTAAAGAAAAAAAAAAAGGAGGGGGAAAATAAACTTACGTGTCCCCGAATAGCAAAGACACAATGATGGGGTTGGATGCCCACATCAAGAGTGACGTCACAATTGGGAGAAGACCCAATTGTGACCGGGCTGTTGAAAAACCAACGATCACCGTTCCACTCATCGAAAAGCGCAATTTTTTTTGAACTCATCTCAGCAAGATCAAGACTAAAACTACATAAAAATAAAATCTATAGAATCGCCAATACGCGAGTACCACCCACAATGTGCAACAAAGTATCCCCGAAAAATACAGTAGCACCTCGCCAAACACGAAAATTTTTTTTTTTGCAATATACTCCAATATTGTCTAAATTTTAATTTTGTTTTTTTTTATTATTATTAGAAAGAAAAAAGAAAGAGGGAGAAACAAACATGAAGCTGCTAGTATTATTGTCAATATGTGTGAACTACTCGTACACCCAAATCCAAATACAACCCCTAAACAACACGGGAATTTTATTTGAACCGGTAGGAAATGCCGTAATATACCAAACAACGTGGAATATTTATACAAGAATGGGACTGTATCAGGAGGACGAAACATTAAACTTCCTTACACTCTGTGACACCAAAATTAGAGACCTCTGTACTATGTCTGGAGCAATGTCTAACGCTTCTTGTTCATATTGGCATGCAGAATTTCAAAAACTATCACATAAAATAGAAATACAAATAGAAGCGGTTAACTATTTCAACATCAACCGGCGAACAAAACGAGCATGGTTCAACATCGTCGGAACGGGAATGAAACATTTATTTGGTACAATAACCGAGGACGACGCGGAAGAAATTAACAATAGAATTAAGACTTTAGAGGAACATGATTCCGAAAATATACATCTTATCCAAAAGCAAACAACAATAGTACAATCTTCTTTTGATAAGTTACACAAAGTAATTACTAACATAACGCTCCAACAAGAATCTTTAGAACAACGATTCGAACTTTTTACTAATAAATTACAAACAGAAATTCGTAACTTAAAACAGGAATTTCAAATACTGCACATACGAACGGAAATAAATGAAATCCTAATATTCACACTACATTTAATACAACAAGTATATAATCATTTAAACGAACAGTTTTCAATCCTATCCTCCCTTCAACAACGCAAACTTCACCCCTCAATCATTTCGGCGGAAGCATTAATAAAAATCCAAACGGAAATAGCGAATGATACTAATGCATTACATCTGGATTTTCCCACTTTGAACCAAATGATAAGGGTCGACGCGGAACATTTGCGAAACGGTATTCTAGTACGCATATCTTTTCCTCTACCTGCCAAAGAAATATTTTCATTGAACAAAATATACTTGTTCCCAACTGCAATAAATCAATCAAATTTTGCAATTTTGAAAACAAAAACTGAATATATCCTAAATAACACCAAAAAGGGTTACTCTGTCGAATTAACCACAAACGAATTTAGGCAAACATGCCAAGAAATACTGGTAAACTATTTCATCCCTTTGTATATTTGTAAAATCACTCAACCACGCCAGGTGGGCCCACTCAACATTAAGTGCCTACCAAATTTGCTACTCAAACAACGACCTCAAGTAGCAGACTGTATCTATCACGTGTTGAAGAATATACCAGATATTGTTACCAAACTAGTAAGAAAGAACACATGGTTATTCTCTTTCCGCCAAACACGTATATTTTCGATGGAATGTCCTGAAGAAAACTCCCATCGCACATTAAACGGAAGCGGAATTATCACACTAGAGACAAATTGTGTGTACCTGTTAGGAAACCAGGAAATTCCTTTCGAAGGAAACAAAGATGCTGATTTACCGATTCCCCAACCCGAATATGTACAATTGCCGAAATTCATTTTAGCACAAACACCAGTAACCGAGAAAACCACGGCAGATGAAATTCTATTCAAATCTCACCATTCTTTTAACACTGATCTGCAAGAAGCAAGTAAATCATTAGAAGATTTCAATCAGGAGTTACTAAATGTGGAAAAAGAGCGAAAAACAAAGAATCATGAAATAATCACGTATACAAATAGTAGTGTCGCCGGAATATCTATCTTTATTCTGATTCTATTAATCATTTATTATATACGAAATAAAAGGATACCCAAACCGCCAAAACAAAACACGGCAACGGTAATCGCTCTGAATACCCTTCATCCACCGAGTAGTACGCGACCAAATACAGAACCATCTACACGACAAACTTTAAACACCCCCCCGACAGTTCAAAAATCAGAAACAGAACTTCAAATTACTCAACCCAAACTCATGACTATACCACCACCACCGCCCCCGCAAATTCAGATAGGAAAAGTAAAACAAATCTGTGACACTCTTAACAAGAAACAGAGGGTACGAAAATCTATGGAAAGCCTCGGTTAAACACTAGGTTCAATAGTAGAGTGCATTTTTTTTTCCCCTCCAAATTTTTTTTTTCATATATATCCATGCACGTAAAGTATTCCTTAAACAAAAAATTTTTCAAAAAGTAATGCGAGATATTACCAAACAATTCCGAAAGTAAGGAATTCTTATAGGTAATCCGACCCATGCAAAATAAAATACAGATAATAATCCTATCTGAATTAAAAACGAATAGAAATACTTTGTTGTTTACTAAATATAAGTACAGTATTTAGCATGGTAAGAAATCAAAATGTGAAAATGGTAAAACATACCATTCCTTTTTTATCAACATTGTAATACTATAAAAATTTTTTTGTGACTTTTGAACAAACAATTTTTGTAAGTTTGTTTAAAAGCCGACAAAAAATTTTTTTTCAGTAACGGGAAGGTATGTTATGGTACACCCTGTACCAACAAATCGTTTCCGACCAAAAAGCGGTTATCGAACCCTACATTTCGAAACTCAATTTTTAATAAAAACGCGTAAATAATCATTTCAATTTATTAAACATATTTCGAAATATAAACAATTTCGAAATATGTTAATAAAATTATTATTTCGTTTCGACATAAATTTCCTATGTCGAAATACAAAAAAAAAGTGTATACTAACAAATTTTAGTATAACGATATTTGAATTCACTTTTTTGTTCTTATACGATATCAAAAATTTGTCAACAACAACCACAATGGCAGAAACAACAATTTTAACAACTACAACAACAACAGTCACAACAACTTCAACCACAACAACAACAACAGAAACAACAACTTCAACAACAATAACAGCAGAAACAACAACTCCTACAACAATAACAACAGCAACAACAACTTCAACAACAACAACAACCGAAACACTAACTTCAACAACAACAACACCAACAGAAATAACAATTTCAATAACAGCGGTACTACCCGAAACAACAACTTCAACAACAACAACAACAGAAACGTCAATTTCAACAACAGCAACAACAACAGACCCAACAACAGTTACTACAATTTCAACGACAATGCGAGGAGGAACAACAACTACCAGAATAACGCGTTTAACAACAACAATCGTCACAACGACAATAGGTTCGTCGGTGGGATTAACAACAACAGGGGACAAAATTTTGAAGAAAGGAATAATAATAACAATTCCAACAACTCACCGAGAAACAATGACTCCTACAATAATCCCCACAATCAAAACCCATCGAACCCCCGACCACCATGCGGATTTTGCAATCGTTTTGGGCATACGTATAATGAATGCCGTACGCGTATGAATACCCCATATTGTAGTCGATGCCGAATACATGGGCATACGAACAACAATTGTAATTCTCAAACGTTACCGACCCCAACAAAACGAATTAACATGATATCTAACGAACCAAATGATAATAGGGAACTCGACGACCCTGTAGACAATATGCACAAATGTATTTTCTGTCAACAACCTGGACACACTATAGAAAACTGTATAGCAAAAAAAATTATGGGATGAAAATAATTCCCCATCAATTAAACAGACGGAAAACTAAAACAGGGCTGTCACCTTAGCCCCCAAGAAAACGAGACAAGGTGTCAGCCCGCCCAAAAATTACCTACCCTTGCTAAATGCGTAATAAAAGTACCTTTACCCATTATAATAAACAATCCGGCCGAATTATTAGTAGACACGGGAGCAGATATAAGTATAATAAAAAAATCGTCAATAAAAGAAAATATAGAAATTAACAGAGAAGAAAAAACAAATATTCAAACTGTTTTCGGCACCGGAAAAACAATAGGTACATGTCTTACAAATTTCCCACCCCCGATATCGCAATCATGTAAATTTCATGTGGTGGAAAAAACTACTCCAATTCCAGGAGATGGAATTTTAGGGTTCGATTTCCTTTCTCGTAATTGCAATATTGAAGGCCCAAATAAACGTTTAACTTTTCCCGAAATTAGGATTGATGAAGATAACTTCGGAATTCCATTTTTAAAAAGTACGCCCCTAGATTCCATGGATAAGGTCCATATAGATGTCACCAACGAACAGGTGGAAACACCTGAATCAGAGGTTAAAATTGTAAGTGGCTCATGGAACGGACAAACTTTAACGAATCAAGCACAGGACGAGACGGAGTATGAAGTGGAGACTCAGAGAGCAATTCATATTCCGCCCCGCTCCCGAAGACTGATTCAAATAAAAGTGGATTTCAAACAAGATAGACTCTGCTTGTCGAAAGAACTAAGTGAAGGAGTATACCTTGGAAGTTGTTTAGTTAGGCCTGATAACGGAAAAATAACGCTTTGTGTACTCAATACCAAAATGAAACGAACGAAAATCGCCCCTTTTAATTTCAGCACACGTCCCCTTAACTATTACGAAATATACAATTTAGAACAAGAAACAGAAGAACCATCGCCTGAAGAGAATGTACAATATTTATTCAACCGAAATCAAAACTCTATACACAATGATAGAATAGAAGAACTTATGAAAAATATACGATTAGATGAAAACGCAACTATTGAAGAGAAAAACTCTATATTACAAATATGCAAAGAATACAACGACATTTTTTATTTACCAAATGACAAATTGACTCACACACTTTCTTACGAACACACAATCCCCGTAAAACAAGACCATGCACCCATAAACCAAAAGATGTATCGCCTACCCGAAAAACAACGCGAAATTATCCAAGAACAGATAAAAGAAATGCTTGACAATGAAATAATTACTCCAAGCAAAAGTCCATGGAATTCCCCGTTACTAGTGGTACCCAAAAAGAATGGCCCCGACGGAGAAAAGCGATGGAGAGTAGTAGTAGATTTTAGAAAATTGAACGAAATTACAATCGGTGATGCCTTTCCCCTGCCTCGAATTGAAGATATTTTAGACCAACTTGGTCATTCCAGATATTTCACCACACTAGATCTCGCTAGTGGATATCATCAAGTGTTAGTAAACCAAGAAGATAGAGCTAAAACTGCTTTTAGCACACCTTTCGGACATTATGACTTTTTAAGGATGCCGTTCGGACTAACTGGAGCCCCGGCTACTTTTCACCGTCTTATGAACCACGTATTGTCAGGTTTACAAGGTTTTTTATGTTTTGTGTACATTGACGATATCGTCATATACGGAAAAAATTTACTCGATCATAACCTAAAATTGGACGCAATTTTTTCAAGATTGAGAACACATAACCTAAAATTACAACCTGAAAAATGCAATTTTCTTAGGAAAGAAATTGTCTATTTAGGACACCAATGCACGCGCAAAGGTGCTCTACCTGAGCCCTCAAAAATAATTTGTGTGCAAAATTTCCCAGTTCCCAAAACCATTCGTCAAGTCCAATCATTTTTGGGTTTGGCAAATTATTATCGCAAATTCATACCTAATTTTTCAAAGGTTGCGGAAACAAAACAAACTTTTACGCAAAAATAATAAATTTAAATGGACCGAAATTTGCGAATCTGCATTCCAAAATTTAAAAAACACTCTAATATCACCCCCATTACTTATATACCCCGATTTCGCTCAAGCTTTCAACTTAACAACTGATGCCAGTAATGAAGCTATTGGAGCAGTTCTTTCTCAAGGCGAAGTAGGAAAAGATAAACCAATTGCATACGCTAGCCGCTCATTAAATAAAGCAGAACGAAATTATTCCACAATTGAAAAGGAATTACTAGCTATTGTATGGGCAACCAAAAATTTTCGTTGCTATCTTTATGGTAGAAAATTTACTGTTTATACTGATCATAAACCTTTGAAAGGAGTTTTTAACGTGAAAGATCCGACAAGTCGTTTGGTGCGTTTCCACCATAAACTTTCGGAATACGATTATCAAATCGAGTACAAAGCAGGAAAATATAACACGAATGCTGATGCCCTTAGTCGCATTCCACCCCTTGAATCAGGATCTATATTAGAAGAAATGACCCCGAAACAAACAATTATTGAAGAACTTGAAAATTTAGATACCATTAATTTAGAACAACAAATAAACAATTTAGAAAATACAAACGGATGGAATTCACTACTACGCGAAATTGAAACAATTTCAAAAACTAAAATCAAAGAAGACGGATTTACGACAAAAGAGGCCCTCAAACTTTCTAACAAACCACTAAACAGATACGAAGACGTATTACCATACGATCATTGCCGAATAAAATTACTTAACGAAAAAATGACTATATAAATGCAAACTTAGTGAAAATAAGCAAACTTGACACAACGTACATTTTAACGCAAGGACCTCTATTGGAAACAGTAGACGATTTCTGGTTAATGATTTGGCAAAACAATTGCAAAATAATAGTAATGTTAACGAGATTAATAGAACAAAATAAAATTAAGTGTCATAAGTATTGGCCAAAACAAACGGGAGACAAACATATAATACCCCTAACAAAAATCGGTTTCACCATCGTATACTTGACACTAACGGAACAAACACATTTTACTAAACGAATCTTCCGACTTACAGAAATTTCAACAAAAAAATATCGCGACGTAACTCAATTTCAATTTAATACATGGCCCGATACAGGAACCCCTTCCACTGCAAAAGAATTTTTGAAATTTTACCAAGAATTTAAACATTATCAAACACATGAATGCGAAAATGAACCTTTATTAATACATTGCAGTGCTGGAATTGGACGAACAGGCACATTTTGTCTAATCGATATTTGCCTCACTTTAATTGCTACAAAAAATGGAAACAAAAAGACGATACCCCAAATATTATTAGAAATGCGCGAAAAAAGGAAGGGTTTAGTTCAAACTGCCGAACAATTAAAATTTGCATACTTAACCATTTTAGAAGGACAAAAATTTCTCTCAAAAATCACCCCAAATTCTACAAGTAATAATATAGCATCGGTAGAACTCAACTCAAGCCAAATTAATGTTGTAACCAGAAGTCACACTAAAACCCAACAAAACGAGCAAATGAATGAGGTGGAACTTCCCCAAAAACCCACAAATATACTGGAAATAGCACCAACAAACATCGACCCGATTGACGAACCCATAAGAATAGATTTAAAGGACCCTACAGAAATTGAACCATCAGACACAGAATCTAACGCATCATACGAAACATCAGAATCCGAAACAGAAGATCAAATCGAAATTTTAACGGACCCGCGTGATATTCAAACATTGCTAAAAGCACATCATGACTCCCCTTTAGGAGGGCATGCCGGTATTCAAAAAACGTTTAATCGTATCCGAAAAAACTACCGTTGGAAAAATATGTTGCAAGGTATAACCAAGTACATAAATAAGTGCATTAAGTGCCAACGCAATAAAAAGGGAAGAGGTTTGAAAATGCCAATGAAGATTACTGATACGGCTACTCGACCTTTCGAAAAGATTTACTTAGATATTGTTGGACCACTGCCGACATCACAACATGGCAATAAGTATATTTTAACTTTTCAAGACGATTTGACAAAAATCCTGGATTGTTTTGCTATACCTAATGCCGAGACGACCACAGTGGCCGATTGCTTCTACAGGAATATCGTGTTAAAATACTTAGTCATACCGGATAAGCTAATAACCGACCAAGGTTCGAATTTCACCAGCGATTTGTTTAAACGTATATGCAAATTATTACACATCAAAAAAGTACAAACTACTGCTTACCACCCCCAATCAAATGGATCACTAGAACGCACTCACGGACCACAATGGTCGACGACAATATTGACACATGGGACCAGTACCTTTCGGAAGCCGCGCTAGTACACAATCACACACCACATAGCGGAAGTAAATTTACACCAATTCATGCTTTGTACGGTTACCATCGCGCTCTACCCACAAACCTCACGAAAAAACCAGATCCCATATACAATTTTGATGATTATTGTAATACTATCAAATATAAATTACAAAAAATTCACACCAGTGTGAAGGAAAATCTCATGAAAGCTAAGGAAAAATCGAAAGAGTATTATGACAAAAATTCAAAGACAGTAAAATTCCACGTAGGAGATACAGTACTATTGAGGAACGCAGCAACGAAACACAAATTATCAGCAGTATGGAATGGCCCTTTTCTAGTGCGAAAAGTTCATGATGACCTAAATACTTCCATACAAATCGGAAAGAAAATGCGAAGAGTCCATAACAACCGATTAAAAAAATTTTAACTACACCCTGTCTAAAAACTTCAAAAAAAAAAAACTTTACCACACCTATTTATTAAACGCAAAAGTCCAAAATAATGTAAAGTACCCACGAAAATATTTCTTTTTTATTCTGTTAACGACAATTCAAAAAAAAAATGTTTCACACCCAACCATAAGCATAGAGAAAGCATATTCTTTACATATGATATTTCAAAATTAGGTCAAGTTCAAGTTCACCCATTTTTTTTTGCCAAATGGTAAACATTGAACATGTTTTATACCTACGTCCACGAATAAAACCTGAGGAGATCTCAAAGTAAATTAAATATATTGCACTATATTCTACTTAGAATACTTGGTGATTCATAAAATCATCAAACACTAACAATTAATTACTTTTCTGAGTTTTTCTTAATAAAAGAAAAACCCAGAAATCACGAGAATAATTTATTTATAAACAAACAAAACGATTTCCGCGAAATGTAATACCGCCATCTAATGTACAAAAGATCTATTCCAGAAAACTCCAAAATGCAATTGTTTACACAATCGATAGAATACAATACACTTCTCAATAACAATAGCAATGACTCATAGCACATACAAAAGATATTTTTAGGAGGAAATAATAATAGATCATTGGCACAAACCTAAACAATGATTAGAGCTTTCTAGAACTATTGTTTGTATATTGAATATTCTAGAAATCTTCTTTGTGTAAACATTGCCACCTAGTTTTTAGAAAACGACCAGGCTTTTCGAGAATATTCGCGAAATACACCAATCTGATATAAAAAGGGCTGTAGGGTCGAGCCTGAAATCATTCTTAATCGATCAGTTGAAGTGAAAAGCTTCGTCAGAGATTATACAAAGCAGAGATTGGAAACGAGATTATTTTTGTGAAAGTAATTAAAATAGTGAAGCTCTAAAACTGTGATAAATAATTGTAATAATTAAATTATTGAAAGACAAATATTTTTAAGACTAATTGTTAAGCAGAAATAATTACAAATAAAGTTTATACACTAAGTTCACATAAATAAAAAGTGTTATCATTCTAATAACATCGAACCGAAAGACTAACACGTCACATTGGTGTCAGAAGTGAAATTATTTATTGTGAATCAGTGCGGGAAAGACAATTGTGCTAAAAATTTCTGCAAGAAAATTCGAAATTAAACTAGAAACTTCTGTGGGGAAAATTTCGAAGAAATTCGTTATTAAGAAATTTGAGGGTATAATAATTTCGACTGTGTGAGAAATTTCAGGGGCGTACAAGAAATTTTGTGAGTTGTATAAAAATTTCGATTGTGCGAAATTTGAGGTTATACGTCGTGTATCGTGTGAAAATTTCGATTGTACGAGAAATTTCGTGGAAATTAAGATTATACTAGGAAATTTCGTAGTATTTAGATACTGTGCGAGAAGTTTCGATAGAACAATAGAATTTCGTGAACAATTAAAAATATTTGAACGATGGAAAGTAAATTATTAGATAGTTTGAGTACATTAGAACTATCCACAGTTCTGCGTGTGTGGAAGTCAGTTTCCACGGGAACTAAACCAGAAAAGAAGAAAAGAGTAATCGCTGAATGTGCAATAAGAGGACTAGACAGTAGCACATTCGACTTTAGTGAAATTCTGAAAGAGGGAAACCAAGAAGAAAACACGAACGAGGACAATGACAAGTCCGATTTCAGTGAAGAGGGTGCAAAATCAGCGGAAAGTGATAAGTTCGAGAAGTTTATGACCCTGCTGATGAATAAAATGGATTCTTTACAAGGCGAAATGAAAACAAATGCTTCTAGTCTTCAAACCAAAATGGATTCAACTGCTTCTAGTTTACAAGGCGAATTAAAATCAACTGCTTCTAGTCTGCAAAGTGAGATGCAATCCAATACAGCAAGTCTCGAAAATAAGATTGCATACATATCTGATATGCAGAGCAAAATGGAATCCAGCATGGGTGAATTAAAAAATCAGGTGGAATCCAGTGTTGCGAACCTTGAAAATAAAATTAGTACAGAAGTCTCTACAGTTCGCACAGAATCATCAGGTAAAAGGATGAAGCCACCAATATTTGACGGCAAAACTTCATGGCCAGTATACAAACGACAGTTTGAAGCGGCTGCTGGTGCGAACGGCTGGTCCGATAAAGAAAAATCCACAGCATTAATTCTGGCTCTACGGGGTAATGCAGCCGATTTATTGCGGACAATCTCACCAGAAAATGAGAAGAATTACAATTACATTGTAACACAATTGGACATTCGATATGGGGATAACCACATGAAGGACGTATACCGAATGGAGCTCGTCAACAGAATGCAAGAATCTGGAGAGACACTTCAGGAGTTGTCAGCAGATATTGAGCGATTGGTATACTTGTCATACCCCGATTATCCCCTGGAGCTGCAGAATGACTTGGCTGCGGAAAGATTCACCAATGCCATTCGGGATGCAGACATTCAGTTCAAGGTCCGGATTAGTGGAAAGCGCATGTTGCACGATGTGTTGGCTGTCGCGTTGACATTGGAAGCTGCAAAGAGAGCAACAAGGGCGGTTCCAATGGTACGAGCTGCTATGGTTGATGAAGACTCAACAGAACTAACGATAGACCAACTAACCGAAAAGATAAAGGCGGATGTGCAGCAAGCTATCCAGGAATTGGAATTGCACGATACTAAAAGAAGACTGAAATGCTGGGGCTGCGGTAAAGAAGGACATTTAGAGCGGCAGTGCCCCAACCAGACAAAAGCACCGATTATGATATCAGTCTCTCTCCTACAACAGAGTAACGACAGATTAACGACGCAAGGAGTAATCGCTGGTCATCGATGCAGGATCATCGTAGATACGGGTGCAAGTAGATCCATCGTGAACAGGAAGCTCATTAGTAGGAAACACATGAGCAGAAGCAGTAACAGTGTTCTTCAAACGGTTACAGGGGAATCATCTCCGATTCTGGGTGAAGTGATTCTAGCATTGGGGCTAGATGAGTATGTGTTTCGACATACGTTTTTGGTGGCTGATATAATGGATGATTGTATCATGGGCCTGGACTTCATGAAGCAGAATGGAGTGAGTGTGAACATTGAAGATAGGTTATTGCGATGTGGAAATATTGAGTTCCCGCTAACGTTGGAGGAAGCAGATTCCAGTGACACCAAATCAAATCTACGAGACCAACAAGTTACGTCAGATGCAAATGCTGTTGTAGAAATGAAACGGACGGACGACATTGGACTGACAACTCAAGACACGGAGTTGTCGAAAAGTAAAAATAGAAGGAAAAGAAGCAAATCCAGTGTCGTAGATGCTAAAGGGGTTTTTGAAGAAACGAGTAAGGACTGCAGGAATGTGAAAAAGGTAATAGCTATCCGTACATTAAGGATTGGAGGCGATGACATGTCGAGCATCCGAAACGCGCAGCTAAAGGATGAAGATGTTTGACCAATCCTTAAATGGAAGAAAAGGGGTCAGCGTCCAAAATGGAGCGATATCGTAATACGCAGTGATACGACAAAAAGTTATTGGGCTCAGTGGGACTCGTTACAGATAGAAAATGGCGTTCTGAGGAGAAAATGGGATTCTCCTGATGGAAAAGCCAAACTAATGCAGTTGATCGTGCCTAAGTCCAAAGTACATGAGGTACTTGGTGAAGTACATGCTGGAACTTCAGGGGGGCATTTGGGAGTCAACAGAACATTAGCGAAGGTGCGAGAACGATTCTATTGGGTACACTGGCGAGCTGATGTCAAAAGCTGGTGCAGGAATTGTGACACCTGCACAAAGATTGTAGGACATCAAAAGGAAACTGAAACTGCAGTGGGGCAATATGTTGACGCTGAACTGAAGCAAGACACGAGTGGACAGGATAGCACCAGACAGACTCCACCGGAAAGATCATCTGGGCAGCATATACGGGTTCCGATGGACAAAGTATTTGAGGAACCTGCAAACAACAAATTAAAAGATAGTGACTGCACCAACGAGATGAACTCTTTGGACGTGGTATGGCGAAAGCGAAAATCATCGAAAGTAAAAATGAAGGTGATTCATTCAAATCAGTTAGCGAAGAATCGCGGCACGGGTCCAAAAGAGTTCTGTTCGGGACGAACAGATTTAAGAAGGGGGTAGTGCACTATATTCTACTTAGAATACTTGGTGATTCATAAAATCATCAAACACTAACAATTAATTACTTTTCTGAGTTTTTCTTAATAAAAGAAAAACCCAGAAAACACGAGAATAATTTATTTATAAACAAACAAAACGATTTCCGCGAAATGTAATACCGCCATCTAATGTACAAAAGATCTATTCCAGAAAACTCCAAAATGCAATTGTTTACACAATCGATAGAATACAATACACTTCTCAATAACAATAGCAATGACTCATAGCACATACAAAAGATATTTTTAGGAGGAAATAATAATAGATCATTGGCACAAACCTAAACAATGATTAGAGCTTTCTAGAACTATTGTTTGTATATTGAATATTCTAGAAATCTTCTTTGTGTAAACATTGCCACCTAGTTTTTAGAAAACGACCAGGCTTTTCGAGAATATTCGCGAAATACACCAATCTGATATAAAAAGGGCTGTAGGGTCGAGCCTGAAATCATTCTTAATCGATCAGTTGAAGTGAAAAGCTTCGTCAGAGATTATACAAAGCAGAGATTGGAAACGAGATTATTTTTGTGAAAGTAATTAAAATAGTGAAGCTCTAAAACTGTGATAAATAATTGTAATAATTAAATTATTGAAAGACAAATATTTTTAAGACTAATTGTTAAGCAGAAATAATTACAAATAAAGTTTATACACTAAGTTCACATAAATAAAAAGTGTTATCATTCTAATAACATCGAACCGAAAGACTAACACGTCACAATATTTATATATATATATTATATATTATTATATATATATCTAATATATAATCATTGCGGAACAACTTGCAGTAAAATACCAAACAAGAAACTAAAGAAAAGAAATATGAAACCACCAAATTTTTTTTTTTTTTCCTCACGTAGTTTATGTACAGTCCTACAAAGACGAAGGGAAAACGTCTTTTAACATTTTGAATGCAAAATCTTCATAAGAATAATTTTCCAAACTTAATCTTTGTTGGAATATGGAAAAACTCCCCGTAGAAATCCTAAGGAATTACAGATGAAAATAATGGACAAACAAACAACAAAAAGTAAGGGCCACAACTAAAAAGAAGAACAAATAATAACGCCAAAAGATATAAATTTTGAACAATTTATTGAAATAAAAAAAAATAAAACAAAAACAATTTAACAGTAGAAAATGAACACTGTCAGCTCTCGACTCCCGTCCAAAGCGATAAACGCAACCTCAACCCCGGACGGAAGGAACCACTCCCCAGGTCCAACACATTCTGCTCCACCAAAGGAGACCGCCGCATCAATCGCCAACGTCATCTTAATGAACTAAAAGGAAAAGAAAAATTTATTTTTAGTAAAGAAAAAAAAAAAGGAGGGGGAAAATAAACTTACGTGTCCCCGAATAGCAAAGACACAATGATGGGGTTGGATGCCCACATCAAGAGTGACGTCACAATTGGGAGAAGACCCAATTGTGACCGGGCTGTTGAAAAACCAACGATCACCGTTCCACTCATCGAAAAGCGCAATTTTTTTTGAACTCATCTCAGCAAGATCAAGACTAAAACTACATAAAAATAAAATCTATAGAATCGCCAATACGCGAGTACCACCCACAATGTGCAACAAAGTATCCACGAAAAATACAGTAGCACCTCGCCAAACACGAAAATTTTTTTTTTTGCAATATACTCCAATATTCTCTAAATTTTAATTTTGTTTTTTTTTATTATTATTAGAAAGAAAAAAGAAAGAGGGAGAAACAAACATGAAGCTGCTAGTATTATTGTCAATATGTGTGAACTACTCGTACACCCAAATCCAAATACAACCCCTAAACAACACGGGAATTTTATTTGAACCGGTAGGAAATGCCGTAATATACCAAACAACGTGGAATATTTATACAAGAATGGGACTGTATCAGGAGGACGAAACATTAAACTTCCTTACACTCTGTGACACCAAAATTAGAGACCTCTGTACTATGTCTGGAGCAATGTCTAACGCTTCTTGTTCATATTGGCATGCAGAATTTCAAAAACTATCACATAAAATAAAAATACAAATAGAAGCGGTTAACTATTTCAACATCAACCGGCGAACAAAACGAGCGTGGTTCAACATCGTCGGAACGGGAATGAAACATTTATTTGGTACAATAACCGAGGACGACGCGGAAGAAATTAACAATAGAATTAAGACTTTAGAGGAACATGATTCCGAAAATATACATCTTATCCAAAAGCAAACAACAATAGTACAATCTTCTTTTGATAAGTTACACAAAGTAATTACTAACATAACGCTCCAACAAGAATCTTTAGAACAACGATTCGAACTTTTTACTAATAAATTACAAACAGAAATTCGTAACTTAAAACAGGAATTTCAAATACTGCACATACGAACGGAAATAAATGAAATCCTAATATTCACACTACATTTAATACAACAAGTATATAATCATTTAAACGAACAGTTTTCAATCCTATCCTCCCTTCAACAACGCAAACTTCACCCCTCAATAATTTCGGCGGAAGCATTAATAAAAATCCAAACGGAAATAGCGAATGATACTAATGCATTACATCTGGATTTTCCCACTTTGAACCAAATGATAAGGGTCGACGCGGAACATTTGCGAAACGGTATTCTAGTACGCATATCTTTTCCTCTACCTGCCAAAGAAATATATTCATTGAACAAAATATACTTGTTCCCAACTGCAATAAATCAATCAAATTTTGCAATTTTGAAAACAAAAACTGAATATATCCTAAATAACACCAAAAAGGGTTACTCTGTCGAATTAACCACAAACGAATTTAGGCAAACATGCCAAGAAATACTGGTAAACCATTTCATCCCTTTGTATATTTGTAAAATCACTCAACCACGCCAGGTGGGCCCACTCAACATTAAGTGCCTACCAAATTTGCTACTCAAACAACGACCTCAAGTAGCAGACTGTATCTATCACGTGTTGAAGAATATACCAGATATTGTTACCAAACTGGTAAGAAAGAACACATGGTTATTCTCTTTCCGCCAAACACGTATATTTTCGATGGAATGTCCTGAAGAAAACTCCCATCGCACATTAAACGGAAGCGGAATTATCACACTAGAGACAAATTGTGTGTACCTGTTAGGAAACCAGGAAATTCCTTTCGAAGGAAACAAAGATTCTGATTTACCGATTCCCCAACCCGAATATGTACAATTGCCGAAATTCATTTTAGCACAAACACCAGTAACCGAGAAAACCACGGCAGATGAAATTCTATTCAAATCTCACCATTCTTTTAACACTGATCTGCAAGAAGCAAGTAAATCATTAGAAGATTTCAATCAGGAGTTACTAAATGTGGAAAAAGAGCGAAAAACAAAGAATCATGAAATAATCACGTATACAAATAGTAGTGTCGCCGGAATATCTATCTTTATTCTGATTCTATTAATCATTTATTATATACGAAATAAAAGGATACCCAAACCGCCAAAACAAAACACGGCAACGGTAATCGCTCTGAATACCCTTCATCCACCAAGTAGTACGCGACCAAATACAGAACCATCTACACGACAAACTTTAAACACCCCCCCGACAGTTCAAAAATCAGAAACAGAACTTCAAATTACTCAACCCAAACTCATGACTATACCACCACCACCGCCCCCGCAAATTCAGATAGGAAAAGTAAAACAAATTTGTGACACTCTTAACAAGAAACAGAGGGTACGAAAATCTATGGAAAGCCTCGGTTAAACACTAGGTTCAATAGTAGAGTGCATTTTTTTTTTCCCTTCCAATTTTTTTTTTTCATATATATCCATGCACGTAAAGTATTCCTTAAACAAAAAATTTTTCAAAAAGTAATGCGAGATATTACCAAACAATTCCGAAAGTAAGGAATTCTTATAGGTAATCCGACCCATGCAAAATAAAATACAGATAATAATCCTATCTGAATTAAAAACGAATAGAAATACTTTGTTGTTTACTAAATATAAGTACAGTATTTAGCATGGTAAGAAATCAAAATGTGAAAATGGTAAAACATACCATTCCTTTTTTATCAACATTGTAATACTATAAAAATTTTTTTGTGACTTTTGAACAAACAATTTTTGTAAGTTTGTTTAAAAGCCCACAAAAAATTTTTTTTCAGTAACGGGAAGGTATGTTATGGTACACCCTGTACCAACAAATCGTTTCCGACCAAAAAGCGGTTATCGAACCCAACATTTCGAAACTCAATTTTTAATAAAAACGCGTAAATAATCATTTCAATTTATTAAACATATTTCGAAATATAAACAATTTCGAAATATGTTAATAAAATTATTATTTCGTTTCGACATAAATTTCCTATGTCGAAATACAAAAAAAAAGTGTATACTAACAAATTTTAGTATAACGATATTTGAATTCACTTTTTTGTTCTTATACGATATCAAAAATTTGTCAACAACAACCACAATGGCAGAAACAACAATTTTAACAACTACAACAACAACAGTCACAACAACTTCAACCACAACAACAACAACAGAAACAACAACTTCAACAACAATAACAGCAGAAACAACAACTCCTACAACAATAACAACAGCAACAACAACTTCAACAACAACAACAACCGAAACACTAACTTCAACAACAACAACACCAACAGAAATAACAATTTCAATAACAGCGGTACTACCCGAAACAACAACTTCAACAACAACAACAACAGAAACGTCAATTTCAACAACAGCAACAACAACAGACCCAACAACAGTTACTACAATTTCAACGACAATGCGAGGAGGAACAACAACTACCAGAATAACGCGTTTAACAACAACAATCGTCACAACGACAATAGGTTCGTCGGTGGGATTAACAACAACAGGGGACAAAATTTTGAAGAAAGGAATAATAATAACAATTCCAACAACTCACCGAGAAACAATGACTCCTACAATAATCCCCACAATCAAAACCCATCGAACCCCCGACCTCCATGCGGATTTTGCAATCGTTTTGGGCATACGTATAATGAATGCCGTACGCGTATGAATACCCCATATTGTAGTCGATGCCGAATACATGGGCATACGAACAACAATTGTAATTCTCAAACGTTACCGACCCCAACAAAACGAATTAACATGATATCTAACGAACCAAATGATAATAGGGAACTCGACGACCCTGTAGACAATATGCACAAATGTATTGTCTGTCAACAACCTGGACACACTATAGAAAACTGTATAGCAAAAAAATTATGGGATGAAAATAATTCCCCATCAATTAAACAGACGGAAAACTAAAACAGGGCTGTCACCTTAGCCCCCAAGAAAACGAGACAAGGTGTCAGCCCGCCCAAAAATTACCTACCCTTGCTAAATGCGTAATAAAAGTACCTTTACCCATTATAATAAACAATCCGGCCGAATTATTAGTAGACACGGGAGCAGATATAAGTATAATAAAAAAATCGTCAATAAAAGAAAATATAGAAATTAACAGAGAAGAAAAAACAAATATTCAAACTGTTTTCGGCACCGGAAAAACAATAGGTACATGTCTTACAAATTTCCCACCCCCGATATCGCAATCATGTAAATTTCATGTGGTGGAAAAAACTACTCCAATTCCAGGAGATGGAATTTTAGGGTTCGATTTCCTTTCTCGTAATTGCAATATTGAAGGCCCAAATAAACGTTTAACTTTTCCCGAAATTAGGATTGATGAAGATAACTTCGGAATTCCATTTTTAAAAAGTACGCCCCTAGATTCCATGGATAAGGTCCATATAGATGTCACCAACGAACAGGTGGAAACACCTGAATCAGAGGTTAAAATTGTAAGTGGCTCATGGAACGGACAAACTTTAACGAATCAAGCACAGGACGAGACGGAGTATGAAGTGGAGACTCAGAGAGCAATTCATATTCCGCCCCGCTCCCGAAGACTGATTCAAATAAAAGTGGATTTCAAACAAGATAGACTCTGCTTGTCGAAAGAACTAAGTGAAGGAGTATACCTTGGAAGTTGTTTAGTTAGGCCTGATAACGGAAAAATAACGCTTTGTGTACTCAATACCAAAATGAAACGAACGAAAATCGCCCCTTTTAATTTCAGCACACGTCCCCTTAACTATTACGAAATATAGAATTTAGAACAAGAAACAGAAGAACCATCGCCTGAAGAGAATGTACAATATTTATTCAACCTAAATCAAAACTCTATACACAATGATAGAATAGAAGAACTTATGAAAAATATACGATTAGATGAAAACGCAACTATTGAAGAGAAAAACTCTATATTACAAATATGCAAAGAATACAACGACATTTTTTATTTACCAAATGACAAATTGACTCACACACTTTCTTACGAACACACAATCCCCGTAAAACGAGACCATGCACCCATAAACCAAAAGATGTATCGCCTACCCGAAAAACAACGCGAAATTATCCAAGAACAGATAAAAGAAATGCTTGACAATGAAATAATTACTCCAAGCAAAAGTCCATGGAATTCCCCGTTACTAGTGGTACCCAAAAAGAATGACCCCGACGGAAAAAAGCGATGGAGAGTAGTAGTAGATTTTAGAAAATTGAACGAAATTACAATCGGTGATGCCTTTCCCCTGCCTCGAATTGAAGATATTTTAGACCAACTTGGTCATTCCAGATATTTCACCACACTAGATCTCGCTAGTGGATATCATCAAGTGTTAGTAAACCAAGAAGATAGAGCTAAAACTGCTTTTAGCACACCTTTCGGACATTATGACTTTTTAAGGATGCCGTTCGGACTAACTGGAGCCCCGGCTACTTTTCAACGTCTTATGAACCACGTATTGTCAGGTTTACAAGGTTTTTTATGTTTTGTGTACATTGACGATATCGTCATATACGGAAAAAATTTACTCGATCATAACCTAAAATTGGACGCAATTTTTTCAAGATTGAGAACACATAACCTAAAATTACAACCTGAAAAATGCAATTTTCTTAGGAAAGAAATTGTCTATTTAGGACACCAATGCACGCCCAAAGGTGCTCTACCTGAGCCCTCAAAAATAATTTGTGTGCAAAATTTCCCAGTTCCCAAAACCATTCGTCAAGTCCAATCATTTTTGGGTTTGGCAAATTATTATCGCAAATTCATACCTAATTTTTCAAAGGTTGCGGAACCTCTAAACAAACTTTTACGCAAAAATAATAAATTTAAATGGACCGAAATTTGCGAATCTGCATTCCAAAATTTAAAAAACACTCTAATATCACCCCCATTACTTATATACCCCGATTTCGCTCAAGCTTTCAACTTAACAACTGATGCCAGTAATGAAGCTATTGGAGCAGTTCTTTCTCAAGGCGAAGTAGGAAAAGATAAACCAATTGCATACGCTAGCCGCTCATTAAATAAAGCAGAACGAAATTATTCCACAATTGAAAAGGAATTACTAGCTATTGTATGGGCAACCAAAAATTTTCGTTGCTATCTTTATGGTAGAAAATTTACTGTTTATACTGATCATAAACCTTTGAAAGGAGTTTTTAACGTGAAAGATCCGACAAGTCGTTTGGTGCGTTTCCACCATAAACTTTCGGAATACGATTATCAAATCGAGTACAAAGCAGGAAAATATAACACGAATGCTGATGCCCTTAGTCGCATTCCACCCCTTGAATCAGGATCTATATTAGAAGAAATGACCCCGAAACAAACAATTATTGAAGAACTTGAAAATTTAGATACCATTAATTTAGAACAACAAATAAACAATTTAGAAAATACAAACGGATGGAATTCACTACTACGCGAAATTGAAACAATTTCAAAAACTAAAATCAAAGAAGACGGATTTACGACAAAAGAGGCCCTCAAACTTTCTAACAAACCACTAAATAGATACGAAGACGTATTACCATACGATCATTGCCGAATAAAATTACTTAACGAAAAAAATGACTATATAAATGCAAACTTAGTGAAAATAAGCAAACTTGACACAACGTACATTTTAACGCAAGGACCTCTATTGGAAACAGTAGACGATTTCTGGTTAATGATTTGGCAAAACAATTGCAAAATAATAGTAATGTTAACGAGATTAATAGAACAAAATAAAATTAAGTGTCATAAGTATTGGCCAAAACAAACGGGAGACAAACATATAATACCCCTAACAAAAATCGGTTTCACCATCGTATACTTGACACTAACGGAACAAACACATTTTACTAAACGAATCTTCCGACTTACAGAAATTTCAACAAAAAAATATCGCGACGTAACTCAATTTCAATTTAATACATGGCCCGATACAGGAACCCCTTCCACTGCAAAAGAATTTTTGAAATTTTACCAAGAATTTAAACATTATCAAACACATGAATGCGAAAATGAACCTTTATTAATACATTGCAGTGCTGGAATTGGACGAACAGGCACATTTTGTCTAATCGATATTTGCCTCACCTTAATTGCTACAAAAAATGGAAACAAAAAGACGATACCCCAAATATTATTAGAAATGCGCGAAAAAAGGAAGGGTTTAGTTCAAACTGCCGAACAATTAAAATTTGCATACTTAACCATTTTAGAAGGACAAAAATTTCTCTCAAAAATCACCCCAAATTCTACAAGTAATAATATAGCATCGGTAGAACTCAACTCAAGCCAAATTAATGTTGTAACCAGAAGTCACACTAAAACCCAACAAAACGAGCAAATGAATGAGGTGGAACTTCCCCAAAAACCCACAAATATACTGGAAATAGCACCAACAAACATCGACCCGATTGACGAACCCATAAGAATAGATTTAAAGGACCCTACAGAAATTGAACCATCAGACACAGAATCTAACGCATCATACGAAACATCAGAATCCGAAACAGAAGATCAAATCGAAATTTTAACGGACCCGCGTGATATTCAAACATTGCTAAAAGCACATCATGACTCCCCTTTAGGAGGGCATGCCGGTATTCAAAAAACGTTTAATCGTATCCGAAAAAACTACCGTTGGAAAAATATGTTGCAAGGTATAACCAAGTACATAAATAAGTGCATTAAGTGCCAACGCAATAAAAAGGGAAGAGGTTTGAAAATGCCAATGAAGATTACTGATACGGCTACTCGACCTTTCGAAAAGATTTACTTAGATATTGTTGGACCACTGCCGACATCACAACATGGCAATAAGTATATTTTAACTTTTCAAGACGATTTGACAAAAATCCTGGATTGTTTTGCTATACCTAATGCCGAGACGACCACAGTGGCCGATTGCTTCTACAGGAATATCGTGTTAAAATACTTAGTCATACCGGATAAGCTAATAACCGACCAAGGTTCGAATTTCACCAGCGATTTGTTTAAACGTATATGCAAATTATTACACATCAAAAAAGTACAAACTACTGCTTACCACCCCCAATCAAATGGATCACTAGAACGCACTCACGGACCACAATGGTCGACGACAATATTGACACATGGGACCAGTACCTTTCGGAAGCCGCGCTAGTACACAATCACACACCACATAGCGGAAGTAAATTTACACCAATTCATGCTTTGTATGGTTACCATCGCGCTGTACCCACAAACCTCACGAAAAAACCAGATCCCATATACAATTTTGATGATTATTGTAATACTATCAAATATAAATTACAAAAAATTCACACCAGTATGAAGGAAAATCTCATGAAAGCTAAGGAAAAATCGAAAGAGTATTATGACAAAAATTCAAAGACAGTAAAATTCCACGTAGGAGATACAGTACTATTGAGGAACGCAGCAACGAAACACAAATTATCAGCAGTATGGAATGGCCCTTTTCTAGTGCGAAAAGTTCATGATGACCTAAATACTTCCATACAGATCGGAAAGAAAATGCGAAGAGTCCATAACAACCGATTAAAAAAATTTTAACTACACCCTGTCTAAAAACTTCAAAAAAAAAACTTTACCACACCTATTTATTAAACGCAAAAGTCCAAAATAATGTAAAGTACCCACGAAAATATTTCTTTTTTATTCTGTTAACGACAATTCAAAAAAAAAATGTTTCACACCCAACCATAAGCATAGAGAAAGCATATTCTTTACATATGATATTTCAAAATTAGGTCAAGTTCAAGTTCACCCATTTTTTTTTGCCAAATGGTAAACATTGAACATGTTTTATACCTACGTCCACGAATAAAACCTGAGGAGATCTCAAAGTAAATTAAATATATTTATATATATATATTATATATTATTATATATATATCTAATATATAATCATTGCGGAACAACTTGCAGTAAAATACCAAACAAGAAACTAAAGAAAAGAAATATGAAACCACCAAATTTTTTTTTTTTTTCCTCACGTAGTTTATGTACAGTCCTACAAAGACGAAGGGAAAACGTCTTTTAACATTTTGAATGCAAAATCTTCATAAGAATAATTTTCCAAACTTAATCTTTGTTGGAATATGGAAAAACTCCCCGTAGAAATCCTAAGGAATTACAGATGAAAATAATGGACAAACAAACAACAAAAAGTAAGGGCCACAACTAAAAAGAAGAACAAATAATAACGCCAAAAGATATAAATTTTGAACAATTTATTGAAATAAAAAAAAATAAAACAAAAACAATTTAACAGTAGAAAATGAACACTGTCAGCTCTCGACTCCCGTCCAAAGCGATAAACGCAACCTCAACCCCGGACGGAAGGAACCACTCCCCAGGTCCAACACATTCTGCTCCACCAAAGGAGACCGCCGCATCAATCGCCAACGTCATCTTAATGAACTAAAAGGAAAAGAAAAATTTATTTTTAGTAAAGAAAAAAAAAAAGGAGGGGGAAAATAAACTTACGTGTCCCCGAATAGCAAAGACACAATGATGGGGTTGGATGCCCACATCAAGAGTGACGTCACAATTGGGAGAAGACCCAATTGTGACCGGGCTGTTGAAAAACCAACGATCACCGTTCCACTCATCGAAAAGCGCAATTTTTTTTGAACTCATCTCAGCAAGATCAAGACTAAAACTACATAAAAATAAAATCTATAGAATCGCCAATACGCGAGTACCACCCACAATGTGCAACAAAGTATCCACGAAAAATACAGTAGCACCTCGCCAAACACGAAAATTTTTTTTTTTGCAATATACTCCAATATTGTCTAAATTTTAATTTTGTTTTTTTTTATTATTATTAGAAAGAAAAAAGAAAGAGGGAGAAACAAACATGAAGCTGCTAGTATTATTGTCAATATGTGTGAACTACTCGTACACCCAAATCCAAATACAACCCCTAAACAACACGGGAATTTTATTTGAACCGGTAGGAAATGCCGTAATATACCAAACAACGTGGAATATTTATACAAGAATGGGACTGTATCAGGAGGACGAAACATTAAACTTCCTTACACTCTGTGACACCAAAATTAGAGACCTCTGTACTATGTCTGGAGCAATGTCTAACGCTTCTTGTTCATATTGGCATGCAGAATTTCAAAAACTATCACATAAAATAAAAATACAAATAGAAGCGGTTAACTATTTCAACATCAACCGGCGAACAAAACGAGCATGGTTCAACATCGTCGGAACGGGAATGAAACATTTATTTGGTACAATAACCGAGGACGACGCGGAAGAAATTAACAATAGAATTAAGACTTTAGAGGAACATGATTCCGAAAATATACATCTTATCCAAAAGCAAACAACAATAGTACAATCTTCTTTTGATAAGTTACACAAAGTAATTACTAACATAACGCTCCAACAAGAATCTTTAGAACAACGATTCGAACTTTTTACTAATAAATTACAAACAGAAATTCGTAACTTAAAACAGGAATTTCAAATACTGCACATACGAACGGAAATAAATGAAATCCTAATATTCACACTACATTTAATACAACAAGTATATAATCATTTAAACGAACAGTTTTCAATCCTATCCTCCCTTCAACAACGCAAACTTCACCCCTCAATAATTTCGGCGGAAGCATTAATAAAAATCCAAACGGAAATAGCGAATGATACTAATGCATTACATCTGGATTTTCCCACTTTGAACCAAATGATAAGGGTCGACGCGGAACATTTGCGAAACGGTATTCTAGTACGCATATCTTTTCCTCTACCTGCCAAAGAAATATATTCATTGAACAAAATATACTTGTTCCCAACTGCAATAAATCAATCAAATTTTGCAATTTTGAAAACAAAAACTGAATATATCCTAAATAACACCAAAAAGGGTTACTCTGTCGAATTAACCACAAACGAATTTAGGCAAACATGCCAAGAAATACTGGTAAACTATTTCATCCCTTTGTATATTTGTAAAATCACTCAACCACGCCAGGTGGGCCCACTCAACATTAAGTGCCTACCAAATTTGCTACTCAAACAACGACCTCAAGTAGCAGACTGTATCTATCACGTGTTGAAGAATATACCAGATATTGTTACCAAACTGGTAAGAAAGAACACATGGTTATTCTCTTTCCGCCAAACACGTATATTTTCGATGGAATGTCCTGAAGAAAACTCCCATCGCACATTAAACGGAAGCGGAATTATCACACTAGAGACAAATTGTGTGTACCTGTTAGGAAACCAGGAAATTCCTTTCGAAGGAAACAAAGATTCTGATTTACCGATTCCCCAACCCGAATATGTACAATTGCCGAAATTCATTTTAGCACAAACACCAGTAACCGAGAAAACCACGGCAGATGAAATTCTATTCAAATCTCACCATTCTTTTAACACTGATCTGCAAGAAGCAAGTAAATCATTAGAAGATTTCAATCAGGAGTTACTAAATGTGGAAAAAGAGCGAAAAACAAAGAATCATGAAATAATCACGTATACAAATAGTAGTGTCGCCGGAATATCTATCTTTATTCTGATTCTATTAATCATTTATTATATACGAAATAAAAGGATACCCAAACCGCCAAAACAAAACACGGCAACGGTAATCGCTCTGAATACCCTTCATCCACCGAGTAGTACGCGACCAAATACAGAACCATCTACACGACAAACTTTAAACACCCCCCCGACAGTTCAAAAATCAGAAACAGAACTTCAAATTACTCAACCCAAACTCATGACTATACCACCACCACCGCCCCCGCAAATTCAGATAGGAAAAGTAAAACAAATCTGTGACACTCTTAACAAGAAACAGAGGGTACGAAAATCTATGGAAAGCCTCGGTTAAACACTAGGTTCAATAGTAGAGTGCATTTTTTTTTTCCCTTCCAAATTTTTTTTTTCATATATATCCATGCACGTAAAGTATTCCTTATTACCAAACAATTCCGAAAGTAAGGAATTCTTATAGGTAATCCGACCCATGCAAAATAAAATACAGATAATAATCCTATCTGAATTAAAAACGAATAGAAATACTTTGTTGTTTACTAAATATAAGTACAGTATTTAGCATGGTAAGAAATCAAAATGTGAAAATGGTAAAACATACCATTCCTTTTTTATCAACATTGTAATACTATAAAAATTTTTTTGTGACTTTTGAACAAACAATTTTTGTAAGTTTGTTTAAAAGCCGACAAAAATTTTTTTTTCAGTAACGGGAAGGTATGTTATGGTACACCCTGTACCAACAAATCGTTTCCGACCAAAAAGCGGTTATCGAACCCAACATTTCGAAACTCAATTTTTAATAAAAACGCGTAAATAATCATTTCAATTTATTAAACATATTTCGAAATATAAACAATTTCGAAATATGTTAATAAAATTATTATTTCGTTTCGACATAAATTTCCTATGTCGAAATACAAAAAAAAGTGTATACTAACAAATTTTAGTATAACGATATTTGAATTCACTTTTTTGTTCTTATACGATATCAAAAATTTGTCAACAACAACCACAATGGCAGAAACAACAATTTTAACAACTACAACAACAACAGTCACAACAACTTCAACCACAACAACAACAACAGAAACAACAACTTCAACAACAATAACAGCAGAAACAACAACTCCTACAACAATAACAACAGCAACAACAACTTCAACAACAACAACAACCGAAACACTAACTTCAACAACAACACCAACAGAAGTAACAATTTCAATAACAGCGGTACTACCCGAAACAACAACTTCAACAACAACAACAGCAGAAACGTCAATTTCAACAACAGCAACAACAACAGACCCAACAACAGTTACTACAATTTCAACGACAATGCGAGGAGGAACAACAACTACCAGAATAACGCGTTTAACAACAACAATCGTCACAACGACAATAGGTTCGTCGGTGGGATTAACAACAACAGGGGACAAAATTTTGAAGAAAGGAATAATAATAACAATTCCAACAACTCGCCGAGAAACAATGACTCCTACAATAATCCCCACAATCAAAACCCATCGAACCCCCGACCACCATGCGGATTTTGCAACCGTTTTGGGCATACGTATAATGAATGCCGTACGCGTATGAATACCCCATATTGTAGTCGATGCCGAATACATGGGCATACGAACAACAATTGTAATTCTCAAACGTTACCGACCCCAACAAAACGAATTAACATGATATCTAACGAACCAAATGATAATAGGGAACTCGACGACCCTGTAGACAATATGCACAAATGTATTTTCTGTCAACAACCTGGACACACTATAGAAAACTGTATAGCAAAAAAAATTATGGGATGAAAATAATTCCCCATCAATTAAACAGACGGAAAACTAAAACAGGGCTGTCACCTTAGCCCCCAAGAAAACGAGACAAGGTGTCAGCCCGCCCAAAAATTACCTACCCTTGCTAAATGCGTAATAAAAGTACCTTTACCCATTATAATAAACAATCCGGCCGAATTATTAGTAGACACGGGAGCAGATATAAGTATAATAAAAAAATCGTCAATAAAAGAAAATATAGAAATTAACAGAGAAGAAAAAACAAATATTCAAACTGTTTTCGGCACTGGAAAAACAATAGGTACATGTCTTACAAATTTCCCACCCCCGATATCGCAATCATGTAAATTTCATGTGGTGGAAAAAACTACTCCAATTCCAGGAGATGGAATTTTAGGGTTCGATTTCCTTTCTCGTAATTGCAATATTGAAGGCCCAAATAAACGTTTAACTTTTCCCGAAATTAGGATTGATGAAGATAACTTCGGAATTCCATTTTTAAAAAGTACGCCCCTAGATTCCATGGATAAGGTCCATATAGATGTCACCAACGAACAGGTGGAAACACCTGAATCAGAGGTTAAAATTGTAAGTGGCTCATGGAACGGACAAACTTTAACGAATCAAGCACAGGACGAGACGGAGTATGAAGTGGAGACTCAGAGAGCAATTCATATTCCGCCCCGCTCCCGAAGACTGATTCAAATAAAAGTGGATTTCAAACAAGATAGACTCTGCTTGTCGAAAGAACTAAGTGAAGGAGTATACCTTGGAAGTTGTTTAGTTAGGCCTGATAACGGAAAAATAACGCTTTGTGTACTCAATACCAAAATGAAACGAACGAAAATCGCCCCTTTTAATTTCAGCACACGTCCCCTTAACTATTACGAAATATACAATTTAGAACAAGAAACAGAAGAACCATCGCCTGAAGAGAATGTACAATATTTATTCAACCTAAATCAAAACTCTATACACAATGATAGAATAGAAGAACTTATGAAAAATATACGATTAGATGAAAACGCAACTATTGAAGAGAAAAACTCTATATTACAAATATGCAAAGAATACAACGACATTTTTTATTTACCAAATGACAAATTGACTCACACACTTTCTTACGAACACACAATCCCCGTAAAACAAGACCATGCACCCATAAACCAAAAGATGTATCGCCTACCCGAAAAACAACGCGAAATTATCCAAGAACAGATAAAAGAAATGCTTGACAATGAAATAATTACTCCAAGCAAAAGTCCATGGAATTCCCCGTTACTAGTGGTACCCAAAAAGAATGGCCCCGACGGAGAAAAGCGATGGAGAGTAGTAGTAGATTTTAGAAAATTGAACGAAATTACAATCGGTGATGCCTTTCCCCTGCCTCGAATTGAAGATATTTTAGACCAACTTGGTCATTCCAGATATTTCACCACACTAGATCTCGCTAGTGGATATCATCAAGTGTTAGTAAACCAAGAAGATAGAGCTAAAACTGCTTTTAGCACACCTTTCGGACATTATGACTTTTTAAGGATGCCGTTCGGACTAACTGGAGCCCCGGCTACTTTTCAACGTCTTATGAACCACGTATTGTCAGGTTTACAAGGTTTTTTATGTTTTGTGTACATTGACGATATCGTCATATACGGAAAAAATTTACTCGATCATAACCTAAAATTGGACGCAATTTTTTCAAGATTGAGAACACATAACCTAAAATTACAACCTGAAAAATGCAATTTTCTTAGGAAAGAAATTGTCTATTTAGGACACCAATGCACGCCCAAAGGTGCTCTACCTGAGCCCTCAAAAATAATTTGTGTGCAAAATTTCCCAGTTCCCAAAACCATTCGTCAAGTCCAATCATTTTTGGGTTTGGCAAATTATTATCGCAAATTCATACCTAATTTTTCAAAGGTTGCGGAACCTCTAAACAAACTTTTACGCAAAAATAATAAATTTAAATGGACCGAAATTTGCGAATCTGCATTCCAAAATTTAAAAAACACTCTAATATCACCCCCATTACTTATATACCCCGATTTCGCTCAAGCTTTCAACTTAACAACTGATGCCAGTAATGAAGCTATTGGAGCAGTTCTTTCTCAAGGCGAAGTAGGAAAAGATAAACCAATTGCATACGCTAGCCGCTCATTAAATAAAGCAGAACGAAATTATTCCACAATTGAAAAGGAATTACTAGCTATTGTATGGGCAACCAAAAATTTTCGTTGCTATCTTTATGGTAGAAAATTTACTGTTTATACTGATCATAAACCTTTGAAAGGAGTTTTTAACGTGAAAGATCCGACAAGTCGTTTGGTGCGTTTCCACCATAAACTTTCGGAATACGATTATCAAATCGAGTACAAAGCAGGAAAATATAACACGAATGCTGATGCCCTTAGTCGCATTCCACCCCTTGAATCAGGATCTATATTAGAAGAAATGACCCCGAAAAAAACAATTATTGAAGAACTTGAAAATTTAGATACCATTAATTTAGAACAACAAATAAACAATTTAGAAAATACAAACGGATGGAATTCACTACTACGCGAAATTGAAACAATTTCAAAAACTAAAATCAAAGAAGACGGATTTACGACAAAAGAGGCCCTCAAACTTTCTAACAAACCACTAAACAGATACGAAGACGTATTACCATACGATCATTGCCGAATAAAATTACTTAACGAAAAAAATGACTATATAAATGCAAACTTAGTGAAAATAAGCAAACTTGACACAACGTACATTTTAACGCAAGGACCTCTATTGGAAACAGTAGACGATTTCTGGTTAATGATTTGGCAAAACAATTGCAAAATAATAGTAATGTTAACGAGATTAATAGAACAAAATAAAATTAAGTGTCATAAGTATTGGCCAAAACAAACGGGAGACAAACATATAATACCCCTAACAAAAATCGGTTTCACCATCGTATACTTGACACTAACGGAACAAACACATTTTACTAAACGAATCTTCCGACTTACAGAAATTTCAACAAAAAAATATCGCGACGTAACTCAATTTCAATTTAATACATGGCCCGATACAGGAACCCCTTCCACTGCAAAAGAATTTTTGAAATTTTACCAAGAATTTAAACATTATCAAACACATGAATGCGAAAATGAACCTTTATTAATACATTGCAGTGCTGGAATTGGACGAACAGGCACATTTTGTCTAATCGATATTTGCCTCACTTTAATTGCTACAAAAAATGGAAACAAAAAGACGATACCCCAAATATTATTAGAAATGCGCGAAAAAAGGAAGGGTTTAGTTCAAACTGCCGAACAATTAAAATTTGCATACTTAACCATTTTAGAAGGACAAAAATTTCTCTCAAAAATCACCCCAAATTCTACAAGTAATAATATAGCATCGGTAGAACTCAACTCAAGCCAAATTAATGTTGTAACCATAAGTCACACTAAAACCCAACAAAACGAGCAAATGAATGAGGTGGAACTTCCCCAAAAACCCACAAATATACTGGAAATAGCACCAACAAACATCGACCCGATTGACGAACCCATAAGAATAGATTTAAAGGACCCTACAGAAATTGAACCATCAGACACAGAATCTAACGCATCATACGAAACATCAGAATCCGAAACAGAAGATCAAATCGAAATTTTAACGGACCCGCGTGATATTCAAACATTGCTAAAAGCACATCATGACTCCCCTTTAGGAGGGCATGCCGGTATTCAAAAAACGTTTAATCGTATCCGAAAAAACTACCGTTGGAAAAATATGTTGCAAGGTATAACCAAGTACATAAATAAGTGCATTAAGTGCCAACGCAATAAAAAGGGAAGAGGTTTGAAAATGCCAATGAAGATTACTGATACGGCTACTCGACCTTTCGAAAAGATTTACTTAGATATTGTTGGACCACTGCCGACATCACAACATGGGAATAAGTATATTTTAACTTTTCAAGACGATTTGACAAAAATCCTGGATTGTTTTGCTATACCTAATGCCGAGACGACCACAGTGGCCGATTGCTTCTACAGGAATATCGTGTTAAAATACTTAGTCATACCGGATAAGCTAATAACCGACCAAGGTTCGAATTTCACCAGCGATTTGTTTAAACGTATATGCAAATTATTACACATCAAAAAAGTACAAACTACTGCTTACCACCCCCAATCAAATGGATCACTAGAACGCACTCACGGACCACAATGGTCGACGACAATATTGACACATGGGACCAGTACCTTTCGGAAGCCGCGCTAGTACACAATCACACACCACATAGCGGAAGTAAATTTACACCAATTCATGCTTTGTATGGTTACCATCGCGCTCTACCCACAAACCTCACGAAAAAACCAGATCCCATATACAATTTTGATGATTATTGTAATACTATCAAATATAAATTACAAAAAATTCACACCAGTATGAAGGAAAATCTCATGAAAGCTAAGGAAAAATCGAAAGAGTATTATGACAAAAATTCAAAGACAGTAAAATTCCACGTAGGAGATACAGTACTATTGAGGAACGCAGCAACGAAACACAAATTATCAGCAGTATGGAATGGCCCTTTTCTAGTGCGAAAAGTTCATGATGACCTAAATACTTCCATACAAATCGGAAAGAAAATGCGAAGAGTCCATAACAACCGATTAAAAAAATTTTAACTACACCCTGTCTAAAAACTTCAAAAAAAAAAAACTTTACCACACCTATTTATTAAACGCAAAAGTCCAAAATAATGTAAAGTACCCACGAAAATATTTCTTTTTTATTCTGTTAACGACAATTCAAAAAAAAAATGTTTCACACCCAACCATAAGCATAGAGAAAGCATATTCTTTACATATGATATTTCAAAATTAGGTCAAGTTCAAGTTCACCCATTTTTTTTTGCCAAATGGTAAACATTGAACATGTTTTATACCTACGTCCACGAATAAAACCTGAGGAGATCTCAAAGTAAATTAAATATATTTATATATATATATTATATATTATTATATATATATCTAATATATAATCATTGCGGAACAACTTGCAGTAAAATACCAAACAAGAAACTAAAGAAAAGAAATATGAAACCACCAAATTTTTTTTTTTTTTTCCTCACGTAGTTTATGTACAGTCCTACAAAGACGAAGGGAAAACGTCTTTTAACATTTTGAATGCAAAATCTTCATAAGAATAATTTTCCAAACTTAATCTTTGTTGGAATATGGAAAAACTCCCCGTAGAAATCCTAAGGAATTACAGATGAAAATAATGGACAAACAAACAACAAAAAGTAAGGGCCACAACTAAAAAGAAGAACAAATAATAACGCCAAAAGATATAAATTTTGAACAATTTATTGAAATAAAAAAAAAATAAAACAAAAACAATTTAACAGTAGAAAATGAACACTGTCAGCTCTCGGCTCCCGTCCGAAGCGATAAACGCAACCTCAACCCCGGACGGAAGGAACCACTCCCCAGGTCCAACACATTCTGCTCCACCAAAGGAGACCGCCGCATCAATCGCCAACGTCATCTTAATGAACTAAAAGGAAAAGAAAAATTTATTTTTAGTAAAGAAAAAAAAAAAGGAGGGGGAAAATAAACTTACGTGTCCCCGAATAGCAAAGACACAATGATGGGGTTGGATGCCCACATCAAGAGTGACGTCACAATTGGGAGAAGACCCAATTGTGACCGGGCTGTTGAAAAACCAACGATCACCGTTCCACTCATCGAAAAGCGCAATTTTTTTTGAACTCATCTCAGCAAGATCAAGACTAAAACTACATAAAAATAAAATTTATAGAATCGCCAATACGCGAGTACCACCCACAATGTGCAACAAAGTATCCACGAAAAATACAGTAGCACCTCGCCAAACACGAAAATTTTTTTTTTTTGCAATATACTCCAATATTGTCTAAATTTTAATTTTGTTTTTTTTTATTATTATTAGAAAGAAAAAAGAAAGAGGGAGAAACAAACATGAAGCTGCTAGTATTATTGTCAATATGTGTGAACTACTCGTACACCCAAATCCAAATACAACCCCTAAACAACACGGGAATTTTATTTGAACCGGTAGGAAATGCCGTAATATACCAAACAACGTGGAATATTTATACAAGAATGAGACTGTATCAGGAGGACGAAACATTAAACTTCCTTACACTCTGTGACACCAGAATTAGAGACCTCTGTACTATGTCTGGAGCAATGTCTAACGCTTCTTGTTCATATTGGCATGCAGAATTTCAAAAACTATCACATAAAATAAAAATACAAATAGAAGCGGTTAACTATTTCAACATCAACCGGCGAACAAAACGAGCATGGTTCAACATCGTCGGAACGGGAATGAAACATTTATTTGGTACAATAACCGAGGACGACGCGGAAGAAATTAACAATAGAATTAAGACTTTAGAGGAACATGATTCCGAAAATATACATCTTATCCAAAAGCAAACAACAATAGTACAATCTTCTTTTGATAAGTTACACAAAGTAATTACTAACATAACGCTCCAACAAGAATCTTTAGAACAACGATTCGAACTTTTTACTAATAAATTACAAACAGAAATTCGTAACTTAAAACAGGAATTTCAAATACTGCACATACGAACGGAAATAAATGAAATCCTAATATTCACACTACATTTAATACAACAAGTATATAATCATTTAAACGAACAGTTTTCAATCCTATCCTCCCTTCAACAACGCAAACTTCACCCCTCAATAATTTCGGCGGAAGCATTAATAAAAATCCAAACGGAAATAGCGAATGATACTAATGCATTACATCTGGATTTTCCCACTTTGAACCAAATGATAAGGGTCGACGCGGAACATTTGCGAAACGGTATTCTAGTACGCATATCTTTTCCTCTACCTGCCAAAGAAATATATTCATTGAACAAAATATACTTGTTCCCAACTGCAATAAATCAATCAAATTTTGCAATTTTGAAAACAAAAACTGAATATATCCTAAATAACACCAAAAAGGGTTACTCTGTCGAATTAACCACAAACGAATTTAGGCAAACATGCCAAGAAATACTGGTAAACCATTTCATCCCTTTGTATATTTGTAAAATCACTCAACCACGCCAGGTGGGCCCACTCAACATTAAGTGCCTACCAAATTTGCTACTCAAACAACGACCTCAAGTAGCAGACTGTATCTATCACGTGTTGAAGAATATACCAGATATTGTTACCAAACTGGTAAGAAAGAACACATGGTTATTCTCTTTCCGCCAAACACGTATATTTTCGATGGAATGTCCTGAAGAAAACTCCCATCGCACATTAAACGGAAGCGGAATTATCACACTAGAGACAAATTGTGTGTACCTGTTAGGAAACCAGGAAATTCCTTTCGAAGGAAACAAAGATTCTGATTTACCGATTCCCCAACCCGAATATGTACAATTGCCGAAATTCATTTTAGCACAAACACCAGTAACCGAGAAAACCACGGCAGATGAAATTCTATTCAAATCTCACCATTCTTTTAACACTGATCTGCAAGAAGCAAGTAAATCATTAGAAGATTTCAATCAGGAGTTACTAAATGTGGAAAAAGAGCGAAAAACAAAGAATCATGAAATAATCACGTATACAAATAGTAGTGTCGCCGGAATATCTATCTTTATTCTGATTCTATTAATCATTTATTATATACGAAATAAAAGGATACCCAAACCGCCAAAACAAAACACGGCAACGGTAATCGCTCTGAATACCCTTCATCCACCGAGTAGTACGCGACCAAATACAGAACCATCTACACGACAAACTTTAAACACCCCCCCGACAGTTCAAAAATCAGAAACAGAACTTCAAATTACTCAACCCAAACTCATGACTATACCACCACCACCGCCCCCGCAAATTCAGATAGGAAAAGTAAAACAAATTTGTGACACTCTTAACAAGAAACAGAGGGTACGAAAATCTATGGAAAGCCTCGGTTAAACACTAGGTTCAATAGTAGAGTGCATTTTTTTTTTCCCTTCCAAATTTTTTTTTTCATATATATCCATGCACGTAAAGTATTCCTTAAACAAAAAATTTTTCAAAAAGTAATGCGAGATATTACCAAACAATTCCGAAAGTAAGGAATTCTTATAGGTAATCCGACCCATGCAAAATAAAATACAGATAATAATCCTATCTGAATTAAAAACGAATAGAAATACTTTGTTGTTTACTAAATATAAGTACAGTATTTAGCATGGTAAGAAATCAAAATGTGAAAATGGTAAAACATACCATTCCTTTTTTATCAACATTGTAATACTATAAAAATTTTTTTGTGACTTTTGAACAAACAATTTTTGTAAGTTTGTTTAAAAGCCGACAAAAAATTTTTTTTCAGTAACGGGAAGGTATTTTATGGTACACCCTGTACCAACAAATCGTTTCCGACCAAAAAGCGGTTATCGAACCCAACATTTCGAAACTCAATTTTTAATAAAAACGCGTAAATAATCATTTCAATTTATTAAACATATTTCGAAATATAAACAATTTCGAAATATGTTAATAAAATTATTATTTCGTTTCGACATAAATTTCCTATGTCGAAATACAAAAAAAAAGTGTATACTAACAAATTTTAGTATAACGATATTTGAATTCACTTTTTTGTTCTTATACGATATCAAAAATTTGTCAACAACAACCACAATGGCAGAAACAACAATTTTAACAACTACAACAACAACAGTCACAACAACTTCAACCACAACAACAACAACAGAAACAACAACTTCAACAACAATAACAGCAGAAACAACAACTCCTACAACAATAACAACAGCAACAACAACTTCAACAACAACAACAACCGAAACACTAACTTCAACAACAACACCAACAGAAGTAACAATTTCAATAACAGCGGTACTACCCGAAACAACAACTTCAACAACAACAACAGCAGAAACGTCAATTTCAACAACAGCAACAACAACAGACCCAACAACAGTTACTACAATTTCAACGACAATGCGAGGAGGAACAACAACTACCAGAATAACGCGTTTAACAACAACAATCGTCACAACGACAATAGGTTCGTCGGTGGGATTAACAACAACAGGGGACAAAATTTTGAAGAAAGGAATAATAATAACAATTCCAACAACTCGCCGAGAAACAATGACTCCTACAATAATCCCCACAATCAAAACCCATCGAACCCCCGACCACCATGCGGATTTTGCAACCGTTTTGGGCATACGTATAATGAATGCCGTACGCGTATGAATACCCCATATTGTAGTCGATGCCGAATACATGGGCATACGAACAACAATTGTAATTCTCAAACGTTACCGACCCCAACAAAACGAATTAACATGATATCTAACGAACCAAATGATAATAGGGAACTCGACGACCCTGTAGACAATATGCACAAATGTATTTTCTGTCAACAACCTGGACACACTATAGAAAACTGTATAGCAAAAAAAATTATGGGATGAAAATAATTCCCCATCAATTAAACAGACGGAAAACTAAAACAGGGCTGTCACCTTAGCCCCCAAGAAAACGAGACAAGGTGTCAGCCCGCCCAAAAATTACCTACCCTTGCTAAATGCGTAATAAAAGTACCTTTACCCATTATAATAAACAATCCGGCCGAATTATTAGTAGACACGGGAGCAGATATAAGTATAATAAAAAAATCGTCAATAAAAGAAAATATAGAAATTAACAGAGAAGAAAAAACAAATATTCAAACTGTTTTCGGCACCGGAAAAACAATAGGTACATGTCTTACAAATTTCCCACCCCCGATATCGCAATCATGTAAATTTCATGTGGTGGAAAAAACTACTCCAATTCCAGGAGATGGAATTTTAGGGTTCGATTTCCTTTCTCGTAATTGCAATATTGAAGGCCCAAATAAACGTTTAACTTTTCCCGAAATTAGGATTGATGAAGATAACTTCGGAATTCCATTTTTAAAAAGTACGCTCCTAGATTCCATGGATAAGGTCCATATAGATGTCACCAACGAACAGGTGGAAACACCTGAATCAGAGGTTAAAATTGTAAGTGGCTCATGGAACGGACAAACTTTAACGAATCAAGCACAGGACGAGACGGAGTATGAAGTGGAGACTCAGAGAGCAATTCATATTCCGCCCCGCTCCCGAAGACTGATTCAAATAAAAGTGGATTTCAAACAAGATAGACTCTGCTTGTCGAAAGAACTAAGTGAAGGAGTATACCTTGGAAGTTGTTTAGTTAGGCCTGATAACGGAAAAATAACGCTTTGTGTACTCAATACCAAAATGAAACGAACGAAAATCGCCCCTTTTAATTTCAGCACACGTCCCCTTAACTATTACGAAATATACAATTTAGAACAAGAAACAGAAGAACCATCGCCTGAAGAGAATGTACAATATTTATTCAACCTAAATCAAAACTCTATACACAATGATAGAATAGAAGAACTTATGAAAAATATACGATTAGATGAAAACGCAACTATTGAAGAGAAAAACTCTATATTACAAATATGCAAAGAATACAACGACATTTTTTATTTACCAAATGACAAATTGACTCACACACTTTCTTACGAACACACAATCCCCGTAAAACAAGACCATGCACCCATAAACCAAAAGATGTATCGCCTACCCGAAAAACAACGCGAAATTATCCAAGAACAGATAAAAGAAATGCTTGACAATGAAATAATTACTCCAAGCAAAAGTCCATGGAATTCCCCGTTACTAGTGGTACCCAAAAAGAATGGCCCCGACGGAGAAAAGCGATGGAGAGTAGTAGTAGATTTTAGAAAATTGAACGAAATTACAATCGGTGATGCCTTTCCCCTGCCTCGAATTGAAGATATTTTAGACCAACTTGGTCATTCCAGATATTTCACCACACTAGATCTCGCTAGTGGATATCATCAAGTGTTAGTAAACCAAGAAGATAGAGCTAAAACTGCTTTTAGCACACCTTTCGGACATTATGACTTTTTAAGGATGCCGTTCGGACTAACTTGAGCCCCGGCTACTTTTCAACGTCTTATGAACCACGTATTGTCAGGTTTACAAGGTTTTTTATGTTTTGTGTACATTGACGATATCGTCATATACGGAAAAAATTTACTCCATCATAACCTAAAATTGGACGCAATTTTTTCAAGATTGAGAACACATAACCTAAAATTACAACCTGAAAAATGCAATTTTCTTAGGAAAGAAATTGTCTATTTAGGACACCAATGCACGCGCAAAGGTGCTCTACCTGAGCCCTCAAAAATAATTTGTGTGCAAAATTTCCCAGTTCCCAAAACCATTCGTCAAGTCCAATCATTTTTGGGTTTGGCAAATTATTATCGCAAATTCATTCCTAATTTTTCAAAGGTTGCGGAACCTCTAAACAAACTTTTACGCAAAAATAATAAATTTAAATGGACCGAAATTTGCGAATCTGCATTCCAAAATTTAAAAAACACTCTAATATCACCCCCATTACTTATATACCCCGATTTCGCTCAAGCTTTCAACTTAACAACTGATGCCAGTAATGAAGCTATTGGAGCAGTTCTTTCTCAAGGCGAAGTAGGAAAAGATAAACCAATTGCATACGCTAGCCGCTCATTAAATAAAGCAGAACGAAATTATTCCACAATTGAAAAGGAATTACTAGCTATTGTATGGGCAACCAAAAATTTTCGTTGCTATCTTTATGGTAGAAAATTTACTGTTTATACTGATCATAAACCTTTGAAAGGAGTTTTTAACGTGAAAGATCCGACAAGTCGTTTGGTGCGTTTCCACCATAAACTTTCGGAATACGATTATCAAATCGAGTACAAAGCAGGAAAATATAACACGAATGCTGATGCCCTTAGTCGCATTCCACCCCTTGAATCAGGATCTATATTAGAAGAAATGACCCCGAAACAAACAATTATTGAAGAACTTGAAAATTTAGATACCATTAATTTAGAACAACAAATAAACAATTTAGAAAATACAAACGGATGGAATTCACTACTACGCGAAATTGAAACAATTTCAAAAACTAAAATCAAAGAAGACGGATTTACGACAAAAGAGGCCCTCAAACTTTCTAACAAACCACTAAACAGATACGAAGACGTATTACCATACGATCATTGCCGAATAAAATTACTTAACGAAAAAAATGACTATATAAATGCAAACTTAGTGAAAATAAGCAAACTTGACACAACGTACATTTTAACGCAAGGACCTCTATTGGAAACAGTAGACGATTTCTGGTTAATGATTTGGCAAAACAATTGCAAAATAATAGTAATGTTAACGAGATTAATAGAACAAAATAAAATTAAGTGTCATAAGTATTGGCCAAAACAAACGGGAGACAAACATATAATACCCCTAACAAAAATCGGTTTCACCATCGTATACTTGACACTAACGGAACAAACACATTTTACTAAACGAATCTTCCGACTTACAGAAATTTCAACAAAAAAATATCGCGACGTAACTCAATTTCAATTTAATACATGGCCCGATACAGGAACCCCTTCCACTGCAAAAGAATTTTTGAAATTTTACCAAGAATTTAAACATTATCAAACACATGAATGCGAAAATGAAACTTTATTAATACATTGCAGTGCTGGAATTGGACGAACAGGCACATTTTGTCTAATCGATATTTGCCTCACTTTAATTGCTACAAAAAATGGAAACAAAAAGACGATACCCCAAATATTATTAGAAATGCGCGAAAAAAGGAAGGGTTTAGTTCAAACTGCCGAACAATTAAAATTTGCATACTTAACCATTTTAGAAGGACAAAAATTTCTCTCAAAAATCACCCCAAATTCTACAAGTAATAATATAGCATCGGTAGAACTCAACTCAAGCCAAATTAATGTTGTAACCAGAAGTCACACTAAAACCCAACAAAACGAGCAAATGAATGAGGTGGAACTTCCCCAAAAACCCACAAATATACTGGAAATAGCACCAACAAACATCGACCCGATTGACGAACCCATAAGAATAGATTTAAAGGACCCTACAGAAATTGAACCATCAGACACAGAATCTAACGCATCATACGAAACATCAGAATCCGAAACAGAAGATCAAATCGAAATTTTAACGGACCCGCGTGATATTCAAACATTGCTAAAAGCACATCATGACTCCCCTTTAGGAGGGCATGCCGGTATTCAAAAAACGTTTAATCGTATCCGAAAAAACTACCGTTGGAAAAATATGTTGCAAGGTATAACCAAGTACATAAATAAGTGCATTAAGTGCCAACGCAATAAAAAGGGAAGAGGTTTGAAAATGCCAATGAAGATTACTGATACGACTACTCGACCTTTCGAAAAGATTTACTTAGATATTGTTGGACCACTGCCGACATCACAACATGGCAATAAGTATATTTTAACTTTTCAAGACGATTTGACAAAAATCCTGGATTGTTTTGCTATACCTAATGCCGAGACGACCACAGTGGCCGATTGCTTCTACAGGAATATCGTGTTAAAATACTTAGTCATACCGGATAAGCTAATAACCGACCAAGGTTCGAATTTCACCAGCGATTTGTTTAAACGTATATGCAAATTATTACACATCAAAAAAGTACAAACTACTGCTTACCACCCCCAATCAAATGGATCACTAGAACGCACTCACGGACCACAATGGTCGACGACAATATTGACACATGGGACCAGTACCTTTCGGAAGCCGCGCTAGTACACAATCACACACCACATAGCGGAAGTAAATTTACACCAATTCATGCTTTGTATGGTTACCATCGCGCTGTACCCACAAACCTCACGAAAAAACCAGATCCCATATACAATTTTGATGATTATTGTAATACTATCAAATATAAATTACAAAAAATTCACACCAGTATGAAGGAAAATCTCATGAAAGCTAAGGAAAAATCGAAAGAGTATTATGACAAAAATTCAAAGACAGTAAAATTCCACGTAGGAGATACAGTACTATTGAGGAACGCAGCAACGAAACACAAATTATCAGCAGTATGGAATGGCCCTTTTCTAGTGCGAAAAGTTCATGATGACCTAAATACTTCCATACAAATCGGAAAGAAAATGCGAAGAGTCCATAACAACCGATTAAAAAAATTTTAACTACACCCTGTCTAAAAACTTCAAAAAAAAAACTTTACCACACCTATTTATTAAACGCAAAAGTCCAAAATAATGTAAAGTACCCACGAAAATATTTCTTTTTTATTCTGTTAACGACAATTCAAAAAAAAAATGTTTCACACCCAACCATAAGCATAGAGAAAGCATATTCTTTACATATGATATTTCAAAATTAGGTCAAGTTCAAGTTCACCCATTTTTTTTTGCCAAATGGTAAACATTGAACATGTTTTATACCTACGTCCACGAATAAAACCTGAGGAGATCTCAAAGTAAATTAAATATATTTATATATATATATTATATATTATTATATATATATCTAATATATAATCATTGCGGAACAACTTGCAGTAAAATACCAAACAAGAAACTAAAGAAAAGAAATATGAAACCACCAAATTTTTTTTTTTTTTTCCTCACGTAGTTTATGTACAGTCCTACAAAGACGAAGGGAAAACGTCTTTTAACATTTTGAATGCAAAATCTTCATAAGAATAATTTTCCAAACTTAATCTTTGTTGGAATATGGAAAAACTCCCCGTAGAAATCCTAAGGAATTACAGATGAAAATAATGGACAAACAAACAACAAAAAGTAAGGGCCACAACTAAAAAGAAGAACAAATAATAACGCCAAAAGATATAAATTTTGAACAATTTATTGAAATAAAAAAAAATAAAACAAAAACAATTTAACAGTAGAAAATGAACACTGTCAGCTCTCGACTCCCGTCCAAAGCGATAAACGCAACCTCAACCCCGGACGGAAGGAACCACTCCCCAGGTCCAACACATTCTGCTCCACCAAAGGAGACCGCCGCATCAATCGCCAACGTCATCTTAATGAACTAAAAGGAAAAGAAAAATTTATTTTTAGTAAAGAAAAAAAAAAAGGAGGGGGAAAATAAACTTACGTGTCCCCGAATAGCAAAGACACAATGATGGGGTTGGATGCCCACATCAAGAGTGACGTCACAATTGGGAGAAGACCCAATTGTGACCGGGCTGTTGAAAAACCAACGATCACCGTTCCACTCATCGAAAAGCGCAATTTTTTTTGAACTCATCTCAGCAAGATCAAGACTAAAACTACATAAAAATAAAATCTATAGAATCGCCAATACGCGAGTACCACCCACAATGTGCAACAAAGTATCCACGAAAAATACAGTAGCACCTCGCCAAACACGAAAATTTTTTTTTTTGCAATATACTCCAATATTCTCTAAATTTTAATTTTGTTTTTTTTTATTATTATTAGAAAGAAAAAAGAAAGAGGGAGAAACAAACATGAAGCTGCTAGTATTATTGTCAATATGTGTGAACTACTCGTACACCCAAATCCAAATACAACCCCTAAACAACACGGGCATTTTATTTGAACCGGTAGGAAATGCCGTAATATACCAAACAACGTGGAATATTTATACAAGAATGGGACTGTATCAGGAGGACGAAACATTAAACTTCCTTACACTCTGTGACACCAAAATTAGAGACCTCTGTACTATGTCTGGAGCAATGTCTAACGCTTCTTGTTCATATTGGCATGCAGAATTTCAAAAACTATCACATAAAATAAAAATACAAATAGAAGCGGTTAACTATTTCAACATCAACCGGCGAACAAAACGAGCATGGTTCAACATCGTCGGAACGGGAATGAAACATTTATTTGGTACAATAACCGAGGACGACGCGGAAGAAATTAACAATAGAATTAAGACTTTAGAGGAACATGATTCTGAAAATATACATCTTATCCAAAAGCAAACAACAATAGTACAATCTTCTTTTGATAAGTTACACAAAGTAATTACTAACATAACGCTCCAACAAGAATCTTTAGAACAACGATTCGAACTTTTTACTAATAAATTACAAACAGAAATTCGTAACTTAAAACAGGAATTTCAAATACTGCACATACGAACGGAAATAAATGAAATCCTAATATTCACACTACATTTAATACAACAAGTATATAATCATTTAAACGAACAGTTTTCAATCCTATCCTCCCTTCAACAACGCAAACTTCACCCCTCAATAATTTCGGCGGAAGCATTAATAAAAATCCAAACGGAAATAGCGAATGATACTAATGCATTACATCTGGATTTTCCCACTTTGAACCAAATGATAAGGGTCGACGCGGAACATTTGCGAAACGGTATTCTAGTACGCATATCTTTTCCTCTACCTGCCAAAGAAATATATTCATTGAACAAAATATACTTGTTCCTAACTGCAATAAATCAATCAAATTTTGCAATTTTGAAAACAAAAACTGAATATATCCTAAATAACACCAAAAAGGGTTACTCTGTCGAATTAACCACAAACGAATTTAGGCAAACATGCCAAGAAATACTGGTAAACCATTTCATCCCTTTGTATATTTGTAAAATCACTCAACCACGCCAGGTGGGCCCACTCAACATTAAGTGCCTACCAAATTTGCTACTCAAACAACGACCTCAAGTAGCAGACTGTATCTATCACGTGTTGAAGAATATACCAGATATTGTTACCAAACTGGTAAGAAAGAACACATGGTTATTCTCTTTCCGCCAAACACGTATATTTTCGATGGAATGTCCTGAAGAAAACTCCCATCGCACATTAAACGGAAGCGGAATTATCACACTAGAGACAAATTGTGTGTACCTGTTAGGAAACCAGGAAATTCCTTTCGAAGGAAACAAAGATTCTGATTTACCGATTCCCCAACCCGAATATGTACAATTGCCGAAATTCATTTTAGCACAAACACCAGTAACCGAGAAAACCACGGCAGATGAAATTCTATTCAAATCTCACCATTCTTTTAACACTGATCTGCAAGAAGCAAGTAAATCATTAGAAGATTTCAATCAGGAGTTACTAAATGTGGAAAAAGAGCGAAAAACAAAGAATCATGAAATAATCACGTATACAAATAGTACTGTCGCCGGAATATCTATCTTTATTCTGATTCTATTAATCATTTATTATATACGAAATAAAAGGATACCCAAACCGCCAAAACAAAACACGGCAATGGTAATCGCTCTGAATACCCTTCATCCACCGAGTAGTACGCGACCAAATACAGAACCATCTACACGACAAACTTTAAACACCCCCCCGACAGTTCAAAAATCAGAAACAGAACTTCAAATTACTCAACCCAAACTCATGACTATACCACCACCACCGCCCCCGCAAATTCAGATAGGAAAAGTAAAACAAATCTGTGACACTCTTAACAAGAAACAGAGGGTACGAAAATCTATGGAAAGCCTCGGTTAAACACTAGGTTCAATAGTAGAGTGCATTTTTTTTTTCCCTTCCAAATTTTTTTTTTCATATATATCCATGCACGTAAAGTATTCCTTAAGCAAAAAATTTTTCAAAAAGTAATGCGAGATATTACCAAACAATTCCGAAAGTAAGGAATTCTTATAGGTAATCCGACCCATGCAAAATAAAATACAGATAATAATCCTATCTGAATTAAAAACGAATAGAAATACTTTGTTGTTTACTAAATATAAGTACAGTATTTAGCATGGTAAGAAATCAAAATGTAAAAATGGCAAAACATACCATTCCTTTTTTATCAACATTGTAATACTATAAAAAATTTTTTGTGACTTTTGAACAAACAATTTTTGTAAGTTTGTTTAAAAGCCGACAAAAAATTTTTTTTTCAGTAACGGGAAGGTATGTTATGGTACACCCTGTACCAACAAATCGTTTCCGACCAAAAAGCGGTTATCGAACCCAACATTTCGAAACTCAATTTTTAATAAAAATCATTTCAATTTATTAAACATATTTCGAAATATAAACAATTTCGAAATATGTTAATAAAATTATTATTTCGTTTCGACATAAATTTCCTATGTCGAAATACAAAAAAAAAGTGTATACTAACAAATTTTAGTATAACGATATTTGAATTCACTTTTTTGTTCCTATACGATATCAAAAATTTGATTACGCGAACAATTTTTTTTCAATAATTATTTTTCTTCCAAGAATAATTATTTTTTGTCAATTACGCGAAAATAACTAATATCGGTCAAAGTACGATGAACTTAAAGTACTTTGACAAATCTTTTATTCTTTTTTTAAAAAATTTCATGATCGATTTGAAATCAATTATAGTTCAGTTGTTTATTGATTTCCAAAACGCGTTTAACTCCTTTTTAATTGACCGGTCGTGGTTTTAAAAAAAAAACGTTTTCAGTTGTTTTCTTGGTTTTCAAAACGTTTTCAGTCGTTTTCTTGGTTTTCAAAACGTTTTCAGTTGTTTTCTTGGTTTTCAAAACGTTTTCAGTTGTTTTCTTGGATTTCAAAACGTTTTCAGTTGTTTTCTTGGTTTTCAAAACGCGATATCTCGTAAAAAGTTAAAAAAAAAAAACAAAAAGGGGTTTTTGGTCGGAACTAAAAGAAAGATTCCAATAACAAATTGTTTATATTTTGTTACATTTATAGTGAGAAGGTTAAAATTGTTAAGATTGGCCAAAAAATTGTGAGAAAAAAAAAGGAAAAATTCCAATAACAAATTGTTTATATTTTGTTATATTTATAGTGAAAAGGTTAAAATTGTTAAGATTGGCCAAAAATTGTGAGGAAAAAAGAAAAATCCCAATAACAAATTGTTTATATTTTGTTATATTTATAGTGAAAAGGTTAAAATTGTTAAGATTGGCCAAAAAATTGTAATCTTGTAAAATACTAAATAAATTTATTTCTTTTTTTTAAAAAAAAAAAAACAAGGAAGTGTTTTTTTTGAACCAACAAGGGGTAAGCGTTTAAATTTTTATTGTATATTAAAATTGCATCGTGTTTCCGGGATTTCCGACCCCCGGAGACAAAAATTCCATATAAAATAAAAGTTTCCCAGAGTCGTCCTGGGAAGGATCAGGTCGTCCTTTTTGCTCCACAACAACATGAAGTATGCTCATAAGCAACAAAAGAGTAAATCCTACTTTCAGACCAGATGTAACTGATACCGCTGAAATTAGTTCAGTTTTCTCCAATAAAAAGTGTATTAGCTAAACCTTTCTCATTTCATTACAATATGGTTGCTAAGAAGCGGTACAAACATTTGAATTAAAACTTTTTCCTACTCCTGCTCCATTTATTTGCCACTTACCCTGCTCCAGGGTAGGGTATGGCAAATAAAACAGACCTTATATGTTCGAACATTTAAACACTTATGTAGATCAGGATTAAAATCACTTGATTTACTTGACTTCATTTATATTATCACTAACTTTGATTTATCAGTAACCACGTATAAAGAACTGAAGACGTTCACGTGAGTTAATTAATCCTATCCTCTGTAAACTTCCGGAGAAGTTCTTTTGTAAAATTCCAATGTATGCATTTCAGTTTCCGAGGGGCCCATTAGATCGGCACAGCTCTTGTTGATGATTCTTATCGGTGATGCATAGTATTGAGTACGAAGTTGGCAGTCCCTATTTCTAAGAAAGATGTTTTTAACTATGGGATTAGGGTAGTCTTTTAATCTATTGAACCTTTTTGAGGCTAGACGTAGCATATATAAAATTAACGGCGTTACTCTTGATTTAGTATATAGAGTGTCGTTAGGATGCCATTTTCCGCCCAGTGTTCTATATTTTGAAAGACAGTATCTGATTATTTCGCGTTCCAAAATCTGCAGTTCAGTTGCTACGTTTGGCGTTATAAACAGCCAAGTTCCGAAAGCATACGAAATAACTGGTCTTATCAAGGTTTTGTACATTACAAGTTTGGTTTTATGTTCCACACCCTGTGACTTTAATAGTGGTCTCAGTATGGCTGCTGCTTTTTGAGCTTTATTGAGCGTATATCTAGCATGCGGGTTATATTTTAGCCTGTGGTGAAATTGAACTCCTAATATGTTTTGAATTAAATAATTGAGGTTAAAAAATTTGCAAACGGTAGTGTTTAGTTTCTGGGTGTAACAGCAAATAGCATAAAAAATTTCCTGGAATTTCGTTTTGATGCACTTTTTATTAAAATGTGCGAATTCTCATTATTGCTGTATCAGAAAGAGTTTTTATAGTCTTTATTTAATTATAAATAATCAAACAGGAATTATGTTAATTCATAACTCAGAAAAAAGTTGTTTTTTTTTTTTTAAATCAAGTTTGAATCTAAATCCAAGATCGAAAACCCTCTTCATGTTTATATAAATAAAAACGAAAACTACCAAAAATTCAGTATTTCCATTGGACGTCGCACACTTGAACGAAGCTATGACACTACGTCGCCTAGTCATAAGCGACTCGAACTAAGCCCGCGCACGTAGTTCAGGCCTCAACTACACGAACGAGCTTCACTGGCAGCGCTAACACTGATATATATGTACTTTTGACATTATACTGTGGAGAATCGATGCTTGGAAAAGTGTAATATGGCTTCTATCTTGTCGACATAAATAAGTAAGAACTCGGGATCTGTTAAATTGACAAAAGAGTATGAAATTCGACATATTTCATACGTTTCATCACGAACGGTGAACACCAAACGCTTCTTTTCGCTTTCCTTTCAACAAAACTCAATAAAATATCTTGTTGAAATTGCTCTTCAGGCATACCTGATTCGGAATCTAGGTCTAGTAATAATTAGTCGATACTGTACTCGCAAATTATATCTCTCTGACGGCTCAAATATAACTTATGGCATGAATTTACCGCCGCGTAGCTTAGTTCAAGTGTGTAGCGGGGTTAGCCAGCTCAGCTAAGCTATGTAACTACAGCGAGGCTCGCCCGCATAACTTAAGTCAAGTGTAATTTCCAATAAATTTCAATTTTTCCTTTTTTTAAATATATAATAAAAATGTTTTATCAAATTGACAACATTTAAAACAAGACTCACCAGTATCCATACGACAATGTACTACTAGGCTTTCCTTTAAAGCATATGAATCATCCCACTCAAATTGTTTTTGTTCAGTATTCGACTCAGTGTTATTCGAAACGTTCATTGCAGTTTCTTCAGATTTCATGTGAGTTTCGTTGTGCAATAATAAATCTTCGATACTTAAAAAGCGTTCTTCGCAAACTGCACAACTATGCCAAATCAAATTCATTCGATCTTCTTCAGTTATATCGGTTTTATCGAAGAATTCATGAATTTTTTCAATTTCATCTTCATCCTGTATAATTAGTTCTGGTTCTTGTTTAATTGCAATTTCTGTTAAAATAAATTCCGATTGATTTTCGTCAGTAAATAAAATAGTTTCCTTTTCCAAAATACTTCCTGCCATTTTTCTCAATCAATTTCTTCTAAGAAAAGAAAATTTTTAATCACAAATAAATTAACCAAAAAGGATGGAATTTCTTACCTAATTCAAATATTCCAATTTATTTTGTTTATTTTCAATATTAATTATTTTAAGTTTTTGTTTGATATCAATTCCAAAAAACAAGTCAAAAGAATTACGAATGTCAAATGTCAAAGACTGTCTCGAAAATGGATCAAAAACAGAAGCATTGCCATATTTAAAATGGATGGGAGTTGAATTGACAAAGATTGCCGTACGGCAAATTCAGTTAACGGAAAATTCAAATAAGATGTCAGTTGAGTTTTCCGTGAATTATGTTTCAAATATTTAAAAATAACAATTAAATGATCCATTTGCAAAAAGCCTCGATGGTAATCCATTATAATATTTACTGAATTTATTGTTCACGACTTTCGATTTCTCTACTCACAAAATATATAGTAGAATCCCACAACTCCAACTGACAAATGTGTTTTTAATTTGAAAATTGAATTTTTAACGAAAAAAAGCTAGTAATATTTAATAATTTCCATTAAAAATATGGAAGTGATTGCAAATTCAGATCAAAATATAAACAATTTCATACAAATTTGAAATTATTTTTATCGTTTTGAGATTTCCACTCCTTTTATGTATGGTAAAATGTGTCCCGGAATTCACGGAAGAATTAATGGTGATAGAAAACACAGATTTATAATTTAAAATTATAAATTATATAGGGTTATGTATGGGATAGCATGTCGGATAAATGGCTCCAAGGCTTTACTGGCACATGCGCACTCTTTTGTTGTAGTGTTCTATGACCGTTTCGCATAACTGCATATATGCGGCTGAATTTCGTTGACGAAGTGTTCAATTTCCTCCTTTAAGGCGTGAATGGTCGTATGCTTGTTGGCATAAACTTTAGACTTCAAAAAATCCCAAAAAAAACTCCAAAAGCGTTTAATCACATGATCTGGGCGGCCAATTCTGATCGGCAAAACGGGAAATTACACGACCGGGAAATGACTCATGCAATAATTGAATTGTTTCTCGGCACCGTCTTGCTGAAACCACATGTCATTCACATCCATGTCTTGCAATTTAGGCACAAAAATCTGGATTATCATGTCGCGATAGCGCGCACTATTAACTGTTATTACCTAAGAAGCCACATTTTCCAATGATGCCTCCAGCCCAAATTCCACACCAAACAGTGACACGTTGTGGCTGCATTCGTTTCTCAACAAACACTCTGAACCACAAATGCACAATTAACTAAGCCATCGAGATGAAAATGAGCCTCATCGCTGAAGTTAATTTGGTCATCATTTTTAAAATATTGCTCAACAATGAAAACGCGTTGTTCTTTCGCGTGTAGTGCTCAATATTTAATAAGCCTGAGCTGTCAGCTGTCATGCTGTCTTTTTTCGCGTTGGCAGCACTTTATTGCACAAATGCCGCAAAATTTAAATTATTAATAAATTGTGGGACACCCTTTATTTATAAATAGCGGAAATGGATGTTCTCTAGCAACTGAAAAACACGTTTTTTTTTATTAATATTGCATTCTCTATTCTCTCATTACAATTCTTTATTTAGTTGAAAGGAAAGGACAAGTGATGTCATAAAATGTTTGAAGATATAAATTCAAAATGGCCGACATACGGAGTGCATATTCTGTGTATACTTTTCCATTCTTAGTTTTTTACCAGTATGCGTTATCATATGGCTTTTAAGCCTACCATTTTGCGTAAATGAACTATTACAGATCACATTTGAATGGTTTTTCACCAGTATGCGTCATCATATGCCTTTTAAGACTACCATTTCGCGGAAATGAACTATTACAGTGATCACATTTGAATGATTTTTCACCAGTATGCGTTATTATATGCATTTTAAGACTACCATTTTGCGTAAATGAACTATTACAGTGATCACATTTGAATGGTTTTTCACCAGTATGCATTCTCATATGGTTTTTAAGATTGCCCCTTTGCATAAATGAACTATTACAGTGATCACATTTGAATGGTTTTTCACCAGTATGCATTCTCATATGGGTTTTAAGATGACACCTTTCCGTAAAAGAATGATTGCAGCGATCACATTTGAATAGTTTTTCACCAGTATGCATTCTCATATGGGTTTTAAGATGACACCTTTCCGTAAAAGAATGATTGCAGCGATCACATTTGAATGGTTTCTCACCAGTATGCGTTATCATATGCATTTTAAGACTACCATTCTGCGTAAATGAACTATTACAGTGATCACATTTGAATGGTTTTTCACCAGTATGCGTCATCATATGTTTTAGAAGAGTATCATTTCGCGCAAATGAATTATTACAGTGATCACATTTGAATGGTTTTTCGCCAGTATGCGTCATCATATGCTTTTTAAGACTACCCCTTTCCGTAAAAGAATGATTGCAGTGGTCGCATTTGAATGGTTTTTCACCAGTATGCGTCATCATATGCTTTTTAAGATTATCACTTTCAGTAAAAGAATGTTTGCAGTTGTCGCATTTAAATGTTTTTCCATCAAAATGGACATGATAATGAGATCGCTCACATTTATTACATTTAAAATTGCGTTTCCGCTTATGAAATCTCAAATGGGCATCCAGCTTCTGCTTGGAAGTATATATTTTCTTACACTGTGTACATGGAAATTCCTGCTTAGAGTTGTTTAAAATCTCATCCACGGTCGTTGGGTAAAACCATAGATAAAAGAATACAGAAGATATAGCAAATACATGTTAATTTATTGGTCAATGCGTTTTCTTATCCGTGCGTAAAAGAAACCGCCAAGTTTATCACAGTAACATCCGTGAGTTTTATTGGAGGAAATGATTAAATGGGACGCGATCTTCATTGCGATTTATTCCCCCAAAAAATTTCTGAAACATTTTGAAGAACCAATTAACTACAAAAGAGCATGGCTGGTTTTCGACAAAAAAAAAAAAAATTATTTAAAAAATATGGTCTTATACAGGGTGAAACAAAATGAACGTTGTGTATTCCTTAGGAGCCATTAAGTCCATTGCAGTATGCGCTGTGGCTTCGTCTTGTTGGAACCAAATGGTGGTCTTCCACAGCTGGCCTAAAAATTTTCGAACATCTTCCGATATTGAGCACTATTGATGGAAACTGCAACACCGTCTTCATTTTCGAAGAAATTTGGACCAGTGATCCTCCCAGACGATACACCGCACCAAACAGTACACATAAGTGGGTGTAATTGTCGTTGGTGAATCGCTCTTGGATTCTCTGTAGCCCATATCTTGGAGTTCTGCTTGTTTACGAAGCAATTTAACTTGAAATGGGCTTCAACGCTCATTATCAAATGGTTAAAACAATGGACCGTTGATGTTCAAAATAAAGTTCAATAATTTTGGTTCGTTGTTCGATTGTGTATTGTTCCAATTGACACTCCCCATTACAAAATCCTGAAAAGAAATTTAAAAAAAAATTGAACAAAAAAATATAAATAATTCACTCCACAACATTTTGCGCCACCCTGTCTTTCTTCAAATGTGCACAAATAATTAAAATAGCAAAACATATTAGTCGTATGCTTTTAGGTGAAGGGGAGAAAGAGATGTTCAAACACTAGTTTTAAAGCATTTTTTTCCTTGTGATTTGACAAATATATTCTTTTAAATACACTTGGATGGATGAGACGGGCATATTTTGTGAGGTAAGGGAATTGGTTTGATTTTGTGGCAAAATTTTTCGAAATGTTTTGAAATGAATTATTTTTCTAAAAACTTTTAAACTATTTTAACTTCTATACGAAGTGTATGGTTATTAATTACAATAGAAAATTTTTTTTTTTTTGCAAATCTTATTGTAAAGAGTTCTAGTTTGGTATGAGGAGTTTTTCACCCAAGAACGGGTTTATCAGAAGATGGGTTCGATCAGTTCGATTGATCATATTTATGAAATCCAGTTGTTCGGATAAAAAATTCGATTGGCTGATTTAAAATATTTGATTATTTGGTAAATTCGGCAACATATGAATTTGAAGGAAATGTTATAATTCTGATGAAAACCCGTTCTTGGGTGAAAAACTCCTCATACCAAACTAGAACTCTTCACAATAAGGAGATTTGCAAAAAAAAAAAATGTTCTATTGTAATTAATAACCATACACTTCGTATAGAAGTTAAAATAGTTTAAAAGTTTTTAGAAAAATAATTCATTTCAAAACATTTCAAAAAATTTTGCCACAAAATCAAACCAATTCCTTTACCTCACAAAATATGACCCCTCTCATCTATCCAAGTGTATTTCAAAGAAATATTTGGATCAAATCAGAAGGAAACAAATGATTTAAAAATGGTTGTTCTAAATCCTCTCTTTTTCTCCTTCATCTAGACATACCCCTAATATGATTTTCAATTTTTTTCTGGATAATTATTTGTTCAAATTTGGAAGAAAGACAGGGTGGCGCAAAATGTTGTGGGGTGATTTATTTATAATTTTTTGTTCAATTTTTTTAAAATTCTTTTCAGGATTTTGTAATGAGGAATGTCAAATGGAACAATACACAATCGAACAACGAACCAAAATCATTGAACTTTATTTTGAACATCAACGGTCCATTGTTTTGAAAATTTGATAATGAGCGTTGAAGCCAATTTCAAATTAAATGGCTTCGTAAACAAGCAGAACTGCAGGATATGGGCTACGGAGAATCTATGAGCAGTTCATCAACGACAATTACACGCATTTAAATGTATTGTTTGGTGCAGTGTATCATTTGGGAGGATCATTGGAAGATGTTGCAGTTTCCATCAATAGTGCTCAATATCGGACGATGTTGGAGAATTTTTTACGGCCAGCCGTGAAAAACCATCTAACCCTTTGGTTCCAAGAAGATACTGCAAGCGACTCAATGGCTCTTTTAATAAATAAAAAAACCTTCATTTTGCGCCACCCCGTATAAAGTTTTTCTTTTAAACGTGATACATTACGCCATTGAAAACTAGCCGCGATTCTAAGAATTTTTTTTTTTTTGTACGCTTCATAACTATTTAGAAATTGTTTGTTAAAATCCAAAAAATATTCCTTATGGAAGATAGCTAGCTACACATACACATTTACGTAAATAAACTACGAAACAAAGTAAATGTAAATCGGTCTATAGCCGATTTTTTAAATGTTAAACAAGAGATCGTAGTCAACAAACCTATATTTCAATAAATTAACTCTGAGAAAAACCTACCAAACTAATAATTTTTCAAGCTTTTGTCCATAACTTTGTTTGTCTTCTTCAAATTCGCTCTAATTCATAGGAAGGGGGTTTAATAGCATCGACATCTTATACAAATTTTATTCAAATCGGTATATTAGTTTTTTAAAATACATAGGAAAAACTTTATAAACAGGCTTATTTTTTCCTACAACTATTTCTTCCTCCAATATCTTTGGACCAATTTACTGAAGCTTAACATAGAATCGGGTATTTATCCGAAAAACTATAAAAAAACGACAAACTTTCTGGTCTTTATAATTTTGCTCCCTGATAGATAACGCGTTTTTAAGTTATCTTGTATACGGACGGACGGATATGCAGAAATCGATATAACTTTTCATTCTCTACACAACCGTATCCTTGAAACCTTTCTATGATGTGTTACAAATGTAGTGATAAAACTAATATACCCTCCGGTAGTATCTACCATAGGGCATAAATATTTATTATCCAGGAATTTGTTGGATGAAGGTTTTTAAAATATTTCATTCTCTTTCTTCCTGTTACATTCTGCTTTGAAAACAACTGGCCGTCTTTTTTACACTTATTGTAACATATTTTGTTATTCAAGATTTGTGTTGATTGGTGAGTTTTAATAATTATTAGTTTTTTTTGAGGGAATATATTAGAATGAAAATGGGGTCCCATTTAATCGTTTCCTAGGCTACTATATGGGAATTATTTTTAAGAAGTGGAAATGCAATAATTCACACACACAGACTCAATCTAGCCCGATGAATACTAATGCAACATTGGCGGCAAACTCGTCCCATACTGATATCGGATTTGACTATTCTATGACTTCTATCTTTTTTGGTAAAACTCAGTACATTCAGATTGCTCATGACTTTGAATGTGCAATGATAAAGTTTCGGTGCTTAAAAATCGTTCTTCACACGTTATACAACTGTGCCAAACCAAATTTAAGCGATCTTCTTGGGTTATATCGTTTTTGTGTAAATATTGACGAATTTTCTCAGTTTCAATTTCATCTTCGATTATTAATTCCGGTTCTTGTTTAATTGAAACTTCACAGCATTTTTCAACAAATGAAATAGTCCTGATTTCTGACAATTCTTCCATGATCTTTCCTATCAAAAAATATACTTTATTAAAAATGTTGTTTTTATCGTCTCGAAAGTTTAGTTTAAAATTACTTAAAACTAGGTAACAAAAGAAAAGGAGCCCCCTGACTTGCAAAAACATGTAAGAATATCAAAAATTAAAATTGGAGTTACCAACATCATTCTAGCATAATAGAATTAAAATTTCTTGTTTTTTCTTTATACTACATGTCACAATAGTTGCTTAGTTGTACTATAAGTAAGTCAATAAGGCACATAACATGAAGTATGCTCAAAAACAACAAAAGAGCAAATCATACACTACTTTCAGAACAGGTGTAACTGATACCCCCGAAATTAGTTTAGTTTTCTCCCATAAAAAGTGTATTAGCTAAACGTTTCTCATTTCATTACAATATGGTTGCTAAGAAGCGCTACAGATATTTGAATTAAAACTTTTTCCTACTCCTGCTCGTTTTATTTGCCACTTACCCTGCTCCAGGGTAGAGTATGGCAAATAAAACAGACCTTATATGTTCGAACATTTAAACACTTATGTAGATCAGGATTAAAATCACTTGATTTACTTGACTTCATTTATATTATCACTAACTTTGATTTATCAGTACCCACGTATAAAGAACTGAAGAGGTTCACGTGCTATCCTCTGTAAACTTCCGGAGAAGTTCTTTTGTAAAATTCCAATGTATGCATTTCAGTTCCCGAGGGGCTCATTAGATCGGCACAGCTCTTGTTGATGATACTTATCGGTGATGCATAGTATTGAGTACCAAGTTGGCAGTCCCTATTTCTAAGAAAGATGTTTTTAACTATGGGATTAGGGTAGTCTTTTAATCTATTGAACCTTTTTGAGGCTAGACGTAGCATATATAAAATTAACGGCGTTACTCTTGATTTAGTATATAGAGTGTCGTTAGGATGCCATTTTCCGCCCAGTGTTCTATATTTTGAAAGACAGTATCTGATTATTTCGCGTTCGAAAATCTGCAGTTCAGTTGCTACGTTTGGCGTTATAAACAGCCAAGTTACGAAAGCATACGAAATAACTGGTCTTATCAAGGGTTTGTACATTACAAGTTTGGTTTTATGTTCCATATCCCGTGAGTTTAATAGTGGTCTCAGTATGGCTGCTGCTTTTTGAGCTTTATTGAGCGTATATCTAGCATGCGGGTTATATTTTAGCCTGTGGTGAAATTGAACTCCTAATATGTTTTGAATTAAATAATTGAGGTTAAAAAATTTGCAAACGGTAGTGTTTAGTTTCTGGGTTAACAGCAAATAGCATAAAAAATTTCCTGGAATTTCGTTTTGATGCACTTTTTATTAAAATGTGCGAATTCTCATTATTGCTGTATCAGAAAGAGTTTTTATAGTCTTTATTTAATTATAAATAATCAAACAGGAATTATGTTAATTCATAACTCAGAAAAAAGTTGTTTTTTTTTTTTTAAATCAAGTTTGAATCTAAATCCAAGATCGAAAACCCTCTTCATTTTTATATAAATAAAAACAAAAACTACCAAAAATTCAGTATTTCCATTGAACGTCGCACACTTGAACGAAGCTATGACACTACGTCGCCTAGTCATAAGCGACTCGAACTAAGCTCGCGCACGTAGTTCAGGCCTCAACTACGCGAACGAGCTTCGCTGGCATCGCTAACACTGATATATATGTACTTTTGGCATTATATAGTGTGGAATCGATGCTTGCAAAAGTGTAATATGTCTTCTATCTTATCGTCATAAATATGTAAGAACTTGGGATCGGTTAAATTGGGCAAAAGGAAATTCGACATATTTCATACGTTTCATCACAAACGGTGAACACCAAACGCTTCTTTTCGCTTTCCTTTCAACAAAACTCAATAAAATATCGTGTTCAAATTCCTCTTCAGGCATACCTGATTCGGAATCTAGGTCTAGTAATAATTAGTCGATACTGTACTCGCAAATTATATCTCTCTGACGGCTCAAATATAACTTATGGCATGAATTTACCGCCGCGTAGCTTAGTTCAAGTGTGTAGCGGGGTTAGCCAGCTCAGCTAAGCTATGTAACTACAGCGAGGCTCGCCCGCATAACTTAAGTCAAGTGTAATTTCCAATAAATTTCAATTTTTCCTTTTTTTAAATATATAATAAAAATGTTTTATCGAATTGACAACATTTAAAACAAGACTCACCAGTATCCATACGGCAATGTGCTACTAGGCTTTCCTTTAAAGCACATGAATCATCCCACTCAAATGGTTTTTGTTCAGTATTCGACTCGGTGTTATTCGAAACGTTCATTGCAGTTTCTTCAGATTTTATGTGAGTTTCGTTGTGCAATGATAAATCTTCCATACTTAAGAAACGTTCTTCGCAAATTGCACAACTATGCCAAATCAAATTCATTCGATCTTCTTCAGCTATATCGGTTTTATCTAAGAATTCATGAACTTTTTCAATATTTTCATCCTCTATAATTAATTCTGGTTCTTGTTTAATTGCAATTTCTGTTAAAATAAATTCCGATTGATTTTCGTCAGTAAATAAAATAGTTTCCTTTTCCAAAATACTTCCTGCCATTTTTCTCAATCAATTTCTTCTAAGAAAAGAAAATTTTTAATCACAAATAAATTAACCAAAAAGGATGGAATTTCTTACCTAATTCAAATATTCCAATTTATTTTGTTTATTTTCAATATTAATTATTTTAAGTTTTTGTTGGATATCAATTCCAAAAAACAAGTCAAAAGAATTACGAATGTCAAATGTCAAAGACTGTCTCGAAAATGGAACAAAAACAGAAGCATTGCCATATTTAAAATGGATGGGATTTAAATTGACAAATATTGCCGTACGGCGAATTCAATTAACGGAAAATTCAAATAACATGACAGTTGAGTTTTCCTTGAATAATGTTTACAAATATCTAAAAATAAAAATTAAATGATCAAATTGCAAAAAGCTTCGATGGTAATCCATTATAATATTTACTGAATTTATTGTTCACGACTTTCGATTTCTCTACTCACAAAATATATAGTAGAATCCCACAACTCCAACTGACAAATGTGTTTTTAATTTGAAAATTGAATTTTTAACGAAAAAAAGCTAGTAATATTTAATAATTCCCATTAAAAATATGGAAGTGATTGCAAATTCAGATCAAAATATAAACAATTTCATACAAATTTGAAATTATTTTTATCGTTTTGAGATTTCCACTCCTTTTATGTATGGTAAAAGGTGTGCCGGAATTCACGGAAGAAATAATGGTGATAGAAAACACAGATTTATAATTTAAAATTATAAATTTTTTATTGATTCATATAGTATACAGTATAGGGTTATGTATGGGATAGCATGTCGGATAAATGGCTCCAAGGCTGTACTGGCGAATGCGCACTCTTTTGTTGTATTGTTCTATGACCGTTTTGCATAACTGCATAAATGCGGCTGAATTCCGTTGATGAAGTGTTCAATTTCCCCCTTTAAGGCGTGAATGGTTGTATCCTTGTTGGCATAAACATTAGACTTCAAAAAATCCCAAAAAAAACTCCAAAGGCGTTTAATCAAATGATCTGGGCGGCCAATTCTGATCGCCAAAACGGGAAATTACACGACCGGGAAATGACTCATGCAATAATTGAATTGTTTCTCGGCACCGTCTTGCTGAAACCACTTGTCGTTCACACCCATGTCTTACTATCTAGGCACAAGAATCTGTATTATGTCGCGATAGTGCGCACCATTAACTGTTATTACCTAAGAAGCCACATTTTCCAATGATGCCTCCAGCCCAAAATCCGCACCAAACAGTGACACGTTGTGGCTGCATTCGTTTCTCAACAAACACTCTGAACCACAAATGCACAATTAACTAAGCCATCAAGATGAAAATGAGCCTCATCGCTGAAGTTGATTTTGTTCATCATTTTTAAAATATTGCTCAACAATGAAAACGCGTTGTTCTTTCGCGTGTAGTGCTCAATTTTTAATAAGCCTGAACTGTCAGCTGTCATGCTGTCTTTTTTCGCGTTGGCAGCACTTTATTGAACAAATGCCGAAAGTTTAAATCATTAATGAATTGTGGGACACCCTTTATTTATAAATAGCGGAAATGGATGTTCTCTAGCAACTGAAAAACACATTTTTTTTTATTAATATTGCATTCTCTATTCTCTCATTACAATTCTTTATTTAGTTGAAAGGAAAGAACAAGTGATGTCATAAAATGTTTGAAGATAAAAATTCAAAATGGCCGGCATGCGGAGTGCATATTCTATGTTAATTTTTAAATTCATGGTTTTTCACCAGTATGCGTTCTCATATGCTGTTTAAGATTACCACTTTGCATAAATGAACTATTACAGTGATCGCATTTGAATGGTTTTTCACCAGTATGCATTCTCATATGATTTTTAGGTTTACACCTTTCCGTAAAAGAACGATTGCAGTGATCGCATTTGAATGGTTTTTCACCAGTATGCGTTATCATATGCATTTTAAGACTACCATTTTGCGTAAATGAACTATTACAGTGATCACATTTGAATGGTTTTTCACCAGTATGCATTCTCATATGGTTTTTAAGATTGCCCCTTTGCATAAATGACATATTACAGTGATCACATTTGAATGGTTTTTCACCAGTATGCATTCTCATATGGGTTTTAAGATGACACCTTTCCGTAAAATAATGATTGCAGCGATTACATTTGAATAGTTTTTCACCAGTATGCGTTCTCATATGGTTTTTAACATTGCCGCTTTGCATAAATGAACTATTACAGTAATCGTATTTGAATAGTTTTTCACCAGTATGCGTTATCATATGCTTTTTAAGACTACCATTCTGCGTAAATGAACTATTACAGTGATCACATTTGAATGGTTTTTCACCAGTATGCGTCATCATATGTTTTAGAAGAGTATCATTTCGCGCAAATGAATTATTACAGTGATCACATTTGAATGGTTTTGCGCCAGTATGCGTCATCATATGCTTTTTAAGACTACCCCTTTCCGTAAAAGAATGATTGCAGTGGTCGCATTTGAATGGTTTTTCACCAGTATGCGTCATCATATGCTTTTTAAGATTACCACTTTCAGTAAAAGAATGTTTGCAGTTGTCGCATTTAAATAGTTTTCCATTAAAATGGACATGATAATGAGATCGTTCACATTTATTGCATTTAAAATTGCGTTTCCACTTATGAAATCTCAAATGGGCATCCAGCTTCTGCTTGGAAGTATATATTTTCTTACACTGTGTACATGGAAATTCCTGCTTGGAGTTGTTTAAAATCTCATCCACCGTCGGTGAGTAAAATTCAGTAAATTCAGATTGCTCATGACTTTGAATGTGCAATGATAAAGTTTCTGTGCTTAAAAATCGTTCTTCACACGTTATACAACTGTGCCAAACCAAATTTAATCGATCTTCTTGGGTTATATCGTCTTTGTGTAAATATTGACGAATTTTCTCAGTTTCAATTTCATCTTCGATTATTAATTCCGGTTCTTGTTTAATTGAAACTTCTGTTAAAATTAACTCCGGTGATTCATTTTCTTCACAGCATTTTTCAACAAATGAAATAGTCCTGATTTCTGACAATTCTTCCATGATTTTTCCTATCAAAAAATATACTTTATTAAAAATGTTGCTTCTATCATCTCGAAAGTTTAGTTTAAAATTACTTAAAACTAGGTAACAAAAGAAAAGGAGCCCCCCTGACTTGCAAAAACATGTAAGAATATCAAAAATTAAAATTGGAGTTACCAATATCATTCCAGCATAATAGAATAGAAATTTTTTGTTTTCCCTTTAAACTACATATCACAATAGTTGCTTATTTGTACTATAAGTAAGTCAATAAGGCACATAACATGAAGTATGCTCAAAAACAACAAAAGAGCAAATCATACACTACTTTCAGAACAGGTGTAACTGATACCCCCGAAATTAGTTCAGTTTTCTCCCATAAAGAGTGTATTAGCTAAACGTTTCTCATTTCATTACAATATGGTTGCTAAGCAGCGCTACAAACATTTGAATTAAAACTTTTTCCTACTCCTGCTCGTTTTATTTGCCACTTACCCTTCTCCAGGGTACGGTATGGCAAATAAAACAGACCTTATATGTTCGAACACCTAAACACTTATGTTGATCAAGATTAAAATCATTACTTGATTACATTTATATTATCCCTAACTTTAATTTATCAGTAACCACGTATAAAGAACTGAAGAGGTTCACGTGCTATACTCTGTAAACTTCCAGAGAAGTTCTTTTGTAAAAGTCCAATGTATGCATGTCAGTTCCCGAGGGGCTCATTAGATCGGCACAGCTCTTGTTGATGATGCTTATCGGTGATGCATAGTATTGGGTACGAAGTTGGCAGTCCCTATTTCTAAGAAAGATGTTTTAAACTATGGGATTAGGGTGGTCTTTTAATCTATTGAATCTTTTTGAGGCTAGACGTAGCATATATAAAATTAAGGGCGTTACTCTTGATTTAGTATACAGAGTATCGTTAGGATGGCATTTTCCGCCCGGTCTTCTATATTTTGAAAGACAGTATCTAATTATTTCTCGTTCGAAAATCTGCAGTTCAGTTGCTACGTTTGGCGTTATAAACAGCCAAATTTCGAAAGCATACGAAATAACTGGTCTTATCAAGGGTTTGTACATTAGTAGTTCGGTTTTATGTTCCATATACTGCGAGTTTATTAGTGGTTTCAGTATGGCTGCTGCTTTTTGAGCTTTATTGAGCGCATATCTAACATGCGGGTTATATTTTAGCCTGTGGTGGAATTTAACTCCTAGGTACTTTATCTCCGTTCGCAGACGAATTGGTCTACCTTCAATGTTCAGTCTTAATAGTTTGCTCTCCCGCACGGCTAGATGATGACCCTTTCCACTAGCGTTACGGAAACAAATTAGTTCACACTTGTCTAGATTAATCTTTATACCCCAGTTATTATAAAATTTGATTGCTTTTGTTAAATGAGGTTTAACTGCATGGAGCGCCTCATGTGGTCTCAGGCTTTCCGCGAATATGGTGTCGTCAGCATAAAATATGACATAAGAGATGTTATTGGCGTTTTCGCCAGGGAAATCAGATAAGAAAATATTGAATAATTTGGGACCAAGTATAGAGCCCTTCGGGACTCCTGATTTAACCTCTATCACATAGAAATTTCGTTTTTAATTTGAATAAATAGCTTTCTATTTTTCCAGAAGTCAACTATCATTTTTAGGAGTTCTACTGGGCACTTTAGTGGAAGTAATTTGTAGGTTAAGCCTTTAGACCAGCCATTGTCAAAGGTTTCCTCAAGGTCAATAGCACAGGCAACTGTACATTTTTGCTCGGAGATCGTGAATATTGTGAATGATTGCATCCTGAAAATGCAACAGGGCGTGCTCTGTGGAATTTGCACGTTCGAATCCAAATTGTGAGTTTGGATTATGTTATTGTCTTCGCAGAAATTCTCAAGCTTGATCAAAAGGCATTTTTCAAGAATTTTACCAAAGTTAGATAGCATAGATATAGGTCTAAAATGTTTAATATTATTTGAAGTTTTGACTTTTGCTATCGGTATTCATTTAGTTACTTTCCAAGCCTTGGGAAAGTATCCATTATTTAAACAGTTGTTAATAATATGTAATGTTGTCCCAAACCTCAATGACTTTGGCATGTACCGCCGTACAATTATTCACCGATTCAGTCAACGAGGCAATGTGATGGTCAATTTCGCCGTTGCTTAAATTTCGGTCTTCAGAGGGTAAAGACACTGATATTTCAGAGGCTAGATTATATCGAAAATTATTCCAATTGGTTTTTTTAAAGTATCTAAATGTACATGGGTCAGATTTAAAAGGGTCGAACTTTCTAAAATTTAGACTTAAGAGTAGTGCAAAATGATCGGAGGCGTAAGGTTGAATATTACAATTAAAGTTGTCAGAGTTCAAATCATTCAGGACTGATGAAGACACTAAGAAAAAGACTATGTGAGGTGAGGATCTGGGAAATGTTGGCCCAGCACTTATAATTTGTAAATTTAGAAAAGGTCCGTTCATGAACCATGAATACAAGTGTATTCCGTTGAGATTTATTTTCGAGTCTCCGTAGTATTCATGTCTGGCGTTGAAACCGTCACCAAAAATAGCTCCATTATATTGAAGCCATAACCGGTAAAGGTAATCCAAGTCGTTTTTGATAGCATTACCTAGATTACCGGGAATATATATCGCTGCAAACAATAATTTTTGCAGATCATGATCCACGTATGCTACTGAAATTAAAGACGCTGAGATTAATAGGAAATCAAGAAAAACCGTTTCAACTCTGATCCCCTTTTTGATTAGAATCGTTCCTAAATATTTCATAATCATAAAAATTGCTAAAAACAAAAATATCATAGTGGTCCCTGGTAAAAAACAAAAAGGTTGGGAACCACTGGTATAGAATAACATGAATTCCACCGAAAAGTTCATCGTCATTTTGAAACTGTCTGAGCTCAATCATGAAGAGCATTTCATAAGACACCATTGAAATTTCATCAATGAACAAAAACTTGATATCTTTCCATTGATTCCGCATTACTTGTAGATAATGGACCACGAATATGTTTTGAATTAAATAATTGAGCTTAAAAAATTTGCAAACTGTAGTGTTTAGTTTCTGGGTGTAACAGCAAATAACATGGAAAACTTCCTGGAATTTCCTTTCGCACGTAAGATTGATACATTTTTTAACAAAAATGTGCGAATTCTCATTATTGCTGTATCAGAAAAAGTTTTTATAGTCTCTATTTAATTATAATTAATCAAACAGAAATTATGTTCATTCATAATTTAGAAAAAAGTTGTTTCTTTTTAATCAAGTTTGAATCTAGATCCAAGCGCGAAACCCGTCTTCTTGATTATTTAAATTATAACAAAAATTACCAGTGACCGTGGTTTTTTGGTCAAAATAGGAGCGGTTCTTAAAATTCATCTAAGATCTTGTAAAATTCAGCATTTCCAGTTTTAAATGCCTTTTGTTTGGCTTTAAGGTTTCCAAAAACTGAGGCTTTACGTATGAAATGACTTTCGGCTATTGGTTTAGACTAGAAAAAAAAGGAGGCTCATACATATTTTTAATTATTGTTTAATTTAATTCTGTAAATTTGATTTTTGAAATAAATAACGCAAACAATTCTTTTGCAATTCGAATAATTCACAAAACATGAACATTCAGCCCATCTACAATGCTCCCCTCCGAAATCATATTGTTAACGCCGGCACTAAGCCACAATGTATAAGCAATAGAAATGTAAGTGCGCAAGCTTGAAAATATTTTCAGTTTCCCCTGCACGTATCCTATCCTGTTCTATTTAATCAAAGCTTAGGCCCAAGGCCCGCCGCACACTTGAACCAAAGATCCTATAATAGGATCTTTGCTTGAACTAAACGACCAAAGCACGTGAGCTAAGTTTCTCGTTGAAAGTGAAAAATTCAGTATTTCCATTGGTCGTGGCACACTTGAGCGAACATATGACACTACGTCGCCTGGCCATAAGAGGCGCGAACTAAGTTCGCACACGTAGTTCAGGCCTCAACTACGCGAACGAGCTTCGCTGGCATCGCTAACACTAATTTATATGTACTTTTGGCATTATACAGTGTAGAATCGATGCTTGGAAAAGTGTAATATGGCTTCTATCTTGTCGACATAAATAAGTAAGAACTCGGGATCTGTTAAATTGACAAAAGAGTATGAAATTCGACATATTTCATACGATTCATCACAAACGGTGAGCACCAAACGCTTCTTTTCGCTTTCCTTTCAACAAAACTCAATAAAATATCTTGTTCAAATTCCTCTTCAGGCATACCTGATTCGGAATCTAGGTCTAGTAATAATTAGTCGATACTGTACTCACAAATTAGATCTCTCTGACGGCTCAAATATAACTTATGGCATGAATTTATCGCCGCGTAGCTTAATTCAAGTGTGCAACGGAGGGAGCCAGCTCAGCTAAGCTATGTAACTACAGCGAGGCTCGCCAGCATAACTTAACACAAATTTTCATTTCTTGGGTAATTTCCAATAAATTTGAATTTTTTCGTATATTTCCTTTTTTTAAATATATAATAAAAATGTTTTATCAAATTGACAACATTTAAAACAAGACTCACCAGTATCCATACGGCAATGTACTACTAGGCTTTCCTTTAAAGCACATGAATCATCCCACTCAAATGGTTTTTGTTCAGTATTCGACTCAGTGTTATTCGAAACGTTCATTGCAGTTTCTTCAGATTTTATGTGAGTTTCGTTGTGCAATGATAAATCTTCGATACTAAAAAAGCGTTCTTCGCAAATTGCACAACTATGCCAAATCAAATTCATTCGATCTTCTTCAGTTATATCGGTTTTATCGAAGAATTCATGAATTTTTTCAATTTCATCTTCATCCTCTATAATTAGTTCTGGTTCTTGTTTAATTGCAATTTCTGTTAAAATAAATTCAGATTGATTTTCGTCAGTAAATAAAATAGTTTCCTTTTCCAAAATACTTCCTGCCATTTTTCTCAATCAATTTCTTCTAAGAAAAGAAAATTTTTAATCACAAATAAATTAACCAAAAAGGATGGAGTTTCGTACCTAATTCAAATATTTCAATTTATTTTGTTTATTTTCAATATTAATTATTATAAGTTTTTGTTTTTTTTTTTCTAAATTTTTGGTTCTAGGACCACGTTACTCTAGCCTTACTTGGCCAAAGCACTGCTTTATAACGCCAACTTTTTATCTTTAATTTTGTATTTTCCCAATTCTAAGATAATTTTTCCTTCTCGTACAAATTGTATTATTTCTTCTAAATTCTTAGATATATTATTGACGAGAAAATCACTTAAGTTATTAAATTTACTTAATTCTTTAAAATGCTTTCTGATTTCAGTATGCTTTGTACAGTCAAAAAATATGTGTTTTGAAGTTTCCTGACATCCACAAATGTCATTACTTTTAATTTACTTAAGGTTACCTTCCCAAATGTATGGTTCACCATAATCCTATTTACTAATTTGATATCAATTGGTTTCATTTTGGATTTTATATACCATGGTGTCTTAACAGGTGTCTGCCAAATTTTTGCAAATTCCCTGCCTTTATTTTCTGGTGTCCTTTTATAATCTACAATCCATTCTTCTCATAGTATATCTTTTATCTGATTAAAAGCCTCTTTCATTGATAGATCTTCATTCACTAATACACCGTCTTCCACCGCTTCCTGTATAATCTTATTCCACCATTTTTTTGGATAAAATTTGTTATAGTTCTTATTATGGCTTCAGATATTGCTTAATTGCAAGCAGCAAAATATAGGGCAGCTTTTCTTATCATCACCTAGCGATAAATTTACCACAATCAGAAGCAAAGCCCGAGCCAAACAACAAGGCAATTTTGCATCATCATCAAGCCTGGGGTGAGGAAAAGGAAAGCTGGTTAAATTAGGTTCAAGTGGGTGAGAAGAGGAAAATTAGTTTATTAATGTATTAGTATGTTATGTTAAGTGATAATTAAGTACGTTTTAAAATAATTCCTTAGTAAAAATTGAGTTTAGTTCATACTACAACCATGGGTATATTACGAAACAATTAATACAACAGAGATTCCAAAAGTATAAGGGTTATTTGAAACTTTTCTTTAATTCCCTTTTTCCCACATGAAAATCAAAGACATGAGCATGCGAATTTAGCTCTCTACCCATGCGTGTCAGAGGCTCTTGCATTCAATAATTAGTGTGGTGATAAGGAATGGTTAGGACGCTTCTAGACCTAGAATTGAGGAGTTTCGTCCGAAATGAAATCAACTCAAGAAGACGTGGTGCATCGATATTTCCCGATATAAGCTGTTGAAGAAAAACCACATCGGAAGATAAACGACGAACTTCAAGAGTCTGAAGACCAAGTAATGTTAAGCGAGCGTTATACGACGGCAGATTATCGTTCGCTTGCCAGGAGAGTCGGTGTAAAGCAAAACGTAGAAAGCTATGTTGGACTGATTCTATCCTATGGTTGTGAATCTCGTAGTAGGGAGACCAAATAACACTGGCATATTCGAGAACAGGGCGAATAAGCGATATGTAGAGCAACTTAGATAGATTGGGATCGTTAAGTTCTAAATACCATCTTCTAATAAATCCCAGAAGTGAATTTCCCCTATTGATTATGGATTCAAAATGGCGTCTAAAGTCCATACGTGAATCAAAAACCACTCCCAGATCCTTTACAAGTGAAGATTTTTTTAACAATTTCTCCATTATAATATAATCGTGTGATATCACATGCTGTCGCTTGTGAGTGAATGTTAAAGCATTGCATTTGTCAGCATTTAAGATTAGTTTGTTTTTACCACACCACAAGGAGAAACTCTTTAAGTCGATTTACAAGTGGATACAGTCTGTTGCGTTAGATATCACTTTAAAAATTTTAAAGTCGTCAGCATATCCAAGCACACTAGAATGTGATATAACCTGGGGTATATCATTTACTGCCAGAAAAAAAGAAGGGGCCCCAAGTGACTACCTTGGGGGACACCCGAGTTCACTATGAAAGGACTAGAGAAAGAATGACGGAACTTTACTTGGTATTTTCTGTCGTAGAGATAGGCTTCAATCCATTTGAGAAGTGAAGAACTAAAACCTAGAATATCCAGTTTAAAGAGTATTATCTTGTGTGATAGTTTGTCAAATGCCTTGGATAAATCAGGATAAATGCAGTCAACCTGTTGGCCACCTCGATGGCATTAGTGACCCCTGAAACGAACTCCATTAAGTTGGTAACAGTAGATCTTCCTTTAACAAAACCGTGTTGGTTACATGTTATAAGACTTTTACAGTGAAAAGATAGATATATTCACACAAGATAGCTTCAAACAATTTCGGAATAGAAGATAGTTTGGCAATTGGTCGGTAATTAGATATGTCATTTTTATTTCCCTTTTTGTTAATGGGTGTAATATAGGAGAACTTCCAGAGATCGGGGAAAACCGAGGAAGATAGTGACATATTATAAAGAAGAAACAATGGCCGCACTAAAAGCATAGCAGCGTTTTTAAGGTACTATTGGGAATACCATCTGGCCCGGGACTGAAATTCATTTCTAAATTTGCGATAAATTTCAAAATGGTTGATTCGTCAATTTCAAATGGATATATAGTAACACATGGATTGGAATTTAAGTAATCGAAATATTTATAGTCAATCGACGTATCGTTATAGACGAAGGACTCCTTGAAAAAATTTGCAAAGAGATTACAAAGAATCTGCGGATCCGCACTTTCAACACCACCAAGAGATAGGGAGGACGGATATTGATCAGTCTTTTTCTTAGAGTTTACAAATTTCCAACATTTTTTAGGATCAGAGTAGAGATCTAATTTTATGGTATCAATATAAGATGTATATAATTGATTGCAACGCTCGTGAAACTCAGTAACGCAAGATTGAAATGCCATATAGTCAGTTGCAAGTTTGGACGCTGCATATTTTTTCCACAGTTTGTTTCGTGTGTTCCGAAGAGATTTTAGATCGGGATCGTACCATGGTGGACAGCTTGTGGTATTTTTTACTATACTAGAGGGAATGCAAGTATTGAAACACTTGCATAAAATATTATAAAATTTTGGAAGGGCTACATTTATGCTAATTTTCTTATAATCGTTCGATTCATCCATCCCAAGAACTTCGTCAAAACCAATATCGGCGATTAAAGAAGTAAGTTTTGAGTAATCTGCACGTTTGAAATCGAACTGTGCCACGTTTTCGGCGATACACTGATCTTTATCATTAATGTGGGCAAAATTTATTAATAATGGCGGATGATAAGAATCAACACGCAAAAGAAACATTTTACTAGGTTCAACATTTATACAGTTACTGTCAGAAGTGTAAACTAGATCCAATACCTGGTTCAGGGTATTTGTTACACTATTGCATTGCACCAGTCCGTATGAGACAAGACTGTCTACAAAGACAGTTTCTTGCTTGGAAGTGGGGTTTAATGGTGAAAAAAAGTTGTCATTTTCTGACAATGTCCAATTTAAGTTGGGAAGGTTAAAGTCACCAATTATAATAATATCATCGTTCGGCTTAGTTTGTGAAGAGACGAAATCAACTGCATTTACAAATGATTCGTAGGTATAAACGGAGCTATTAGGTGGGATATAGCAGCAAAGAACAAATAAATTCCATGTGTGAAATGAAATTTTAACAGATATTAAGTCAATATCGGTATTTAAGGGTATATTAGATACTGAGCTTCTGTACTTAATATGAACTGCTATTAAAACACCACCACCGTAAGAAAGATTATATCCATTATATCTATCTTTCCGGTAAATAGCGTAGTCGGATGAAAACAGTTCCGCATCGTAAATACCCTAATGAAGCCAAGTTTCGGTGAAACCTACTACGTCAAAAGGAATACTGTGAGATTTGGAGAAAAGATCTCGAATTTTCGTTCTTAGCCCCCTTACATTCTGATAGTAAAGGAACAAGGTAGCTAGTTTTTTGGTTTAGTGGCCTGACTTAATTTATGTTTCTGACGTGGAATAAATTCTTTAACTAGTGTGCCCTTTGGCCATATATTAAGTGAAACTAATTTGTCAAAATTTGCATCATTGCATTGGATTTTGAAGGATGAAATATGATCCTTATTTTTAGAAATCTTATCACACCTTATGCATAATATAGGGTTATTAATGGACGCAAGATATTTCAATACATCTGGAGTTGATGCTTAATCTAGAAACGAAAAGGGACCTAGGTTTAGGTACAACTTGGAGAACAGGGAAACAGACATTTATATTACTGTTGTTATCATCAATATTAACATCGTTATTAACATTATGACCATTCACTTCGCCGCTGTTAATGTTATTGCTATTATTCGCGTCCCTGTGATTACTAGAATTCCCACTTTTATTTACGTGTTCGTCATTTTTCTTACCAGTGATCTGGCATGCTAAACCTTTTGGCTTAGGTTTAGTTTTAGTGCTAACGATCCGACGTGTCAAACTTTTTGGCTTAGATTTAGTTCTGGCACAAGAGATACCACTTTCATCGTCATCACAACCTACTCCTATAGTGCTTCTTTCCTGCGTGTTGACATTATCGTTTTTGGTATTATAAGTATCAACCGAAATACCACCATCAACTGACAAAATAGCCATCTTCCTTTATTGTTATAGTGCTTGATGAGATATTATTCCTCAATTCCGTTTCAATGCATTTTATGTCCGAATTCAAATTCATCAGACTGTTTTTTTGTTTTAGTTTATTATACGAAACAAAATTCCTGAAAGTGCTTTTAGCAATTGTTTCCACCTCCATAATTATGGGATAGTGGTTGCTGCCAGTTATTTTGTGTTTATCAACTCTCCAAGAAATATTATTGATAATGTTAGTCATTGCTATGTTAAGAATTGATTTGGTATTATTAATCTCGAAAGTAAAATCTCCTGTATTTAGGCATCTGCAAAAATTGTTTAACATGAATTGATGCATCCCCATGCCTTGGCTTTGGCATTCATATCACCTAATATTAGGATGTTGTTAAATCTCTGAATTTGGTGTTCAATATTATTCAGTTCTATTTCTAAGTCATCATTCTTTGAACTGGGGTTAATATACATAATGATGATGGTGATATTAGTTGATAAATTTTTCGTTTTTACTGCCATAATTTCCAGGTTGGAGTCTACAGACATAGTTTCTACTTTAATTGCCTTATTATAAAATAGACCTATTCCTCCACCATTATTTCCTTCTCTAAAGTATCCTTTAAAATTGTAATTATTAATATTGTAACTTCTAATTTCATTTTTTTGCCATGTTTCATTTAAAATCATAATATCTAAATTATTTTTCCTAATAAACAGTTCTAGTAGTTCTAAGTTACCCTTTTTCTCTATACTTTGTATGTTATATTGACCTATCCGCATTGGGAATTATGTTAATCATATGGCAGTCATAATCCTCTGCCTGATTTTTTAAAAGAATGAATTCTTCAAATTGGTTTTCTGTTATTAGTCCCCTTGTTATATTATTTAGTAGTGTTTATTATATTGTTTACCTTGTCCACCGAGGACACTACCACCTTTTTCATTGGTTTGATCTTCACTGCTTCACTAAAAGGACATAGTTTGAAGAACACTCTGTTTGATTCTTGTTGGTTATCTCTGACTAGAATATTCAATTTATTTTTCCTTTTTTCGCCAGTTTTTGGAAAATCATTCTTGTTCTCTTCAAAGCCCTTCTGATTATCACTAATAATATTTCCTAACCTTGTATTAGCTTCCATTCTAGATAAGTTTTCGATAATCATAATTTTTTTAATTAAAAACGCCTTTGTTTTCGCCGGACATTCCCTATCAGTGGCTGTGTGATTGTTCTCGCAATTAATACATTTGATTTCAATTGATTTACAGTCTTCATTTTGTCGATGTTTATTCGTACATTTCTCGCATGCTCTTTCTTTCTGTTTAAAAAATTTCGCTATATGGTCAAATCTTAGACAATTTAAACATTGTCTTAACATCGGGATGAAATAGTCAACCCTATATTGCATATATAGGAGTTTAATATTATTAGGAATAGCATCACCCCTAAAGTGTATCTTGACTCTATTTGTTGGAATAAAGTCGTCATCATTTTCGTTTAACCTCAGTTTGTTTCGTTGCCATATTCTTTCAACTTTTAAAATCGGAATTGGAGATTCAATCTCCTTTATTAGTTCCTGTTCCGTCAGTTCCACAGGTATGTCAAAAATGATACCTGTTTTCGAAACAAAATGTCTCAAGATTATCGCTTTCTATCCTTTATCCTCTAGAATCTTGTCTCTGACTAGATTATTTGCATCCTGTTTATCGCTGAAAGTAATTTTACATCTCCCATAACCAATCTTATCTACATTTATTATGTTTTTGATTGCTTTATCCTTTAATATGTTACATAATCTTAGCGGATTTATTCCTCTTCTTACATCCTCCTCATACATTTCATCCACATAAATAATATAAGGAGCCACATTGTGTTCATCATAATACAAATTTTCATACCTTTTTTCCGGGTTAGTATTACCAAAAAAGATGGAATTCATAGAAGATCCAAATCCGATATCAGTATGGGAACAGTTTGCCCCGGTAGTTTCATTAGTATTGAACGGTCAAAATTGAGAGTGTGTGTGTGATTTATCGCATTACCACCTCTTCAAAATAATTTGAATAAAATGATTAAATGGGACGCCATTTTGATTCTGATATTCTCCCAAAAAATTTCTAAATAATTATGGAGGACGAATCAAAACAGAGATTAAAAAAAAAAATATTTTACTTATTCAGAAAAGGGCATGGCTGGTTTTCAAAAGGAAAAAAAAATTTATTTATAAAATATGGTCTTATACAGGGTGACACAAAATGAACGTTTTGTATTATTTAGGAGCCATTAAGTCCCTTGCAGTATGCGCTGTTGTTTCATCTTGTTGGAACCAAATCGTGGTTTTCCACAGCTGGCCTAAAAATTTCCCAACATCTACCGATATTGAGCACTATTAATGGAAACTGCAACACCGTCTTTATTTTCGAAGGAATTTGGACCAGTGATCCACTCAGACGATACACCGCACCAAACAGTACACATAAGTGGGTGTAACTGTCGTTGATGAAATGCTCTTGGATTCTCTGTAGCCCATATCCTGCAGTTCTGCTTGTTTATGAAACCGTTTAATTGGAAATGGGCTTCAATGCTAATTATCAAATTGTTAAAACAATGGACCGTTCATGTTCAAAATAAAGTTGGATGATTTTGGTTCGTTGCTCGATTATGTATTGTTCCATTTCACATTCCCCATTACAAAATCCTGTAATAACATTTTTAAAAAAATTGAACAAAAAATTATCAATAATTCACTCTACAACATTTTGCGCCACCCTGTCTTTCCTCTAATATGTACATATAATTATCGAGAAAAAAAATATAAGTTTGAATCCTATTATTGATTCTAAGCTACATAGTTTCTACGACAAGAGAACACGAGGAAGGGTTCAAACACAAATGATTTTTTTCCTTTTATTTGATCTATATTTTTTTTACATGCAATCTCAAAGACGAGGGGGACAACGTTTGCGGAGACAGGTGTTTGATTTTTTGGCAATATGAAAATATTGGGTTTAAAATAAATTTTTCTTACTTTCAATTTGTTGTGATTTGATTCCATGAAATATATAAATATATTATAATACAATTTCTGCTAGAGTTTCTGGACAAGTGATGTTTTGAGGCAGAGGGAAATACATTTTTTCTGTTGTATTATCACAGATTGTGTGGTTTTTTTTAAAGAAATTTTAAAATCAATGTGCCGATCTGTGAATACATTTTCTATAAAACAAAATTATGAAAGGTCAGTTTTTTAAGCGATTTTATGATTTTTGTTTTTTTTGCTAGCTAAAAATTTTTTTAGGGAATGCATATAAATTGCAATATCGGGAAATATATAGTAAATATTTTTCTTAAGGCTTATGAGGAAAATCTCTCTTAGTCAACAATTAAAACTGGAATAGGTCAATAAAAAAATTATTGTACTTCAAACAGATGTAATTGCAGTTCAGCAAGGGCACGTGAAGCCGAGAGAATTCTTGCCAGGAAAGGAAGGGGTAGGATATGTTAGTGGGTTATTTGTGGATTTAGAAAACAGCTAAATAAACTATACGCATACATAAAGCAACAAAAAATAAATAACATAAATAATTCAAACACGGGTTTTCTTCACAGAACCAATGCCCGTATAAAGAATTGGTTTCTTCAAAACATTTAGCTTCTATAATTTTTTTAATGTTTTTAACCTCCGGGCTTTCTTCAAAAATGATATTAAAAACATTGAAATGAAAACCCGTGTTTTGATCATAGAAAAAAAGTGCTTAGTTACATGATCTTAGTTCTCCTCAGAAAGCACTGTTCCTTTAAAATGAATAATTCAAAAAAGTCTTCAAGTAAATCTTCTCAAAACAAATTAAAAAAACTGAAAACATAATCAATCCATTTTTGTACACGTACGCGTTTTCCATACCTTTAATGTGCAATATTTTATGCAGAAATTGAATGCTTTGCTTTTATTTTTTAGAATCTTGTATGTTTAATAGAATACCTTGTTTCAGTTTTTTTATAGAATGCAAACTATTTATTTTTTAATTTTAATTTTGCTTTAAACTAAGTATGAATTATTTATGTTATTTATTTTTTGTTGCTTTATGTATGCGTATAGTTTATTTAGCTGTTTTCTAAATCCACAAATAACCCACTAACATATCCTACCCCTTCCTTTCCTGGCAAGAATTCTCTCGGCTTCACGTGCCCTTGCTGAACTGCAATTACATCTGTTTGAAGTACAATAATTTTTTTATTGACCTATTCCAGTTTTAATTGTTGACTAAGAGAGATTTTCCTCATAAGCCTTAAGAAAAATATTTACTATATATTTCCCGATATTGCAATTTATATGCATTCCCTAAAAAAATTTTTAGCTAGCAAAAAAAACAAACATCATAAAATCGCTTAAAAAACTGACCTTTCATAATTTTGTTTTATAGAAAATGTATTCACAGATCGGCACATTGATTTTAAAATTTCTTTAAAAAAAACCACACAATCTGTGATAATACAACAGAAAAAATGTATTTCCCTCTGCCTCAAAACATCACTTGTCCAGAAACTCTAGCAGAAATTGTATTATAATATATTTATATATTTCATGGAATCGAATCACAACAAATTGAAAGTAAGAAAAATTTATTTTAAACCCAATATTTTCATATTGCCAAAAAATCAAACACCTGTCTCCGCAAACGTTGTCCCCCTCGTCTTTGAGATTGCATGTAAAAAAAATATAGATCAAATAAAAGGAAAAAAATCATTTGTGTTTGAACCTTTCCTCGTGTTCTCTTGTCGTAGAAACTATGTAGCTTAGAATCAATAATAGGATTCAAACTTATATTTTTTTTCTCGATAATTATATGTACATATTAGAGGAAAGACAGGGTGGCGCAAAATGTTGTAGAGTGAATTATTGATAATTTTTTGTTCAATTTTTTTAAAAATGTTATTACAGGATTTTGTAATGGGGAATGTGAAATGGAACAATACATAATCGAGCAACGAACCAAAATCATCCAACTTTATTTTGAACATGAACGGTCCATTGTTTTAACAATTTGATAATGAGCATTGAAGCCCATTTCCAATTAAACGGTTTCATAAACAAGCAGAACTGCAGGATATGGGCTACAGAGAATCCAAGAGCATTTCATCAACGACAGTTACACCCACTTATGTGTACTGTTTGGTGCGGTGTATCGTCTGAGAGGATCACTGGTCCAAATTCCTTCGAAAATAAAGACGGTGTTGCAGTTTCCATTAATAGTGCTCAATATCGGAAGATGTTGGGCAATTTTTAGGCCAGCTGTGGAAAACCACGATTTGGTTCCAACAAGATGAAACAACAGCGCATACTGCAAGGGACTTAATGGCTCCTATATAATACAAAACGTTCATTTCGTGTCACCCTGTATAAGACCATATTTTTTTTGCTTTTGAAAACCAGCCATGCTCTTTTGTAGTTAATTGGTGCTTCAAAATGTTTCAGAAATTTTTTGGGGGAATAAATCACAATGAAGATCGCGTCCCATTCCTCCAATAAAAATCACGCGTTCTACTATGTTAACTTTAGGGATTTTTTTTACACACGGATAGGAAAACACAGCGTACACAAATTTTATATATAAAAATTCCTCTGTTTATATACTCTGTGGTATTACCTATGTTTTGTCTTTTAAATTTTTCTCTATATTCAATGATGTCATTATTTCGTTATTATAATCCATTTTGAAACTGATTGTTGATTGTTGTTCAGAACCGCTGTGTTTAAATTGTTCATTTTTCACTGTAATTTAAACTTTTATTGTTTTTAAACCGCTGTGTTTAAATTGTTCATTTTTCACTGTAACTTAAACTTTTATTGTTTTTAATTATTTATAAAAAAGGAACCCGGGTGAAAAATTATATAATTTCGAAGACTTGAATTTTGATTTTGTAAGAGGCAGACATCCTTTTGTTCACAATAATTTTGATTAATAAACTTTGTTAATTTAATAATTGCATTGTTGTAATCAATCGAATTCCAGATTCCATTTTCAATCTGTTTATTTTAAAAGGGCATTCTGGGTAAGATTTTAGTCCCTTACATTTTATGGCGACCGTGACAGGACAGATTTGAAAATGGAAAAAGTGAACAAATTGCGTGGAGTTTTAAGGACCTCATTTACAAAACTCGTAAATAAATTGAAGCTGTTATGTCAAGCTGAACAGCAGGAAACATTGGAAATTGAGGTAACCTTTCAATTACTTGAGAATAAATGTGAAGAAATCAAGAAACTCAACAATGAAATCAGCAATTTAATGTTAGAAAATGATTGCGAAACCAACGATTTGCAAGTTGAACTTGATATTTGTGAAGCGTATGAAAAAAGTTATACCGAAATGGGAATGATTGTGAAAAAGAAGTCTTTCGAAATCAAACGGGATGAAGAGTTTTTGAGCGTTGGAAGCTCGGTATCAGAAAATAAAAGGAAATTCAGACTTCCTGTTATTGATCTAATGAAATTCAGTGGTGATATTAAAGAATGGCTTCCGTTTTGGAGGCAATTTAAAAAGATTCACGATGATGATGACATTGTTGCAGAGGACAAATTTCAATATTTAATACAGTGTACAATGCCCAATACCAAAGCTAGAGAGTTAGTCGATAGTTTTCCTGCGACTCGTGAAAATTATGAAAAAGTTATTCAAAGTTTGAAGTCACGTTTTGGTAGAGACGAATTGTTAGTCGAAGTTTATGTGCAAGAATTATTGAAATTGGTATTGAACAATGTAGTGCAATCATCAGTAAAGATTCAAATGTGCACATTATATGACAAAATTGAATCTTATTTACGTGCTTTGGAGACACTCGGAGTAACGTCGGAAAAATGTGCGGCTATGTTGTTTCCATTGGTCGAATCTTGTATGCCAGAAGATTTATTACGCGTTTGGCAAAGGCAATCCGGTACTGTTGTAACGAATCAAGAAGGCGATGTTTCTAAAAGCAAACTTGATTTACTTATGGCGTTTTTGAAAGGTGAAGTCGAGAACGAAGAACGGATTATGATGGCTGTGTCTGGTTTCGGTTTGAGAGATGATGAAAATAAAAATCGGAGATCTAGGAAGCATTCTCTAGTGTCAGAATTTGATAACAACGACAAAATAGCATCCGCAGCCAGTTTGGTTAATATTAGATCTAATAATTGTGTTTTTTGTGAAGGACAACATAATAGTACTAAATGTTTTAAGGCGAAAAAAATGAGTTTTACGGAAAAACAGAAAATTTTATCAGACAAGCATTGTTGTTTTGTATGTATGAAACTTGGACATGTTGCTAGACAATGCAAATTACAAGTGAAGTGTTATTTTTGTGATAAGAAACATTTTTCTATAATGTGTTTCGATTCTAATAAAAATAATAAAGTTTCTCAAAATGAAGTGGCCAAAAATAAGGTAGTAGAAGCCTCTTTTAATCCGTCAATTGAAAATACACTTGCGAATCATACTACTTTTCAAGTTTTCTTGCAGACAATTGTTGTTATTTTAAGAAGCCATGGAAATAAAGAACGAAAGGTACGAGCGCTGATAGACACTGGTTCTCAACGATCTTATATACTGAAGAAATCGGCTCTTGAAATGAAGTATGATGTTATTGACAATGTTAATGTTGTACATTCGTTGTTCGGAGGAGTACAATCAGAGGCTTATGAACATGCAGTTTATAAGATTAGGTTAATGGGGCGGTATGCGTGTAATTTGCAAGCGTTGGATCAAGAAGAAATTTGCGGAAATGTAATGTCAATGTATGAAGGTCCATGGATGCAAGAATTAAGAAATAAAAACGTCAATATTACAGATATGAATTTGAGTGAAACTCCTATTGAAGTTCTTCTCGGTGCTGATGTAGCTGGAAAATTATTGACCGGATGTCGTCATATCTTGCATTGTGGTTTGGTAGCTGTTGAAACTCTGTTAGGATGGACTGTAATGGGTAAAGTTCCTGTGCAAAAATCGATTTGTAATACGACAATGAATGTAACATCATTGCTGGCGAAGGATGCCAGTATTTCTGATTTATGGCGTTTGGACATAATTGGAATTGGTGATACGGATGACAAAAGAGCAAAAGAAGATTTAGAATTAGCTGTGAAAGAACATTTCATGAAAACAGTTGTAACTGATTTTGAAGGTCGTTTTGAAGTACAATTACCTTGGATAAAAGGTCATCCTCCATTACCAACTAATTATAATATGGCATTTAAAAGACTGCAGTCAACTCTCAATAAATTAAAACGAGATGGACATCATGAGTCTTATAATAATGTTTTCAAAGAGTGGTTGGCAGAAAATATTATTGAAGTTGTTCCCGATGAAGAACTTTCCCTGCAAGGTCATTATTTACCTCATCGACATGTTGTAAAAGAAATAGGTACAACGAAAATTCGTCCAGTGTTTGACGCGTCAGCTCGAGAAAAGAATTCTCCATCAGTGAATGATTGTGTAGAAAAGGGTGTTAATCTGATTGAGTGTATACCGACAATTTTGTTGCGTTTTAGATTGGGAAGAATCGGTGTAATTTCAGATATCAAAAGGGCTTTTCTACAAATCGATATATGTGAAAAGGACAGAAATTTTTTACATTTCCTGTGGTTAGACGATAATAATAAAATCGTTGTATTTCGACACAAGAGAGTAGTTTTCGGTATTTCCTGTAGTCCTTTTCTGTTGGGCGCAGTAATTGAACATCATTTGCAAAGCAGCATAGAAAAGTGTGGTGTGCAATTTTCTAGGCATACTATTGAGAAATTACAGAACAGTTTTTATATTGATAATTGTGTAACGAGTGTGGATAATGAGAACGAACTTTATAAATTTATTCGGGAAGCGCGTATTATTATGAACAATGCGAAATTTGATCTTAGAGGGTGGGAGCATACAGTTTTAAATTCAAGTGAATTAATTAACGATATCAAATCTCCCGTCTTAGGTTTGACGTGGAATCGTGTAAATGACACTTTGGAAATCAGTTCAGAGATTTTTAAAAATATTGATGGAACAGTTGTTACAAAAAGAACAATTCTCTCAATTGTTCACCGTGTGTTCGACCCTATTGGGTTTACCTGTCCAGTTGCAATGTGTCCGAAAATTTTATTGCAACAATTATGGGAAGAAAAAATTGGATGGGATACTGAGGTTAATAGTGATGTTAAAACTAAATTTTTAAGCTGGTTGAAGGAGTTACCATATTTAGTTGACATCAAAATTCCGAGATGGTTTGGTACCAAAATTACCGAAGACAACAATTTGAGTGCGCACGTGTTTTGTGATGCTAGTCAGGTTGCTTATTCTGCAGTAATATTTTTGCGAATCGAGAATAATTCAGGTGTGGAAGTTCAATTAATTCAAGCCAAGTCAAGAGTGGCACCTGTCCGAAAACTAACTATTCCTCGTCTTGAATTATTATCTGCTACGATTGCTGTGAGGTTGTATTTATCTATAATAAAGAGTTTAACTAATCATGAAGTTCCAGTTTATTTTTGGAGTGATTCGTCAACGGTTTTGTCTTGGATACATAGAGAAGATCAGTGGGCAGTTTTCGTTTGGAATCGTGTACAAGAAATTCGTAAGTTTTCAAATCCTAAGGAATGGCGACATATTCCTGGTTCTATGAATCCTGCAGATCTCCCATCTAGAGGTTGTTCAGGAAAGCAGTTGCTGAAGTCAAGATGGTGGGAGGGTCCAGATTGGATGAAGTTGCCAATTATTGATTGGCCTAAGTCGAAAGTTTCCTGTGATGAAAATACCATCAATAGTGAAAAAAGGAAGACGAGTGCCTCAATGTTTTGCAGTGAGAATCAAGTTCTTGAAAGCGACTGGTATTATAAACGTTTCTCCAAATTTCGTAGTATTGTTTGTTTAGTCGGATGGGTACGTCGTTTCGTCAGTAATTGCAGGCAGACCAAACGAGTTCTTGGACCTCTGAAACTTCAAGAAATGATTGAAGCTGAACTAGAGATCGTGAAATACATCCAGGATGAAAGTTTTGACGGAATAGAAGACAAGAGAATTAAGTCTTTATACCCCTGTCAAGACGATTTTGGTATTATTCGACTAAAAACGAGAATTGTTCGTCGTCAAGACTGTAGAGATTTTCGTTACCCAATTGTTCTCCCAGCGCATCATGTCGTAGTGAAACTTATGATAAAAGAAATACATGAAAATAATTGTCATGTTAGTGGACAAACTTTGTTAAGTATTGTTAGGGAAAGATTCTGGATACTAGGTGGACGAAGAACTATTCGTTCAGTGGTATCGAAATGTACTATATGTAGAAAGCAAGAATCAAAACATTTTCAGACATTGCCAATAGCGTTACCAGAAAATCGTGTTCGAGATGCTGCAATTTTTGAAATAATAGGAGTTGATTTTGCAGGGCCTGTTCATCTTCGAACTGGTGGAAAGGCGTGGATATGTCTATTTACTTGTGCCGTGTTTCGAGCGATTCATCTTGAATTGGTGTCAACATTATCCACTAGTGGTTTTCTACAAGCTTTTAGACGTTTTGTTGCAAGGCGTGGTCGTCCGAGAATTGTGTATAGTGACAATGGTACCAATTTTGTAGGTGCTGAAAATTCCTTCTCTAGACTTGATTGGAACAAAATTGCAGAATATGGAACCACTTGTCGCATTGATTGGAAATTTAATCCGCCAACAGCACCATGGTGGGGTGGTTGGTGGGAACGTATGGTGCGAATGGTAAAGCAGATTTTGCGTAAAGTGCTTGGAAGAGGTTCTCTATCCTTTGAAGAATTCGCAACTATTCTCTGCGATTGTGAATCGGTTATCAATGATCGGCCTTTAACTTATGTTACAGATAATTCATCAGATTTGACGCCATTGACACCAGCTATGTTTTTAAAAGAAGTAAGAGAAACAGGAGTTCCTGATTGTGACAAGATTGATACCATAGACATTAATAAGAGGTTGCGGTACCAACAGAAATTGCGAGATAATTTGCGTCTAAGATTTCGAAATGAGTATTTGGGACAACTTGTCCAGAAATCTAGCATCAAAGAATCCAGATCGATAAAGATTGGAGAAGTAGTTCTTATTGGAAGTGACTATTGTAAAAGAATTGACTGGAAGTTAGCTATAGTAAAAGAGTTAATTCCTGGTTCTGATGGTGTAGTACGTTTAGTTCGACTAAAGACCGCAATTGCAGAGATTCTAAGGCCAGTTCAACGTGTATATCCCTTAGAAGTTTCAAATGAAGAGAAGAATATTTTAGAAAAGCTGAGTAATGCCAACAAATGTATAAGAAATATTGATGATAATAATCCAGACTGCAAGCTTGAAAACTTGGAAAAGGTGGACCCAGATCATCATTCAGATTTGCGACATGTTGAATATAGTAATGAAGAAATTCCAGTTGCTTATACCCGTAGTGGTAGAAAGATCAGAAAACCGATTAGATTAATTTTGTAGTAATGTTCAAGGTTTGAGTTGCTTCGCATCTCAAGGTGGGAGGATGTTCAGAACCGCTGTGTTTAAATTGTTCATTTTTCACTGTAACTTAAACTTTTATTGTTTTTAAACCGCTGTGTTTAAATTGTTCATTTTTGACTGTAACTTAAACTTTTATTGTTTTTAATTATTTATAAAAAAGGAACCCGGGTGAAAAATTATATAATTTCGAAGACTTGAATTTTGATTTTGTAAGAGGCAGACATCTTTTGTTCACAATAATTTTGATTAATAAACTTTGTTAATTTAATAATTGCATTGTTGTAATCAATCGAATTCCAGATTCCATTTTCAGTCTGTTTATTTTAAAAGGGCATTCTGGGTAAGATTTTAGTCCCTTACATTTTTGGTTACAATTGTGGTTTTTCCTCTTTTAAACTTAGGGCTAGAGCCCCTTCCGCTTCTCGAACGCGACCTAGACTTCTCCATCATACTCCTTTTCCCCAGATAATGAAGAAAACAGCAAAAATAAAAATTCTATATTTTTCTGAAAAACAAAAATTTATGCAGCAAAAACTCATCCGTACTCAACGGAGTTTCACAGCCAACTGAAGCTTTTGTTTTATATCAATTCAAAAAAACAAGTCAAAAGAATTTCGAATGCCAAATGTCAAATGCCAAATACTGTCTCGAAAATGGAACAAAAACAGAAGCATTGCCATATTTAAAATGGATGGGATTTAAATTGACAAATATTGCCGTACGGCGAATTCAATTAACGGAAAATTCAAATAACATGTCAGTTGAGTTTTCCTTGAATTATGTTTACAAATGTCTTCAAATATCTAAAAATAAAAATTAAGTGATCAAATTGCAAAAAGCTTCGATGGTAATCCATTATAATATTTACTGAATTTATTGTTCACGACTTTCGATTTCTGTGCTCACACAAAATATATAATAGAATCCCACAACTCCAGCTGACAAAGGTGTTTTTAATTTGAAAATTGGATTTTAAACGAAAAAAGCTAATAATATTTAGTAATTTCCATGAAAAAAGTAAATATGGAAGTAATTTCAAATTCAGATCAAAATATAAACAATTTCATACACATTTGAAATTATTTCTATCGTTTTCAGATTTTCACTCCTTCTATATGTATGGTAGGTAAAAGGCGTCCCGGAACTCACAGAAGAAATAATTTTGATAGAAAACACAGATTTATAATTTAAAATTATAACTTTTTTATTGATTCATAAAGTATACAGTATAGGGTTATGTATGGGATAGCATGTCGGATAAATGGATTCACGGCTTTGCTGGCACATGCGCACTCTTGTTGTAGTGTTCTATGACCGTTTTGCATAACTGCATAAATGCGGCTGAATTTCGTTGACGAAGTGTTCAATTTCTCCTTTAAGGCGTGAATGGTCGTATGTTTGTTGGCATAAACTTTAGACTTCAAAAAATCCCAAAAAAAACTCCAAAGGCGTTTAATCACATGATCTGGGCGGCCAATTCTGATCACCAAAACGGGAAATTACACGACCAGGAAATGACTCATGCAATAATTGAATTGTTTCTCGGCACCGTCTTGCTGAAACCACATGTCATTCACATCCATGTCTTGCAATTTAGGCACAAAAATCTGGATTATCATGTCGCGATAGCGCGCACTATTAACTGTTATTACCTAAGAAGCCACATTTTCCAATGATGCCTCCAACCCAAAATCCACACCAAACAGTGACACGTTGTGGCTGCATTCGTTTCTCAACAAACACTCTGAACCACAAATGCACAATTAACTAAGCCATCAAGATGAAAATGAGCCTCATCGCTGAAGTTGATTTTGTTCATCATTTTTAAAATATTGCTCAACAATGAAAACGCGTTGTTCTTTCGCGTGTAGTGCTCAATTTTTAATAAGCCTGAACTGTCAGCTGTCATGCTGTCTTTTTTCTCGTTGGCAGCACTTTATTGCACAAATGCCGCAAAATTTAAATCATTAATGAATTGTGGGACACCCTTTATTTATAAATAGCGGAAATAGATGTTCTCTACCAACTGAAAAATGCATTTTCCTCTATTAATATAGTACTCTATTCTCTCATTACAATTCTTTATTTAGTTAAAAGGAAAGGACAAGTGATGTCATAAAATGTTTGAAGATAAAAATTCAAAATGGCCGGCATGCGGAGTGCATATTCTATGTATATTTTTTTTTTCATGGTTTTTCACCGGTATGCGTTCTCATATGCCTTTTATGATTACCACTATGCGCAAATCGACGTTTGCAGTGATCACATTTGAATGGTTTTTCACCAGTATGCGTCATCATATGCCTTTTAAGACTACCATTTTCCGTAAAAGAATGATTGCAGTGATCACATTTGAATGGTTTTTCACCAGTATGCGTTCTCATATGGTTTTTAAGATTACACCTTTCCGTAAAAGAATGATTGCAGTGATAGCATTTGAATGGTTTCTCACCAGTATGCATTCTCATATGGGTTTTAAGATGACCCCTTTCCGTAAAAGAATGATTGCAGCGATAGCATTTGAATGATTTCTCACCAGTATGCGTTCTCATATGGTTTTTAAGATTACCCCTTTCCGTAAAAGAATGATTGCAGTGATCGCATTTGAATGGTTTTTCACCAATATGCGTCAGCATATGCCTTTTAAGACTACCACTTCCGTAAAAGAATGTTTGCAGTGATCACATTTGAATGGTTTTTCACCAGTATGCGTTAATATATGGCTTTTAAGACTACCATTTTGCGTAAATGAAATATTACAGTGATCACATTTGAATAGTTTTTCACCAGTATGCGTCATCATATGCCTTTTAAGACTACCATTTTCCGTAAAAGAATGATTGCAGTGATCACATTTGAATGGTTTTTCACCAGTATGCGTCATCATACGTTTTTGAAGAGTATCATTTCGCGCAAATGAATTATTACAGTGATCACATTTGAATGGTTTTTCACCAGTATGCGTTAATATATGGCTTTCAAGATTACCCCTTTCCGTAAAAGAATGATTGCAGTGATCGCATTTGAATGGTTTTTCACCAATATGCGTCATCACATGCCTTTTAAGACTACCCCTTTCCGTAAAAGAATGATTGCAGTGGTCGCATTTGAATGGTTTTTCACCAGTATGCGTCATCATATGCTTTTTAAGATTACCACTTTCCGTAAAAGAATGTTTGCAGTTGTCGCATTTGAATGGTTTTTCACCAATATGCGTCATCATATGCCTTTTAAGACTACCCCTTTCCGTAAAAGAATGATTGCAGTGGTCGCATTTGAATGGTTTTTCACCAGTATGCGTCATCATATGCTTTTTAAGATTACCACTTTCCGTAAAAGAATGTTTGCAGTTGTCGCATTTGAATGGTTTTCCATCAAAATGGACATGATAATGAGATCGCTCACATTTATTGCATTTAAAATTGCGTTTCCACTTATGAAATTTCAAATGGGCATCCAGCTTCTGCTTGGAAGTATATATTTTCTTATACTGTGTACATGAAAATTCCTGCTTGGAGTTGTTTAAAATCTCATCCACCGTCGATGGGTAAAATTCAGTAAATTCATTTTGCTCATGACTTTGAATGTGCAATGATAAAGTTTCGGTGCTTAAAAATCGTTTTTCACACGTTATACAACTGTGCCAAACCAAATTTAATCGATCTTCTTGGGTTATATCGTCTTTGTGTAAATATTGACGAATTTTCGCAGTTTCAATTTCATCTTCGATTATTAATTCCGGTTCTTGTTTAATTGAAACTTCTGTTAAAATTAACTCCGGTGATTCATTTTCTTCACAGCATTTTTCAACAAATGAAATAGTCCTGATTTCTGACAATTCTTCCATGATTTTTCCTATCAAAAAATATACTTTATTAAAAATGTTGTTTCTATCATCTCGAAAGTTTAGTTTAAAATTACTTAAAACTAGGTAACAAAAGAAAAGGAGCCCACCTGACTTGCAAAAACATGTAAGAATATCAAAAATTAAAATTGGAGTTATCAACATCATTCCAGCATAATAGAATAGAAATTTTTTGTTTTCCCTTTAAACTACATATCACAATAGTTGCTTATTTGTACTATAAGTAAGTCAATAAGGCACATAACATGAAGTATGCTCAAAAACAACAAAAAGAGCAACTCCTACACTACTTTCAGAACAGATGTAACTGATAACCCCGAAATTAGTTCAGTTTTCTCCCATAAAAAGTGTATTAGCTAAACGTTTCTCATTTCATTACAATATGGTTGCTAAGCAGCGCTACAAACATTTGAATTAAAACTTTTTCCTACTCCTGCTCGTTTTATTTGCCACTTACCCTTCTCCAGGGTAGGGTATGGCAAATAAAACAGACTTTATATGTTCGAACATCTAAACACTTATGTTGATCAAGATTAAAATCATTATCATCATTGATTTCATTTATATTATCCCTAACTTTGATTTATCAGTAACCACGTATAAAGAACTGAAGAGGTTCACGTGAGTTAATTAATCCTATCCTCTGTAAACTTCCAGAGAAGTTCTTTTGTAAAAGTCCAATGTATGCATGTCAGTTCCCGAGGGGCTCATTAGATCGGCACAGCTCTTGTTGATGATGCTTATCGGTGATGCATAGTATTGGGTACGAAGTTGGCAGTCCCTATTTCTAAGAAAGATGTTTTAAACTATGGGATTAGGGTGGTCTTTTAATCTATTGAATCTTTTTGAGGCTAGACGTAGCATATATAAAATTAAGGGCGTTACTCTTGATTTAGTATACAGGGTATCGTTAGGATGGCATTTTCCGCCCGGTCTTCTATATTTTGAAAGACAGTATCTAATTATTTCTCGTTCGAAAATCTGCAGTTCAGTTGCTACGTTTGGCGTTATAAACAGCCAAATTTCGAAAGCATACGAAATAACTGGTCTTATCAAGGGTTTGTACATTAGTAGTTCGGTTTTATGTTCCATATACTGCGAGTTTATTAGTGGTTTCAGTATGTCTGCTGCTTTTTGAGTTTTATTGAGCGCATATCTAACATGCGGGTTATATTTTAGCCTGTGGTGGAATTTAACTCCTAGGTACTTTATCTCCGTTCGCAGACGAATTGATCTACCTTCAATGTTCAGTCTTAATAGTTTGCTCTCCCGCACGGCTAGATGATGACCCTTTCCACTAGCGTTACGGAAACAAATTAGTTCACACTTGTCTAGATTAATCTTTATACCCCAGTTATTATAAAATTTGATTGCTTTTGTTAAATGAGGTTTAACTGCATGGAGCGCCTCATGTGGTCTCAGGCTTTCCGCGAATATGGTGTCGTCAGCATAAAATATGACATAAGAGATATTATTGGCGTTTTCGCCAGGGAAATCAGATAAGAAAATATTGAATAATTTGGGACCAAGTATAGAGCCCTTCGGGACTCCTGATTTAACCTCTATCACATCTGAAATTTCGTTTTTAATTTGAATAAATAGCTTTCTATTTTTCCAGAAGTCAACTATCATTTTTAGGAGTTCTACTGGGCACTTTAGTGGAAGTAATTTGTAGGTTAAGCCTTTAGACCAGCCATTGTCAAAGGTTTCCTCAAGGTCAATAGCACAGGCAATTGTACATTTTTGCTCGGAGATCGTGAATATTGTGAATGATTGCATCCTGAAAATGCAACAGGGCGTGCTCTGTGGAATTTGCACGTTCGAATCCAAATTGTGAGTTTGGATTATGTTATTGTCTTCGCAGAAATTCTCAAGCTTGATCAAAAGGCATTTTTCAAGAATTTTACCAAAGTTAGATAGCATAGATATAGGTCTAAAATGTTTAATATTATTTGAAGTTTTGACTTTTGCTATCGGTATTCATTTAGTTACTTTCCAAGCCTTGGGAAAGTATCCATTATTTAAACAGTTGTTAATAATATGTAATGTTGTCCCAAACCTCAATGACTTTGGCATGTACCGCCGTACAATTATTCACCGATTCAGTCAACGAGGCAATGTGATGGTCAATTTCGCCGTTGCTTAAATTTCGGTCTTCAGAGGGTAAAGACACTGATATTTCAGAGGCTAGATTATATCGAAAATTATTCCAATTGGTTTTTTTAAAGGATCTAAATGTACATGGGTCAGATTTAAAAGGGTCGAACTTTCTAAAATTTAGACTTAAGAGTAGTGCAAAATGATCGGAGGCGTAAGGTTGAATATTACAATTAAAGTTGTCAGAGTTCAAATCATTCAGGACTGATGAAGACACTAAGAAAAAGACTATGTGAGGTGAGGATCTGGGAAATGTTGGCCCAGCACTTATAATTTGTAAATTTAGAAAAGGTCCGTTCATGAACCATGAATACAAGTGTATTCCGTTGAGATTTATTTTCGAGTCTCCGTAGTATTCATGTCTGGCGTTGAAACCGTCACCAAAAATAGCTCCATTATATTGAAGCGATAACCGGTAAAGGTAATCCAAGTCGTTTTTGATAGCATTACCTAGATTACCGAGAATATATATCGCTGCAAACAATAATTTTTTGCAGATTCCATAATGATCCACGTATGCTACTGAAATTAAAGAGGCTGAGATAAATAGGAAATCAAGAAAAACTGTTTCAACTCTGATCCCCTTTTTGATTAGAATCGTTCCTAAATATTTCATAATCATAAAAATTGCTAAAAACAAAAATATCATAGTGGTCCCTGGTAAAGCAAAAAGGTTGGGAACCGGGAACTGGTATAGAATAACTTGAATTCCACCGAAAAGTTCATCGTCATTTTGAAGCTGTCTGAGATCTCAATCATGAAGAGCATTTCATAAGACACCATTGAAATTTCATCAATGAACAAAAACTTGATATCTTTCCATTGATTCCGCATTACTTGTAGATAATGGACCACGAATATGTTTTGAATTAAATAATTGAGCTTAAAAAATTTGCAAACTGTAGTGTTTAGTTTCTGGGTGTAACAGCAAATAACATGGAAAACTTCCTGGAATTTCCTTTCGCACGTAAGATTGATACATTTTTTAACAAAAATGTGCGAATTCTCATTATTGCTGTATCAGAAAAAGTTTTTATAGTCTCTATTTAATTATAATTAATCAAACAGAAATTATGTTCATTCATAATTTAGAAAAAAGTTGTTTCTTTTTAATCAAGTTTGAATCTAGATCCAAGCGCGAAACCCGTCTTCTTGATTATTTAAATTATAACAAAAATTACCAGTGACCGTGGTTTTTTGGTCAAAATAGGAGCGGTTCTTAAAATTCATCTAAGATCTTGTAAAATTCAGCATTTCCAGTTTTAAATGCCTTTTGTTTGGCTTTAAGGTTTCCAAAAACTGAGGCTTTACGTATGAAATGACTTTCGGCTATTGGTTTAGACTAGAAAAAAAAGGAGGCTCATACATATTTTTAATTATTGTTTAATTTAATTCTGTAAATTTGATTTTTGAAATAAATAACGCAAACAATTCTTTTGCAATTCGAATAATTCACAAAACATGAACATTCAGCCCATCTACAATGCTCCCCTCCGAAATCATATTGTTAACGCCGGCACTAAGCCACAATGTATAAGCAATAGAAATGTAAGTGCGCAAGCTTGAAAATATTTTCAGTTTCCCCTGCACGTATCCTATCCTGTTCTATTTAATCAAAGCTTAGGCCCAAGGCCCGCCGCACACTTGAACCAAAGATCCTATAATAGGATCTTTGCTTGAACTAAACGACCAAAGCACGTGAGCTAAGTTTCTCGTTGAAAGTGAAAAATTCAGTATTTCCATTGGTCGTGGCACACTTGAGCGAACATATGACACTACGTCGCCTGGCCATAAGAGGCGCGAACTAAGTTCGCACACGTAGTTCAGGCCTCAACTACGCGAACGAGCTTCGCTGGCATCGCTAACACTAATTTATATGTACTTTTGGCATTATACAGTGTAGAATCCATGCTTGGAAAAGTGTAATATGGCTTCTATCTTGTCGACATAAATAAGTAAGGACTCGGGATCTGTTAAATTGACAAAAGAGTATGAAATTCTACATATTTCATACGATTCATCACAAACGGTGAGCACCAAACGCTTCTTTTCGCTTTCCTTTCAACAAAACTCAATAAAATATCTTGTTCAAATTCCTCTTCAGGCATACCTGATTCGGAATCTAGGTCTAGTAATAATTAGTCGATACTGTACTCACAAATTAGATCTCTCTGACGGCTCAAATATAACTTATGGCATGAATTTATCGCCGCGTAGCTTAATTCAAGTGTGTAACGGAGGGAGCCAGCTCAGCTAAGCTATGTAACTACAGCGAGGCTCGCCAGCATAACTTAACTCAAATTTTCATTTCTTGGGTAATTTCCAATAAATTTGAATTTTTTCGTATATTTCCTTTTTTTAAATATATTGCACTATATTTTACTTAGGATACTTGGTGATTCATAAAATCATCAAACAATAACAAACAATAAAACATTGTCACAATACAAGTATTCTAAGTAAAATAACTAACACAAAAAAACACCACACGACAAAAACAATTCTTGGAAATATTCAAGAATTTGTAGACTATTCGGGAAATATCGCCATCTAATGTACAAAAGATCTGTTCCAGAAAAATCCAAAATGCAATTGTTTACACAATCGATAGAATACAATACACAATGAATCATCTATCAGTGTCACAAACCCAAAGCAATGATTCAGAAGTATTTTTATTTGTGTATGGAATAGAAAATTCTAGATCTTCTTTGTGTAAACGTTGCCACCTAGTTTTAGAAAGCCAAACGAGAATATTCGAGAATATTCCGAGACACATCAATTTTATATAAATAGCCGCCGGGATTCAAGTAGAGAATCAATTCAGATCAGAACTTCAAACAGTGAACTTGAAACATTCGGAGTAAAACTAAAGCCTTGATCTTAAAAGTAATTAAAATAGTGAAGCTCTAAAACTGTGATAAATAATTGTAATAATTAAATTATTGAAAGACAAATATTTTTAAGACTAATTGTTAAGCAGAAATAATTACAAATAAAGTTTATACACTAAGTTCACATAAATAAAATCGAACCGAAAGACTAGCACGTTACAATATAATAAAAATGTTTTATCAAATTGACAACATTTAAAACAAGACTCACCAGTATCCATACGGCAATGTACTACTAGGCTTTCCTTTAAAGCACATGAATCATCCCACTCAAATGGTTTTTGTTCAGTATTCGACTCAGTGTTATTCGAAACGTTCATTGCAGTTTCTTCAGATTTTATGTGAGTTTCGTTGTGCAATGATAAATCTTCGATACTAAAAAAGCGTTCTTCGCAAATTGCACAACTATGCCAAATCAAACTCATTCGATCTTCTTCAGTTATATCGGTTTTATCGAAGAATTCATGAATTTTTTCAATTTCATCTTCATCCTCTATAATTAGTTCTGGTTCTTGTTTAATTGCAATTTCTGTTAAAATAAATTCAGATTGATTTTCGTCAGTAAATAAAATAGTTTCCTTTTCCAAAATACTTCCTGCCATTTTTCTCAATCAATTTCTTCTAAGAAAAGAAAATTTTTAATCACAAATAAATTAACCAAAAAGGATGGAGTTTCGTACCTAATTCAAATATTTCAATTTATTTTGTTTATTTTCAATATTAATTATTATAAGTTTTTGTTTTTTTTTCTAAATTTTTGGTTCTAGGACCACGTTACTCTAGCCTTACTTGGCCAAAGCACTGCTTTATAACGCCAACTTTTTATCTTTAATTTTGTATTTTCCCAATTATAAGATAATTTTTCCTTCTCGTACAAATTGTATTATTTTTTCTAAATTCTTAGATATATTATTGACGAGAAAATCACTTAAGTTATTAAATTTACTTAATTCTTTAAAATGCTTTCTGATTTCAGTATGCTTTGTACAGTCAAAAAATATGTGTTTTGAAGTTTCCTGACATCCACAAATGTCATTACTTTTAATTTACTTAAGGTTACCTTCCCAAATGTATGGTTCACCATAATCCTATTTACTAATTTGATATCAATTGGTTTCATTTTGGATTTTATATACCATGGTGTCTTAACAGGTGTCTGCCAAATTTTTGCAAATTCCCTGCCTTTATTTTCTGGTGTCCTTTTATAATCTACAATCCATTCTTCTCATAGTATATCTTTTATCTGATTAAAAGCCTCTTTCATTGATAGATCTTCATTCACTAATACACCGTCTTCCACCGCTTCCTGTATAATCTTATTCCACCATTTTTTTGGATAAAATTTGTTATAGTTCTTATTATGGCTTCAGATATTGCTTAATTGCAAGCAGCAAAATATAGGGCAGCTTTTCTTATCATCACCTAGCGATAAATTTACCACAATCAGAAGCAAAGCCCGAGCCAAAAAACAAGGCAATTTTGCATCTTCATCAAGCCTGGGGTGAGGAAAAGGAAAGCTGGTTAAATTAGGTTCAAGTGGGTGAGAAGAGGAAAATTAGTTTATTAATGTATTAGTATGTTATGTTAAGTGATAATTAAGTACGTATTAAAATAATTCCTTAGTAAAAATTGAGTTTAGTTCATACTACAACCATGGCTATATTACGAAACAATTAATACAACAGAGATTCCAAAAGTATAAGGGTTATTTGAAACTTTTCTTTAATTCCCTTTTTCCCACATGAAAATCAAAGACATGAGCATGCGAATTTAGCTCTCTACCCATGCGTGTCAGAGGCTCTTGCATTCCATAATTAGTGTGGTGATAAGGAATGGTTAGGACGCTTCTAGACCTAGAATTGAGGAGTTTCGTCCGAAATGAAATCAACTCAAGAAGACGTGGTGCATCGATATTTCCCGATATAAGCTGTTGAAGAAAAACCACATCGGAAGATAAACGACGAACTTCAAGAGTCTGAAGACCAAGTAATGTTAAGCGAGCGTTATACGACGGCAGATTATCGTTCGCTTGCCAGGAGAGTCGGTGTAAAGCAAAACGTAGAAAGCTATGTTGGGCTGATTCTATCCTATGGTTGTGAATCTCGTAGTAGGGAGACCAAATAACACTGGCATATTCGAGAACAGGGCGAATAAGCGATATGTAGAGCAACTTAGATAGATTGGGATCGTTAAGTTCTAAATACCATCTTCTAATAAATCCCAGAAGTGAATTTCCCCTATTGATTATGGATTCAAAATGGCGTCTAAAGTCCATACGTGAATCAAAAACCACTCCCAGATCCTTTACAAGTGAAGATTTTTTTAACAATTTCTCCATTATAATATAATCGTGTGATATCACATGCTGTCGCTTGTGAGTGAATGTTAAAGCATTGCATTTTTCAGCATTTAAGATTAGTTTGTTTTTACCACACCACAAGGAGAAACTCTTTAAGTCGATTTGCAAGTGGATACAGTCTGTTGCGTTAGATATCACTTTAAAAATTTTAAAGTCGTCAGCATATCCAAGCACACTAGAATGTGATATAACCTGGGGTATATCATTTACTGCCAGAAAAAAAGAAGGGGCCCCAAGTGACTACCTTGGGGGACACCCGAGTTCACTATGAAAGGACTAGAGAAAGAATGACGGAACTTTACTTGGTATTTTCTGTCGTAGAGATAGGCTTCAATCCATTTGAGAAGTGAAGAACTAAAACCTAGAATATCCAGTTTAAAGAGTATTATCTTGTGTGATAGTTTGTCAAATGCCTTGGATAAATCAGGATAAATGCAGTCAACCTGTTGGCCACCTCGATGGCATTAGTGACCCCTGAAACGAACTCCATTAAGTTGGTAACAGTAGATCTTCCTTTAACAAAACCGTGTTGGTTACATGTTATAAGACTTTTACAGTGAAAAGATAGATATATTCACACAAGATAGCTTCAAACAATTTCGGAATAGAAGATAGTTTGGCAATTGGTCGGTAATTAGATATGTCATTTTTATTTCCCTTTTTTTTAATGGGTGTAATATAGGAGAACTTCCAGAGATCGGGGAAAACCGAGGAAGATAGTGACATATTATAAAGAAGAAACAATGGCCGCACTAAAAGCATAGCAGCGTTTTTAAGATACTATTGGGAATACCATCTGGCCCGGGACTGAAATTCATTTCTAAATTTGCGATAAATTTCAAAATGGTTGATTCGTCAATTTCAAATGGATATATAGTAACACATGGATTGGAATTTAAGTAATCGAAATATTTATAGTCAATCGACGTATCGTTATAGACGAAGGACTCCTTGAAAAAATTTGCAAAGAGATTACAAAGAATCTGCGGATCCGCACTTTCAACACCACCAAGAGATAGGGAGGACGGATATTGATCAGTCTTTTTCTTAGAGTTTACAAATTTCCAACATTTTTTAGGATCAGAGTAGAGATCTAATTTTATGGTATCAATATAAGATGTATATAATTGATTGCAACGCTCGTGAAACTCAGTAACGCAAGATTGAAATGCCGTATAGTCAGTTGCAAGTTTGGACGCTGCATATTTTTTCCACAGTTTGTTTCGTGTGTTCCGAAGAGATTTTAGATCGGGATCGTACCATGGTGGACAGCTTGTGGTATTTTTTACTATACTAGAGGGAATGCAAGTATTGAAACACTTGCATAAAATATTATAAAATTTTGGAAGGGCTACATTTATGCTAATTTTCTTATAATCGTTCGATTCATCCATCCCAAGAACTTCGTCAAAACCAATATCGGCGATTAAAGAAGTAAGTTTTGAGTAATCTGCACGTTTGAAATCGAACTGTGCCACGTTTTCGGCGATACACTGATCTTTATCATTAATGTGGGCAAAATTTATTAATAATGGCGGATGATAAGAATCAACACGCAAAAGAAACATTTTACTAGGTTCAACATTTATACAGTTACTGTCAGAAGTGTAAACTAGATCCAATACCTGGTTCAGGGTATTTGTTACACTATTGCATTGCACCAGTCCGTATGAGACAAGACTGTCTACAAAGACAGTTTCTTGCTTGGAAGTGGGGTTTAATGGTGAAAAAAAGTTGTCATTTTCTGACAATGTCCAATTTAAGTTGGGAAGGTTAAAGTCACCAATTATAATAATATCATCGTTCGGCTTAGTTTGTGAAGAGACGAAATCAACTGCATTTACAAATGATTCGTAGGTATAAACGGAGCTATTAGGTGGGATATAGCAGCAAAGAACAAATAAATTCCATGTGTGAAATGAAATTTTAACAGATATTAAGTCAATATCGGTATTTAAGGGTATATTAGATACTGAGCTTCTGTACTTAATATGAACTGCTATTAAAACACCACCACCGTAAGAAAGATTATATCCATTATATCTATCTTTCCGGTAAATAGCGTAGTCGGATGAAAACAGTTCCGCATCGTAAATACCCTAATGAAGCCAAGTTTCGGTGAAACCTACTACGTCAAAAGGAATACTGTGAGATTTGGAGTAAAGATCTCGAATTTTCGTTCTTAGCCCCCTTACATTTTGATAGTAAAGGAACAAGGTATCTAGTTTTTTGGTTTAGTGGCCTGACTTAATTTATGTTTCTGACGTGGAATAAATTCTTTAACTAGTGTGCCCTTTGGCCATATATTAAGTGAAACTAATTTGTCAAAATTTGCATCATTGCATTGGATTTTGAAGGATGAAATATGATCCTTATTTTTAGAAATCTTATCACACCTTATGCATAATATAGGGTTATTAATGGACGCAAGATATTTCAATACATCTGGAGTTGATGCTTAATCTAGAAACGAAAAGGGACCTAGGTTTAGGTACAACTTGGAGAACAGGTAAACAGACATTTATATTACTGTTGTTATCATCAATATTAACATCGTTATTAACATTATGACCATTCACTTCGCCGCTGTTAATGTTATTGCTATTATTCGCGTCCCTGTGATTACTAGAATTCCCACTTTTATTTACGTGTTCGTCATTTTTCTTACCAGTGATCTGGCATGCTAAACCTTTTGGCTTAGGTTTAGTTTTAGTGCTAACGATCCGACGTGTCAAACTTTTTGGCTTAGATTTAGTTCTGGCACAAGAGATACCACTTTCATCGTCATCACAACCTACTCCTATAGTGCTTCTTTCCTGCGTGTTGACATTATCGTTTTTGGTATTATAAGTATCAACCGAAATACCACCATCAACTGACAAAATAGCCATCTTCCTTTATTGTTATAGTGCTTGATGAGATATTATTCCTCAATTCCGTTTCAATGCATTTTATGTCCGAATTCAAATTCATCAGACTGTTTTTTTGTTTTAGTTTATTATACGAAACAAAATTCCTGAAAGTGCTTTTAGCAATTGTTTCCACCTCCATAATTATGGGATAGTGGTTGCTGCCAGTTATTTTGTGTTTATCAACTCTCCAAGAAATATTATTGATAATGTTAGTCATTGCTATGTTAAGAATTGATTTGGTATTATTAATCTCGAAAGTAAAATCTCCTGTATTTAGGCATCTGCAAAAATTGTTTAACATGAATTGATGCATCCCCATGCCTTGGCTTTGGCATTCATATCACCTAATATTAGGATGTTGTTAAATCTCTGAATTTGGTGTTCAATATTATTCAGTTCTATTTCTAAGTCATCATTCTTTGAACTGGGATTAATATACATAATGATGATGGTGATATTAGTTGATAAATTTTTCGTTTTTACTGCCATAATTTCCAGGTTGGAGTCTACAGACATAGTTTCTACTTCAATTGCCTTATTATAAAATAGACCTATTCCTCCACCATTATTTCCTTCTCTAAAGTATCCTTTAAAATTGTAATTATTAATATTGTAACTTCTAATTTCATTTTTTTGCCATGTTTCATTTAAAATCATAATATCTAAATTATTTTTCCTAATAAACAGTTCTAGTAGTTCTAAGTTACCCTTTTTCTCTATACTTTGTATGTTATATTGACCTATCCGCATTGGGAATTATGTTAATCATATGGCAGTCATAATCCTCTGCCTGATTTTTTAAAAGAATGAATTCTTCAAATTGGTTTTCTGTTATTAGTCCCCTTGTTATATTATTTAGTAGTGTTTATTATATTGTTTACCTTGTCCACCGAGGACACTACCACCTTTTTCATTGGTTTGATCTTCACTGCTTCACTAAAAGGACATAGTTTGAAGAACACTCTGTTTGATTCTTGTTGGTTATCTCTGACTAGAATATTCAATTCATTTTTCCTTTTTTCGCCAATTTTTGGAAAATCATTCTTGTTCTCTTCAAAGCCCTTCTGATTATCACTAATAATATTTCCTAACCTTGTGTTAGCTTCCATTCTAGATAAGTTTTCGATAATCATAATTTTTTTAATTAAAAACGCCTTTGTTTTCGCCGGACATTCCCTATCAGTGGCTGTGTGATTGTTCTCGCAATTAATACATTTGATTTCAATTGATTTACAGTCTTCATTTTGTCGATGTTTATTCGTACATTTCTCGCATGCTCTTTCTTTCTGTTTAAAAAATTTCGCTATATGGTCAAATCTTAGACAATTTAAACATTGTCTTAACATCGGGATGAAATAGTCAACCCTATATTGCATATATAGGAGTTTAATATTATTAGGAATAGCATCACCCCTAAAGTGTATCTTGACTCTATTTGTTGGAATAAAGTCGTCATCATTTTCGTTTAACCTCAGTTTGTTTCGTTGCCATATTCTTTCAACTTTTAAAATCGGAATTGGAGATTCAATCTCCTTTATTAGTTCCTGTTCCGTCAGTTCCACAGGTATGTCAAAAATGATACCTGTTTTCGAAACAAAATGTCTCAAGATTATCGCTTTCTATCCTTTATCCTCTAGAATCTTGTCTCTGACTAGATTATTTGCATCCTGTTTATCGCTGAAAGTAATTTTACATCTCCCATAACCAATCTTATCTACATTTATTATGTTTTTGATTGCTTTATCCTTTAATATGTTACATAATCTTAGCGGATTTATTCCTCTTCTTACATCCTCCTCATACATTTCATCCACATAAATAATATAAGGAGCCACATTGTGTTCATCATAATACAAATTTTCATACCTTTTTTCCGGGTTAGTATTACCAAAAAAGATGGAATTCATAGAAGATCCAAATCCGATATCAGTATGGGAACAGTTTGCCCCGGTAGTTTCATTAGTATTGAACGGTCAAAATTGAGAGTGTGTGTGTGATTTATCGCATTACCACCTCTTCAAAATAATTTGAATAAAATGATTAAATGGGACGCCATTTTTATTCTGATATTCTCCCAAAAAATTTCTAAATAATTATGAAGGACGAATCAAAACAGAGATTAAAAAAAAAAATATTTTACTTATTCAGAAAAGGGCATGGCTGGTTTTCAAAAGGAAAAAAAAATTTATTTATAAAATATGGTCTTATACAGGGTGACACAAAATGAACGTTTTGTATTATTTAGGAGCCATTAAGTCCCTTGCAGTATGCGCTGTTGTTTCATCTTGTTGGAACCAAATCGTGGTTTTCCACAGCTGGCCTAAAAATTTCCCAACATCTTCCGATATTGAGCACTATTAATGGAAACTGCAACACCGTCTTTATTTTCGAAGGAATTTGGACCAATGATCCTCTCAGACGATACACCGCACCAAACAGTACACATAAGTGGGTGTAACTGTCGTTGATGAAATGCTCTTGGATTCTCTGTAGCCCATATCCTGCAGTTCTGCTTGTTTATGAAACCGTTTAATTGGAAATGGGCTTCAATGCTCATTATCAAATTGTTAAAACAATGGACCGTTCATGTTCAAAATAAAGTTGGATGATTTTGGTTCGTTGCTCGATTATGTATTGTTCCATTTCACATTCCCCATTACAAAATCCTGTAATAACATTTTTAAAAAAATTGAACAAAAAATTATCAATAATTCACTCTACAACATTTTGCGCCACCCTGTCTTTCCTCTAATATGTACATATAATTATCGAGAAAAAAAATATAAGTTTGAATCCTATTATTGATTCTAAGCTACATAGTTTCTACGACAAGAGAACACGAGGAAAGGTTCAAACACAAATGATTTTTTTCCTTTTATTTGATCTATATTTTTTTTACATGCAATCTCAAAGACGAGGGGGACAACGTTTGCGGAGACAGGTGTTTGATTTTTTGGCAATATGAAAATATTGGGTTTAAAATAAATTTTTCTTACTTTCAATTTGTTGTGATTTGATTCCATGAAATATATAAATATATTATAATACAATTTCTGCTAGAGTTTCTGGACAAGTGATGTTTTGAGGCAGAGGGAAATACATTTTTTCTGTTGTATTATCACAGATTGTGTGGTTTTTTTTAAAGAAATTTTAAAATCAATGTGCCGATCTGTGAATACATTTTCTATAAAACAAAATTATGAAAGGTCAGTTTTTTAAGCGATTTTATGATTTTTGTTTTTTTTGCTAGCTAAAAATTTTTTTAGGGAATGCATATAAATTGCAATATCGGGAAATATATAGTAAATATTTTTCTTAAGGCTTATGAGGAAAATCTCTCTTAGTCAACAATTAAAACTGGAATAGGTCAATAAAAAAATTATTGTACTTCAAACAGATGTAATTGCAGTTCAGCAAGGGCACGTGAAGCCGAGAGAATTCTTGCCAGGAAAGGAAGGGGTAGGATATGTTAGTGGGTTATTTGTGGATTTAGAAAACAGCTAAATAAACTATACGCATACATAAAGCAACAAAAAATAAATAACATAAATAATTCATACTTAGTTTAAAGCAAAATTAAAATTAAAAAATAAATAGTTTGCATTCTATAAAAAAACTGAAACAAGGTATTCTATTAAACATACAAGATTCTAAAAAATAAAAGCAAAGCATTCAATTTCTGCATAAAATATTGCACATTAAAGGTATGGAAAACGCGTACGTGTACAAAAATGGATTGATTATGTTTTCAGTTTTTTTAATTTGTTTTGAGAAGATTTACTTGAAGACTTTTTCGAATTATTCATTTTAAAGGAACAGTGCTTTCTGAGGAGAACTAAGATCATGTAACTAAGCACTTTTTCTCTATGATCAAAACACAGGTTTTCTTCACAGAACCAATGCCCGTATAAAGAATTGGTTTCTTCAAAACATTTAGCTTCTATAATTTTTTTAATGTTTTTAACCTCCGGGCTTTCTTCAAAAATGATATTAAAAACATTGAAATGTAGATTAAAAATCTCGGCACACATATCAGTCGGATTAATTAATTTGCCAAAATCAGAATTTTGGCTAAAATTTTTGAAAAAAATTAAGGCTTCGGAAGCTTTTGTCATTGAAGATTCTGACTAAATCATGCATGCGCAACAGTCTAGACATTTCAATTTCGCAAGAACTTTAAATAAAATAAAACCAGAAAAAAAGCGTTGAGCACCTGTGTCATTAGGGCTATCAAAAATTTTAAAATCTTCGGTGCGAGAAGTTAAATCTGATCCAGTTGTGTCTTGGGTAATATAAGATTCTTCTGAATTCAATATTGCCTTCCAATCCAAATTTAGAAAATCGTCGTCATCTGCTTCGCAATTGGTAGCGTTGGACGAATATACCAATTTCATAGCCATTATTTTGGCAATAATGAAATTAAATTCAAATAAGGATGGGTGTGTATTATTGCCTCCATGCGCCCTTATCTGACCGAATAAAACTGAAAACATAATCAATCCATTTTTGTACACGTACGCGTTTTCCATACCTTTAATGTGCAATATTTTATGCAGAAATTGAATGCTTTGCTTTTATTTTTTAGAATCTTGTATGTTTAATAGAATATCTTGTTTCAGTTTTTTTATAGAATGCAAACTATTTATTTTTTAATTTTAATTTTGCTTTAAACTAAGTATGAATTATTTATGTTATTTATTTTTTGTTGCTTTATGTATGCGTATAGTTTATTTAGCTGTTTTCTAAATCCACAAATAACCCACTAACATATCCTACCCCTTCCTTTCCTGGCAAGAATTCTCTCGGCTTCACGTGCCCTTGCTGAACTGCAATTACATCTGTTTGAAGTACAATAATTTTTTTATTGACCTATTCCAGTTTTAATTGTTGACTAAGAGAGATTTTCCTCATAAGCCTTAAGAAAAATATTTACTATATATTTCCCGATATTGCAATTTATATGCATTCCCTAAAAAAATTTTTAGCTAGCAAAAAAAACAAAAATCATAAAATCGCTTAAAAAACTGACCTTTCATAATTTTGTTTTATAGAAAATGTATTCACAGATCGGCACATTGATTTTAAAATTTCTTTAAAAAAAACCACACAATCTGTGATAATACAACAGAAAAAATGTATTTCCCTCTGCCTCAAAACATCACTTGTCCAGAAACTCTAGCAGAAATTGTATTATAATATATTTATATATTTCATGGAATCGAATCACAACAAATTGAAAGTAAGAAAAATTTATTTTAAACCCAATATTTTCATATTGCCAAAAAATCAAACACCTGTCTCCGCAAACGTTGTCCCCCTCGTCTTTGAGATTGCATGTAAAAAAAATATAGATCAAATAAAAGGAAAAAAATCATTTGTGTTTGAACCTTTCCTCGTGTTCTCTTGTCGTAGAAACTATGTAGCTTAGAATCAATAATAGGATTCAAACTTATATTTTTTTTCTCGATAATTATATGTACATATTAGAGGAAAGACAGGGTGGCGCAAAATGTTGTAGAGTGAATTATTGATAATTTTTTGTTCAATTTTTTTAAAAATGTTATTACAGGATTTTGTAATGGGGAATGTGAAATGGAACAATACATAATCGAGCAACGAACCAAAATCATCCAACTTTATTTTGAACATGAACGGTCCATTGTTTTAACAATTTGATAATGAGCATTGAAGCCCATTTCCAATTAAACGGTTTCATAAACAAGCAGAACTGCAGGATATGGGCTACAGAGAATCCAAGAGCATTTCATCAACGACAGTTACACCCACTTATGTGTACTGTTTGGTGCGGTGTATCGTCTGAGAGGATCACTGGTCCAAATTCCTTCGAAAATAAAGACGGTGTTGCAGTTTCCATTAATAGTGCTCAATATCGGAAGATGTTGGGAAATTTTTAGGCCAGCTGTGGAAAACCACGATTTGGTTCCAACAAGATGAAACAACAGCGCATACTGCAAGGGACTTAATGGCTCCTATATAATACAAAACGTTCATTTCGTGTCACCCTGTATAAGACCATATTTTTTTTGCTTTTGAAAACCAGCCATGCTCTTTTGTAGTTAATTGGTGCTTCAAAATGTTTCAGAAATTTTTTGGGGGAATAAATCACAATGAAGATCGCGTCCCATTCCTCCAATAAAAATCACGCGTTCTACTATGTTAACTTTAGGGATTTTTTTTACACACGGATAGGAAAACACAGCGTACACAAATTTTATATATAAAAATTCCTCTGTTTATATACTCTATGTTTTGTCTTTTAAATTTTTCTCTATATTCAATGGTGTCATTATTTCGTTATTATAATCCATTTTGAAACTGATTGTTGATTGTTGTTCAGAACCGCTGTGTTTAAATTGTTCATTTTTCACTGTAACTTAAACTTTTATTGTTTTTAAACCGCTGTGTTTAAATTGTTCATTTTTCACTGTAACTTAAACTTTTATTGTTTTTAATTATTTATAAAAAAGGAACCCGGGTGAAAAATTATATAATTTCGAAGACTTGAATTTTGATTTTGTAAGAGGCAGACATCCTTTTGTTCACAATAATTTTGATTAATAAACTTTGTTAATTTAATAATTGCATTGTTGTAATCAATCGAATTCCAGATTCCATTTTCAATCTGTTTATTTTAAAAGGGCATTCTGGGTAAGATTTTAGTCCCTTACATTTTATGGCGACCGTGACAGGACAGATTTGAAAATGGAAAAAGTGAACAAATTACGTGGAGTTTTAAGGACCTCATTTACAAAACTCGTAAATAAATTGAAGCTGTTATGTCAAGCTGAACAGCAGGAAACATTGGAAATTGAGGTAACCTTTCAATTACTTAAGAATGAATGTGAAGAAATCAAGAAACTCAACAATGAAATCAGCAATTTAATGTTAGAAAATGATTGCGAAACCAACGATTTGCAAGTTGAACTTGATATTTGTGAAGCGTATGAAAAAAGTTATACCGAAATGGGAATGATTGTGAAAAAGAAGTCTTTCGAAATCCAACGGGATGAAGAGTTTTTGAGCGTTGGAAACTCGGTATCAGAAAATAAAAGGAAATTCAGACTTCCTGTTATTGATCTAATGAAATTCAGTGGTGATATTAAAGAATGGCTTCCGTTTTGGAGGCAATTTAAAAAGATTCACGATGATGATGACATTGTTGCAGAGGACAAATTTCAATATTTAATACAGTGTACAATGCCCAATACCAAAGCTAGAGAGTTAGTCGATAGTTTTCCTGCGACTCGTGAAAATTATGAAAAAGTTATTCAAAGTTTGAAGTCACGTTTTGGTAGAGACGAATTGTTAGTCGAAGTTTATGTGCAAGAATTATTGAAATTGGTATTGAACAATGTAGTGCAATCATCAGTAAAGATTCAAATGTGCACATTATATGACAAAATTGAATCTTATTTACGTGCTTTGGAGACACTCGGAGTAACGTCGGAAAAATGTGCGGCTATGTTGTTTCCATTGGTCGAATCTTGTATGCCAGAAGATTTATTACGCGTTTGGCAAAGGCAATCCGGTACTGTTGTAACGAATCAAGAAGGCGATATTTCTAAAAGCAAACTTGATTTACTTATGGCGTTTTTGAAAGGTGAAGTCGAGAACGAAGAACGGATTATGATGGCTGTGTCTGGTTTCGGTTTGAGAGATGATGAAAATAAAAATCGGAGATCTAGGAAGCATTCTCTAGTGTCAGAATTTGATAACAACGACAAAATAGCATCCGCAGCCAGTTTGGTTAATATTAGATCTAATAATTGTGTTTTTTGTGAAGGACAACATAATAGTACTAAATGTTTTAAGGCGAAAAAAATGAGTTTTACGGAAAAACAGAAAATTTTATCAGACAAGCATTGTTGTTTTGTATGTATGAAACTTGGACATGTTGCTAGACAATGCAAATTACAAGTGAAGTGTTATTTTTGTGATAAGAAACATTTTTCTATAAAGTGTTTCGATTCTAATAAAAATAATAAAGTTTCTCAAAATGAAGTGGCCAAAAATAAGGTAGTAGAAGCCTCTTTTAATCCGTCAATTGAAAATACTCTTGCGAATCATACTACTTTTCAAGTTTTCTTGCAGACAATTGTTGTTATTTTAAGAAGCCATGGAAATAAAGAACGAAAGGTACGAGCGCTGATAGACACTGGTTCTCAACGATCTTATATACTGAAGAAATCGGCTCTTGAAATGAAGTATGATGTTATTGACAATGTTAATGTTGTACATTCGTTGTTCGGAGGAGTACAATCAGAGGCTTATGAACATGCAGTTTATAAGATTAGGTTAATGAGTTTAGATGGGCGGTATGCGTGTAATTTGCAAGCGTTGGATCAAGAAGAAATTTGCGGAAATGTAATGTCAATGTATGAAGGTCCATGGATGCAAGAATTAAGAAATAAAAACGTCAATATTACAGATATGAATTTGAGTGAAACTCCTATTGAAGTTCTTCTCGGTGCTGATGTAGCTGGAAAATTATTGACCGGATGTCGTCATATCTTGCATTGTGGTTTGGTAGCTGTTGAAACTCTGTTAGGATGGACTGTAATGGGTAAAGTTCCTGTGCAAAAATCGATTTGTAATACGACAATGAATGTAACATCATTGCTGGCGAAGGATGCCAGTATTTCTGATTTATGGCGTTTGGACATAATTGGAATTGGTGATACGGATGACAAAAGAGCAAAAGAAGATTTAGAATTGGCTGTGAAAGAACATTTCATGAAAACAGTTGTAACTGATTTTGAAGGTCGTTTTGAAGTACAATTACCTTGGATAAAAGGTCATCCTCCATTACCAACTAATTATAATATGGCATTTAAAAGACTGCAGTCAACTCTCAATAAATTAAAACGAGATGGACATCATGAGTCTTATAATAATGTTTTCAAAGAGTGGTTGGCAGAAAATATTATTGAAGTTGTTCCCGATGAAGAACTTTCCCTGCAAGGTCATTATTTACCTCATCGACATGTTGTAAAAGAAATAGGTACAACAAAAATTCGTCCAGTGTTTGACGCGTCAGCTCGAGAAAAGAATTCTCCATCAGTGAATGATTGTGTAGAAAAGGGTGTTAATCTGATTGAGTGTATACCGACAATTTTGTTGCGTTTTAGATTGGGAAAAATCGGTGTAATTTCAGATATCAAAAGGGCTTTTCTACAAATCGGTATATGTGAAAAGGACAGAAATTTTTTACGTTTCCTGTGGTTAGACGATAATAATCAAATCGTTGTATTTCGACACAAGAGAGTAGTTTTCGGTATTTCCTGTAGTCCTTTTCTGTTGGGCGCAGTAATTGAACATCATTTGCAAAGCAGCATAGAAAAGTGTGGTGTGCAATTTTCTAGGCATACTATTGAGAAATTACAGAACAGTTTTTATGTTGATAATTGTGTAACGAGTGTGGATAATGAGAACGAACTTTATAAATTTATTCGGGAAGCGCGTATTATTATGAACAATGCGAAATTTGATCTTAGAGGGTGGGAGCATACAGTTTTAAATTCAAGTGAATTAATTAACGATATCAAATCTCCCGTCTTAGGTTTGACGTGGAATCGTGTAAATGACACTTTGGAAATCAGTTCAGAGATTTTTAAAAATATTGATGGAACAGTTGTTACAAAAAGAACAATTCTCTCAATTGTTCACCGTGTGTTCGACCCTATTGGGTTTACCTGTCCAGTTGCAATGTGTCCGAAAATTTTATTGCAACAATTATGGGAAGAAAAAATTGGATGGGATACTGAGGTTAATAGTGATGTTAAAACTAAATTTTTAAGCTGGTTGAAGGAGTTACCATATTTAGTTGACATCAAAATTCCGAGATGGTTTGGTACCAAAATTACCGAAGACAACAATTTGAGTGTGCACGTGTTTTGTGATGCTAGTCAGGTTGCTTATTCTGCAGTAATATTTTTGCGAATCGAGAATAATTCAGGTGTGGAAGTTCAATTAATTCAAGCCAAGTCAAGAGTGGCACCTGTCCGAAAACTAACTATTCCTCGTCTTGAATTATTATCTGCTACGATTGCTGTGAGGTTGTATTTATCTATAATAAAGAGTTTAACTAATCATGAAGTTCCAGTTTATTTTTGGAGTGATTCGTCAACGGTTTTGTCTTGGATACATAGAGAAGATCAGTGGGAAATTTTCGTTTGGAATCGTGTACAAGAAATTCGTAAGTTTTCAAATCCTAAGGAATGGCGACATATTCCTGGTTCTATGAATCCTGCAGATCTCCCATCTAGAGGTTGTTCAGGAAAGCAGTTGCTGAAGTCAAGATGGTGGGAGGGTCCAGATTGGATGAAGTTGCCAATTATTGATTGGCCTAAGTCGAAAGTTTCCTGTGATGAAAATACCATCAATAGTGAAAAAAGGAAGACGAGTGCCTCAATGTTTTGCAGTGAGAATCAAGTTCTTGAAAGCGACTGGTATTATAAACGTTTCTCCAAATTTCGTAGTATTGTTTGTTTAGTCGGATGGGTACGTCGTTTCGTCAGTAATTGCAGGCAGACCAAACGAGTTCTTGGACCTCTGAAACTTCAAGAAATGATTGAAGCTGAACTAGAGATCGTGAAATACATCCAGGATGAAAGTTTTGACGGAATAGAAGACAAGAGAATTAAGTCTTTATACCCCTGTCAAGACGATTTTGGTATTATTCGACTAAAAACGAGAATTGTTCGTCGTCAAGACTGTAGAGATTTTCGTTACCCAATTGTTCTCCCAGCGCATCATGTCGTAGTGAAACTTATGATAAAAGAAATACATGAAAATAATTGTCATGTTAGTGGACAAACTTTGTTAAGTATTGTTAGGGAAAGATTCTGGATACTAGGTGGACGAAGAACTATTCGTTCAGTGGTATCGAAATGTACTATATGTAGAAAACAAGAATCAAAACATTTTCAGACATTGCCAATAGCGTTACCAGAAAATCGTGTTCGAGATGCTGCAATTTTTGAAATAATAGGAGTTGATTTTGCAGGGCCTGTTCATCTTCGAACTGGTGGAAAGGCGTGGATATGTCTATTTACTTGTGCCGTGTTTCGAGCGATTCATCTTGAATTGGTGTCAACATTATCCACTAGTGGTTTTCTACAAGCTTTTAGACGTTTTGTTGCAAGGCGTGGTCGTCCGAGAATTGTGTATAGTGACAATGGTACCAATTTTGTAGGTGCTGAAAATTCCTTCTCTAGACTTGATTGGAACAAAATTGCAGAATATGGAACCACTTGTCGCATTGATTGGAAATTTAATCCGCCAACAGCACCATGGTGGGGTGGTTGGTGGGAACGTATGGTGCGAATGGTAAAGCAGATTTTGCGTAAAGTGCTTGGAAGAGGTTCTCTATCCTTTGAAGAATTCGCAACTATTCTCTGCGATTGTGAATCGGTTATCAATGATCGGCCTTTAACTTATGTTACAGATAATTCATCAGATTTGACGCCATTGACACCAGCTATGTTTTTAAAAGAAGTAAGAGAAACAGGAGTTCCTGATTGTGACAAGATTGATACCATAGACATTAATAAGAGGTTGCGGTACCAACAGAAATTGCGAGATAATTTGCGTCTAAGATTTCGAAATGAGTATTTGGGACAACTTGTCCAGAAATCTAGCATCAAAGAATCCAGATCGATAAAGATTGGAGAAGTAGTTCTTATTGGAAGTGACTATTGTAAAAGAATTGACTGGAAGTTAGCTATAGTAAAAGAGTTAATTCCTGGTTCTGATGGTGTAGTACGTTTAGTTCGACTAAAGACCGCAATTGCAGAGATTCTAAGGCCAGTTCAACGTGTATATCCCTTAGAAGTTTCAAATGAAGAGAAGAATATTTTAGAAAAGCTGAGTAATGCCAACAAATGTATAAGAAATATTGATGATAATAATCCAGACTGCAAGCTTGAAAACTTGGAAAAGGTGGACCCAGATCATCATTCAGATTTGCGACATGTTGAATATAGTAATGAAGAAATTCCAGTTGCTTATACCCGTAGTGGTAGAAAGATCAGAAAACCGATTAGATTAATTTTGTAGTAATGTTCAAGGTTTGAGTTGCTTCGCATCTCAAGGTGGGAGGATGTTCAGAACCGCTGTGTTTAAATTGTTCATTTTTCACTGTAACTTAAACTTTTATTGTTTTTAAACCGCTGTGTTTAAATTGTTCATTTTTCACTGTAACTTAAACTTTTATTGTTTTTAATTATTTATAAAAAAGGAACCCGGGTGAAAAATTATATAATTTCGAAGACTTGAATTTTGATTTTGTAAGAGGCAGACATCTTTTGTTCACAATAATTTTGATTAATAAACTTTGTTAATTTAATAATTGCATTGTTGTAATCAATCGAATTCCAGATTCCATTTTCAATCTGTTTATTTTAAAAGGGCATTCTGGGTAAGATTTTAGTCCCTTACATTTTTGGTTACAATTGTGGTTTTTCCTCTTTTAAACTTAGGGCTAGAGTCCCTTCCGCTTCTCGAACGCGACCTAGACTTCTCCATCATACTCCTTTTCCCCAGATAATGAAGAAAACAGCAAAAATAAAAATTCTATATTTTTCTGAAAAACAATAATTTATGCAGCAAAAACTCATCGTACTCAACGGAGTTTCACAGCCAACTGAAGCTTTTGTTTTATATCAATTCAAAAAAACAAGTCAAAAGAATTTCGAATGCCAAAAGTCAAATGTCAAATACTGTCTCGAAAATGGAACAAAAACAGAAGCATTGCCATATTTAAAATGGATGGGATTTAAATTGACAAATATTGCCGTACGGCGAATTCAATTAACGGAAAATTCAAATAACATGTCAGTTGAGTTTTCCTTGAATTATGTTTACAAATGTCTTCAAATATCTAAAAATAAAAATTAAGTGATCAAATTGCAAAAAGCTTCGATGGTAATCCATTATAATATTTACTGAATTTATTGTTCACGACTTTCGATTTCTGTGCTCACACAAAATATATAATAGAATCCCACAACTCCAGCTGACAAAGGTGTTTTTAATTTGAAAATTGGATTTTAAACGAAAAAAGCTAATAATATTTAGTAATTTCCATGAAAAAAGTAAATATGGAAGTAATTTCAAATTCAGATCAAAATATAAACAATTTCATACACATTTGAAATTATTTCTATCGTTTTCAGATTTTCACTCCTTCTATATGTATGGTAGGTAAAAGGCGTCCCGGAACTCACAGAAGAAATAATTTTGATAGAAAACACAGATTTATGATTTAAAATTACCAATTTTTATTGATTCATAAAGTATACAGTATAGGGTTATGTATGGGATAGCATGTCGGATAAATGGATTCACGGCTTTGCTGGCACATGCGCACTCTTGTTGTAGTGTTCTATGACCGTTTTGCATAACTGCATAAATGCGGCTGAATTTCGTTGACGAAGTGTTCAATTTCTCCATTAAGGCGTGAATGGTCGTATGTTTGTTGGCATAAACTTTAGACTTCAAAAAATCCCAAAAAAAACTCCAAAGGCGTTTAATCACATGATCTGGGCGGCCAATTCTGATCACCAAAACGGGAAATTACACGACCGGGAAATGACTCATGCAATAATTGAATTGTTTCTCGGCACCGTCTTGCTGAAACCACATGTCATTCACATCCATGTCTTGCAATTTAGGCACAAAAATCTGGATTATCATGTCGCGATAGCGCGCACTATTAACTGTTATTACCTAAGAAGCCACATTTTCCAATGATGCCTCCAACCCAAAATCCACACCAAACAGTGACACGTTGTGGCTGCATTCGTTTCTCAACAAACACTCTGAACCACAAATGCACAATTAACTAAGCCATCAAGATGAAAATGAGCCTCATCGCTGAAGTTGATTTTGTTCATCATTTTTAAAATATTGCTCAACAATGAAAACGCGTTGTTCTTTCGCGTGTAGTGCTCAATTTTTAATAAGCCTGAACTGTCAGCTGTCATGCTGTCTTTTTTCTCGTTGGCAGCACTTTATTGCACAAATGCCGCAAAATTTAAAGCATTAATGAATTGTGGGACACCCTTTATTTATAAATAGCGGAAATAGATGTTCTCTACAAACTGAAAAATGCATTTTCCTCTATTAATATAGTACTCTATTCTCTCATTACAATTCTTTATTTAGTTAAAAGGAAAGGACAAGTGATGTCATAAAATGTTTGAAGATAAAAATTCAAAATGGCCGGCATGCGGAGTGCATATTCTATGTATATTTTTTTTTTCATGGTTTTTCACCGGTATGCGTTCTCATATGCCTTTTATGATTAGCACTATGCGCAAATCGACGTTTGCAGTGATCACATTTGAATGGTTTTTCACCAGTATGCATTCTCATATGGGTTTTAAGATGACCCCTTTACGTAAAAGAATGATTGCAGCGATCACATTTGAATGGTTTTTCACCAGTATGCGTTCTCATATGGTTTTTAAGATTACACCTTTCCGTAAAAGAATGATTGCAGTGATAGCATTTGAATGGTTTCTCACCAGTATGCATTCTCATATGGGTTTTAAGATGACCCCTTTCCGTAAAAGAATGATTGCAGCGATAGCATTTGAATGATTTCTCACCAGTATGCGTTCTCATATGGTTTTTAAGATTACCCCTTTCCGTAAAAGAATGATTGCAGTGATCGCATTTGAATGGTTTTTCACCAATATGCGTCAGCATATGCCTTTTAAAACTACCACTTCCGTAAAAGAATGTTTGCAGTGATCACATTTGAATGGTTTTTCACCAGTATGCGTTAATATATGGCTTTTAAGACTACCATTTTGCGTAAATGAAATATTACAGTGATCACATTTGAATAGTTTTTCACCAGTATGCGTCATCATATGCCTTTTAAGACTACCATTTTCCGTAAAAGAATGATTGCAGTGATCACATTTGAATGGTTTTTCACCAGTATGCGTCATCATACGTTTTTGAAGAGTATCATTTCGCGCAAATGAATTATTACAGTGATCACATTTGAATGGTTTTTCACCAGTATGCGTTAATATATGGCTTTCAAGATTACCCCTTTCCGTAAAAGAATGATTGCAGTGATCGCATTTGAATGGTTTTTCACCAATATGCGTCATCATATGCCTTTTAAGACTACCCCTTTCCGTAAAAGAATGATTGCAGTGGTCGCATTTGAATGGTTTTTCACCAGTATGCGTCATCATATGCTTTTTAAGATTACCACTTTCCGTAAAAGAATGTTTGCAGTTGTCGCATTTGAATGATTTTTCACCAATATGCGTCATCATATGCTTTTTAAGACTACCCCTTTCCGTAAAAGAATGATTGCAGTGGTCGCATTTGAATGGTTTTTCACCAGTATGCGTCATCATATGCTTTTTAAGATTACCACTTTCCGTAAAAGAATGTTTGCAGTTGTCGCATTTGAATGGTTTTCCATCAAAATGGACATGATAATGAGATCGCTCACATTTATTGCATTTAAAATTGCGTTTCCACTTATGAAATTTCAAATGGGCATCCAGCTTCTGCTTGGAAGTATATATTTTCTTATACTGTGTACATGAAAATTCCTGCTTGGAGTTGTTTAAAATCTCATCCACCGTCGATGGGTAAAATTCAGTAAATTCATTTTGCTCATGACTTTGAATGTGCAATGATAAAGTTTCGGTGCTTAAAAATCGTTTTTCACACGTTATACAACTGTGCCAAACCAAATTTAATCGATCTTCTTGGGTTATATCGTCTTTGTGTAAATATTGACGAATTTTCGCAGTTTCAATTTCATCTTCGATTATTAATTCCGGTTCTTGTTTAATTGAAACTTCTGTTAAAATTAACTCCGGTGATTCATTTTCTTCACAGCATTTTTCAACAAATGATTTCTGATTTCTGATTTCTGATTTCTGACAATTCTTCCATGATTTTTCCTATCAAAAAATATACTTTATTAAAAATGTTGTTTCTATCATCTCGAAAGTTTAGTTTAAAATTACTTAAAACTAGGTAACAAAAGAAAAGGAGCCCGCCTGACTTGCAAAAACATGTAAGAATATCAAAAATTAAAATTGGAGTTATCAACATCATTCCAGCATAATAGAATTGAAATTTTTTGTTTTCCCTTTAAACTACATATCACAATAGTTGCTTATTTGTACTATAAGTAAGTCAATAAGGCACATAACATGAAGTATGCTCAAAAACAACAAAAAGAGCAACTCCTACACTACTTTCAGAACAGATGTAACTGATAACCCCGAAATTAGTTCAGTTTTCTCCCATAAAAAGTGTATTAGCTAAACGTTTCTCATTTCATTACAATATGGTTGCTAAGCAGCGCTACAAACATTTGAATTAAAACTTTTTCCTACTCCTGCTCGTTTTATTTGCCACTTACACTTCTCCAGGGTAGGGTATGGCAAATAAAACAGACCTTATATGTTCGAACATCTAAACACTTATGTTGATCAAAATTGAAATCATTATCATCATTGATTTCATTTATATTATCCCTAACTTTGATTTATCAGTAACCACGTATAAAGAACTGAAGAGGTTCACGTGAGTTAATTAATCCTATCCTCTGTAAACTTCCAGAGAAGTTCTTTTGTAAAATTCCAATGTATGCATTTCAGTTCCCGAGGGGCTCATTAGATCGGCACAGCTCTTGTTGATGATGCTTATCGGAGATGCATAGTTTTGAGTACCATATTGGCAGACCCTATTTCTAAGAAAGATGTTTTTAACTATGGGATTAGGGTGGTCTTTTAATCTATTGAACCTTTTTGAGGCTAGACGTAGCATATATAAAATTAAGGGCGTTACTCTTGATTTAGTATACAGAGTATCGTTAGGATGGCATTTCCGCCCGGTCTTCTATATTTTGAAAGACAGTATCTGATTATTTCTCGTTCGAAAATCTGCAGTTCAGTTGCTACGTTTGGCGTTATAAACAGCCAAATTTCGAAAGCATACGAAATAACTGGTCTTATCAAGGGTTTGTACATTAGAAGTTTGGTTTTATGTTCCATATCCTGTGAGTTTATTAGTGGTCTCAGTATGGCTGCTGCTTTTTGAGCTTTATTGAGCGTATATCTAGCATGCGGGTTATATTTTAGCCTGTGGTGAAATTTAACTCCTAGGTACTTTATCTCTGTTCGCAGGGGAATTGATCTACCTTCAATGTTCAGTCTTAATAGTTTGCTCTCCCCCACGGCTAGTTGGTGACCCTTTCCACTAGCGTTACTGAAACAAATTAGTTCACACTTGTCTAGATTAATCTATATACCCCAGTCATTATAAAATTTGATTGCTTTTGTTAAATGACCTTTAACTGCATGGAGCGCCTCATGTGGTCTCAGGCTTTCCGCGAATATGGTGTCGTCAGCATAAAATATGACATAAGAGATGTTATTGGCGTTTTCGCCAGGGAAATCAGATAAGAAAATATTGAATAATTTGGGACCAAGTATAGAGCCCTTCGGGACTCCTGATTTAACCTCTATCACATCTGAAATTTCGTTTTTAATTTGAATAAATAGCTTTCTATTTTTCCAGAAGTCAACTATCATTTTTAGGAGTTCTACTGGGCACTTTAGTGGAAGTAATTTGTAGATTCAGCCTTTAGACCAGCCATTGTCAAAGGTTTCCTCAAGGTCAATAGCACAGGCAACTGTACATTTTTGCTCGGAGATCGTGAATATTGTGAATGATTGCATCCTGAAAATGCAACAGGGCGTGCTCTGTGGAATTTGCACGTTCGAATCCAAATTGTGAGTTTGGATTATGTTATTGTCTTCGCAGAAATTCTCAAGCTTGATCAAAAGGCATTTTTCAAGAATTTTACCAAAGTTAGATAGCATAGATATAGGTCTAAAATGTTTAATATTATTTGAAGTTTTGACTTTTGCTATCGGTATTAATTTAGTTACTTTCCAAGCCTTGGGAAAGTATCCATTATTTAAACAGTTGTTAATAATATGTAATGTTGTCCCAAACCTCAATGACTTTGGCATGTACCGCCGTACAATTATTCACCGATTCAGTCAACGAGGCAATGTCATGGTCAATTTCGCCTTTGCTTAAATTTCGGTCTTCAGAGGGTAAAGACACTGATATTTCAGAGGCTAGATTATATCGGAAATTATTCCAATTGGTTTTTTTAAAGGATCTAAATGTACATGGGTCAGATTTAAAAGGGTCGAACTTTCTAAAATTTAGACTTAAGAGTAGTGCAAAATGATCGGAGGCGTAAGGTTGAATATTACAATTAAAGCTGTCAGAGTTCAAATCATTCAGGACTGATGAAGACACTAAGAAAAAGACTATGTGAGGTGAGGATCTGGGAAATGTTGGCCCAGCATTTATAATTTGTAAATTTAGAAAAGGTCCGTTCATGAACCATGAATACAAGTGTATTCCGTTGAGATTTCTTTTCGAGTCTCCGTAGTATTCATGTCTGGCGTTGAAACCGTCACCAAAAATAGCTCCATTATATTGAAGCCATAACCGGTAAAGGTAATCCAAGTCGTTTTTGATAGCATTACCTAGATTACCGGGAATATATATCGCTGCAAACAATAATTTTTGCAGATCATGATCCACGTATGCTACTGAAATTAAAGACGCTGAGATTAATAGGAAATCAAGAAAAACCGTTTCAACTCTGATCCCCTTTTTGATAAGAATCGTTCCTAAATATTTCACAATCATCAAAAATTGCTAAAACCAAAAATATTATAGTGGTCCCTGGTAAAAAAAAAAGATTGGGAACCACTGGTATAGAATAACATGAATTCCACCGAAAAGTTCATCGTCATTTTGAAGCTGCCTGAGATCTCAATCATGAAGAGCATTTCATAAGACACCATTGAAATTTCATCGATGAACAGAAACTTGATATCTTTCCATTGATTCCTCATTACTTGTAGATCACGAATATGTTTTGAATTAAATAATTGAGCTTAAAAAATTTGCAAACAGTAGTGTTTAGTTTCTGGGTGTAACAGCAAATAACATGGAAAACTTCCTGGAATTTCCTTTCACACGTAAGTTTGATGCACTTTATATTAAAATGTGCGAATTCTCATTATTGCTGTATCAGAAAAAGTTTTTATAGTCTTTATTTTGTAACGTGTGCCCTAACACTACACGCTTACTTATATTTTCAAGCCTACATGGTAACACTATTTTAAACATCTGCGTGGTCAGCTTTTGCGAAAACCGCATGTTTCTAAAAAATTCTTTCTAGAAAATTCGATTCACCTCATATCCGTGGTGGAAATAAGTTGAAAAGAGAGTTGAGAGAACGAAAGAAGAGACAGAAAGAAGAATGGGGAAAAGATGACCGTGTACGATTCCGATTGGCAGGATAAAAGTTAAAACAAGAAATACCGGTTTTGGTTTTAGAATGGATAAAAATTTTACGAACGGGAAATGGGAGAAGAAGAAAATTTTTGTTAAAGTAGACAGTCTGGTTTGAAATGTGAAAGGAACGAGTTGGTTCGAAATGTTATAGAGAAAAGTTTGGTTTCAGAGGCCCACTCAAAATCAAAAAAAATTTGTGTCAGAAAATTCTTTTGAGCAATTTTATGTGATGGTTTTTTTTTTTTCACTTGTTTTATTAAGAGAAAAAACAATAATATAAAAAAAAATTTCTGTTTTACAAAATTCTTTTGTTTCGTTGGAATAACATTTTAATGGAAAATTAACGTAGTACAAAGTTGATTAAATGTGTTGAACAAAAGAAAAATTTCAAAACGTGTTAATTTGTATAAAACAAAAAAAAAAAAAATATATGAATAGAAAATAGTTATCAAAAAAAAAAAAAATATTTGGAGTTGACGGACAGCAATGTGTGCTCGAAATATTGAATACAGCTAGAACGGAACAATTTACTGCAATGCGAGACTTATACATGGGAAAAATGGTCAAGGTTTTGTTTTAGTTTATTCAATAACAGCATAATCAACATTTAATGATTTTCAAGATTTGATGGAATAAATTTTAAGAGTTAAAGACACTAATGATGTCCCAATGGTATTGATAGGCAATAAATGTGATTTGGAAAAAGAACGTGCTGTTGGTAAAGAATTGGGTAAAAGTCTTGCAATACGACAAATAAAAAAATAAAAATCACCGAAAAAGTAAACAGCAACAGAAGAAAAACAAAACTCGCTGAAAATAGAAACATAAGAAAATTCTTTTTTTGAAAGGAACATTATTTAAATTCGTTTAATTTTGATAATTGAAAAAAAAAGGAAATGATAAATCATTTTTTTTAAACTAAAATTTATTATACCATTTCCTTTTGTTACCTTTACACAAAAAAAAAGAAGAAAAGAAAAATTTTTAATAAAACTCGATGTTCGAGAGCACCTAATTTAGATACCTTCCGTATTATATGCTTATCAATGACAAGAATTTTTTTTTATTGTAAAAACAAACCAAAACGAGAACCGCGCTTGTGCAGCGTATAGAAGTTTAAACCAAGAAACATATATATATATGTAGGATGCACCCTGTGATCGGATGATATTTTTACCGATATTGCTCAAAATATCAATACCGATATTTTTCAAAATATTAATTATACTTTATTACAATAGTTAGTTATAAAATTCAGCTCTATGCAACCAGTTGGAAAATCAGTAGTTTTTTTTTCAGTAGTTTTTCAGTAGTTTTTATCAGTAGTTTTTCAGTCGTTTTTCAGTTTAATTAAATTGCAGTAGTTTTGCTTATTTTTTTTTCAATTATTAGTATAAATTTTGGATTTTTAAAATAAATTAACTTTTTTTAAATTTGAATTCTTTTAAAGCAAATTAACATTATAATTTGAAACTTTTCATTTAATAAACTTAAGTGTGATTATAAAAGAATAGCGTTTTCATTGCTGTCTCATGTAACCACACCCACATCTCTATAATTTGTATTTTTTTGACAGATTTTGTGCGACAAAGAAGGCCTTTTTTGGGAAGCTCACGTAAGTCTGTTGTTTTAATTTATTTTATCTTTCAAAAAAAAAAAATAAAAGAAAAAGAAATCAAAATTTAAAGTGAAAAGTTGAATATTTTTGCCATTGATGAAGTCAATGTGTGATTCGTGTAAGCCCTGTTCTCCCTTTTGACTTGTTTCATTAAGTATAAAGAAAAATTTTGGTTTATACATATTTAAATAAATTCAATAGAAGGCTATATTTGATACTGTGCAAAAAAAAAAAAAAATAAATTTCTTATACTATAATTGTCGAGTTCAAAAAAAAAAAAAAAGTTATATTTCAAAAATAAAAACCTATTATTTGTATTGGATAATATCTATTTATAAACTAACGTAATGTCTTCAACAAAATATGGGAAAAAATAAGAAATTTATTAGTGATCCTAATATTGTTATAAGGGCATTGTAATGGACGGATACTGGGGAAAAGATATTATATGAAAAAAAAAGGAAATGAAAATTATAGCGTTTCTTTTGTTACTCCTGACCCCCATTTTTTTCAGAAAACGGGAAATGTTGAACGATAAGTAAACCTGCCAAGGAGAGAGAGAGAGAGACGGAATGAGGACCTGAAGAGGACATAAAAGAAAAAAAGGTAAATTAAGGGTCCATGCTCATTTGTAGGGGCGAGTGTGGACGTACGGGGATCGGCATTCTGCTGTCGGTCCATGTGGGAGGGAAGTGCCCCAAAGTCCGGTTGGCATTAACACCTTTGCCAATCGGCCCCGACATGCCTCGCAAGGCTTTCGCGGACGGCTGGTCAAGTTCCGGTGACCACATAATTAACGAACATCCCCTTTATTCGGTTTTTTTTCTCGCAAAACCGAATTTCCTTGCTTGATAGCTCGCGCTATCACTATAAAGTCTGAACGACGTTTACACTCATCATGCACGCATATAAATTTATGTGTAACGCGATGACAGATGGTGGTGAGCAGCGACCCACCCCTCCGGCGAGCTAGTTCGTGCGACTCAGCAAGGCGTGCAGCCTTTCAGTTGCTCACATTTGCTGCACCATCTCATATCTTCTCCTCGCAAGGAAGAAGATATGCTAAATAGGTCATGAGGGGATTTGCTTTCTTCGACAACAAACCCCAGATATGTAAACCCCTTGTTACAATTTAATTATAAATAATCAACCAGATAATATGTTAATTCATAATTTAGAAAAAAGTTGTTTCTTTTAATCAAGTTTGAATCTAAATCCAAGAGCGAAAATCCTCTTCATTTTTATATAAATTAAAACAAAAACTACCAGTGACCGTCGTTTTTTGGTCAAAATTCATCTAAGATCTTGCAGAATTCAGGATTTTCAGTTGTAAATGCCTTTTTTTGGTTTTAAGGTTTCCAAAAACTGAGGCTTTACGTATGAAATGACTTTCGGCTATTGGTTTAGACTAGAAAAAATACGCAGGCTTATACATATTTTTAATTATTGTTTAATAATTTAATTCTGTAGCGGTTTAATGGAAATTTGATTTCTGAAATAAATAATGCAAACAATTTTTTTGCAATTCGAATGTTTCACAAAACATGAGCATTCAGCCCATTTACAATGCTGCCCCTCCGAAATCATATTGTTAACGCCGGCACTAAGCCACAATGTATAAGTAATAGAACAGCAAGAGCGCAAGTTTGAAAATAACTTCAGTTTCCCGTGTGCACGTATCCTATCCTGTTCTATTTAATCAAAGCTTAGGCCCAAGGCCCGCCGCACACTTAAGCTAAACGAACCAAACCACGTGAGCTAAGTTTCTCGTTGAAAATGAAAAATTCAGCATTTGCATTGATCGTCGCACACTTGAGTGAACATATGACACTACGTCGCCTGGTCATGAGAGACGCGAACTAAGCTCGCGCACGTAGTTCAGGCCTCAGCTACGCGAACGAGCTTCGCTGGCATCGCTAACACTGATATATAAGTACTTTTGACATTATACAGTGGAGAATCGATGCTTGCTAAAGTGTAGTATGTCTTCTATCTTGTCGACATAAATATGTAAGAACTCGAGATCGACTAAATTGGGCAAAAGAGTATGAAATTCGACATATTTCATACGTTTCATCACAAATGATGAACACCAAAGGCTTCCTCTCGCTTTCCTTTCAACAAAACTCAATAAAATATCTTGTTCAAATTCCTCTTCAGGCATACCTGATTCGGAATCTAGGTCTAGTAATAATTAGTCGATACTGTACTCGCAAATTATATCTCTCTGACGGCTCAAATATAACTTATGGCATGAATTTACCGCCGCGTAGCTTAGTTCAAGTGTGCAACGGGGTGAACCAGCTCAGCTAAGCTATGTAACTACAGCGAGGCTGGCCCGCATAACTTAACTCAAGTGTAATTTCCAATAAATTTCAATTTTTCCTTTTTTTAAATATATAATAAAAATGTTTTATCAAATTCGCAACATTTAAAACAAGACTCACCAGTATCCATACGGCAATGTACTACTAGGCTTTCCTTTAAAGCATATGAATCATCCCACTCAAATGGTGTTTGTTCAGTATCCGACTCAGTGTTATTCGAAACGTTCATTGCAGTTTCTTCAAATTTCATGTGAGTTTCGTTGTGCAATGATAAATCTTCGATACTTAAAAAACATTATTCGCAAACTGCACAACTATGCCAAATCAAATTCATTCGATCTTCTTTAGTTATATCGGTTTTATCGAAGAATTCATGAATTTTTTCAATTTCATCTTCATGCTCTATAATTAGTTCTGGTTCTTGTTTAATTGCAATTTCTGTTAAAATAAATTCAGATTGATTTTCGTCAGTAAATAAAATAGTTTCCTTTTTAAAATACTTCCTGCCATTTTTCTCAATCAATTTCTTCTAAGAAAAGAAAATTTTTAATCACAAATAAATTAACCAAAAAGGATGGAGTTTCTTACCTAATTCAAATATTCCAATTTATTTTGATTATTTTCAATATTAATTATTTTAATTTTTTGTTTTTTGTTTTTTTTTTTAATTGTTGGTTCTAGGACCACGTTACTCTAGCCTTACTTGGCCAAAGCACTGCTTTATAACGCCAACTTTTTATCTTTAATTTTGTATTTTCCCAATTATAAGATAATTTTTCCTTCTCGTACAAATTGTATTATTTCTTCTAAATTCTTAGATATATTATTGACGAGAAAATCACTTAAGTTATTAAATTTACTTAATTCTTTAAAATGCTTTCTGATTTCAGTATGCTTTGTACAGTCAAAAAATATGTGTTTTGAAGTTTCCTGACATCCACAAATGTCATTACTTTTAATTTACTTAAGGTTACCTTCCCAAATGTATGGTTCACCATAATCCTATTTACTAATTTGATATCAATTGGTTTCATTTTGGATTTTATATACCATGGTGTCTTAACAGGTGTCTGCCAAATTTTTGCAAATTCCCTGCCTTTATTTTCTGCTGTCCTTTTATAATCTACAATCCATTCTTCTCATAGTATATCTTTTATCTGATTAAAAGCCTCTTTCATTGATAGATCTTCATTCACTAATACACCGTCTTCCACCGCTTCCTGTATAATCTTATTCCACCATTTTTTTGGATAAAATTTTTTATAGTTCTCCTTTATTGTTATAGTGCTTGATGAGCTATTATTCCTCAATTCCGTTTCAATGCATTTTATGTCCGAATTCAAATTCATGAGACTGTTTTTTTGTTTTAGTTTATTATACGAAACAAAATTCCTGAAAGTGCTTTTAGCAATTGTTTCCACCTCCATAATTATGGGATAGTGGTTGCTGCCAGTTATTTTGTGTTTATCAACTCTCCAAGAAATATTATTGATAATGTTAGTCATTGCTATGTCAAGAATTGATTTGGTATTATTAATCTCGAAAGTAAAATCTTCTGTATTTAGGCATCTGCAAAAATTGTTTAACATGAATTGATGCACCCCCATGCCCTGGCTTTGGCATTCATATCACCTAATATTAGGATGTTGTTAAATCTCTGAATTTGGTGTTCAATATTATTCAGTTCTATTTCTAAGTCATCATTCTTTGTACTGTGGTTAATATACATAATGATGATGGTGATATTAGTTGATAAATTTTTCGTTTTTACTGCCATAAAGTCTACAGATATAGTTTCTACTTTAATTCCCTTATTATAAAACGACCTATTCCTCCACCATTATTTCCTTCTCTAAAATATCCTTTAAAATTGTAATTATTAATATTGTAACTTCTAATTTCATTTTTTTGCCATGTTTCATTTAAAATCATAATATCTAAATTATTTTTCCTAATAAACAGTTCTACTAGTTCTAAGTTACCCTTTTTCTCTATACTTTGTATGTTATATTGACTTATCCGCAATGGGAATTATGTTAATCATATGGCAGTCATAATCCTCTGCCTGATTTGTTAAAAGGATGAATTCTTCAAATTGGTTTTCTGTTATTAGTCCTTGTTATTTTATTTCTATTCATAAATAATTTTTGCACAAAATCCACCATCTTTTCAAGATTACCTATTTTTTTCTTCAGTGCACTTATTTCCTTTTTTTCCTCCGTTATTACTTCTCTATTTGCCACATTTTTTGCTTCAGCATTTAAGAATGATAACTTTGAGCCAGATCCTAAATATTTTCATCATCTTGAAGACTATCCTAAAACTTCTTTTAATAATATCGTCATTGATGAAGTCACAGTTTTAGACCATATTAAGGAGCTAAATGAAGATTTTAATCCAGGGCCGGATGGAGTTCCTGCAATTATTTTGAAAGGATTTGGTGACATTCTTGCACGCCCTTTGCCTGTCCTCTTCCAGAAATCCCTTAAATTGGGTAAATTTCCAAAACTATGGAAAGAGTCCTTTATTATCCCAACTCATAAAAAAGGTAATAAAGGTGACATTGAGAATTATAGGCCTGTTGCGAAAATGTCATGCATTCCTAAACTTTTTGAGTGCATTATCTATAAATACTTTTATTTTAGCTGCAAATCTTTCATTTTCATCTTCCAACATGGATTTTTAAAAGGTAGATCAACACCCACCAGCTTAGTTGAACTTGTTTCATTTACAACTTGCGCTATTGAATCAGGGAATAGTGTGGATTGTATTTTCACGGACTTTAGCAAAGCCTTTGACAAGCTATCACATGGTCTGATATTATTTAAACTTAGTGCCCTTGATTATCCTGACTTCTTTATTAAATGGATCCAGTCTTACCTTTGTGGTAGAAGTTATCGGGTTCTCTTTCGTTCTTCCAAGTCTCAACCGTATTTGGCAACCTCGGGCGTTCCACAAGGCAGCTATTTGGGACCAATATTGTTTGTTTTATCCATTAACGACGTTGCCTCGGTGATTAAATTGACAAAAATATCTAACTTTGCTGATGACATGTTAATATGTAAAGAAATAACTAACCAGAACGACTCTAGGTGTCTTCAAGAGGATTTAAATAGGGTTACTGCATGGTGTATTAATAATAATCTTGACCTTAATTGTGACAAATGTGAGGTTATCACTTTCTCAAGAAAACGTGATAATCCTCTTTGTGATTATGCTATCACTGACCTTATTTTAAGGAGAGTGTGTAGTATAAAAAATTTAGGTGTAATCTGTGATAGTCAACTTAATTTTAAGTTACATATTCAGTTATTAGTTCAGCGTGCGAACCTAACTTTAAGCTTTATTAACCGTTGGGCTAAGGAATTCTCAGACCCTCTAGTTACTAAAACCCTTTTCACTACTCTTGTTAGACCAATTCTCGAATATGCAAGCCAGGTTTGGTCCCCCTATTTTAAAGTTCAAATTAACAGAGTAGAATCAGTTCAACGCAAATTTGTACGTTTTGCTTTAAGAAACCTCCCTTGGGATGACCCGTCTCTGTTGCCCCCATACGAATATAGACTTAATTTGATTGGGTTGAATTCTTTGGAAATGAGACGTCAGGTAGCAGATGTTGTTTTTGTTCACCAACTGTTTAATGGTGCCATTGATTCCCTTGTTTTGCTTGATAGTATGCATTTGAACACTAATACTCGGTCTCTTAGATCGGTGGAAATGTTTAAAATAAAGCACCACAGGACAGAATATGGAAGAAATGAGCCGATTTCCCGCATGTTACGGGCGGTTAATATTAACGTTAAATACTTTGACTTTAATATAAGTAAGATTAACTTAAAAAAAGGTTTATATAATAAAAAGCAATCTCTTTAAATATTTATTTCATTCTCATTTGATCTAACTAGAAAAAAAAAAAATGGATGGGATTTAAACTGACAAATATTGCCATACCGCGAATTTAATTAACGGAAAATTCAAATAACATGTCAGTTTAGTTTTCCGTGAATTATGTTTACAAATGTTTTCAAATATTTAAAAATAAAAATTAAATGATCCATTTGCAAAAAGCTTCGATGGTAATCCATTATAATATTTACTGAATTTACTGTTCACGACTTCTGTGCTCACACAAAATCCGCAGTAGAATCCCACAACTCCAGCTGACAAAGGTGTCTTTAATTTGAAAATTGGATTTTTAACGAAAAAAGCTAATAACATTTAATAATTTCCATGAAAAATATGGAAGTGATTTCAAATTCAGATCAAAATATAAACAATTTCATACAAAATTTGAAATTATTTTTATCGTTTTGAGATTTCCACTCCTTTTATGTATGGTAAATGGTGTCCCGGAATTCACGGAAGAAATAACTTTGATAGAAAACACAGACTTATGATTTAAAATTATAAATTTTTCATTGATTCATAAAGTATACAGTATAGGATTATTTATGGGATAGCATGTCGGAAAAATGGCTCCACGGCTTTGCTGGCACATGCGCACTCTTTTGTTGTAGTGTTCTATGACCGTTTTGCATAACTGCATTAATGAGGCTGAATTTCGTTCACGAAGTGCTCAATTTCCTCCTTTAAGGCGTGAATGGTCGTATACTTGTTGGCATAAACTTTAGACTTCAAAAAACCCCAAAGAAAAAACTCCAAAGGCGTTAAATCACATGATCTGGGCGATCAATTCTGATCACAAAAACGGGAAATTACACGACCAGGAAATGACTCATGCAATAATTGAATTGTTTCTCGGCACCGTCTTGCTGAAACCACATGTCGTTCACACCCATGTCTTACTATCTAGGCACAAAAATCTTATCATGTCGCGATAGCGCGCACCATTAACTGTTATTACCTAAGAAGCCACATTTTCCAACGATGCCTCCAGCCCAAAATCCGCACCAAACAGTGACACGTTGTGGCTACATTCGTTTCTCAACAAACACTCTGAACCACAAATGCACAATTAACTAAGCCATCAAGATGAAAATGAGCCTCATCGCTGAAGTTGATTTTGTTCATCATTTTTAAAATATTGCTCAACAATGAAAACGCGTTGTTCTTTCGCGTGTAGTGCTCAATTTTTAATAAGCCTGAACTGCCAGCTGTCATGCTGTCTTTTTTCTCGTTGGCAGCACTTTATTGCACAAATGCCGCAAAATTTAAAGCATTAATGAATTGTGGGACACCCTTTATTTATAAATAGCGGAAATAGATGTTCTCGAGCAACTGAAAAATGCATTTTTTTTTATTAATATTGCATTCTCTATTCTCTCATTACAATGCTTTATTTAGTTGAAAGAAAAGGACAAATGATGTCATAAAATGTTTGAAGATACAAATTCAAAATGGCCGGCATGCGAAGTGCATATTCTGTGTATATTTCTCATTCATGGTTTTTCACCAGTATGCGTTCTCATATGGTTTTTAAGATAACTACTTTGCATAAATGAAATATTACAGTGATCACATTTGAATGGTTTTTCACCAGTATGCGTTCTCACATGGTTTTTAAGATTACCCCTTGCCGAAAAAGAATGATTGCAGTGATCGCATTTGAATGGTTTTTACCAGTATGCGTCATCATATGCCCTTTAAGGCTACCACTTTCAGTAAAAGAATGTTTGCAGTGATCACATTTGAATGGTTTTTCACCAGTATGCGTTCTCATATGCTTTTTAAAATGACCACTTTCAATAAATGAACTATTACAGTGATCACATTTGAATGGTTTTTCACCAGTATGCGTTCTTATATGTTGTTTAAGATTACCCCTTTCCGTAAAAGAATGATTGCAGCGATCACATTTGAATGGTTTTTCACCAGTATGCGTTCTCATATGGTTTTTAGGTTTAAACCTTTCCGCAAAAGAATGATTGCAGTGATCGCATTTGAATGGTTTTTCACCAGTATGCGTCATCATATGCCTTTTAAGACTACCATTTTCAGTAGAAGAATGTTTACAGTGATCACATTTGAATGGTTTTTCATCAGTATGCGTTCTTATATGTTGTTTAAGATTACCCCTTTCCGTAAAATAATGATTGCAGCGATCACATTTGAATGGTTTTTCACCAGTATGCGTCATCATATACCTTTTAAGATTACCCCTTTCCGTAAAAGAATGATTGCAGTGATCGCATTTGAATGGTTTTTCACCAATATGCGTCATCATATGCCTTTTAAGACTACCATTTTCCGTAAAAGAATGTTTGCAGTGATCACATTTGAATGGTTTTTCACCAGTATGCGTTCTCATATGGTTTTTAAGATTACCCCTTTCCGTAAAAGAATGATTGCAGTGGTCGCATTTGAATGGTTTTTCACCAGTATGCGTCATCATATGCTTTTTAAGATTACCCCTTTCCGTAAAAGAATGATTGCAGTGATCGCATTTGAATGGTTTTTCACCAGTATGCGTTCTCATATGGTTTTTAAGTTTACCACTTTCAGTAAAAGAATGTTTGCAGTTGTCGCATTTAAATGGTTTTCCATCAAAATGGACATGATAATGAGATCGCTTACATTTATTGCATTTAAAATTACGTTTCCAATTATGAAATTTCAAATGGGCATCCAGCTTCCGCTTGGAAGTATATATTTTCTTACACTGTATACATGAAAATTCTTGCTTGGAGTTGTTTAAAATCTCATCCGCCATCGGTGAGTAAAATTCAGTACGTTCAGATTGCTCATGACTTTGAATGTGCAATGATAAAGTTTCGATGCTTAAAAATCGTTCTTCACACGTTATACAACTGTGCCAAACCAAATTTAATCGATCTTCTTGGGTTATATCGTTTTTGTGTAAATATTGACGAATTTTCTCAGTTTCAATTTCATCTTCGATTATTAATTCCGGTTCTTGTTTAATTGAAACTTCAGAGCATTTTGCAACAAATGAAATAGTCCTGATTTCCGACAATTCTTCCATGATTTTTCCTATCAAAAAATATACTTTATTAAAAATGTTGTTTCTATCGTCTAGAAAGTTTTTAAGTATGATAGGAAGTTCCATCTTCCAATCCAAACAATGTAACGGTCCCTCTCGCTTATGTTATTTAATTTTCCTTCACGGACTTAAACCAGCGCACACCTACCAAAAGATTGTTTTATCGACTTCCACAACCTTATATTTTTCCGAATTTCACATTTTCTAGGAAACTCACTAATATAATAGTGGAAAACCAGACGGTAGCACTGTGTGGTAAAGATTAATGGAATGAGAGAATATGAATTTAGCAAGTCATGTTTCGATTTCGGTGTTCACAGGGAAATAATCACATTCCTTATAAAATATATTCAAAGGCGAAATCTGATGATAACATGAGAAGACTGGGGTCGATATGAAGAGAGAGAGAGATGGCAAGTTTCGTTTTTGGTTTTGGGCGTTTTGGAACGGGAGAAGAAGAAACGTACGACACAGAGGCTGGTTTGAACGGGATTCGAAAATGGATCGTCAAAGTGTTGAGTTGATTTATCAAAATGAAAAATAGAAAAAAAAGCATTGGATGTGAAATAAATAATAATAAATCGATTAGTTCTCTGTATAGATTTTACCTTTAAAAAAAAAAGGGGAAAGGATTTTGCAATTGAACATTAAAATTTAGAAAAGTGAAAGAAAATGGTTTGTTTTTGTCTGGGAAAAATGGCGGCAATAAATTAGTTTTAGATAAATTTTCGGAAAAAAAGAAAGGAAAAACAAAAGGAAACCCAAAAGGGAATTATTTTTGAAATTTGGGGTGAATTAAAGTTTTAAAATACAGTTAAATTAAAGTAACGCTGATTTTTTTTGAAATTAAGAAAATTTTGATATAATAAATTAAATACAATTTAAAGAACAGTTTTGTTTAAACAAAAAAAAAAAATTAATAAATTAATAGATAAAAGAAAAAAGAAAAAGAGTGAATTGTGGAAAGGGTGGAAAGGTCTCACCTAGATAACCAACTCCATGTGAAGGGCGATGAACATCCAAATTCAGGAACATCATTTAATCCAGGTTTTTTTTTTTACTTTCCCGATAAACGAATGTTTATAGGAAAGTACTATAATCGTGCGAAAACCTAACTTTTGATCTAGAAGGGCTAGGAAGATGAAAATAAGTGCAAAATCCGTTTCGTCAAAAATAATTAGCCCCATGTCCGTCCGTCCGTCCGCTTTTTTAAATTGTTTATATAATCTGAATGGATGGTCCGATTTTCATGAAACTTTCACCATTTTGATGTTGCATCAAATGCCAGATGGTGTTAGATTTTGGGCGAAATTAATATATGGCAACACTATTTGGTAACGCTTTTTTTGTCTAAAAACGACAAAATTTTGTCCGCACGGTTCAGACTAAACTGTTAGGCCAATTTCGATAAAATTTACACAGCTCATGTATTTGATCCTAACTTAGATCTGATTAGTTTTTGGGCCATATTCGACTATGGCAACACTGTCTAAAAATACATTTTGTCCAAATATAGTCTATTTTTGCACTTGTTGTAAAACTGAAACTGCTTGTCGAATTTTGATGACATTTGCACAGTTTGTGTACTATATTCGAAGTCGGAACATATTAACTTTTCAGCGGAATTTACATCTGGCTACACTAATGCGCAAAACTTTTTTAAAAAAATGTTGTGGCGGAAATATAAAAACTTCCCTAATTCGGTTAATAATAGTCGGATTTTAATGAAACTTCGAACGTACGTTTGGGATGGACCAGCCGAAAAAATAAAATATGTCTCCCCGCGGTAGGGGGTTGTGGGGGGCTAAAAAAGAAAAACTTCAATAATTCACTCAATAATAGGCAGATTTCTTTTAAACTTGGTGTGTGCATTCTGGATAGGGCAAGTGAGAAGATAGAATGTGTCTCCCCTCGGTGGGGGTTGTGGGAGGGTGAAAAAAACCCTTAAAATAATGAAATATAGAAACTTCCTTAATTCGGCCAATAATAGTCGGATTTTAATGAAACTTTGAATGTACGTTTGGAATGGATGAGCTGAAAAAATAAAATATGTCTCCCCGCGGTGGGGGGTTGTGGTGGGCTGAAAAAGAAAAACTTCAATAATTCACTCAATAAGAGGCAGATTTTCTTTAAACTTGGTGTGTACATTCTGGATAGAGCAAGTGAAAGGATAGAATGCGTCTCCCCTCGGTGGGGGTTGCGGGAGAATGATATAAAGAAACCTTAATAATTCGGTCAATAACCGGCGGATTTTATTGAAACTTGGAATGTACATTTATAATAGGAGAACTGAAATGAATATTTGATGACATTATCGGAAAAGTTCCATAGTGGTCCGGCCGATATAGACAAAATGTGAATTCACTACTATGGTTTGCTTTGCTCATTTTTTTAATTATATTCACATGTAGGCAGGATATTTAGCACAAAAAAGGAACGTCATCAAACTTTAACCGTAAACCGGTTAAACACCTTTCTATGGAAGTACATAAAAATATATATCTTTATATATAAAACAAAGTCGTGTTAGTTACACCATTTATAACTCAAGAACGGCTGGACCGATTTTTATGATGTTTGGTTTGTTGGATCCTCACGAAAAAGAGTTGATAAAGAAAATTCATTTTCGCATAGATTTTGTATGGAATGGCTTTTTTGATGATATCTCGAGAACGGATTGACTGGTTTCGATGAAGTTTTTTTACTGTTCGTCTCGGCCTCGAGATATTTCCTCGGGCATTGGAAAAATAAGAAAATCACAAAAAAGAAAGGGAAGAAAATTAAAAGTTTTCATTAGAAAGAATGAAGTAACCTATAAACCGCAAATCTTTTATTTTACAACGCACTTCCTATAAGATAATTGTAGCAAGGGACAGCATAAATAGTATTATAGATTTTGGACTAAAGAAAGAATGAAACAAAGAAAGCAATCGGAGATTTTTTTAAGTCAATTTGTGTAAGCAAAAACCACGCGTTTTCTTATATTTTAGGCGCCAATATGATTTTGCCAACATTTTTCAAGTATTGGTGCATGTATAACAAACATCTTTCATAAGCACGTGTGTTTGTGTAAGTAGAAGAAATTTTTTTATTGCGTGTATTTCAAATACATTACATAAGTTTTGGAATTGCTTATTAAAGTTAAGTTCATATTTATCTCTGTTGCACTAACGTGATGAAATCTAAAAAAATGATAGATAGCTAAAAAGATGACGGCTTGAATTTTGTTGCTTATTTGTACTATAAGTAAGTCAATAAGGCACATAACATGAAGTATGCTCAAAAACAACAAAATAGCAAATCCTACACTACTTTCAGACCAGGTGTAACTGATACCCCCGAAATTAGTTCAATTTTCTCCCATAAAAAGTGTATTAGCTAAACGTTTCTCATTTCATTACAATATGGTTGCTAAGCAGCGCTACAAATATTTGAATTAAAACTTTTTCCTACTCCTGCTCATTTTATTTGCCACTTACCCTGCTCCAGGGTAAGGTATGGCAAATTAAACAGACCTTATATGTTCGAACATTTAAACACTTGTGTTGATCAAGATTAAAATCACTTGATTTACTTGATTTCATTTATATTATCACTAACTTTGACTTATCAGTAACCACGTATAAAGAACTGAAGAGGTTCACGTGTTAACCTGTGTAAACTTCCAGAGAAGTTCTTTTGTAAAATTCCAATGTATGCATTTCAGTTCCCGAGGGGCTCATTAGATCAGCACAGCTCTTGTTGATGATGCTTATCGGAGATGCACAGTATTGAGTACCAAGTTGGTAGTCCCTATTTCTAAGAAAGATGTTTTTAACTATGGGGTTAGGATGGTCTTTTAATCTATTGAACCTTTTTGAGGCTAGACATAGCATATATAAAATTAAGGGCGTTACTCTTGATTTAGTATATAGAGTATCGTTAGGATGCCATTTTGCGCCCGGTCTTCTATATTTTGAAAGACAGTATCTGATTATTTCTCGTTCGAAAATCTGCACTTCAGTTGCTACGTTTGGCGTTATAAACAGCCAAGTTCCGAAAGCATACGAAATAACTGGTCTTATCAAGGGTTTGTACATTAGAAGTTTGGTTTTATGTTCCATATCCTGTGAGTTTATTAGTGGTCTCAGTATGGCTGCTGCTTTTTGAGCTTTATTGAGCGCATATCTAGCATGCGGGTTATATTTTAGCCTGTGGTGGAATTTAACTCCTAGGTACTTTATCTCCGTTCGCAGGCGAATTGATCTACCTTCAATGTTCAGTCTTAATAGTTTGCTCTCCCGCACGGCTAGATGATGACCCTTTCCACTAGCGTTACGGAAACAAATTAGTTCACACTTGCCTAGATTAATCTATATACCCCAGTTATTATAAAATTTGATTGCTTTTGTTAAATGAGTTTTAACTGCATGGAGCGCTTCATGTGGCCTCAGGCTTTCCGATGGTACCGTCAGCATAAAATCTGACATGAAAGATGTTATTGGTGTTTTGGCCAGGAAAATCAGATAAGAAAATATTGAATAGTTTGGGACCAAGTATAGGGCCCTGTGGTACTCCTGATTTAACCTCTACCACATCTGAGATTTCGTTTTTAATTTGAATAAATAGCTTTCTATTTTTCCAGAAGTCAACTATCATTTTTAGGAGTTCTACTGGGCACTTTAGTGGAAGTAATTTGTAGATTAAGCCTTTAGACCAGCCATTGTCAAAGGTTTCCTCAAGGTCAATAGCACAGGCAACTGTACATTTTTGCTCGGAGATCGTGAATATTGTGAATGATTGCATCCTGAAAATGCAACAGGGCGTGCTCTGTGGAATTTGCACGTTCGAATCCAAATTGTGAGTTTGGATTATGTTATTGTCTTCGCAGAAATTCTCAAGCTTGATCAAAAGGCATTTTTCAAGAATTTTACCAAAGTTAGATAGCATAGATACAGGTCTAAAATTTTTAATATTATTTGACGTTTTGTCCTTTGCTATCGCTATTAATTTAGCTACTTTCCAAGTCTTGGGAAAGTATCCATTATTTAAACAGTTGTTAATATGTAACGTTGTCCCCAACGTCAATGAGTTTGGAATGTACCGCCGTACAATTATTCAGAGATTCTGTCAACGAGGCAATGTGATTGTCAATTTCACCGTTGCTTAAATTTCGATCTTCAGAGGGTAAAGACATTGATATTTCAGAGGCTTGGTTATTTCGAAAATTATTCCAATTGCTTTTTCTGAAGGATCTAAATGTACATGGGTCCGATTTAAAAGGGTCCATCTTTTTAAAATTTAGACATAAAAGAGGCGTAAGGTTGAATATTACAATTAAAGCTGTCAGAGTTCAAATCATTCAGGACTGATGAAGACACTAAGATAAAGACTATGTGAGATGAGGATCTGGGAAATGTTGGCCCAGCATTTATAATTTGTAAATTTAGAAAAGGTCCGTTCATGAACCATGAATACAAGTGTATTCCGTTGAGATTTCTTTTCGAGTCTCCCCAGTACTCATGTCTGGCGTTGAAACCGTCACCAAAAATAGCTCCATTATATTGAAGCGATAACCAGTAAATGTTATTCAAGTCGTTTTTGATAGCATTACCCAGATTACAGGGAGTATATATCGCTGCAAACAATAATTTTTTGCAGATTCTATCATGATCCACGCATGCAACTGAAATTAAAGACGCTGAGATTAATAGGAAATCAAGAAAAACTGTTTCAACTCTGATCCCCTTTTTGATTAGAATTTTCTACACCTCTGCCTTTATCATTGCTAAATATTTCATAATCATCAAAATTGCTAAAAACAAAAATATCATAGTGGTCCCTGGTAAAAAACAAAAAGGTTGGGAACCACTGGTATAGAATAACATGAATTCCACCGAAAAGTTCATCGTCATTTTGAAACTGTCTGAGCTCAATCACGCAGAGCATTTCATAAGACACCATTGAAATTTCATCCAGGAACAAAAACTTGATATCTTTCCATTGATTCCGCATTACTTATAGATAATGGACCACGAATATGTTTTGAATTAAATAATTGAGGTTAAAAAATCTGCAAACTGTAGTGTTTAGTTTCTGGGTGTAACAGCAAATAACATGGAAAACTTCCTGGAATTTCCTTTTGATGCACTTTTTATTAAAATGTGCGAATTCTCATTATTGCTGTATCAGAAAGAGTTTTCATAGACTTTATTTAATTGTAAATAATCAAACAGGAATTATGTTAATTCATAACTCAGAAAAAAGTTGTTTTTTTTTTAAATCAAGTTTGAATCTAACTCCAAGATCGAAAACCCTCTTCATTTTTATATAAATAAAAACAAAAACTACCAAAAATTCAGTATTTCCATTGGACGTCGCACACTTGAACGAAGCTATGACACTACGTCGCCTAGTCATAAGCGACACGAACTAAACTCGCTCACATAGTTCAGGCCTCAACTACGCGAACGAGCTTCGCTGGCATCGCTAACACTGATATATATGTACTTTTGGCATTATACAGTGGAAAACCCATGCTTGCAAAAGTGGAGTATGTCTTCTATCTTGTCGACATCACAAACGGTGAACACCAAACGCTTCTTTTCGCTTTCTTTTCAACAAAACTCAATAAAATATCTTGTTCAAATTCCTCTTCAGGCATACCTTATTCGGAATCTAGGTCTAGTAATAATTAGTCGATACTGTACTCACAAATTATATCTCTCTGATGGCTCAAATATAACTTATGGCATGAATTTACCGCCGCGTAGCTTAGTTCAAGTGTGCAATGGGGTGAACCAGCTCAGCTAAGCTATGTAACTACAGCGAGGCTCGCCCGCATAGCTTAACTCAAGTGTGTTAAAGCACAGAAATTCTCATTTCTTGGCTAATTTCCAATAAATTTGAATTTTTACGTATAGTTCCTTTTTTTAAATATATAATAAAAATGTTTTATCAAATTCAAAACATTTAAAACAAGACTCACCAGTATCCATACGGCAATGTACTACTAGGCTTTCCTTTAAAGCATATGAATGATCCCACTCAAATGGTTTTTGTTCAGCATCTGACTCGCTGTTATTCGAAACGTTCATTGCAGTTTCTTCCGATTTTATGTGAGTTTCGTTGTGCAATAATAAATCTTCGATACTTAAGAAGCGTTCTTCGCAAATTGCACAACTATGCCAAATCAAATTCATTCGATCTTCTTCAGTCATATCGGTTTTATCTAAGAATTCATGAATTTTTTCAATTTCATCTTCATCCTCTATAATTAGTTCTGGTTCTTGTTTAATTGCAATTTCTGTTAAAATAAATTCCGATTGATTTTCGTCAGTAAATAAAATAGTTTCCTTTTCCAAAATACTTCCTGCCATTTTTCTCAATCAATTTCTTCTAAGAAAAGAAAATTTTTAATCACAAATAAATTAACCAAAAAGGATGGATGGAGTTTCTTACCTAATTCAAACATTTCAATTTATTTTGTTTATTTTCAATATTAATTATTTTAATTTTTGGTTCTAGGACCACGTTACTCTAGCCTTACTTGGCCAAAGCACTGCTTTATAACGCCAACTTTTTATCTTTAATTTTGTATTTTCCCAATTATAAGATAATTTTTCCTTCTCGTACAAATTGTATTATTTCTTCTAAATTCTTAGATATATTATTGACGAGAAAATCACTTAAGTTATTAAATTTACTTAATTCTTTAAAATGCTTTCTGATTTCAGTATGCTTTGTACAGTCAAAAAATATGTGTTTTAAAGTTTCCTGACATCCACAAATGTCATTACTTTTAATTTACTTAAGGTTACCTTCCCAAATGTATGGTTCACCATAATCCTATTTACTAATTTGATATCAATTGGTTTCATTTTGGATTTTATATACCATGGTGTCTTAACAGGTGTCTGCCAAATTTTTGCAAATTCCCTGCCTTTATTTTCTGCTGTCCTTTTATAATCTACAATCCATTCTTCTCATAGTATATCTTTTATCTGATTAAAAGCCTCTTTCATTGATAGATCTTCATTCACTAATACACCGTCTTCCGCCGCTTCCTGTATAATCTTATTCCACCATTTTTTTGGATACAATTTTTTATAGTTCTCCTTTATTGTTATAGTGCTTGATGAGCTATTATTCCTCAATTCCGTTTCAATGCATTTTATGTCCGAATTCAAATTCATGAGACTGTTTTTTTGTTTTAGTTTATTATACGAAACAAAATTCCTGAAAGTGCTTTTAGCAATTGTTTCCACCTCCATAATTATGGGATAGTGGTTGCTGCCAGTTATTTTGTGTTTATCAACTCTCCAAGAAATATTATTGATAATGTTAGTCATTGCTATGTCAAGAATTGATTTGGTATTATTAATCTAGAAAGTAAAATCTCCTGTATTTAGGCATCTGCAAAAATTGTTTAACATGAATTGATGCACCCCCATGCCCTGGCTTTGGCATTCATATCACCTAATATTAGGATGTTGTTAAATCTCTGAATTTGGTGTTCAATATTATTGAGTTCTATTTCTAAGTCATCATTCTTTGTACTGGGGTTAATATACATAATGATGATGGTGATATGAGTTGATAAATTTTTCGTTTTTACTGCCATAATTTCCAGGTTGGAGTCTACGGACATAGTTTCTACTTTAATTGCCTTATTATAAAATAGACCTATTCCTCCACCATTATTTCCTTCTCTAAAGTATCCTTTAAAATTGTAATTATTAATATTGTAACTTCTAATTTCATTTTTTTGCCATGTTTCATTTAAAATCATAATATCTAAATTATTTTTCCTAATAAACAGTTCTAGTAGTTCTAAGTTACCCTTTTTCTCTATACTTTGTATGTTATATTGACCTATCCGTATTGGGAATTATGTTAATCATATGGCAGTCATAATCCTCTGCCTGATTTTTTAAAAGGATGAATTCTTCAAATTAGTTTTCTGTTATTAGTCCCCTTGTTATATTATTTCTATTCATAAATAATTTTTGCACAAAATCCACCATCTTTTCAAGATTACCTATTTTTTTCTACAGTGCATTTATTTCCTTTTTTTCCTCCGTAGTGTTTATTATATTGTTTACCTTGTCCACCGAGGATACTACCACCTTTTTCATTAGTTTGATCTTCACTGCTTCACTAAAAGGACATAGTTTGTATAACACTCTGTTTGATTCTTGTTGGTTATCTCTGACTAGAATATTCAATTTGTTTTTCCTTTTATCGCCAATTTTTGGAAAATCATTCTTATTCTCTTCAAAGCCCTTCTGATTATCACTAATAATATTTCCTAACCTTGTATTAGCTTCCATTCTACATAAGTTTTCGATAATCATAATTTTTTTAATTAAAAACGCCTTTGTTTTCGCCGGACATTCCCTATCAGTGGCTTTGTGATTGTTCTTGCAATTAATACATTTGATTTCAATTGATTTACAGTCTTCATTTGGTCGATGTTTATTCGTACATTTCTCGCATGCTCTTTCTTTCTGTTTACAAAATTTCGCTATATGGTCAAATCTTAGACAATTTAAACATTGTCTTAACATCGGGATGAAATAGTCAACCCTATATTGCATATATAGGAGTTTAATATTCTTAGGAATAGCATTACCCCTAAAGTGTATCTTGACTCTATTTGTTGGAATAAAGTCGTCATCATTTTCGTTTAACCTCAGTTTGTTTCGTTGCCATATTCTTTCGATTTTTAAAATCGGAATTGGAGATTCAATCTCCTCCATTAGTTCCTGTTCCGTCAGTTCCACAGGTATGTCAAAAATGATACCTGTTTACGAAACAAAATATCTCAAGATTATCGCTTTATATCCTTTATCCTCTAGAATCTTGTCTCTGACTAGATAATTTGCATCCTGTTTATCGCTGAAAAAAAATTTACATCTCCCATAACCAATCTTATCTACATTAATTATGTTTTTGATTGCTTTATACTTTAATATTTTACATAATCTTAGCGGATTTATTCCTCTTCTGACATCCTCCTCATAAATTTCAACCACATAGATAATGTAAGCAGCCACATTGTGTTCATCATAATAAAAATTTTCATACCTTTTTTCCGGGTTAGTATTACCTATATCCTTCACTAACGTTTTATCTTTTAAATTTTTCTCTATATTCAATGGTGTCATTATTTCGTTATTATAATCCATTTTGAAACTGATTATTGATTGTGGTTTTTCCTCTTTTAAACTTAGAGCTAGAACCCTTTCCGCTTCCCGAACGCGACCTAGACTTCTCCATCATTCTCCTTTTCCCCAGATAATGAAGAAAACAGCATTTTTCTGAAAAACAAAAATTTATGAAGCAAAGTCATCCGCACTCAACCGAGTTACACAGCCAACTGAAGTTTTTGTTTTATATCAATTCAAAAAAACAAGTCAAAAGAATTTCGAATGCCAAATGTCAAATACTGTCTCGGAAATGGAACAAAAACAAAAGCATTGCCATATTTGAAGAAATAATGGTGATAGAAAACACAGATTTATAATTTAAAATAATAAATTTTTTATTGATTCATAAAGTATACAGTATAGAGTTATTTATGGGATAGCATGTCGGAAAAATGGCTCCACGGCTTTGCTGGCACATGCGCACTCTTTTGTTGTAGTGTTCTATGACCGTTTTGCATAACTGCATAAATGCGGCTGAATTTCGTTGATGAAGTGTTCAATTTCCTCCTTTAAGGCGTGAATGGTTGTATCCTTGTTGGCATAAACTTTAGACTTCAAAAAATCCCAAAAAAAACTCCAAAGGCGTTTAATCAAATGATCTGGGCGGCCAATTCTGATCGCCAAAACGGGAAATTACACGACCGGGAAATGACTCATGCAATAATTGAATTGTTTCTCGGCACCGTCTTGCTGAAACCACATGTCGTTCACACCCATGTCTTACTATCTAGGCACAAGAATCTGTATTATGTCGCGATAGCGCGCACCATTAACTGTTATTACCTAAGAAGCCACATTTTCCAACGATGCCTCCAGCCCAAAATCCACACCAAACAGTGACACGTTGTGGCTACATTCGTTTCTCAATAAACACTCTGAACCACAAATGCACAATTAACTAAGCCATCAAGACAAAAATGAGCCTCATCGCTGATGAAGATTTTGTTCATTATTTTCAAAATATTGCTCAGTGAAAACGCGTTGTTCTTTCGCGTGTAGTGCTCCTTTTTTAATAAGCCTGTCAGCTGTCATGCTGTCTCTTTTTCGTTGGCAGCACTTTATTACACAAATGCCGTGGGACACCCTTTATTTATGAATAGCGGAAATGGATATTCTCTAGCAACTGAAAAATGCATTTTTCTTTATTAATATTGTATTCTCTATTTTCTCATTACAATTCTTTATTTAGTTGAAAGGAAAGGACAAGTGATGTCATAAAATGTTTGAAGACAAAAATTCAAAATGGCCGGCATGCGAAGTGCATATTCTGTGCATATTTTTTCATTCATGGTTTTTCACCAGTATGCGTCATCATATGCCTTTTAAGACTACCATTTTGGGTAAATGAACTATTACAGTGATCACATTTGAATGGTTTTTCACCAGTATGCGTCATCATATGCTTTTTAAGATTACCCCTTTCCGTAAAAGAATGATTGCAGTGATTGCATTTGAATGGTTTTTCACCAGTATGCGTTCTCATATGCTGTTTAAGATTACTACTTTGCATAAATGAACTATTACAGTGATCACATTTGAATGGTTTTTCACCAGTATGCGTTCTCATATGCTTTTTAAAATCACCACTTCCCGTACAATAATGATTGCAGTGATCGCATTTGATTGGTTTTTCACCGATATGCGTCATCATATGCTGTTTAAGACTACCACTTTGCATAAATGAACTATTACAGTGAACACATTTGAATGGTTTCTCACCAGTATGCGTTCTCATATGGTTTTTAAGATTACACCTTTCCGTAAAAGAATGATCACAGTGATCGCATTTGAATGGTTTTTCACCAATATGCGTCATCATATGCCTTTTAAGACTACCATTTTGCGTAAATGAACTATTACAGTGATCACATTTGAATGGTTTTTCACCAGTATGCGTTCTCATATGGTTTTTAAGATTACCCCTTTCCGTAAAAGAATGATTGCAGTGATCGCATTTGAACGGTTTTTCACCAATATGCGTCATAATATGCCTTTTAAGACTACCACTTTCCGTAAAAGAATGATTGCAGTGATCACATTTGAATGGTTTTTCACCAGTATGCGTCATCATATGTTTTTGAAGAGTATCATTTCGCGCAAATGAACTATTACAGTGATCACATTTGAATGGTTTTTCGCCAGTATGCGTTAATATATGGCTTTTAAGACTACCATTTTGCGTAAATGAACTATTACAGTGATCACATTTGAATGGTTTTTCACCAGAATGCGTCATCATATGCTTTTTAAGATTACCCCTTTCCGTAAAAGAATGATTGCAGTGATCACATTTGAATGGTTTTACACCAATATGCGTCATTATATGTCTTTTAAGACTACCATTTTCCGTAAAGGAATGTTTGCAGTGATCACATTTGAATGGTTTTTCACCAGTATGCGTTCTCATATGCCTTTTAAGATTACACCTTTCTGTAAAAGAATGATTGCAGTGATCGCATTTGAATGGTTTTTCACCATTATGCGTCATCATATGCTTTTTAAGATTATCACTTTCAGTAAAAGAATTATTGCAGTTGTCGCATTTAAATAGTTTTCCATTAAAATGGACATGATAATGAGATCGTTCACATTTATTGCATTTAAAATTGCGTTTCCACTTATGAAATCTCAAATGGGCATCCAGCTTCTGCTTGGAAGTATATATTTTCTTACACTGTGTACATGGAAATTCTTGCTTAGAGTTGTTTAAAATCTCATCCACGGGCGTTGGGTAAAACTCAGTACATTCAGATTGCTCATGACTTTGAATGTGCAATGAAAAAGTTTCGGTGCTTAAAAATCGTTTTTCACACGTTATACAACTGTGCCAAACCAAATTTAAGCGATCTTCTTGGGTTATATCGTTTTTGTGTAAATATTGACGAATTTTCTCAGTTTCAATTTCATCTTCGATTATTAATTCCGGTTCTTGTTTAATTGAAACTTCACAGCATTTATCAACAAATGAAATAGTCCTGATTTCTGACAATTCTTCCATGATTTTTCCTATCAAAAAATATACTTTATTAAAAATGTTGTTTCTATCTTCTCAAAAGTTTAGTTTAAAATTACTTAAAACTAGGTAACAAAAGAAAAGGAAAACGAAGAGCGCTACTTGAGCCCCCCCCCGGATTACAAAAACATGTAAGAATATCAAAAATTAAAATTGGAGTTACTAACATCATTCCAGCATAATAGAATTAAAATTTCTTGTTTTTTCTTTATACTACATATCACAATAGTTGCTTATTTGTACTATAAGGAAGTCAATAAGGCACATAACATGAAGTATGCTCATAAGCAACAAAAGAGCAAATCCTACACTACTTTCAGACCAGATGTAACTGATACCGCTGAAATTAGTTAAGTTTTCTCCCATAAAAAGTGTATTAGCTAAACGTTTCTCATTTCATAACAATATGGTTGCTAAGAAGCGCTACAAACATTTGAATTAAAAGTTTTTCCTACTCCTGCTCGTTTTATTTGCCGCCTACCCTGCTCCAGGGTAGGGAAATAATAAATAAATAAAACAGACCTTATATCAGGGGTCGGCAACCTGTTTGTCCTTAAGGGCGCAATACTAAATTTGAAAATCACCGAGGGCGCATATTTTACAGATAATAAACAGGTATAAATAGGCATTAAAAAATACAGATTTTTTATAACTTTATTTTGTTGGTGTCATACAAAATGATACATATAATTCAGTGTGAAACTTGGGTGTCCATATTTTCAGCTAATTTCTTATAATTGGGGATATATTTAGAGTTCCCGGTCCTTAAACAATTATCTAAATGTGAGTCATTAAGCTTTGTTCGGTATTTTGATTTCAAATATTTCATATTTGAGAACAAAGACTCGCAATTGTATGTTGTTGCACAATATGAATAAATTTTTACCGCACATTTCCTTAAAATAGGATACTTAATTTCATCGACTAAGTTCCAAAACATTTTATCATTACTATGCGCTTTTAAAATAATATCACTTTGCAAGTTTATTATTTCTAATTCTAGGTCTTCGATATTATGAAGCTCGAAATACACTGAAACTTTTTCAAGGACATCATCTTCAGTAACATTGAGTGGATTTATGAAAAATCTTAGAACGGGTTCTAATGCTGCAAAATCTTCAAATCTAGAAGAAAACTCTTCTATGAGCTTATCTATAATTTCTAAATATGATGTAGCAGTAAAATTTTCATTATTCAAATTTAAACTCTCAACAGTATATTTTATATTTGGGAAATGTGATAATTATTTTTTTGCAATAGATGGGATTTCAACAGCACTAACTTGCATTTGAATGCATTTACTGCACTAATCATGTCAGCGATATGCTGATTTTTCCCTTGTATTTTTAAATTTAATTCATTCAACTTTGCCGTTATATCTGTCAGAAATCCGAGGTCGATTAGCCAATCCTTATTTTCTAATTGCTAGTAAAATTCGCCTCTTGATGCAATAAATTCCTTTATTTGTGGCAAAAGCATGATAAACCGCTCAAGTATTTTACCTCTGCTCAGCCACCTCACTTCAGTATGTAAAAGAAGATCTGTGAACTGAACGTCCTCATCTTCTAAAAGTAATTTAAACAATCTGTGTTGCATAGCTCCCGATCTTATGGAATTAATAATTTTTGTTACTATCGTAAATACGTGTTGAAAACCGATTGTTTTTTAATTTAAAAATGTTTTAAATTATTTTTTAAAATAAAATATAATCTTTATTGGTCAATTTAGGGGTAAAAAATAAATATTTGAAAATGCGACCGTTAATGCCCCATTAACCCAACTGACTACTTGCTGTATATCGCCGTTTGACAAGAGTAAGTAAATCGCTCTGGCTATCATACTTTTACATTAGTCCAGGGAGGGCGCATTAAAAATCGATCGGGTGCGCCATGGCGCCCGCGGGCGCCGCGTTGCCGACTCCTGCCTTATATGTTCGAACATTTAAACACTTATGTTGATCAAGATTAAAATCATTACTTGATTTCATTTATATTATCACTTACTTCGATTTAATAGTATCTACATATGAAGAAATGAAGAGGTTCAAGTGCTATCCTCTGTAAACTTCCGGAGAAGTTCTTTTGTAAAATTCCAATGTATGCATTTCGGGTTCCCAAGGGGCTCATTAGATCGGCACAGCTCTTGTTAATGATGCTTATCGGTGATGATAGTATTGAGTACCAAGTTGGCAGTCAATATTTCGAAGAAAGATGTTTTTAACTATGGGATTAGGGTGGTCTGTTAATCTATTGCACCTTTTTGAGGCTAGACGTAGCATATATAAAATTAAGGGCGTTACTTTTGATTTAGTATATAGAGTGTCGTTAGAATACCATTTTCCGCCCGGTCTTCTATATTTTGAAAGACAGTATCTGATTATTTCGCGTTCGAAAATCTACAGCTCAGTTGCTACGTTTGGCGTTATAAACAGCCAAGTTCCGAAAGCATACGAAATAACTGGTCTTATCAAGGGTTTGTACATTAGAAGTTTGGTTTTATGTTCCATATCCTGTGAGTTTAATAGTGGTCTCAGTATGGTTGCTGCTTTTTTAGCTTTATTGAACGTATATCTAGCATGGGGGTTATATTTTAGCCTGTGGTGGAATTCAACTCCTAGGTACTTTATCTCCGTTCGCAGGGGAATTGATCTACCTTCAATGTCCAGTCTTAATAGTTTGCTCTCCCGCACGGCTAGATGGTGACCCTTTCCACTAGCGTTACGGAAGCAAATTAGTTCATACTTGTCTAGATTAATCTTTATACCCCAATCATTATAAAATTTAATTGATTTTGTTAAATGACTTTTAACTGTATGGAGCGCCTCATGTGGTCTCCGGCTTCCCGCGAATATGGTGTCGTCAGTATAAAATATGGCATGAGAGATGATATTGGCGTTTTCGCCAGGGAAATACGATAAGAAAATATTGAATAGTTTGGGTGCAAATATAGAACCCTGTGAGACTCCTGATTTAACCTCTACCACATCTGAGATTTCGTTTTTGATTTGAATAACAAACTTTCTATTTTCCAAGAAGTCAACTATCATTTTTAGGACTTCTACTTAGCACTTTAGCGAAAGTAATTTGTACATTAGGCCTTTAGACCAGACATTGTCGAAGGTTTTCTCAAGGTCTATAGCACAGGCAGCTATACATTTTTGCTGTCGGAGATTGTGAATGATGCATCCTGAAAATGCAAGAGGGCGTGCTCTGTGGAATGTGCAAAGTGTAGAGTATTACAATTAAAGCTGTCAGAGTTCAAATCATTCAGGACTGATGAGGACACTCAGAAAAGGTTTATGTGAGATGAGGATCTAGGAAATGTTGGCCCAGCATTTACAATTTGTAAATTTAGAAAAGGTCCGTTCATGAACTATGAATAGAAGTGTATTCCGTTGCGATTTCTTTTCGAGTCTCCGTAGTATTCATGTCTGGCGTTGAAATCTTCACAAAAAATAGCTCCGTTATATTGAAGCGATAACCGGTAAAGGTAATCCAAGTCGTTTTTGATAGCATTACCTAGATTACCGGGAATATATATCGCTGCAAACAATAATTTTTTGCAGATTCCATCAAGATCCACGTATGCAACTGAAATTAAAGACGCTGAGATAAATAGGAAATCAAAAAAAACTGTTTCAACTCTGATCCCCTTTTTGATTAGAATCGCTACACCTCTACCTTTATCATTGCTAAATATTTCATAATCATCAAAAATTGCTAAAAGCAAAAATATCATAGTGGTCCCTGCTAAAGAAAAGGTTGGGAGGCACTGGTATAGAATAACATGAATTCCAACGAAAAGTTCATCGTCATTTTGAAGCTGTCTGAGATCTCAATTATTCAGAGCATTTCATAAGACAACAGAAACTTCATATCTTTCCATTGATTAGGCATTACTTGTAGATAATGGACCACGAATGTTTTGAATTAAATAATTGAGGTTAAAAAATCTGCAAACTGTAGTGTTTAGTTTCTGGGTGTAACAGCACATAACATGGAAAACTTCCTGGAATTTCCCTTCACACGTAAGTTTGATGCACTTTTTATTAAAATGGGTGAATTCTCATTATTGCTGTATCAGAAAAAGTTTTTATAGTCTTTATTTAATTATAATTAATCAAACAGAAATTATGTTTATTCATGATTTAGAAAAAAGTTGTTTTTTTAATCAAGTTTGAATCTAAATCCAAGCGCAAAAACTCTTTTCATTTTTATATAAATTAAAACAAAAACTAACAAAAATTCAGTATTTTCATTGGACGTCGCACACTTGAACGAAGCTATGACACTACGTCGCCTGGCCATGAGAGACACGAACTAAGCTCGCTCACGTAGTTCATGCGTCAACTACGCGAACGAGCTTCGCTGGCATCGCTAACACTGATATATATGTACTTTTGACATTATACAGTGGAGAATCGATGCTTGCAAAAGTGTAGTATGTCTTCTATCTTGTCGACATAAATATGTAAGAACTCGGGATCTGTTAAATTGGCAAAAGAGTATGAAATTCGACATATTTCATACGTTTCATCATAAACGGTGAACACCAAACGCTTCTTTTCGCTTTCCTTTCAACAAAACTCAATAAAATATCTTGTTCAAATTCCTCTTCAGGCATACCTGATTCGGAATCTAGGTCTAGTAATAATTAGTCGATACTGTACTCACAAATTATATCTCTCTGACGGCTCAAATATAACTTATGGCATGAATTTACCGCCGCGTAGCTTAGTTCAAGTGTGCAACGGGGTGAATCAGCTCAGCTAAACTATGTAACTACAGCGAGGCTCGCCCGAGTTACGAAACCTGAACATACATCAAGTACTTAGAAAAAACCTTCTAAAAAGTTAGTGACCTAACTTTCTTCAATTTAAAGTATTTCAAAAAAGCTAGACATTAGGTCAGCATTTATTAAAATATTCAATTTCAACCTAAAATTATTAAATACATTTTTAACAAGAATTATTTCAAAATATGCTAGACGCTAGATCAGCATTTACTCTTTTTATAATTTCCAAAATTCAATTGTAAATTTATTTTTTTGCTAATTCTGTAAAATTAAAATAAGAATCAAATAGAATTAATTCCATTCCATTTTTGTAATCAAAGTAATAAAGTTAAGGCAAGTTTTGACTAATAAATATTTTTTTTATTCTAAATCCTTGTCCTAAACTTGTTTGGCGCAGTCGGTAGGATAGGCAAACGGTCCTTTTTATCCTCATTCGGGAAAGAATAATAAAAAAAAAAAAATAAAAAAAAAAAATTTTTTTTTATTTTTGTTTGAGAAATTTTATTATAAAACGGCGGTTTACCGTAATTTAAAATTTTTTCGAATCATTGTTCTCTGAAAAATAAGTGGCGGTTTACCATAAAATAAACAGTTAACAGTGTAAATACAATTTTATCCCAAGTAAATATAATAAGGGAGTTGTGAAGTAAAATTACGACGGCATATCGTGAATAACTTCAATATTGAGAGGACATCAATAGCAGTAACAACCTTTGGACCGGAGAGTTTCAACTCATAGACGCCTATCCAGCATTCAAGGACATCAATCCTTAAACGGAAGGAACATCAATCCTTACACTGACGGAACATCAGTTATTTAAGATAATTTTAAATAAAAAGAATGAAATACCTTTGCCTGGCATTCATGTAAGTCAAATATTGAATTAATTTCTTTTTTTCCTAAATGTCAAGTCCTAGAAAAATAAAGAAAATATCATATTTCCCATATCCAAAATTTTTTAGAAGAATATTTAAAAGCCTTAGTTCAATCCCTGAAAATATTGAAAGTGAAAACATATCAGTGTTCAATAGTAGAATAAATCAAAGTGTACCTAATCTAAATAGTTCATTTGAATTCAGTGAAAATAACGAAATGACAAGTGCAAATAATTCAGTGCATCCTTCGGGTTCAATTCATAGTTCACCTGCAGATATTTTTAATTCATTGAGAATTCCTGATGCAATTAAAGATTTACCAAAATTTGATGGAAATACTAGATTGCTTCACGAATTTCTTAACAATGTTGAAGAAATATTAAGTTATACTAGGAGTGTTGACGGTACAGCATATTCAAGAAAAACTTTTGCGTGCAATTCGAAATAAAATTGAAGGGCAAGCAAACGAAGTACTTAATATGTATGGCACACCTTTAGTTTGGGAAGACATAAAAAATAACTTAATACTACATTACTCTGACAAACGAACAGAAACATCTTTGATAAGAGATTTACTTACTCTAAGACAAAATAATAAAACAGTGGAAATCTTTTATAGTGATATAGTTGAGATTCAAGCCACCATGTATAATAATATTCTAATTCACGAAACAGATCCCAACGTAATAAATGCAAACCCTTACAATGGCATTATCGTATTGTATTAAAGAACAAAACATATCTTATATGAAATCAGAGCCTCGTTCACACAATTATAAAACGAACATGGTTACAAATCCAAGACCAAACATACAGCAACCAAGAAACATAAATTCAAATTTCTTTAATAACTCTCAAAATAGAACGTTCAGTATTCCACAAAGACCAAGAAATTATCATCAAGTACCATTTACAAGACCTCAAAACTGGTTCAATTACAATTCTTATAATCCAAATAATAATTTCAGGAATCCAAACCAGAATCAAACTTCGTTTAATTCACAAAATAATCCACCAAGATTTCCCCCTCCAGAACCAATGGACACCAGTTCGGGAAATACACATCTAAGACAAAGGGCTCCCTCACAACAATTTAGAAACACTCAAAATAATTCAAATTACCGTAATTCTATACGACCCACAGGATTTCCTAAATATACTAGTGAAGAACTTCATAATATAAATAACGTAGACTATGATTATAATCCTTCACAAAACGAACCATCTGATCTAAACTCATACCAACAACTCGACGAATACTACGATTACGAAGAAAACGAACCTAATAACGAATTCGAGGAAGAAGATCCTCAAAATTTTCCCATAAAAGCCTCGAAAGACCCACAGGTTACATAGACGTTAATAAACACGGTTTCACATTACCCTATATTCATATATCATCTCCATTTGGAAGACCATTAAAATTTCTTATTGATACAGGAGCTTCTTCATCATTTTTAAATCCAGAATTTACTCTTCCTATAGATCATGTCGAATGTGAACCAATAACGATCACAACTATTCTCAGTAAGTACAAACTGAATAAAGAAGTAACTTTATCTACCTTTGTAGAATTTAATGAACCTGGATATTTAAGATTCCTTATATTCAAATTTCACAGATACTTCGACGGACTAATTGGACTTGATATTCTCACACAATTAGGCGCAAAAGTTGATTTAGCTAACAAAATGTTAATCACTAATAATTCAACTATTCCCTTAAAATTTAAACCTAATTTTACTTCCGGTAAACAGTTAATTCCCGCAAATTCAAAAACTATCATTAAATTACCAGTTGATATTTGCGACGGAGATATCTACATTAATAATATTGAGTTAAAACCAAAATTATATATTTCTGAAGGTATCTATAAAGCAAAAGATTGGTACAGCACAGTAGAAGTGTTAAATGAATTAAATTTGGAACAAACACTGTTACTAGAGCAACCTTTAAAAGTTCAAAAATATATTTCTTCCGAATTTGTAGAAATAAACAATTTCAACGTTGAATATGATCAACCTGATTTAGACGACGATATTACTCAATTAATTCGTACATCTCATTTGAATTTCGAAGAAAAGAAAGCTATTTTTAAAGTTTGCAGAGAATACGAAAGTATTTTCTTTAAAGAAGGCCAATCCTTAAGTTTTACTAATCAAGTCAAACATCGTATTTCAACCACAGACGATACACCCATCTATACGAAATCTTATAGATATCCATATGTCCATAAAGAAGAAGTGCGAAAGCAAATAAACGATATGTTGGAACAAGGTATAATACGTCCCAGTTATTCCCCATGGAGCTCTCCAGTTTGGATAGTTCCTAAGAAAAAAGATTCCAGTGGACAACAAAAGTGGCGTCTGGTAATAGATTATAGAAAACTTAATGAGAAAACAATTTCCGATCGATACCCTCTACCAAATATTACAGAGATTCTAGACAAATTAGGAAAATGTACATACTTTTCCACTCTAGATCTAGCTAGTGGTTTTCACCAAATTGAAATGCACCCAGAAGATGTTCAAAAAACGGCATTCACAGTGGAAGGAGGACATTTTGAATACATTAGAATGCCCTTCGGACTTAAAAACGCACCATCTACATTTCAAAGAGTAATGGACAACGTCTTGAAAGATCTTCAAGGTACCATTTGTCTAGTTTATTTAGACGATATAATCATTTTCTCAACATCTCTTCAGGAACATATAATCAATCTAAAGAAAGTTTTTAATAAATTACATGAATTTAACCTAAAAGTGCAGTTAGACAAATCGGAATTTTTACATAAAGAAACTACCTTTTTAGGCCATATAGTCTCTACAGAAGGTACAAAACCCAATCCGGAAAAAATTGTAGCCATCAAAAACTTTCCTATACCACGAACTCAGAAAGAAATTAAATCATTTCTAGATTTATTAGGCTATTACAGGAAATTTATAAAAGACTTCGCTAAACTGGCTAAACCCTTAACGGAATGCTTAAAAAAGGGCAAATCAGTTGAATTAAATGAAAGATATATAAAAACATTTGAGACTTGCAAAAACATTTTAGTAAACGATCCGATCCTCCAATATCCAGACTTTACAAAACCTTTTATCCTCACAACTGACGCAAGCAACTTCGCACTTGGTGCAATCCTTTCTCAAGGTCCGATTGGTAATGACAAACCAATATGCTACGCTAGTAGAACTTTGACAGAAACCGAAACAAACTATTCAACAATCGAGAAAGAACTTCTAGCAATTGTTTGGGCAACCAAATACTTCCGACCCTACCTATTCGGTAACAAATTTAAAATTGTGACTTTAACTTGGCTTATGAGCTTAAAAGAACCTAATTCCAAATTAGTGAGATGGAGATTGAAATTAGAAGAATACGACTATGAAATAGTCTATAAACAAGGGAAGTTAAACACAAATGCAGATGCCCTAAGTAGAATTAAAATTAATAATCAAGAAATCACAAATAATATGGAAATCAATCTTAACGATGCATCTACTTCAGTTCAAAGTACATCAGGATCCACTATACAGCAACAGAAAATTTAAATGACGGAATAGCAGTATCAGAAAGACCTCTAAACGAATTTAATCTTCAAATCATATTAGAAAATTCTAATCAAAAACCACAAATGTCTTTAGAAGTCCCCTTCAAAAATAAACAACGTCGAACAATACGAATATTAGAATTCACTGAAGAAATTATGATCGATGTTTTCAAAAAATATTTAGCTCCTAAAAAGCTTTCTGCAATTTTTACTGATGACGAAACTTTCCGTATTGTACAATCTACATATTCAAAATATTTTTCAAGTAATAAAATTTTCCGTTTAATTAGATGCAAAGAGATATTAACAGATTTAACTCAAAATGACGATCAAGATAAATTAATAAATGAATATCACAAGAAAAATAACCATAGAGGCATGAACGAAACCCTTCTCCATTTAAAAAGAGAATACTTTTTCCCTTTCATGAAAAATAAGATAGCAGAAATTATTAACAACTGCGAAAAGTGTCAAACTTTGAAATATGATAGGCACCCTCCAAAAATCAAATATATGAAGCCAGAAACTCCAACAAAACCATTAGATATTCTTCATATGGACATCTATAGTATTAATAATCAACAAATTCTAACGATAATAGACAAATTTTCCAAATTCGCTTGAGGTTATACTGTACCTGCAAGAAATAGTATTTCGATACTAAAAAGCCTCAAACATTTCATGAGCCTACACGGCATCCCTCTGAAATTAGTCTGTGACCAAGGATCAGAATTCACGGCTAATATATTGAAGGAATACTGCAAACAATATAATATTGAATTACATTTCACTTCTTTTCAACAAACCAGCAGTAATTCTCCTGTAGAAAGATTACATTCCACACTGACAGAAATTTATAGAATTATATCTAGTAAACGAAAGGAAAATAATCTAGATTTAAACCATGATGAAATTTTTTCAGAAACCTTAATTACTTACAATAATGCAATACATTCGGCAACTAAATTTACGCCAAATGAGCTATTTTACGGTAGAACTTTTGAATTTAACAAAAATATTAATTTCAATAATGAACACGAATATTTAGTAAAATTAAACGAATTCCAATCGCAATTATATCCTTCAATAAAAGAAAAAATTGAAAATATAGTTAGTAATAATATAGATAAAATAAACAAAACTAGGGAAGATCCCGAAGAAATAAAAGAAAACGAAATAATTTTTAGGAAAGAATGTAAACGAAACAAGTTAACGCCTAGATTCACAAAGCAAAAGGCGAAGAAAAATGAAAAGGTAACAATTATAACTTCAGAAAATAAAAAATTACATAAATCTAGAATTAAAAGAAAACATTAGCTTAAAGTACTTCTTAACATTGCCAATTAATTATTACAGATTAACCCTAACGTCTGGTCAAATTATGGAAGAACATGATATGACAAATAGCCCAGGAATTCTTTCTCTGAAACTAGGAACAGCTCGAACTATTAAAAGTTATAATAATCTCGTACATATTGTTAAACTAGAAACCTACAAAAACAACATAGAAAAAATTGCAAACTCTCTGAAGACATTCGACAACATTGACGAGCCTAAACAATCCATTACAATAACGAAACTTAAACTTGAAGAATTGACACACAAATTAGAATCATTGACTCCAAAAGTAAGAACTAAAAGAGGACTATTAAACGGACTAGGTACAGCCATAAAATTTATCACTGGGAATATGGATGCGAATGATGCACAGAGTTTAAATAAACAAATCGAGGTACTAACGGCAAAACAAACAGAATTCCATAATGAACTAAATAGTCAGATTAGACTTAACACGGAAATGATTACCAGATTTGAAAACATAACTAATCATATTAATAATGAGCAAGAGGTAATTGAAGTTTTCTTGAATCGATATCAAGAAAATATTTCAAATAGAATTCGGGTTGATGAAGACATCCTTTTTAAAATACAATATTTCAACCAAATTAATTACAACATAGACCTACTAACAAGCCATTTAGCAAATATAGCAGAAGCAATTGTATTAGCTAAATTGAATGTTATACCAAAATTAATATTAAATTCAAATGAACTTGAATTAATTTCTAACATGTTCAGTAATCAATCTGTAGAAATAAAATCCGATGAACACATATATGAACTATTAGGATTACAGGCTTATTACAATGGCTCAAACATAATTTTTAATGTACGTATCCCAATCCTATCAAATGAGCAATTCTCCTTGTTTCATATTATACCACTTCCTATAAATAAAACCAAAGAAATCGTCACGAATCCTTATATCATCCTCAATACCCAAAATATTCAATATTTGGACGAAATTTGTGCCAAAATAGAAGGTATCTTTTACTGCAAAGAATCAACAGACCAGGAGCAGACCAACCAATCAACATGCATCGGAAATTTGATGAACAACAAACCTGCCCACTGTACACTAAATGACGCCGGAGAAACTGAAACTGTGTTGCAGCCAGAGCCCAACCACATACTTCTCATAAATGTTCCAGCCACATTAATAAAATCTAATTGTGGAAATGACCATCAGAAACTACAAGGGACTATCCTGATTCATTATAGAAGCTGTGAAATCGAAATCAACGGCATAATGTATCGTGACAACCAAGATGTATTTTGGGATGAAGTTCATATCTTCCCATCGCTTTTCAATAGTATACAATCAAATTCCACCGTAGAAACTATAAATATGCGGAAACTACAAAAATACCACATCAAAAAGAAGAAATCAATAGAGGTGCTGAGGACAGAAACAGTAACAAGACACTATTGCACCTATGGCTTCTTAAGTATCATTAGTATCTCAATCATCGTTGGAATAATACTAGCGTACAAAAGATCAACGGGTTCACTTCAGATTACACAACCTGGCAACCACATCTTCGCTTCAGCCTCAACAACTTCACAGTTCTTATGGCCATCGCTTCATACTAAGGGGGAAGGAGTTACGAAACCTGAACATACATCAAGTACTTAGAAAAAACCTTCTAAAAAGTTAGTGACCTAACTTTCTTCAATTTAAAGTATTTCAAAAAAGCTAGACATTAGGTCAGCATTTATTAAAATATTCAATTTCAACCTAAAATTATTAAATACATTTTTAACAAGAATTATTTCAAAATATGCTAGACGCTAGATCAGCATTTACTCTTTTTATAATTTCCAAAATTCAATTGTAAATTTATTTTTTTGCTAATTCTGTAAAATTAAAAATATATAAAATAAGAATCAAATAGAATTAATTCCATTCCATTTTTGTAATCAAAGTAATAAAGTTAAGGCAAGTTTTGACTAATAAATATTTTTTTTATTCTAAATCCTTGTCCTAAACTTATTTCCCGCATAGCTTAACTCAAGTGTGCTAAAGCACAGAAATTCTCATTTCTTGGGTAATTTCCAATAAATTTGAATTTTTTCGTATATTTCCTTTTTTTAAATATATAATAAAAATGTTTTATCAAATTGACAACATTTAAAACAAGACTCACCAGTATCCATACGACAATGTACTACTAGGCTTTCCTTTAAAGCATATGAATCATCCCATTCAAATGGTTTTTGTTCAGTATCCGACTCAGTATTATTCGAAACGCTCATTGCAGTTTCTTCAGATTTTATGTGAGTTTCGTTGTGCAATAATAAATCTTTCATACCTAAGAAACGTTCTTCGCAAATTGCACAACTATGCCAAATCAAATTCATTCGATCTTCTTCAGTTATATCGGTTTTTTCAATTTCATCTTCATCTTCTATAATTAGTTTTGGTTCTTGTTTAATTGCAATTTCTGTTAAAATAAATTCCGATTGATTTTCGTCAGCAAATAAAATAGTTTCCTTTTCAAACAAATTTTCTGCCATTTTTTTCAATCAATTTCTTCTAAGAAACGAAAATTTTTAATCACAAATAAATTAACCAAAAAGGATGGAGTTTCTTACCTAATTCAAATATTTCAATTTATTTATTTTATTTTCAATATTAATTATTTTAAGTTTTTGTTTGAAATCAATTCCAAAAAACAAGTCAAAAGAATTACGAATGTCAAATGTCAAATACTGTCTCGAAAATGGAACAAAAGCAAAAGCATTGCCATATTTAAAATGGATGGGAGTTGAATTGACAGATATTGCCGCACGGCGAATTCAGTTAACGGAAAATTCAAATAACATGTCAGTTAAGTTTTCCGTGAATTATGTTTACAAATATTTATAAATATTTAAAAATAAAAATTAAATGATCAAAATGCAAAAAGCCTCGATGGTAATCCATTCCAATATTTTCTGAATTTATTGCCCATGACTTTCGATTTCTGTACTCACACTGTTTTGTTCTGTAAAGGTTTCGAGTTTTCTTCAAGAAAAATTTCTTGATTTTTAAACAAAAAATAAGTTGCTATAGAAAATAATAACACTTAGGTTTTATTATTGGTTTTTTATTTTAAATCACATACAATTGGTATGTATAATTACAACTTTATTTGTTGTTTCTATACATTTGATAATTCACTCTAAATTCTAATTGTACAATTCAAAAAAAATATGTATATATCAAATAATTATGAAATTGAAATAATCCAATTTTGATAAATTCTACTTTTAATTATGTTACAATTGCAATTGAATTGATTCTACGTTAAAAACACACAAAAACTTATTTTTTTTACTTTTATAGTTGTCGGTTTAGAGATTTTCTTTCAACTGGCTGAAAAAATCCTTTTTTTTCTTGTAAATTATAAAATACCAATGTAAAGAAAAGAAAACAGGAAAATTAACGTTCTATTTAAGTTCGTCGACCGATATATAATACTAATTTTTTTACAAGGTCGAAAGAAAGTTTGGAGCCGAGCTTCAAACCATACTTTCGTTTTTTTTAGTTTTCCTGTTGTGCATTTCAATTAACGATCAGTTTTCATATCGATATCGGGTGACAGTTCAAAAGTAAACAAACATTCTGGTAAGGAAAAAAAATAATATTAAATAATTGATGATTAATGTTTTATTTCTTCTAGGTATTATCTGGTGATGTTCTTAGGTGAGTATTGTTCCATTGAATATTATTAACTCCTTTCTGATATAATTTTTATAATTTCAGGTCAGCATATTGATGAGTCTTCAACATTCTCCTCGGCCTTGACCCAGTAAAAAGTGGGTCAAAATATATATACGAAACTATAAACATAGTAATTATTGCGGCATTTCCTCCGTGCAGTAAATTGCTATGTTCCACGAACATGGAGTTTGGGCGCTCCGACTCGCCGTGAATTAAGGAATTAAAGGAATATTGGAAAGAAATTTCAAATATTTACTGTGTGAGATTCCTTAGCCTTTAAAGGTGATCTTGTATTATTTTTTATTAAAGTTTATGGGTAATGTATGAATATGATGCATTTCGTTTTTAATATGATTTTAATATTTCTTTCTTTTTAGTGCACATAAGTATATTCCATGGATGCATCATATTATCTACGGTTCACGGTTTTTTTTTGTCGTTGGGATGATCGATTTGATCTTAAATTTTATTTAAGTTTTTAGTGTACTTTAATCGTGTGTTACAACTGATGAATCACGTTTTGTTTTGTTATCAGTTATTGGCAAAAGACATAGTTTCGTTATAGGTCTTTTCATTGTAGAGTATTGTGTTTTTACTGTCTTTCCCAGTGTGTGTTTCTATTACTCTACCCAATAACCAATTGGATGGTGGTAATCGTTCATCTTTGATGAGCACTAGTTGTCCAATTTTTATGTTCGGATGTTGTGACAACCATTTCGGCCGCTGTTGTAAGCGGGTTAAATATTCATGACTCCACCTCATAGCTAATTGTTGAAGCATTCCAATGGCTAAATATGGGGCACATGTCACTCCAAATGTTACTCTTGTAAGATAGTAATCTCGAATTGATTCGTTGTATGACTCTCGCCATACAATTCTTTGATATTCAGCATCTTGTTGTTTGACCTTGATTTGACGGTACATTTTCTCGATGTCTGCAGTGAAACCAATCTTATGACGTCTCCATTTAAATAGAATTGATGCAAGGTCATCTTGTATGTTGGGTCCCGTATAGAGAGTGTCATTTAAACAGACACCGCTTTTAGTTTTTCTGGAAGCATCAAAAACAACTCGAAATTTAGTAGTAGAACTGGTTGCTTTCTTAACTGCATGATGAGGTAGGTAGTTGTATGTTTGGGATGAGACTTCATTCGTGTTCCTTATGTTGTCATTTTCTGTGATCGCCTCTAGCATATGTCCTAGGTTAATATATTCTGATATCAATTTATAATATTCTTCAGAGAATGTTGGATCCTTTTGAAGGAGGCTAGATATCGCAATATCTCGTGATTTTCCCAATCTGCGATTTTTAGGTTCATGTATGAATGCTAAATCCACTTGATATCGTCCGTTCGAGTCTCTCATACAACTTTGTTGGAAAATTTGTTCACATATTCCATGTTCAGGTCGTTTTGGAATCGGAATTGTCATTTCTTCTATTTCCGTGGATTTCTTCAATTGTTGTACTAAGTCAACTGCTGCATGGAAACTTACAATACTTCTTTTCGGATTTGCGGTAGTAATGTTCGGAATTTCACCAGATATTATCCAGCCAAAAATCGTCTCTTATGCTATTGGTTCTCCTTCGTTTCCTCTTCGAAGGCCTCCGCAAATTATTTTGGAATAAACATCTGCACCTAAGATAAGGTCGATTTTTCCTGGTCGTTTGTAGCCTGGATCTGCTAATATTAAACCGTCAAGATGACTAAAATCATGATGTTCAACTGAGCTATTGGGTAACCAATTTGTGAGATTTTTTAGTATGAACGCTTCTATCTTAATGTTAGGTGTGTTTGATCGTTTCGTTGTTAAGCAGAAATTGATGCAACTGTTTATTTTACCTGCATTGCATCCACCTACTCCAGTAACATTAGCATACATTGATTGTCTCTTCAGTTTAAGTTTTTGCACGACAGTTTCAGATACAAATGATGCCTGTGATCCTTGATCTATCAAAGCTCTAAGATATGTTTGATTCCCATCGTCCGAAATAGCTTTGATAACTGCTGTGGCCAAAAGAACTTGTTTGTTTCTATTGATTTGACTGCTTAAAGAATTCATTTGAAATGGAGTTGCTTCCGCATGGAGATGATGATTTGATGTCGAAGCTTCATTAGATGTTGCAGATGTCGTATTTTGTAACGAAAGATTGCTATTATTGTTTTGTTTATGCGATTGTTCAGCGTGTGGTGTCGTTTCTTGCAGTGGAAACAATTCATTTTACTGGGACAGCTCGCTAAAATGTGTCCTCTTCCTAAACAGTTTATGCACAGACCATGTGTTTTAACTTTATTCAATTTATTGGCATAATCCATTTTAAGAAATATGGGACACTTACGCAGATGATGCGGTTCTGAGCAAATAAAACAAATTAATGTAGTTTCAGAGTGAAATGATTGCATAAACTTATTTTCGAATTTGTTTCTTGGTGGCATTCTAGATTCTTTAGATGTCGTTTTAGCTTTATCAAGCAATGCCTCTAATACCCTAAACCGAGTTTCAAGAAACTCTTTGAATTGAGAGAGTTTTGGTAATTCAATACTCGCACCTAATGCTGCTTCCCACTGTTGGTGAGTTTCAGTTGGCAATTTTTGAACTATCAAATAAATAATAATGAAGTCCCAAGTACTTGTGTCTATTCCTAAGTTTGTCAGCGCATGTAGACTTTCACGTGTAGTATCCACAAGTTGTTCTATTCCCTCACATGATTCTATATTAAGAATTGGCTGATTCAATAGGTTTTTTAATTGCGTATTTACGAGTACTCTTTTATTTTCGTATCTCTGCACAAAAAGATTCCAAGCAGGTATATAATTCATTTCGGAAATTGGATAATGTCTCAAAAGATGCTCTGCTTGTCCCGTTACACTTGTTTTCAGGTAATGTAATTTTTGTACCGATGGAATGCGTTTATTATCATGGATTAATGATTTGAATAAATCATGAAATGATGTCCAAGATGAATAATCTCCAGAAAATTTTGGTATTGAAATTCGTGGAAGTTGTACTTCTTCACGTGACTCTGGAGTAGGAATTTCTTTCGTTTCTATTTTAGTAGATACTGCAATAGGATACTGTTTCGTTTGATCGTCTTTAATACGACACAAAGCATCTAGGCTGATTCAAAGACAGAGAAGAAATCTTTTCTGAAATATGGAAGGGCGTCTGAAGTTGTATCTTTACATAGAAGAATTTCATCATGCACCCTTTTGAACTCTTTCCAATACTCATTGAATTGGTTTATGCGAAACTGGTAATACGTTGGACTCTCCTTTCGATTCTTTCCGTCCTTTTTGTAATTTTCGAATGACTTACACATAGTTTGATATGCATTCTGTTGTTGTTCAATAAATGTTTCCATTTCGTTCGATAATATATACATTTTTCAATAAAGAACTTTCTTTTAAATTTGTTAAAATCTTTAACTCACACAATAAATAATAAGAAAAAAAAGGAAATATGAAAGGACTTACCAATCGACTTCGTCTAAAAACACTTCCGACACGTAACCGTAACCGTTAAATTTCACTAAATCACTGATAATAAAACCTTGAAATTTTCACTTTTTGATTTTCTTTAAGAAAACTCGTTTTCTTTGATATTTTCTATTGAGATTTGGCTAAATTCGGCTTCGAAGGACCAATGTTTTGTTCTGTAAAGGTTTCGAGTTTTCTTCAAGAAAAATTTCTTGATTTTTAAACAAAAAATAAGTTGCTATAGAAAATAATAACACTTAGGTTTTATTATTGGTTTTTTATTTTAAATCACATACAATTGGTATGTATAATTACAACTTTATTTGTTGTTTCTATACATTTGATAATTCACTCTAAATTCTAATTGTACAATTCAAAAAAAATATGTATATATCAAATAATTATGAAATTGAAATAATCCAATTTTGATAAATTCTACTTTTAATTATGTTACAATTGCAATTGAATTGATTCTACGTTAAAAACACACAAAAAAACTTATTTTTTTTACTTTTATAGTTGTCGGTTTAGAGATTTTCTTTCAACTGGCTGAAAAAATCCTTTTTTTTCTTGTAAATTATAAAATACCAATGTAAAGAAAAGAAAACAGGAAAATTAACGTTCTATTTAAGTTCGTCGACCGATTATATGCTAATTTTTTTACAAGGTCGAAAGAATGTTGGAGCCGAGCTTCAAACCATACTTTCGTTTTTTTTAGTTTTCCTGTTGTGCATTTCAATTAACGATCAGTTTTCATATCGATATCGGGTGACAGTTCAAAAGTAAACAAACATTCTGGTAAGGAAAAAAAATAATATTAAATAATTGATGATTAATGTTTTATTTCTTCTAGGTATTATCTGGTGATGTTCTTAGGTGAGTATTGTTCCATTGAATATTATTATTAACTCCTTTCTGATATAGTTTTTATAATTTCAGGTCAGCATATTGATGAGTCTTCAACACACACAAAATACACAGTAGAATCCCAGAACTCCAGCTGACAAATGTGTTTTTAATTTGAAAATTGAATTTTTAACGAAAAAAGCTAATAATATTTAATAATTTCCATGAAAAAAGTAAAAATGGAAGTGATTTCAAATTCGGATCAAAATATAAACAATTTCATACACATTTGAAATTATTTTTATCGTTTTGAGATTTTTACTCCTTTTATGTATGGTAAAAGGTGTTCCGGAATTCACGGAAGAAATAATTTTTATAGAAAACACAGATTTATCATTTAAAATTATAATTTTTTTTATTGATTCATAAAGTATACAGTATAGGATTATGTATGGGATGGCATGTCGGATAAATGGCTCCTTGGCACTCTTGTTGTAGTGTTCTATGACCGTTTTGCATAACTGCATAAATGAGGCTGAATTTCGCTGATGAAGTGCTCAGTTTCCTCCTTAAAGGCGTGAATGGTCGTATGCTTGTTGGCATAAACATTAGACTTCAAAAAACCCCCCAACAAAACTCCAAAGGCGTTAAATCACATGATCTGGGCGATCAATTCTTGCTGAAAACACTTGTCGTTCACATCCAAGTCTTGCAATTTAGGCACAAATATCTGGATTATCACGTCGCGAAAGCTCGCACCATTAACTGTTATTACCTGACAAGCCGCATTTTCCGATGATGCCTCCAGCCCAAAATCCGCACCAAACAGTGACACGTTGTGGCTGCATTCGTTTCTCAACAAACGCTCTGAACCACAAATGCACAATTAACTAAGCCATCAAGATGAAAATGAGACTCATCGCTGAAGATGATTTTGTTCATTATTTTTAAAATATTGCTCAACAATGAAAACGCGTTGTTCTTTCGTGTGTAGTGCTCAATTTTTAATAAGCCTGAACTGTCAGATGTCACGCTGTCTTCTTTTCCGTTGGCAGCACTTTATTGCACAAATGCCGCAAAATTTAAAATATTAATAAATTGTGGGACACCCTTTATTTATAAAGAGCGGAAATGGATGTTCTCTAGCAACTAAAAATGCATTTTTCTTTATTAATATTGTATTCTCTATTCTCTCATTACAATTCTTTATTTAGTTGAAAGGAAAGGACAAGTGATGTCATAAAATGTTTGAAGATATAAATTCAAAATGGCCGACATGCGGAGTGCATATTCCGTGTATATTTTTCCACTCTTAGTTTTTTACCAGTATGCGTATCATATGGCTTTTAAAACTACCATTTTGCGTAAATGAACTATTACAGTGATCACATTTGATTGGTTTTTCACCAGTATGCGTCATCATATGCCTTTTAAGATTACCATTTAGCGCAAATGAACTATTACAGTGATCACATTTGAATGGTTTTTCACCAGTATGTGTTATCATATGCATTTTAAGACTACCATTTTGCGTAAATGAACTATTACAGTGATCACATTTGAATAGTTTTTCACCAGTATGCGTCATCATATGCCTTTTAAGATTACCATTTCGCGCAAATGAACTATTACAGTGCTCACATTTGAATGATTTTTCACCAGTATGTGTTATCATATGCATTTTAAGACTACCATTTTGCGTAAATGAACTAGTACAGATCACATTTGAATGGTTTTTCACCAGTATGCGTTCTCATATGCCTTTAAGATTACCATTTCGCGCAAATGAACTATTACAGTGATCACATTTGAATGGTTTTTCACCAGTATGTGTTATCATATGCATTTTAAGACTACCATTTTGCGTAAATGAACTATTACAGTGATCACATTTGATTGGTTTTTCACCAGTATGCGTCATCATATGCCTTTTAAGATTACCATTTAGCGCAAATGAACTATTACAGTGATCACATTTGAATGGTTTTTCACCAGTATGTGTTATCATATGCATTTTAAGACTACCATTTTGCGTAAATGAACTATTACAGTGATCACATTTGAATGGTTTTTCACCAGTATGCGTTCTCATATGGTTTTTAAGATTACACCTTTCCGTAAAAGAATGATTGCAGTGATCGCATTTGAATGGTTTTTCACCAATATGCGTTCTCATATGGTTTTTAAGATTACTCCTTGCCGAAAAAGAATGATTGCAGTGATCGCATTTGAATGGTTTTTCACCAGTATACGTCATCATATGCCTTTTAAGACTATCATTTTCAGTAAAAGAATGTTTGCAGTGATCGCATTTGAATGGTTTTTCACCAATATGCGTTCTCATATGCTTTTTAAGACTATCACTTTGCCTAAATGGACGATTGCAGTGATCGCATTTGAATGGTTTTTCACCAGTATGCGTTCTCATATGGCTTTTAAGATTACCCCTTGCCGAAAAAGAATGATTGCAGTGATCGCATTTGAATGGTTTTTCACCAGTATACGTCATCATATGCCTTTTAAGACTATCATTTTCAGTAAAAGAATGTTTGCAGTGATCGCATTTGAATGGTTTTTCACCAATATGCGTTCTCATATGCTTTTTAAGACTATCACTTTGCCTAAATGGACGATTGCAGTGATCGCATTTGAATGGTTTTTCACCAATATGCGTTATCATATGCCTTTTAAGATTGCCACTTTGCATAAATGAAATATTACAGTGATCACATTTGAATGGCTTTTCACCAGTATGTTTCCTCATAGTGGCTTGAAGATTACCACCGTTTTTAAATGAAAGATTGCAGTTGTCGCATTTAAATGGTTTTCCATCAAAATGGACATGATAATGAGATCGCTCACATTTATTGCATTTAGAATTGCGTTTCAGCTTATGAAATCTCAAATGGGCATCCAGCTTCTGCTTGGAAGTATATATTTTCTTACACTGTGTACATAGAAATTCCTGCTTGGAATTGTTTAAAATCTCATCCACCGTCGTTGGGTAAAATTCAGTACATTCAGATTGCTCATGACTTTGAATGTGCAATGATAAAGTTTCGGTGCTTAAAAATCGTTCTTCACACGTTACACAACTGTGCCAAACCAAATTTAATCGATCTTCTTGGGTTATATTGTCTTTGTGTAAATATTGACGAATTTTCTCAGTTTCAATTTCATCTTCGATTATTAATTCCGGTTCTTGTTTAATTGAATCTTCAGTTAAAATTAACTCCGGTGATTCATTTTCTTCACAGCATTTTTCAACAAATGAAATAGTCCTGATTTCTGACAATTCTTCCATGATTTTTCCTATCAAAAAATATACTTTATTAAAAATGTTGTTTCTATCATCTCGAAAGTTTAGTTTAAAATTACTTAAAACTAGGTAACAAAAGAAAAGGAAATCAAAGAGCGCTACTTGAGCCCGCCCGACTTACAAAAACATGTAAGAATATCAAAAATTAAAATTGGAGTTACCAACATCATTCCAGCATAATAGAATTAAAATTTTTTGTTTTTTCTTTATACTACATATCACAATAGTTGCTTATTTGTACTATAAGTAAGTCAATAATGCACATAACATGAACTATGCTCAAAAACAACAAAAGAGCAAATCCTACACTACTTTCAGACCAGGTGTAATTGATACCCCCGAAATTAGTTAAGTTTCTCCCATAAAAAGTGTATTAGCTAAACGTTTCTCATTTCATTACAATATGATTGCTTAGAAGCACTACAAACATATGAATTAAAACTTTCTCCTACTCCTGCTCGTTTTATTTGCCACTTACCCTGCTGTAGGGTATGGTAAATAAAACAGACCTTATATGTTCGAACATTTAAACATTTATGTTGATCACGATTAAAATCATTACTTGATTTCATTTATATTATCACTTACTTTGATTTACCAGTACCCACGTATAAAGAACTGAAGAGGTTCACGTGCTATCCCCTGTAAATTTCCGGAGAAGTTCTTTTGTAGAATTCCAATGTAGGCATTTCAGTTCCCGAGGGGCTCATTAGATCGGCACAGCTCTTCTTGATGATGCTTATCGGAGATGGATAGTATTGATAACCAAGATGGCAGTCCCTATTTCTAAGAATGATGTTTATAGCTATGGGATTAGGATCGTCTTTTAATCTATTAAACCTTTTTGAGGCTAGACGTAGCATATATAAAATTAAGGGCGTTACTCTTGATTTAGTATATAGAGTGTCGTTAGAATACCATTTTCCGCCCGGTCTTCTATATTTTGAAAGACAGTATCTGATTATTTCGCGTTCGAAAATCTGTAGTTCAGTTGCTACTTTTGGCGTTAGAAACAGCCAAGTTCCGAAAGCATACGAAATAACTGGTCTTATCAAGGGTTTGTACATTAGAAGTTTGGTTTTATGTTCCATATCCTGTGAGTTTTTTAGTGGTCTCAGTATGGTTGCTGCTTTTTGAGTTTTATTGAGCGTATATATAGCATGCGGGTTATATTTTAGCCTGTGGTGAAATTGAACTCCTAGGTACTTTATCTCCGTTCGCAGGGGAATTGATCTACCTTCAATATCCAGTCTTAATAGTTTGCTCTCCCGCACGGCTAGATGGTGACCCTTTCCACTAGCGATACGGAAGCAAATTAGTTCGTACTTGTCTAGATTAATCTTTATACCCCAGTCATTATAAAATTTAATTGATTTTGTTAAATGACTTTTAACTGCATGGAGCGCCTCATGTGGTCTCCGACTTCGCGCGAATATGGTGTCGCCAGTATAAAATATGACATGAGAGATGATATTGGCGTTTTCGCCAGGGAAATCCGATAAGAAAATATTGAATAGTTTGGGTGCAAGTATAGAGCCCTGTGGGACTCCTGATTTAACCTGTACCACATCTGAGATTTCGTTTTTAATCTGAATAAATAACTCTATTTTTCAAGAACTCAACTATCATTTTTAGGAGTTCTACTGGGCACTTTAGCGAAAGTAATTTGTAGATTAGGCCTTTAGACCAGACATTGTCGAAGACTTTGTCAAGGTCAATAGCACAGGTAACTGTACATTTTTGCTGTCGGAGATTGTGAATGATTGCATCCTGAAAATGCAACAGGGCGTGCTCTGTGGAATGTGCAAAGTGTAGAGTATTACAATTAAAGCTGTCAGAGTTCAAATCATTCAGGACTGATGAGGACACTCAGAAAAGGTCTATGTGAGATGAGGATCTAGGAAATGTTGGCCCAGCATTTATAATTTGTAAATTTAGAAAAGGTCCGTTCATGAACTATGAATACAAGTGTATTCCGTTGAGATTTCTTTTCGAGTCTCCGTAGTATTCATGTCTGGCGTTGAAATCTTCACAAAAAATAGCTCCATTATATTGAAGCGATAACCGGTAAAGGTAATCCAAGTCGTTTTTGATAGCATTACCTAGATTACCGGGAATATATATCGCTGCAAATAATAATTTTTTGCAGATTCCATCATGATCCACGTATGCAACTGAAATTAAAGACGCTGAAATTAATAGGAAATCACGAAAAACCGTTTCAACTCTGATCCCCTTTTTGATTAGAATCGTTCCTAAATATTTCATAATCATCAAAATTGCTAAAAACAAAAATATCATAGTGGTCCCTGGTAAAAAAAAAGGTTGGGAACCACTGGTATAGAATAACATGAAGAGCATTTCATAAGACACCATTGAAATTTCATCGATGAACAGAAACTTGATATCTTTCCATTGATTCCGAATTACTTGTAGATAATGGACCACGAATATGTTTTAAATTAAATAATTGAGGTTAAAAAATTTGCAAACTGTAGTGTTTAGTTTCTGGGTTAACAGCACATATCGTGGAAAACTTCCTGGAATTTCCTTTCACACGTAAGTTTGATACAATTTTCATTAAAGTGTGCGAATTCTCATTATTGCTGTATCAGAAAAAGTTTTTATAGCCTTTATTTAATTATAAATAATCAAACAGAAATTATGTTCATTCATAATTTAGAAAAAAGTTGTTTCTTTTTAATCAAGTTTGAATCTAAATCCAAGCGCGAAACCCCTCTTCATTTTTATATAAATTAAAACAAAAAGTACCAGTGACTGTCGTTTTTTAATCAAAATAGGGGCGATTCTAAAAATTCATCTAAGATCTTGTAAAATTCAGCATTTTCAGTTTTAAATGCCTTTTTCTTGGTTTTAAGGTTTTCAAAAAATGAGGCTTTACGTATGAAATGACTTTCGGCTATTGGTTTAGACTAGAAAAAAAAACGCAGGCTCATACATATTTTTAATTATTGTTTAATAATTTAATTCTGTAGCGGTTTAATGGAAATTTGATTTCTGAAATAAATAATGCAAACAATTTTTTGCAATTCGAATGTTTCACAAACCATGAGCATTCAGCCCATTTACAATGCTGCCCCTCCGAAGTCATATTGTTAACGCCGGCACTAAGCCACAATGTATAAGCAATAGAAAAGCAAGAGCGCAAGTTTGAAAATAACTTCAGTTTCCCGTGTGCACGTGTCCTAACCTGTTTTCTTTAATCAAAGCCTAGGCCTAAGGCCCGTCGCACACTTGAGCTAAACGAACCAAACCACGTGAGCTAAGTTTCTCCTTGAAAGTGAAAAATTCAGCATTTGCATTGATCGTCGCACACTTGAGCGAACATATGACACTACGTCGCCTGGTCATGAAAGATACGAACTAAGCTCGCGCACGTAGTTCAGGCCTCAACTACGCGAACGAGCTTCGCTGGCATCGCTAACACTGATATATATGTACTTTTGACATTATACAGTGGAAAATCGATGCTTGCAAAAGTGTAATATGTCTTCTATCTTGTCGACATAAATATGTAAGAACTCCGGATCGGTTAAATTGGGCAAAAGACTATGAAATTCGACATTTTTCATACGTTTCATCACAAACGGTGAACACCAAACGCTTTTTTCGCTTTCCTTTCAACAAAACTCAATAAAATATCTTGTTCAAATTCCTCTTCAGGCATACCTGATTCGGAATCTAGGTCTAGTAATAATTAGTCGATACTGTACTCGCAAATTAGATCTCTCTGGCGGCTCAAATATAACTTATGGCAAGAATTTACCGCCGCGTAGCTTAATGCAAGTGTGTAACGGGCTGAGCCAGCTCAGCTAAACTATGTAACTACAGCGAGGTTCGCCCGCATAACTTAACTCAAATTCTCATTTCTCGGATAATTTCCAATAAATTTGAATTTTTTCGTATATATCCTTTTTTTAAATATATAATAAAAATGTTTTATCGAATTGACAACATTTAAAACAAGACTCACCAGTATCCATACGGCAATGTACTACTAGGCTTTCCTTTAAAGCATATGAATCATCCCACTCAAATGGTTTTTGTTCAGTATTCGACTCGGTGTTATTCGAAACGTTCATTGCAGTTTATTCAGATTTTATGTGAGTTTCGTTGTGCAATAATAAATCTTTCATACCTAAGAAACGTTCTTCGCAAATTGCACAACTATGCCAAATCAAATTCATTCGATTTTCTTCAGTTATATCGGTTTTTTCAATTTCATCTTTATCGTCTATAATTAGTTCTGGTTCTTGTTTAATTGCAATTTCTGTTAAAATAAATTCCGATTGATTTTCGTCAGTAAATAAAATAGTTTCCTTTTCCAAAATACTTCCTGCCATTTTTCTCAATAAATTTCTTCTAAGAAAAGAAAATTTTTAATCACAAATAAATTAACCAAAAAGGATGGAGTTTCTTACCTAATTCAAATATTTAAATTTATTTTGTTTATTTTCAATATTAATTATTTTAGTTTTTAGTTCTAGGACCACGTTACTCTAGCCTTATACTAGAGGCACACATAGGGTATTCAAACCTTATTATCGATACTACAGTATAGTCTTGTACCATGGTATAAAAAGGGGTTGGCACACATCAAACATAGTATCTGTCTTACATTTGAAATTCTGCCATTTCAGCGAGAATATGGGAATTTCTTTTCGTTCCTCTTAAATCCTCTATATGATTCCTACAAACATCTATAAATTTTGAGGTTTCATTAACGCATAAAATTTTGCGTATTTAATTACTTTTTTCAGTTTTTTAAAATAATATTTTCAAAAAAAAAGTGTAAACATGTGTCAATTGCTCAGTTCACCTACAAAATTTCATTCGCTATTTTCCGCTTTAATAAAAAGGCGCGACAATCACTAAAGAATAGATTACGGTGGCCGAAAAAATTAAGTAAAAAAGGGGATACCACGTACTTTTTCGAATTTAAATACCAGATTTATGCTATGTAGTTGAAATGGTATTCGGCTAGTATTCGACAACACACATATGGTATAGCAAATGGTATCCTTAAATTATGGTATGAATACCCTATGTGTGCCTCTAGTATTACTTGGCCAAGGCAATGCTTTATAACGCCAACTTTTTATCTTTAAATTTGTATTTTCCCAATTATAAGATAATTTTTCCTTCTCGTACAAATTGTATTATTTCTTCTAAATTCTTAGATATATTATTGACGAGAAAATCACTTAAGTTATTAAATTTACTTAATTCTTTAAAATGCTTTCTGATTTCAGTATGCTTTGTACAGTCAAAAAATATGTGTTTTAAAGTTTCCTGACATCCACAAATGTCACAAATGTCATTATTCATTACTTTTATTTTACTTAAGGTTACCTTCCCAAATGTATGGTTCACCATAATCCTATTTACTAATTTGATATCAATTGGTTTCATTTTGGATTTTATATACCATGGTGTCTTAACAGGTGTCTGCCAAATTTTTTCAAATTCTCTGCCTTTATTTTCTGCAGTCCTTTTATAATCTACAATCCATGCTTCCCATAGTATATCTTTTATCTGATTAAAAGCCTCTTTCATTGATAGATCTTCATTCACTAATACACCGTCTTCCACCGCTTCCTGTATAATCTTATTCCACCATTTTTTTTGATAAAATTTTTTATAGTTCTCCTTTATTGTTATAGTACTTGATGAGCTATTATTCCTCAATTCCGTTTCAATGCATTTTATGTCCGAATTCAAATTCATGAGACTGTTTTTTTGTTTTAGTTTATTATACGAAAATTCCTGAAAGTGCTTTTAGCAATTGTATCCACCTCCATAATTATGGGATAGTGGTTGCTGCCAGTTATTTTGTGTTTATCAACTCTCCAAGAAATATTATTGATAATGTTAGTCATTGCTATGTTAAGAATTGATTTGGTATTATTAATCTCGAAAGTAAAATCTCCTGTATTTAGGCATCTGCAAAAATTGTTTAACATGAATTGATGCAGCCCCATGCCCTGGCTTTGGCATTCATATCACCTAATATTAGGATGTTGTTAAATCTCTGAATTTGGTGTTCAATATTATTCAGTTCTATTTCTAAGTCATCATTCTTTGTACTGGGGTTAATATACATAATGAATGGTGATATTAGTTGATACATTTTTTATTTTTACTGCCATAATTTCCAGGTTGGAGTCTACAGATATAGTTTCTACTTTAATTGCCTTATTATAAAGTAGACCTATTCCTCCACCATTATTTTCTTCTATAAAATATCCTTTAAAATTGTAATTATTAATATTGTAACTTCTAATTTCATTTTTTTGCCATGTTTCATTTAAAATCATAATATCTAAATTATTTTCCCTAACAAACAGTTCTATTAGTTCTAAGTTACCCTTTTTCTCTATACTTCGTATGTTATATTGTTCTATCCGCATTGGGAATTATGTTAATCATATGGCAGTCATAATCCTCTGCCTGATTTTTTAAAAGGATGAATTCTTCAAATTGGTTTTCTGTTATTAGTCCCCTTGTTATATTATTTCTATCCATAAATAATTTTTGCACAAAATCCACCATCTTTTCAAGATTACCTATTTTTTCTTCAGTGCACTTATTTCCTTTTTTTCCTCCGTAGTGTTTATTATATTGTTTACCTTGTCCACCGAGGACACTACCACCTTTTTCATTGGTTTGATCTTCACTGCTTCACTAAAAGGACATAGTTTGTATAACACTCTGTTTGATTCTTGTTGGTTATCTCTGACTAGAATATTCAATTTATTTTTCATTTTTTCGCCAATTTTTGGAAAATCATTTTTATTCTCTTCAAAGCCCTTCTGATTATCACTAATAATATTTCCTAACCTTGTATTAGCTTCCATTCTAGATAAGTTTTCGATAATCATAATTTTTTTAATTAAAAACGCCTTTGTTTCGCCGGACATTCCCTATCAGTGGCTTTGTGATTGTTCTTGCAATTAATACATTTGATTTCAATTGATTTACAGTCTTCATTTGGTCGATGTTTATTCGTACATTTCTCGCATGCTCTTTCTTTCTGTTTACAAAATTTCGCTATATGGTCAAATCTTAGACAATTTAAACATTGTCTTAACATCGGGATGAAATAGTCAACCCTATATTGCATATATAGGAGTTTAATATTCTTAGGAATAGCATTACCCCTAAAGTGTATCTTGACTCTATTTGTTGGAATAAAGTCGTCATCATTTTCGTTTAACATCAGTTTGTTTCGTTGCAATATTCTTTCGATTTTTAAAATCGGAATTGGAGATTCAATCTCCTCCATTAGTTCCTGTTCCGTCAGTTCCACAGGTATGTCAAAAATGATACCTGTTTACGAAACAAAATATCTCAAGATTATCGCTTTATATCTTTTATCCTCTAGAATCTTGTCTCTGACTAGATTATTTGCATCCTGTTTATCGCTGAAAGTAATTTTACATCTCCCATAACCAATCTTATCTACATTAATTATGTTTGTGATTGCTTTATCCTTTAATATTTTACATAATCTTAGCGGATTTATTCCTCTTCTTACATCCCCCTCATAAATTTCATCCACATAGATAATATAAGGAGCCACATTGTGTTCATCATAATAAAAATTTTCATACCTTTTTTCCGGGTTAGTATTACCTATATCCTTCACTAATATTTTGTCTTGTAAATTTTTCTCTATATTCAATGGTGTCATTATTTCGTTATTATAATCCATTTTGAAACTGATTGTTGATTGTGGTTTTTCCTCTTTTAAACTTATGTTATGTAAAAATTCTTTTGATTGTTTCAATCTGGCTCTTTCCAGAATCTGAATATTATGTTTTGTGATCAACTAGTGTTTTCTTGGGTGGTGTCGAAACTTATCTTTGTTGTCGGGTGTTCCACCGCAGGTGTTCAATTTGTGTTAGAGTTAAAAACTCTTTCGAAATATTCCCCTCTTTTGAGAAACTTCGTCGTTTTCAATGAGGGAAAAATCGATTGGGCGGAGACTTGCGATGGAACTCACGTTGTATATAAGAAATATGAGGTAATTTAAACCAAACTTACATAATTTTTCTGCTCTTCTGGCACTTACGAAAATTTCCTTTTAGCGCACAATTAAAACAAAAAAACAAAACACTTTTATGTTCTTATACTCTTTTTTTTTATTTATATAATATTCTGGTTTCGAGTTCAACTTTGATTTATTTGACAAAAAAAATGTAATTTCTTATTTGGTACACAATATTTTACTTCGGTTTACTTAGGAAATATAACTTTTGGCCTGATTTAACTCTGATTTAATTAGGAAATATAATTTTTGGCCTGATTCACAATAGAATTATTTACTTTTATTCACTTAGAAGATATAACTTTGATTTAATTAGGAAATATAATTTTTGGCCTGATTCACAATAGAATTGTTTACTTTTATTCACTTAGAAAATATAACTTTGATTTAATAATTTCTGGCCTGATTTACAATTCACTTAGAAAATATAACTTTGATTTAATAATTTTTGGCCTGATTTACAATTCACTTAGAAAATATAACTTTGATTTAATAATTTTTGGCCTGATTTACAATTCACTTAGAAAATATAACTTTGATTAGGAAATATAACTTTTTATTTTAACAACTGGCGTTTGTCGCCTAGGTGTGTTGTACTTTTATTAACTGAAGAAAAATAACTCACTATTTGTTCTTTAACTTTTGTCTTTTATAGGTAGTAAATTTCAACCTTTGTACCCATTGTTCCAATTTAATAGTGTTTTACGAGACGTTGCACTATTGAGCAATGGGTTGATTTTTTATTTTGTGTTCCCAATATTTGAATTTTTGCAATTTTACTATTTCGAAATTCAAATATTTAAACTTATGCCGATAGTGCATTTTTTATGCTGAAATTTACGCCCAAAAGAACAAATTGTCTTAGCTTACATTTGGTTTTAACGTTCGCTTGAAATAAATCCGCAACATGTTGAAACCGTTAACATGTTTTGGACTTATTTCATGTGCCTGGAAAGTTTTTTATTAAAATTTGACCATGTCCAATTTTTTATATAACACTTAGGACTAGAACACCTTCCGCTTCTCGAACGCGACCTAGACTTCTCCATCACACTCCTTTTCCCCAGATAATGAAGAAAACAGCAAAAATAAAAATTCTACATTTTTCTGAAAAACAAAAATTTATGTAGCAAAAAGTCATCCATACTCAACGGAGTTTCACAGCCAACTGAAGTTTTTGTTTTATATCAATTCAAAAAAACAAGTCAAAAGAATTTCGAATGCCAAATGTCAAATGTCAAATACTGTCTCGGAAATGGAACAAAAACAAAAGCTTTGCCGTATTTAAAATGGATGGGATTTACATTGACAAATATTGCCGTGCGGCGAATTCAATTAACGGAAAATTCAAATAACATGTCAGTTTAGTTTTCCGTGAATTCTGTTTACAAATATCTCGAAATATTTAAAAATAAAAATTAAATGATCCATTTGCAAAAAGTCTCGATGCTAATCCATTATAATATTTACTTTCGATTTCTTTACTCAAAATATATAATAGAATCCCACAACTCCAACTGACAAATGTGTTTTCAATTTGAAAATTGAATTTTTAACGAAAAAAAGCTGATAATATTTAATAATTTCCATGAAAAATATGGAAGTGATTTCAAATTCAGACAAATTTGAAATTACTTTTATCATTTCGAGGTTTTCACTCCTTTTATGTATGGTAAAAGGTGTCTCGGAAATCACAGAAGAAATAATTTTGATAGAAAACACAGATTTATAATTTAAAATTATAAATTTTTTATTGATTCATAAAGTATACAGTATAGGGTTATGTATGGGATAGCATTTCGGATAAATGGCTACACGGCTATGCTGGCACATGCGCACTCTTGTTGTAGTGTTCTACAATGAGGTTTCCAAAGTAAACAGGACTTTAAAAAAAAAACAGAACAAATGGTTTTTTCGGCAAAATCAATTGATTTTATTCAAAATAGTCTCCTTCTGCTTCAATACAGCTTTTTGCACGGTCCAAAAGCATGTCGAACGAGTGTTTTAGCTCGTTGGCCTGTATGGCCGCCAGTATGCAAATGCATTTTTCCGAAAAGGTAGAAGTCGCACGGTGCCATATCCGGTGAATACGGGAAGTGGTTGATGGTTAAAATGTGATTTTTGGTGAGATAATCGGTCACAAGCGTCGATCGATGAGACGGCGCAACAAACGCCAACTTCCATCTTCGCGATATTCGGGCCGAACACGTCGAATACGGCGCACCAAACGCTTCAAAACTCCTAGGTAGAATACCGCATTAACGTTTTGACCGGGTGGAACAAATTCTTTGTGGACAATACCCTTGGAATCATAAAAACAAATCAGCATTGTCTTCACTTTTGACTTCTCCAGGCGCGATTTTTTGGGTTTCGGCTCGTCCGGCGCCTTCCATTCAGCACTTTGGCGTTTCGTTTCGGGATCATATTGAAAACACCACGTTTCGTCACCAGTCTCAATGTTATAAAGGAAGTTTTTGTCCTTTTTGACCTCTTTAATGATGTCCTTCGAATGTTGAATTCTGAGCAATTTTTGGTCGTCAGTCAATTTGTGCGGAACAAACCGTGCACACACCTTTTGTAAACCCAAATGTTGGGTCAAAATGCGATAAATCGATGTTTTGGAGATGTTCAATTCCATTTCCATGAATTTCAATGATGATTTCGGCTGATTTTTGATGAATTCACGCACAGTTTCGATGGAATTTTCGGTGATCACGGATTTTGGTTGGTCCACATGTTGATCGTCATTTATGTCCTCACGACCACTTTGAAAACGTTGAAACCACTCGTGCACTCTGCTACGGGATAGGCAATCATCGCCATAAACTTGTTTCATCAATTGAAACATTTCGGTAAAAGTTTTACCAATTTTAAAACAAAATTTAATGTTGGCTCTTTGTTCGAAGCTCATTTTCGCACCGATGACACAAACATACTGACACTTAAAACGCAATAACTTCACTTTCAATAGATGAAATGTCATGAAATTCTCACAGGAAGTCGATAAAGGATAGCAGATTCTAACGCACCAGTCGACATATAGATGGCGCCACTAGGGACGCTAGATTCAAAAAGTCCTGTTTTAGATAAATGCGGCTGAATTTCGTTGACGAAGTGCTCAATTTCCTCCTTTAAGGCGTGAATGGTTGTATCCTTGTTGGCATAAACTTTAGACTTCAAAACATCCTTAAAAAAACTCCAGAGGCGTTAAATCACATGATCTGGGCGGCCAATTCTTATCACCAAAACGGGAAATTACACGACCGGGAAATGACTCATGCAATAATTGAATTGTTTCTCGGCACCGTCTTGCTGAAACCACATGTCATTCACATCCATGTCTTGCAATTTAGGCACAAAAATCTGGATTATCATGTCGCGATAGTGCGCACCATTAACTGTTATTACCTAAGAAGCCACATTTTCCAATGATGCCTCCAGCCCAGAATCCGCACCAAACAGTGACACGTTGTGGCTGCATTCGTTTCTCAACAAATACTCATGGATTTTCTGAACCACAAATGCAACAATTAACTAAGCTATCAAGATGAAAATGAGCCTCATCGCTGAAGATGATTTTGTTCATCATTTTTAAAATATTGCTCAACAATGAAAACGCGTTGTTCTTTCGCGTGTAGTGCTCAATTTTTAATAATCCTGAACTGTCAGCTATCATGCTGTCGTTGGCAGCACTTTATTGCACAAATGCCGCAAAATTTAAAACATTAATGAATTGTGGGACACCCTTTATTTATAAATAGCGGAAATGGATGTTCCCTAGCAACTGAAAAACACATTTTTTTTATTAATATTGTATTCTCTATTCTCTCATTACAATTCTTTATTTAGTTGAAAGGAAAGGACAAATGATGTCATAAAATGTTTGAATATAAAAATTCAAAATGCCCGGCATGCGAAGTGCATATTCTGTATATATTTTTCATTCATGGTTTTTCACCAGTATGCGTCATCATATGCCTTTTAAGACTACTATTTTGGGTAAATGAAGTATTACAGTGATCACATTTGAATCGTTTTTCACCAGTATGCGTTCTCATATGCTGTTTAAGATTACCACTTCCCGTACAAGAATGATTGCAGTGATCGCATTTTGAATGGTTTTCAACCAATATGCGTCATCATATGCTGTTTAAGACTACCACTGTGGATAAATAAACTATTACAGTGATCACATTTGAATGGTTTTTCACCAGTATGCGTTCTCATATGGGTTTTAAAATTACCCCTTTCCGTAAAAGAATGATTGCAGCGATCACATTTGAATGGTTTTTCACCAGTATGCGTTCTCATATGGTTTTTAAGATTACCCCTCGCCGAAAAAGAATGATTGCAGTGATCGCATTTGACTGGTTTTTCACCAGTATGCGTTCTCATATGCTTTTTAAAATGACCCCTTTCCGTAAAAGAATGATTGCAGCGATCACATTTGAATGGTTTTTCACCAGTATGCGTCATCATATGGGCTTGAAGATTACCACCGTTTTTAAACGAAAGATTGCAGTTGTCGCATTTAAACAGTTTTCCATTAAAATGGACGTGATAATGAGATCGCTCAAACTTATTGCATTTTAAATTGCGTTTCCGCTTATGAAATTTCAAATGGGCAGCTTCTGCTTGGAAGTATATATTTTCTTACACTGTGTACATGGAAATTCCTGCTTGGGGTTGTTTAAAATCTCATCCACCGTCGGTGAGTAAAATTCAGTACATTCAGATTGCTCATCACTTTGAATGTGCAATGATAAAGTTTCGGTGCTTAAAAATCGTTGTTCACACGTTATACAACTGTGCCAAACCAAATTTAAGCGATCTTCTTGGGTTATATCGTTTTTGTGTAAATATTGACGAATTTTCTCAGTTTCAATTTCATCTTCGATTATTAATTCCGGTTCTTGTTTAATTGAAACTTCACAGCATTTTTCAACAAATGAAATAGTCCTGATTTCTGACAGTTCTTCCATGATTTTTCCTATCAAAAAATATACTTTATTAAAAATGTTGTTTCTATCATCTCGAAAGTTTAGTTTAAAATTACTTAAAACTAGGTAACAAAAGAAGAGGAAAACTTACAGCGCTACTTGAGCCCCCCCCGACTTACAAAAACATGTAAGAATATCAAAAATTAAAATTGGAGTTACCAACATCATTCCAGCATAATAAAATTAAAAATTTTTGTTTTTTCTTTATACTACATATCACAATAGTTGCTTATTTGTACTATAAGTAAGTCAATAATGCACATAACATGAACTATGCTCAAAAACAACAAAAGAGCAAATCCTACACTACTTTCAGACCAGGTGTAATTGATGCCCCCGAAATTAGTTAAAGTTTCTCCCATAAAAAGTGTATTAGCTAAACGTTTCTCATTTCATTACAATATGGTTGCTAAGAAGCGCTACAAACTTTTGAATTAAAACTTTTTCCTACTCCTGCTCGATTTATTTGCCACTTACCCTGCTCCAGGGTTGGGTATGGCAAATAAAACAGACCTTATATGTTCGAACATTTAAACACTTATGTTGATCAAGATTAAAATCACTTGATTTACTTGAGTTCATTTATATTATCACTAACTTTGATTTATCAGTAACCACGTATAAAGAACTGAAGAGGTTCACGTGCTATCCTCTGTAAACTTCCAGAGAAGTTCTTTTGTAGAATTCCAATGTATGCATTTCACTTCCCGAGGGGCTCATTAGATCGGCACAGCTCTTGTTGATGAAGCTTATCGGTGATGCATAGTATTGAGTACGAAGTTGGCAGTCCCTATTTCTAAGAAAGATGTTTTTAACTATGGGATTAGGGTAGTCTTTCAATCTATTGAACCTTTTTGAGGCTAGACGTAGCATATATAAAATTAAGGGTGTTACTCTTGATTTAGTATATAGAGTGTCGTTAGGATGCCATTTTCCGCCCAGTGTTCTATATTTTGAAAGACAGTGTTGAGTCTTGCTCAACATTTTCTATAAAATAAAAAATTAAAAATAAATGAATAAAAATATGAATTATCAAATACCTTGTTTATATTTAAACTGTCAAACGACAGCCATGCGCAGTACGCCATATTAAAATAAGACCATATTTTATGTATCCACTGAACAGAATTATTCAGAATAAATTATAATTTTTTTTTAAAATTAATTCATACATTCAACTAATTACCACATTATAAGTAATGTGACGAATTACCATATAATTAGTTTTCAACAAAAAGGAATATTTAATTAAATATTCAATAAAACCCAACACATCAGTTGTGAATTTGATCCAACAATAAGTTTAGCCACATCCTCCCAATTGTACACCCCTGCATTTTGCTACTTTCATTTAAGTTTGTTAATCCAATTTAAGTGGAAAATCCAAAACGATAACAAAAAAACTTAAAGAAACCATTTACACACCTAATAACGTCAAAATTAAAGAACATACGATAAAATAAGTTAATAAGATCCAAAACTGTATTTTGAGTTTTTACACACCCCTAAAATTTTGAAGAAGTTTTTTTAATAATTTTTGTACAAAAAATTATCGGGGGGACACAGGTGCGTTAGCAAAATTCGCAAGAAATAAATTCAAATGAAGTAATGTAAGAATTAGAGCATCAATACTACATATTATAAACATATATAATTTTTAAAGTCGTAAGGACGACAACTTGACTCAGAAGTCAATCGATCCCGTATCATTTGAAAAATCCGTTAGACACCACAGTATAAAAAGGGGAATCAAATTCAAATCAAGCACTTAGTTTTCTCAACCGAACGAGAAGGGATCAACCAAACATGGTGAGTACAAATTAAAATTAAGTCGTCTTGGTGAAACAAGTAAAAAATTGAAAATTTCCAACGGACAAATTGCCTTGCAAATTTTCAATCGGGCATTGATAAAGGATACTCGTTGCCTTATCATTTTTTCATATTAAGAATGGTGATGGATAATTTGCCTCATTATTTTTAATCGGGATTTTAATTCTGGATATCGTTGCCGAATTAATGTAAAATCAAATAGCTTGATAAATACAATCAAGAAAGTTTCAACCATAGACAACATTATTGTCTTTACATAAACACGGACATTTTTGCCTGTTTATTCTTTTATAAAATTACGGACATATCGCCTAATTTTCGTCAAACAATCACGGATATTCACGCCTGATTACCATCACATAAACACGGACATTTTGCCTGTTTATTTTTTATAAACACGGACATTTTTGCCTGTTTATTCCTTTATAAGTTACAGATATTATCGCCTAATATTTCTTTGAGATAATTACGGACACTAGCGCCTAATTGATCTCACATTAAACCACGGACAATTTTGCCCGATCTCTCCGTCCAAAATCACGGACAGACCAGCTGACTTTCGTCAAGAGTTCACCAAAGCAACACAAACCAGACTAATTGCTTGGAGTCATAAAATTAATAATTAGATTGATGTTTTTCTTGAATTTTTTTTACTAGACTAAGATATATGAATTTTAAATATTTTTAAGATGAATTAAATAAAATTAAATATTATTCCTATTTACAAATAAAACAATCTTTTTATTTTACCACAACAACCTATCCGTTTAAAATTAGTGATTAGATTGTGTCGAAGTTACGTAAGTTACATCAACACAATTTCATCATTATAAATGTTAAGTTGAGGACTTAACATTTTGGTCCTTCGAGCCGGATAGATTGATTGTTTGTAGTAGGAATCGCGTTTATTTAAAATTCATATAGAACCACGAGTAGTAACGCATTTGTGTCCTCTTGGATAGATAGAATCAGATAAGGGTTAGTGTGTAGGTGACTTGCATTCAATTTCGTTTGTTTTTTATTATAAAAATTGCAGAGGGTTACAATGGGTGATCCAAAAATCATATTAACGCAAATGGGGTTGATCGACCAAATTCGAAGGGCGATTATAAATCATCGAAAAACTGGGGAAGCCAGAAAAACGGGAGGTTATTTAAATCGAAGAATGTCTGCCGTTGAGAAAGTATGGGAAGATATAACGAAGAATCAGGTTCTCATTTCCATGGAAGAACAAACACTAAAGGACACCGACTATATAAAAAAGGGGGTTTTCGACGACATAGAAGGTGCATATTTCGAATTCATTGGTGAACTCCAAGAAGCTTTCGAAATCATCAATAAACCAACGAACCCGGTGCCTCTTAATGAGTCGTTCAACCAAACTAGCGGAGAATCAAGAATTCAGAATAGATCGGAAATACATTTACCAAAAATTAACCTCCCAAAGTTTAACGGCGATTACGAATCATGGCGGTCGTTCCACGATTTATTCGTCTCTTTAATACATTCAAATTCTGGAATTCCTTCAGTGCAAAAATTGCACTATTTAAAAACAAGTCTAGTCGGCGAAGCAGAAAGGCTGCTACGACAATTCCAGACCATTGGGGATAATTATGGCCCAGCCTGGAACACGTTAGTTAAACGTTATGACAATAAACGAGTATTAGTACACACTCAGTTAAAAGTACTATTCAATCAAAACATTTTACGAAACGAAACGGTCAATGGCATTAAAGCTATTATCGACCAAACATCAGAATGCCTTCATGAATTAGAAGCATTGCAAATCCCCATCGGGGAATGGGATCCAATCATAATTCATTTAGTAAATCAACGATTACCTCTCGAAACGAGGAATCTATGGGAGCAATCATTAGGAAACACGTCAGAGGTGCCTTCTTTAGACGAATTTTTCAAATTCTTAGAGTCAAGGTACCGCACGTTGGAAGCTGTAGTCGATATAAAGTCCAACAACGGAAAAACACAAAATCATCATGTGGATTGTAAAAGTGGATGCCCACTATGCAAGCAATCACATTATTTGCATGCGTGCAACAGATTCTTGAACATGGACATCTCCATGAAAACAAAATACATATTAGATAATCAGATGTGCTACAATTGTCTAAGGGTAGGACATCAAATAAAGAAATGTTTAAACAAATTCGGATGCAAGAGATGTGGAAAAAGACACCACACTTTGCTACACACTGACCACACATCTTCTAACGGAGAAGATGTGGGTCATACGGAGGGTGCAGACAAAGTACCATCCAGGGTTTCAACTTCGACCATGTTCGCGCAGAACAGTAAGGGTCAAAAAACCATCCTAAGGGATAACATTCAAGGGCTACTCGCTACCGCAATGGTAGGGGTAGCAAACACACAAGGCAATGCTGCAACATTTCGAGCATTGGTAGATTCAGGATCACAAGCATCCTTTACGGAAGGTGTGGATACGACACCTTCTAGGGTTTCTGCCGTGACTACGTTTAGTCAAATTAGTAAAGATCGGCAAACAACACCCAGGCAAAACAATCAAGGGCTACTAGCTACCGCAATGGTAGGGGTAGCAAACACACAAGGCAATGCTGCAACATTTCGAGCATTGGTAGATTCAGGATCACAAGCATCCTTTACGGAAGGTGTGGATACGACACCTTCTAGGGTTTCTGCCGTGACTACGTTTAGTCAAATTAGTAAAGATCGGCAAACAACACCCAGGCAAAACAATCAAGGGCTACTCGCTACCGCAATGGTAGGGGTAGCAAACACACAAGGCAATGCTGCAACATTTCGAGCATTGGTAGATTCAGGATCACAAGCATCCTTTACGGAAGGTGTGGATACGACACCTTCTAGGGTTTCTGCCGTGACTACGTTTAGTCAAATTAGTAAAGACCGGCAAACAACACCCAGGCAAAACAATCAAGGGCTACTCGCTACCGCAATGGTAGGGGTAGCAAACACACAAGGCAATGCTGCAACATTTCGAGCATTAATAGATTCGGGATCACAAGTATCCTTTATCACGGAAAAAGCCGTTCAACAACTAAAGTTGAAAGGCTCACAAGTTGATATTCAAGTCACGGGACTTGGTAAACCGAGGGTAACAACAATCAATAAGAAAGTAACTTTCAACATAAAATCAATCAATTCCAATTTTGCACTAAACTTAGAAGCTTTAGTATTAAAAAGAATCACTGGAATAACCCCAGCTGACACTATTACCAAAGAAAATTGGTCGCATCTTCAGGATCTCGAGTTCGCAGATCCACAATTCTCTCAACCGGGAAAAATTGACATCCTGTTAGGAGTCGAAATATATTCGGCAATCCTGTTGGATGGGTTAAGAAAAGGGCCGATTGAATATCCAATTGCCCAACGAACACATTTGGGTTGGATCTTATTTGGTGGCAAAAATAAATCCAATCAAACTACCTCATTCAATATAACCGTTGAAAACGAACTTGATCAAGCACTGAAAAGATTCTGGGAAATAGAAGAACTTTTACCATCACGTAAACACACTAAAGAGGAAACCCAATGTGAGAAATTTTTCGGAGAAACTCATAGACTTAAAGAAACTAGACAATCTCAAGTTCGTCTGCCATTTATAACACCACCAAATCTCGGCCATTCAAAATACATCGCTGATAAATGTTTTCAACAAATAGAAAACAAATTTGCAAAAAACAAACATATGTTGGAAGAATACACAACGTGCATAAATGAATACATATATTTAAAACACATGAGACCCTTAACGCAAAAGGAACTTTGTACACAACAACCATCCAATCATTGTTATTTACCACATCAAGCTGTGTACAAAAACAGTAGTACAACCAAAGTAAGAGTTGTCTTTAACGCATCTGCCAAAACATCAAATGGGAAGACCTTAAATGTTTATCTTATGACTGATCCAACAATCCAACCAAAACGCGCTGCTACACTTCTCAAATCGAAAAAATATAAATACGCCTTAACGGCCGATATCGAGAAAATGTACCGAATAACACAAATCGAAGCATGTCTTAATTCAAGACCATTATGCCCAATGACCACAGACATAGCAGACTTGGAGCCTTTAACCCCAGGTCATTTTCTAATAGGAACAACATTAATAGCACTTCCAGAACAAAATTTAACTTTAGAAAACATACATATCCTTTCAAGATGGCAGTACCTTAAACAATTTCAACAAATTTTTTGAAAAAAAAATAGTCAACCGATTATTTACATCGACTGCAACAACGACCTAAATGGTTAACTGCAACACCCAATTCAGAAATCGGAGAATTATTATTTCTCAAATGCAATATCCTTCCACCCATCAAGTGGCCCTTAGCAAGGATAATTGATATCCATCCAGGCAAGGACAATATAGTTCGAGTAGTCACAGTTAAGACTACAGAAGGCACATTCAAACGCCCAACCACAAAAATCATTAAACTCCCAACCAATAAATAAATCAGTCCCAATTCCTTGTACAACAGTATCAACAATAACACAATCAAAGAAACATAAAAGTTAATACACGGAACAAACGGGCGAGTCATTAAGGTGAAATTATTGAAATCGATCGACACCAACAATATCACCAATTGGAAAATTAGATGATTCGGATATCGGGACCATCCTACCGTTTCCCAGACAACTACCACAAAGGGGAAACCTGTTTTAATAAAGGGGAGGAGTATGTTGAGTCTTGCTCAACATTTTCTATAAAATAAAAAATTAAAAATAAATGAATAAAAATATGAATTATCAAATACCTTGTTTATATTTAAACTGTCAAACGACAGCCATGCGCAGTACGCCATATTAAAATAAGACCATATTTTATGTATCCACTGAACAGAATTATTCAGAATAAATTATAATTTTTTTTTAAAATTAATTCATACATTCAACTAATTACCACATTATAAGTAATGTGACGAATTACCATATAATTAGTTTTCAACAAAAAGGAATATTTAATTAAATATTCAATAAAACCCAACACATCAGTTGTGAATTTGATCCAACAATAAGTTTAGCCACATCCTCCCAATTGTACACCCCTGCATTTTGCTACTTTCATTTAAGTTTGTTAATCCAATTTAAGTGGAAAATCCAAAACGATAACAAAAAAACTTAAAGAAACCATTTACACACCTAATAACGTCAAAATTAAAGAACATACGATAAAATAAGTTAATAAGATCCAAAACTGTATTTTGAGTTTTTACACACCCCTAAAATTTTGAAGAAGTTTTTTTAATAATTTTTGTACAAAAAATTATCGGGGGGACACAGGTGCGTTAGCAAAATTCGCAAGAAATAAATTCAAATGAAGTAATGTAAGAATTAGAGCATCAATACTACATATTATAAACATATATAATTTTTAAAGTCGTAAGGACGACAACTTGACTCAGAAGTCAATCGATCCCGTATCATTTGAAAAATCCGTTAGACACCACAGTATAAAAAGGGGAATCAAATTCAAATCAAGCACTTAGTTTTCTCAACCGAACGAGAAGGGATCAACCAAACATGGTGAGTACAAATTAAAATTAAGTCGTCTTGGTGAAACAAGTAAAAAATTGAAAATTTCCAACGGACAAATTGCCTTGCAAATTTTCAATCGGGCATTGATAAAGGATACTCGTTGCCTTATCATTTTTTCATATTAAGAATGGTGATGGATAATTTGCCTCATTATTTTTAATCGGGATTTTAATTCTGGATATCGTTGCCGAATTAATGTAAAATCAAATAGCTTGATAAATACAATCAAGAAAGTTTCAACCATAGACAACATTATTGTCTTTACATAAACACGGACATTTTTGCCTGTTTATTCTTTTATAAAATTACGGACATATCGCCTAATTTTCGTCAAACAATCACGGATATTCACGCCTGATTACCATCACATAAACACGGACATTTTGCCTGTTTATTTTTTATAAACACGGACATTTTTGCCTGTTTATTCCTTTATAAGTTACAGATATTATCGCCTAATATTTCTTTGAGATAATTACGGACACTAGCGCCTAATTGATCTCACATTAAACCACGGACAATTTTGCCCGATCTCTCCGTCCAAAATCACGGACAGACCAGCTGACTTTCGTCAAGAGTTCACCAAAGCAACACAAACCAGACTAATTGCTTGGAGTCATAAAATTAATAATTAGATTGATGTTTTTCTTGAATTTTTTTTACTAGACTAAGATATATGAATTTTAAATATTTTTAAGATGAATTAAATAAAATTAAATATTATTCCTATTTACAAATAAAACAATCTTTTTATTTTACCACAACAACCTATCCGTTTAAAATTAGTGATTAGATTGTGTCGAAGTTACGTAAGTTACATCAACACAATTTCATCATTATAAATGTTAAGTTGAGGACTTAACAGACAGTATCTGATTATTTCTCGTTCGAAAATCTGCAGTTCAGTTGCTACGTTTGGCGTTATAAACAGCCAAGTTCCGAAAGCATACGAAATAACTGGTCTTATCAAGGGTTTGTACATTAGAAGTTTGGTTCTATGTTCCATATCCTGTGACTTTAATAGTGGTCTCAGTATGGCTGCTGCTTTTTGAGCTTTATTGAGCGCATATCTAGCATGCGGGTTATATTTTAGCCTGTGGTGAAATTGAAATCCTAATATGTTTTGAATTAAATAATTGAGGTTAAAAAATTTGCAAACGGTAGTGTTTAGTTTCTGGGTGTAACAGCAAATAACATGGAAAATTTCCTGGAATTTCGTTTTGATGCACTTTTTATTAAAATGTGCGAATTCTCATTATTGCTGTATCAGAAAGAGTTTTTATAGTCTTTATTTAATTATAAATAATCAAACAGGAATTATGTTAATTCTTAACTCAGAAAAAAGTTGTTTTTTTTTTTTAAATCAAGTTTGAATCTAAATCCAAGATCGAAAACCCTCTTCATTTTTATATAAATAAAAACAAAAACTACCAAAAATTCAGTATTTCCATTGGACGTCACACACTTGAACGAAGCTATGACACTACGTCGCCTAGTCATAAGCGACTCGAACTAAGCTCGCGCACGTAGTTCAGGCCTGACATCGCTAACACTGATATATATGTACTTTTGACATTATACAGTGGAAAATCGATGCTTGGAAAAGTGTAATATGGCTTCTATCTTGTCGACATAAATATGTAAGAACTCAGGATCTGTTAAATTGGGCAAAAGACTATGAAATTCGACATATTTCATACGTTTCATCACAAACGGCGAACACCAAACGCTTCTTTTCGCTTTCCTTTCAACAACACACAATAAAATATCTTGTTCAAATTCCTCTTCAGGCATACCTGATTCGGAATCTAGGTCTAGTAATAATTAGTCGATACTGTACTCGCAAATTATATCTCTCTGACGGCTCAAATATAACTTATGGCATGAATTTACCGCCGCGTAGCTTAGTTCAAGTGTGCAGCGGGGTTAGCCAGCTCAGCTAAGCTATATAACTACAGCGAGGCTCGCCCGCATAACTTAAGTCAAGTGTAATTTCCAATAAATTTCTATTTTTCCTTTTTTTAAATATATAATAAAAATGTTTTATCAAATTGACAACATTTAAAACAAGACTCAACAGTATCCTTACGACAGTGTACTACTAGGCTTTCCTTTAAAGCATATGAATCATCCCACTCAAATGCTTTTTGTTCAGTATTCGACTCAGTGTTATTCGAAACGTTCATTGCGGTTTCTTCAGATTTCATGTGAGTTTCGTTGTGCAATAATAAATCTTCGATACTTAAAAAGCGTTCTTCGCAAATTGCACAACTATGCCAAATCAAATTCATTCGATCTTCTTTAGTTATATCGGTTTTATCGAAGAATTCATGAATTTTTTCAATTTCATCTTCATGCTCTATAATTAGTTCTGGTTCTTGTTTAATTGCAATTTCTGTTAAAATAAATTCCGATTGATTTTCGTCAGTAAATAAAATAGTTTCCTTTTCCAAAATACTTCCTGCCATTTTTCTCAATCAATTTTTTCTAAGAAAAGAAAATTTTTAATCACAAATAAATTAACCAAAAAGGATGGAATTTCTTACCTAATTCAAATATTTCAATTTATTTTGTGTATTTTTAATATTAATTATTTTAATTTTTTGTTTGATAATAAATTCCAAAAAACAAGTCAAAAGAATTACGAATGTCAAATGTCAAAGACTGTCTCGAAAATGGATCAAAAACAGAAGCATTGCCATATTTAAAATGGATGGGAGTTGAATTGACAAATATTGCCGTACGGCGAATTCTGTTAACGGAAGATTCAAATAACATGTCAGTTGAGTTTTCCGTGAACTATGTTTACATATATTTTCAAATATTTAAAAATAACAATTAAATGATCCATTTGCAAAAAGCATCGATGGTAATCCATTATAATATTGTATTTACTTAATTTATTATTCACGACTTTCGATTTCTGTGCTCACACAAAATATATAGTAGAATCCCACAACTCCAAATTTGAAATTAGTTTTATCGTTTTGAGATTTTCACTCCTTTTATGTATGGTAAAGTGTCCCGGAATTCACGGAAGAAATAACTTTGATAGAAAACACAGATTTATGATCTAAAATTACCAATTTTTATTGATTCATAAAGTATACAGTATAGGGTTATGGGTATGGGATAGCATCTCGGATAAATGGCTCCACGGCTTTACTGGCACATGCGCACTCTTTTGTTGTAGTGTTCTATGACCGTTTTGCATAACTGCATAAATGCGGCTGAATTTCGTTGACGAAGTGTTCAATTTCCTCGTTTAAGGCGTGAATGGTCGTATGCTTGTTGGCATAAACATTAGACTTCAAAAAATCCCAAAATAAACTCCAAAGGCGTTAAATCACATGATCTGGGCGGCCAATTCTGATCACCAAAACGGGAAATTACACGACCGGGAAATGACTCATGCAATAATTGAATTGTTTCTCGGCACCGTCTTGCTGAAACCACATGTCATTCACATCCATGTTTTACAATTTAGGCACAAAAATCTGGATTATCATGTCGCGATAGCGCGCACCATTAACTGTTATTACCTAAGAAGCCACATTTTCCAATGATACCTCCAGCCCAAAATCCGCACCAAACAGTGACACGTTGTGGCTGCATTCGTTTCTCGACAAACACTCTGAACCACAAATGCACAATTAACTAAGCCATCAAGACGAAAATGAGCCTCATCGCTGATGATTTTGTTGATTATTTTCAAAATATTGCTCAATGAAAACGCGTTGTTCTTTCGCGTGTAGTACTCCTTTTTTAATAAGCCTGAACAGTCAGCTGTCATGCTGTCTTTTTTTCGTTGGCAGCACATTATTGCACAAATGCCGCAAAATTTAAAATATTAATAAATTGTGATACACCCTTTATTTATGAATAGCGGAAATGGATGTTCTCTAGCAACTGAAAAACACATTTTTCTCTCATTACAATTCTTTATCTACTTATTTGAAAGGAAAGGACAAGTGATGTTTGAAGATAAAAATTCCTAATGGCCGGCATGCAGAGTGCATATTCTGTGTATATTTTTTTATTCATGGTTTTTCACCAGTATGCGTTCTCATATGCCTTTTATGATTACCACTTTGCGCAAATCGACGTTTGCAGTGATCACATTTGAATGGTTTTTCACCAGTATGCATTCTCATATGCGTTTTAAGATTACCCCTTCCCGTAAAAGAATGATTGCAGTGTTCGCATTTGAATGGTGTTTCACCAGTATGCGTCATCATATGCCTTTTAAGACTACCACTTTCCGTAAAAGAATATGTGCAGTGATCGCATTTGAATGGTTTTTCACCAGTATGCGTCATCATATGTTTTTGAAGAGTATCATTTCGCGCAAATGAATTATTGCAGTGATCACATTTGAATGGTTTTTCACCAGTATGCGTTCTCATATGCTTTTTAAGATTACCCCTTTCTGTAAAAGAATGATTGCAGTGATCGCATTTGAATGGTTTTCGATCATAATGGACATGATAATGAGATCGCTCACATTTATTGCATTTAAAATTGCGTTTCCGCTTATGAAATTTCAAATGGGCATCCAGCTTCTGCTTGGAGGTATATATTTTCTTACACTGTGTACATGAAAATTGCTGCTTAGAGTTGTTTAAAATCTCATCCGCCATCGGTGAGTAAAATTCAGTACATTCAGATTTCTCATGACTTTGAATGTGCAATGATAAAGTTTCGGTGCTTAAAAATCGTTCTTCTCCACGTTATACAACTGTGCCAAACCAAATTTAAGCGATCTTCTTGGGTTATATCGTTTTTGTGTAAATATTGACGAATTTTCTCAGTTTCAATTTCATCTTCGATTATTAATTCCGGTTCTTGTTTAATTGAAACTTCACAGCATTTTTCAACAAATGAAATAGTCCTGATTTCTGACAATTCTTCCATGATCTTTCCTATCAAAAAATATACTTTATTAAAAATGTTGTTTCTATCGTCTCGAAAGTTTAGTTTAAAATTACTTGAAACTAGGTAACAAAAGAAAAGGAGCCCCCCTGACTTGCAAAAACATGTAAGAATATCAAAAATTAAAATTGGAGTTACCAACATCATTCCAGCATAATAGAATTAAAATTTTTGTCTTTTCTTTATACTAAATATCACAATAGTTGCTTATTTGTACTATAAGTAAGTCAATAAGGCACATAACATGAAGTATGCTCAAAAACAACAAAAGAGCAAATCATACACTACTTTCAGACCAGGTGTAACCCCCGGTGATACCCCCGAAATTAGTGCAGTTTTCTCCCATAAAAAGTGTATTAGCTAAACGTTTCTCATTTCATTACAATATGGTTGCTAAGAAGCGCTACAAATATTTGAATTAAAACTTTTTCCTACTCCTGCTCGTTTTATTTGCCACTTACCCTGTCCAGGGTAGAGTATGGCAAATAAAATAGACCTTATATGTTCGAACATTTATACACTTATGTTGGTCAAGATTAAAATCATTACTTGATTTCATTTATATTATCACTTACTTTGATTTATTAGTATCTACATATAAAGAACTGAAGATGTTCACGTGCTATCCTCTGTAAACTTCCGGAGAAGTTCTTTTGTAAAATTCCAATGTATGCATGTCAGTTCCCGAGGGGCTCATTAGATCGGCACAGCTCTTGTTGATGATGCTTATCGGTGATGCATAGTATTGAGTACGAAGTTGGCAGTCCCTATTTCTAAGAAAGATGTTTTTAACTATGGGATTAGGGTAGTCTTTTAATCTATTGAACCTTTTTGAGGCTAGACGTAGCATATATAAAATTAAGGGCGTTACTCTTGATTTAGTATATAGAGTGTCGTTAGGATGCCATTTTCCGCCCAGTGTTCTATATTTTGAAAGACAGTATCTGATTATTTCGCGTTCGAAAATCTGCAGTTCAGTTGCTACGTTTGGCGTTATAAACAGCCAAGTTCCGAAAGCATACGAAATAACTGGTCTTATCAAGGTTTTGTACATTACAAGTTTGGTTTTATGTTCCATACCCTGTGACTTTAATAGTGGTCTCAGTATGGCTGCTGCTTTTTGAGCTTTATTGAGCGCATATCTAGCATGCGGGTTATATTTTAGCCTGTGGTGAAATTGAACTCCTAATATGTTTTGAATTAAATAATTGAGGTTAAAAAATTTGCAAACTGTAGTGTTTAGTTTCTGGGTGTAACAGCAAATAACATGGAAAATTTCCTGGAATTTCGTTTTGATGCACTTTTTATTAAAATGTGCGAATTCTCATTATTGCTGTATCAGAAAGAGTTTTTATAGTCTTTATTTAATTATAAATAATCAAACAGGAATTATGTTAATTCATAACTCAGAAAAAAGTTGTTTTTTTTTTAAAATCAAGTTTGAATCTAAATCCAAGATCGAAAACCCTCTTCATTTTTATATCAATAAAAACAAAAACTACCAAAAATTCAGTATTTCCATTGGACGTCGCACACTTGAACGAACCTATGACACTACGTCGCCTAGTCATAAGCGACTCGAACTAAGCTCGCGCACGTAGTTCAGGCTTCAACTACGGGAACGAGCTTCGCTGACATCGCTATATGTAATAATTAGTCGATACTGTACTCGCAAATTATATCTCTCTGACGGCTCAAATATAACTTATGGCATGAATTTACCGCCGCGTAGCTTAGTTCAAGTGTGCAGCGGGGTTAGCCAGCTCAGCTAAGCTATGTAACTACAGCGAGGCTCGCCCGCATAACTTAAGTCAAGTGTAATTTCCAATAAATTTCTATTTTTCCTTTTTTTAAATATATAATAAAAATGTTTTATCAAATTGACAACATTTAAAACAAGACTCACCAGTATCCATACGGCAATGTACTACTAGGCTTTCCTTTAAAGCGTATGAATCATCCCACTCAAATGGTTTTTGTTCAGTATTCGACTCAGTGTTATTCGAAACGTTCATTGCAGTTTCTTCAGATTTCATGTGAGTTTCGTTGTGCAATAATAAATCTTCGATACTTAAAAAGCGTTGTTCGCAAACTGCACAACTATGCCAAATCAAATTCATTCGATCTTCTTCAGTTATATCGGTTTTATGTAAGAATTCATGAATTTTTTCAATTTCATCTTCATCCTGTATAATTAGTTCTGGTTCTTGTTTAATTGCAATTTCTGTTAAAATAAATTCCGATTGATTTTCGTCAGTAAATAAAATAGTTTCCTTTTCCAAAATACTTCCTGCCATTTTTCTCAATCAATTTTTTCTAAGAAAAGAAAATTTTTAATCACAAATAAATTAACCAAAAAGGATGGAATTTCTTACCTAATTCAAATATTCCAATTTATTTTGTTTATTTTCAATATTAATTATTTTAAGTTTTTGTTTGATATCAATCCCAAAAAACAAGTCAAAAGAATTACGAATGTCAAATGTCAAAGACTGTCTCGAAAATGGATCAAAAACAGAAGCATTGCCATATTTAAAATGGATGGGAGTTGAATTGACAAAGATTGCCGTACGGCAAATTCAGTTAACGGAAAATTCAAATAAGATGTCAGTTGAGTTTTCCGTGAATTATGTTTACAAATATTTTCAAATATTTAAAAATAACAATTAAATGATCCATTTGCAAAAATCTTCGATGGTAATCCATTACAATATTTTCAGAATTTATTGTCCACGACTTTCGGTTTCTGTACTCACACAAAATATATAGTAGAATCCCACAACTCCAACTGTCAAATGTGTTTTTTATTTGAAAATTGAATTTTTAACGAAAAAAAGCTAATAATCTTTATATATAAACAAAAGTCGTGTTAGTTACACCATTTATAACTCAAGAACGGCTGGACCGATTTTTATGATCTTTGGTTTGTTGGATTTGTCTCCGCCCCGAATAGCAGAATAACTATTAAAACATCGGAGAAAATTCACCAAAAAAAAAAATTGATGAAGAAAATTCATTTTCTCATACATTTTGTATGGAACGGCTTTTTTGATGATATCTCGAGAACGGATTGACTAATTTCGATGAATTTTTTCACTGTTCGTTTCGGCCTCGAGAAGTTTCCTCGCACATTGGAAAAGTAAGAAAATCACAAAAAAGAAAGGGAAGAAAATTAAAATTTTTCATTAGAAAGAATGAAGTAAGTGTATACCACAAATCTTTTATTTTACAACGTACTTCCTATAAGATGATTGTAGCAAGGGACACCATAAATAGTCTTATGGATTTTGGACTAAAGAAAGAATGAAACAAAGAAAGCAATCGGAGTTTTTTTTAAGTCAATTTGTGTAAACAGAAACCACGCGTTTCCATATACTTTTAGGCGCCAATATGATTTTCCCAACACTTTTCAAGTATTGGTGCATGTATAACAAGCATTTTTCATAAGCACGTGTGTTTGTGTAAGTAGAAGAAATTTTTTTATTACGTGTATATCAAATATTTTAAGTGTTAATTCCTGTATGAATAGCCATTCTTATTATGTAGAGAAGTTTTGGAATTGCTTATTAAAGCCAAATTCATATTTATCTCTGTTGCACTAACGTGATGAAATCTAAAAAAAATTAGATAGCTTAAAGGATGACGGCTTGAATTTATATGTTTCTACTGAGAAAAAGCACACATCCATTGTGTTTAAAAATAGGGGTGGAAGCAAAATTGGCATAATTATACAAAAAAAGCCAGAAAAAGGGAGATCACTCATCAGCTAGCTGTACAGACGTGCGCCGCGATTTATCAACATTTTTTTCGAGTTTTCATCAATTTTCATTCAGTTTTCGACGGTTATTACATTTGAGTTTGATTCAATTAATTCTCTTCAATTCGTTCGTAAGTCTGTGGAATTCTATTTTCGATCGTGATTTTTAACCGGTAAGTTGCCTTCGAAGATATTCACTTTGTGAGGTTATCACATTTGTAATTGTGCTCGCATTGATATTTGCTTCATTATGTAATTTTGAATTGTGGGATTAATTTTCCAGTATTATTTACAATGCTGCGAGTCAGGAAATGTAAGAAGAGTGCCGCGTTAGTATGGCCGACTGCATGCTTCACAAACAAGAGAACAAAGAGAGGCAGTACGTCAAGCGGCTCAGTTGGCAATGAGAAATCGTCGAGCTTATCGCACAGATCATTAACGTGATAATCTTCGACTCAAAGGAAAGGTGAGGAAGTTCTCATTCCGAGAACTCCGATGATCACAACCGATATGCCATTCGAGATTAAACGAATTCAATTTCAAAACAACAAATTACACAGCCAATCCTTGAATGTTTATGGCCTGAAGCTAGAAAATGAATGTTTCTCTCGCGGTCAATTATACGTAACATGTTCACGTGTTGGTAAACCATCCACTTTGGTCGTTCTCGCACCTGATAACAAAACGAAAAATGTCTTATATCACAAGCTTCAATGAAGGGAATCGACCCGGGTGCAATCCATCCAGCAAATAGTTAACAGAAAGTAGTGCAACAATGCTACGCGAATCAATTCGATTCGCTTCAATAAAGCAAATGCCTTGCTGCGACGTGAATTACATTCATTTCAATGTAATTAAAATACATTTCATTTTGATTTTTGTACATTTATTGAACTTAATTCATTTTGAGTATTCATTTTTTATCTTACTAAAAAACTGAATTTAATTCAGCTAATAAGTTAACACAACATTTATTCATTCTGAGGCGGTACGAAGTTAAAGATAAACATTCAAAATGGACGACATGAGGAGTGCATATTCCGTGTATATTTTTTTATTCATGGTTTTTCACCAGTATGCGTTTTCATATGGTTTTAAAGATTACCCCTTTCCGTAAAAAAATGATTGCAGTGATCGCATTTGAATGGTTTTTCACCAGTATGCGTTCTCATATGCTTTTTAAGATTACCCCTTTCCGTAAAAAAATGATTGCAGTGATCGCATTTGAATGGTTTTTCACCATGCGTCATCATATGTTTTTGAAGAGTATCATTTCGCGTAAATGAACTATTACAGTGATGACATTTGAATGGTTTTTCACCAGTATGCATTCTCATATGGGTTTTAAGATTACCCCTTTCCGTAAAAGAATCATTGCAGCGATCACATTTGAATGGTTTTTCACCAGTATGCGTTCTCATATGGTTTTTAAGATTACCCCTTGCCGAAAAAGAATGATTGCAGTGATCGCATTTGAATGGTTTTTCACCAGTATGCGTCATCATATGCCTTTTAAGATTGCCACTTTCAATAAATGAACTATTACACTGCTCGCATTTGAATGGTTTTTCACCAGTATGCGTTTTCATATGCTTTTTAAAATGACCACTTTCAATAAATGAACTATTACAGTGATCGCATTTGAATGGTTTTCACCAGTTTGCGTCATCATATGGTTTCTGAGACTACTACTTTGCGCAAATGGACGATTGCAGTGATCGCATTTGAATGGTTTTTCACCAGTATGCGTCATCATATGCCTTTTAAGACTGCCATTTTCGGTAAAAGAATGTTTGCAGTCATTACATTTGAATGGTTTTTCACCAATATGCGGTCTCATATGCTTTTCAAGAGTACCACTTTGCGTAAATCGACGTTTGCAATGATCACATTTGAATGGTTTTTCACCAGTATGCATTCTCATATGGGTTTTAAGATTACCCCTTTCTGTAAAAGAATGATTGCAGCGATCACATTCGAATGGTTTTTCACTAGTATGCGTTCTCATATGGTTTTCAAGACTACCATTTTGCGTAAATGAACTATTACAGTGATCACATTTGAATGGTTTTTCACCAGTATGTTTCCTCATATGGGCTTGAAGATTACCACCGTTTTTAAATGAAAGATTGCAGTTGTCGCATTTAAATGGTTTTCCATCATGATGGACATGATAATGAAATCGTTCACATTTATTACATTTAAAATTGCGTTTCCGCTTATGAAATTTCAAATGGGCATCCAGCTTCTGCTTGGAAGTATATATTTTCGTACACTGTGTACATGGAAATTCCTGCGTGGAGTCGTTTAAAATCTCATCCACCGTCGGTGAGTAAAATTCAGTACATTCAGATTGCTCATCACTTTGAATGTGCAATGATAAAGTTTCGGTGCTTAAAAATCGTTCTTCACACGTTATACAACTGTGCCAAACCAAATTTAAGCGATCTTCTTGGGTTATATCGTCTTTGTGTAAATATTGACGAATTTTCTCAGTTTCAATTTCATCTTCGATTATTAATTCCGGTTCTTGTTTAATTGAAACTTCACAGCATTTTTCAACAAATGAAATAGTCCTGATTTCTGACAATTCTTCCATGATTTTTCCTATCAAAAAATATACTTTATTAAAAATGTTGTTTCTATCGTCTCAAAAGTTTAGTTTAAAATTACTTAAAACTAAGTAACAAAAGAAAAGGAGGCCCCCTGACTTGCAAAAACATGTAAGAATATCAAAAATTAAAATTGGAGTTACCAACATCATTCTAGCATAATAGAATTAAAATTTCTTGTTTTTTCTTTATACTACATGTCACAATAGTTGCTTATTTGTACTATAAGTAAGTCAATAAGGCACATAACATGAAGTATGCTCAAAAACAACAAAAAGAGCAAATCCTACACTACTTTCAGACCAGGTGTAACTGATACCCCCGAAATTAGTTCAGTTTCTCCCATAAAAAGTGTATTAGCTAAACGTTTCTCATTTCATTACAATATGGTTGCTAAGAAGCGCTACAAATATTTGGATTAAAACTTTTTCCTACTCCTGCTCGTTTTATTTGCCACTTACCCTGCTCCAGGGTAGGGTATGGCAAATGCAACAGACCTTATATGTTCGAACATTTAAACTTTTATGTTGATCAAGATTAAAATCATTACTTGATTTCATTTATATTATCACTTACTTTGATTTAATAGTATCTACATATGAAGAAATGAAGAGGTTCAAGTGCTATCCTCTGTAAACTTCCGGAGAAGTTCTTTTGTAAAATTCCAATGTATGCATTTCAGTTCCCGAGGGGCTCATTAGATCAGCACAGCTCTTGTTGATGATGCTTATCGGTGATGCATAGTATTGAGTACGAAGTTGGTAGTCCCTATTTCTAAGAAAGATGTTTTTAACTATGGGATTAGGGTGGTCTTTTAAACTATTGAACCTTTATGAGGCTAGACGTAGCATATAGAAAATTAAAGGCATTACTCTTGATTTAGTATATCGAGTGTTGTTAGAATGCCATTTTCCGCCCGGTCTTCTATATTTTGAAAGACAGTATCTGATTATTTCGCGTTCGAAAATCTGCAGTTCAGTTGCTACGTTTGGCGTTATAAACAGCCAAATTCCGAAAGCATAGGTAATAACTGGTCTTAGCAAGGGTTTGTACATTAGAAGTTTGGTTCTATGTCCCATATCCTGTGAGTATAATAGTGGTCTCAGTATGACTGCTGCTTTCTTAGCTTCATTGAGCGGATATCTAGCATGCGGATTATATTTTAGCCTGTGGTGAAATTTAACTCCTAGGTACTTTATCTCCGTTCGGAAGGGAATTGATCTACCTTCAATGTTCAGTCTTAATAGTTTGCTCTCCCGCACGGCTTTCAACTAGCGTTACGGAAGCAAATTAGTTCATACTTGTCTAGATTAATCTTTATACCCCAGTCATTATAAAACTTTATTGCTTTTGTTAAATGAGTTTAAACTGTATGGAGCGCCTCATGTGGTCTCAGGCGAATATGGCGTCGTCAGCATAAAATATGACATGAGAGATGTTATTGGCGTTTTCGCCAGGGACATCAGATAAGAAAATATTGAATAGTTTGGGACCAAGTATAGAGCCCTTCGGGACTCCTGATTTAACCTCTATCACATCTGAAATTCCGTTTTTAATTTGAGCAAGTAGCTTTCTATTTTTGAAGAAGTCAACTATCATTTTTATGAGTTCTACTGGGCACTTTAGCGAAAGTGATTTGTAGATTAGGCCTTTAGACCAGACATTGTCGAAGGCTTCCTCAAGGTCTATAGCACAGGCAACTGTACATTTTTGCTGTCGGAGATTGTGCAGGGCGTGATCTGTGGAATGTGCACGTTCGAATCCAAATTGTGAGTTTTTGGATTATGTTATTGTCTTCCCAAAAAGTCTTCATCTTGATCAAAAGGCATTTCTCAAGAATTTTCCCAAAGTTAGATAGCATAGATATAGGTCTAAAATTTTTAATATTATTTGAAGTTTTGTCTTTTGCTACCGCTATTAATTTAGCTACTTCCCAAGTCTTGGGAAAGTATCCATTATTTAAACAGTTGTTAATAATATGTAATGTTGTCCCCAACCTAAATGAGTTTGGCATGTACCGCCGTACAATTATTCACCGATTCAGTCAACGAGGCAAGGTGATGGTCAATTTCACCGTTGCTTTAATTTCGGTCTTCAGAGGGTAAAGACACTGATATTTCAGAGGCTAGATTATATCGAAAATTATTCCAATTGGTTTTTTTAAAGGATCTAAATGTACATGGCTCAAATTTAAAAGGGTCCATCTTTTTAAAATCTAGACTTAAGAGTAGTGCAAAGTGACCGGAGGCGTAAGGTTGAGTATTACAATTAAGGCTGTCAGAGTTCATTCAGGACTGATGCAGACACTAAGAAAAAGACTATGTGAGATGAGGATGTAGGAAATGTTGGCCCACCATTTATAATTTGTAAATTTAGAAAAGGTCCGTTCATGAACCATGAATAGAAGTGTATTCCGTTGAGATTTCTTTTCGAGTCTCCGCAGTATTCTTGTCTGGCGTTGAAATAGCCACCAAAAATAGCTCAATTATATTGAAGCGATAACCGGTAAAGGTAATCCAAGTCGTTTTTGATAGCATTACCTAGATTACCGGGAATATATATCGCTGCAAACAATAATTTTTTGCAGATTCCATCATGATCCACGTATGCAACTGAAATTAAAGACGCTGAGATTAATAGAAAATCAAGAAAAACTGTTTCAACTCGATCCTCTTTTTGATTAGAATCGCTACACCTCTGCCTTTATCATTCCTAAATATTTCATAATCATCAAAAATTGCTAAAAACAAAAATATCATAGTGGTCCCTGGTAAAAAAAAGGGTAGGGAACCACTGGTATACAATAACATGAATTCCAACGAAAAGTTCATCGTCATATTGCAGCTATCTGAGATCACAATTATGCAAAGTATTTCATAAGACACCATTGAAATTTCATCGATGAACAGAAACTTGATATCTTTCCATTGATTCCGCATTGCTTGTAGATAATGGACCATGAATATGTTTTGAATTAAATAATTGAGCTTAAAAAATTTGCAAACTGTAGCGTTTAGTTTCTGGGTATAACAGCAAATAACATGGAAAACTTCCTGGAATGTCCTTTCACACGTAAGTTTGATGCAATTATTATTAAAATGTGCGAATTCTCATTATTGCTGTATCAGAAAAAGTTTTTATAGTCTTAATTTAATTACAAATAATCAAACAGAAATTATGTTAATTCATAATTTAGAAAAAAGTTGTTTTTTTAATCTAGCTTGAATCTAAATCCAAGCGCAAAAACCCTTTTCATTTTTATATAAATTAAAACAAAAACCACCAGTGACAGTCGTTTTTTGGTCAAAATAGGGGCGGTTCTTAAAATTCATCTAAGATCTTGTAAAATTCAGCATTTTCAGTTTTAAATGACTTTTTTTGGTTTTAAGGTTTCCAAAAACTGAGGCTTTACATATGAAATGACTTTCGGCTCTTGGTTTAGACTAGAAAAAAAACGCAGGCTTATATATATTTTTAATTATTGTTTAATAATTTAATTCTGTAGCGGTTTAATGGAAATTTGATTTTCGAAATAAAAAACGCAAACAATTTTTTTGCCCATTTACAATGTTGCCCCTCCGAAATCATATTGTTAACGCCGGTACTAAGCCACAATATATAAGCAATAGAAATGCAAGAGCGCAAGTTTGAAAATAACTTCAGTTTCCCGTGTGCACGTGTCCTAACCTGTTCTCTTTAATCAAAGTTTAGGCCTAAGGCCCGCCGCACAGTTGAGCTAAACGAACCAAGCCGCGTGAGCTAAGTTTCTGGTTGAAAGTGAAAAATTCAGCATTTGCATTCATCGTCGCACACTTGAGCGAACATATGACACTACGTCGTCTGGTCATAAGCGACACGAACTAAGCTAGCGCACGTAGTTCAGGCTTCAACTACACGAACGATCTTCGCTGACATCGCTAACACTGATATATATGTACTTTTGACATTATACAGTGGAAAATCGATGCTTGCAAAAGTGTAGTATGTCTTCTATCTTGTCGACATACAAGGTGGAGTCCAAAGTAATCAGGACATTAAAAAAAAAACAGAACAAATGGTTTTTTCGGCAAAATCAATTGATTTTATTCAAAATAGTCTCCTTCTGCTTCAATACAGCTTTTTGCACGGTCCAAAAGCATGTCGAACGAGTGTTTTAGCTCGTTGGCCTGTATGGCCGCCAGTATGCCGGTGCAAGCCTTTTGAATGGCCTCTACGTCTGCATAACGCTTTCCTTTCATCGGCAAATGCATTTTTCCGAAAAGGTAGAAGTCGCACGGTGCCATATCCGGTGAATACGGGGAGTGGTTGATGGTTAAAATGTGATTTTTGGTGAGATAATCGGTCACAAGCGTCGATCGATGAGACGGCGCATTATCGTGCAACAAACGCCAACTTCCATCTTCGCGATATTCGGGCCGAACACGTCGAATACGGCGCACCAAACGCTTCAAAACTCCTAGGTAGAATACCGCATTAACGTTTTGACCGGGTGGAACAAATTCTTTGTGGACAATACCCTTGGAATCATAAAAACAAATCAGCATTGTCTTCACTTTTGACTTCTCCAGGCGCGATTTTTTGGGTTTCGGCTCGTCCGGCGCCTTCCATTCAGCACTCTGGCGTTCGTTTCGGGATCATATTGAAAACACCACGTTTCGTCACCAGTCACAATGTTATAAAGGAAGTTTTTGTCCTTTTTGACCTCTTTAATGATGTCCTTCGAATGTTGAATTCTGAGCAATTTTCGCTCGTTCGAAGCTCATTTTCGCACCGATGACACAAACATAATGACACTTAAAACGCAATAACTTCACTTTGAATAGATGAAATGTCATGAAATTCTCACAGGAAGTCGATAAAGGATAGCAGATTCTAACGCACCAGTCGACATATAGATGGCGCCACTAGGAGCGCTAGATTCAAAAAGTCCTGATTACTTTGGACTACTCCTTGTAAATATGTAAGAACTCGGGATCTGTTAAATTGGGCAAAAAGAGTATGAAATTCGACATATTTCATACGTTTCATCACAAACGGTGAACACCAAACGCTTCTTTTCGCTTTCCTTTCAACAAAACTCAATAAAATATCTTGTTCAAATTCCTCTTCAGGCATACCTGATTCGGAATCTAGGTCTAGTAATAATTAGTCGATACTGTACTCGCAAATTATATCTCTCTGACGGCTCAAATATAACTTATGGCATGAATTTACCGCCGCGTAGCTTAATTCAAGTATGTAACGGGGTGAGCCAGCTCAGCTAAGATATGTAACTACAGCGAGGCTGGCCCGCATAACTTAACTCAAGTGTGTTAGAGCACAGAAATTCTCATTTCTTGAGTAATTTCCAAAAAATTTGAATTTTTTTCGTATATTTCCCTTTTTTAAATATATAATAAAAATGTTTTATCAAATTGACGACATTTAAGACAAAACTCACCAGTATCCATACGGCAATGTACTACTAGGCTTTCCTTTAAAGCATATGAATCATCCCACTCAAATGGTTTTTGTTCAGTATTCGACTCAGTGTTATTCGAAAGGTTCGTTGCAGTTTCTTCAGATTTTATGTGAGTTTCGTTATGCAATAATAAATCTTCGATACTGAAGAAACGCAAACTGCACAACTATGCCAAATCAAATTCATTCGATCTTCTTCAGTTATATCGGTTTTATCTAAGAATTCTTGAATTTTTTCAGTTTCATCTTCATCCTCTATAATTAGTTCTGGTTCTTGTTTAATTGCAATTTCTGTTAAAATAAATTCAGATTGATTTTCGTCAGTAAATAAAATAGTTTCCTTTTCCAAAATACTTCCTGCCATTTTTCTCAATCAATTTCTTCTAAGGAAAGAAAATTTTTAATCACAAATAAATTAACCAAAAAGGATGGAGTTTCTTACCTAATTCAAATATTTCAATTTATTTTGTTTATTTTCAATATTAATTATTTTAATTTTTTGTTTGATATCAATTCAAAAAAACAGAAGTAATTCGAATGTCAAATGTCAAAGACTGTCTGGAAAATGGATCAAAAACAGAAACATTGCCATATTTAGAATGGATGGGAGGTGAATTGACAAATATTGCCGTACGGCGATTTCAGTTAACGGAAAATTCAAATAACACGTCAGTTAAGTTTTCCGTCAATTTTGTTTCAAATATTTTCAAATATTTAAAAATAAAAATTAAATGATCAAATTGCAAAAAGCCTCGATGGTAATCCATTATATTTATTGAATTTATTGTTCACAGCTTTCGATTTCTGTACTCACACAAAATATATAGTAGAATCCCACAACTCCAACTGACAAAGGTGTCTTTAATTTGAAAATTGAATTTTGAACGAAAAAAAATATTTAATAATTTCCATGAAAAATTGACATACTTAGAAAAATATGGAAGTGATTTCAAATTCAGAACAAAATATAAACAATTTCATACAAATTTGAAATTACTTTTATCGTTTCGAGGTTTTCACTCCTTTTATGTATGGTAAAAGGTGTCCCGGAATTCACGGAAGAAATAATGGTGATAGAATGTAATAAAACATTACACATACTTCTAGTTATAAATCATATTTTAAAACCAAAAATTACTGTAGACATTTTTCGGCGAAAGATCTACTTTGTGAATGAAAAATAATAAATTGCGAAATGCATTAAAATTACTTGATGCATTTCGAAACTCATTATCGGCAAAAAATGACATTGATTTTGTAATACATGTTATTGGTATGAATTATGAAATCAACGAAAACATTCTAGAAAGAAAGTAAACCAGAACTATTGCATAAATGTTCTGCGACCTAGAAAATAATGAGTGCAAAGTATGAACTTTCTGCCTATAAAAATACTGGCTTTGAATAACCAAAAAGTCAGTTTTAAAAATATCGGATAGCCATTAACGACTTAAACTAAAGTCGTTACGTTTTCTCATATGCTTTTTAAGATTACCCCTCTCCGTAAAAGAATGATTGCAGTGATCGCATTTGAATGGTTTTTCACCAATATGCCTCATCATATGCTGTTTAAGATTACTACTTTCCGTAAATGAACTATTGCAGTGATCACATTTGAATGGTTTTTCACCAGTATGCTTTCTCATATGCTGTTTAAGACTACCACTTTGCATAAATGAACTATTACAGTGATCACATTTGAATGGTTTCTCACCAGTATGCGTTCTCATATGCTTTTTAAGATTACCCCTTTCCGTAACAGAATGATTGCAGTGATCGCATTTGAATGGTTTCTCACCAGTATGCGTTCTCATATGCTTTTTAAGATTACCCCTTTCCGTGCAAGAATAATTGCAGTGATCGCATTTGAATGGTTTCTCACCAGCATGCGTTCTCATATGCTTTTTAAGATTACCCCTTTTGTAAAAGAATGATTGCAGTGATCGCATTTGAATGGGTTTTCACCAATATGCGTCATCATATGCTTTTTAAGATTACTAATTTGCGTAAATCGACGTTTGCAGTGATCACATTTGAATGGTTTTTCACCAGTATGCGTTCTCATATGCTCTTTAAGATTACTACTTTGCATAAATTAACTATTACAGAGATCACATTTGAATGGTTTTTCACCAGTATGCGTTCTCATAAGCTTTTTAAAATCACCACTTCCCGTACAAGAATAATTGCAGTGATCACATTTGAAAGGTTTTTCACCAGTATGCGTCATCATATGCCTTTTAAGATTACCGCTTTCCCTAAAAGAATGATTGCAGTGATCACATTTGAATGGTTTTTCACCAATATGCGTCATCATATGCTGTTTAAGACTACCACTTTGCATAAATGAACTATTACAGTGATTACATTTGAATGGTTTCTCACCAGTATGCGTTCTCATGTGCTTTTTAAGATTACCCCTTTCCGTAAAAGAATGATTGCAGTGATCGCATTTGAATGGGTTTTCACCAATATGCGTCATCATATGCTTTTTAAGATTACTACTTTGCGTAAATCGACGTTTGCAGTGATCACATTTGAATGGTTTTTCACCAGTATGCTTTCTCATATGCTGTTTAAGACTACCACTTTGCATAAATGAACTATTACAGTGATTACATTTGAATGGTTTCTCACCAGTATGCGTTCTCATATGCTTTTTAAGATTACCCCTTTCCGTAAAAGAATGATTGCAGTGATCGCATTTGAATGGGTTTTCACCAGTATGCGTCATCATATGCTTTTTAAGATTATTACTTTGCGTAAATCGACGTTTGCAGTGATCACATTTGAATGGTTTTTCACCAGTATGCGTTCTCATATGCCTTTTAAGGTTGCCACTTTCAGTAAAAGCATGATTGCAGAGATCACATTTGAATGGTTTTTCACCAGTATGTTTCCTCATATGGGATTGAAGATTACCACCGTTTTTAAATGAAAGATTGCAGTTGTGCCATTTAAATGGTTTTCCATCAAAATGGACATGATAATGAGATCGCTCACATTTATTGCATTTAGAATTGCGTTTCCACTTATGAAATCTCAAATGGGCATCCAGCTTCTGCTTGGAAGTATATATTTTCTTACACTGTGTACATGGAAATTCCTGCTTAGAGTTGTTTAAAATCTCATCCACCGTCGTTGGGTAAAATTCAGTACATTCAGATTGCTCATGACTTTGAATGTGCAATGATAAAGTTTCGATGCTTAAAAATCGTTCTTCACACGTTATACAACTGTACCAAACCAAATTTAATCGATCTTCTTGGGTTATATCGTTTTTGTGTAAATATTGACGAATTTTCTCAGTTTCAATTTCATCTTCGATTATTACTTCCGGTTCTTGTTTAATTCAAACTTCACAGCATTTTTCAACAAATGAAATAGTCCTGATTTCTGACAATTCTTCCATGATTTTTCCTATCAAAAAATATACTTTATTAAAAATGTTGTTTCTATCGTCTCGAAAGTTTAATTTAAAATTACTTAAAAATAGGTAACAAAAGTAAAGGAAAACGAAGAGCGTTACTTGAGCCCGCCCGACTTACAAAAACATGTTAGAATATCAAAAATTAAAATTGGAGTTACCAACATCATTCCAGCATAATAGAATTAAAATTTTTTGTTTTTCTTTATACTTGTTGAGTAAGTTTTTAATAAGTTAGTTTTTAATTCAAACAATACTTTTGTTTTTATCGATGCGACTTTATTTTAAGACGATAGAAAAATGAATCTGCTGCACAAAAACGTCTTACATTATATAATCTATCTTATCTAGTATATATGATATTTTCGGGTGCAATATTATCTATTACACGTTTTGCTTATTCAGGTAAAACGTGTAATATTTTATATGAATTTGAAAAGTAAAATATTCCCATATAATGTGGGAATTTTGTAGATAACGAATTTTAAGTAACTTAAGTTTTAAGAAACTTAAAACCGTTCAACACCTTCCCCTTAAAGGAGAATCGTGTTAATTTACGATTCAAAACTTTAGTAATTTTCTTTTTTTTTTTTTTTGTTGCAAACCCTTAAATTTTAACATTTTCATTTCATTTTTTTTTTCTTTTCTTTCCCTTTTCTTTTCTTCTTTTAAATTTAAAATCATATTTTTATAAAGTATGGTAATAAAAAATTATATATTGTAATATATTATATAGTATAATAGTTAAAATTAGCTTGTAGGTACCCACATAATAAGTAATGAATTATAAGTAGAAAAGTAGTAAAAATTAATTCTAATTATTGATAATATTTATTTTTTAAGAAAAAAAAACTTATGACCTATAAAGTATGTTATTTATTTGTTTTATGTTTCATAAAATCTAAAAAAAAATAAGTGGTTAAATGGTTTTAACCTATTTTTATGCACAATTTGCTCTTTACCATCTTCATTAACTATGGTACAATTTAAATCATCAATACTGTTGACTTGAAACGGACCTTTAAAAAGTGGGTCAAGTTTATGTTTTAAGCGATCAGACATATTTAAAAGAACCAGATCACCAACTTTTATCTGAATTGGCTTAGAACTTTTATCATAGTAGGATTTTGAATTTAGCTTTAGTTTCGAAATTAACTGTCGAGCTCTGTCGAGTGAAATTTGTAATTTATATTTTAATTCTTTTTCGTAAGAATCCAGATTATATAATGGATCTATACGTGCGGAATTTAGAAAATCGTATTCTGAAGGGGTTTTCCCAAAAATTAGTTCATAGGGACAGTATCCGTGAACAGTCGAGGGAGTTGTATTGAAACAATATGTAAAGTAAAGTAGCCATTCATCCCAGTTGGTTTTGTTTATACTAATAAATGATCGTAAGTAGTCGTTTAAAGTTCTATGACTTCTCTCGATTGTGCCTAATGTTTCGTGGTGGTAAACCGTAGAAGTTTTATATTCAATGTTCAGAAGTTTGAGAATTTCTGTCATTGTCTGATTTTTGTATTCTGTTCCTAAGTCAGTTCTTAATTCTTTCATTGGTCCATAGATTAAGATGAAATTTTCAAATACAGCTTTTGCTATAGTTTTCGCATTTTTGTTTGGTACTGGAATAGTAACCAAATATTTTGTTAAATCACAAATTATTGTAACTGCATATTCATTACCATTATCGGATTTTATTAATGGACCTATTGTGTCAATTAAAACAATATAGAAAGCGCGCTGTGGTTTTGTTGTTATCGATAACTTTTCCTTTGTTTTTGTTCTTGTTTTATTTAATTGACATTTTTTACAGTTTTTTACAAATTTAGAGACGTCTCTAGTCATATTTTTCCATCTGTATTTTTGTTGTATTTTCCTTAACAATCTGGCGACACCTGAGTGTCCTCCAAAAATAGGATCGTTATGAAATTTTTCGATTAATCGTAATTTTTCGTCTTTTTTGGTTATTTGAATTAATTTAGGCGTTAACGCGATTTGTATCGATACAAGATTTTGTTCCGCAATATTTTTAAATTTTTGAACGTTCATAATATTAAATATATCATCATTTAATGTTAATTGCAATTTTTTAATATTATATTTGCTGGCCTCTTTTTCTAGCCTTGGAAAAACTTGATTTAGATTAATATTCCCATTAGCAAAATAGGATTTTAAATCCATGCAAACTAAATTTTGTTTGCTGTTTTTTAAATATAATTTAGACTTATCTAAATTAAATACTAAGCGGATACAATTTTTAACTTCATTTTTATTTAATGTTTCGTATATTTTAGGTGGTATTAAAATTATATTATTGTCACATTTTGGTGTTTGGTTTTGATTTAGACTACGTGTGGTAGAGCGAGTGGTTACTTTTAAAATCACCTTTGCTGTATTTGTAATTTGTTTGATTTCATCAAAGTCGATTCTAGATAGAGCATCAGCTCCGTTATTGTCTTTTCCTTTGATGTATTCTACGGTGAAATCAAATTCTTCAAGATCTAGTCTCATTCTTGTCAATTTACACGATGGATTCTTCATCGAAAACAAATATGAGAGAGGTCGATGATCTGTTTTTACCAGAAATTTTTTTCCATAAATATAAGGTTTAAAATAATTAAGGGCCCAATGGATAGCTGTGAGCTCTTGTTCAATAACGGATTTGTTTTGTTCACCTTTTGTGAAAGTGCGTGACGCGTAAGCAATGGGAAGTTGAATTTCATTTGATTCTTGAGTTAAAATCGCTCCGCAGGATATTTTACTGGCATCTCTTGTGATACAAAAAGTTTTATTAAAATCTGGGTATTGTAAAATTGGTGGTCTAATAAGTGAATTTTTTAAGTATTGAAAAGATTTTTCGCATGAGTCATTCCAAGAAAAAGTAACATTTTTCCTCGTTAATCGAGTTAAATGATAAGAATATTCTGCGAAGTTTGGAATGAATCTACGGTAGTAGTCACAAAATGCGACGAATCTCTTAGCTGCACCAGCATTGTTAGGCTTAGGAAAATTTTTGATTAAATTAAATTTTGAATCATCAGGGAGAATGCCGTTGTTTGTGCATTTATGGCCAAGAAAAGTCACCTGGTGTTGGAAAAATTGACATTTATCAGGATGTAATTTAAGATTGAATTTTCTGCAGACTGAAAAAACTTCCTTCAAATTTTGAAACATATGTTTTTCAGAACATCCAATAACAATTAAATCGTCCATGTACAGAAATGCTTTGGATGGACCAAGTCCAGAAAATGCAATACTCATCATTCTTTGAAATGAATTTCGTGCTATTTTTAATCCGTATGGGAGGCGAGTATATCTAAAAGAGCCTTTATCAGAAGAAAATGATGTTATGTCTCTGGAGTCAGGGTCTAATTCGACTTGCAGAAAACCTTGTATTAAGTCTAGATTACAAAAATATTTTGCACGTCCTAGCTGGTCTAGTATGTCGTCTATCCTAGGGAGTGGAAATTTGTCCGAAGTTAGTTTTTTATTGACCTGGCGATAGTCGATGACAAGTCTCCATCTTTTTTGTGGATTTCCTGGAAGTGGTTTTTTAGGAACTAATAAAACAGGGCTATTGTATTCTGAGGTTGATGGTTCTATGATCTCATTTTTTAAAAGTTTTTCTATTTCTTTATTTACAATTTCTTTATGAGCGTGTGGAATGCGATAATTTTTAATATAAACGGGGTTTTCATCTTTCACTTGTAATTTTTGTTTGTAAAAATTATTTGAAGTTATTTTGTCTGTTTCCAGAGCAAAAATATCTATATATTCGGTGCACAATTTAGTTAACTTTTCTTTCGCAAGTTGTGGAAAATTTCTTGAAAGTTTATTTAAAATTTCAGTGTCGTTTTCAGATGTTACATTTTGAATTGGGTGAATATCATAATTTCTAAGATCTTCTGTTTTAATTGGAATGTTTTTTAATAAAATATTTTCTGACGTAGTGTTTAGAATATTTACATAAGGGTTTTGTTTTGAAATAAGTGTTCTTGCTATGAAGATTCCGTGAGCAATTTCTTGGTTTGGGATTAAAATTTCCTCTTCACTACTTGTATTAATTTTTTCATTTAAGTAAATTTTTCGCAAAACTTCACACCGTGCAGGTAATGAAATGGAATTAGGTTCTGGACTGTCGATTATATCAAATACTATTTTATTATAATATCCGTCTGGACGTAATATTAATGAATTATCATTTTTTGAAAAATCCAGTATACAGTTATACTTTTTTATAAAGTCTAACCCAATAATTCCTTCGACAGGTATTGGAAAATTTTGGTCCACAATTGCAAAATTGTGATATATATATATATTCTGGGAAGTATTTTCCACAATTATTTTTGATTTTACTGTGCCGAGCGTGCTTATAGAACCGTTTCCTATGCCATTAATTTTACATGGATTATATTTTTGTATTTCTGAATTTGGTTTTAGGAAATTTTCTTTAAAAACTGAGATATCTGCGCCTGTGTCCAATAAAAAGTTGTTGTAAGTACGACTTAAATCTGTTTTTAAAACAACGTAGCTATTAAGGTTTAAATTAATATTGTAAACATTTTTGTAAGTATTTAGTAGTTTTCGTTCTGGGGGTCCCCTTCTTGATGTTGTTGGGGACCTATTTCGTTTCCCGGATTTTCTGCACGCATATTACGGATATTTCTATTGTTATTTCCGTTGTTTGGATTTTGTCTATTATAATTATTATTATTTTGTCGATAACTATTATTATTTTGTCGGTAATTACCGTTATTTCGATTGTTATAACTTTGATTATTTCTGTTATTAAAATTTCAGTTGTTATTTCTGTTAAAGTTTCTGTTATTATTGTATCTGTGATTTGGGTGATTGTTATTTCTATTGTTGTTGTAACTATTATTGCGTTTTTTAAAGTACATCACGTTATTATTTGATGCGCTCTCGGTGCTTATACCGACAAATTTAGCAATTGCTTCATTCATATTTGCGAATTAAGCAGCTTCCATTACGAGTTTTACTTTCTCATTCGTTGCATTTTTGGTGAAACATTTTATAGCAGTTTGTGTACTTTTGAGCAAGTTCAGATGGAACACCTTCTGCAATATAAGAGTTTTCTAGAGATTTTGTCAGTTCGTCAATTTCTTGAGTGAATGTGTTAGCTGACTTAGAATTTTGTTTAATACTCATGATTTTTGCAGTTAAGACTTCGGTAGATTCACGTTTAACTTTATTTTGTAAAGTTTGTGTGACAGCGGCTACGGTGGCTTCATTAGTTATTAGGTTACGAGCTGCGCCCTCTAATTTGGTTTTAATCAAAGCAATTAATAAATTTAAATGGGGGCCGGCTTGTAAGTTAGTTAAATTAATTGCGTCAATGAATGATTGTAAATTTTCTGCTTTACCAACGAACTTTGGTAATAGCCTAGCAGCAAGGGATAAAAATTCGTGAGCTTCTAAAGGCATTTTTATTTTTGGTTTTTCGTCTTCTATATCTGATGCGGATGGAGTAGAGTCAGGAGACGGATTATTGTCTTCCGATTGCGTGTCTGAGTCAGTTGAATTTGATACAACTAGCGTAATATTTATTTGTTTTCCGAATTGTAATTGCTTAGAATACGTGAGTTTTAGTAAACGAAGTGCATTTGAATGGTTTCTCACCAGTATGCGTTCTCATATGCTTTTTAAGATTACCCCTTTCCGTAAAAGAATGATTGCAGTGATCGCATTTGAATGGGTTTTCACCAGTATGCGTCATCATATGCTTTTTAAGATTATTACTTTGCGTAAATCGACGTTTGCAGTGATCACATTTGAATGGTTTTTCACCAGTATGCGTTCTCATATGCCTTTTAAGGTTGCCACTTTCAGTAAAAGCATGATTGCAGAGATCACATTTGAATGGTTTTTCACCAGTATGTTTCCTCATATGGGATTGAAGATTACCACCGTTTTTAAATGAAAGATTGCAGTTGTGCCATTTAAATGGTTTTCCATCAAAATGGACATGATAATGAGATCGCTCACATTTATTGCATTTAGAATTGCGTTTCCACTTATGAAATCTCAAATGGGCATCCAGCTTCTGCTTGGAAGTATATATTTTCTTACACTGTGTACATGGAAATTCCTGCTTAGAGTTGTTTAAAATCTCATCCACCGTCGTTGGGTAAAATTCAGTACATTCAGATTGCTCATGACTTTGAATGTGCAATGATAAAGTTTCGATGCTTAAAAATCGTTCTTCACACGTTATACAACTGTACCAAACCAAATTTAATCGATCTTCTTGGGTTATATCGTTTTTGTGTAAATATTGACGAATTTTCTCAGTTTCAATTTCATCTTCGATTATTACTTCCGGTTCTTGTTTAATTCAAACTTCACAGCATTTTTCAACAAATGAAATAGTCCTGATTTCTGACAATTCTTCCATGATTTTTCCTATCAAAAAATATACTTTATTAAAAATGTTGTTTCTATCGTCTCGAAAGTTTAATTTAAAATTACTTAAAAATAGGTAACAAAAGTAAAGGAAAACGAAGAGCGTTACTTGAGCCCGCCCGACTTACAAAAACATGTTAGAATATCAAAAATTAAAATTGGAGTTACCAACATCATTCCAGCATAATAGAATTAAAATTTTTTGTTTTTCTTTATACTTGTTGAGTAAGTTTTTAATAAGTTAGTTTTTAATTCAAACAATACTTTTGTTTTTATCGATGCGACTTTATTTTAAGACGATAGAAAAATGAATCTGCTGCACAAAAACGTCTTACATTATATAATCTATCTTATCTAGTATATATGATATTTTCGGGTGCAATATTATCTATTACACGTTTTGCTTATTCAGGTAAAACGTGTAATATTTTATATGAATTTGAAAAGTAAAATATTCCCATATAATGTGGGAATTTTGTAGATAACGAATTTTAAGTAACTTAAGTTTTAAGAAACTTAAAACCGTTCAACACCTTCCCCTTAAAGGAGAATCGTGTTAATTTACGATTCAAAACTTTAGTAATTTTCTTTTTTTTTTTTTTTGTTGCAAACCCTTAAATTTTAACATTTTCATTTCATTTTTTTTTCTTTTCTTTCCCTTTTCTTTTCTTCTTTTAAATTTAAAATCATATTTTTATAAAGTATGGTAATAAAAAATTATATATTGTAATATATTATATAGTATAATAGTTAAAATTAGCTTGTAGGTACCCACATAATAAGTAATGAATTATAAGTAGAAAAGTAGTAAAAATTAATTCTAATTATTGATAATATTTATTTTTTAAGAAAAAAAAACTTATGACCTATAAAGTATGTTATTTATTTGTTTTATGTTTCATAAAATCTAAAAAAAAATAAGTGGTTAAATGGTTTTAACCTATTTTTATGCACAATTTGCTCTTTACCATCTTCATTAACTATGGTACAATTTAAATCATCAATACTGTTGACTTGAAACGGACCTTTAAAAAGTGGGTCAAGTTTATGTTTTAAGCGATCAGACATATTTAAAAGAACCAGATCACCAACTTTTATCTGAATTGGCTTAGAACTTTTATCATAGTAGGATTTTGAATTTAGCTTTAGTTTCGAAATTAACTGTCGAGCTCTGTCGAGTGAAATTTGTAATTTATATTTTAATTCTTTTTCGTAAGAATCCAGATTATATAATGGATCTATACGTGCGGAATTTAGAAAATCGTATTCTGAAGGGGTTTTCCCAAAAATTAGTTCATAGGGACAGTATCCGTGAACAGTCGAGGGAGTTGTATTGAAACAATATGTAAAGTAAAGTAGCCATTCATCCCAGTTGGTTTTGTTTATACTAATAAATGATCGTAAGTAGTCGTTTAAAGTTCTATGACTTCTCTCGATTGTGCCTAATGTTTCGTGGTGGTAAACCGTAGAAGTTTTATATTCAATGTTCAGAAGTTTGAGAATTTCTGTCATTGTCTGATTTTTGTATTCTGTTCCTAAGTCAGTTCTTAATTCTTTCATTGGTCCATAGATTAAGATGAAATTTTCAAATACAGCTTTTGCTATAGTTTTCGCATTTTTGTTTGGTACTGGAATAGTAACCAAATATTTTGTTAAATCACAAATTATTGTAACTGCATATTCATTACCATTATCGGATTTTATTAATGGACCTATTGTGTCAATTAAAACAATATCGAAAGCGCGCTGTGGTGTTGTTGTTATCGATAACTTTTCCTTTGTTTTTGTTCTTGTTTTATTTAATTGACATTTTTTACAGTTTTTTACAAATTTAGAGACGTCTCTAGTCATATTTTTCCATCTGTATTTTTGTTGTATTTTCCTTAACAATCTGGCGACACCTGAGTGTCCTCCAAAAATAGGATCGTTATGAAATTTTTCGATTAATCGTAATTTTTCGTCTTTTTTGGTTATTTGAATTAATTTAGGCGTTAACGCGATTTGTATCGATACAAGATTTTGTTCCGCAATATTTTTAAATTTTTGAACGTTCATAATATTAAATATATCATCATTTAATGTTAATTGCAATTTTTTAATATTATATTTGCTGGCCTCTTTTTCTAGCCTTGGAAAAACTTGATTTAGATTAATATTCCCATTAGCAAAATAGGATTTTAAATCCATGCAAACTAAATTTTGTTTGCTGTTTTTTAAATATAATTTAGACTTATCTAAATTAAATACTAAGCGGATACAATTTTTAACTTCATTTTTATTTAATGTTTCGTATATTTTAGGTGGTATTAAAATTATATTATTGTCACATTTTGGTGTTTGGTTTTGATTTAGACTACGTGTGGTAGAGCGAGTGGTTACTTTTAAAATCACCTTTGCTGTATTTGTAATTTGTTTGATTTCATCAAAGTCGATTCTAGATAGAGCATCAGCTCCGTTATTGTCTTTTCCTTTGATGTATTCTACGGTGAAATCAAATTCTTCAAGATCTAGTCTCATTCTTGTCAATTTACACGATGGATTCTTCATCGAAAACAAATATGAGAGAGGTCGATGATCTGTTTTTACCAGAAATTTTTTTCCATAAATATAAGGTTTAAAATAATTAAGGGCCCAATGGATAGCTGTGAGCTCTTGTTCAATAACGGATTTGTTTTGTTCACCTTTTGTGAAAGTGCGTGACGCGTAAGCAATGGGAAGTTGAATTTCATTTGATTCTTGACTTAAAATCGCTCCGCAGGATATTTTACTGGCATCTCTTGTGATACAAAAAGTTTTATTAAAATCTGGGTATTGTAAAATTGGTGGTCTAATAAGTGAATTTTTTAAGTATTGAAAAGATTTTTCGCATGAGTCATTCCAAGAAAAAGTAACATTTTTCCTCGTTAATCGAGTTAAATGATAAGAATATTCTGCGAAGTTTGGAATGAATCTACGGTAGTAGTCACAAAATGCGACGAATCTCTTAGCTGCACCAGCATTGTTAGGCTTAGGAAAATTTTTGATTAAATTAAATTTTGAATCATCAGGGAGAATGCCGTTGTTTGTGCATTTATGGCCAAGAAAAGTCACCTGGTGTTGGAAAAATTGACATTTATCAGGATGTAATTTAAGATTGAATTTTCTGCAGACTGAAAAAACTTCCTTCAAATTTTGAAACATATGTTTTTCAGAACATCCAATAACAATTAAATCGTCCATGTACAGAAATGCTTTGGATGGACCAAGTCCAGAAAATGCAATACTCATCATTCTTTGAAATGAATTTCGTGCTATTTTTAATCCGTATGGGAGGCGAGTATATCTAAAAGAGCCTTTATCAGAAGAAAATGATGTTATGTCTCTGGAGTCAGGGTCTAATTCGACTTGCAGAAAACCTTGTATTAAGTCTAGATTACAAAAATATTTTGCACGTCCTAGCTGGTCTAGTATGTCGTCTATCCTAGGGAGTGGAAATTTGTCCGAAGTTAGTTTTTTATTGACCTGGCGATAGTCGATGACAAGTCTCCATCTTTTTTGTGGATTTCCTGGAAGTGGTTTTTTAGGAACTAATAAAACAGGGCTATTGTATTCTGAGGTTGATGGTTCTATGATCTCATTTTTTAAAAGTTTTTCTATTTCTTTATTTACAATTTCTTTATGAGCGTGTGGAATGCGATAATTTTTAATATAAACGGGGTTTTCATCTTTCACTTGTAATTTTTGTTTGTAAAAATTATTTGAAGTTATTTTGTCTGTTTCCAGAGCAAAAATATCTATATATTCGGTGCACAATTTAGTTAACTTTTCTTTCGCAAGTTGTGGAAAATTTCTTGAAAGTTTATTTAAAATTTCAGTGTCGTTTTCAGATGTTACATTTTGAATTGGGTGAATATCATAATTTCTAAGATCTTCTGTTTTAATTGGAATGTTTTTTAATAAAATATTTTCTGACGTAGTGTTTAGAATATTTACATAAGGGTTTTGTTTTGAAATAAGTGTTCTTGCTATGAAGATTCCGTGAGCAATTTCTTGGTTTGGGATTAAAATTTCCTCTTCACTACTTGTATTAATTTTTTCATTTAAGTAAATTTTTCGCAAAACTTCACACCGTGCAGGTAATGAAATGGAATTAGGTTCTGGACTGTCGATTATATCAAATACTATTTTATTATAATATCCGTCTGGACGTAATATTAATGAATTATCATTTTTTGAAAAATCCAGTATACAGTTATACTTTTTTATAAAGTCTAACCCAATAATTCCTTCGACAGGTATTGGAAAATTTTGGTCCACAATTGCAAAATTGTGATATATATATATATTCTGGGAAGTATTTTCCACAATTATTTTTGATTTTACTGTGCCGAGCGTGCTTATAGAACCGTTTCCTATGCCATTAATTTTACATGGATTATATTTTTGTATTTCTGAATTTGGTTTTAGGAAATTTTCTTTAAAAACTGAGATATCTGCGCCTGTGTCCAATAAAAAGTTGTTGTAAGTACGAGTTAAATCTGTTTTTAAAACAACGTAGCTATTAAGGTTTAAATTAATATTGTAAACATTTTTGTAAGTATTTAGTAGTTTTCGTTCTGGGGGTCCCCTTCTTGATGTTGTTGGGGACCTATTTCGTTTCCCGGATTTTCTGCACGCATATTACGGATATTTCTATTGTTATTTCCGTTGTTTGGATTTTGTCTATTATAATTATTATTATTTTGTCGATAACTATTATTATTTTGTCGGTAATTACCGTTATTTCGATTGTTATAACTTTGATTATTTCTGTTATTAAAATTTCAGTTGTTATTTCTGTTAAAGTTTCTGTTATTATTGTATCTGTGATTTGGGTGATTGTTATTTCTATTGTTGTTGTAACTATTATTGCGTTTTTTAAAGTACATCACGTTATTATTTGATGCGCTCTCGGTGCTTATACCGACAAATTTAGCAATTGCTTCATTCATATTTGCGAATTAAGCAGCTTCCATTACGAGTTTTACTTTCTCATTCGTTGCATTTTTGGTGAAACATTTTATAGCAGTTTGTGTACTTTTGAGCAAGTTCAGATGGAACACCTTCTGCAATATAAGAGTTTTCTAGAGATTTTGTCAGTTCGTCAATTTCTTGAGTGAATGTGTTAGCTGACTTAGAATTTTGTTTAATACTCATGATTTTTGCAGTTAAGACTTCGGTAGATTCACGTTTAACTTTATTTTGTAAAGTTTGTGTGACAGCGGCTACGGTGGCTTCATTAGTTATTAGGTTACGAGCTGCGCCCTCTAATTTGGTTTTAATCAAAGCAATTAATAAATTTAAATGGGGGCCGGCTTGTAAGTTAGTTAAATTAATTGCGTCAATGAATGATTGTAAATTTTCTGCTTTACCAACGAACTTTGGTAATAGCCTAGCAGCAAGGGATAAAAATTCGTGAGCTTCTAAAGGCATTTTTATTTTTGGTTTTTCGTCTTCTATATCTGATGCGGATGGAGTAGAGTCAGGAGACGGATTATTGTCTTCCGATTGCGTGTCTGAGTCAGTTGAATTTGATACAACTAGCGTAATATTTATTTGTTTTCCGAATTGTAATTGCTTAGAATACGTGAGTTTTAGTAAACGAAGTGCATTAATGATTTTATGTTTAATTTTTTCGAAAAGATTTTGAGATTCTGTATTGTTTGGGGATTGTGTGTCGTATTTTTGCAAGATTTCTGCAATTTTGTTATATTCTATAATTAAAGTATTTTTATGAGCTTCCGCTGTTAACCCTTTCGGTGGTTTTTTAATATTCACGCACTTATAGCTTTTATTAAAATTTAATAAATGTGGTTTTATCAAGTTTTCGTAGGTTACTGTCCATGTCATTGGTAAATTCAGTTATAGTATTTTAATGAAATTTATTCGAATTTTTATGAAATTTATTAGGATTAAAAATTTGAATTTGAAATTGGGACAAAAATTTTGATGATTAAAATGTGTACGAAACTATGGTAAAGATTTTCTGAGGATTCAAAAAAATCATTATGTTGCGAAAAATGTATATATTTTTTTTTTTTTTTTCAAAATATACTATATTTATTTGATTGTCAACCAAAGTACTTTTAACTTTAATGGCTACAATTTATCAAAAATATTTATGTATATAGGGTATTAATAATAATATAATTTTAAACTACTTGCGGTTTTGACCTTAAATTAAATTTTTAATTATAAAATTTTTTTTTTTTTTTCATTTATTTTATTTTTATTTTGATGATTTTTGTCTTCTTGGTATGGCCGACTTTTTTCTTCCTTTTATTGTTGTATAAATATATTATTTTAATTCTGCCATTGACTGTCCTCTAGCGAAGTATTTGCGCTTCATGTTTTTGTGCCACATCTTGTACAAATTTAGTACAGTATTTAATATCATTAGAATTGCTAAAATGTACAGGCACACAATAAGATCAGTATTTTGGATCGTAGCTTGATCGATTTCAATGGTGTTTAAAACGGTACCGTCGTTTGAAGGCGCTGAAGATTTTGATTGGGTTTTTCCCATATTTAAAACAATATTCACACAGGATCACACAGGATTATTATAGTTTTTATAAACTTTAAACTAAAAACGTCAAAAAAAGACTTCAAAAAAAAACAACTTCCAAAAAAGTTTCACGAAAACTTCCAGAAAAACTTCAAAAAAAGTCTTGCAAAAAAAACTTCAAAAAAAAAACTTCCAAAAAAAAACTTTAAAAAAAAACTTCCAGAATTTAAATTTTAAACTGAACACTTGAAAAAATTGTTTTTTTTTTTTTTTTTTTTTTTTTTTTTAAACTTTAAACTGGCAGGATCGCCATGTTGAGTAAGTTTTTAATAAGTTAGTTTTTAATTCAAACAATACTTTTGTTTTTATCGATGCGACTTTATTTTAAGACGATAGAAAAATGAATCTGCTGCACAAAAACGTCTTACATTATATAATTTTTCTTATCTAGTATATATGATATTTTCGGGTGCAATATTATCTATTACACGTTTTGCTTATTCAGGTAAAACGTGTAATATTTTATATGAATTTGAAAAGTAAAATATTCCCATATAATGTGGGAATTTTGTAGATAACGAATTTTAAGTAACTTAAGTTTTAAGAAACTTAAAACCGTTCAACACTGGATCTTCCCATATTATTTTCTGAAATGCCCTGTGGTCTGGATGTAACAAAATCATGCGGTACATTTTTTCTACATCAGCAGTCAATGCTATCTTGTGTTTTCTTCACTTTAGTAGCGTTGAAAAAAGTTTTGGTTGGATTGTCGACCCAATTAGCAGTTGCTCATTTAATGACTTTCCGTTGTGACTTTTCGCTGATGCATCAAAAATCACTCTTAATTTTGTCGTTGAGCTTTCCTTAATAACAGCGTGATGTGGGAGATAATATTCATTGCTATTCTGTGTAGTATGGATTCGTTGCATGTGACCTAGCGTGATATAATCATTCAAGCACTTGGTATATTCTTGTTCCAAATTTGGGTCTTTTTTCAATTTTTGTTGTAAATAAAAATATCTTTTCAACGCCGTTTCTCTGGATGGTCCAAATGTTGGTAGTACTGAGTTAATGAACGGAAGTTTTACTTCGTATTGTCCGTTTAGAAGCCTTTTCTGAGTTGTTCGAAAAATGTGCTCGCATTCTTCGTCTTCAGGAGTAAGACGCGGTGTAACCGGTATCTCCTCTGTTTGCCAAAATTCTTTCAATTGGTTGCTCAAATTTTGATCTGATTGGTTAATAGCTGTAAATGCTTTAACCTGTTGGTATGGTATTCCAGCATTGTTTCCAAGAATGATCCATCCAAACATTGTATTGATCGCTATTGGTTGGTTTCTGGTACTTCTTTTTATGCCGTCTTTTAATATGTTGGCATACACTTGTCCTGCCAATAATATGTCAATAGGTCCGGGTTTCCAATACGTAGAATCGGCCAGTTCTATGTCTTTTAGATGATGCCATTGTTCTTGACGTACTGAAATTGTTGGTAAACTATTAGTTATATCATTGATAACTAACATTTTGGTTTTTATTGTTTTGTATTTGTTTATGCATGATGCTAGTTTTACGTTTAAACTTGTTATTAGAACATTTGTCGGTTCTCTTTGTAGACCCAAGCGCTTAGAAGCTGCTTCTGTTATAAAGGATGTTTGTGATCCCGGATCCACAAGACATCTCAATTTTATTGATCGCCCATTTCGATCTTTCACACCAACTATTGCTGTGGCTAATAATGCGTTGTGAGTTTCAGTCGCAAAAAAAGTTTTCACCCCATCTGCAGAGTTAGATGAATTTGTTACTGGTTTTGTCAACTGAGCTTGAAAATTTGTATTGATTTGTTCTGAATGTAGTAAGGTATGGTGCAATCCGTTGCATTTCCTACATCGGTATTTACTCGGACAGGAGGTTGTTCTATGTTTGCTCGAGAAGCAATTGAAACATCTACCGGTCTTTTGTATGCATTCCTTTCTGTGTGAAAGTTGCATGTTAACAAATTGTTTACATCTTCCAACAAAATGTGCGCTGTCGCATGCAGGACATTTCGATGAATTGTTTGATGCCAAATGTGCTTTGGTTGTTACTACTGGTGCTTGTTGTTTCGTGTTTACTGCATATGACATGGATTCTAAAACTTTAAATCTAGTTTGCATACATTTTTGAAATTGGGCAAATGTTTGTAAAGTTTGTGTATCACCCAATTCCTCTTCCCATAGTTTTAATGTCATGAATGGGAGTTGTTGTACTATTAGGAAGATTAAAATTGTATCCCATGATGCCACGTCGACTTCTAATGCCTTTAATTGGTGCATGCATTCCTCTGTTGTGTCTAGGATTGATTTAATACTTTTGCTGGTTTCAGTTGTTTGTTTTGGTTGATTTGATCAAATGTTTAGTTGTGTGTTGATTAATAATCTTTTATTTTCATATCGCGATTGTAGTTTTTCCCAAGCTGGATTGTAATCTTAGTCAGTAATGGGAAAGTGATTCAATAATCTTTCTGCTTCGCCTGAAAGACAGCTCTTTAAATAATGTAGTCTTTGCACGTTCAGCAAATGCTTGTTGCAGTGTACCATTGAAACAAACAAATCATGAAAAGATCGCCATGACGCATAGTCTCTACTAAATTTCGGTAAACTTATGCGTGGCAATTGAACGCGAGATTCATTTGAGTGGATAAATGTTTGTTCTACAACACTGGTACGACGATCTTTTGAATCTTCTTTTTCTGCTAGTCCATCTGATAGATCTGCCAGATATTCTATGTATTTGGTTTCTAGTTCAGAATATTTGCTATTTTTTACATACTCGTGTATACAAACTGTTTTAGAGGTGACGATCAGCTCACGTAATTGTGTATCGAGTTGATTAAATTCGGCCCAAGATTTTTTAAATCAGTAATTTTATTTTCGTTAAAACCAACCGTTCTTTTGTTGATTGCGGTTTTTTTCCGTTACTAATTGATCGTTCAATTTTTTCTGCTCGAATTGTTAACGATGTACACAATCCTTCCATTTTTCTTTTACGGTTAATTTTTTTTTACCAAACCCCGAACAAAACAATTAAAATTGCTAAATCTCCCTTTTTAAGAAAAAAATCAACACGTTCCGCACAAAAATCCGTCTCGAAGGACCAAAAAATGTTTGTTGGAGAAACAAACGTGGGAAAAATGAAAATTGTCCGATTTACGTTTCAGTTCTTTTTTTTATTGAAAAAATTCATTTTCTTAAATTATACAATTCTTGTTCTTAAAAATTAGATTTAGCAATTTGGAAAATTAAAAAATAAAGATATAAAAAATAAAAAAAGATAAAAAAATGGCATTAAAAAAAAAATTTGTTTTTAAACGAAAATTCAAAATTAAAAATTTAACGAGAAGAAAAATGACTTTTGTATGAAAAAAAAAAAAAAATTATGACAACTGAAAGAAAAAATATAACATTATTTGTTTGTTTTAAAACCAAACCCAATCGCCGTTGCACCATAACCCAATATTTCCAATTGGAACAATTAAAACCTTACCACAATTGCTTGAGCTGGATAATCAGAAGAAGTGATTAATTCCTTTTAAATTCCATTTATTCATTATTTATCTTTGACATGTAGTTAAATCTAATGGCAATTCGTATTTATTCTTAACTATAAACCTTAACCTCTAGGACTTAATCTAACCAAAAAAGATGGAAGTCATAGAAGATCCAAATCCGATATCAGTATGGGAACAGTTTGCCCCGGGAGTTTCATTAGTATTGAACGGTCAAAATTGAGAGTGTGTGTGTGATTTATCGCATTACCAACTCTTCAAAATAATTTGAATAAAATGATTAAATGGGACGCCATTTTTATTCTGATATTCTCCCAAAAAATTTCTAAATAATTACGAAGGACGAATCAAAACAGAGATTAAAAAAAAAAATATTTTACTTATTCAGAAAAGGGCATGGCTGGTTTTCAAAAGGAAAAAAAAATTTATTTATAAAATATGGTCTTATACAGGGTGACACAAAATGAACGTTTTGTATTATTTAGGAGCCATTAAGTCCCTTGCAGTATGCGCTGTTGTTTCATCTTGTTGGAACCAAATCGTGGTTTTCCACAGCTGGCCTAAAAATTTCCCAACATCTTCCGATATTGAGCACTATTAATGGAAACTGCAACACCGTCTTTATTTTCGAAGGAATTTGGACCAGTGATCCTCTTCGACGATACACCGCACCAAACAGTACACATAAGTGGGTGTAACTGTCGTTGATGAAATGCTCTTGGATTCTCTGTAGCCCATATCCTGCAGTTCTGCTTGTTTATGAAACCGTTTAATTGGAAATGGGCTTCAATGCTCATTCTCAAATTGTTAAAACAATGGACCGTTCATGTTCAAAATAAAGTTGGATGATTTTGGTTCGTTGCTCGATTATGTATTGTTCCATTTCACATTCCCCATTACAAAATCCTGTAATAACATTTTTAAAAAAATTGAACAAAAAATTATCAATAATTCACTCTACAACATTTTGCGCCACCCTGTCTTTCCTCTAATATGTACATATAACTATCGAGAAAAAAAATATAAGTTTGAATCCTATTATTGATTCTAAGCTACATAGTTTCTACGACAAGAGCACACGAGGAAAGGTTCAAACACAAATGATTTTTTTCCTTTTATTTGATCTATATTTCTATTAAATCCAATCTCAAAGACGAGGGGGACAACGTTTGCGGAGACAGGTGTTTGATTTTTTGGCAATATGAAAATATTGGGTTTAAAATAAATTTTTCTTCTACAGGAATTTACTTTCAATTTGTTGTGATTTGATTCCATGAAATATATAAATATATTATAATACAATTTCTGCTAGAGTTTCTGGACAAGTGATGTTTTGAGGCAGAGGGAAATACATTTTTTCTGTTGTATTATCACAGATTGTGTGGTTTTTTTTAAAGAAATTTTAAAATCAATGTGCCGATCTGTGAATACATTTTCTATAAAACAAAATTATGAAAGGTCAGTTTTTTAACCGATTTTATGATTTTTGTTTTTTTGGCTAGCTAAAAATTTTTTTAGGGAATGCATATAAATTGCAATATCGGGAAATATATAGTAAATATTTTTCTTAAGGCTTATGAGGAAAATCTCTCTTAGTCAACAATTAAAACTGGAATAGGTCAATAAAAAAATTATTGTACTTCAAACAGATGTAATTGTAGTTCAGCAAGGGCACGTGAAGCCGAGAGAATTCTTGCCAGGAAAGGAAGGGGTAGGATATGTTAGTGGGTTATTTGTGGATTTAGAAAACAGCTAAATAAACTATACGCATACATAAAGCAACAAAAAATAAATAACATAAATAATTCATACTTAGTTTAAAGCAAAATTAAAATTAAAAAATAAATAGTTTGCATTCTATAAAAAAACTGAAACAAGGTATTCTATTAAACATACAAGATTCTAAAAAATAAAAGCAAAGCATTCAATTTCTGCATAAAATATTGCACATTAAAGGTATGGAAAACGCGTACGTGTACAAAAATGGATTGATTATGTTTTCAGTTTTTTTAATTTGTTTTGAGAAGATTTACTTGAAGACTATTTTTTGTTGCTTTATGTATGCGTATAGTTTATTTAGCTGTTTTCTAAATCCACAAATAACCCACTAACATATCCTACCCCTTCCTTTCCTGGCAAGAATTCTCTCGGCTTCACGTGCCCTTGCTGAACTGCAATTACATCTGTTTGAAGTACAATAATTTTTTTATTGACCTATTCCAGTTTTAATTGTTGACTAAGAGAGATTTTCCTCATAAGCCTTAAGAAAAATATTTACTATATATTTCCCGATATTGCAATTTATATGCATTCCCTAAAAAAATTTTTAGCTAGCAAAAAAAACAAAAATCATAAAATCGGTTAAAAAACTGACCTTTCATAATTTTGTTTTATAGAAAATGTATTCACAGATCGGCACATTGATTTTAAAATTTCTTTAAAAAAAACCACACAATCTGTGATAATACAACAGAAAAAATGTATTTCCCTCTGCCTCAAAACATCACTTGTCCAGAAACTCTAGCAGAAATTGTATTATAATATATTTATATATTTCATGGAATCAAATCACAACAAATTGAAAGTAAATTCCTGTAGAAGAAAAATTTATTTTAAACCCAATATTTTCATATTGCCAAAAAATCAAACACCTGTCTCCGCAAACGTTGTCCCCCTCGTCTTTGAGATTGGATTTAATAGAAATATAGATCAAATAAAAGGAAAAAAATCATTTGTGTTTGAACCTTTCCTCGTGTTCTCTTGTCGTAGAAACTATGTAGCTTAGAATCAATAATAGGATTCAAACTTATATTTTTTTTCTCGATAATTATATGTACATATTAGAGGAAAGACAGGGTGGCGCAAAATGTTGTAGAGTGAATTATTGATAATTTTTTGTTCAATTTTTTTAAAAATGTTATTACAGGATTTTGTAATGGGGAATGTGAAATGGAACAATACATAATCGAGCAACGAACCAAAATCATCCAACTTTATTTTGAACATGAACGGTCCATTGTTTTAACAATTTGATAATGAGCATTGAAGCCCATTTCCAATTAAACGGTTTCATAAACAAGCAGAACTGCAGGATATGGGCTACAGAGAATCCAAGAGCATTTCATCAACGACAGTTACACCCACTTATGTGTACTGTTTGGTGCGGTGTATCGTCGAAGAGGATCACTGGTCCAAATTCCTTCGAAAATAAAGACGGTACAAAACGTTCATTTTGTGTCACCCTGTATAAGACCATATTTTTTTTGCTTTTGAAAACCAGCCATGCTCTTTTGTAGTTAATTGGTGCTTCAAAATGTTTCAGAAATTTTTTGGGGGAATAAATCACAATGAAGATCGCGTCCCATTCCTCCAATAAAAATCACGCGTTCTACTATGTTAACTTTAGGGATTTTTTTTACACACGGATAGGAAAACACAGCGTACACAAATTTTATATATAAAAGTTCCTCTGTTTATATGCTCTGTGATCTAACTTAACTAAAGGATTTATTGAGTAAAATTTAATTCAATGACTTATATCTAGGATTCTGAGAAATTATCTATTTGAAAAAGTTAAAAAAATAAAAAACAAATATCAATGACATAAATAGGTTAGGGCTTCTAACCACGAAGGGAGGGATACGCTTGCACGGACATGTGATTAATTCCCATTTTTGTTCTGCCTTTTATACGAAATTTTTCTTTGAAAAAACGTAGGGTCGCATAAAATGTATGAATAATGTATCCATTTTTTATTTGGGAAGTTTGTTAATTGTACGTTGGGCAGTACTAATTTTAAAATGTGGAATGTGTTCATCCATTTAATTTTATAAATGTTAGCCCTCTCTGTCTAATTTGTCATTTCTGTCTTTCTCACAGGTAAGTATGACATTTTAGTTTTTTATTAAATTAATAATAAAATTAATTAAATATTTCAGCGAAAATTACTAACATCTATAGAAAAATAGTCGCGGTTTTCTTTGAAATGCTTGGATATACTGTAAGTATAAAGTTAAGTGTGATTTTGTTCGTGAAATTTTGTTCTCTTGTTGTGAACTGTCATATGTGATATTTTGTGTTGTTTTGTGTAAAATTCATGTTCATATGTGATATGAATAGTTGAAAATTGTTGTATATTATGTGTTAATTACACAATGTAAATATTTAAAGAAAATGTTTGATATTTCTTTTAATAATTGCATTTCAATTTTCGCATGTTGTTGTTAGTGTTTTTTTGTTTACATTCTGTAGTAATGACGTTTTTTTAATACATTTTTTTTTTCATTTTATTTTTAGGGATTGTTATCAGTGCTGGCCAAACACGTAGTTACTTGCGAAAATTTTTTTATACGAAATTTTTGTTGCTGTACATTCTGATCGCCTGGCATTTGAGTTTAGTAAAAAAAAGTGTCACTGTTTTAGCGTTTCATCGAGTTTCAAATCACTCCCAACGCGGCTAAAGAAGTTTTCATTTAAAAAAAAATTCAACTTCATCTGAATTTTCCGTTAAGTGAATTCGCTGTACGGCAATATCCTTCAATTCAAATCCTATACGTTTTTAATATTTATTTATATATTTATTTATTTATTTATGAATTAGAAATAATCAAGGCCACAGCCCATACAAGATTGATAAGTAATTCACAAATTGTTCGAAAGTAATATGAATAGAAAATTTAAATTTAAATAAAAATTAAAATTAAAAAGAAGAATAAAAAAAAAATTCTAAAACCAAAATTAAATAAATTAAATTTATCTGCTTGCATTCTGTCTCCCTATAACAATCCCCAGCCGAAGTCTTACCATAACGCTATAAATTTGATAACAAAAGAGAAATAAGAGCTAGGCCACCGACAACCACCCAAAGCAGAGACTATAATTTGTCAGATTATAACTTATGATATTGAGAACACATCCTGTATAGCCCTTCTAAACGTCAGTTCACTAGAATTAAAGGTTCTAAGAGGCCTAGGAATTTCATGATTCCAGAGTTGACTAACTCTAACTATGAATGACCTAGACATGAGAAGAGAAGTATGGATTGGAGAAAGCAGCATTCTGGCTCTAGAAGAATTAGAAAATTTGAAACGCGGGAGCAAGTAATCAGGACATTGATACAGAGTAATTTTATAAAATAACAGAAGCAAACGTATGGATATGAATCTCTCAAAACTAGTACCCGGTAGGCGCGGAGCATACGGGCTCACATGCTCACGAATTTTTAGTGCAAACACGAAGCGCATAACACTATTAAAGCATTTCCTTAGATTACGAAGGTTATATCCACTGGTGCCGGAAAAAATTTCAACCCCATAGATAAAAATTGGCATGATAAGGGCCTGTGCTAACCGAAACCGAACACGAAGTGGTAAATAATAGTTAACATTATATAGTCTACGGAGAGTTATGCGAACTTTACTAACTACACCAGAGATATGATCATTGAAGGAAAGGCGAGAGTCCAAGATAATTCTAAGGCTTTTGACCTTATCAAGATAGGGAATAACCGTTCCGTTCAGGATAATAGGGGCAAGCAAACTGAGATTAAGGGAACCAGAGTGGAAAATAATTGCTTGTGATTTTACTGGGTTTAGATCAAGATGATTTTCCATTGACCAGTCAGAAATATCCTTTAAATCGTCATTAATCTGTGTAATCACATTACTATTGTTATCAGCAGTTGAGGAGTGGAGTAGTTGAACATCATCAGCGAACAGATGCATTAAAGAGCAAGGCACACAAGACGGTAAATCATTAATGAAGAGAGAGAACAAAAGGGGGCCACGATTGATCCCTGGGGAACGCCTTTACAAATATTGGAGAAGCATAACTGTTTATCACCCACACTGACACACTGTACCCTGCCAGTTAAATAAGAAAAAATTAGATTGCATGCACTATTGGAAAAACAAAAAAATCTTTTAAGTTTAGAACATAAGAAGCTATGATCGACCGAATCAAATGCCTTTTTGAAGTCCAATAATACAAGAAGGGAGATTTTTTTATTTTCTGAATTTGATCTAATTTCCTCAGTAATGTCCAGAACTGTTCTGACTGTGCTGTGGCGTTCGCGGAACCCAGATTGGTTTGGGTGAATTCTCGCGTCATCAATAGCAAGAGAGGATTTAATCTGATTTTTAATTATGACTTCACAAACTTTGGAAAAGGCGGGCAAGATACTTATTGGTCTAAAATCAGAAACTGTTGAAGGATTGGAAATTTTGGAAACAGGAATAATCTTAGCACATTTCCACATTGACGGAAATTGGGAAGTTGTCAAAATAGTATTTAAGAAATGCAGCAGGTGTGCTTTAAGAAAAGGGAAAACTATTTTGACGAACCGAATCGGGATTTCATCTAGACCAATAGCATTAGACTTAATATCATAAAAAGCTCTATATAACTCATATTCATTAATATTCGCAAAGGCAAAGGAGTTCAAAGCTTCGGCTATAGTTTCGTGAACACGTGAACATGACGGACCACTCTGATTAGAGACAAAGTAAGAATTTAAAATATCAGGATTTAGATCAGCAGGATAAGAATCTCGAGTGTCTGAATTAGAGGCTCCCATACGTTTAAGTCGCGTCCACAGCTGCTTGCCAGAGAGATCCGGCCTGAATAAAAGCTCACCGTGCCTACGTTTAGCATCACGGATAACACTTTTAACCTTATTCCGATATTGAGTGTAAACTTTCCAATTTGTAGAGGTCATATCGTTCATATAAGCTTGGAAAGCCAAGGTCCTAAGAGATTTGGCCTTAATAATTTTAGGCGAATTTAAAGCACTAGCTAGGGATTTAGGTTTGATCTTTTTCAGCTGGACACAGGAGTCAAAAAGATTTAAGATCAACAGATTGATACACTGCAATTGCAAGTCTACGTTATCGGTGGAATATAGGGGAGTGAAATCAGTAGACTCAGCTTCGAGACGTAACTGGTCCATATTAATACCATTATAATCTTGAATAAAGAATTTTTTAGATATCGGGAGGCAAGGAGTATCATAGGATAGGTAAATGAAGGCATGGCGAGAAATAGGTGGGGCCCAGAACTGATTACTGAGTTTGAGGGAATTTTGGTTACTGACCATAAAAAAATCCAAAAGAGAAAGAGTATTATTTGCCATATCGAAGTGAGTTGGCATATTATTGTGAATTATATTCATATTCAGGCTACTACAGATTTTAGAACATACCGCGTTCTTCCGTTGATCCAACAAATCATAGTTGAAGCCGCCCATAACAATAACATGTTCGCACCGGGAAGCAATCTCAGCTAAATGTGTTTGAATCATAGAAATATCACCAGAAGGAAGGTAAAAAACAGCAAGAGCCATGCTAACGCCACCAGTAGAAAGCTGAGCAACAAGCACTTCACAACCTGGCTCGGAATGGCTAAAAATTACCTTTGCAGGAATATTCTTGTTAATATAAAATCCAACTCCACCACCTCTCCTAACACAACGGTCATTCCTAAAGATTCTGTAACCAGGAATCTCAATAGCTACATTCGATATATAGGGTTTGAGCCATGTTTCTGAGACTCCAATAACGTCCAGAAGATTTCCATGGAGGACATGTCTAATCTCGTCCAATTTAAAAGATTTAGACCCTCCTCCAAGACTTTGTGCATTAAAATGCCCAATATTCAGAAATGTTCCCATTGTATTAAGATGCGCCTCAAAAATTGAGTTGTTGCTAGTAGCCGGCCCAAGCCTGTCATCTAGTGTTGAGTCTCCTACTCAATATTTATGTGACTTAATTGTAATTGTTTATGAGCTGTATACTCCTAACCAATTACAACCTAATCACGCTGAAAATTAATGTTGGATAGGTTGATGGCAAAAATAAAAGATTGAGTTGTTTAAAATTCGGCTTTTTTTATTAATTTAATATCTTAATTCTATTTCATGTACTTAATAATTATTTCGTCTTATAACTATATAATTTTATCTGCAATCTTCGTTCGATGCTTCTCCTAATATCAGCAACTCTACCCCGTTCGACAGTACTCTCCAAATAAATGCTATTTCTACTCAAAAGCTATAATCAGACAAAATGTTAGTGATTCTAATTGGTACAAATCAGGCAAACGCTGTCCGTGATTTGAAATGAGAAAATCAGGCAAAACGATGTCCGTGATTTAAGTTGCGAAGAAAATCAGGCAAACGATGTCCGTGATTTAATTGGGAACAAATCAGGCAAAAGTTGTCCTTGATTTGAGTTGCGAAGAAAATCAGGCAAACGATGTCTGTGATTTAATTTGGAAAAAATCAGGCAAAAGCTGTCCTTGATTTGAGTTGCGAAGAAAATCAGGCAAACGCTGTCCATGATTTAATTTGGAACAAATCAGGCAAAAGTTGTCCGTGATTTGAATTGAAAAAAAAGAACGAAACAACACTTTATTTCGTTTGAAATTGCTTTTGGCTGTTTATTTTATGTTGATTCGGCAACGAATGTCCAAAATCAATCCCGATTGAAATTACTAAGGCAAATATCCGTCACTAATTTCAATGTATTTCAAACAAGGCAACGAATGCCGTTTGTTTGGTAACCCGACATAAAATTAACTGGGCAAATATCCACAATCAATTCTTATGATTTGAAATCAAAAAATGAATTTCAATCGAAATTAATTTGTTTCAAAAAAAAAAAATACCTTTTTTGTTTGTTTGGTGTGGTCCTGGATTGGTTTCCTACTTCTTACTCTCACTGATAATTCAAAACGAGTGACTTGTTACTGAAACGACACCCCCTTTTATACTCCGATCGTATCGGATCCTGGAAAATTTCAGTCATTTTCTATCGTTGTATAGAAAAAACGGAATTTCGGGACATCAAATTTCTGGATTATCTGGTTGTGCGTTATTTCCCATGATCTAGATTTCGTTTCTTATTGTTGCTTACTATCGTTGTTATGCTTTTTCTCAACGAATTTGTATTTTCCATACTTAATTTTTCTTAAAATTTGAAAAAACTTTTCTTTATACACATGTATGTGTGCATCTGTATTTTATTGTTTGTAACATGATCATGTCGTTGTCTTCGCTAAATCGATGACTGCTTTACGTTCTACTATAATTTATGTTGTAATATTTGGTTTAAGAATTATGAACGTATATTGGATAAATTATCCCTTTCATATTAACTCATAATTTCTATTAATTCTTACCAAAAAAAATATAATTATTAAATAACAAAAATACATTTTCGTTAAGTTTAGGTTTGAACCATTTAAAATTATATTTATGTTAAATCGTTGATCTAACTGATTATGACAGTTATACTGTCAGCGATTGATATTGTTTTTATTGAGACTTAACGAAATACTGTCAGAGATGTAAAGGTAAACAATGATTCTTTTTGTTTTCAATTTAATGTATTTTATTTTCTTTTAGCTTTTAATAATATACAAAAAAATAAAAAATGTTGAGAGGACTCAACATATTCCACCCACCGTACTACCCCCTAGGATGGTTTACTGGTGTTTTTGATTTGGTTAGTTCCTGTATGGTCCCTATACCCAAACCAAATGATTTGCCAATTGTCGACATTGTTGTTATCGACCTTTTTGATCAATTTTACCTTGACCACTCTCCCCTTGCTGAGGTTGATAACTCTTTTATTCCTTTTGTTGGCTTTAAGAGTGTCCCAAGGAATACTATTGAATTCCGCTTCACTTAATTGCACTGCTATACCATCTGTTGTGATAATTGTTGTTGACTTATCTTCTTTAGGTTCTTCTGTGTCTGAGTCAGTTCCGAATAGTTCTCTCAGACGCTTTCGCTGCTTTTTAGTGTAGTTTGGTGGAGACCTATTGGCGTATTCTGGGTAGAATTTTTTTGGCTCAGGCTCCGATTTTTGTTTTTGTTATATGGACAAATAGTATAGTAACACATGAAACACTTAATTGACGCTAACACATTTCAATTTTAATCACTGATTAGTAGGGAGTTTGAGTAGTTTAGTAATTGGGCGCTTAAACTTTCCCTCCCTGGTGCTTATTGTTGCTACTCTAACCAATGAATCCCTTCCTGGGTGTATTTCAATTATTCTACCTAATTGCCATTTTGTGGGTGGTAAATTATGGTGTTTTATGAGAACTAAGTCTCCAATTTGTAGATTAGGTGTAGTTTTCAACCACTTTGGTCGCTGTTGCAACCGATTGAGGTAATCAATTGACCATTTTTTCCAGAATGTTTGATGCAACTGAGTAAGATGCTGCCATCTTGACAGAATCCCAGTTCTGGTTAACGTAACATCACTTTCCGGGAGCGCTAAAATTGAGGATCCAATGAGAAAGTGTCCCGGTGTTAACACTTCTAGATCATGAATGTCTGTTGACATAGGAGAGAATGGTCTAGAGTTTAGACATGCCTCAATTTGAATTAGAACAGTGGCTAACTCTTCATAAGTTAGACACGAATCTCCTAAGATTCTCTTTAAATGATATTTTATAGATTTTACTCCAGCTTCTCATAGTCCTCCGAAGTGAGGTGAAGCTGGTGGGTTGAAGTGCCAGATTATACCTAGTCCTGTAGCTACAGGGAACATTGATTTACTTGTTTCTTCCAGACATTTTCTATATTCTCTTTGCATAATTTTGTTTGCCCCTACAAAATTGGTACCCCAATCTGAATAAACATTTGACGGTTTCCCTCTTCTACTAATGAATCTTTTAAAAGCGGCTATGAATGCCTTTGTGGCCAAACATATGAATATGCTAAAATAACTTTTGTAGGTTTTTGCTTTTCGAAATTTTGACATTCTTAGGTCAATGGGTCCTGCATAATCGATACCGCAATGAGTAAAAGCTCGAGAGATATTTACCCTAGGTGCAGATAGATCTCCCATTAATTGGGTTTGAATTTGGGTTTTAAACCTAGCGCATCTATTATATTTAAAGATGCGATGTCGCACTGTATTTTTTCCATCAATAATCCAATATTCCGATCGGATAGTGTTTAGCACTAGCTGAGTGCCACCATGCAAAGTGTTTGAATGAGTTTTGTCAATTAGTGTTCCTATTATATGGTGTCCTTTTGGTAAAATAATTGGATGGCGTTGGGCATAAGTGAGCGATGAGTTAGATAATCGTCCATGTACTCATATCAACCCATCAGTTGAAATGAATGGATTTAGAGTTAACAACTTGCTTCCTTTGGGCAAATCTTTATGATTTAGTAGACAGTCGATTTCTATCTTGAATTCTAATGCCTGGAGATGTTTGCAAATTATAATCTTCGCTTGGTCTAACTCATTTGTCGTCGGATGAGGATTTTGATTTGAACTCTTTTTTTGTTTCATACGCATACACCATGCAATAATTCGCACTAATTTTGTAAATGACGAATAGTTCGTAAATAAATCGAACTGTGGTTCTATTTGACAGGCCAAACCTTTCGCCTGTTTCAATTCGGGTGGTACCTCTATTGAAGGAGAATTTTCAATGGGCCAACATTCTTCGTTGTTTAATAACCATGATGGCCCATGCCACCATGAGTCTAGATCCTTTAATATAATTGGATCTATGCCTCGAGAAGCATAATCAGCGGGATTTTCCATGGTCGGAATGTATCGCCACTGGTTGAATGCAGTATTTTCTTGTATTTCTACTACTCTGTTGGCCACAAAGGTTTTGTATTTGTTTGGGTTTCCTTTGATCCAAGCAAGAGTAATTTTAGAATCGCTCCACGATATTGATCGTACATTGGTTATGCGCATATCGATTCTGGTCTGTTTTATTAACCTACATAATAATACTGCGGCACATAATTCTAACCGAGGAAGTGAGACTGGTTTTAATGAAGCAACCCTGGTTTTGGATGTAAGTAAATTAATATGGGTTTCTCCCTCGTGTGTAACTCTGAGGAACACCACTGCTGCGAATGCTTTAGTTGAAGCATCGGCAAAACCATGAATTTCATATGTATTATGACTGTTTGTTTTTACCCACCGAGGGATTTTTATATTCTTTAAATGCTTGATAACCTGACTCTTAGTGGTTTTCCACTCAATTTCTAAATTGGATGGTATTGGTTCGTCCCACGAAGACCCGGTCATCCACAATTGTTGCATTAAAATTTTGATTTTGATAACGCATGGAGATATCCACCCCAAAGGATCAAACAATTGTGAAATTTCCGAAAGAATTCTTCTTTTTGAGTAAGTTTCTATTTGATTTTCAGTGAGGTTTACTTCAAAATCAAAGCAATCCATACCGGGATGCTAAGGTATCCCTAATGTTTTAATTTGACCCTTTTCGTCAAACAATAAAGGAAGATTAAATTCCCTATGCTCTGGTGGTACTGAAACTAACAATTCTTCTTCATTACTTGCACATTTACGCAAGTTGAAACCTCCGGTTCTCAATAAATTTATTAATTGGGTTTGAATGGCAAGAGCTTCTTTCTTTGTATCTGCCCCTGTCAAAACATCATCGACGTAAAAGCCTCCTAATATTGCCTTGGCGGCTAATGGGAATCTTTCTTTGTCAGCTGCTGCCAATGTTTGTAGCGTCTTGATAGCTAAATATGGGGCTGACGTTGTTCCGAATGTCACTGTGTTTATCTCTCCAAAGGATTCTTTGATATTGTTGGTCTGACGATTCTACATTAATCATTCTATACATTTTCTCAATGCCAGCCGTTAAGCCATATTTATATTTTCTCCACTTTAAAAGTGTGGCTGACAATTTTGGTTGAATCGTTGGACCAACCATTAAATGGTCATTTAAAGTTTTTCAATTCGACGTCTTTGCAGACGCATTGAATACCACCCTTAATTTGGTGGTGCTACTATCTTTGAACACCGCGTGGTGTGGGAGGTAACAAAATGTAGATGGTTGTTTTGTTTGACGTTCTTTGTCTGACAGTGGTCTCATGTGCTGCAAAGCCAAATATTCATGTATACATGATGCATAGTCTTTACCAATTTGTGGATTTTTCAGAAATTTGCTTTCTATTTGTTGAAAACATTTTTCGGCTATATATCTAGAGTTACCGAGATCAGGGCGTTCAATAAATGGAAGTCGAACCACGTATTTCCCTGACTGTAACCGCTTGTGTGTTTCCTCGAAAAAATTCTCGCACCTTATTTCTTCTGAGGTCATGTTCCGGGAAGGTAATAGCTCCTCTATTTCCCAAAAACTTCTTAGTGATGTATGTAGTACATTCTGATGTTGCTCGGTCGGCGTCATTGAACCCTCCGAGAACAATATCCATCCTAATAGTGTGCGCCGAGCTATGGGGGTTCCAATAGACCTTTTCTTAATTCCGTCTAACAAGATTGTTGAGTAAGCTTCAACTCTTAGCAACATGTCAACCTTTCCAGGTTGATAGAATTTTGGATCGGCTAATTCCAGATCCTTTATATGTGTCCAATTTTGCTTTCGGACACTTTGAACTGGAATTATCCCTGTGAGCTTTTTAAGCACTAATGTTTTCATATTTAGTGCGAACTTGGATTTATTCAGTGACTGTATTGTGCAAGTAACTTGTTTTTCCACAGTTGCAACTTCTTACTTACTAAGTCCTGTAACTTGCATGTTAATTTTGGAGCACTTCAACTGTAGTCGTTGAATTGCTCGCTCCGTGATGAAGGATACTTGGGAGCCAGAGTCCACTAAGGCTCGCAGTACAAGTGATCCCCCATTTGATCTACCTACTCGTACCAACGCGGTGGCGAGTAGTCCCTGTGTGTTTCCTATTGACTTTGACTGAAAGGTTCTACTGTTTGTAGATAACATGGTTGTCTTTTTAAGAAAATTGGATTTGGATTCCTCCGAACTGGAGTGCACCTTTTGAGTTTCGTTTGACCTAGTAGGCGTAACTTTGTCAGAGTGAAGTAATGTATTGCGTCTCTTATTACATTTCTTGCATGTGGCTTTGCTCTGACATTCTCTCAACTGATGCCGCTTTCGGAGAAAGTTGTAACAGCAACGTTCCTCGTATAAATGCTTTCGTTTCATTTGAAGCCTCATACCGAGGAACTTCTGGCATGTGGCTAATCTGTGTGATTCACCACATAACGAACACCTAGTGATATCTACATGATGGCTGTTCGTTTTGATAATGTTAGGTTTTGTATCTGATAAAGCCTCTAATGTTCGATACCGCGCTTCTAAGAACTTCATAAGTTCTTCTAATGACGGTATTTCTGCTATATTGGCTAACGACTGTTCCCGCAAAGTCCTAGTTTCGATAGGAAGTCGTTGCGTAACTTGATAAACTATTATTGGATCCCAATTATTGATCGGAATCTGCAATGCTTCTAACTCATGCAAACATTCCGAGGTTTGATCAATGATTGACTTAATGCCGTTTACTGATTCAGCACGTAAACTATTCTGACTACACAGAATTCTCAATTGAGTATTGACTAATACTCGTTTGTTGTGGTATCGTTTGACTAACGTATTCCACGCAGGACTATAATTGTCCCCTATTGTTTGGTATTGTCTTAAAAGCCTCTCTTCTTCGCCGATCAGACTCGTTTTAAAGTAATGAAGCTTTTGAACGAAGGAAATTCCAGAGTTGGAATGAATTAATGATATAAAGAGATCATGGAACGACCGCCATGATCCATAATCCCCATCAAATTTAGCTAGATTTATTTTTGGTAAATTAATCTCAGATCGGTGCTGATTTCTACCTTCACCATTGTTCAAATTGAACGAATCGTTAATAAGGACAGGGTTTGTAGGTCTACTTGTGATTTCAAGTGGCTCATGAAGGTCCCCAATGAACTCGAAGTATATTCCTTCTATTTCATCAAACATCCCATTAACTATATACTTGGTATCCTTTAATGCATCGCATTGCATTGAAATCAGCACTTCTTTCTTTGAAATTTTACCCCACAATTTTTCTACTGCAGCTATTCTGCGAGTTAGATACCCTACCGTTTGTCTTGATTCTCCAGTTTTCTTATGATTTATGATCCCCTTTTTAACTTGGTCGATCAACCCTATTTGTTCTAAAATGATTTTTGGATCAGCCATTGTACCCTCTGAAAATTCAACAACAATGTATTTGGGTGAATCCTTTCCTTACAATGGCCTTTAATGTGGCAGATTCGAATACTACAAAGATAATACAACTATTTTCGCGAAGTACATGAGATAATCAAGCAAATTAAAAAACGCGAATCCTTTTTACAATCAATCTATCCGGCTCGAAGGACCAAAACGTTGAGTCTCCTACTCAATATTTATGTGACTTAATTGTAATTGTTTATGAGCTGTATACTCCTAACCAATTACAACCTAATCACGCTGAAAATTAATGTTGGATAGGTTGATGGCAAAAATAAAGGATTGAGTTGTTTAAAATTCGGCTTTTTTTTATTAATTTAATACCTTAATTCTATTTCATGTACCTAATAATTATTTCGTCTTATAACTATATAATTTTATCTGCAATCTTCGTTCGATGCTTCTCCTAATATCAGCAACTCTACCCCGTTCGACAGTACTCTCCAAATAAATGCTATTTCTACTCAAAAGCTATAATCAGACAAAATTTTAGTGATTCTAATTGGTACAAATCAGGCAAACGCTGTCCGTGATTTGAAATGAGAAAATCAGGCAAAACGATGTCCGTGATTTAAGTTGCGAAGAAAATCAGGCAAACGATGTCCGTGATTTAATTGGGAGTAAATCTGGCAAACGATGTCTGTGATTTAATTGGGAACAAATCAGGCAAAAGCTGTCCGTGATTTGAGTTGCGAAGAAAATCAGGCAAACGATGTCTGTGATTTCATTGGGAACAAATCAGGCAAAAGCTGTCCTTGATTTCAATTGCGAAGAAAATCAGGCAAACGCTGTCCGTGATTTAATTTGGAACAAATCAGGCAAAAGTTGTCCGTGATTTGAATTGGAACAAATCAGGCAAAAGTTGTCCGTGATTTGAATTGAAAAAAAAAGAACAAAAGAACACTTTATTTTGTTTGAAATTGCTTTTGGCTATTTACTTTATGTTGATTCGGCAACGAATGTCCAAAATCAATCCCGATTGAAATTACTAAGGCAAATATCCGTCACTAATTTCAATGTATTTCAAACAAGGCAACGAATGTCGTTTGTTTGGTAACCCGACATAAAATTAACTGGGCAAATATCCACAATCAATTCTTATGATTTGAAATCGAAAAATGAATTTCAATCGAAATTAATTTGTTTCAAAAAAAAAAATACCTTTTTTGTCTGTTTGGTGTGGTCCTGGATTGGTTTCCTACTTCTTACTCTCACTGATAATTCAAAACGAGTGACTTGTTACTGAAACGACACCCCCTTTTATACTCCGATCGTAACAGATCCTGGAAAATTTCAGTCATTTTCTATCGTTGTATAGAAAAAACGGAATTTCGGGACATCAAATTTCTGGATTATCTGGTTGTGCGTTGTTTCCCATGATCTAGATTTCGTTTCTTATTGTTGCTTACTTTCGTTGTTATGCTTTTTCTCAACGAATTTGTATTTTCCATACTTAATTTTTCTTAAAATTTGAAAAAACTTTTCTTTATACACATGTATGTGTGCATCTGTATTTTATTGTTTGTAACATGATCATGTCGTTGTCTTCGCTAAATCGATGACTGCTTTACGTTCTACTATAATTTATGTTGTAATATTTGGTTTAAGAATTATGAACGTATGGATAAATTGGATAAATTGCATAAATTATCCCTTTCATATTAACTCATAATTTCTATTAATTCTTACCAAAAAAAATATAATTATATAATTATTAAATAACAAAAATACATTTTCGTTAAGTTTAGGTTTCAACCATTTAAAATTTTATGGATGTCCGAATTCTATCCATTTTATTGTTAAATCGTTGATTACGTGATTATGACAGTTATACTGTCAGCGATTGATATTGTTTTTATTGAGACTTAACGAGATACTGTCAGCGATGTAAAGGTAAACAATGATTCTTTTTGTTTTCAATTTAATTTATTTTATTTTCTTTTAGCTTTTAATAATATACAAAAAAATAAAAAATGTTGAAAGGACTCGACATGTAGCATATACTTTGGAAGACAACGACTGATGACCCATTGAAAGAGAGGACCATGCAAACAGCAAATTTATTACACTAAGAGAAGAAAAAAAAAGAGAAAAAGAAAAAATAACAAATAATAATAATAAAAAAGTAACAAAGTAAATTAAAATAAAATTTTGCTTTGCGAGCGTTGTGTTTTCTGCCTAGTAGCCACACTAATTCGGTCCTTATTTTGGTGGACATTTGCCACACTAGCTTGAAAAATTGCAAGTGAAGAATAGTTCATTTCCATTCCATCATTGTGAGTTACGAGCAACTGATTCAATCTGATTTGAAACTTGCTGATTAGACCAGTAGCTTTGAGCTTACGAGCATGCCTTTTTAGCTGAATCAATCGTGGAGATAAATTGTCATTTAGGTAGACACGAACATTGATGTCACAGCCAGATAAAATTTGAGAAAGACTTAATTTCTCAAAAGCAAAAGAGCTTTTCATCAGTTCATCTCGTTTTATAATCGACACAAACTTCACAAGTATTGTTAGGCTTTTAGCACCTAGACGAATGCACATAGATAAATCACAAGCAGATACATTCACTTTTAGAACTGTTGATAAATCGAGAAGAAATTTCAAAAGGTCTTTATGCCCAACAGGTAATGAGTATATTATTCCTTTTCATAAGCGTATGCAATTTATCATTTTCAGCCTCAAGGTCCACCAGACGGGAATCATGGGCTGCACTTAAGGTGTCAACCTTAGTCTCCACAACATTGATGAGGTTCTGGAAAGACGCCATATTGGTAGCAAAAGTTTTTACAATTAGTTCCAACATGACCGCCTTGAATGAGACAAATTGGTCTCGTATCATTTCACTTAAATCATTTATGCTCGATGTATCCTGTATTTTGTTTTTTTTTGGAAGGCACCCATTGCAGAACCATTCCACAGATTCTAAGTTGCCAAGTTCATTGAACAGGTTCAATGACAAACCAGAACAAGATTGATGATACCAGTTTAGACATTTAAAGCACTGAATAATTAGTTTATCGGCTTCCTCACCACATGAGGGACAAAGGTGTTCAACAGAAGCCATACTTATTTAGTTTATATGGATTTTCTTGATGGTTTTTATTTTCTCCGTTTTGAGGTTATGTCATACAAATTTCAAATAAATAAAAGTACAAAATCTCTTACTATTAATTGTTAGTGAATTCCAAATTTAATTAAGGAGAATTTCAGTCTTTTTATTTTTTAAATATTTCTTTAAAAATGATATAAGTTGTTGTCCATTTATTCAGATTTTGACACTTCAAATTTCATAAAATGTTCAGAAAACTACAATGAAAATTGTCAATTTCGATTACTACAAAGCGTTAATTAAATATTCTCTTTTAAACAAAAATAATAAAAGTTTTTGTGTTAATCCCACTCTTTCTTAGTCTTTTACACAATTAGAATTATTATATAAATTTTAGTTAAAACAAGCAAGAATCGAACAAATCGGCCATTTTGAATGGCAATGCTTTTGTTTTTGTTCTATTTTCCAAACAGTATTTGACATTTGACATTCGTAATTCCTTTGACTTGTTTTTTGAATTGATATAAAGCAAAAAATTAAAATAATTAATATTGAAAATAAACAAAATAAATTGAAATATTTGAATTAGGTAAGAAATTCCATCCTTTTTGGTTAATTTATTTGTGATTAAAAATTTTCTTTTCTTAGAAGAAATTGATTGAGAAAAATGGCAGGAAGTATTTTGGAAAAGGAAACTATTTTATTTACTGACGAAAATCAATCGGAATTTATTTTAACAGAAATTGCAATTAAACAAGAACCAGAACTAATTATAGAGGATGAAGATGAAATTGAAAAAATTCATGAATTCTTAGATAGAAGAAGAAGAAGATCGAATGAATTTGATTTGGTATAGTTGTGCAGTTTTCGGAGAACGTTTGTTAAGTATCGTAGATTTATCCTTGCACAACGAAATCCACATAAAATCTGAAGAAATAATTTCAACTAGCATTCCAGATAATAGTGAAACAAATCCTAAAAACGATTTCAAATGTTCACAATTACAAATAAACACAGATACTAAAAAGAAACGATACGAATGTGATCTGTGTGATAAATCGTATCCGCGAAAGGAACATCTTTTAAGGCATGTCCAAACACATAGTTCTCAGAGACGGTTTAAATGTGATCTCTGCGATCGTTCATTTAATGAGAGAAAGCACTTTTTGGCACACGAACGAACTGGTGAAAGACCTTACAATTGTGATATTTTTGATCAATCATTTACACGAAAGGAAACTCTTACAAACCATATCAAAACACATAGTTCTGAAAGACCATTAAAATGTGATCGCTGCGATTGTTCATTTAATTTTAAGAATCTGTTTGAAATAAATTATCGAAAGCATACAGGTGAACGTCCTTACAATTGTGATCTTTGTGATCAATCATTTACACAAAAGGAAACTTACAAACCATATCCAAACACATCAGGCGCGGCTCTAACTTAGGGGCTAATGGGGCTAAGCCCCACCAACCAAAACTGTTTTACTTAATTTCTGAAACTAACATTTTTCAGTTAAAACTTGTTTTAAAAATATATTCGAAAATTAAAATATAAACGAAAAGATCTTATGTATTATAAAATTTAAATTCAAAATAAATTAATTGAAAGCCCCTTCTTTAGTTTCTTATTAAGAAAAAACGAGTCGAATGCCTCTCTATCTTAACGGCTTTAGATAAAAATTCGTAATTTATTTTGATAACTTACTTTAGAATGAAAGCATGGGTATAAAAAAATATTAATTATTCAATAAATTTCGATGAATTTATTTTAAATTTCTTCACACCAAATTTTCATATAAAAATAAGATTTTGAAATTTTCAATTATTTATCACAATTTCCGGCGAAGTATTTTCAATTATTTAGTAAAATTATTTGGAAGCTCAATAATACATTTTTTTATTCCACTGCGTATATTATTAAATACTACAGTATATCAAAATATTAATGTCAATTTGTTATTCCTCGATTCGGTATTGCATTTCAGCAAACAATTTCAGTAAAATCCATCCAGGATTGTGAAGGAAGAAATAATAGTAGAAAAAAAAACGCCTGTTCATAAAGCTTTTTGATGTACTATACATACTTTTAAAACGAATATACCGATTAAAATAAAATTTGCAGAATACATTTATTTCATCAGGGTCCAGACTATCTGTGATTTAGACCAAATTTGAAAACGTTATGCAGAAAAACTTTCAAGTATTATTATCTTCGGCTGTTTATGCCCTATGGTTGGTGCTACCAGAGGGTATATTAGTGTTGTCACTCCAATTGTAACACATCGGCATAATCGTCGTAGCAAGGTTTTAAAGGTATGGTTGTGTCGGAAATCAATTTATGCATGTCCGTCCGTCCGTATACAAGATAACTCAAAAACGCGTTATCCGATTTTGATGAAATTTAGAATTTGCGTTGTTTCTTCCTTAACTTGGTTTGGTATTGCATTTCAGCAAAATTGATGCAGTGGAGCAAAGTTATAAAGGAGAAACCAGGCTGAGCAGAATGTTTTGTTGCTTTTTGAAGTGAAATACTTCTCTGGGGGCGTTTAGCAAAATTATGTCACGATTTTGTGTAACGAAACGTTACATTACATAATATCTCATTATATGGACGTCCTAGATGATTACAATCTTCGGCAATATTGTGGAGATTATAATGGGTAATATTACGGTCACAGACCAAATAGTTCTATCTGCCACCATATTGTCGCTGTGGTCGATAAAATTTTTTGAAATTTGTTGTGAAATTTTTATACAGAGGTCGTATACCATTGAAATGTTCGGCAAAGTTGTAGAGATTTTTATGGAGAGTAATTCCGTCGAAGACACAATAGTTCTATCTCCCACCACTTCGGAGCTGTATTCAATAACAATTTGACGAAACATTACATTACAAAATATCTTATTATATGGACGTCCTAGACGATTACAATATTCGGCAATATTGTGGAAGTTATACTGACGAATATTTCCGTCGAGGACCAAATAGTTCTATCTGCCACTGTATTGGCGCTGTGGTCGATACAAATTTTTTAACTTTTTATTTGGAAAAAATCATGGAACGCAAACTTTGTAACGCGGCGTGTAACATCAGTGTAAGCTGACTAACAATCGCGTCGTTTCTGTGCATAAGGCTAGCGCATACGAATATTGCATAGCGGAAAGCGGTCAGCGCATCGTACATACATTAACGGGCACACCCGTTGCGTGCCTCTGTAAGCATGTGCTTGAAAGCACATAATGCACTGAAACATAGTAAGAGGTGGGGAAAACATGGTGTTCAGAACTACTGAACATGTTTAATCATCATCGCATGCATACAGGCACAGAAAAAGATACAAACAGATTGTACCATGGATCTCACACACATGAACGCAATGGAGAAATATTAAGCAATACGATCTCATACATACATCGCTGAATAAAACCAAGAGAAGCGAATTGTGTTCAAAAGGAAAGAGAAGAGAAATAAACTATGCATATGCAGCCGGTATTCATTCTTCAGGAAACCTTAAACATAAGCAGTTCATATTAGATTCACTCGTCAGGAAACTTTCAACAGAAGCAGTTCATATTAGATTTATTCATCACGAAACATTCAACGGAAGCAATTCATATTAGATTCATTCAAGTTGGCATTTTATCAATAAATCAATACAAGTCAAAGTTATTAATTGTTCTACCCCAAACACGTATCTTGTGCCTCGATTTATATTGAGTTTCATTACAGTTTTATTGATTTATATACATTTCATTAAGTTATATCAGAGTTTAAGCATCTACAATTGCGAAAAGTCAAATAATTGACACCACAAAGAAGAACACGCAAAAAATTAGAAAAATCAACGAATATTACAGGTGGAAAGAATAAACCGATTACTGCTGAGAGACAGCCAACAGCGAAAAACTGCCGGCAGTTACTCGAAACAAAACATTGCTTCTTACTACGGCTACAATGACTCCGGGTAAGAAACGTTTGTGAGTCGACAATTCTGCTCAATCCCAACACGCTGACAATGCTTTCACGAGAACGCCTATGACTATTGCAGAGCGGACGCGGGCACGTAGGATTAGGCAACTTGCACAACAAGCGGAACAAAAGCAACTCGCTGACAAAGCTTCGACGAGTATGGCTATGACTGGTGCAGAACGGACGCGGGCATGTAGGGCTAGGCAACTTGCACAACAAGCGAAACAAAACCAACTCGCTCACAAAGCTTCGACGAGTACGGCTATGACTGGTGCAGAACGGACGCGGGCATGTAGGGCTAGGCAACTTGCACAACAAGCGGAACAAAAGGAACTCGCTGACAAAGCTTCGACGAGTACGGCTATGACTGGTGCAGAACGGACGCGGGCATGTAGGGCTAGGCAACTGGCACAACAAGCGGAACAAAAGGAACTCGCTGACAAAGCTTCGACGAGTACGGCTATGACTGGTGCAGAACGGACGCGGGCATGTAGGGCTAAGCAACTTGCACAACAAGCGGAACAAAACCAACTCGCTGACAAAGCTTTAACGAGTACGGCTACAACTGGTGCAAAACGGATGCGGGTGTGTGGAACTAGGCAATTTGCTCAACAAGCGGAACAAAAGCAACTCGCTGACAAGGCTTCGGCGAGTAGGGCTTCGACGAGTACGGATGTGATTGGTACAGAGCGGACTTTGGAATATAGAGCTAAGCAACTTGCACAACAAGGGGAACAAAACCAATTCGCGGACAAGGGTTCGACGAGTACGGCTGTGACTTGTGCAGAACGGATGCGGGCATGTAGGGCTAGGCAACTTGCTCAACAAGCGGAACAAAGGCAACTCGCTGACAACTCTTTGGCGAGTAGGGCTTCGGCGAGTAGGGCTTCGACGAGTACGGATATGATTGGTGCAGAACAGACGCGGACATATAGGACTAGGCAACTTGCACCACAAGGACAACAAAATCAACTCACTAACAATGCTTCGACGGGTACGGCTTCCACAAGTACGGCTATGACCGGTGCAGAACGGAAACGGTCATCCAGGGCTAGGCAACTTGTACTACAAGCGGAACAAAATCAAGCCATCACCGTGCCGACATACAACGGGTTTGATCAACATAAATCGGCTCATAATGCATTCGATAAATATTTTAAAAGAAATACGTTTGGTCACGCATGCTCCGTTTGTGATAGATTATGGTTCAAAGGAGACTTGGCAAAACCAAAGCCGAAACATCACGAAATCTTAAGAACAATAATTCCACACATGGATATTGATAATATTGCGGTATGCTCTACTTGTAAACTAATGTTGAATAAAGACAAAATACCGCCAATGTCAACATACAATGGCTTTAAATACCCGCTAATACCGACAACCTTACCTCCACTGGATTTGATATCGGAACGACTGATTTCGCCAAGGATTCCATTTATGCAAATACGCAGACTGCGCCACAGTATGGCATTTATGGGCAAATAATCAATGTTCCTGTTTGCGTTAATACTATGGCCCACAGATTACCACGAAACATTAACGACGACCACTGCATTAACGTTCACATTAAGAGAAAGAAAATTCACAAATCTTCCTACTTGCACGGGTTGGTTAAGAAACGGACGATAAAGGCATGGTTGCGGCATTTGGTGGATACACCGCTCTACCATTTGTACAATGTGACTATAGATGAGTCATTCTTCAATGAAGACCTCATTCCAGATCAAGTTCAAATGGATGACATGAGCGAAAACAGAGACATTGAAGAAAGCTTAACTGCACAACAGCAAACATTACTATGGAACGAGGAAAAATTTCTAAGAATAGCGCCTGGAGAAAACAACGTTCCACAAAGTTTGTTATTTGATGAACATGCAGAGGAGCTTTCCTTTCCTGGTATATATATAGGGCAATTTCGAACATTTAGAGAGGGTGTGAGGGTTACACCGTTTATGATGGCAACCAGTGAACTGAGGCGCTGCGACAGGCGTGGGGTGACTCCTCAACATTTGCTATACATGGCTACGAAGGTCATGCGATTGTGTGTGCGTGACGCTCTCACTGTGGCTTTTAAACACGTTGGCAGAAATACCAACATTACACGACGACAAATACAATCTGAAGAGTATATTAACAATTGCATTGAAAGCAACCTCGCATTCCTTCGGACAATACCAAATACCACTTGGTACTGGCTGATAAGACAGCTAGGAAAGCCAACCTTATTCCTAACTTTGAGCGCAAATGAAATTGGATGGACTAGCTTACTACAACTGTTATATAAATTGAAGAATAACGGAGCAGACATTTCGGAAGACGACGCGGCTCAGCTTGATTTCATCGCAAAAAGTACGCTCATGAATGAGGATGCAGTTACTTGCGCTATTTCCTTTAATAAGTTGGTCAATATCTTATTGACAATTTTGCAATCTAAGAAATCGTCGCCGTTTGGAAAGTATCGCGTAATGCATTACTTCAAGCGCATTGAATTTCAACACCGTGGTAGTCCGCACGCGCACATTCTATTACGGTTGGAAAATGCTCCATTGGATGCACTATATGTAAATTATCAAGATGCGGTAAAACTGATTGACACCTTAATCTCGGTGTCATCAACACAAGCTTCTGGCAATATCAAATTACAAACACATAAGCATACATTTACTTGCTACAAAAAAATTGTTGCTAATAGGCAACAAAAATGCAGATTTGAAGCACCCTTCATGCCTTGTCGGAAAACAGCTATATTAACACCCATGCCAAAAGCAGACGTGGGATTTGCACGAGATGCACAAAGATACAAAGACCTCAGAGTGACTTTGGAGAATGATGACTATCCAGATATTGACACTTTCTACGAGAGAAACAATGTTATTGACGATGAAGACTATCTCAATATACTTCGGGCTGGAATAACTAGACCAAGAGTATTCTACAAACGTACACCGACAGAAAAGTGGCACAATCCTTTTAATCCTTTCCTACTCAATGTTGTAAAGTCCAACATGGACATCCAATTTATAACTGAAGAATACTCCTGTGCAGCTTACGTTGTGGAGTATGTTAATAAAACAAACAGGGGTATCAGTAATTTGCAGCGACAAATTATAGAAATTATGGACGAACATCCAGAGTTCGACATCGTTGAAATTACAAGGAAAATGAGTGTGGACATGCTCAACTGTGTCGAAATGACTAGTCAAGAAGCAGCGTGGTACTTATTACGTGAGCCTATATCGAAAAGTTCGGTCGTTGCAGTTTACATTCCGACGGTTTGGCCTATAGAACGACAACGAATCAGAAAAACTCAAGCAGAGTTACATGAAATAGATGGTGGCGACGATTCGACTAATATTTGGAAAGACAATTGGTTTGATAAATACGAACGAAGACCTCAAGACATGGAAAATCTCACACTGGCACAGTTTGTTTCGAAATATACGAAAACTAACGAGGGGACTTACAATGAACGCAAATATCCGCGTATAATTCCGTATCGGAATTATGATATGGCCAAGGATTGCAATGACTACAAACGCGAAATGGTGACTTTACATATTTCATTTAGAAATGAAGAACGAGACATTCTAGCTGATATGAAGTTCATAGGCATTTATAACGATAATCAAGACATAATTTTACAACGATGCAAAGACTTTCAATCAAACTTGGATATCGGGAAAACAATCGAGATTTACCGACAATTGTGTCGCGAAGATGGAAATACGGGCGACCAAGATACACCACACGTAGTCAATCGACATCCAGAACCTAATCCCTTCAAACACTTGTACAACAATCCACATTCCGACGTTAACAGTGACCTTCTGTTTGCAACATTGAATAAGCTGGGTGCAATTGCAAAGAAGAAGGAGAATGTTAGGCCACATGAAGAATTCTGTCAACTAATGAGAAAAACAAACGAAAAACAACAAGGACTTCTGCTCCACGTTATCTCAAACCTCTTGTCCACAAATCGATCACCGCTACAAATATTCTTCACGGGACCAGCTGGATGTGGTAAAACTTTTGTCATCCAACTTCTCATGGAAATTTATAATCGATTCACTAACAATGATTCCTACTGTAATGCATACATAACTTGCGCGTCCACTGGAAAAGCTGCTGTGGCCATAGACGGAACAACTGCTCACACTGCATTGAAGATATCACTTTCCAAACTACTTCCGCTGTCGATTGAAGTTGCTCAGCAATATAGGACACTTTTCAAATATGCGCAAGTCTTAATTATTGGTGAGATTAGTATGATAAGTGCTGAACTCTTGTCCAAAATCGACTCCAGGCTTAAACAAATCACTGGCAATTTTGAAACGAACTTTGGGGGACTGGATATCATTTTAATTGATGACCTACGCCAACTGCCACCTGTACGACCTACACCAATCTACAAGCAGATAAAACATGGGTTGGTGGGTCCAATTTTATGGCGGGGATTAAAATTTTATGAATTGATTCAGGTAATGAGGCAGTCCAATGAATCCTTCGCCTCTATACTAACTAAAATTGGAAATGGCACAGTACTGGACAATCAAGAATTGCAAATCATCGAAGCGCGATTCTTTACCAAAGAAGAAGCTGATCAACAATGTCCGCATGGAATACGTCTATTTTTAACAAACAACTCCGTCACAGAGTACAACAACACACTGTTAAACAATGCAATTGACAAAATTACTTCTACAGCAACTGACGTGTACATTGGTTGTCATAACGCCGAACAGCAAACCTTCGTCAAGCAAAAATTACATAAAATGTCTGTAATAGATACTGCCGGATTACCATATGAAGTTATATTTGTAATTAATAAATCATATATTATTACAACAAATATCGACGTATCTGATGGGTTGGCGAATAGTGCAATGGGAAAGTTAATTCACATAGAACGCAATGAAGATGGTGATGTTATGCGTGCGTGGCTAGAGTTTCAGAACTCGCCAAAAACTGACAACAAAATCAGAAAAAAAGCAGCTGCATACATTAAGGCCAATAACATCAGTCATACCGCTGTTCCAATTAATCGAAGGACATCGACTATTTCGCTCAACCACAACAAAACTATAGTTGCGAAACGAAATCATTTCCCTTTAGTGTCAGCTTGTGCAATTACTATACATAAATCACAGGGAGGCACGTTCAATGAGATAGTATATGAGTATGATAAAACACATTCGCAACAGCTACTATACGTGTCTTTATCAAGACTGACAAATATCCAAGGACTGTACATCGTATCGCGGCAGCATGACTCTACGTTTCATCACGGGCGACGCGCTGCGACATCAATGGTCGCTTTGCAAGATGAATTTCGCAGGTTATCTCTTAATCGACTACAGACAATTGATACATTGATGATAGACTTTATCACCAGCAGAAGAGGATTATCGATGTTCTCTTTCAACTGTCAGAGTATACGTGCTCACGCCGCTGATATCACCAGCGCTGTTGTTCAACGGGCTTCTGTCTTGCTTCTATCGGAGACTTGGCTAAGCAATGACGCTAACATTGATGTCCCTAACTTCAATTGCGTTGTCCATTTCAAACGTTCCAATGTTAGAGCGGGAGGAGTTGCGTTTTATCACAACGTTAATGACACTTCAAACATTCTCACACCCAATATGGACTTACAGTTTGATCAAACCCAATTTTCAATATCAACAACACTGCCATCGGGGAATTATGTGCTGCTCAATGCATAACGGAGGACAAAAAAACTATTATGATGGTCGTTATTTACATTTCACCGAATCAAACAATTAACAACATCATTAAATTCATCCACCAAATACTACTCCCGTACACGGTTCAAGGTGCTGCACTCCCGCAATCAGATTCAGACAAAATTCCGATGGTACTCAGCGGAGACTTCAACGCAAATTTTGCATCAGAGCAAGCAAAACCGTTGATTGCGTTTTTGGAAGACGCATTTCATCTAAGGATGAACAACGAACACACAGAAGCCACTACAAACTCAGGAACTACCCTCGATGCAGTATTCACGAGATATCTTGAGAATTTTCAATCAAAAATTTTCATATCATACTTCAGTTACCACAAACCTATTCTGTCATTATATGAGTCCACACAAATGGAAACTGAATAGAACTAGATGTTATCTGATATAAATGTTGTTTTTCTTTCATATTATGTCGACAAAAAAGTTAGTGTATGCTTTACAAGGCAACTTCCAAATTTACACTCGAAAACATATACATCCTACTTCAGTTAATACAAACCCATTGTATCTTTACATGAGCCGCCGATAATAAAAACAGATTAATATTCAAATACTGCAACCATAAAAAAAGCTTCTATTTCACTTCTACAGTGTGGTCAAAAGCACACTTCCTTTTTTTTATCTAAAATTTTCCAAATTGCCCTATTCTATATTTTCCCTTTATGAACTAAAATAATTTTTCAATTTGGTTACACTTATGACATCTTACAACTTTTAAAGGAACGATTATTGTTAAGGAATATGATCAAGCTGTCAGTTTTGTTGACATTCGAATAAATCAAAAAGGTGTGTTTTTTCTGATTTTTTTTTTGTAAACTTTAATATTTATTATTTTTCTAGGAATACCAAATATTTGTTGAGGAGACTCAACAGAAAGTATTAATGCAAACACCATTGACTGGGATACCGTTATACCAACACAAGGAATGCAAAATGGAAAACGCACAGGCCCTCATTAGGTCAGCTAATGATATTTCAAGTACTAAGCTCTGGATTGTGTACATGCAGGGTGGCACGGTAACTTCACATGTATCCTCAGAGCGCATACGCGGCAGTTTTTTTACATAAGGAAAATCAGTTCGAACGGTGTAATCACAGAAAAATAATCGCTATCAAACAATTGGGCTTCATGGCGGATCGAATTTCAAACATTCAAAAGCTAGCACCAACAGAGCAATAACATCACGTATCCACGGAATAAAATCCAGTGGATTGTGCAAACGGGGCATTACACCAAACGAACTTGCAGAATATACACTTTGACGAAATGGGCCGGGGTTCAAACTCTCTCACCCACTGACCCTCTTACTTGGCTTAGCGATCAGTTCATTGACATATTTGAAGGATATAGCAGTTTACGGACAATAAATCGCGTGGTGGCACATTTTATAAGATTTGGAATCATCTATGAGGAAAGATAACCCCTTTCCCCAAACATTGGTGTTGGATACAGCCGAACTACAATCGGCAGAATGGAACCATTAGTCAACATCATTTAATGCACAATTTTAAACTAGAGTTAGTAGTATATATCAACAACAAACGGATGTCAGCGAAAAGTAGCACAATTGGTGTTAAGTTATATCAAATATTTGGTTTTTTGTCGTAAAAAACCAACAGATATTTCCCAGACTTATTTTGTGCAACCCGTAAATTTTTCTATGATAAAATTCCCACAATAATATTTTTTGCATAAAAAACTCATATTGTTCAAAATAAAATACTCCGATTTCAATTCCATATATCCAAATATCAAATTAAACTTTTATATTTAATTAAATTTGATATTTGGATAATTTTTATAAATGTACGATTCCCACATTTAGAATATAAGAATTTTGTATACTCAGCATTTAAATTGTATAAATTCCAGAATTTTTGTCAAATAAATTCCGTTAAATTTTGAAACCCAACAAAGCCTTTTTCTTCAACTTAATTAGCGTGAGGCTGCGCTAATAAATCAAACTTAAGCGGCAAAATAAAATAATTTTATCGCTATATCAACATTTTGGTGACCCCGACGTGATGGAACACCTTACAGCAGAGCAATCCCAATGTGGTAAAGAAATAGAAAAAATTATTACCAACTATCGGAAGGATCCCAAGAGTCGAAAGACTGAGTCGTATCTAACAACAAGAGTAGAACGATTACAACAAGAATGGAACCAGTTTAATGATCGTCATTCAAAACTCCTGGCGATAAAAACTGAAAATCCCACTCATAGTTATTTCCAGTCCGATTTCTACACGCAAGTACAAACAATATACAAAACGGCCAAAACCACATTAGAAGAAGAGTTATACAAACTAGATGATGAAAAGTTAAAGCCAGAGGAATCTCTAACCACCTACCAGAAGAGCAGTCAAGATCAGAAAAGGAGAATAAGTCTACAACGTGCATCCTTTGCAGCTTTGGAACTCTTCCTTCAGCCGCTGGAATCATCAATTGATACATCATACTCAAAGGTAAACTGTCAACAAAAAATCAAATCAATCAACAACTATTGGTCAAATATTATCAATCTACATAATGACATTATGGCTGAGGAGGATCAATTTGATTATGTAGATGAGGACTTTTTTAAGCTCGAAGACCGCCAGGAGCTAATCATCATTAAACTACAAGAACAATGCGATCGCGCATCTCCATCGAACGGAAAAACCTGCATGGAAGCACAAATCAAGCTTCCTAAGGTCACATTGCCCACCTTCGACGGAGACTACTTGAAGTGGAGAGAGTTTAATGATCTTTTCACACAATTAATACACAACCAACCTATGGGACATTCACAGAAAATGTTCTATCTAAAGGCAAACATTAGAGGAGAAGCAGGAAAACTTATCCAACATCTACAAATTTCTGAAGAAAATTACACTACCGCATGGGATATATTACAAAATCGATACAACAACAAACGACTTCTACTAGCAGCTCTGCTTAACACTCTCTTATCACAACCAGTTATAACTTCTGAGTCATCATCGGCAATCAAGCAGTTGCATGATACAACGAAAGAATGCCTATTAGGTATTAAAAATCTTGGAGTAGATACCAGAAATTGGGATCCGATAGTTCTCCACATTCTGCTTCGTAAGGTACACCGTGAAACATCACACATTGCTACATATCGAAACATCGAATGTTGCAAACAAAACTGGTAATTTAGAAAGCCTTCCACCAACACAAATTAACACAACTCATGTTGCTCTTCAAAACAATAATAACTCTGCAGGCTACGTCTTCTTAGGCACAGCCATTGTAAAGATAACGGATGCAAATGGATATCCAATCGAATGTAGAGTAATTCTAGATTCCGGATCTCAATTGAACTTTATATCTGAAAGGCTATACAAAAAGCTAGGAATCGTCGGATGCAATCAACAATTAAATATAAATGGTATAGGCTACTCACATCTTAAAATACAACGCAGAGCCAACATTTCATTACAATCAAAGGTGAATGCTTATTCAACAAGACTGGAGGTATTTGTGCTACCAGAAATCACTTCATTACAACCTAGCCGTTTCATTAATATCGATTCCTGGCCCATACCTAAGAATATACAACTCGCTGATCCAGATTTCAACAAACCGCGGCACATTGATTTATTAATCGGTGCTGAACTATACTGTGAATTAATGTCTGTCGGCCAAATTAAATTGCACAGAAGTTTACCTACATTACAAAATTCCATGTTCGGATGGATAGTTTTTGGAAAATCAACACAAACGTCTAACACATCGAAGTTATTTTGTGGAATCAGCACCAGCGAGCTAGATAATCAGCTACAGAAATTTTGGACTTTAGAAGAAACGCTAATAGCCAAGAAACAATTATCACATTCAGAACTTTTATGTGTTCAATTTTCCAACAAAACCATATCGAGAAATCAACTTGGACGCTTCATTGTAAACCTACCATTTTCCGAACAACCATCCAAGTTGGGCGAATCGAAACAAACAGCTATACGTCGTTTTTTGAGTCTTGAAAAAGGACTAGCCAAAGATATGTCAGTAAAGTTACAATATCAGAATTTCATCCATGAGTTTTTAAACTTGAAACATATGGAAGAAGTTGAACTTAAAACAATCTCTGTGCCGCACTACTTCCTACCGCATCATTGTGTTTTTAAACCGAACAGAAGTACTACTAAATTAAGGGTGGTGTTTGACGGTTCTTGTAAAACCTCCAGTAACACGTCACTTAATGACATTTTATACACAAGCCCTACGATACAGGATGATTTATTTAGTATTCTGATAAGATTCAGGCTATTTAAATATGTCTTCACAGCAGACATAGCAAAAATGTATCGCCAAATTTTGGTTGCTCCAGAAGATAGAAACTTTCAACTCATAGTATGGAGAGACAATCCTGAAAACAAACTTAAATATTTTCGGCTTCGTACTGTAACTTACGGCACAACATCTGCACCATATTTAGCAACTCAGTGCCTTGAACGTTTAGCTGAGGACCATGCTCTATAATATCCATTAGCATCTAAAATTATCAAACGAGATTTCTATGTTGATGATCTAATGACCGGAAATGACAATCTAGCTGAAGCCGTTGAAACACAAAATCAATTAAAACAGGCTCTCAGTTCAGGTGGATTCAACCTTAGAAAGTGGTGCACAAATCATCCTGCACTACTCGCTTCAATCCCAAAAGAAGACATAGAAGTACAATTAGACATAAAAGACGGCTCGAGTGATCAAATTAAAACATTAGGACTTACTTGGATGCCGAAGCAAGCTCTATTTTCCATTAAAACATCATGGCCAACAGCAAAGAAAGTAACAAAAGAACCATATTGGCAGATATCGCACATCTATTTGATCCATTAGGAATAGTAAATCCAGTAATAGTTCTAGCAAAGATTTTCTTACAACAATTGTGGCTAATGAAACTAGATTGGGATGCAGCTTTACCACTGGAACTACATTCAAAATGGTTAAATTTCCGCCAAGGGCTGAGCGATTTAAATTCATTAACAGTTCCAAGATACATTTTCTCCAGCCCAACTACAGCTAATATACAACTCCACGCATTTGCTGACGCAAGCGAGAAAGCATACGGGACCGCTATTTACATACGATCCACTGACAAAAATTCAAATATATCTGTACACTTGTTATGTGCAAAATCAAAGGTCGCTCCAACCAAAACAACAACATTACCACGCTTAGAATTGTGCGCTGCCAAAATAATGACTGAACTGGTTGATCGTTTAAAGAAAATTCTATGCATCACAATTGACGAAATCTACTATTGGACTGACTCTAGCATTGTTCTGTCATGGATCTCGTCAGAGTCTTCCTCCTACAAAACTTTCGTTGCGAATCGAATTGCAGTCATCCAAGAATCAACGCAAGTTAACCAATGGCATCACATCAAATCCAATATGAATCCAGCCGACTTGATTTCTCGGGGTGTGACTCCAAAGAACTTGCTAGCATCTAGTATCTGGTTTAATGGTCCTGAATTTTTACAACGTCCAGAAAGTAAGTGGCCAGATACTTAAATCAGTCAAATCAATGTTGAAACAGAGAAGAAGCAACGCAAGGTGGTTCTTATGGCCGTTGCAAGACCAACTCTAATGCAAACCATACACCGCAACAATTCATTTAAACGTTTACAAGAAACAATGGCCTTTATTCTACGTTTCTCCCGAAACGTAAGACTACAGAAACACGAAAGAAGACTCTCTAAGGTTCCTACTGCAAACGAACTTCAAGATGCCCTAATATTCATCCTAAAAGAAATTCAACAACAAGAATTTGGAGTAGAGTTCAAACAACTACAAAAAGAGAAATATGTCCAACCAACTAATAAATTGGCTACGCTAACCCCTTTCTTAGATGATCAAGGTCTTATACGAGTAGGTGGTAGGCTTCAAGCTAGTAATTTATCATTTGAAGCAAAGAATCCTGTTCTTCTACCATATTCTCATCTCTTTACAAGACTCTTAATGAAGCGACTACACTTGCAACATTTACATGCAGGACCGCAAGCTTTATTGGCCATAACAAGACAAAGATATTGGCCACTACGAGGGAAAATTTTAGCACACCCGATAGTTCATCAATGCATTATATGTTCCAGAGCACGACCAAAGGTTATTTCACAACTCATGGGAGGTTTACCAGCAGAAAGGATTCAACCAGCTCGACCATTCGTAAATGTGGGCATCGATTTTTGTGGTCCAATACATATACACTACAAAATTAGAGGGAAAAAACCCACAAAGGCATATATCGCAGTTTTTGTATGCTTCACTACGAAGGCTACCCATCTAGAAGTTGTCTCCGATCTGACAACCTCCGCCTTTATAGGTGCGCTTAAGCGTTTTATCGGAAGACGAGGTAGACCAGCAAAAATCTTTTGCGATAATGCAACCAATTTCGTAGGTGCACGAAATGAACTACAAGAGTTACACGAATTATTTTCAAGTAAAGAACATCACACGGTGATCAACAATCACTGCGCAGATGAACAAATCGAATGGTGTTTCATACCGCCCCGCTCACCCCATTTTGGTGGAAGCAGCTGTAAAATCAGCCAAACATCATTTGAGACGAGTACTTTTAGGGGCCTCACTAACATTCGAAGAGCTTAACACAGTGGTTACTGAAATCGAAGCGATTTTAAATTTACGACCTTTAACACCAATGTAAACAAACCCAAACGATGTCCAAGCTCTTACACCGGGTCATTTCCTAATTGGAGAACCGTTAACTACAATCTTGGACTCACAAGCCAAACCAAACAATGCAACTATCTTATCACGATGGCAACTAGTAAGAACTATCCACCAAGAATTCTGGAAGCGCTGGTCCAACGAATATCTACAACAATTGCAAACTAGAACCAAGTGGAAGCAAGAAGTCAAACAACTTAAACCAGGAACTTTGGTCATCATAAGGGATGAAAATTTACCACCATTAAAATGGCAAATGGCAAGAATCATAGAAGCTCATCCAGGTAGTGATGGATTAATAAGAGTAGTTGATGTTAGAACTACATCTGGAATCCTAAGAAGAGCAATTCATAAGGTATGTCCTTTACCATCAGAAGATGATAATCCAATACTGGAGCAAGGTGAAATCACAAACAGCAAAGAGATCCCACAGCCTTCATCAACACCTCTAGTCTGTTTAAAAGAGAAGAAATATTCATTGCCATCAAAAAATATAACGTCGAATGGATTTATAAAAAGGTTTAAAGAAACCACGGCATCCTATGCAAGGAAGATTTTTACCAATAAATTCAGCATGGCTTGACAGTCAATCAGAAACAAACCATTTAAAACGAACTCATCAAAACCAGTCAAATACAACTCAAGACAAAATCACTGCCAGCCGAGATCATAGAGTAAAACAACAAAAAATAGTCAAATTAAATCCACTGTTAACACTTCTGTTAGTGACAAGCATCATACCACAAATTTTCAGCAGTCTGTTGAACCAATCAGTAGAAATCATTCCGTTTCATACACATCCAGGAATATACTTTGAAGGTATAGGACAAGTAAATATGGTCACAGATGAATGGAAACTCATCGTGTATTACGACATGGAAAACTATTGGAAGGAATTAATTGGTCTTCATGACTGTATGCATAAATTAGACAAATTATGTAACGTAATGACAGACTGCAAGGAATTTTGTTTGATCATATTATCACAGCTTGAGCATCAACTTAAAACAATCGAGAATAATAACGAGATCCTTGTCAAAGGGAATAGTGGTAGTCTAGCGTCAAGATCCAAACGATCGCCATTCGACATCATTGGGACTATTTCCAATAAATTATTCGGAATTTTAGATCAAGAATATGCCACTCAACTCTCTGAAACTATACAAAAGGTTAAAACAAATGAAGGGCATCTACTCGAACTTATAAAAAACCAAACATCCATCATCGACTCAACAACAAATATCATCAAAAAGGACGAAGAACATATAGACAAGCAGTTTTTAGTTATTACCGACTACATAACCGAGCTTTTTTTAAATATTAAAAACATAAGTAACCAACTAAACGACGAAAAAACAGTACAATTGTTTAATTCACTATCAATTCATGCAACACTGATTATAGTCAGCTACCAAGGAATTCAATCTGCCTTAATAGATGTGGTAACAGACACTCATAATGGAAAACTAAATCCCTTACTACTCACCACTGAACAACTTCGGCAAAAACTAAATGTAATAAGGGAAAATCTGCCAGCAACTTTAACGATACCTGGACAATTCGATCATCAAGATCTACTAGAATTATATCATTTAATGTCTGCAAGGACCAGAGTAACATCTAAATCCATAATCTTTAGCTGAATACATAGTGGTAAACCTTCATCGAGACCAACACTTCTCAATGTCTGACGACGAGCTGTCTGCTTGTATAATTAGTCAAAAACAAAGGTATTTATGCAAACAGAAACATGCTATTCATAACAAAGAAGCAGGACAAGATCAATGTGAACTGAGTCTATTCAACCATCAGCAAACACTTCCTGCTAGCTGTGCAATTGAAACCACAGTCCCATCCAAAATTTGGATCCAGTTGCATAATCCAAATCACTGGATATACTCGTTTGATCACGAATACATTTTATACATTGTATGTGGTGCAAGCACACATCGAACAATAGTTAAAGGTGAAGGATTGCTGAAGTTTAACACCAATTGCGTCATCAAGTAAGATTCACTCATGATCAGCTCTCATAACTTTCATACGAATGAAATCAGGAACTCATTTCTACCCTCGATGAACATTACTGCTTTCAACATCGAGAAGTATCTAGAGAACCAAGAAATCAGAATGGGCAGCAACACCTATCTTTCCAAAAACAACACAAAGGAAATTCAAAACTTAAAGGATGCCATAAGAGTTATAAAAAATCAAGAAATACTTCCAGAAGACATTGACTCCACGGACATTCATCATTTCTCAATCAGCTATTCCTCCTTATTAATTTCTCTTCTCATAGCATCATATGTTTTGACCATAATTATAAAGAAATGTACCAGAAAACAGCATCCACCTCAACAGCCACCTCGACAAACGGATTTTCAACTTGACTCTATAAGTATATCTTGAAACGGCAATTTTCAAGGCGGGGGAGAATGTTAAGTTATATCAAATATTTGGTTTTTTGTCGTAAAAAACCAACAGATATTTCCCAGACTTATTTTGTGCAACCCGTAAATTTTTCTATGATAAAATTCCCACAATAATATTTTTTGCATAAAAAACTCATATTGTTCAAAATAAAATACTCCGATTTCAATTCCATATATCCAAATATCAAATTAAACTTTTATATTTAATTAAATTTGATATTTGGATAATTTTTATAAATGTACGATTCCCACATTTAGAATATAAGAAATTTGTATACTCAGCATTTAAATTGTATAAATTCCAGAATTTTTGTCAAATAAATTCAGTTAAATTTTGAAACCCAACAAAGCCTTTTTCTTCAACTAAATTAGCGTGAGGCTGCGCTAATAAAACAAACTTAAGCGGCAAAATAAAATATTTTTATCGCTATATCAACAATTGGCTTAGCACCATACATAGACAACCAGGTATCTTAAGGATTGGTGGATGCATGGAAAAGGCACATTGGGCGTTCTTCAGAACGATAACACATTTGGCACTAACAAGGGTGATAGCACGTTGGCGTTCTTTGCAACGATAACACATTAGCATTCATCAGAACGAACATACATTGACGTTCAACAGAACGATTATTCATTTGGCGTTCATCAGAACGATTACACATTAGCGCTCATCAGAACGATTTCATATTGGCGTTCATCAGAACGATTTCATATTGGAGTTCATCAGAACGATTACACATTAGCGCTCATCAGAACGATCTCATATTGGCGTTCATCCGAACGATTACACATTTGTCGTTCATCAGAACGATTACACATTAGCGTTCATCAGAACGATTTTATATTGGCGTTCATACGATTATTCATTTGGCGTTCATCAGAACGATCATACATTGGCGTTCAACAGAGCGATTATTCATTTCGCGTTTAACAGAACGATTATTCATCCGGCCTTCAACAGAACGATTATTCATTTCGCGTTCAACAGAACGATTATTCATTTTCGTTCAACGGAACGATTATTCATTTGGCGTTCAACAGAACATACATTCAGTGGCGTCCAACAGAACGTATATTCAGTGGCGTCCAACAGAACGTATATTCAGTGGCGTTCATCAGAGCGTATACTCAGTGGCGTTCAACAGAACGATTACTCATTTGGCGTTCAACAGAACGATTATTTATTTGGCGTTCAACAGAACGATTTTTCATTTGGCGTTCAACAGAACGATTATTCATTTGACGTTCAACAGAACGATTATCCATTTGGCGCTCATCAGAGCAATTATTCATTTGGCGCTCATCAGAGCGATTATTCATTTGGCGTTCAACAGAACGATTTCACATTTGGCGTTCATCATAACGATTATTCATTTGACGTTCAACAGAACCATAGCATATTTGGCGCGCAACAGAACGATCATACATTTGGCTTTCATCAGAACGATAACACAGTGGCCTTTGCATTTATTTTCAGTCTTCTTTTGAACAGGGTATTCATGGAACATTGTACGTAGCAATGCGATAGTCATAGAATTGGTCTTTGAATACATTCTGGCATTCATCAGAATGATAGCACGCTTGGCGTTCATCAGAACGATAACACATTTGGCGTTCACCAGAAACATAGCACAAATTTACTTAATAACATATTTCAACTAAATTCCAAAAACTGCATTTATTTTCAGATTTTTCTTTGAACAGAGCAGTAATGGAAAATTTTAAGAAGCAATGTGGTAGTGAAAAATTGGTCTTTGAATACATTTTAGCATTCATCAGAATGATAGCACGCTTGGCATTCATCAAGACGATAACACATTTGGCGTTCACCAGAAACATAATTTTTCTTTGAACAGAGCATTCATGGAAGATTTTACGGAGCAACGTGGTAGTCAAAGGATTGGTCTTTGAACAGATTTGGCGTTCATCGGAATGATAACACGTTTGGCATTAATCGGAACGACAACACATAGATCACACATAGATGGCGGAATTATTGTGGAAAACTCAGTCACCAGCACAAACATAGGTCGGGTGCAACTGGATCTATGATTGCGCCCGCTGAAGATTCAGAGATTCATCGGAAAAACACACAATTGGATTACATTCAAAACCACGGTTCAAAGCATGATGCATAATTCAGATGACAAATTACATTACTGGGCATCCTCATCGATGCCCTCTGATTTTGGCGGAAGATAGCAAGGATTTCAATCACGCATCACGCAACGGGTTCGGGTTGAAATGGAATTAAAGCGAGCTATTTTGAGCAACATTGTAAAGCTTCATAACCCAACTAACATGTTGGCACCTTTAGTCATCATTGGGAAAGTATTAATGTAAACACCATTGACTGGGATACCGTTATACCAACACAAGGAATGCAAAATGGAAAACGCACAGGCCCTCATTAGGTCAGCTAATGATATTTCAAGTACTAAGCTCTGGATTGTGTACATGCAGGGTGGCACGGTAACTTCACATGTATCCTCAGAGCGCATACGCGGCAGTTTTTTACATAAGGAAAATCAGTTCGAACGGTGTAATCACAGCAAAATAATCGCCATCAAACAATTGGGGTTCATGGCGGATCGAATTTCAAACATTCAAAAGCTAGCACCAACAGAGCAATAACATCACGTATCCACGGAATAAAATCCAGTGGATTGTGCAAACGGGGCATTACACCAAACGAACTTGCAGAATATACACTTTGACGAAATGGGCGGGGGCCAAACTCTCTCACCCACTGACCCTCTGACTCGGCTTAGCGATCAGTTCATTGACATATTTGAAGGATTTAGCAGTTTACGGACAATAAATCGCGTGGTGGCACATTTTATAAGATTTGGAATCATCTATGAGGAAAGATAACCTCTTTCCCCAAACATTGGTGTTGGATACAGCCGAACTACAATCGGCAGAATGGAACCATTAGTCAACATCATTTAATGCACAATTTTAAACTAGAGTTAGTAGTATGTAGCAACAACAAACGGATGTCAGCGAAAAGTAGCACAATTGGCTTAGCACGATACATAGACAACCAGGTATCTTGAGGATTGGTGGATGCATGGAAAAGGCACATTGGGCGTTCTTCAGAACGATAACACATTTGGCACTCACAAGGGTGATATCACGTTGGCGTTCTTTGCAACGGTAACACATTAGCGTTCATCAGAACGATTTCATATTGGCGTTCATCAGAACGATTTCATATTGGCGTTCATCAGAACGATTATACACTTGGCGTTCATCAGAACGATCATCCATTGGCGTTCAACAGAACGATTATACACTTGGCATTCAACAAAACGAATATACATTGGACGTTCAACAGAACGATTATTCATTTGGCGCTTAGCAGAGCGATTATTCATTTGGCGTTCAACAGAACGATTATTCATTTGGCGTTCAACAGAACGATTATTCATTTGGCGTTCAACAGAACGTATATTCAGTGGCTTCCAACAGAACGTATATTCAGTGGCGTTCATCAGAACGTATTGCACTACACATACTAGAAATTGCTGGAAATATTTTGATTTAATAAATAAATCAAAAATATTTCCAGAAAACTCCAAAATTAAATTGTTCACACGACCGGAACAATAGCAATGACTCATGTCATAATAAAAGCACATACAAAAGATATTTTTTTTGAAGTAAATGATAATAAATCATTGGCACAAACCTAAACAATGATTAGAGCTTTCTAGAACTATTCTTTGTGTATTGAATAAGAATTTTCGAGAAACTATTCTCTGTGTATTGAATAAGGATTTTCGAGAAACATTCTTTGTGTAAACGTTTCCATCTAGCTTTTAGAAAGCCAAACGACCAGGCTTTTCGAGAATATTCCGAAACACACTAATTTAGTATAAAAGGCAGCCGTAGGGTCGAGTCTACAATCAATTCAAATCAGAAAGCCGAGCTGTGAACTTGAAATATTCGGAGTAAAACTAAAGCTTTGATTTTAAAAGTAATTAAAATAGTGAAGCTCTAAAACTGTGATAAATAATTGTAGTAATTAAATTATTGAAAGACAAATATTTTTAAGACTAATTGTTGAGCAGAAATAAGTACAAATAAAGTTTATACACTAAATTCACATAAATAAAAAGTGTTATCATTCTAATAACGTCGAACCGAAAGAGAAGCACGTCACAGTATATTCAGTGGCGTTCAACAGAACGATTACTCATTTGGCGTTCAACAGAACGATTATTCATTTGGCGCTCATCAGAGCGATTATTCATTTGGCGTTCAACAGAACGATTATTCATTTGGCCTTCAACAGAACGATTATTCATTTCGCGTTCAATAGAACGATTATTCATTTGCTGTTCAACGGAACGATTATTCATTTGGCGTTCAACAGAAGATATATTCAGTGGCGTCCAACAGAACGCATATTCAGTGGCGTCCAACAGAACGTATATTCAGTGGCGTTCATCAGAACGTATATTCAGTGGCGTTCAACAGAACGATTACTCATTTGGCGTTTAACAGAACGATTATTCATTTGGCGTTCAAAAGAACGATTATTCATTTGGCGTTCAACAGTACGATTATTCATTTGGCGTTCCACAGAACGATTATTCATTTGACGTTCAACAGAACGATTATTCATTTGGCGCTCATCAGATCAATTATTCATTTGGCGTTCAACAGAACGATTTCACATTTGGCGTTCATCAGAACGATTATTCATTTGACGGTCAACGATAGCGTATTTGGCGCTCAACAGAACGATCATACATTTGGCTTTCATCAGAACGATAACACAGTGGCCTTTGCATTTATTTTCAGTCTTCTTTTGAACAGGGTATTCATGGAACATTGTACGTAGCAATGCGATAGTCATAGAATTGGTCTTTGTATACATTCTGGCATTCATCAGAATGATAGCACGCTTGCCGTTCATCAGAACGATAACACATTTGGCGTTCACCAGAAACATAGCACAAATTTACTTAATAACATATTTCAACTAAATTCCATAAACTGCATTTATTTTCAGATTTTTCTTTGAACAGAGCAATAATGGAAGATTTTACGGAGCAACGTGGTAGTCAAAGGATTGGTCTTTGAACAGATTTGGCGTTCATCGGAATGACAATACGGTTGGCATTAATAGGAACGACAACACATTTGGCGGTCATCAGAATGATAGCACATTGGATGGTTATCACAACAACAACACATTGGCGATTATCAGAGCGATAGCACATTGGGCGGTCATCACAACAACAACATATTTGGCGTCTACCAGAACATCAACACATTGGGCGGTCATCTCCATGACATGACATTGGGCGGTCATCACGACGACAAAACATTGGAGTTCACCAGAACGATAGAACATTTTGGCACTTATCAAAATAAAAGCATATTTGGCGTTCACCAGAACAATAACCCGTCCACGTTCACCAGAACTATATCACATTTGGCGTTAACCAGAACAATAGGACGTTTGGCGTTCTCCAGAACGAGAACACATTGGGAGGTTATCATGGCAACAACACATTGGAATTCACCGGAACGATACAACATTTTGGCGTTCATCGAGATGACACATTTGGCGATTTGCTCATTGATCATCCACTCATAGCATTCCCAGGTCCGAACATGACACATGAAACATTGACAGGTTGAACCTCTTACGTTCTATGTATCACAATTTTGGCAACGTTGGCAGTATGAATGTCTACAGACACTGCAAACGAAGCTAATGAGCCAAAGATCCGACGACGTTCGAGTTGGAGATATTGCATTGGTAGCGGACGAAAAGCATTCATCAACAAAGTGGACGTTGTCCAGAATCATTAAAGCACATCCTGGTGCAGATGAATTGGTGCGAGCGGTAACAATAGAGCTACCGGACATTGTACTTCAGAAATTCGTTCCTGAATTGGCAATTCTTCACACCCATCCAGAGAGTCCTGAAATTCGGCGCAATTTCACCGGGGTGGGGAGAATGTTCAGAACTACTGAACATGTTTCGTCTTGATCGCATGCATACAGGCGCGGGGCGGAGATGCAAACAGATTGTATCATAATCTCACACATGAACGCAATGTGAAAATATCAAAGATTACGATCCCATACATACACCGCTGGAGAAAACCAAGAGAGGCGAATGGTGTTCAAAGGGAAAGACAAGAGAAAGAACGGTGGATATGCCGCCGATATTCATTCGTCAGAAAGCCTTCAACAGAAGCAGTTCATAACATATTCATTCGTCAGAAAGCCTTCAACAGAAGCAGTTCATATTATATTCATTCTTCAGGAAGCATTGAACAGACGCAGTTCATAGTACATTTATTCAAGTTATACAGTTGGTTTTATCAATATATCTATACAAGTCAGGTTATTAAGTGTTTTTACTCCATATAAAGCAATTCAATTTACTAATTGTTCTTTCCCAAACAGTTATTGGTACCTCCTGTGAGGAATCAGTGAATTTACGAAATATTGGTGGTTTTTCGAGATTTTTCGTGTGAATTCTTGCAAATTTCTATGCTTCGTTTTTTCGTGTTATTGGCTAATTAGATTAGTACTTACCATAGCGTTCCCTTGTTGGCATTTTCCTTTTTTCGAGTTTTTTACAAATAGATTTACGAAATATTGGTGGCTAGTGAATTTTTCGTGCGAATTCTTGGAATTTTGATTCTTGGTTTTTTTGTGTGTGTTATTGGCCTTTAGGCAATTTATCGCTTCCCATAGCGCTCCATTGTTGGATTTGGTTTATTGGAGTTTTTTCAAATAACTTAGTGATTTTTCATGGCATTTTTCGTGTTGCTGGCCCTTTAAGCAGTTTAGCGCTTCCCATAGCGCTCCATTGTTGGCATTTCCCTTGTTGGAGTTATTTCAAACATTTCAGTGATTTTTCCTGGCATTTTTCCGTGGTGGTGGCTGTTTAGGAAGTTTAGCGCTTTCCATAGCGCTGCCTTGTTGGTATTTTCTGTTCTTGGCATTTTTTTCGTGTTGGTGGTGTTTTAAGTGGTTTAGCGCTTTCCATATCGCTTTTTATTGGCAACTTTCTTGTTTGCATCACTTAACACTTTGTTAACCGGTCACGAGTTAACTCGTGTTTTCATGCCCAAACGTTGTTGACCGGTCACGAGTTATCTCGTGTTTTCACGCCGAAACGTTGTTGACCGATCACGAGGTAACTCGTGCCTGCACTTGCATTAGCAATTTCATTTTATGAAGCCCAGGGCAATATAGAATACTGCAAAAGTTTTACTGTAACTCTAATTTACAAAATAAACTTAGATTCAAAAAATTTCTATTAGAAGTAGCTAGGGAATGGATAACTGTAGATTCAAATAAATCCAGCTTTGTATCTGGCACTTCTTCTCGTACTTTTAAAAGGGCTCCGTACAATGATCCATCTTTCAGGCTAACAGGACAACTAAAAGACCACGTTTTAGAAAAAATAGTCACCAGTGTAAAAATAAATAAATGAATGTTTCAGTTCCGCATTGAATTACGAAATAATAGCCGGTGACATGAGATAGTTTCAGCGTAAAATTGGCGGTCAACAAAGTGTTAATATAGTTCAGCGATTCACATAGCGTTTCTTAGTTGGGGTTTTCTTTAATTATTGTTCATTCAAGTAGCACAGCGCTTCCTTGCTTGAATTTCCCTTGGTGGCACCCCTCATCGTTGTTGTCTTCAAACAATTCGGTGCTCAAATATTAGAGTTTGATCACATTGGGCGTTCAAAAACGCATTGTCACTCAACGAGCTTCTTGAAACATATTGCCAAACATTCACATTACGCGTGAACTTTCAGAAGATCACAAGGATAATCTTGGACCATTTAACCACACCAGAACAACGTGGACCCATGCGACAGGCACAACTAGCACTTCAAAAAAAAAGAAATCGCAAAATGGCAACATCGACAACCAAAAATTCAATACAGGCAACAACAAGCGACACCCACGCACATTGCATCGGTTGCAATTACCACTGCCGGAATGGCAACCAGGGCGATTACGGCATTAGTCGTTGTGGCAGCAATACAGGCCTGAGATATTCCCTCACCAATCATACACACTACGGTGGATCAACAGGTTCATGGATATCCGGTTGGAATTGGACCGAGCAACATTGGCAATAACAATCAATCAGTGGTATTGTTTGAGTACTCAGTTCACTTGGTTTCAGATCAGCTGTAGAAGTGGAAAGAAGAATGGCAGCTACTGACTTCATGGCATAAGAAATGACACATCTGAGAGACATCAAAGATTCAGCAACCACGCACTGGAGATTGTTAAAAGAGAATCATGTACAAATGGTTGGATGTTCAGTTCATGAAAATTAGTCGGAATTTATGGGAAAATTTGGGACCACCACAAATTTATTCAGACATCAAGGCTGGTTATCACACATAGATGGCGGAATTATTGTGGAAAGAGGCGCAAAACTCAGTCAACAGCACAAACATAGTTCGGGTGCAAACGGATGATTGCGCCCGCTGAAGATTCAGAGATTCATCGGAAAAACTCACAATTGGATTACATTCAAAACCATGGTTGAAAGCATGATGCATAATTCAGATGACAAATTACATTACTGGGCATCCTCATCGATGCCTTCTGATTTTGGCGGAAGGTAGCAAGGATTTCAATCACGCATCACGCAACGGGTTTGGGTTGAAATGGAATTCAAGCGAGCTATTTTGAGCAACATTGTAAAGCTTCATAACCCAACTAACATGTTTGCACCGTTAGTCATCATTGGGAAAGTATTAATGCAAACACCATTGACTGGGATACCGTTATACCAACACAAGGAATGCAAAATGGAAAACGCACAGGCCCTCATGAGGTCAGCTAATGATATTTCAAGTACTAAGCTCTGGATTGTGTACATGCAGGGTGGCACGGTAACTTCACATGTATCCTCAGAGCGCATACGCGGCAGTTTTTTACATAAGGAAAATCAGTTCGAACGGTGTAATCACAGCAAAATAATCGCCATCAAACAATTGGGGTTCATGGCGGATCGAATTTCAAACATTCAAAAGCTAGCACCAACAGAGCAATAACATCACGTATCCACGGAATAAAATCCAGTGGCTTGTGCAAACGGGACATTACACCAAACGAACTTGCAGAATATACACTTTGACGAAATGGGCGGGGGCCAAACTCTCTCACCCACTGACCCTCTGACTCGGCTTAGCGATCAGTTCATTGACATATTTGAAGGATTTAGCAGTTTACGGACAATAAATCGCGTGGTGGCACATTTTATAAGATTTGGAATCATCTATGAGGAAAGATAACCTCTTTCCCCAAACATTGGTGTTGGATACAGCCGAACTACAATCGGCAGAATGGAACCATTAGTCAACATCATTTAATGCACAATTTTAAACTAGAGTTAGTAGTATGTAGCAACAACAAACGGGTGTCAGCGAAAAGTAGCACAATTGGCTTAGCACGATACATAGACAACCAGGAATCTTAAGGATTGGTGGATGCATGGAAAAGGCACATTGGGCGTTCTTCAGAACGATAACACAATTGGCACTCACAAAGGTGATAGCACGTTGGCGTTCTTTGCAACGATAAAACATTAGCGTTCATCAGAACGATTTCATATTGACGTTCATCAGAACGATTTCAAATTGGCGTTCATCAGAACGATTATACACTTGGCGTTCATCAGAACGATCACACATTGGCGTTCAACAGAACGATTATTCATTTGGCTTTCATCAGAACGATTACACATTAGCGCTCATCAGAACGATCTCATATTGGCGTTCATCAGAACGATTACACATTTGTCGTTCATCAGAACGATTACACATTAGCGTTCATCAGAACGATTTTATATTGGCGTTCATACGATTATTCATTTGGCGTTCAATATAACGATTATTCATTTGGCGTTCAATAGAACGATTATTCATTTGGCCTTCAACAGTACGATTATTCATTTGGCGTTCAACAGAACGATTATTCATTTGCCTTTCAACGGAACGATTACTCATTTGGCGTTCAACAGACCGATTATTCATTTGGCGTTCAACAGAACGCATATTCAGTGGCGTCCAACAGAACGTATATTCAGTGGCGTCCAACAGAACGTATATTCAGTGGCGTTCATCAGAACGTATATTCAGTGGCGTTCAACAGTACGATTACTCATTTGTCGTTCAACAGAACGATTATTCATTTGGCGTTCAACAGAACCATTATTCATTTGGCGTTTAACAGAACGATTATTCATTTGGCGTTCATCATAACGATTACATATTAACGTTCATCAGAACGATCTCATATTGGCGTTCATCAGAACGATGACACATTTGTCGTTCATCAGAACGATTACACATTAGCGTTCGTCAGAACGATTACACATTAGCGTTCATCAGAACGATCTCATATTAGCGTTCAACAGAACGATTATTCATTTGGCGATCATCAGAACGATATTGATTTGGCATTCTACAGAACGAATATTCATTTGACGTTCAACAGAATGTTTATTCATTTGGCGCTCATCAGAGCGATTAGTCATTTGGCGTTTAACAGAACGTATATTCAGTGGCGTCCAAGAGAACGTATATTCAGTGGCGTTCAACAGTACGATTACTCATTTGGCGTTCAACTGAACGATTATTCATTTGGCGTTCAACAGAACCATTATTCATTTGGCGTTCAACAGAACGATAGCATATTTGGCGTTCAAAAGAACGATCATACATTTGGCTTTCCTCAGAACGATCATACATTCGCGTTCAACAGAACGATTATTCATTTGGCGTTCATCAGAACGATTACACATTAGCGTTCATCAGAACGATCTCATATTGGCGTTCAACAGAACGATTATTCATTTGGCGATGAACAGAACGATTATTGATTTGGCATTCAACTGAACGAATATTCATTTGACGTTCAACAGAACGTTTATTCATTTGGCGCTCATCAGAGCGATTATTCATTTGGAGTTCACCAGTACGGCTATTAAATTGGCGCTCAACAGTACGATTATTCATTTGGCGTTCAACAGATCGATTATTCATTTGGCGTTCATCAGAACGATTACACATTAGCGTTCGTCAGAACGATTACACATTGGCGTTCTTCAGAACGATTATACACTTGCCCTTCATCAGAACGATCTCATATTGGCGTTCATCAGAACGATGACACATTTGTCGTTCATCAGAACGATTACACATTAGCGTTCATCAGAACGATTACACATTAGCGTTCGTCAGAACGATTACACATTGGCGTTCTTCAGAACGATTATATACTTGCCCTTCATCAGAACGATTACACATTAGCGTTCATCAGAACGATTACACATTAGCGTTCGTCAGAACAATTACACATTGGCGTTCTTCAGAACGATTATACACTTGCCCTTCATCAGAACGATCTCATAATGGTGTTCATCAGAACGATGACACATTTGTCGTTCATCAGAACGATTACACATTAGCGTTCGTCAGAACGATTACACGTTGGCGTTCTTCAGAACGATTATACACTTGCCCTTCATCAGAACGATCATACATTGGCGTTCAACAGAACGATTATTCATTTAGCGTTCATCAGAACGATTACACATTAGCGTTCATCAGAACGATCTCATATTGGCGTTCAACAGAACGATATTGATTTGGCATTCTACAGAACGAATATTCATTTGACGTTCAACAGAATGTTTATTCATTTGGCGCTCATCAGAGCGATTAGTCATTTGGCGTTTAACAGAACGTATATTCAGTGGCGTCCAAGAGAACGTATATTCAGTGGCGTTCAACAGTACGATTACTCATTTGGCGTTCAACTGAACGATTATTCATTTGGCGTTCAACAGAACCATTATTCATTTGGCGTTCAACAGAACGATAGCATATTTGGCGTTCAAAAGAACGATCATACATTTGGCTTTCCTCAGAACGATCATACATTCGCGTTCAACAGAACGATTATTCATTTGGCGTTCATCAGAACGATTACACATTAGCGTTCATCAGAACGATCTCATATTGGCGTTCAACAGAACGATTATTCATTTGGCGATGAACAGAACGATTATTGATTTGGCATTCAACTGAACGAATATTCATTTGACGTTCAACAGAACGTTTATTCATTTGGCGCTCATCAGACTGATTATTCATTTGGCGTTCACCAGAACGGCTATTAAATTGGCGCTCAACAGTACGATTATTCATTTGGCGTTCAACAGAACGATTATTCATTTGGCGTTCATCAGAACGATTACACATTAGCATTCATCAGAACGATCTCATACTGGCGTTCAACAGAACGATTATTCATTTGGCGTTCATCATAAAGATTACATATTAACGTTCATCAGAACGATCTCATATTGGCGTTCATCAGAACGATGACACATTTGTCGTTCATCAGAACGATCACACATTAGCGTTCGTCAGAACGATTACACATTGGCGTTCTTCAGAACGATTATACACTTGCCCTTCATCAGAACGATCATACATTGGCGTTCAACAGAACGATTATTCATTTGGCGTTCATCAGAACGATTATTCTTTTGACGTTCAAAAGAACGATTATACTTTTGGCGTTCATCAGAACGATTACTCATTTGGCGTTCAACAGAACGTATATTTAGTGGCGTTTAACAGAACGATTACTCATTTGGCGTTCAGCAGAACGATTATTCATTTAGCGTTCAACAGAACAATTATTCATTTGAAGTTCAATAGAACCATTCTTCATTTGGCGTTCAACAGAACGAGAACATATTTGGCGTTCAACAGAACGATCATCATTTGGCTTTCATCAGAACGATAACACAGTGGCCTTTGCATTTATTTTCAGTCTTCTTTTGGACAGGGTATTCATGGAAGATTTTCCGGAACAATGTGGTAGTCAAAGGATTGTTCTTTGAACAGATTTGGCGTTCATCGGAACTATAACACGGTTGGCATTCATCGGAACGACAACCCATGTGGCGGTCATCAGAATGATAGCACATTGGACGGTCATCACAACAACAACATTTTGGCGATTATCAAAGCGATAGCACATTGGGCGGTCATCACAACAACAACATATTTGGCGTCTACCAGAATGACAACACATTAGGCTGTCATCTCCACGACATGATATTGGGCGGTCATCACGACGACAACACATTGGGCGGTCAACACGACGACGAAATATTGGAGTTCACCAGAACGATAGAACATTTTGGCACTTATCATAATGAAAGCATATTTGGTGTTCACCAGAACAATAACCCGTCGACGTTCACCAGAACTATATCCCATTTGGCGTTCACCAGAACAATAGCACATTTGGCGTTCACCAGAACGAGAACACATTGGGAGTTTATCATGGCAACCACACATTGGAATTCACCGGAACGATACAACATTTTGGCGTTTATCGAGATGATAACACATTTGCCGATTGTCTCATTGATCATCCACTCATAGCATTCCCAGGTCCGAACATGACACATGAAACATTGACAGGTGGAACCTCTTACGTTCTATGTATCACAATTTTGGCAACGTTGGCAGTATGAATGTCTACAGACACTGCAAACGAAGCTAATGAGCCAAAGATCCGACGACGTTCGAGTTGGAGATATTGCATTTGTAGCGGACGAAAAGCATTCATCAACAAAATGGACGTTGGCCAGAATCATTAAAGCACGTCGTGGTGCAGATGGATTAGTGCGTGCGGTAACAATAGAGCTACCGGACATTGTACTTCAGAAATTCGTTCCTGAATTGACAATTCTTCACACCCATCCAGAGAGTCCTGAAATTCGGCGCAATTTCAGCGAGGGGGAGAATGTTCAGAACTACTGAACATGTTTCGTCTTGATCGCATGCATACAGGCTCGGGGCTGAGGTACAAACAGATTGTATCATGATCTCACACATGAACGCAATGTGGAAATATCAAAGATTACGATCCCATACATACACCGCTGGAGAAAACCAAGAGAGGCAAATGGTGTTCAAAGGGAAAGACAAGAGAAAGAACGGTGGATATGACGCCGATATTCATTCGTCAGAAAGCCTTCAGCAGAAGCAGTTCATATTATATTCATTCGTCAGAAAGCCTTCAACAGAAGCAGTTCATATTATATTTATTCTTCAGGAAGCATTGAACAGACGCAGTTTATAGTACATTTATTCAAGTTTTACAGTTGGTTTTATCAATATATCTATACAAGTCAGGTTATTAAGTGTTTTTACTCCATATGAGGCAATTCAATTTACGAATTGTTCTTCCCAAAACAGCCCCCTACTGGTTGTGAGTCGCAAAGTTCAAATCAATTTAATTCGTTGATAGAAACAGTTATGCAACAGCCCAATACCATATCGGATACAAAGAGATCTTCAACATCTTGCATACAGTCTAACCATCAAAAAGTTTAATTTAGTTTTAGAATGAAAAACAAAAAGGCGACGAGTTTTAAAATTTCCACTGTACGTCGCAATAACTGTGGAATTATTTAGTTTTTTTCTTCATTTTGAGGTGTATGAAAGGAACACCAGGAGCCGAAACATTTGTTTGCATTTTTACCAAATTTTCTATGATAAAAACACATGGCAAAATCTGGTTGATTACTGTGGGAAACTTTCAAGAAAGAAACTATTAAGAATAGTAGGCGAAGCTTTTAGAAGAAAAAACAATTGACGTCAAAACGTTTTTTGGCAGTCTTGAAATATTGCTCGTGTTTGTAACTTCCAGTTCAAATGAAATATATTAATTTTTAATTTTAAAACCTAAGATTGTTTAAATTTTGCCCATAATTTAAATTATTACTATCAGGTCCGTTTACCTGCACCGGCAATCCAATAGGGGGAAAGCGCTGTGTGTAAATCTCGTCATTATTAAATCGATTAATGTCGACACTGATAGCGTAATCTCCGACTCTAAATGCTCTGAGAGACCTTCTAACTGTGATCTCATCATTGGACGCGCTGAATCCGAATTGGATCGAAAAACATTTAACTTTTCAGGTATTTGCGATACAGTTGATTGAACCTTTTCAACTGGCGAATTTGAGATATCATCCTATCACTAGCTGTATCATCAATTTCTTCACATTTAGATTTTTTTTTATAAAGGCGGTGGGTGCCGAAGGGCACCCCGTACTTAGGCCTTAAGGCCCATTGTACCCTCGGGAGAATTTGGACATATGTCCTGGGATCGCACAAGTTTTCCAAGAAAATCTATGGGGAAAATGACTAATTACCTGTTTCCTGTTTACAGGGTGGCAGGTTGCCCAAACTCTGAAAACAGTTCTGTCTTCTTCAGTTAATCGATTAAGGATTCCACCTTCAGATTCCGGACATCCGACAAAGTCAGGAATGGTTTTCCGAAGAACTTCTTTCGCAGGCCCGTTAAGGCATCACATAAACAAATAACTTGTAGTGATGTTTCCTCAACGGTTCTGCACTTACCGCAGGTGGGATCAGATGGGATACCTATGGTATGTAAATGCTTACGGAGGCAGTGTCCCGTGAGGGCGCCCACTAGCACTCTGGTTTTATTACGGTCGAACTTCAGTAACGAGTCCCTGACAAGGCCAAGCTTAGTTATGAATATTTTGCAATGTCGAAGAGACTCGTTTCGCCACTGAATTTTATGTTGTACGGTGATCCATTCTCTAATGGAGAGTTTGGCTGTGCTCTTAGGAACACCAATGATTCTGGTCCGATAGGTTTCCTAGTGGTGCCTATCTTGGCCTATACATCCGCCATTGTATTGCCTGCGAGCACGAGGTGTCCCGGTATCCAGTTGAGTACAACTCCGTTGCACTCAGCTAGTTGATTAAGGATGTTGAAGCATTCTGGGACGACGCAAGATGTTATCTTGACTGCACTCAGAGATTGCAGCGTAGCTTGGCTGTCCGAGAAGATGTTGATATGCAGGTTTTTGTAACCCCTGTTTACGTTCTCATTTGCGCAGGTCATAATGGAAAAAATTTCAGCCTGAATGACGGAACAATGAGTGCCCAAGGCGATAGATATTGTCCTTTTGGGCACTGTACCAATGACACCTGCCCCAGTTCCTGCATCCGATTTAGACCCATCCGTGAACCAGATGAGACCGAGTTGTTTTGCGAGATTCTCACCGTCTGCTTTCCAGGATTTTCTGGGGAGCATGCCAGTCTCGAATCTGCGTTTGAAAACGAAAGCCGGGGACATAACGTCCAATGGCATCGAGAGTATGAGGCATGATTTGATCACATTTAGTGTCTAGAGTTTTTTCAATTCTGAACACTAGTTGATGGAGTGCAGAATCCGTGGATTTGCCCTCTAGATTCGCGTGTTGGTTCGGGTGGAGGGGGAGGATACTTGGTATCCTGTTCCTCAGGTATCTATACACCAGCCTCTCCAGTGTCTTAAGCAAGAATGACGTGAGGCTGATGGGACGGAAATTCTTGGCCTCGGTGTAGTCAGTGCGACCAGGCTTAGGTATGCAGATGATACGTGCCTTCCTCCATGGCAAAGGAATATAGCCATAGGCGAGGCTCGTGCGGTAGATTTGACAGAGTGGTTTGATTAGCAAATCAGCCCCTTTCTGAAGTAGTGCTGTCGGTTTTTTTGGGGCGAGAACTTTCTGCTGGTAGAGACGAGCATGCCGGTGATTCACGAGATTCGGGAAAATATGTATAGAGGAGCAGCTTCAGGGTGTCCTCATTATTTGAGGTGAATTCCCCATCCGACTGGCGCAGCACCGTTAATCTAGATCTCGGATCTTTGGGGAGGGCTTTTTGGAGTCTACAAGCCTGAGGGAGTTAAACGAGAAGCATTGAAGAGCTACTGCAGCCAAACTGAGGAACTTCCTCAGGCTTGCAGACTCCAAAAAGCCCTCTCCAAAGATCCGAGATCTAGATTAACAGAGCTGCGCCAGTCGGATGGGGAATTCACCTCAAGCAATAAGGACACCCTGAAGCTGCTGCTGAATACCCATTTCCCCGAATCTCGTAAATCACATAATTATTGTTCGTATTATTTTTGAAATTTAGTTATTTATTTCAATAATTTAATTTTTAATAATTTTATAAAATTATGCCGAGACAGAGGAAAACAATTACTGCCGAAATCGTGGCTAAAAGAAGAGAAAAAAATAGAATCAGTGCTATGAAACATTAATATAAGGTGAGAGCACCATTGAATAGAATGAATAAACTTGCACAACTTGGTAGACGCGAAATTGATATTGCGGTACAAAGTACTAATCAGCCTGTGGTGGTGGTAGGAACCCAAGCAAATGAGGAAGTTCCTACAGCCTCCTCAAGCAATGAAGTTGTACAACAAATAGATCAAGGTATTTCAGTGCAAAATTATGAGCAGCCTGTGGTGGTAGGAACTCAAGCAAATGAGGAAGTTCCTACAGCCTCCTCAAGCATTGAAGTTGTACAACAAATAGATCCAGGTATTGCAGTGCGAAATAATGAGCAGCCAAAAAACCGACTGGAGAACGGCTTCAGAGTTTGTAACATACGCGAGAACTAACTGGGCAATCAAAACCTTTACCCAGTACAAATCAGCAGGGCCTTATGGCATTTTCCCAGCACTTCTTCAGAAAGGAGCTGATTTGCTAATTGAACCACTCTGTCAAATCTACCGCACGAGCCTCTCCTATGGCTATATTCCTTTGCCATGGAGGAAGGCACGTATCATCTGCATACCTAAGCCTGGTCGTACTGACTACACTGAGGCCTAGAGTTTCCGTCCCATCAGCCTCACGTCATTCTTGCTTAAGACAATGGAGAGGCTGGTGGATAGATACCTGAGGGAGAGGATACCAAGTATCCTCCCTCTCCATCCGAACCAACACGCGTATCAAGAGGGCAAATCCACGGATTCTGCACTCCATCAACTAGTGTTGAGAATTGAAAAAACTCTAGACACTAAATCTGATCAAATCATGCCCCATACTCTCGATGCCATTGGACGTCACGACCCCGGCATTATCTATCGCCTTGGGCACTCATTGTTCACTCCTTCAGGCTGAAATTTTTGCCATTATGACCTGCGCAAATGAGAACCTAAACAGGGGTTACAAAAACCTGCATATCAACATCTTCTCGGACAGCCAAGCTACGCTGCAATCTCTCGACATGCAATCACGAAATGAAAATAAGATGTTACTCATCGCAGGAATCTAACACTGTACAATGCCAAAGTGGGCTTCATACATGATTCGATCCCAAAACGTTATAATGGATATCGAAGTATACACCGCGCGTACCAAACACAATAAAGTATGATGTACTATGACATTTAACGATATGCGATTAAATGCGCGACAGTCCATACCACAACATCACTCACATTTTCCTGGTCCAATGTCCGAGAAAATATAAAAAAAATCCTCAAGACTAATTAAGAGATAGTCCGATCGTAAACACAAACGAACATGCAGATAGTTGCCGCTTTGTCAAAATTATGACCTGACTAGCATTCTAACTTGCAACCGTAAACTACGAACGACATTGGACCTGCAATCGCGAAAAGCAAGCCCAATTCCGAAAACCAAAAAAAAAACGAACATCCGAAATTATGTTCACATCAAAACTTCGTTCAGAAATTTTGATGATGTGAACACACCTTCAGAAAAAAAAGTTGACTAATAAAGAAACAGATGAAATTTATTCAGAAGAGTACAGGGTGTTTCGAAAGTTTCGAAAAAAAGTTTGAGTCAAATTTTCAAATTTTTATTAAAAAAAATTTGTTTTTCTGAAAACTTGGTTTACCATAAGGGAACAACCAAAACACCATTTCCAAACATCAACTCGTTCGAAAATGTGTCAAACAATTTTGTTTGAGCTCCATTTGTAATTTCAACCGAAGTCGAAAATACAAATGGCAAACAAAATTAAAAATCTGCTGGCAGAACCAACGAATCGTTGGGCGCCATATATGTAATTTAACCGAAGTTAAATTACACCGCGCACAACAAAACATTGGCCGACAAGCGACCGTTGGGCGCCATATATGTAACAAGGGGTTTACATATTTTGGGGTATTATCGAAGAAGCAAATCCCCAGATGACCTTTTCAGCATATCTTCTTCCTTGCGAGGAGAAGATATGAGATGGTGCAGCAAATGTGAGCAACTGAAAGGCTGCACGCCTTGCTGAGTTGCACAGACTAACTCGCCGGAGGGGTGGGTCGCTGCTCACCACCATCTGTCATCGCGTTACACATACTTATTTATGCGTGCATGATGAAGGTAAACGTCGTTCAGACTTTAGAGTGATAGCGCGAGCTATCAAGCAAGGAAATTCGATTTTGCGAGAAAAAACCGAATAAAGGGGGTGTTCGTTAATTTCTGGTCACCGAAACTGACCGAACTCAACGCGAAAGCCTTGCGTGGCATGTCGGGGCCGATTGGCAGAGGTGTTAGTGCCAACCGGACTTTGGGGGCACTTCCCTCCCACATTGACCGACAGCAGAATGCCGATCCCCGTATGTCCAATGCTCGCCCCTACAAATGAGCATGGACCCTTATATTTTTATGCCCTCTTCGATCCTTCCCTATTCCATCTCTCTCCCTCTGCCTCTCATTCACTTCAGCCGGTCATCGGAAGGAAAACCTGCATATTTCTACTAACACAAAACAAAATCTTGATCAAGAAAAAAAAATGAATGTTTATAATGTTCGTATATTTATATGAGAAAATTGATACACATGATTATAAATTTTTTATGTTATCGGAGTTGATACACTTTAATAAAATACATATACCGCCAAAGAATTTGGTGGATTTGTTTTCTTATTTTCCTTTACTTTACTTTACATCCATTATCAAAAAAAATTTTTTAAAAATACCATCCGTTTCAAGGAAAATGTTCCCCCCTTTCTTCAAAAAAAAAATCTCATTCAATCTTTCTTTAATCTGAGTTTGGTTACTCTGATTGATAAATATACGTAAACGGTTTATTTAAATAAAACTTTAACTCACCCCAGATCCGAAAACAGGAGGCTTCCTCTTTCCATACCTAGACTGGGAGGAAGAAAATTATAGGTATATATATATATTCCTTGGAGTTGTAAATTAAGTGCTCTCGAATTTCGAATTTTCTCAAATTTTTTTTTTTTTTTTTTTTGTATAAAGGTAACAAAAGGGAATGGTATAATAAATTTTAATTTAAAAATGATTTATCATTTTTCTTTTTTTTTTCAATAATCAAAATTAAGCGAATTTAAATAATTTTTCTTTAAAAAAAAAAACAAAAAAAGGAATTTTCTTATGTTTCTATTTTCAGCGAGTTTTGTTTTTTCTTCTGTTGCTGTTTTCTTTTCCGGTGATTTTTATTTTATTTGTCGTACTAAATCGTAGAAAATATCATTAACATTAAATTTTTTGCTTTGGCTGATGTTTCCATAAACGCACAATTAAACTGACTTGCAAGACTTTTACCCGAATTTTTTACCAACAGCACGTTCTTTTTCCAAATCACATTTATTGCCTACCGATACCATTGGGACATCATCAGTGTCTTTAACTCTTAAAATGTGTTCCATTAAATCTTGTAAATCATTAAATGTTGATTGTGCTGTTATTGAATAAACTAAAACAAAACCTTGACCATTTTTCCCATGCATAAATCTCGCATTGCAGTAAATTGTACCGTTCTAGCTGTATCCAATATTTCGAGCATACATTGCTGTCCATCAACTCCAAAAAAATTTCTTTTTTTTTCTTTTTGATAACTATCTTCTATTGTTGGATCATCCTTTTTTTTTTTTACAAATATACCTTGAGCAAATTGAACTGTTAAAGCTGATTTACCTACACCTCCGCTTCCAAGAACAACAATTTTATATCCGCGAATTTATTTCTTTTTTTCACTTTTTTTTTCAATTATTTTATCTGTTTTTAAATTATATACAATTTTTTTTTTTTTTTTTTTTTGTTTAAATAACGAAAAACTTATTTGTGTTTTGTGGGGTTTTTTTTTTGTATATTTTTTGTATCATAAATAAAATAAATGAAAAACACACTAATTTTCATAAAATTGCTTTTCCTTTCGGTTTCAGTTTTTTGTTGTTGGGGAATTTGAGCGTATTTCTTCTTTAACCTTTTTTTTCTTTTAATATTACTCGATTTTCCTTTCTTTCTTTTGAAGACAAATTTAAATTTCTTTTTTTTTTCACACAAAATAAAAACTAAAAAAAATCTCAGCCCACTAGTCTGAACTATTCAGACCTTTTTTTTTCCATCGTTCTAACAAGACTTCTTTCTTGAACATTTTGAACCAGACTGTATACTTTAACGTTTCAAACCAGACTGTCGTTTTTCCACCCAAATTTTTCTATTCCCCCATCTCCTGTTCGCAAAAATGTTTCCCCAGTTTAAAATTAAAACCGGTATTTCTAGTTTTATATTTTTATCCTGCCAATCAGAATAGAACACGGTCAACTTTTTCCCATTCTTCTTTTTGTCTCTTCCTTCGTTCTCTCAGCGGGGGCTCTTGTTCAACTTATTTTTACCACGGATATGAGGTGAATCGAATTTTCTGGAAGGAATTTTTTGAAACATGCGGTTTTTTCGCAAAAGTTGAACACGCAGATGTTTACAATAGTGTTACCGTGTAGGTTTGAAAATATAAGTAAGCGTGTAGTTTTAGGGCACACGTTACAAGGCTGTAGAGAAATTATTGGGGGAAAGTCAAATTGAAATACCTACGGAAGGTGCTGGAATACCTGAATTAATCAAATTTCAGTATCATTTGAAAAACTTTAAAATAACAGTATATCCCTATATCAACAACAAAAGTGGTACAGATGTATTGTTTGAAGGCAGTAATGACGGTAAACGAATACACTTACTGTATCACGACGGACATTATAATGTGATTACATCACTAACAGCAGCCTTTTGTTGCAGTTATTATTGCGAAATATGCCATGTGAGGTACGACCATAAAACTAAACACCGATGTAGTGTAACCTGTCCATGTTGTCAACAGACACCGGCCTGTGCAAAAGGTGTTGATAATAAATATTGTGCAGCGTGCAGTCGGTATTTTAGAGGACCTACATGTTTCGAAAATCATATAAGAAGTGCTTGTGAAGATCTAAAACGGTGTATGGAATGACTGAAACTGTGTCAAAGAGACAGAATGCATGTGTGCGGGGAAATAGTTTGTAAAAACTGTCAAAAACATGTCGCGAGTAATCGCCTGTGCTTTATAAGTCCAAATTCGAGCAAAATGGATCAAAGTGACAATTTTTGCGTGTTTTACGACCTAGAAACGCGTCAAGAAAAAGTTCTAGGTGACGAGGAAGCAATAAAATTGCATGAACCGAATTTGTGCATTTTTTCTAAACGATGTAATGTATGTATTAATGTGGAAGGGCAATATTGTTTGATACCCTGCTAAATCACTTTCAATCCTATACATCTGTAATATCATCCAACACTGCTGCCTTTACCGAATTGAAAAATTTAACTTCCAAACTTGCTCTATCTAATGGCAAGAATAATAATAGGCAGGTTACAGTCACTGACGTTTCCACTTGCATAGATCTAGCCCCTGAAGCCACCTTACGTGGACCTCCGTTTACTTCTCCTAATAACAAGGTTAATTTAATTAATGATAATATTGGGGATAGCATAAACAAAAAGGAAAAAAATCATGTGTGCTGTGCACACGCGGTAGAAGTGAAACCTTCGGAAAACTAAACAGCCAGAGAATGAGATGAATACAGTATCAGAGGTGGGATAGTTACACAGGGTCTACATTAGCCAATATTTCTGGTATACCAATTGGCTTACCAGAAATAAAATACTACCAGTTTTTTTTTACGTGAGCCAATACTGGTATACCAGTTCAGTATCTGACATGCCGTTGAACCGAGAACAGGAAATAAAAATAGCCAAAATATTGGCTTTAAAGTGTCGAATTCAATTCAGTGGCCAGATCTTCCCATGTCCCCTTTTTTTAAATCAATCCTTCTATATTTTTCTTCTTTTTCTCGAACATATTTATCAATTTGATAATTTCACTTCGCAAAAATTTAGTTTCCGCCATTTTATTAAATGCAAATGTCAAAAATTGGTATACCAGAATTGGCATAGCAGAAAAATTGGTATACCAGCAGGGTCTACACTAGCTTTTTAGCAACCAATTTTGCTGGTATACCAGAAATATTGGCTAATGTTGGCTAATGCTGTGTTATAGGGTTTATTTATTAAAATATTGGTACCAAGTTTAAAAATTATTTTACATTTTATTATTCACACTCTTTGCTTTGAATTTCAATAAGTGACACGAGTGGCTTATGATAACTGAAGTATGAAATGAATGCTTTGGTTTGGATTTGGTCAATATATCTTTGAAATACAGCGTCAATTACTGTTTTCGATCTAGTTGTCGATTCAGTGCGACTACTGCACTTTTTTAATTTTAATTTGGTGTTGAGGAACTCAATCAAACGGAGCGCTGTATCTAATGCAAAATTAACATTAAAATCCCCACTTAAAATCATCGGAATTTTATCGTAATCTTTTTTAAGAATACGCGAAATTTCTGGTGTGTAGTTTAGCAAATTCTCGTGGATAAATTCAATAATTGTATTTATTGATTGGTTGGGAGAAATATAAATTGCCACAATTATAATTGATTTATTATGGTCCAATCAGCTTTCACAAGCAAATATTTCTCGCACTTTAGAAAGCTGAACAGACAATGATTCTAGGTATTGTACATTGAGATCTATTTGTGGAGTAACAACACGGGTTGTCATTTATATTATTATGGTATATTGCAACTCCGACTGTCCTCGCATATTTTCTTTTCTATTGAACAACAATATCAAAATTTGGAATGTCTGCAAGAGAAATTAGACGCGACCGTCCCAATACCTCTTTTGAAAATGACAGAAACAAAAAAATCCGCACAAAATAAGAAAAGAAAATTAAAATTTCTCATTAGAAAGAATGAAGAAATTTTTTTGTTATATACACCTAGGCCTGGCGTTGCGTCGTTTCATGTTGCGTTTTTTCGACATTGTGTCGTTCCTAAAAATAAACCAATTTTCACTACGCGTCGTAGATTTTTCGTCCTTAATTTTTTTGATTTTATTTTTTAAGCTACTAACTTCAATTTTTTTGTTATAAATAATTATTTTACAATTAAAAAATATAATAATATTAATTTTGTTTTAAAAAAATTATTAAAGTTTCTTTTATTTATGTTTCTCAGATTATTAATTTTATTAGTGTTTTTCTTCATACAAAATGTTAATACACTTTGCATTGTTTCAGAATGTGTCGTTAAATTTTGGAACGTATCTACGACGTAAACCGAGGCCTAGGTGTATTTTTTCTAATATTTTAAGTGCAGTGAATTGTTATTTACATAAATGTTAGAAATGATTGATATTTTGTGGTCGCATACCGTGTATAATATCAAACTATCCATCGCCATCCATATGCCTACGAAACAGCGCACAAAGAAGAGACGAAGATAATAGGAAACACTGTATTCTGTATTCTGGGTATCCGGAGTTCAGAAATCAAACCAAAATAAAGAAAATAAAAAAAATAATTTTGTCTGAAATTTTGCCTAACATATTTATTTGAAAATTTTTTGTATGCAAAATTTTTGTTGCTATGAATTCTGATCGACTGGTATTTCATCTTGGTAAAAAAGTGTCATTTTTTTAGCGTTTTTTTAGCGTTTCATCGAGTTTCGAATCACCTCCAACGCGGCTAAAGAAGTTTTCACTTCAAAAAGTATTATTCGTAAGGTTACTAAAAATAAAACTACCAATAAAGGTTCGAATAAAGGTAATAATCGCATAGCTTCTAATATTAATAATAAAAATAAGAATAAAATAAAAGAGAAAACCAGTAGCATCAATTCCATTATTCAAGATAAAAAAAACCACAGTAGTGATAGTAAATTTCTCACTGCTAGCGTCAATACCATTTCTCACATAAGAAAACAAAATAGAAATAGCTCTAATGCTAATAATAATACCGGACAATCTACACCTGCTGCCCTTGAGTCACCCGTTCTACACATTGTACCCCATCCGATCTATCTTTGTTTCTCGTTTCCTCCCGTCAACCACATCTACGGATGTTTCTAACTATATAAAGTCTTTGCTACCAATCGAACTTAGGAATACTAATGCTGCTAAGGTTGTTAAAATTAGTAAAGTCGATAGTAGCGTCGCATCCTTCAAAATTTTGGTCCCCGATAAAGTTTTCTCTCAAGTAATTTCGCCATCCTTTTGACCTGACAAAACTCTGGTCAAGGAGTTTATTCCTAGAGAATTTTCTTGTCGTCGACCTTCCTCTGCTATTGCGCCAAAAAACTCAAAAAACTAAAATGTTTGTCCCTTCACTACCAAAACGTGAAGGGACTGCGTTCCAAATTGAGTAAAGTTTTTCTGAATGGACAAACACTTGCCTATGACATTTTTGCTTTGACGGAAACGTGGTTGAATCGTAGCTTTAATGACAACGAGATTTTCAGTTCGGACTTCCAAATATTTCGTAAAGATAGATACACAAGTGTAGATCAATTCAGTTGCTTGGGGGGAGGTGTGCTTATTGCAGTTCGATCTACGTTCGACTGTTCACATTTTGTCATTCCGAACACTGAACTGTTAGAAATGGTATGTGTTAAAGTTTTTTTGCAACATGAAATTATTTACATTTTAAATTGCTATTTGTCTCCTTCATGCGCAAATGAACACTACCAATTGTTGGTCGCTGCTGTCGAATTCGTTACCGACTCCATGCACCCCAATGATAACCTAATTATTCTAGGCGATTTCAACTTACCACACTTGACATGGGTGCAGTCGGATGATGATTCTCATTATATTGGCTCCAATATTTCTTCGTTGCAAGAAACTCTCATTATTCATAGCTTTTTGGCATGTGACTTACAACAGATTAATGGTATTAAGAATAGTTTGGATAGATTGTTGGACTTGGTTCTCTGTTCTAATTCTAGTAACTGCTTGGTCAGGCAGGCTGATGCTAGCCTTTCTGACATTGATACATACCATCCTCCCTTGGAATTATTATTTGCCTACGATTTAACCAATGAAGAGTTATTTTCTGATGATGCTTGCAAGTTTAACTTTCGTAGGGCTGATTTCAAATTACTAAACACTTTGCTTCATGACATTCCTTTCAAGGATATTATCAATGACCCTGATATAAATGTTGCCATAGCGAATTTTTATTCCGCGATTTTTGGGTGTTTTGTTTTATCTGTGCCATATTATTCACAGAAAAACTTAACTTCATCTCCACCTTGGTATACGAGTAAACTCAGGAGCTTAAGGAATCAGCGGAATAAAGCATGGCTGAAGTATTTAAATACCAGCAGTGATCCTGATCATATCAAGTATTTAGCATTGCTGAGGGAATTCCATTGCCTACTCAACTTAGAGTACAACTCATATCTGTCGACAATGCATAATGGCTTGCTCACAGATCCCAAACAATTCTGGAAATTTGTCAATAGTAAACGTAAAACTGATGGATATCCTTCTACTATGAAGTATTTGGATACCTCGTCAAACAATACCCAAATAATTACCAATCTTTTCGCCTCATTTTTTGGACAAGCGGTCTCTGGCAGTAATTTTAGACTTGACGAAGATTACTTTAGATGCTTGGACGATTACCCAAAATCCACTCTTGACTCAATTAGTATAGACGTTGAGACGGTTATTAATCAGATTCAGTTGTTAAAGGATGACTTCTCCTCGGGACCTGATGGTTTGCCTGCTATAGTTTTAAAAAAGTGTTGCCATATTTTATCGGTACCGCTAGCTAGCCTTTTCCAAAAATCTTTGACTTCGGGTATTTTTCCAAATGCTTGGAAAGACTCTTTTATTATCCCGGTTTATAAAAAAGGTTCTAAGGCCATAATTAATAATTGTAGAGCCATAGCTAAGTTATCCTCCACACCAAAGCTTTTTGAAAGTATTGTCTACAACTCTTTTTACTTTCACTGCAAACCATTCATATCCCCAAAACAACATGGATTTCTCAAAGCAAAGTCAACAATTACTAATTTGACCGAGTTTGTCGCCATCAACACGATGGAGCAGGGCAAACAAATGGATGTGATTGCTACTGATTTCAGTCAAGCTTTCGACAAGTTGTCTCACAGTATTATTTTACTAAAATTACGACTTCTTGGCTTCCCTCCCTTTTTTGTAAAGTTGATTAATTCCCACCTTTCTTGTAGGGGTTATCGGGTTCTCTTCCGTGCTATTGAGTCTGATCCATTTATTGCCCATTCTGAAGTTCCGTAAGGTAGTCATTTGGGACCTATTTTATTCATCATCTCTATTAATGATGTAACGTCCATTATTCAGAACTCTGAGATTACAATCTACGCTGACGATATGAAAATTTCCAACGTAATCTCTTCTTCGCAGGACTGTCATTTGGTTCAGGCTGATCTTGGTAAATTTACTTCTTGGTGCACAAATAATGACTTGTCACTTAATATTAGTAAGTGTCAAACAATAACATTTACGCGGAAACGTAGCAAAATCATATTTGACTACAATTTACTAGGAAACTCTATTTCAAGAGTTGTTTTTATTAGAGATTTAAGTGTTGTTTGTGATGCCGAGGTCAATTTTCGTTGTTTTATTGACAATATTATTAACAAAGCGTCGTCAATGTTGGGGTTCATAAAACGCTAGATCTAAACCGCACAATTTTAAAGATTGGCCCTGCGCCTTGTTGATGGTGATTGCAAACGCTAATCGAATCGGGAATTGCAATCTCTTAAATTGAAATGACGTATCCGTTGGAATCATAGGAATGGGAGGAATGAGGATATCTTCACCTTTAAAAGGTCCTGTCAAGATTGCTGCTTCTACGATGTTGCTCTTTAATTTTTTTACTGCAAGCCGCGTGCCGTTGCAAAGCTTTGGCTGGTTGATATTTCGCAACATGATAATTGGCAAACCGACTTTCAATTGCAGTCCGTGCAGTGGCATCCCTGGCAGATCGCGTGAATTCAAAAATGTTGGATAATTAACCGCTTCATCTGCTTCCACAACAATGTCGACGAACTTGTATGTGACCACCTCGCTTTGAATGTTCGATTGAATAATATTGTTAAGTTCGTAGACGTCTTTGTTCTTGGCCGCAAGAATAGTTCGTTCACTTAGCCAATCGTGATTCTTGTAATTAGTTTGAATATTGGGAAATACTTTTTCAACCAATTCTTCTTTTGACGTCACTAAATCGCAGACGTGCTGACGTCAGATAAAGCGCCATCTTTCAATTGATGCAATTGATGTGAGAATATCTCTGCTGACCGATCGTTTTGCAGATGGACTCGCATTTTTGTAGTTAATTTTAACGTCTTTACGCGTCGCCACAAATTAGAGTATTTCAGGCAGGCATTTATTTCGTCCGCTGATGTCGATCTAGGAATTACAGGTAATGTTTGCCTGAAATCTCCTGCAAGCAATATTAATGCGTTCTCAAATGGTGTGATCTTTGCACGTAAGTCTTGCAATGATCGATCAAGGGCCTCGAGCGATTTTTTGTGCGCCATTGTGCATTCATCCCAAACAATAAGTTTGCATTTCTGCAATACTTTTCCCATGCTGGATGCTTTGGAAATGTTGCATGTGGGACTTTCAATGAATTGAATGTTCAATGGCAATTTTAAAGCGGAATGAGCCGTTCTTCCACCATTTTTGAATCCCCTCTTTTACCATTCCACTGAGTACATCCAGCAGCGCACAGACCCAAACACTTCATGTTTTACCATGAATTCCATCAGGGATTTCAGCTTCTGTTTGAAAACACGTGCTGCAATGTCATGCCTATCCACCGGTGATTGGCCAGGAAGTCAGAGCTTTTGTATTGTAAATCGTCCCAAGCTGGAAATTTCATCTAAGATTTTGTTAAATTCAGCATTTTCATTTTTAAATGCCTTTTTGGTTTTAGGGTTTCCAACAAATGAGACTCTACGTATTAAATGTCTTTCCGCTTTGGATTTTCAAAATGTTACGCCAATTAGTAGAGTAGGTTATAGTTTTAAAATTTAATTTTGTATGTTTAAAAAAACTTGATTTCCGCATAAACCCTATTTTTGCGATATCTTTTTTAGCTCGTATTATAATTTTTAAAATTGGCGAATTTTCATTATTGCTGTACAAAAAAAATGTTTTTATAGGCTTTATTTAATTGCTAGGTTGTAACCCGTCCTAAGACGGCTTCCTAAAAATTTCGGTTTACAAATCGCTGTAAATTAACAAAATGTATTCAAGCGTAGCATCTTAATTCGGAACATAATAAATCTTTTACCCCGTTCTCGTAGCACCACTGGTTATATATTTCATGTCTTAAGTCGATCTATTCAGAATGCACAATATTTACCACGCAACACCCTGAGCGAAGATATTAATTTGATCCCATTTCTCCGGTTCGTAAAATAGCTCCCGTCAAACATATATTACGTAAAGGCAAAAACCTCTATTGAGTAGGGGCCTAAACAACCGCCGCGCCAAAGTAGTGAGAGATAGAACTATTTTATCTTCGACAGAAAAAATCCCCATGAAAACCTCCGTAACTTTGCGAACATTGTAATCGTGTGTGACGTCTGCATACGAAGTTCCAAAATTTCTGTTGACTCCAGCGCCAAAGTGGTTTGAGATAGAACTGTTTGGTCTTCGACGGAATTAATCCCCATGAAAACCTCCACAACTTTGCTGAACATTCTCATTGCATGTGATTTGTATATAAAAAGTTCGTAAATTTGTATTGCCTCCAGCGTCAAAGCGGTGGGAAATCGAACTTTGCCGTGTACGTTAGAATGTCCGGCATAAAAATCTTAATAAGATTGCCTCAGGTCAGAATCATATCCGATGCATATTTCAGATTATAAATTAGGATTTCCAAAATAAGCTTTCAAGTCCCCCTTTGTAACCCCTCCGACCCCCAATCTCCCCGGAAACAAAATTTTACGCCATTTATTAGAGATATAATTTGCTCGTTACATTTCAAGAAACAGGATCTAAAGCGAATAATTTAATTTTGTACGCTTAAAAGAAATTTGTTTTTTGGAATAAATAACGCAAACATTTTTCGCAATTCTGATGTTCCAGAATACATAAGCATTAAGCCCATTTAAAGTGTTGCCCCTCCGAATTAATATTTTTAACGCCGCCACTACGCTCATCTTTATTTTCATAATATATATATCTAATGTAGAAGTTTCGGAGATTACCGGTTAGGAACAAACGAACATTTACGATTTTATTTATATAGATAAAGCCTATAAAAGCATATTTTTTGCACAGCAGTAATAAAAGATCGCCTATTTTAATAATATTGTTCCGGTGGTGTGGCCGTATTTTATAGAAGTGATATATAGTGTGAAATAAAAAACGTTAGCTTGAATAGTGCTGATATAATAAGTGTAGCTTGTGAAATTTCTGGTGTGCCTTATTGCTTTGTTGGTATTTATAGATTACACAAATGTAGTGTGAATGAGTTTTTAGAAGACTTCTCTGTGTTTTTGGAAAATCAATCCTGTAAAAATTTAGTTTTACTAGGAGATTTCAATGTGAATCTTTTGTCTACTTCTCCTCATGTTGATAACTTTTTATCCGTTTAGTCGTCATTTGGCTGTAATTCCCTATTTTCTAACCCTACACGCGAATCTCAAAATTCTAGTTCCTGTTTAGACCACGTATTTTTCAGACTTCATAGAAACAATAATGTTAATGTTAAATCGGCTATATATGATCTTAAGATAACTGATCATTGTTTGATTAATATTCAACTTGACAATACTTTTTCTAGAAGGAAACACCGTATTATCAATGAGGTTCAAAAAATCGACTTTCCTACCTTAAAAAAGTCCTTGACTTTTGAAAATTGGTTAGATGTTTATTCTGCATGTGATCCTTCTGTTCCTTTTGATAAATTTTTAAACATATTGCAATCTCATATTTAATTGTCAATAAAAAAATTAACAAAATTGCATGTTTAAAACCGTGGATGTCCTTGTTATTGTTAAGAAAAATCGAAAAGAAAAATAAACTTAGTGTTTGCGTAAAAAATCACCCTAACAATCGCAGACTTAAGACTTATTATCTTAAACTGTGTCATGATCTTAACATTGAAATTCCTAAATGTAGATATGAGTACTTTCGAAGTAGGCTTTCCGAGAATATGGGTAATCCTAAAAAAGAATGAAAACTTGTTAACGAAAGAGCTTTTTCTTTGATAACTTCACATCTTTTGAAATTTATCAAATTATAATATCTCTATAAACTTCTTATTCTAAGTCATCCCTTGACAAAATTTACAGTTCTGTTCTTAAAAATATTCCTTTTCAAATTTCTGATGTTCTGTGCTATATTTTCAACTTTAGGATACAAAAAGGTATTTTTCCAGACACACTTAAAACTGCAGTTGTAATACCATTGCATGAAAAGGGGGATACTCTGTCTTTAAATAATTACAGGCCCATTTCTTTGCTATCGGTATTCTCCAAAATATTTGAAAAGGGACTTAAAACTAGATTGTTGTCATTTTTGGACAAAACTAATTTCTCAGTGAATTTCAATTCGACTTCAGAAATGACAAATCAACTGAAGGTGCTTTGTTAAAACTTTGCAGTAAAATTTACGGTTCTATAAATAACTCTGAAACTTCAGCTGCTTTATTTATAGATATAACAAAATCCTTCGACATGTTGGATCATGACTTATTATTAAAGAAAATGTATAATGCGGGATTTAGAGGTTTTATTCATGATTGGTTCAATTCATATCTGAAGAATCGTAAACAAAGTGTCAAAATTCGCAATTGTTTAAGGGATCAAAATCTCATTAGCATTGGTGTGCCACAAGGATCAGTCTTAGGTCCAATTTTATTTCTAATATTTGTAAATTCTTTATTTATTCAGTCTTTTAAAGGAAAAATTACAGCATTTGCAAATGATACTATTTTGTCATATTCAAATAAGAATTTTTTTAGTGTCTGTATCAATGTCAATCATGACTTGGAAATTTAACGTCGATGGTTTTAGTTGCATAAATTAATTATCAGCAACAAAACCAAATTTATGCTATTTAATCTGTATGGTTCAGTGTGTGAAGAATTGTCTTTTGTCTATCATGCGCCAACTTGTTTAAAATTTCGGCTGTCTAATTTCTGTTCGCTTGGTCAAACTAAATATGTTTTTCAGGAAAATGTAAATTGTGCTAATGAATGCTTTTTAATTGAGCGTGTTCATAAATTCAAATATTTAGGTATTATATTAGATACTAGACTCAGTTGAAAAGAACACACTGCATACTTAAAGCAATACCTAAATAGCATCATTAGGCAAATGTATCGCCTTAGTTTATAATGTCCGGTTTCAACATTAAAGTTAGTCTACAATGGCTTATTAAATTCAAAACTTCAATATGGGTTTTGCTGCTGGGGAGCTACGCATATAAATAAACCAGATCCGTTGTTGATTAAACAAAAACATGCTATCCGGATTATTTGTAAAGTTAGTCGTAGAACTCCTAGTTTCGTTTTATTTAAGAGTTTAGGTTTTCTTCCCTTAAAACATTTGTACTATTTCAGAATTATGAAAATATTTGTTAGAAATCATTATTTTGCTAATGCCAGAATACAAGGCACCTATAATTTACGTATAAACACCAGTAATCTTGTTATTGTGCCTACTGTTAGCAAATCTCACTTTACTCACTTCTATAGCACTACTGCGCCACGATTTTTTAATAAATTACCAACATCTTGTAGAAGTGTTAGATTTGAATCAAAATTTTTTCATCAACTCAAATCATGGCTCTTCTCATTAGACCACTCCGATATATTGTATGTCATAAATCCTATCATTTAGTTTGAAATATATCCAGTTTTAGAAACTTTTTTGGTCACTTACTTCTTTGTGTTTGCATTATATTGCATCACATTACATCACATAAAATAACTAATTACATCAACCTTTCAACACATCTCGTTTTCTAAATAAATTACCATAATTTAATGGTGCATTTGCCTCTTGTTCTTGGAGAATTGAATGTACCTAACTATTTCCTACCCGACTTGGAAGCTTCATTTTTTGTTTTTGTTTTTTTTTCTGTTTTTGTTCTATAATTTTAATAAAATATAGTATTAAGATTGTATATTGTATGTTTACGATTAAGTTTTTCAGCTTCTGTATGTACGGGAAGTAAATGAAGTATTATTATTATTATTATTATTATTATTATTATTATTATATTCAAGGATGGAAAGTGTCCTCCGAACCTTCGTTATGACACCATTGGCACATCCTTTTCAGTCTGTTCTCCGAACCGTTGAAACCGGTCTCCTACAGGAATCCTAGATTCACTGACTGGTTCTCCTATCACGAAGAGCTGTCAGAAAGAATCCGGGAAGTCCTAAAAGCAGCCCAGAATATTCCGGAACTAGAACAGACAGTCACCCTAACAACGGAAGCCATTTACTCCTCAATAGTTGGTTATTCGTCTAAGTCAGACGTGTTTTTTTTATTTCTCGGACAAAAATTAAAAATTAATCTACTTTTGTTTTATTACTAAAAAATTGTTTTTTTTCTCATTGTTGTGTTTTTGTTGTCTTTTCTCTATTTTTGAATAAGGGGAAAAAATTTAATAGTTGTTATTCAATACCAAACCAACAAAAAAAAAAAAAAAAAAAAATTTATTTGTTTTTCTAGGAAAACCGTTAATTTTTTCAATTGTTTTCGTACTTGATGATTTTTCCATTATTATTATTTTTTTATTATTTTATTTATTTTATTGCTTTTATTGGTTTTATTGCATTTATTGTATTTTGATTTTATTTTTACGTTGACCTGTTCTTTCTGTTCGACTTTTGTTTTTTATTTATTAATTTATTATTTTATTGTCTATTTTTATAATTTTTTTTCTTCTGTTTTTATTATTTATTTTTCTTAAATATTTATTTTTCTAATTTATCGGTTTTTGTTTCTGTTCTTGTCTTTTGTTCAAATTTTTGTTTTTTTCTTTTTGGTATTTTAATTTATTACAGTTGCTGGCGGTATCATGGCTCCCCTTTGCCAAATTAAGAACTGTGTAGAAAAATCGTCTTCCACGGTAATTACATGTTCTGGAATTTGCGAAAATTATTTTCATCCAAAATGCGTTGGATTGAGTAATTCTATTGCTGATAGGATTATTTCCGCTTCTTCAGGTTTGCAGTGGTACTGCACCGAATGTCGTAAATTCTCCGCTAGTGTATTGCCATCTAAAATAATGAATATTGGTCGGGAATTCACTGCCCTGTCTTGAAAATTCATTGATATCTCCAAAAATTTGGTTTCACTACGAATTATTTTTGATATGATAAAAGTTTTCCCCTGTACGTCTGATGCCACTACTTCGACAGATAGTATAGTCCTCCCTGCGTTTTCCTCCGATACATCGAAGTCTGCTGCCTGTTCTGGTTCTATGTTACCAGCTCCTAACTCTTTGCCACTACCGATCGGTCATGATTTGGCTGGTCGTCCTGGCGTTGATGTGCAAACAGAACTTTCTGTCTCACCTGCCAATAAAATTGGTACTCGCACACGGAACCAGAAATGCAATGCATCTCAAGAATAATCTTCACCTAAAAGGCCGCGAATATCCAGTCCTCTCACTAATAACTCCCACCTGACGCGGAATTCTACTAATGACTATTCTTTCAATTTACCTAATAATCTTGTTTCATCTGATATTCCGCTGGTTACCTCTCCCATTCTTAAAACTGTGTCTGCACCCAAAATAGTTTTCCTTTCACGTTTAGACCCGACTACGAGCGTTGATGATGTAGGTCGGTACGTCAGTTCTAAAAAGATCGACATCTCGCACATTAACTGCGAGAAAATTAGCAAAGCATTAAGTCAGGTCTCGTCGTTCAAGCCTACAGTTCCTCTGCGATTGTTCTTGCAACTAGTTTCTACTGATTTCTGGCCACCAGAGGCATTTGTTAAGGAATTTGTTCGAAATGGATCTAAAAATGTAGTAACTCAAAATAATAAAGTACTCCGTCATTCAAAAAACTAAAGTGCCTGTCTCTGTACTATCAAAATGTAGGGGGACTTCGCACAAAGACACGCGATTTTTTGCTTGCAAGTCATTCATCCACGAATGATGTTATTGCCCTAACCGAAACATGGCTTAACTGTGGTTTTCACAACCAGGAGTTGTTTTCTTCTGATTTTGAGATCTTTCGGAAAGACCGATACTTGACTGACTTAAAATCCCTGCGTGGAGGAGTTCTTATTGCCGTTCGCAATACGTTTGAATGTTCCCATCTGCCCATTCCTTGTATAGAGAATCTGGAGTCCATCTGTGTGAAGATTTCACTACCGCACGGAAATATTTTCATAGCTAATTGCTACTTACCACCTAATAGTTCCGGTGAATTTCACCAGCCTACAACTGATGCCATTAATTGTGTAACCAGCCTCATGGAACCAAAGGATAATTTCATATTTCTTGGTGTCTTCAATCTACCTGCAGTGGAATGGTGCAGAACTGAAGAAGAAATGTTCTATGTGCCGTCGAATGGTAATGCTGAGTCCGTATCTTTTATTGACAACTTGACGGCTTGTGGCTTGCAGCAAATTAGTGGAGTACTTAATTCTCAGAATAGGCAACTCGATGTTGTCTTTTCTTCTGACGCAGCTAATAGTGTTGTACGTCACAGTTCTGTTAACCTTTGCAAGTTGGATGCGTATCATCCACCTTTGTTCTTGATCTTCTCTCAGGAAAGCGACTTAAATTGTACTAACATGGAACATGTTTACAGTTTCAATTTTCACCAAGCTAACTTTGAACTTCTCAACAACCTTCTTAATAAGGTTAATTTTGACGCCATTGTTGGTGATGGGAATATGGAGCTATGTATATCAGGGTTTTACTCGGCTATATTTGACGGTTTCATCTCATCTGTTCCTTATACTAGACAGAAGGACTTATCCTCCCCACCATGGTTTAACAGCGAACTACGTTCCTTACGAAACAGGAGGAACAAAGCCTAGCAAAAGTTCTTAGTTAGCCGCGAAGAGTTGGATTTCACTAATTTTACTGCACTATTCAACAACTTTAAAGCATTATGTAGCGATCTTTATGATTCGTACTTATTCGATATCCGAACTAATCTGGCATTGGATCCATGCCGTTTTTGGAAATTCGTGAATAGTAAGAGAAAGACAGATGGATATCCATCATCTCTGAAATACATAAATGAGGCGTCGAATGACCCTACCATTATTTCCAATCTATTCGCATCCTTCTTTGCCGAAGCATTTACTGACGATGGTTTTGAGCCTGATAAGGAATACTTCGAATAATTACGTGATTATCCAAAGACCACTCTTTGCAACATTAATATAGATGTCAGCTCAGTATTGGAACATATTAATAACCTAAGAGATGATTATTCCAGCGGCCCGGACGGTATCCCTGTGGTAATCTTGAAAAAATGTTGTAATTTTCTTGCAGGCCTTCTTTCTGTTCATTTTCAGAAACCTTTAAAATTTAAAGTATTTCCAAATATTTGGAAAAACTCATATATTGTCCCGATTCATAAAAAGGGCAGCAGAGGCGATATTGGCAATTACAGGCCAATTGCAAAGCTTTCGTGTATTCCCAAACTTTTCGAATGCATCAATTCCTCTACTTTCACTGCAAACCTTTCATATCTGAATCTCAGCATGTATTCCTGAAAGGTAGATCTGCAGTGACCAGCTTCGTTGAATTGGTGCCATATTCAACGTATGCTATGGAAAAGGGTAACACTATGGACTGTATTATTACAGATTTTAGTCATTTAGGACCTCTCCTCTTCATATAAGCTATCAATGATGTAGCTTCTGTAATCAAATTTTCGAAGATTTCCAACTACGCCGATGATATGAAATTATACGTAGAGGTGACCCAGTCGATTGATTTCTTGCAGGCAGACTTTACAAATTTTATTACGTGGTGTTGTAAAAATAACCTGACACTAAACACGGACAAGTGTAGGATTATCACTTTTTCTCGTAAACGTGATAACTCTTATCGTAGTTATTTTATTGACTACACTCCTCTACAAAGAGTTAGTTGTATTACTGATTTGGGAGTTACTTGCGACAGTGAGCCTAACTTCAGAATTCACTTTGACTCATTGGTTCATAAAGCCAATTCGACTATGGGCTATATTAAGTATTGGTCCAAGGAGTTTTCCGATCCGTATGTCTGTAAATCGCTTTATATCGCCTTCGTTAGACCAATTTTGGAGTATGCCAGTCAGGTGTGGTCCCCGCACCACAAAGTTCATATCAACAGGCTAGAATCCGTTCAACGTAGGTTTTTACGTTTTGCTTTGCGGAATTTACCATGGAATGATCCTTTATCTTTACCTTACAGCGACAGGCTGAAATTGTTAAGCTTGCATTCCCTGGAAAAACGGCGAGACGTGGCAGATGTAATTTTCGTTCATAAAATTTTCAATGGGGCTATTGACGCCCCCAATATTTTATGCAAAATGTGCCCTAATTCCAACATATATTCCTTGAGATCCATGGACTTGTTTAACATCAATTTCCACCGAACGGACTATGGAAAGAATGAACCGGTCTCCCGAATGTTGAGCGTGGGCAATGCCAATGCACAAATTTTTGACTTTTGGCTCAGTAACCATGAACTGAAGAGACTTTTATATAACTCCTAATAATCAATGATTTTATTATGCATTAATTTTTTTTAGGCTCGGTTTGAGCTGTTACTGTTACTATAATTACGAGACTAACTGTGTCTTACGCACTAGCAGGGTTCCCAAGAAACGCCCTGTTGGGATACATCCTTGGAGAGCCTCAGAAAAGAAACGAGAAAAAGTTTCAACGGAGCCAAACAGCATGGTTTGAACAGTGAGTGGGAAGCCTGGAAGGTGGCCCAACGCAAGTACAAATCGGCTGTTCGGAAGAAAAAAAGAGAAGCATGGAAGAGCTACTGCGGCCAAATTGAGGAACTTTCTCAGACCTGCAGACTCCAAAAAGCCCTCTCCAAAGATCCGAGATCTAGATTAACGGAGCTGCGCCAGTCGGATGGCGAATTCACCTCAAGTAATGAGGACACCCTGAAGCTGCTGCTGCTTACTCATTTCCCCAATTCTCGTAAATCATATAATTATTGTTCGTATTATTTTTGAAATTTAGTTATTTATTTCAATAATTTAATTTTTAATAATTTTATAAAATTATGCCGAGACAGAGGAAAAGAACTACTGCCGAAATCGTGGCTAAAGGAGGAGAAAAAAATAGAATCAGTGCTATGAAACATTATTATAAGGTGAGAGCACCATTGAATAGAATGAATAAACTTGCACAACTTGGTAGACGCGAAATTGATATTGCGGTACAAAGTGCTAATCAGCCTGTGGTGGTGGTAGGAATCCAAGCAAATGAGGAACTTCCTACAGCCACCTCAAGCAATGAAGTTGTACAACAAATAGATCAAGGTATTGCAGTGCAAAATAATGAGCAGCCTGTGGAGGTAGGAACTCAAGCAAAGGAGGAAGTTCCTACAGCCTCCTCAAGCAATGAAGTTGTACAACAAATAGATCAAGGTATTGCAGTGCAAAATATTGAGCAGCCAAAAAACCGACTGGAGATTGTAACATACGCGAGAACTAACTGGCAACCAAAACCTTTGCCTCGTATAAATCAGCAGGGCCTGATAGCATTTTCCCAGCACTTCTTCAGAAAGGAGCTGATTTGCTAATCAAACCACTCTGTCAAATCTACCGCACGAGCCCCGCCTATGGCTATATTCCTTCGCCATGGAGGAAGACACGTGTGACCTCCATACCTACGCCTGGTCGTACTGACTACACCGAGGCCAAGAGTTTTCGTTCCATCAGCCTCAAGTCATTCTTGCTTAAGACACTGGAAAGGCTGGTGGATAGATACCTGAGGGAGAGGATACCAAGTATCCTTCCTCTCCATCCGAACCAACGCGCGTATCAAGAGGGCAAATTTACGGATTCTGCACTCCATCAACTAGTGTTCAGAATTGAAAAAACTCTAGACACTAAATCTGATCAAATCATGCCCCATACTCTCGATGCCATCGGACGTTATGTCCCCGGCATTCGTTTTCAAACGCAGATTCGAGACTGTCATGCTTCCCAGAAAATCCTGGAAAACGGACGGTGAGAATCTCGCAAAACAACTCGGTCTCTTCTGGTTCAATGCTTCCACACCCTTAATCAACTAGCTGAGTGCAACAGAGTTGTACTCAACTGGATACCGGTACACCTCGCGCTCGCAGGCAATACAATGGCGAATGTACAGGCCAAGATGGGCACCACTAGGAAACCTATCGGGCCAGAACCCATCATTGGTATTCCTAAGAGCACAGACAAACTCTCCATTAGAGAATGGATCACCGTACAACACAGAATTCAGTGGCGAAACGAGTCTCTTCGACAATCCAAAATATTCATAACTGAACCTGGCCTTGTCAGGGACTCGTTACTGAAGGTGGACCGTAATAAAACCAGAGTGCTAGTGGGCGCCCTCACGGGAGACTGCCTCCGCAAGCATCTACATACCATAGGTATCCCATCTGATCCCACCTGTCGTAAGTGCAGAACCGTTGAGGAAACATCACTACACGTTTTTTGTTTATGTGATGCCTTAATGGGCCTGCGAAGGAAGATCTTCGGAAAACCATTCCTGACTTTGTCGGATGTCCGGAATCTGAAGGTGGAATCCTCAATCGATTACCTGGAGAAGACAGAACTGTTTTCAGAGTTTGGGCAACCTGCCACCCTGTAAACAGGATACAGGTAATTAGTCTTTTTCCCCATAGGTTTTTTTGGAAAACTTGTGCGATCCCAGGACATATGTCCAGATTTTCCCGAGGGTACAATGGGCCGCAAGGCATAAGTACGGGGTGCCTTTCGGCACCCACCTCCTTTACAAAAAAAAAAAAAATGGAACAAAAATCTAAACGTCACGAAATTGATGATACAGCTAGTGATAGTTTTGAACAGGATGATATCTCAAATTCGCCAGTTGAAAAGGTTCAATCAACTGTACCGCTAATGCCTGAAAATCGAAATGTTTTTCGATTCAATTCGGACTCAGTGCGTCCAATGATGAGATCAGAGTTAGAAGGTCTCTCAGAGCATTTAGAGTCGGAGATTACGGTATCAGTGTCGACATTAATCGATTCAATAATGACGAGATTTGCACACAGCGCTTTCCCCCTATTGTATTGCCGGTGCACGTAAACGGACCCCAAGCTGATAGTAATAATTTAAATTATGGGCAAAATTTAAACAATCTTAGGCATCGCCTAATATTCTTAATAGTTTCTTTCTTGAAAGTTTCCCACATCTCGGCCATCCTGCACGTCATCCGGCCCGGATGACTGATTTAAAACATCTATGTCGTCATCTATCGGATATGGCTTCATATTATCAGCAGAGCTCGTCGTGTTCTTTGGACCTTGTCCAGTACCTAGCTCCGTAACCTTATATCTATCTCTTCCTCGATTCTATCACATTATAAGGACCTAAAAATTCACAGTTCAGCTTCATTCCAGTACAAAACTGGGTGCGTTTAATGAGGACAACATCGTTAGGTTTATATTCTTCTGCATCTTTACGCCTTTTATTAAATTGTCTGCGTTGTTCTTCTTGTATCTTCATTATGCTCACTTTCACTTCCTTGCGCATATCTTCACGTTGATTTTGGAAACTATCAATGGTTTCTTCTTCTATTGCTTTGATAATTTCAGGATTATCTCTGGTTTTCATCTTTACTCCAGTTAACACTTCGAATGGTGTAGTCTTGATCGAACGCTGGAAAGTATTGTTGATAAATCTTTGGTCTTCATATAAGTGTTTGATACCTTTAGTTTTGCAGTTTTCATTGATTCTTTTAATGTTTGCTTTTCATCATTTGTACGTTTCAATAGATTTTCTAATTCAGTTAATCTGGTTTGATTTTTATTATTCAAAATATCAATTTCCTTTTTAAATGCTTTGATTGTAACGTGCTGCTAATGTAACACGCTTACTTTTAATTTTAAGCCTACACGGCAACACCATTTAAATAATAGCGTGGTCAGCTTTTATGAAAACCGCATGGTCTTTTTAAAAACTCTTCTAGAAACTTCTTTTCACCCCATATCCGTGGTGGAAATAAGCTGATAAAAGAGTCTCCTCCCTTCTCCTTCCTCCCCCCGCGAACGAGAACGAAAAATGTATTGAAAGAAAATGAGAAAAAATGAACGTGATGTAATCTGATAGGTGGGATAAAAATATGAAATTAGAAAAACCGGTTTTTTTTTATCCAAACAGAAATTTTGGAACAGGAGATGGGAGATTTAAAGAGCCAGTCAATATTTGGAGTCTGATAGAGTCAGTCGGTTTTTTTTTTATCTTTTAAAGTCTGGTGGAATCTTAAAGCAGAGAAGTTTGAAAAAAAAAAAAAAAAAAAAAAAAAAAATAAGAAGAAATAATATAGAAATGTTTTAGAAAATTTAAACGAATGTATAAAAGTACACCCAATTTTTTTACACGGGTTTTTTTTACACGATTTTGAAATATCACGGTCCACAAAAAAAATAGTAAGAATTTTGACCGAAAAGTGTTCAATAAAGGAAGTTTTAGGAGACTCGCTTTCCAAATTTTGGATATGAGAGCGACACCAATACACCTTATATACCAGGTTTAGAAGGGAAAACGAAACCTCCTGTCCTGTTATACGAAATTTAATATCTGCGAATTAAGGAAATAGTTTTTACATATATATACACCATATTCAACATTGCATGTGTTCGCCTCAGCAACATATTTATCAGCGTCTAGCTAGTGCGATACTCGTTCCAGACCTATATAGTACAGCTGTCAAAAAAAAAAAAAGAAAATAAAATATTTGGATCATTTCTTCAGCCATTATTCCTAGGAAAATAGGAAAAATTGTTTTGTTCAACCCAAGGAATTTTCATCATGGCGTGCAACTTTTTTTAATGAAAATTTATTTTTTTTCTCTTTTCACTTAAAATCGAATAAATTTAGTATGAAGTAATTTTGATGACAGTCAAATGTCAAAATCATTAATTAAGAAGAGAAAAAAAAAAAATTTCATACGAGGAATTCTTAGAAATTTTTAAATTCAAATTTTGTTGTCAATTTTTTTTTATAATCTAAAATAAATTCCTTTTATTTTATTAATTTTCCATTATATAATCCGGTACGGTACGGTAAATTAAAAAAAAAAAAAGGAGAAAACATAAAGAAGAATCCAGTACTAAAATTTTCGAATAATTAAAGAGAGAGAAATCCGATTTGTTTACATATTTTGCTTATATAGGTACGAAAATGGAGGGCCTCCTGTTTCGGATCCTTGGGTGAGTACATAAGTTACATTACATTTACAAAATATATAAATATATATATATACCACCTATATATTGAATCAAACCGGGATGATCGCTTTGAATATGACTAAAGTTAAAGATTTTTTTTTGTGCTTTGCAATTTTGGAAGAAACATCTTTTCTCAAAATAACTAATATAACGGAAGTAAAAGAAGCAAACTAACAAAAGATATTGGAAAATATAAATAAAACGGAATTTTATTTTTGTATTAAATATAAGTTTTTCTATAAGTTCCGATTTCGGAAATCGCATAGTAACCGTAAAGAAATAAGAGAAACTGGAATATGTCATAGGGATAAAAGTTTTTTTTTTGTTTGTCACAATTGTTTAACAAATTTAAAATGTTCAAATAAAAATTATGAAATGTACGAACGTTTTATTTTCTTTCTATTCTCTCAATACGAATGTGCCACATTGAAACAAACAAAATTTAATTTATTGTTGAAGTAAATAAATACCTTCATTTTAAATTGGTTAAAGTCTATGGAAATCCGGAGTTAATGGAAATTTTGAATAACCTTAAATTTGGGAACGGGTGAAAATGTGAAGAAAATTAATTTAAACAAATGTAATTTGTATGGTGGTAAACTTTAACATTAAGGAATTTGCAAAGAAGTTTTTTTTTTAAGTTAACTGGAATCAGAGAAGAAAAAAAAAACAATTTTTTTTTTGACTGAAGTTCAGATGTATGTGCGGTAGATAGAGGTGCCATTGAGGGAGAGATGAAGTCAGAGGGGGGTCGAAAGAGAACATAAGAGAAAAAAAAATAAGGGTCCATACTCAATTGCAGGGGCGAGTATGGACATACGGGGATCGGCATTCTGCTGTCGATCCAAGTGGGAGGGTAGTGCCCCAAAGACCGACTTGGCAACAACACCTTTGCCAATCGGCCCCGACATGCCTCGCAAGGCTTTCACGGATAGCTGGTCAAGTTCGGTGACCAGCAAATTAACGAACATCCCCCTTATTCGGTTTTTATCTCGCGAAAACCGAATTTTCCTTGCTTGATAGCTCGCGCTATCACCATAAAGTCTTAACGACGTTTTCACACATCTTGCACGCATATAATTTATGTGTAACGCGATGACAGATGGTGGTGAGCAGCGACCCACCCCTCCGGCGAGCTAGCTAGTGCGATCAGCTAGGCGTGCAGCCTTTTAGCTGCTCACATTGCTGCACCATCTCATATCTTCTCCTCGCAAGGAAGAAGATATGCTAAATAGGTCATCAGGGATTTGCTTCTCGACAGGAAACCCCTAAATATGTGCAACCCCCCTTGTTACATGATTTATTGTTTAAGTGAATTGTTTTCTTGAATACTTGGTGACAATTTTTCTTGACATTAGTAGGTATGGCGGCACTTGAGACGGGGTCTGTGTAATGCGGCGCTAGAGACCGACCAATGGGAGCCAAGCATTTGTCTCTTTCTGTCTTCTCTCTCTCTCCCTCTATGGGCGTGGCAGAGGCGTGTGGAGGGGCGGGGGGGGGGCGGTTGTGGTATATTAGACTAATGTGGCATTTGTAAGCGATGGCGGCACTGTGATTTATTTTTGTCCCGCGGTTGGTTGGTGCCAAAATTCTGAAAAAAAAATTCCCTATATTAAAGCTCCATGTTAGGTACTACCGTCCGCCCGTGGACAAAATAACTCAAAAACGTATTATCAAATTTTGATGAAATTTAGAATGCTACTTGGTTATTGCCATAGTGAATTTGGTATTGCATTTTAGCAAAATCGACTAAGGGGTAGCGAAGTTATTAAGCAAAAACAAGAGTGACCATAAAGTTTTGTCGCTTTTTTTATATAGTTTTTCGGATTTAATTGGAAAATTGGTAAAGTAATATTGTTTAAATTAATTATATTAGTTGACTACATAAATAAACGATACCATTGCAAATTTCAGTTGTAAATTTCAGGTCTTAGGATAGTGGAGAAAGAAATAGTCGTAGGAGGAAATAAGCCTGTTCAGAAAGTTTTTTTGATGTATTTTCAGAACTAATACACCGATTTCAATAAAATTTGCAAATTGTAGCGTAAGTCCAATTTGCAAATTTTACTTGCAAATTAGAGAAAATTTTGAAAAGGACAAACAAAGTTATGAAGAAAAAATCTTGATATATTATTACTTTTCACAATTTTTCTCTCCCATTTCTACCATAGGGCATCAAAAAATCGGCTATAGGCCGATTTTAAATTACTTTATGTTAAGATGAAGTTTTTAGGATGTTCTTGTACTGTGACCTTTAAGATCTTTAATACCCCTTCTTCTTTAGTACAGTAGTTAGATTAACTTCCCCAATCTAGAGCACCTTCTCCAGGCCTATTTCTCTAAGGAATTTTAGTATGCGGAATGGGTCAAGAGGTTGAATCTCAATTGGAGAAAAGCAGTATACCCTCAGATTTTTCCACCTCCTATGGAGCGAGTGCTTCACAATCAGAGAGAATATGCATTGAGGTCTCTTCGTCCCCCTCGCAGAATCTTCAGGTACTATCTAGAATTTATATAAATAACATCTTTTAAATTATTCTCTAGGATTTTAGAGAAAAATAGTTCAAACACATCAAGTTTCGGTAATATCGTTTTTCTGTCTTCAAATTCGAATAGTACAAAAGTAAATCTTATAGTTTAAGTTCGCTTTAACTCTCCTACTTACCCTATTAATGAGATAGCCTATCCCATGGTAATTTTTAGCATTTACGTTATCAGTGTCCCGTTATGATTATTTCAAACAAGCTTGCCCTTTTGAAAACAATCTATCGTTTGAACAATGATAAAATAAACCATAAAAACCATGACAAGAAGGTACTTAATACGTCATGATAAAAATTCCAAAATGGTCGAAGTATATAAAATGCTTTATCTTGTATTTTCTGATCACATATTCGACCTGCCAATAAGATGTGACATTACATAGACTTCATTCTATTAAAATAGTGGGAACTTGATTAAAATTGGTTTAGAGTAGTTTCAGCCAAACAGACTGATATATTTTTATGTCGTTTAAAACCACTTGAACTGTATGTACTTTCATTTGAACTCATCTTTTCAAATCTTAATTTTATTGATTTACCTTTTTGCTGCCTGCACACATCAATACGCCACCAATCGAATGTGTCACTTACGTGCCAAATACATACTGCGCGGATGAATGAAAGAATATATAGATAACGTCTTCCCATATTTCAAATAGGTTTGTTCTGCGCACCCACGCCACTGCCATTGTATGAAAAATCACGATTATTTACTAAAAAGTGCTTCTTAAGGAAGTTTTTTCTTCTAATTATATTTTTTTTTTAAATAGAATAAATGATCGCTACAAATTCTTGACGTTTTGGTATTAAAACAGTCACTTTTTTGAATAATGTTTATTTTTTGGGAAAATATAAAACCAAAATTTCCATCCTTTTTTGTCATTGTTATAATTGGAATAAAACACGGTACACCTCATTTTTTAATTTCAACTTTCTCTTTTAATTCACAAACTTTTTTAAACGGTATTTATTTAGTTTTTAATAGAAAACATACTCTACGAAGTGATTAAAATATGAAAATAAAAATTCAAAATGGCCGCACATGTACATGGTGAGCATCGTGTACATTAGGCCTAACAAAAAACGTACTTAACTCAAATTTACTTTGATATATTTAAAAATATTTCAAATTTTCGGACAAAGTAAGCCATTTCGAGAAAATTTTTATTATTTTGTGTGATTTTTTTTGAACGCGTTACATTTTGGTTTTTTTACAAATTTCATTGTAGTTTAATAAATATATTATTTTTATTTATTTATTTATTTTTTTTGGTTTTTTGTGTTTGTCCAAAAGTCTTAAGGATGGCGTGGTCGAATAATGTAAGAGTTAAATTTGGAACAGAAAGAAAAAGACTTGTTGAAAATGTATGAAGGGGAACGTGACGCCCGTTTAAGAATTCAACAAGAGCTAGATATTAAAATTCGAATTTTGGAAGAAAATGAATTAAATGCAAATAATTTAGCATTGACTTTAGGAGGAGGTGGTAAGTACATACATATCTATCATCTCTAATAATATTTAAAGTTGCTCCAAGAGTTACGTCACTTGAGACATAGATAAAATGACTCTTTGGACAAGTGGCATGACTCTTATTAGAATTAGCCAGATTATTCTGTTATATGTCGTTTTAGATCGCCATGAAGTCAATGTTGGTGAAGAAATTATAACGTTAAAAACAACAATTGATCAATTAACGAAAGAGAAAATCAATTTAGAGCAAGAAAATAATAAAATAACGAATATGATGGTAATAAAAAAAAAGAGTCCCAAAAGAATTTATAAGAAATGTTAATTGGGCTTTTCTTTTATCTTAGATTCAAAAGGACTATGATAAAATCAGTATGAAGGATGAAATACCAACAAAAAATATTGATGATCAAAAGAACGAAAACAACTTTGAGTACGTCAAGAATACGAAATGGTAAAGAGAAAAGTTTGTAGTCCTTGACCCCCCTTCGTGGTACTACAATGTATTCTATAATGTTTAACACGTTCGCGGGCGTGAATACTATAGCATTCACTGTGATGCCAAATGAGATTAGCTTTTTACTGTCCGCGAACGTATTAAGGATTCGATTTTGTCGTATATTGTGAAAGATATTCAGACTAGACGATATATTTTAATAGTCATTTCGATATTTCCAAGATGCATTTCTAGCTGTGATCGTGGTTATAACTCATTCACGAACCAAATCATATCGAAAAATCATACCAAATCTTAATATATTTTCGATTCGATTTAGTCTCAATCGAATTACACGATTCTAGTGCGCTGGTTATTGAAATTGAAACTGTAAAACTGCTTTGTAACTTCATACTATCAATGAACGATGTTCAATTTCTTCTTCGCTCTGGTCCAATTTATTCGGGCCTTGGCTGCCGATTTCCAATTATTTCTCTGTCCACTCTGTTGGTCTTCTGCCTCAGGGGTGGGTGGGGTTCATCAAATTACGAGCGATTCGCAGTAGGTGGTGGCATACTGTAGTCGCTCTACTTTGATAAACTGACGACGTTCAAAATTGTACCACAAAATTTTAAAGACAGCTTAACTCTTTTTTTTTTACAAATATTTTTTGCAGTGCGAAAACAGATTTGGCACAAGCAAGTAAATTTGAAGAATTAAAACCAAACACAGGAAAAACTCTTCAAAACGAGGTAATATATTTTTTTCTTTTTTAAATAATCAGGGCCCGCGTATTTGGTTTCTCGACTCCTATTAATCGGATCGACAAAAAGACTTTTAGTCGATATAATAGAAATTTTACGTATTTCACAACAGAAATCGAGATCGAGTCAAGAAACTAAATACGGCGGGCCCAGGTTTATTCAATCACATTCACGTCACTTCTTTCGATTCGGACAAGTGTGACGTGAAGTCTCTGAATAAAACTACATATAATAATTTCATAGATAAAACATTTGCGGGAAGTAGAAGCAAAAAATAAAGAACAAATCGATTTATTCGAATCGGATTTAACAAAATCTCGACTTCAGCTAAAGCAACAAGAGGAAACAATTTATATGTACGAAACACTGGTACGTTTTCGTAGAGAATTCATAACATCTTTACAAGAGAAAGATTCTTCTAGACGTTGTTGCATAGGTAATTTATATTTGGAAATCAGCAAGAAGTCATCTTTAGTTGATCAGGTACACTAATAAAAATACGGTATTTTCAAAAAGATCTTGAAATAATAAAGATCCTTTTTGTTGTTTTTTAGATGAAACATGAAATTTCTGCTAAAGCTGAAGAACTTGAGAATACAATTTCTACTCTATCAGCTAAACAAATGGAGATAACACATCAAGAGCATATTATTAAGATGCTGGAAGAAAATGATGAAAGAATTCAAAGATTTCGAATAAAACAAGAAGAACGAATAGCAAAATTAGAAAGTGACAAAAAGCTTAAGTTTTTGGTGGCTTTACATTAAATGTTTGAATTCCGAAACATTTAATGTAAAGCCACCAAAAACTTAAGCTTTTTCACTTAACACTTTTTTATTAACAAACAAAGCAAAAAAAACCTTTACTAAATTAGATTAAACTACAAAAATTTGTATAACACGAGAGTTAAACAGAGTAAATTTCGAATTCATAAAACCGGCGACGGCGCCGGAAAATTCAAAATTAGTAGATAAGAATTTACATCAAGAAAAAAACATATTTTTGAATGAGTTTTTCGATTTATGTCAAAAAAATGGCCAATAAAATCATGTAAAAAATCATTTACATGAATTAAATAAAATAATTTAAAATGTTAAACGAATTTTTTGTTTTATAAAAGTCGAGATCCGCTTATTTTAATGTGTAGAATTAAATTCGATATTTGGAGTTAGGTAAATTGATGAGAAAATACTCAGTGAAATTTTAATGGCTTGCTCTGAAACGAAGGTAATTTTCCTATGTCAGGCTTTTTTTTTATTGTTCTCATAATTTCCTAATATTTACTATCAGGCAATAGAAGTATAGGATTTTCTCAAAACACTTCTATTGGTTGCGCGAAGGAATCTAATTATTCCAGATTTCTTTACAAATCATTTGTTGTGTCAATAACATATATCACATCATATCATTACAGATTAGTGCTGGGCTGACGATGGTCTTCCGGAGCAAATATTGTACCGAATGTACAAAACAAGTTGTAAATGAATATAATTTTAAACTGAAATGTTAAAAAAGTGAAAACTTTTTATTGAATTATGTTAAAAAATATGCAGATAAACCGGAAGAAAATAAAATAGAATCCAAATATAAATATTAAAACAGAACTTTGTGAAGAACCATTAAGACAAACTTTAAATAAAAGCATTTCACAAGAAAATATTGATAATCGAGATCGACATGATGCGAATGATTCTTATCACAGTGAAAACGATAGATAAGAGATTGTTACAAGTTTATAATTTGTATAAAATATGAATATTTCTTCTTCTTAAAAGTAAATTAAGTTCACAGATGATTTAAATGGAAAACCCGATACAGTATTTTTAGATCTTCCTGCTCCACATTTAGCAGTACCGCATGCTGCGAAAGTTATTAAAGAATCTGGTAGGAATTTCTTACGATCGTATTTTTTATTGATATATTTTATATTATTATTATTAGGTGGAAAATTTTGTTCATTTTTACCTTGCATAGAACAATCACAAAGATTGTTGTGAAGAATTACAAATGTATGGTTTTACAGAAATTCAATCCTTGGAAATATTACAAATTGAAGATATTGCAAATTATGATTTATGGTTTTGCAGAAACCAGTACAATCTGAAGATTGCACAACATTAGATGAAGATACTAAAAAAGAGAAAACACCGAAGGAAACAAAAAAAAATATTTAGCAGCGCCACAAAATATGCCAGGTTATTTAACATTTGCAACATTACAACCAATATTTGCAAGATAATTGACAATATTATAGAATTAGTAATATATACGTTTCCTATTTTTAACAAAAACTTTATTTTCTTTTACATCCATGGTAAAAATCCGTGGTAGGTTATACCTAAAATAGCCGGATCTGTTGCTAGATCGATTAAACATTTAACTTGTTCTTCAACGGATAGATTTTCTTCCTGTAATCATGCCCTAATATTAAATTGTTCGTGTCCACGAAGAATTCTAATATATCCTTCCATAAATTCAGAGTTTCTGAAGAAAAAAAAAAACATAATTTAATTAGACGAAGAAAATTATTTAATTATTTGCCTGGAAATAATTCCAACTTTTAATTCACGCTGAAATAAATGCATCGGATTATGTCCCAACACTTTTCGTCGCCCTATGGTAGGTACTATCATCATCGTAGAAAAATTTCAAAGGTATGGTTGTGTTGGGAATCAAAAGTTATATCGATTTATGCATGTCCGTCCGTCCGTAGACAAGATAGCTCAAAAACGCGTAATCTGATTTTGATAAAATTTATAATATGTGTTGCTTATTCCTTAGCTTGGTTTGGTATTGCATTTGAGCAAAATCGATCCGCGGGGGGCAAAGTTATAAAGGAAGAACTAGGGTGACCAGAAAGTTTTGTCGTTTTTTTGGTTATGGTTTTTCGTATGTAATGGGAAAGTTTGTCAATCGATTTTGTTTAAATTAATTGTACAGGTTAATTCCATAAATAGACGATACTATATTAAAGTTTAGTCACATTGGTCGAAGGATAGTGGAGAAAGAAATAGTTGTAGCCTAAAATAAGCCTGTTCATAAAGTTTTTCCGATGTGATTTAAAAAGTTATATACCGATTTGAATCAAATTTACGAAACGTGTTTATACTATTAGACTCCAGCCTACCTGTGAATTTGGGCCAATTTCAGAATGAAGAAACGAAGTTATGGAGAGAAAAACCTTAAAATATTGAGTTAAGTAGAAAGTTCGTGGCGTTTTTTTCCAATAGTTTGCTTTAGAATCGTATAACTTTAGTAGTTCTAATCCTATCAAGTTATATTATAGCGTGCTTAAAAGGTGAAATTCAGGCAGAGCTAATTGGGGTAATTGGGTTTTGAAAATGAGCCAAAATTCTGAAAAAAAAATTCCCTATATTAAAGCTCCATGTTAGGTACTACCGTCCGCCCGTGGACAAAATAACTCAAAAACGTATTATCAAATTTTGATGAAATTTAGAATGCTACTTGGTTATTGCCATAGTGAATTTGGTATTGCATTTTAGCAAAATCGACTAAGGGGTAGCGAAGTTATTAAGCAAAAACAAGAGTATTGCATTTTAGCAAAATCGACTAAGGGGTAGCGAAGTTATTAAGCAAAAACAAGAGTGACCATAAAGTTTTGTCGCTTTTTTTATATAGTTTTTCGGATTTAATTGGAAAATTGGTAAAGTAATATTGTTTAAATTAATTATATTAGTTGACTACATAAATAAACGATACCATTGTAAATTTCAGTTGTAAATTTCAGGTCTTAGGATAGTGGAGAAAGAAATAGTCGTAGGAGGAAATAAGCCTGTTCAGAAAGTTTTTTTGATGTATTTTCAGAACTAATACACCGATTTCAATAAAATTTGCAAATTGTAGCGTAAGTCCAATTTGCAAATTTTACTTGCAAATTAGAGAAAATTTTGAAAAGGACAAACAAAGTTATGAAGAAAAAATCTTGATTTATTATTACTTTTCACAATTTTTCTCTCCCATTTCTACCATAGGGCATCAAAAAATCGGCTATAGGCCGATTTTAAATTACTTTATGTTAAGATGAAGTTTTTAGGATGTTCTTGTACTGTGACCTTTAAGATCTTTAATACCCCTTCTTCTTTAGTACAGTAGTTAGATTAACTTCCCCTATCTAGAGCACCTTCTCCAGGCCTATTTCTCTAAGGAATTTTAGTATGCGGAATGGGTCAAGAGGTTGAATCTCAATTGGAGAAAAGCAGTATACCCTCAGATTTTTCCACCTCCTATGGAGCGAGTGCTTCACAATCAGAGAGAATATGCATTGAGGTCTCTTCGTCCCCCTCGCAGAATCTTCAGGTACTATCTAGAATTTATATAAATAACATCTTTTAAATTATTCTCTAGGATTTTAGAGAAAAATAGTTCAAACACATCAAGTTTCGGTAATATCGTTTTTCTGTCTTCAAATTCGAATAGTACAAAAGTAAATCTTATAGTTTAAGTTCGCTTTAACTCTCCTACTTACCCTATTAATGAGATAGCCTATCCCATGGTAATTTTTAGCATTTACGTTATCAGTGTCCCGTTATGATTATTTCAAACAAGCTTGCCCTTTTGAAAACAATCTATCGTTTGAACAATGATAAAATAAACCATAAAAACCATGACAAGAAGGTACTTAATACGTCATGATAAAAATTCCAAAATGGTCGAAGTATATAAAATGCTTTATCTTGTATTTTCTGATCACATATTCGACCTGCCAATAAGATGTGACATTACATAGACTTCATTCTATTAAAATAGTGGGAACTTGATTAAAATTGGTTTAGAGTAGTTTCAGCCAAACAGACTGATATATTTTTATGTCGTTTAAAACCACTTGAACTGTATGTACTTTCATTTGAACTCATCTTTTCAAATCTTAATTTTATTGATTTACCTTTTTGCTGCCTGCACACATCAATACGCCACCAATCGAATGTGTCACTTACGTGCCAAATACATACTGCGCGGATGAATGAAAGAATATATAGATAACGTCTTCCCATATTTCAAATAGGTTTGTTCTGCGCACCTACGTCACTGCCATTGTATGAAAAATCACGATTATTTACTAAAAAGTGCTTTTTAAGGAAGTTTTTTCTTCTAATTATATATTTTTTTTTAAATAGAATAAATGATCGCTACAAATTCTTGACGTTTTGGTATTAAAACAGTCACTTTTTTGAATAATGTTTATTCTTTTGGGAAAATATAAAACCAAAATTTCCATCCTTTTTTGTCATTGTTATAATTGGAATAAAACACGGTACACCTCATTTTTTAATTTCAACTTTCTCTTTTAATTCACAAACTTTTTTAAACGGTATTTATTTAGTTTTTAATAGAAAACATACTCTACGAAGTGATTAAAATATGAAAATAAAAATTCAAAATGGCCGCACATGTACATGGTGAGCATCGTGTACATTAGGCTTAACTAAAAACGTACTTAACTCAAATTTACTTTGATATATTTAAAAATATTTCAAATTTTCGGACAAAGTAAGCCATTTCGAGAAAATTTTTATTATTTTGTGTGATTTTTTTTGAACGCGTTACATTTTGTTTTATTTACAAATTTCATTGTAGTTTAATAAATATATTATTTTTATTTATTTATTTATTTTTTTTGGTTTTTTGTGTTTGTCCAAAAGTCTTAAGGATGGCGTGGTCGAATAATGTAAGAGTTAAATTTGGAACAGAAAGAAAAAGACTTGTTGAAAATGTATGAAGGGGAACGTGACGCCCGTTTAAGAATTCAACAAGAGCTACATATTAAAATTCGAATTTTGGAAGAAAATGAATTAAATGCAAATAATTTAGCATTGACTTTAGGAGGAGGTGGTAAGTACATACATATCTATGTGCAAGCGTGCACAAATTAATAATTTAATTTTCTCACCAAAATATGAAATTAAGAAATTATGATAAGAACTTAATATAGATATAAGAATTCTACAAAAAAACTGAATTCTTATAATCATATTTCGTTCATATTTTTTACAATATATTTTCCCAGACACATTTTTCCCATATGAAAATGCAATCATAGCAAAATTGTACTTTCTCATAAATATTATAAATGCAAGTAATTCAATATTAACCAAATTTACTTTGATAAATGATATTTATGAGAAGATACAATTTTGCTACTATTATACTACTACTACTGTTTATACTATTTTATAAAATGCAATATCTGCATTATTTTTGTATAAATGTAAAAATTTTATAGAATAAAGTTAGTTATCGTTCAAAACTCATCGTTTCAATATTGAACATGGTCCTTCGAGCCATCCTGAATTAGCGGAAAAAATCTTCAAGAGTTCAAACATAGCAACAGTTCCAGCTAAATTGAGGAAGAATCCACAGCAGCAGTCTAAGCAGCAAATATAGCAGCAATACAAGCTATCAAAAGTTTTAGGCAGCAACTCCATAGCAACAGTTCCAGCTAAATTGAGGAAGAATCCACAGCAGCAGTCTAAGCAGCAAATATAGCAGCAATACAAGCTATCAAAAGTTTTAGGCAGCAACTCCATAGCAGCAGTTCCAGCTAAATTGAGGAGAATCTACAGCAGCAGTCTAAGCAGCAAATATAGCAGCAAAACAAGCTATCAAAAGTTTTAGGCAGCAACTCCATAGCAGCAGTTCCAGCTAAATTGAGGAAGAATCTACAGCAGCAGTCTAGGCAGCAAATAAAATAGCAGCAACACAAGCTATCAAAAGTTTTAGACAGCAACTTCTCAGCAGTATCAACCCCAAAAACTACTCTAAGTTCTAACGATGGCCAACATAGAAGAGCTTGCAGGAAGACAAAAAGAGATTGGGGAGAATATTCAGAAGATATTAATCAATTACCAAAAAGATTCAACTGACCGAAAAACCAAAGTGTACGTAGAAAAACGAACTACGAATATAGAAGCACTTTGGGAATTATTTCAAGCACAACATAAAGAAATAAAGGCATTTGAAACAGATAAACCACAGCATGTCTACTTCCAATCAATGTTTTATGATAAAATACGGAAGGTATACCAAGAAACAAAAATAATCCTAGAAGAGAAATTGCGGGAATTAGATGAGGGGGTAACAATGCACACATCAAAACCTCAGATCCAGCAGCATCAACATCAGGTAACCAAAATGTCGACGACGAGATAAAAAGCGTTGAATATAAAAAACAACTGGCGGCGATTAAGGTTATTATGCGAATAATCAATAATATCGCAAGTCAGGAAGAAAAATATCATCCAAAAGCATATTATCAACAGAATATGCAAACATTATCGAACTATTGGAATACAATAGCAACGAATCATCTAGAAATATTGACGCATCATAACAAAGACGAGCTGGAGGAATACGTTACTAAGAACTGTTACGAAGAAGTTGAAGACAAGTATCAAGAAACAATGATTGCTCTTACTTCAAAACAGGACTTATACTACCCAGAGCAACAGGTTGCTAGAGGTCAACAGAACATGAATCCAGAGCCACAAAAAATTAAATTACCAGCTCTGCAAATTCCTAAATTTAATGGGGATTATTACACCTGGAAGTCGTTTCAAGACCTATTTATTCAACTGATTCATCAAAATAATAGCTTAGGTAAAGCTCAAAAGATGTATTATCTTAAATCAAATTTAGGTGGAAACGCCAGTAAATTACTGCAGCACTTGCAAATAACCGATACAAATTATGACACAGCATGGGAAATACTAAATAACCGATACAATAACAAAAGATTACTAGTATCAACCCAAATACAAAAAATATTGTCACAAGCAACATTACAACAAGAAACAGCAGCTGGCTTAAAGAAGCTCCATGACACTTCGAAGGAATGCCTGTTAGCTATCAACAATATGAATGTTCAAACAAAGGACTGGGATCCCATCATTGTTCATATTCTCACGCAAAAGCTAGACAAGGATAGCCACAAATATTATGAAGGAAGAATAAAAAATCCAAGGGAAATGCAGTCAATTGGTGAATTTTTTGACTTCTTAGAGCACAGATTCCAATCGCTAGAAGCATTAGGTGACAAAGGGAAGAAAGAGAATAATATAACCAAACCCAACAAACAAAGTAATGTCGCTAATTGTGACAAAAATGCAAGAACAGAGGGTACCAACAAAGCCAAATCAACAAAAAGATGCCCAATTTGCAAAACGGAAGATGGTCATAGCATATATACATGCACTAAGTTTTACGGCATGAGTATAAACGAAAGAAAAAATGTAGTTAGAAAGGAAAAACTATGTACCAACTGCTTACAAGCTAATCATTTCAATGCAGAATGTAAAAGCATTAAAACATGCAGAGTTTGTAGGAAAAAACATAACACTCTACTTCACACAGAGGCAGGAGAAACAAGCACTACTTGCACCCTCGCAGCTGTGAACCAAGAAGTCAATAATACAGAAGGTACAACTTATAATGAAAAAAATGTCGTTCAACCAGAATGGCAAACTCAAACATATATTGCAAATGAATGTGAGTTAAATGATGTATTATTGGCAACAGCTCAAATAAGGGTAAAATCAGCAAATGGAAAACACCGTATATTACGAGCATTGGTTGACCAAGGGTCACAGGCTAGCTTTATAACGGAAAATGCTGCTCAATTACTTAATCTGAGTAAATCAAAAACATATGTCAACATTTCAGGCGTAGGAAATAATAAAACAGCAATAGCTAGAAAAAGTATATTACTCAGCATACAACCTACGTTTCCATCTGCATATAAGGTTACAACAACAGCACTCGTATTAAAAAGACTAACGAAAATGATTCCTTCTACAAGATTAAAAGAAAGATTAGTTTGGAAACATCTTGAAAAGCTTACACTAGCAGATCCAACTTACAATGAACCAGGTATCATTGATGTAATATTGGGAGCTGACATTTTTATGGAAATACTTATGCCAGGTGTAATAAAGGGGCCATCGGGCACACCTGCAGCACAGCAAACACGACTTGGATGGATAATCTCTGGTAATATCAACGGAAACAATACGCCCAAAAATATTAAATGCTGTATAACATACACAGAAATTGATGAAAATTTAAGAAGATTTTGGGAAATTGAAAATCTTCCCACAGAAAAAATTTTAACAGAAGACGAAACCAAATGTGAACAATTATACAGGCAGAACGTTAAAAGATCTGAAAATGGTAAATATACTGTTAGCTTACCGTTCAATGACAAACACAAAAATGAATTGTTAGGTGATTCAAAAGGAAAAGCTATAGCAAGGCTATTACATATGGAAAGCAAATTCAAAACAAACAAGCAGTTGGAAAAAGAATACAAGGCCTTTATGAATGAATATTTAAAACTTGGCCATATGATACAAACAAAAACTAAGCAAAGCGTTGATCAAGAAGTATTTTATCTACCACATCATGCAGTGAGCAAACCTGATAGCACAACTACCAAACTACGTGTAGTGTTTGATGCATCCGCAAAAACCAAAACAGGAATTAGTTTAAATGACAAGCTACTAACAGGTCCGACCCTTCAGCAGGAGCTTTTTACTATACTGTTACGTTGGAGGAAGCACAAATATGCATACAAGGCAGATATTGAGAAAATGTATCGGCAGATACAAATAAATGAAAAAGATCAACTATTGCATAAAATTGTATGGCGAAATTCCGAAGAGGAAGCCATAAAGGAATACCAGTTAACAACAGTGACGTATGGTACACGATCAGCACCATATCTAGCAGTAAAGACGTTACAACAACTGGCAAGGGATGAGTGCCATAGTTATCCTACTGCATCAGACATTGTGTTAAAAGATTTTTATGTTGATGATCTTATGTCAGGAAATAATACTCTTGAAGAGGCTATAGAAACTCAACAACAACTTATAAACCTTTTATCGAGAGGCGGATTCAAACTAAGAAAATGGTCAACTCATTGTAAAGACATATTAGAACAGGTGCCAAAGGAATCAACACAAATGGGTCTATTTGAAATAAATGAAGAAAATTCAGATTCAGTCAAAGCATTAGGCGTTCATTGGCATCCTGGTAATGACCAATTCCAATTTAAAGTAAATCTACCAATAGATAACACTGCACCAACTAAACGAAGTCTTCTGTCAGAGGCGTCAAAACTATTTGACCCACTGGGATGGTTAACACCAGTAACAATAGTAGCAAAAATTATGTTTCAAGAGCTGTGGCTAGCTGGCATAAATTGCGATCAAGCATTATCGCCTAACATGAGCAAGAATTGGCTCACATTCAAAACAGAATTACCAGCCTTAGAAAACATAAGAATACCCCGATGGATAGAATATGAAAAGGGTAACAAAGTTTGTGAGCTGCATGGGTTTTGCGACGCATCAGAGAAAGCATATGCAGCAGCTGTATACATACGAACATTAAACGATAGAGGCAAGATCATTACACACCTCTTAGCAGCCAAATCAAGGGTAGCGCCAATAAGTAAGAGACTTTCACTACCCCGTTTAGAATTATGCGGAGCCGTATTATTAGCCAAACTTGTGGAAAAGGTAAAATCTGCTATGGAGTGGAATGAAGCAACTGTTTATGCATGGACAGATTCAACAGTTGTTTTAGCGTGGCTAAAAAATCATCCTAGTAAGTGGAAAACCTTCATCGTTAATAGAGTGTCTGAAGTGCACTCAATCCTAAATGCAAACCAGTGGCATCATGTCAAATCAAAAGAAAACCCGGTAGACGTTGCATCGCGAGGAATTAATCCAAAAGAATTAATAAAGTGTGAAGAATGGTGGATAGGACCATCATTTTTGAGAGAGTTATCATTATGCATACCTCAGATAGAAGATGCAGTAACAGATCTTGAAGCCCGGAAAATTTCAGTAAATATGGCATTTACTGCAGATGATACCATAATGGCAGAATTATTAGAAAAATATTCAACTTTGCGAAAATTATCCAGAATAATTGCTAATTGTCTTCGATTTTGTAACAATGCAAGAAAATCAAGAGAAAAGCGAGAATTTGGACAATTAACGTGCAAAGATATTCAAGAAGCAACTAGTCGATTAATACAAGCAGTGCAATATAAAGAATTTCCTGAAGACATCCGTAGTCTACAACGCAACAAGAGACTGAAATCTGACAGCAAACTGTTATCATTAAATCCATTTCTAGACACAGAAGGAATTGTACGTGTTGGAGGAAGATTACAAAATGCGGACATCAGCTACAATGAAAAGCATCCTATAATATTACCCAGCAAAAACAGATTAACCCAGTTAATAATCGACGAAGCTCACAAGACTACCATGCATGGGGGAGTTCAGCTAACACTAGCACAAACTAGACAACAATATTGGATTATCAATGGACATAGCTCTGTTAAACGAATCATATACAGATGTGTTACCTGTTTCCGGCACAAAGCACAAACAGGAAACCAGTTAATGGGAGATCTTCCAAAACATCGAACAACAGTAGCAAGGCCATTTACTAACAGTGGTGTAGACTATGCAGGACCCCTAAATATGAGAATGTCAAGAGGCAGGGGTGCTAAATCATACAAAGGATATATAGCAGTATTCGTATGTCTTGCTTCCAAGGCCATTCACTTAGAAGCTGTAAGCGACTTAACAGCTGAAGCATTTCTAGCAGCGTTTAAACGCTTTACGGGAAGAAGAGGTGCAGTCAACAACTTGTATAGTGACAACGGTACAAACTTTGTACTAGCAAATAAGATACTACAAATCAACACGGAAGACTTCAAGAAAAAATACATGGAGAAACTGTCAATGGAAATGACAAATTTGGGAACAACTTGGCACTTCATACCACCATCAGCACCTCATTTCGGAGGGTTATGGGAGGCAGGCGTGAAATCAGTAAAACATCACCTAAAACGAACTGTCGGCGAAACTATGCTGACATTTGAGGAGATAACCACAGTCCTAGTTCAGATTGAAGCATGTCTGAACTCGCGACCATTATGCCCCATTTCCACAGATCCCAAAGAATTGGATGTATTACCACCGGGACATTTCTTAATAGGATCTCCTTTACTAGCTCCACCAGCGCGAGATAGAACCGCTAGTAATATGCACAGCTTAACAAGATGGCAGCTTTTGGATCGCTTACAACAAGACTTTTGGAAAAAATGGTCGATGGAATATTTAACACGACTGCAACAGCGACCAAAGTGGACGCAGAAAACTGAAAACATTAAAATCGGGGACATAGTTCTTATTAAAGATGAACTACTACCGCCGACAAGATGGGCCTTGGGAAGAATTACGGAATTGCATCCAGGTTACGATGGATTGACCAGAGTGGCATCTATAAAAACGAAAAGCAACACATTGAAACGTCCAATAACTAAAATTTGTCCTCTACCTACCGTGGATAATGACATCAAAAAGCCTTCAGTATCAACCATATTAGTACACACTCATCAAATTGGAGAGATACCAGAAAAGAATAAGCTCAATGCAGCAACTACATCCGTCAATAAAGGTCGACAAGCTAACGCTCAGCCACTCACCAATAAGGTTAATAATGAAAAATTAACAGATTATAACAGATTGATCAACGCAGACTTAAAAAGAGCGAGAATAGCAAGTATTCAAAGAAATCGCAAGAAAATTCGGATTCACCCTGTTTCAAGATACGATAATCTCATTCCACAAACAACACCAATTAAAGAAAGGTCAATACGCAGAGAAGAAGCTGAGCATACAAACCTCCCGAGACACCGGAATCAAGGCACCGTAACGACAATGAAAATAAGAACTTCAACGGTTCTACTGATATTAGCCTTGTTACTGTTACCTGTTCTAGCATTCGAATCAATCGAACCTATTGAGGTAACTCCTTTTGAGCACCATCCCGGTATATATTTTGAGGAACTTGGCCAAGTAAATCTTATAAATAACGAATGGAACATAATGGCGTATTATAACCTTGAAGGGTATTGGCTAGAATTGCTTGGAATAAGGAAATATACAGGCGAACTAGATCGACTCTGCAATATAACCATACTTAGGAAGGATTATTGCACTGCTATACTTGTTCAACTTCAACATCAACTTGTGCAACTGGAGGAAAATAATGACATAATATATAGACAAGGCGGAAGCACCCAACATCTATTAACAAAGAGGTCTCCACTTGACTTAATCGGCACCATAGCTAATAAACTTTTTGGGATATTAGACTCGGAATATGCCACCCATATGGATAGAGAAATTGAAATGACTCGTCTCAACGAACAACATCTCTTAGAGTTAGTTAAAAATCAAACTTCAGTAATCGAAGCAACAGTAAACATTTTAAAGAGTGGTGACGAATCTATCAAATCCAAATTCAAGGTTATTGATAATCAACTAGAAGCATTAACTAATTATGTTGAAGCAACCAGTTCAGATGTCTATTATCAACAAACATTCACATCATTTCTGCTACAGACAACAATAATGCTTCACGATTATCAGCGAACACAAGATGCCATTCTTAACGTATTAACAGATCTTCAACACGGAAAGATTCACCCCTTTTGCTTACACCAACACAATTACGGAATCAACTAGCATTAATAAAAGAAAATCTACCTCCTACACTATCAATACCAGGGCAAGGAAAGGACGGAATGCTCAGAATCTACAATCTAATGACAGCAAAGGTTAGAGTAATGAGATCACGCATTCTATTCAGCATTAGAATACCACTTCTTCATAATGAGTTCTATCAGCTATTTAAATTAATACCTGTACCAACTCCCCACGACAACGAATTTATATTTATTGAACCATCCACGGACTTTCTAATAGTAAGTTTGCATCGCGATCGATTTTACCCTCTGTCACAACTAGAGCTGGATAAATGCAAACACTTAGAAGAGGAAGAGTATCTTTGTAAACAAGGTCATCCTATTTACAACAGCAAGTCAAATGTCAGTCGTTGCGAAATAGAATTGCTTAACCACAGGAAACAATTATCATCAAGATGTAAGCTCCGTAAAACTAGCCCAACAAGAGTTTGGATTCAACTTCACAATCCAAATAGTTGGCTATATGTGCTCAATGAAGAATATACATTCAACATTGTTTGTGGCAAGAAGGTGATCGCAAAAACCCTAAAGGGGGATGGGTTACTTAGATTGAGATCTGACTGTGTCATCAAACAGACTTCAATGACGATTAGTGGACACAATTTATATCAAACTCAATTGAAAGCATCATTTATACCAACAATAAATCTCAGTCAACAAATAAGAGAACAGTTCAACATACAACTAGCGCAAGTTGCTAAACCAGAACTCTACCTCCGAGACAACACCAAGGAATATAATGATATCACGAAGGAAATTGAACGGTTAAAGAAGGAAAAATTACCCGAACAACTAGATCATCATGATATACATCAATATACCGTCAGCTACAGTATGCTGATCGTCGTCCTGGCATTGATTGCGTTTCTAATTTATAGAAATTCTGACACTCTGGCCAAATGTACTTGGTGGAAGAAAGAACCACAAATAGAACTGCCCCCAATACCGGCAGCACGAACGTCAAGGTTATCAGTGGAGGACTTCAGTGTTCTACAATAGATACAACACGGTAGGGGAATATGTGCAAGCGTGCACAAATTAATAATTTAATTTTCTCACCAAAATATGAAATTAAGAAATTATGATAAGAACTTAATATAGATATAAGAATTCTACAAAAAAACTGAATTCTTATAATCATATTTCGTTCATATTTTTTACAATATATTTTCCCAGACACATTTTTCCCATATGAAAATGCAATCATAGCAAAATTGTACTTTCTCATAAATATTATAAATGCAAGTAATTCAATATTAACCAAATTTACTTTGATAAATGATATTTATGAGAAGATACAATTTTGCTACTATTATACTACTACTACTGTTTATACTATTTTATAAAATGCAATATCTGCATTATTTTTGTATAAATGTAAAAATTTTAAAGAATAAAGTTAGTTATCGTTCAAAACTCATCGTTTCAATATTGAACATGGTCCTTCGAGCCATCCTGAATTAGCGGAAAAAATCTTCAAGAGTTCAAACATAGCAACAGTTCCAGCTAAATTGAGGAAGAATCCACAGCAGCAGTCTAAGCAGCAAATATAGCAGCAATACAAGCTATCAAAAGTTTTAGGCAGCAACTCCATAGCAACAGTTCCAGCTAAATTGAGGAAGAATCCACAGCAGCAGTCTAAGCAGCAAATATAGCAGCAATACAAGCTATCAAAAGTTTTAGGCAGCAACTCCATAGCAGCAGTTCCAGCTAAATTGAGGAGAATCTACAGCAGCAGTCTAAGCAGCAAATATAGCAGCAAAACAAGCTATCAAAAGTTTTAGGCAGCAACTCCATAGCAGCAGTTCCAGCTAAATTGAGGAAGAATCTACAGCAGCAGTCTAGGCAGCAAATAAAATAGCAGCAACACAAGCTATCAAAAGTTTTAGACAGCAACTTCTCAGCAGTATCAACCCCAAAAACTACTCTAAGTTCTAACGATGGCCAACATAGAAGAGCTTGCAGGAAGACAAAAAGAGATTGGGGAGAATATTCAGAAGATATTAATCAATTACCAAAAAGATTCAACTGACCGAAAAACCAAAGTGTACGTAGAAAAACGAACTACGAATATAGAAGCACTTTGGGAATTATTTCAAGCACAACATAAAGAAATAAAGGCATTTGAAACAGATAAACCACAGCATGTCTACTTCCAATCAATGTTTTATGATAAAATACGGAAGGTATACCAAGAAACAAAAATAATCCTAGAAGAGAAATTGCGGGAATTAGATGAGGGGGTAACAAGGCACACATCAAAACCTCAGATCCAGCAGCATCAACATCAGGTAACCAAAATGTCGACGACGAGATAAAAAGCGTTGAATATAAAAAACAACTGGCGGCGATTAAGGTTATTATGCGAATAATCAATAATATCGCAAGTCAGGAAGAAAAATATCATCCAAAAGCATATTATCAACAGAATATGCAAACATTATCGAACTATTGGAATACAATAGCAACGAATCATCTAGAAATATTGACGCATCATAACAAAGACGAGCTGGAGGAATACGTTACTAAGAACTGTTACGAAGAAGTTGAAGACAAGTATCAAGAAACAATGATTGCTCTTACTTCAAAACAGGACTTATACTACCCAGAGCAACAGGTTGCTAGAGGTCAACAGAACATGAATCCAGAGCCACAAAAAATTAAATTACCAGCTCTGCAAATTCCTAAATTTAATGGGGATTATTACACCTGGAAGTCGTTTCAAGACCTATTTATTCAACTGATTCATCAAAATAATAGCTTAGGTAAAGCTCAAAAGATGTATTATCTTAAATCAAATTTAGGTGGAAACGCCAGTAAATTACTGCAGCACTTGCAAATAACCGATACAAATTATGACACAGCATGGGAAATACTAAATAACCGATACAATAACAAAAGATTACTAGTATCAACCCAAATACAAAAAATATTGTCACAAGCAACATTACAACAAGAAACAGCAGCTGGCTTAAAGAAGCTCCATGACACTTCGAAGGAATGCCTGTTAGCTATCAACAATATGAATGTTCAAACAAAGGACTGGGATCCCATCGTTGTTCATATTCTCACGCAAAAGCTAGACAAGGATAGCCACAAATATTATGAAGGAAGAATAAAAAATCCAAGGGAAATGCAGTCAATTGGTGAATTTTTTGACTTCTTAGAGCACAGATTCCAATCGCTAGAAGCATTAGGTGACAAAGGGAAGAAAGAGAATAATATAACCAAACCCAACAAACAAAGTAATGTCGCTAATTGTGACAAAAATGCAAGAACAGAGGGTACCAACAAAGCCAAATCAACAAAAAGATGCCCAATTTGCAAAACGGAAGATGGTCATAGCATATATACATGCACTAAGTTTTACGGCATGAGTAGAAACGAAAGAAAAAATGTAGTTAGAAAGGAAAAACTATGTACCAACTGCTTACAAGCTAATCATTTCAATGCAGAATGTAAAAGCATTAAAACATGCAGAGTTTGTAGGAAAAAACATAACACTCTACTTCACACAGAGGCAGGAGAAACAAGCACTACTTGCACCCTCGCAGCTGTGAACCAAGAAGTCAATAATACAGAAGGTACAACTTATAATGAAAAAAATGTCGTTCAACCAGAATGGCAAACTCAAACATATATTGCAAATGAATGTGAGTTAAATGATGTATTATTGGCAACAGCTCAAATAAGGGTAAAATCAGCAAATGGAAAACACCGTATATTACGAGCATTGGTTGACCAAGGGTCACAGGCTAGCTTTATAACGGAAAATGCTGCTCAATTACTTAATCTGAGTAAATCAAAAACATATGTCAACATTTCAGGCGTAGGAAATAATAAAACAGCAATAGCTAGAAAAAGTATATTACTCAGCATACAACCTACGTTTCCATCTGCATATAAGGTTACAACAACAGCACTCGTATTAAAAAGACTAACGAAAATGATTCCTTCTACAAGATTAAAAGAAAGATTAGTTTGGAAACATCTTGAAAAGCTTACACTAGCAGATCCAACTTACAATGAACCAGGTATCATTGATGTAATATTGGGAGCTGACATTTTTATGGAAATACTTATGCCAGGTGTAATAAAGGGGCCATCGGGCACACCTGCAGCACAGCAAACACGACTTGGATGGATAATCTCTGGTAATATCAACGGAAACAATACGCCCAAAAATATTAAATGCTGTATAACATACACAGAAATTGATGAAAATTTAAGAAGATTTTGGGAAATTGAAAATCTTCCCACAGAAAAAATTTTAACAGAAGACGAAACCAAATGTGAACAATTATACAGGCAGAACGTTAAAAGATCTGAAAATGGTAAATATACTGTTAGCTTACCGTTCAATGACAAACACAAAAATGAATTGTTAGGTGATTCAAAAGGAAAAGCTATAGCAAGGCTATTACATATGGAAAGCAAATTCAAAACAAACAAGCAGTTGGAAAAAGAATACAAGGCCTTTATGAATGAATATTTAAAACTTGGCCATATGATACAAACAAAAACTAAGCAAAGCGTTGATCAAGAAGTATTTTATCTACCACATCATGCAGTGAGCAAACCTGATAGCACAACTACCAAACTACGTGTAGTGTTTGATGCATCCGCAAAAACCAAAACAGGAATTAGTTTAAATGACAAGCTACTAACAGGTCCGACCCTTCAGCAGGAGCTTTTTACTATACTGTTACGTTGGAGGAAGCACAAATATGCATACAAGGCAGATATTGAGAAAATGTATCGGCAGATACAAATAAATGAAAAAGATCAACTATTGCATAAAATTGTATGGCGAAATTCCGAAGAGGAAGCCATAAAGGAATACCAGTTAACAACAGTGACGTATGGTACACGATCAGCACCATATCTAGCAGTAAAGACGTTACAACAACTGGCAAGGGATGAGTGCCATAGTTATCCTACTGCATCAGACATTGTGTTAAAAGATTTTTATGTTGATGATCTTATGTCAGGAAATAATACTCTTGAAGAGGCTATAGAAACTCAACAACAACTTATAAACCTTTTATCGAGAGGCGGATTCAAACTAAGAAAATGGTCAACTCATTGTAAAGACATATTAGAACAGGTGCCAAAGGAATCAACACAAATGGGTCTATTTGAAATAAATGAAGAAAATTCAGATTCAGTCAAAGCATTAGGCGTTCATTGGCATCCTGGTAATGACCAATTCCAATTTAAAGTAAATCTACCAAATGATATCACGAAGGAAATTGAACGGTTAAAGAAGGAAAAATTACCCGAACAACTAGATCATCATGATATACATCAATATACCGTCAGCTACAGTATGCTGATCGTCGTCCTGGCATTGATTGCGTTTCTAATTTATAGAAATTCTGACACTCTGGCCAAATGTACTTGGTGGAAGAAAGAACCACAAATAGAACTGCCCCCAATACCGGCAGCACGAACGTCAAGGTTATCAGTGGAGGACTTCAGTGTTCTACAATAGATACAACACGGTAGGGGAATATGTGCAAGCGTGCACAAATTAATAATTTAATTTTCTCACCAAAATATGAAATTAAGAAATTATGATAAGAACTTAATATAGATATAAGAATTCTACAAAAAAACTGAATTCTTATAATCATATTTCGTTCATATTTTTTACAATATATTTTCCCAGACACATTTTTCCCATATGAAAATGCAATCATAGCAAAATTGTACTTTCTCATAAATATTATAAATGCAAGTAATTCAATATTAACCAAATTTACTTTGATAAATGATATTTATGAGAAGATACAATTTTGCTACTATTATACTACTACTACTGTTTATACTATTTTATAAAATGCAATATCTGCATTATTTTTGTATAAATGTAAAAATTTTATAGAATAAAGTTAGTTATCGTTCAAAACTCATCGTTTCAATATTGAACATGGTCCTTCGAGCCATCCTGAATTAGCGGAAAAAATCTTCAAGAGTTCAAACATAGCAACAGTTCCAGCTAAATTGAGGAAGAATCCACAGCAGCAGTCTAAGCAGCAAATATAGCAGCAATACAAGCTATCAAAAGTTTTAGGCAGCAACTCCATAGCAACAGTTCCAGCTAAATTGAGGAAGAATCCACAGCAGCAGTCTAAGCAGCAAATATAGCAGCAATACAAGCTATCAAAAGTTTTAGGCAGCAACTCCATAGCAGCAGTTCCAGCTAAATTGAGGAGAATCTACAGCAGCAGTCTAAGCAGCAAATATAGCAGCAAAACAAGCTATCAAAAGTTTTAGGCAGCAACTCCATAGCAGCAGTTCCAGCTAAATTGAGGAAGAATCTACAGCAGCAGTCTAGGCAGCAAATAAAATAGCAGCAACACAAGCTATCAAAAGTTTTAGACAGCAACTTCTCAGCAGTATCAACCCCAAAAACTACTCTAAGTTCTAACGATGGCCAACATAGAAGAGCTTGCAGGAAGACAAAAAGAGATTGGGGAGAATATTCAGAAGATATTAATCAATTACCAAAAAGATTCAACTGACCGAAAAACCAAAGTGTACGTAGAAAAACGAACTACGAATATAGAAGCACTTTGGGAATTATTTCAAGCACAACATAAAGAAATAAAGGCATTTGAAACAGATAAACCACAGCATGTCTACTTCCAATCAATGTTTTATGATAAAATACGGAAGGTATACCAAGAAACAAAAATAATCCTAGAAGAGAAATTGCGGGAATTAGATGAGGGGGTAACAAGGCACACATCAAAACCTCAGATCCAGCAGCATCAACATCAGGTAACCAAAATGTCGACGACGAGATAAAAAGCGTTGAATATAAAAAACAACTGGCGGCGATTAAGGTTATTATGCGAATAATCAATAATATCGCAAGTCAGGAAGAAAAATATCATCCAAAAGCATATTATCAACAGAATATGCAAACATTATCGAACTATTGGAATACAATAGCAACGAATCATCTAGAAATATTGACGCATCATAACAAAGACGAGCTGGAGGAATACGTTACTAAGAACTGTTACGAAGAAGTTGAAGACAAGTATCAAGAAACAATGATTGCTCTTACTTCAAAACAGGACTTATACTACCCAGAGCAACAGGTTGCTAGAGGTCAACAGAACATGAATCCAGAGCCACAAAAAATTAAATTACCAGCTCTGCAAATTCCTAAATTTAATGGGGATTATTACACCTGGAAGTCGTTTCAAGACCTATTTATTCAACTGATTCATCAAAATAATAGCTTAGGTAAAGCTCAAAAGATGTATTATCTTAAATCAAATTTAGGTGGAAACGCCAGTAAATTACTGCAGCACTTGCAAATAACCGATACAAATTATGACACAGCATGGGAAATACTAAATAACCGATACAATAACAAAAGATTACTAGTATCAACCCAAATACAAAAAATATTGTCACAAGCAACATTACAACAAGAAACAGCAGCTGGCTTAAAGAAGCTCCATGACACTTCGAAGGAATGCCTGTTAGCTATCAACAATATGAATGTTCAAACAAAGGACTGGGATCCCATCATTGTTCATATTCTCACGCAAAAGCTAGACAAGGATAGCCACAAATATTATGAAGGAAGAATAAAAAATCCAAGGGAAATGCAGTCAATTGGTGAATTTTTTGACTTCTTAGAGCACAGATTCCAATCGCTAGAAGCATTAGGTGACAAAGGGAAGAAAGAGAATAATATAACCAAACCCAACAAACAAAGTAATGTCGCTAATTGTGACAAAAATGCAAGAACAGAGGGTACCAACAAAGCCAAATCAACAAAAAGATGCCCAATTTGCAAAACGGAAGATGGTCATAGCATATATACATGCACTAAGTTTTACGGCATGAGTAGAAACGAAAGAAAAAATGTAGTTAGAAAGGAAAAACTATGTACCAACTGCTTACAAGCTAATCATTTCAATGCAGAATGTAAAAGCATTAAAACATGCAGAGTTTGTAGGAAAAAACATAACACTCTACTTCACACAGAGGCAGGAGAAACAAGCACTACTTGCACCCTCGCAGCTGTGAACCAAGAAGTCAATAATACAGAAGGTACAACTTATAATGAAAAAAATGTCGTTCAACCAGAATGGCAAACTCAAACATATATTGCAAATGAATGTGAGTTAAATGATGTATTATTGGCAACAGCTCAAATAAGGGTAAAATCAGCAAATGGAAAACACCGTATATTACGAGCATTGGTTGACCAAGGGTCACAGGCTAGCTTTATAACGGAAAATGCTGCTCAATTACTTAATCTGAGTAAATCAAAAACATATGTCAACATTTCAGGCGTAGGAAATAATAAAACAGCAATAGCTAGAAAAAGTATATTACTCAGCATACAACCTACGTTTCCATCTGCATATAAGGTTACAACAACAGCACTCGTATTAAAAAGACTAACGAAAATGATTCCTTCTACAAGATTAAAAGAAAGATTAGTTTGGAAACATCTTGAAAAGCTTACACTAGCAGATCCAACTTACAATGAACCAGGTATCATTGATGTAATATTGGGAGCTGACATTTTTATGGAAATACTTATGCCAGGTGTAATAAAGGGGCCATCGGGCACACCTGCAGCACAGCAAACACGACTTGGATGGATAATCTCTGGTAATATCAACGGAAACAATACGCCCAAAAATATTAAATGCTGTATAACATACACAGAAATTGATGAAAATTTAAGAAGATTTTGGGAAATTGAAAATCTTCCCACAGAAAAAATTTTAACAGAAGACGAAACCAAATGTGAACAATTATACAGGCAGAACGTTAAAAGATCTGAAAATGGTAAATATACTGTTAGCTTACCGTTCAATGACAAACACAAAAATGAATTGTTAGGTGATTCAAAAGGAAAAGCTATAGCAAGGCTATTACATATGGAAAGCAAATTCAAAACAAACAAGCAGTTGGAAAAAGAATACAAGGCCTTTATGAATGAATATTTAAAACTTGGCCATATGATACAAACAAAAACTAAGCAAAGCGTTGATCAAGAAGTATTTTATCTACCACATCATGCAGTGAGCAAACCTGATAGCACAACTACCAAACTACGTGTAGTGTTTGATGCATCCGCAAAAACCAAAACAGGAATTAGTTTAAATGACAAGCTACTAACAGGTCCGACCCTTCAGCAGGAGCTTTTTACTATACTGTTACGTTGGAGGAAGCACAAATATGCATACAAGGCAGATATTGAGAAAATGTATCGGCAGATACAAATAAATGAAAAAGATCAACTATTGCATAAAATTGTATGGCGAAATTCCGAAGAGGAAGCCATAAAGGAATACCAGTTAACAACAGTGACGTATGGTACACGATCAGCACCATATCTAGCAGTAAAGACGTTACAACAACTGGCAAGGGATGAGTGCCATAGTTATCCTACTGCATCAGACATTGTGTTAAAAGATTTTTATGTTGATGATCTTATGTCAGGAAATAATACTCTTGAAGAGGCTATAGAAACTCAACAACAACTTATAAACCTTTTATCGAGAGGCGGATTCAAACTAAGAAAATGGTCAACTCATTGTAAAGACATATTAGAACAGGTGCCAAAGGAATCAACACAAATGGGTCTATTTGAAATAAATGAAGAAAATTCAGATTCAGTCAAAGCATTAGGCGTTCATTGGCATCCTGGTAATGACCAATTCCAATTTAAAGTAAATCTACCAATAGATAACACTGCACCAACTAAACGAAGTATGCATAATGATAACTCTCTCAAAAATGATGGTCCTATCCACCATTCTTCACACTTTATTAATTCTTTTGGATTAATTCCTCGCGATGCAACGTCTACCGGGTTTTCTTTTGATTTGACATGATGCCACTGGTTTGCATTTAGGATTGAGTGCACTTCAGACACTCTATTAACGATGAAGGTTTTCCACTTACTAGGATGATTTTTTAGCCACGCTAAAACAACTGTTGAATCTGTCCATGCATAAACAGTTGCTTCATTCCACTCCATAGCAGATTTTACCTTTTCCACAAGTTTGGCTAATAATACGGCTCCGCATAATTCTAAACGGGGTAGTGAAAGTCTCTTACTTATTGGCGCTACCCTTGATTTGGCTGCTAAGAGGTGTGTAATGATCTTGCCTCTATCGTTTAATGTTCGTATGTATACAGCTGCTGCATATGCTTTCTCTGATGCGTCGCAAAACCCATGCAGCTCACAAACTTTGTTACCCTTTTCATATTCTATCCATCGGGGTATTCTTATGTTTTCTAAGGCTGGTAATTCTGTTTTGAATGTGAGCCAATTCTTGCTCATGTTAGGCGATAATGCTTGATCGCAATTTATGCCAGCTAGCCACAGCTCTTGAAACATAATTTTTGCTACTATTGTTACTGGTGTTAACCATCCCAGTGGGTCAAATAGTTTTGACGCCTCTGACAGAAGACTTCGTTTAGTTGGTGCAGTGTTATCTATTGGTAGATTTACTTTAAATTGGAATTGGTCATTACCAGGATGCCAATGAACGCCTAATGCTTTGACTGAATCTGAATTTTCTTCATTTATTTCAAATAGACCCATTTGTGTTGATTCCTTTGGCACCTGTTCTAATATGTCTTTACAATGAGTTGACCATTTTCTTAGTTTGAATCCGCCTCTCGATAAAAGGTTTATAAGTTGTTGTTGAGTTTCTATAGCCTCTTCAAGAGTATTATTTCCTGACATAAGATCATCAACATAAAAATCTTTTAACACAATGTCTGATGCAGTAGGATAACTATGGCACTCATCCCTTGCCAGTTGTTGTAACGTCTTTACTGCTAGATATGGTGCTGATCGTGTACCATACGTCACTGTTGTTAACTGGTATTCCTTTATGGCTTCCTCTTCGGAATTTCGCCATACAATTTTATGCAATAGTTGATCTTTTTCATTTATTTGTATCTGCCGATACATTTTCTCAATATCTGCCTTGTATGCATATTTGTGCTTCCTCCAACGTAACAGTATAGTAAAAAGCTCCTGCTGAAGGGTCGGACCTGTTAGTAGCTTGTCATTTAAACTAATTCCTGTTTTGGTTTTTGCGGATGCATCAAACACTACACGTAGTTTGGTAGTTGTGCTATCAGGTTTGCTCACTGCATGATGTGGTAGATAAAATACTTCTTGATCAACGCTTTGCTTAGTTTTTGTTTGTATCATATGGCCAAGTTTTAAATATTCATTCATAAAGGCCTTGTATTCTTTTTCCAACTGCTTGTTTGTTTTGAATTTGCTTTCCATATGTAATAGCCTTGCTATAGCTTTTCCTTTTGAATCACCTAACAATTCATTTTTGTGTTTGTCATTGAACGGTAAGCTAACAGTATATTTACCATTTTCAGATCTTTTAACGTTCTGCCTGTATAATTGTTCACATTTGGTTTCGTCTTCTGTTAAAATTTTTTCTGTGGGAAGATTTTCAATTTCCCAAAATCTTCTTAAATTTTCATCAATTTCTGTGTATGTTATACAGCATTTAATATTTTTGGGCGTATTGTTTCCGTTGATATTACCAGAGATTATCCATCCAAGTCGTGTTTGCTGTGCTGCAGGTGTGCCCGATGGCCCCTTTATTACACCTGGCATAAGTATTTCCATAAAAATGTCAGCTCCCAATATTACATCAATGATACCTGGTTCATTGTAAGTTGGATCTGCTAGTGTAAGCTTTTCAAGATGTTTCCAAACTAATCTTTCTTTTAATCTTGTAGAAGGAATCATTTTCGTTAGTCTTTTTAATACGAGTGCTGTTGTTGTAACCTTATATGCAGATGGAAACGTAGGTTGTATGCTGAGTAATATACTTTTTCTAGCTATTGCTGTTTTATTATTTCCTACGCCTGAAATGTTGACATATGTTTTTGATTTACTCAGATTAAGTAATTGAGCAGCATTTTCCGTTATAAAGCTAGCCTGTGACCCTTGGTCAACCAATGCTCGTAATATACGGTGTTTTCCATTTGCTGATTTTACCCTTATTTGAGCTGTTGCCAATAATACATCATTTAACTCACATTCATTTGCAATATATGTTTGAGTTTGCCATTCTGGTTGAACGACATTTTTTTCATTATAAGTTGTACCTTCTGTATTATTGACTTCTTGGTTCACAGCTGCGAGGGTGCAAGTAGTGCTTGTTTCTCCTGCCTCTGTGTGAAGTAGAGTGTTATGTTTTTTCCTACAAACTCTGCATGTTTTAATGCTTTTACATTCTGCATTGAAATGATTAGCTTGTAAGCAGTTGGTACATAGTTTTTCCTTTCTAACTACATTTTTTCTTTCGTTTATACTCATGCCGTAAAACTTAGTGCATGTATATATGCTATGACCATCTTCCGTTTTGCAAATTGGGCATCTTTTTGTTGATTTGGCTTTGTTGGTACCCTCTGTTCTTGCATTTTTGTCACAATTAGCGACATTACTTTGTTTGTTGGGTTTGGTTATATTATTCTCTTTCTTCCCTTTGTCACCTAATGCTTCTAGCGATTGGAATCTGTGCTCTAAGAAGTCAAAAAATTCACCAATTGACTGCATTTCCCTTGGATTTTTTATTCTTCCTTCATAATATTTGTGGCTATCCTTGTCTAGCTTTTGCGTGAGAATATGAACAATGATGGGATCCCAGTCCTTTGTTTGAACATTCATATTGTTGATAGCTAACAGGCATTCCTTCGAAGTGTCATGGAGCTTCTTTAAGCCAGCTGCTGTTTCTTGTTGTAATGTTGCTTGTGACAATATTTTTTGTATTTGGGTTGATACTAGTAATCTTTTGTTATTGTATCGGTTATTTAGTATTTCCCATGCTGTGTCATAATTTGTATCGGTTATTTGCAAGTGCTGCAGTAATTTACTGGCGTTTCCACCTAAATTTGATTTAAGATAATACATCTTTTGAGCTTTACCTAAGCTATTATTTTGATGAATCAGTTGAATAAATAGGTCTTGAAACGACTTCCAGGTGTAATAATCCCCATTAAATTTAGGAATTTGCAGAGCTGGTAATTTAATTTTTTGTGGCTCTGGATTCATGTTCTGTTGACCTCTAGCAACCTGTTGCTCTGGGTAGTATAAGTCCTGTTTTGAAGTAAGAGCAATCATTGTTTCTTGATACTTGTCTTCAACTTCTTCGTAACAGTTCTTAGTAACGTATTCCTCCAGCTCGTCTTTGTTATGATGCGTCAATATTTCTAGATGATTCGTTGCTATTGTATTCCAATAGTTCGATAATGTTTGCATATTCTGTTGATAATATGCTTTTGGATGATATTTTTCTTCCTGACTTGCGATATTATTGATTATTCGCATAATAACCTTAATCGCCGCCAGTTGTTTTTTATATTCAACGCTTTTTATCTCGTCGTCGACATTTTGGTTACCTGATGTTGATGCTGCTGGATCTGAGGTTTTGATGTGTGCCTTGTTACCCCCTCATCTAATTCCCGCAATTTCTCTTCTAGGATTATTTTTGTTTCTTGGTATACCTTCCGTATTTTATCATAAAACTTTGATTGGAAGTAGACATGCTGTGGTTTATCTGTTTCAAATGCCTTTATTTCTTTATGTTGTGCTTGAAATAATTCCCAAAGTGCTTCTATATTCGTAGTTCGTTTTTCTACGTACACTTTGGTTTTTCGGTCAGTTGAATCTTATTGGTAATTGATTAATATCTTCTGAATATTCTCCCCAATCTCTTTTTGTCTTCCTGCAAGCTCTTCTATGTTGGCCATCGTTAGAACTTAGAGTAGTTTTTGGGGTTGATACTGCTGAGAAGTTGCTGTCTAAAACTTTTGATAGCTTGTGTTGCTGCTATTTTATTTGCTGCCTAGACTGCTGCTGTAGATTCTTCCTCAATTTAGCTGGAACTGCTGCTATGGAGTTGCTGCCTAAAACTTTTGATAGCTTGTTTTGCTGCTATATTTGCTGCTTAGACTGCTGCTGTAGATTCTCCTCAATTTAGCTGGAACTGCTGCTATGGAGTTGCTGCCTAAAACTTTTGATAGCTTGTATTGCTGCTATATTTGCTGCTTAGACTGCTGCTGTGGATTCTTCTTCAATTTAGCTGGAACTGTTGCTATGGAGTTGCTGCCTAAAACTTTTGATAGCTTGTATTGCTGCTATATTTGCTGCTTAGACTGCTGCTGTGGATTCTTCCTCAATTTAGCTGGAACTGTTGCTATGTTTGAACTCTTGAAGATTTTTTCCGCTAATTCAGGATGGCTCGAAGGACCATGTTCAATATTGAAACGATGAGTTTTGAACGATAACTAACTTTATTCTATAAAATTTTTACATTTATACAAAAATAATGCAGATATTGCATTTTATAAAATAGTATAAACAGTAGTAGTAGTATAATAGTAGCAAAATTGTATCTTCTCATAAATATCATTTATCAAAGTAAATTTGGTTAATATTGAATTACTTGCATTTATAATATTTATGAGAAAGTACAATTTTGCTATGATTGCATTTTCATATGGGAAAAATGTGTCTGGGAAAATATATTGTAAAAAATATGAACGAAATATGATTATAAGAATTCAGTTTTTTTGTAGAATTCTTATATCTATATTAAGTTCTTATCATAATTTCTTAATTTCATTTTTTGGTGAGAAAATTAAATTATTAATTTGTGCACGCTTGCACATCTCTAATAATATTTAAAGTTGCTCCAAGAGTTACGTCACTTGAGACATAGATAAAATGACTCTTTGGACAAGTGGCATGACTCTTATTAGAATTAGCCAGATTATTCTGTTATATGTCGTTTTAGATCGCCATGAAGTCAATGTTGGTGAAGAAATTAAAACGTTAAAAACAACAATTGATCAATTAACGAAAGAGAAAATCAATTTAGAGCAAGAAAATAATAAAATAACGAATATGATGGTAATAAAAAAAAAGAGTCCCAAAAGAATTTATAAGAAATGTTAATTGGGCTTTTCTTTTATCTTAGATTCAAAAGGACTATGATAAAATCAGTATGAAGGATGAAATACCAACAAAAAATATTGATGATCAAAAGAACGAAAACAACTTTGAGTACGTCAAGAATACGAAATGGTAAAGAGAAAAGTTTGTAATCCTTGACCCCCCTTCGTGGTACTACAATGTATTCTATAATGTTTAACACGTTCGCGGGCGTGAATACTATAGCATTCACTGTGATGCCAAATGAGATTAGCTTTTTACTGTCCGCGAACGTATTAAGGATTCCATTTTGTCGTATATTGTGAAAGATATTCAGACTAGACGATATATTTTAATAGTCATTTCGATATTTCCAAGATGCATTTCTAGCTGTGATCGTGGTTATAACTCATTCACGAACCAAATCATATCGAAAAATCATACCAAATCTTAATATATTTTCGATTCGATTTAGTCTCAATCGAATTACACGATTCTAGTGCGCTGGTTATTGAAATTGAAACTGTAAAACTGCTTTGTAACTTCATACTATCAATGAACGATGTTCAATTTCTTCTTCGCTCTGGTCCAATTTATTCGGGCCTTGGCTGCCGATTTCCAATTATTTCTCTGTCCACTCTGTTGGTCTTCTGCCTCAGGGGTGGGTGGGGTTCATCAAATTACGAGCGATTCGCAGTAGGTGGTGGCATACTGTAGTCGCTCTATTTTGATAAACTGACGACGTTCAAAATTGTACCACAAAATTTTAAAGACAGCTTAACTCTTTTTTTTTTTACAAATATTTTTTGCAGTGCGAAAACAGATTTGGCACAAGCAAGTAAATTTGAAGAATTAAAACCAAACACAGGAAAAACTCTTCAAAACGAGATAATATATTTTTTTCTTTTTTAAATAATCAGGGCCCTTGTAAATGAATATAATTTTAAACTGAAATGTTAAAAAAGTGAAAACTTTTTATTGAATTATGTTAAAAAATATGCAGATAAACCGGAAGAAAATAAAATAGAATCCAAATATAAATATTAAAACAGAACTTTGTGAAGAACCATTAAGACAAACTTTAAATAAAAGCATTTCACAAGAAAATATTGATAATCGAGATCGACATGATGCGAATGATTCTTATCACAGTGAAAACGATAGATAAGAGATTGTTACAAGTTTATAATTTGTATAAAATATGAATATTTCTTCTTCTTAAAAGTAAATTAAGTTCACAGATGATTTAAATGGAAAACCCGATACAGTATTTTTAGATCTTTCTGCTCCACATTTAGCAGTACCGCATGCTGCGAAAGTTATTAAAGAATCTGGTAGGAATTTCTTACGATAGTATTTTTTATTGATATATTTTATATTTTTATTATTAGGTGGAAAATTTTGTTCATTTTTACCTTGCATAGAACAATCACAAAGATTGTTGTGAAGAATTACAAATGTATGGTTTTACAGAAATTCAATCCTTGGAAATATTACAAATTGAAGATATTGCAAATTATGATTTATGGTTTTGCAGAAACCAGTACAATCTGAAGATTGCACAACATTAGATGAAGATACTAAAAAAGAGAAAACACCGAAGGAAACAAAAAAAAATATTTAGCAGCGCCACAAAATAGAAAAAAAAAACATAATTTAATTAGACGAAGAAAATTATTTAATTATTTACCTGGAAATAATTCCAACTTTTAATTCACGCTGAAATAAATGCATCGGATTATGTCCCAACACTTTTCGTTGCCCTATGGTAGGTACTATCATCATCGTAGAAAAATTTCAAAGGTATGGTTGTGTTGGGAATCAAAAGTTATATCGATTTATGCATGTCCGTCCGTCCGTAGACAAGATAGCTCAAAAACGCGTAATCTGATTTTGATAAAATTTATAATATGTGTTGCTTATTCCTTAGCTTGGTTTGGTATTGCATTTGAGCAAAATCGATCCGCGGGGGGCAAAGTTATAAAGGAAGAACTAGGGTGACCAGAAAGTTTTGTCGTTTTTTTGGTTATGGTTTTTCGTATGTAATGGGAAAGTTTGTCAATCGATTTTGTTTAAATTAATTGTACAGGTTAATTCCATAAATAGACGATACTATATTAAAGTTTAGTCACATTGGTCGAAGGATAGTGGAGAAAGAAATAGTTGTAGCCTAAAATAAGCCTGTTCATAAAGTTTTTCCGATGTGATTTAAAAAGTTATATACCGATTTGAATCAAATTTACGAAACGTGTTTATACTATTAGACTCCAGCCTACCTGTGAATTTGGGCCAATTTCAGAATGAAGAAACGAAGTTATGGAGAGAAAAACCTTAAAATATTGAGTTAAGTAGAAAGTTCGTGGCGTTTTTTCCAATAGTTGGCTTTAGAATCGTATAACTTTAGTAGTTCTAATCCTATCAAGTTATATTATAGCGTGCTTAAAAGGTGAAATTCAGGCAGAACTAATTGGGGTAATTGGGTTTTGAAAATGAGCCAAAATTCTGAAAAAAAAATTCCCTATATTAAAGCTCCATGTTAGGTACTACCGTCCGCCCGTGGACAAAATAACTCAAAAACGTATTATCAAATTTTGATGAAATTTAGAATGCTACTTGGTTATTGCCATAGTGAATTTGGTATTGCATTTTAGCAAAATCGACTAAGGGGTAGCGAAGTTATTAAGCAAAAACTAGAGTGACCATAAAGTTTTGTCGCTTTTTTTATATAGTTTTTCGGATTTAATTGGAAAATTGGCAAAGTAATATTGTTTAAATTAATTATATTAGTTGACTACATAAATAAACGATACCATTGCAAATTTCAGTTGTAAATTTCAGGTCTTAGGATAGTGGAGAAAGTAAATAGTCGTAGGAGGAAATAAGCCTGTTCAGAAAGTTTTTTTGATGTAATTTCAGAACTAATACACCGATTTCAATAAAATTTGCAAATTGTAGCGTCAGTCCAATTTGCAAATTTTACTTGCAAATTAGAGAAAATTTTGAAAAGGACAAACAAAGTTATGAAGAAAAAATCTTGATATATTATTACTTTTCACAATTTTTCTCTCCCATTTCTACCATAGGGCATCAAAAAATCGGCTATAGGCCGATTTTAAATTACTTTATGTTAAGATGAAGTTTTTAGGATGTTCTTGTACTGTGACCTTTAAGATCTTTAATACCCCTTCTTCTTTAGTACAGTAGTTAGATTAACTTCCCCAATCTAGAGAACCTTCTCCAGGCCTATTTCTCTAAGGAATTTTAGTATGCGGAATGGGTCAAGAGGTTGAATCTCAATTGGAGAAAAGCAGTATACCCTCAGATTTTTCCACCTCCTATGGAGCGAGTGCTTCACAATCAGAGAGAATATGCATTGAGGTCTCTTCGTCCCCCTCGCAGAATCTTCAGGTACTATCTAGAATTTATATAAATAACATCTTTTAAATTATTCTCTAGGATTTTAGAGAAAAATAGTTCAAACACATCAAGTTTCGGTAATATCGTTTTTCTGTCTTCAAATTCGAATAGTACAAAAGTAAATCTTATAGTTTAAGTTCGCTTTAACTCTCCTACTTACCCTATTAATGAGATAGCCTATCCCATGGTAATTTTTAGCATTTACGTTATCAGTGTCCCGTTATGATTATTTCAAACAAGCTTGCCCTTTTGAAAACAATCTATCGTTTGAACAATGATAAAATAAACCATAAAAACCATGACAAGAAGGTACTTAATACGTCATGATAAAAATTCCAAAATGGTCGAAGTATATAAAATGCTTTATCTTGTATTTTCTGATCACATATTCGACCTGCCAATAAGATGTGACATTACATAGACTTCATTCTATTAAAATAGTGGGAACTTGATTAAAATTGGTTTAGAGTAGTTTCAGCCAAACAGACTGATATATTTTTATGTCGTTTAAAACCACTTGAACTGTATGTACTTTCATTTGAACTCATCTTTTCAAATCTTAATTTTATTGATTTACCTTTTTGCTGCCTGCACACATCAATACGCCACCAATCGAATGTGTCACTTACGTGCCAAATACATACTGCGCGGATGAATTAAAGAATATATAGATAACGTCTTCCCATATTTCAAATAGGTTTGTTCTGCGCACCTACGTCACTGCCATTGTATGAAAAATCACGATTATTTACTAAAAAGTGCTTCTTAAGGAAGTTTTTTCTTCTAATTATATTTTTTTTTTTAAATAGAATAAATGATCGCTACAAATTCTTGACGTTTTGGTATTAAAACAGTCACTTTTTTGAATAATGTTTATTCTTTTGGGAAAATATAAAACCAAAATTTCCATCCTTTTTTGTCATTGGTATAATTGGAATAAAACACGGTACACCTCATTTTTTAATTTCAACTTTCTCTTTTAATTCACAAACTTTTTTAAACGGTATTTATTTAGTTTTTAATAGAAAACATACTCTACGAAGTGATTAAAATATGAAAATAAAAATTCAAAATGGCCGCACATGTACATGGTGAGCATCGTGTACATTAGGCCTAACAAAAAACGTACTTAACTCAAATTTACTTTGATATATTTAAAAATATTTCAAATTTTCGGACAAAGTAAGCCATTTCGAGAAAATTTTTATTATTTTGTGTGATTTTTTTTGAACGCGTTACATTTTGTTTTTTTTACAAATTTCATTGTAGTTTAATAAATATATTATTTTTATTTATTTATTTATTTTTTTTGGTTTTTTGTGTTTGTCCAAAAGTCTTAAGGATGGCGTGGTCGAATAATGTAAGAGTTAAATTTGGAACAGAAAGAAAAAGACTTGTTGAAAATGTATGAAGGGGAACGTGACGCCCGTTTAAGAATTCAACAAGAGCTAATTATTAAAATTCGAATTTTGGAAGAAAATTAATTAAATGCAAATAATTTAGCATTGACTTTAGGAGGAGGTGGTAAGTACATACATATCTATCATCTCTAATAATATTTAAAGTTGCTCCAAGAGTTACGTCACTTGAGACATAGATAAAATGACTCTTTGGACAAGTGGCATGACTCTTATTAGAATTAGCCAGATTATTCTGTTATATGTCGTTTTAGATCGCCATGAAGTCAATGTTGGTGAAGAAATTAAAACGTTAAAAACAACAATTGATCAATTAACGAAAGAGAAAATCAATTTAGAGCAAGAAAATAATAAAATAACGAATATGATGGTAATAAAAAAAAAGAGTCCCAAAAGAATTTATAAGAAATGTTAATTGGGCTTTTCTTTTATCTTAGATTCAAAAGGACTATGATAAAATCAGTATGAAGGATGAAATACCAACAAAAAATATTGATGATCAAAAGAACGAAAACAACTTTGAGTACGTCAAGAATACGAAATGGTAAAGAGAAAAGTTTGTAATCCTTGACCCCCCTTCGTGGTACTACAATGTATTCTATAATGTTTAACACGTTCGCGGGCGTGAATACTATAGCATTCACTGTGATGCCAAATGAGATTAGCTTTTTACTGTCCGCGAACGTATTAAGGATTCCATTTTGTCGTATATTGTGAAAGATATTCAGACTAGACGATATATTTTAATAGTCATTTCGATATTTCCAAGATGCATTTCTAGCTGTGATCGTGGTTATAACTCATTCACGAACCAAATCATATCGAAAAATCATACCAAATCTTAATATATTTTCGATTCGATTTAGTCTCAATCGAATTACACGATTCTAGTGCGCTGGTTATTGAAATTGAAACTGTAAAACTGCTTTGTAACTTCATACTATCAATGAACGATGTTCAATTTCTTCTTCGCTCTGGTCCAATTTATTCGGGCCTTGGCTGCCGATTTCCAATTATTTCTCTGTCCACTCTGTTGGTCTTCTGCCTCAGGGGTGGGTGGGGTTCATCAAATTACGAGCGATTCGCAGTAGGTGGTGGCATACTGTAGTCGCTCTATTTTGATAAACTGACGACGTTCAAAATTGTACCACAAAATTTTAAAGACAGCTTAACTCTTTTTTTTTTTACAAATATTTTTTGCAGTGCGAAAACAGATTTGGCACAAGCAAGTAAATTTGAAGAATTAAAACCAAACACAGAAAAAACTCTTCAAAACGAGGTAATATATTTTTTTCTTTTTTAAATAATCAGGGCCCGCGTATTTGGTTTCTCGACTCCTATTAATCGGATCGACAAAAAGACTTTTAGTCGATATAATAGAAATTTCACGTATTTCACAACAGAAATCGAGATCGAGTCAAGAAACTAAATACGGCGGGCCCAGGTTTATTCAATCACATTCACGTCACTTCTTTCGGTTCGGACAAGTGTGACGTGAAGTCTCTGAATAAAACTACATATAATAATTTCATAGATAAAACATTTGCGGGAAGTAGAAGCAAAAAATAAAGAACAAATCGATTTATTCGAATCGGATTTAACAAAATCTCGACTTCAGCTAAAGCAACAGAGGAAACAATTTATATGTACGAAACACTGGTACGTTTTGATAGAGAATTCATAACATCTTTACAAGAGAAAGATTCTTCTAGACGTTGTTGCATAGGTAATTTATATTTGGAAATCAGCAAGAAGTCATCTTTAGTTGATCAGGTACACTAATAAAAATACGGTATTTTCAAAAAGATCTTGAAATAATAAAGATCCTTTTTGTTGTTTTTTAGATGAAACATGAAATTTCTGCTAAAGCTGAAGAACTTGAGAATACAATTTCTACTCTATCAGCTAAACAAATGGAGATAACACGTCAAGAGCATATTATTAAGATGCTGGAAGAAAATGATGAAAGAATTCAAAGATTTCGAATAAAACAAGAAGAACGAATAGCAAAATTAGAAAGTGACAAAAAGCTTAAGTTTTTGGTGGCTTTACATTAAATGTTTGAATTCCGAAACATTTAATGTAAAGCCACCAAAAACTTAAGCTTTTCCACTTAACACTTTTTTATTAACAAACAAAGCAAAAAAAAAACCTTTACTAAATTAGATTAAACTACAAAAATTTGTATAACACGAGAGTTAAACAGAGTAAATTTCGAATTCATAAAACCGGCGACGGCGCCGGAAAATTCACAATTAGTAGATAAGAATTTACATCAAGAAAAAAACATATTTTTGAATGAGTTTTTTGATTTATGTCAAAAAAATGGCCAATAAAATCATGTAAAAAATCATTTACATGAATTAAATAAAATAATTTAAAATGTTAAACGAATTTTTTGTTTTATAAAAGTCGAGATCCGCTTATTTTAATGTGTAGAATTAAATTCGATATTTGGAGTTAGGTAAATTGATGAGAAAATACTCAGTGAAATTTTAATGGCTTGCTCTGAAACGAAGGTAATTTTCCTATGTCAGGCTTTTTTTTTTATTGTTCTCATAATTTCCTAATATTTACTATCAGGCAATAGAAGTAAAGGATTTTCTCAAAACACTTCTATTGGTTGCGCGAAGGAATCTAATTATTCCAGATTTCTTTACAAATCATTTGTTGTGTCAATAACATATATCACATCATATCATTACAGATTAGTGCTGGGCTGACGATGGTCTTCCGGAGCAAATATTGTACCGAATGTACAAAACAAGTTGTAAATGAATATAATTTTAAACTGAAATGTTAAAAAAGTGAAAACTTTTTATTGAATTATGTTAAAAAATATGCAGATAAACCGGAAGAAAATAAAATAGAATCCAAATATAAATATTAAAACAGAACTTTGTGAAGAACCATTAAGACAAACTTTAAATAAAAGCATTTCACAAGAAAATATTGATAATCGAGATCGACATGATGCGAATGATTCTTATCACAGTGAAAACGATAGATAAGAGATTGTTACAAGTTTATAATTTGTATAAAATATGAATATTTCTTCTTCTTAAAAGTAAATTAAGTTCACAGATGATTTAAATGGAAAACCCGATACAGTATTTTTAGATCTTCCTGCTCCACATTTAGCAGTACCGCATGCTGCGAAAGTTATTAAAGAATCTGGTAGGAATTTCTTACGATCGTATTTTTTATTGATATATTTTATATTTTTATTATTAGGTGGAAAATTTTGTTCATTTTTACCTTGCATAGAACAATCACAAAGATTGTTGTGAAGAATTACAAATGTATGGTTTTACAGAAATTCAATCCTTGGAAATATTACAAATTGAAGATATTGCAAATTATGATTTATGGTTTTGCAGAAACCAGTACAATCTGAAGATTGCACAACATTAGATGAAGATACTAAAAAAGAGAAAACACCGAAGGAAACAAACAAAAATATTTAGCAGCGCCACAAAATATGCCAGGTTATTTAACATTTGCAACATTACAACCAATATTTGCAAGATAATTGACAATATTATAGAATTAGTAATATATACGTTTCCTATTTTTAACAAAAACTTTATTTTCTTTTACATCCATGGTAAAAATCCCTGGTAGGTTATACCTAAAATAGCCGGATCTGTTGCTAGATCGATTAAACATTTAACTTGTTCTTCAACAGATAGATTTTCTTCCTGTAATCATGCCCTAATATTAAATTGTTCGTGTCCACGAAGAATTCTAATATATCCTTCCATAAATTCAGAGTTTCTGAAGAAAAAAACATAAAGTAATTTAAAATCGGCCTATAGCCGATTTTTTGATGCCCTATGGTAGAAATGGGAGAGAAAAATTGTGAAAACTAACAATATATCAAGGTTTTTCTTCATAACTTTGTTTGCCCTTGTCAAAATTTTCTCTAATTTGTAAGTAACTCAGACCCTGGTAGCATAAGTCTAATTTGCAAATTTCATTCAAATCGGTGCATTAGTTCTGAAAATACATCAAAAAAACTTTCTGAACAGGGTTATTTCTTCCTACAACTACTTCTTTCTCCACTATCCTTAGACCGATATCACTGAAATTTACAATGGTATGGTCTATTAATGTAGTCAACCAAAATAATTAATTTAAACAAAATTGCTACACCAATTTTCCAATTAAACCCGAAAAACTATATAAAAAGAAACGACAAAACTTTATGGTCGCCCCTGTTTTTCCTTAATAACTTCGCTGCCCCTCAGTCGATTTTGCTGAAATGCAATACCAAAACCACTATAGCAATAACCAAGTAGCATTCTAAATTTCATCAAAATTGGATAACGCGTTTTTAAGTTATTTTGTCAACGGACGGACGGTAGTACCAAACATGGAGCATTAATATAGGGAATTTTTTTCAGAATTTTGGTTCATTTTCAAAACCCAATTACCCCAATTTGTTCTGCCAGAATTTCACAATTTTTTTTCTAAGTATTCTATAAAATGTTACCTTTTCAGCGCGCTATAATATAACTTGATAGGATTAGAACTACTAAAGTTATACGATTCTAAAGCCAACTATTGGAAAAAAAAACGCCACGAACTTTCTGCTTAACTGAATATTTTAAGGTTTTTCTCTCCATAACTTTGTTTCTTCATTCTCAAATTGGCCCAAATTCACAGGTAGGGTGGCGTCTAATAGTATAAACACGTTTCGTAAATTTGATTCAAATCCGTATATAACTTTTTAAAATACATTGGAAAAACTTTATGAACAGGCTTATTTTAGGCTACAACTATTTCTTTCTCCACTATCCTTGGAGCGACTGAAAATTAATTCGGTGTCGTCTATTTATGCAGTTAACCTACATAATTAATTTGTACAAAATCGCGTCACAAATTTTCCAATTACATCCGAAAAACCATAACCAAAAAAACGACAAAACTTTCTGCTCACCCTGGTTTTTCCTTTATAACTTTGCCGCCCGTGGATCGATTTGGCTCAAATGCAATACCAAACCTAGCTAAGGAATAAGCAACTCAAATTATAAATTTCATCAAAATCGGATAACGCGTTTTTGAGTTATCTTGTCTACGGACGGACGGACGGACGGACGGACGGACGGACGGACGGACATGCATAAATCGATATAACTTTTGATTCCCTACACAACCATACCCTTGAAATTTTTCTCCGATCATTATTTCTATGTGTTACACACTTAGTGACAAAACTAATATACCCTCTGGTAGTAACTACCATAGGGCATAAAAAACATAATTTAATTAGACGAAGAAAATTATTTAATTATTTACCTGGAAATAATTCCAACTTTTAATTAACGCTGAAATAAATGCATCGGATTATGTCCCAACACTTTTCGTTGCCCTATGGTAGGTACTATCATCATCGTAGAAAAATTTCAAAGGTATGGTTGTGTTGGGAATCAAAAGTTATATCGATTTATGCATGTCCGTCCGTCCGTAGACAAGATAGCTCAAAAACGCGTAATCTGATTTTGATAAAATTTATAATACGTGTTGCTTATTCCTTAGCTTGGTTTGGTATTGCATTTGAGCAAAATCGATCCGCGGGGGGCAAAGTTATAAAGGAAGAACTAGGGTGACCAGAAAGTTTTGTCGTTTTTTTGGTTATGGTTTTTCGGATGTAATAGGAAAGTTTGTCAATCGATTTTGTTTAAATTAATTGTACAGGTTAATTCCATAAATAGACGATACTATATTAAAGTTTAGTCACATTGGTCGAAGGATAGTGGAGAAAGAAATAGTTGTAGCCTAAAATAAGCCTGTTCATAAAGTTTTTCCGATGTGATTTAAAAAGTTATATACCGATTTGAATCAAATTTACGAAACGTGTTTATACTATTAGACTCCAGCCTACCTGTGAATTTGGGCCAATTTCAGAATGAAGAAACGAAGTTATGGAGGGAAAAACCTTAAAATATTGAGTTAAGTAGAAAGTTCGTGGCGTTTTTTTCCAATAGTTGGCTTTAGAATCGTATAACTTTAGTAGTTCTAATCCTATCAAGTTATATTATAGCGTGCTTAAAAGGTGAAATTCAGGCAGAACTAATTGGGGTAATTGGGTTTTGAAAATGAGCCAAAATTCTGAAAAAAAAATTCCCTATATTAAAGCTCCATGTTAGGTACTACCGTCCGCCCGTGGACAAAATAACTCAAAAACGTATTATCAAATTTTGATGAAATTTAGAATGCTACTTGGTTATTGCCATAGTGAATTTGGTATTGCATTTTAGCAAAATCGACTAAGGGGTAGCGAAGTTATTAAGCAAAAACAAGAGTGACCATAAAGTTTTGTCGCTTTTTTTATATAGTTTTTCGGATTTAATTGGAAAATTGGTAAAGTAATATTGTTTAAATTAATTATATTAGTTGACTACATAAATAAACGATACCATTGTAAATTTCAGTTGTAAATTTCAGGTCTTAGGATAGTGGAGAAAGAAATAGTCGTAGGAGGAAATAAGCCTGTTCAGAAAGTTTTTTTGATGTATTTTCAGAACTAATACACCGATTTCAATAAAATTTGCAAATTGTAGCGTAAGTCCAATTTGCAAATTTTACTTGCAAATTAGAGAAAATTTTGAAAAGGACAAACAAAGTTATGAAGAAAAAATCTTGATATATTATTACTTTTCACAATTTTTCTCTCCCATTTCTACCATAGGGCATCAAAAAATCGGCTATAGGCCGATTTTAAATTACTTTATGTTAAGATGAAGTTTTTAGGATGTTCTTGTACTGTGACCTTTAAGATCTTTAATACCCCTTCTTCTTTAGTACAGTAGTTAGATTAACTTCCCCAATCTAGAGCACCTTCTCCAGGCCTATTTCTCTAAGGAATTTTAGTATGCGGAATGGGTCAAGAGGTTGAATCTCAATTGGAGAAAAGCAGTATACCCTCAGATTTTTCCACCTCCTATGGAGCGAGTGCTTCACAATCAGAGAGAATATGCATTGAGGTCTCTTCTTCCCCCTCGCAGAATCTTCAGGTACTATCTAGAATTTATATAAATAACATCTTTTAAATTATTCTCTAGGATTTTAGAGAAAAATAGTTCAAACACATCAAGTTTCGGAAATATCGTTTTTCTGTCTTCAAATTCGAATAGTACAAAAGTAAATCTTATAGTTTAAGTTCGCTTTAACTCTCCTACTTACCCTATTAATGAGATAGCCTATCCCATGGTAATTTTTAGCATTTACGTTATCAGTGTCCCGTTATGATTATTTCAAACAAGCTTGCCCTTTTGAAAACAATCTATCGTTTGAACAATGATAAAATAAACCATAAAAACCATGACAAGAAGGTACTTAATACGTCATGATAAAAATTCCAAAATGGTCGAAGTATATAAAATGCTTTATCTTGTATTTTCTGATCACATATTCGACCTGCCAATAAGATGTGACATTACATAGACTTCATTCTATTAAAATAGTGGGAACTTGATTAAAATTGGTTTAGAGTAGTTTCAGCCAAACAGACTGATATATTTTTATGTCGTTTAAAACCACTTGAACTGTATGTACTTTCATTTGAACTCATCTTTTCAAATCTTAATTTTATTGATTTACCTTTTTGCTGCCTGCACACATCAATACGCCACCAATCGAATGTGTCACTTACGTGCCAAATACATACTGCGCGGATGAATGAAAGAATATATAGATAACGTCTTCCCATATTTCAAATAGGTTTGTTCTGCGCACCTACGTCACTGCCATTGTATGAAAAATCACGATTATTTACTAAAAAGTGCTTCTTAAGGAAGTTTTTTCTTCTAATTATATTTTTTTTTTTAAATAGAATAAATGATCGCTACAAATTCTTGACGTTTTGGTATTAAAACAGTCACTTTTTTGAATAATGTTTATTCTTTTGGGAAAATATAAAACCAAAATTTCCATCCTTTTTTGTCATTAGTATAATTGGAATAAAACACGGTACACCTCATTTTTTAATTTCAACTTTCTCTTTTAATTCACAAACTTTTTTAAACGGTATTTATTTAGTTTTTAATAGAAAACATACTCTACGAAGTGATTAAAATATGAAAATAAAAATTCAAAATGGCCGCACATGTACATGGTGAGCATCGTGTACATTAGGCCTAACAAAAAACGTACTTAACTCAAATTTACTTTGATATATTTAAAAATATTTCAAATTTTCGGACAAAGTAAGCCATTTCGAGAAAATTTTTATTATTTTGTGTGATTTTTTTTGAACGCGTTACATTTTGTTTTTTTTACAAATTTCATTGTAGTTTAATAAATATATTATTTTTATTTATTTATTTATTTTTTTTGGTTTTTTGTGTTTGTCCAAAAGTCTTAAGGATGGCGTGGTCGAATAATGTAAGAGTTAAATTTGGAACAGAAAGAAAAAGACTTGTTGAAAATGTATGAAGGGGAACGTGACGCCCGTTTAAGAATTCAACAAGAGCTAGATATTAAAATTCGAATTTTGGAAGAAAATTAATTAAATGCAAATAATTTAGCATTGACTTTAGGAGGAGGTGGTAAGTACATACATATCTATCATCTCTAATAATATTTAAAGTTGCTCCAAGAGTTACGTCACTTGAGACATAGATAAAATGACTCTTTGGACAAGTGGCATGACTCTTATTAGAATTAGCCAGATTATTCTGTTATATGTCGTTTTAGATCGCCATGAAGTCAATGTTGGTGAAGAAATTAAAACGTTAAAAACAACAATTGATCAATTAACGAAAGAGAAAATCAATTTAGAGCAAGAAAATAATAAAATAACGAATATGATGGTAATAAAAAAAAAGAGTCCCAAAAGAATTTATAAGAAATGTTAATTGGGCTTTTCTTTTATCTTAGATTCAAAAGGACTATGATAAAATCAGTATGAAGGATGAAATACCAACAAAAAATATTGATGATCAAAAGAACGAAAACAACTTTGAGTACGTCAAGAATACGAAATGGTAAAGAGAAAAGTTTGTAATCCTTGACCCCCCTTCGTGGTACTACAATGTATTCTATAATGTTTAACACGTTCGCGGGCGTGAATACTATAGCATTCACTGTGATGCCAAATGAGATTAGCTTTTTACTGTCCGCGAACGTATTAAGGATTCCATTTTGTCGTATATTGTGAAAGATATTCAGACTAGACGATATATTTTAATAGTCATTTCGATATTTCCAAGATGCATTTCTAGCTGTGATCGTATTGCTTCTCACACGGAAACTTATATGTTGCATGTTCTAGAGTCGGCAAACCAGAAAATCTCTATATCCGCACAGAAAATAGAACAACAAAAAATGTTGTATAACCACAAGCATTGTGAAATTAAATACACGAGAAACGTGCGTTTTGTCTTTTCCATACATTTCCATATTTTTTAATTTTCGGCAATTTTTCAACAAATTTTCGGCAACCTTTTGAGAATTTATTGGTTGCTTTTTGAGATGCTTGAATTCAGCCAAACGGGCTGGTTATAATTGTGCAACAAAATTTGTTCAAATTGAGTCGTGTGTCAGTATGCGTTCCGCATAAAAATTTACACCTACAATTTTATATGCATTTTGGTATTGCGCAACAAATTGCACCTAAACAAATCTTTGTCTAAAAAAATTGCACCTACGCAAATCTGTGCCTAAAAAAATTGCGGCCGAAATGCCCGCGTGAGGAAAGTTGATTTTTTTAAGTTAATTTTTCTCAACTTTCTTTCACTTTTTCTCAACTTTTTCTTATGCTTGAATTCAGTCTAAAAATATTTTTGTTTTAAAAATTGCGCTAAGCATATTTTAGTTAGAACGGTTACATATTTACACGGTTTATTTATATGTTTATAATTTATAGCTATACATTTTTATATTGATCCGTTTGTGTAGCCGCATTTTGTTAAAGCATCCGGCAAGTGCTTTTGAGTTTTTGTACGTTTTGAGTACAGGAATTTATAGGCATAGGATCACCCTCCCCGATAAATTACTAAAAAAACAAGCGTTGTTAAAAATTCGGTTAGTGTTAACATCCCTTTTTTTAGCAGCCGCTTTTTTACAAAACCCTATCTAATTTTATAGTTGTTCTAAGTGATAGTATTTATGATATTTTTATTTATCGTATTTTTATATATCAAAGGCTATACAGTTAAGAAATACAATAAAAATGTAATTAGTGTTTGTTTATATATTACTTGTTGAGATTCGCATGAATAAATGGAAACTATTACTTAAGTTTGAGTTTATTCATCAATTGCAAAGTCTTCCATATGGTCGGGATAGTCCATTAGTGTAGCTCGATTATTTGGTACAGGCGTCGTATTTAGTTTATCAAAGATGTCTTTCCACATGATATTTCGAGCGTGTCGTGGATTTTTCGGTGCTAAGGCGACTTCCAGAGCATTTCGTCCTTTGACCCGGGAAAAAGCGACGTACAGCATGTCATGAATAAAGGCCGCTGTAAGAAGGAGAAGACCAACAAATTCAAAGGTTTGGCCTTGGGAATTATGGATCGTCATGGGAAATGCTGGTTTTACAGGAAACTGATGGCTCTGCATGATGCACCCAAGTTGAGATTTGTTCGAATCAAGCGTAATTCTTGGAAGATGGACTTCCGACGTAAACTGCAACGCTCCGTCATGTTGATCTTTAACAGTGTCAAACCTGAACTTTTCTTCATCTGGTAGCATTTTAATAATTCGTTCACTTCTTTGTTGAGTGGAGCCAGAATTGCGCACTTTTTCATATTTTCGTAGTTTCCACTGGCCAAAAATGCTCCAAAGGTTTCTTCGATAAGGTCCCCGTTTGAGATTATGTTGCTCGGAATCTCTATTTGGCCAACTTCGTTTGTCGCCAATTCTTCTTCTTCTGGGTCGACACGCATATACTTAGTAAGAGAGTAACGGATAAAAAAGTCGCCATAAGTTGCTTCTTTTAATGCATAAGTCGAGTAGCTCGCTCGATTTGTTTACTCTATTCTAGTACCTGTACTGCAGTGTCCGGGTCCACGAAATACATTTGAGCGTATCTGGGTGCCTCGTATTTACCATATTGATTTTGAGTAGGTTGAGCTGCAACATTTATTTTATGATAGATTTGACCGCCGGCCACAAAACTGTAGATTCCACGATTGTTAAATGTTCCTATCATCAGCCACGTTGAATGATGCGAAGGCAAAACAGGCACTAAGAGATCGTACCTTGGCGTGAAATTCGTTGGCTAGAGGATGTTGACATGCAAAAAGTAGTGCTAATTTGTCAACCAGAATTTGCCATCTGGTGGTGGTTGTTCAATAAGACCGTGAAGACAACAATTGGGGAAGAGTTAACATCTGTTGTGTTCGTATGCGTTCTTCTGGAAAATGCAATGCTCCGCAATGAATACAGGCGACATTAAATGCTCCTAGGCGCAGCTATTCAAGACGCTGATTTCGTTCATCGTCGGTTTCATGTAAAAAGCGACACCTAAAATAATCAACCCGCTCTTCTGATTGAGAAGTATTAAGATGGCGTATGATTTCGGAGATTTTTTCTTTACTTCTTGTCTTAGCAGCATGGCTAGGTCAAGTTGAAGTAGTCGGCTGCTCATCAAAATGTAATGGTTCGAGCAACAGGTCAGTGTATGAATGGCCCGATCGCGATGATCCTGGCAAGTTGGCGTTATCATCTTGTGGTTCTTCTTGAGCTGAATCATTGCTTCATCCACTAAAATTGAAGTGACGCCAGAAAAATAATCTTAAACTCATGAGTGTTTCTTGACGAATGAAAACAAACTGCATACGCACAGTTCATTTCTCTTGCTTTCCCTTTGAACACAATTCTCTTCTCTAGGTTTTCTCCAGGAGTGTATGAGCGCGTGATGTTTAATATTTTTGTACTGCCTCTATGTGTATGAGATCATGATAAAACCTGTTTGGTGTTTCTGCACTGTGTGTGTGTATGAGATCATGATTAAATATATTCAGTATTTGTTTGGCCAGCACTGATCACAATCCCTAAAAATAAAATGAAAAAAAAAACATGTATTAAAAAAAACGTCATTACTACAAAATGTAAACAAAAAAAACACTAACAACAACACGCGAAAATTGAAATGCAATTATTAAAAGAAATATCAAACATTTTCTTTAAATATTTACATTGTGTAATTAACACATAATATACAACAATTTTCAACTATTCATATCACATATGAACATGAATTTTACACAAAACAACACAAAATATCACACATGACAGTTCAAAAAAAGAGAAAAATTACACGAACAAAATCACACTTAACTTTATACTTACAGTATATCCAAGTGTTTTAAAACCAACCGCGACTATTTTTCTATAGATGTTGGTAATTTTCGCTAAAAAATTTAATTAATTTTATTATTAATTTAATAAAAAACTAAAATGTCATACTTACCTGTGAGAAAGACACAGATGACAAATTAGACAGAGAGGGCTAACATTTATAAAAGTAAATGGATGAACACATTCCACATTTTAAAATTAGTACAATTAACAAATTTTTTTTGTTTTTTAATTTTCCAAATTGCTAAATCTAATTTTTAAGAACAAGAATTGTTAAATTTAAGAAACTGAATTTTTTCAATAAACAAAAAATTGAAACGTAAACCGGACAATTTTCATTTTTTCACGTTTGTTTCTCCAACAAACATTTTTTGGTCCTTCGAGCTGGATTTTTGTGCGGAACGTGTTGATTTTTTTTCTTAAAAAGAGAGATTTAGCAATTTTAATTGTTTTGTTCGGGGTTTGGTAAAAAAAAATTAACCGTAAAAGAAAAATGGAAGGATTGTGTACATCGTTAACAATTCGAGCAGAAAAAATTGAACGATCAGTTAGTAACGGAAAAAAAACCGCAATCAACAAAAGAACAGTTGGTTTTTACGAAAATAAAATTACTGATTTAAAAAAATCTTGGGCCGAATTTGATCAACTCGATACACAATTACGTGAGCTGATCGTCACCTCTAAAACAGTTTGTATACACGAGTACGTAAAAAATAGCAAATATTCTGAACTAGAAACCAAATACATAGAATATCTGGCAGATCTATCAGAAAAGAAGATTCAAAAGATCGTCGTACCAGTGTTGTAGAACAAACACTTATCCACTCAAATGAATCTCGCGTTCAATTGCCACGCATAAGTTTACCGAAATTTAGTGGAGACTATGCGTCATGGCGATCTTTTCATGATTTGTTTGTTTCAATGGTACACTGCAACAAGCATTTGCTGAACGTGCAAAAATTACATTATTTAAAGAGCTGTCTTTCAGGCGAAGCAGAAAGATTATTGAATCACTTTCCATTACTGACCAAGATTACAATCCAGCTTGGGAAAAATTACAATCACGATATGAAAATAAAAAATTATTAATCAACACACAACTAAACATTTTAACAAATCAACCAAAACAAACAACTGAAACCAGCAAAAGTATTAAATCAATCCTAGACACAACAGAGGAATGCATGCATCAACTAAAGGCATTAGAAGTCGACGTGGCATCATGGGATACAATTTTAATCTTCCCAATAGTACAAAAACTCCCATTCATGACATTAAAACTATGCGAAGAGGAATTGGGTGATACACAAACATTACAAACATTTGCCCAATTTCAAAAATGTATGCAAACTAGATTTAGAGTTTTAGAATCCATGTCATATGCAGTAAACACGAAACAACAAGCACCAGTAGTAACAACCAAAGCACATTTGGCATCAAACAATTCATCAAAATGTCCTGCATGCGACAGCGCACATTTTGTTGGAAGATGTAAAAAATTTTTTAACATGCAACTTTCACACAGAAAGGAATGCATACAAAATACCGGTAGATGTTTCAATTGCTTCTCGAGCAAACATAGAACAACCTCCTGTCCGAGTAAATACCGATGTAGGAAATGCAGCGGATTGCACCATACCTTACTACATTCAGAACAAATCAATACAAATTTTCAAGCTCAGTTGACAAAACCAGTAACAAATCCATCTAACTCTGCAGATGGGGTGAAAACTTTTTTTGCGACTGAAACTCACAACGCATTATTAGCCACAGCAATAGTAAGCGTGAAAGATCGACGGGTATCGAGGGAAGATGAAAGGGGTTTGTAGTGGGAAAATCGAAAGCTCTTAGGCCCACTAAGTAATACTGTAAAGTTTCATTAAGATCGGACCACGCAATTCGAAGCCACCAGGCGAGGGGTATCAAGGGGATGGGAAGAGTGAATTTTGTAGTCGGAAAATTGAAAGTTCTTAGCCCCTTAGTAATACTGTAAAGTTTCATTAAGATCGAACCACCCAATTCAAAGCCACCAGGCGAGGGGTATCGAGGGGATGGGAAAAGTGAGTTTTATAGTAGGAAAATCGAAAGCCCTTAGCCCCCTTAGTAAAACTGTAAGGTTTCATTAAGGTCCGACTACCCAATTCGAAAATACCAAGCGAGAGGTATCGAGGGGAGGGGAAAACGAATTTTCAAAGAGGTGAGACCTATCTAGATCAATTTCTAGTCCCCGAAAACCCTTAACTCCCAAGTTTCGTAAAAATCGTTAGACGCGTTTTCGAGATCGTTGTGCAAACATTCCTCGTATTATATAAGTAATATAATTTGCTCGTTACGTTTCAATAAAGAGGATCTAAAACGAATAATTTAATTTTGTACGTTTAAGAGAAACTTGTTTTTTGTAAAACATAACGCAAACAATTCTCGCAATTCTGATGTTCCAGAGAACATAAGCATTAACCCCATTTACAGTGTTACCCCTCCGAATTAATATTTTTAACGCCACCACTACGCCCATCTCTATTTTTATAATATAAGCTTATTGATGTATGCGCGTGTGAGTAAGAATAATCACGTTTTCTCACTGAAGGGCAAAATGATTTACAACCAGCTTGTGGCTATGTGTTAGTGATTGATTTTCTTAAATCAATTTTTACCTGGCTCAGGTATAACCAAAGTGTAACTATGATAAAGTGAGGAAAGCTAGCGAAGTAGCTAGAAAAAGCACGTGGCAGACGGGGAAAAGAATACGCAAGAGTACATATGCTTTTCATAGGCAAAATCCATCAGCAAGAGAGAGAATGAAATGTTCTTAAAAATCAGATGGAATCTTATGATAAATGCCGAGAAGTTCGTGAGTAAACTCACCAACCGTATCGTGCAGCTGAAAACTCCCTCCAGCGATGGCAAAAGCCGCAGCGGAGCGAGTAGAAGGCGTCATAAGCGGGCAAGAGATGTGGTATCTGTTAGTAACCCAGCAAAAGGGGACGCGGCAAGATCCACATCTCTCCCCCCTAAAATGCCAACCCCGGCAGGCAACGAGAGGATCGGCACCCCAAATATACGGAGCCCCCTCCTGGAGCCTGCACAACTCCAATTGGCGTTGACCTCTGAACAGGGACCGCTTGCCAGTTCACTAGAACCGGTGGCAGAGACCAGTTCCGGGTCCGCTGGAGCAAAACCACGCAAAAAGAGGAAGAGGAAGGGAGCGGGAACAGACAGTGCCGCCGAAAAGGCGCGCACTTCTGAGACCATCTCAGCCTCCTCCACTCCCGAAGCGAGTACCCCCCAGGCGAAGAGGGTTATACCCTCTAACCCCGGGCCCAAAGACACCTCTTACCAAAAAGGACAGAGAGCGACATTTGCGGAGATCCTTAAAACGGACCGAACAATGAAAGTTTGCCTAACGTGCGAGACCCCTGTGAAGAGAGACATCACTTCAATGGAGGCGGATCGCATAGAGGCTGCAATCATCGGAGCGTTTGAGAGACTTCCCAACGGTGAAGTCCCACGCATACGTGATTGTAGACTGACGCAAGGTTCTCTCATTCTTTTATGCGAGAACCAAGCGACCAAGGATTGGCTAGTTAAACTGGCTGAATCCAAACCCCTGGTAGAAGGAATAGACCTTTCGGTCCATGACTTCATTCTACCCAAGTTGAGAAGGGTGAGGATCTGGTTGCCGGGCCCCGAAAGGAGCGCGACCCAGATACTCACCACTATGAAATTCCTTAACTCAATGAGCACGGAGAACTGGAGGGTCTTCGAATGCAAATATAGTCGGGCGCCGGAAGGTAACCAACTAATTGTAGGCGTGGATGCCCCAGGACTCAGAGATCTTGAGAAGGTTAATTTCCGCCCCCTCTCGGGAGTTCGCCTTGCTACCTGCACGGTTCTAGGCAAGCCAGAGAAAGGGGAGAAAGAGGAGGAAAAGACAGGACCGAACTAATGCCAAATTCGGGACTAAATTTTCTCCAAATAAATGCGCACCACTGCAAAGCGGCCACCGACATAATAGGTAGGCAGCTTGCTATTGGACGTGCCAACATATGCCTCGTGCAAGAACCTTGGGTTTACAAGGGAATCGTACAGGGCTACGACACCCAGTTGGGGTCTGTATTATACAGCACAACTGCGAACAGACCCAGGACATGCATCTACATCTCCAATGATATTGATGCCGTCCTTCTTAAATCCTTTTGTTCTGCAGACCTTACTGCAGTCAAAATAATTTACTCCACAGAATTGGGCGAAAAGGAAGTAGTAGTGTGCTCTTCATATCTGCCCTATGACGCAGTCACCCCTCCCCTTGAGAGGAGCTGGTCGACTTAGTGTCCTTCTGTGAGACAAATAATCTACCTCTTGTAATTGGCTGTGACTCCAACGCGCACCACACACAGTGGGGCAGTACGGACATCAACCAAAGAGGTAGAACACTCTTTGAATACCTTGGTGCAACCACCCTGGAAATTGCAAACAAGGGTACGGCACCAACCTTCATCACCTCTACACGTGAAGAAGTGTTGGACATAACGTTGTGCTCACAGGGCATTGCTCAAGATATTCAAGGATGGAAAGTGTCCTCCGAACCTTCATTGTCGGACCATTGGCGCATTCTCTTCAGTCTGTTCTCAGAACCGTTGAAACCGGTCTCCTACAGGAATCCTAGATCCACTGACTGGTTCTCCTTTCACGAAGAGCTGTCAGAAAGAATCCGGGAAGTCCCAAAAGCAGCCCGGAATATTCCGGAACTAGAACAAACAGTCGCTTTAACATCGGAAGCCATTTACTCCTCCTATGAGAGTAATTGCGCCTTACGCACTAACAGGCTCCCCAAGAAAACGCCCTGGTGGGATATATCCTTGGAGAGCCTCAGAAAAGAAACGAGAAAAAGTTTCAACCGAGCCAAACAGCATAGTTTGAACAGTGAGTGGGAAGCCTGGAAGGCGGCCCAACGCAAGTACAAATCGGCTGTTCGGAGGAAAAAACGAGAAGCTTACTGCGGCCAAATTGAGGAACTCCCTCAGGCTTGCAGACTCCAAAAAGCCCTCTCCAAAGATCCGAGATCTAGGTTAACGGTGCTGCACCAGTCGGATGGGGAATTTACCTCAAGTAATGAGGACACCCTGAAGCTGCTGCTCCGCACCCATTTTCCGGAATCTCGCGAATCACCGGCATGCTCGTCTCTACAAGTCGAAAGTTCTCGTCCCCAAAAATCCGACTCGAGAACGGCTTCAGAGATTGTAACATACGATAGAACTAACTGGGCAATCAAAACCTTTGCCCCGTACAAATCAGCAGGGCCTGATGGCATTTTCCCAGCACTTCTTCAGAAAGGAGCTGATTTGCTAATCAAACCACTCTGTCAAATCTACCACACGAGCCTCGCCTATGGCTATATTCCTTCGCCATGGGGGAAGGCACGTGTGATCTTCATACCTAAGCCTGGTCGTACTGACTACACCGAGGCCAAGAGCTTACGTCCTATCAGCCTCACGTCATTCTTGCTTAAGACACTGGAGAGGCTGGTGGATAGATACCTGAGGGAGAGGATACCAAGTATCCTCCCTCTCCACCCAAACCAACACGCGTATCAAGAGGGCAAATCCACGGATTCTGCACTCCATCAACTAGTGTTCAGAATTGAAAAAACTCTAGACACTAAATCATACGCTCTTGGTGTTTTTCTTGACATAGCAGGGGCATTTGACAATGTCACTTTTGATGCCATGAGCGAGGCAGCCGAAGTGCACGGCGCGAGTCTGACTGTCACTAGATGGATAAGAACCATGCTGTCCACTCGAACTGCTTCGACCAGTCTGGGAAGAGATACAGAATCAATCTCAGTTATGAGAGGATGCCCGCAGGGAGGTGTACTATCTCCACTGCTGTGGTGTCTGGTTGTAGATGACCTTCTTAGGATTTTAAACACCTCGGGCTACTATGCTCAAGCGTATGCGGATGACATAGCTCTGCTTGTATCGGGAAAATTCCCCAGTACATTAGCTGAGTTGTCTCATCAAGCTCTTATCAAGGTTCAAAAATGGGCCCTTTCCAAGGGTCTCTCCGTCAATCCTGACAAAACTGAACTCGTTATGTTCACCAGGAATAGGAATCTCGAAGGTTTTGAGGCTCCTTGCCTAGGTGAAACGAAACTGCAACTCTCCGAGTCAGTGAAATATCTAGGAGTATATCAAGATAAAAAGCTGACCTGGAAAAAGCACGTGGAGGTCAAAGAACAGAAAGCGTCGGCGCTCCTATGGGCCTGTCGCAAAACCTTTGGACCCACCTGGGGACTAAAACCAAAAATGTTGTACTGGATGTACAATGTGGTGGTTAAACCTCTGCTGACCTACGCATCAATTGTTTGGTGGCCTCGTACCCTAGTATCCAATGCTAAAGAACTTTTAAACCGTACTCAAAGACTTGCTCCTCTAAGTATTACGGGTGAAATCAGAACCACGCCAACTGCAGCCATGGAAGCCCTCTTGGGAACCCCACCGCTGCACTTGGTGGTTCAAAGTACAACAATGGCAACGTCCTATAGACTGCGAAATGCTGCACTCTGAATTGATCGATCAGATATCAAGAGTCATACCAGGATCCTAGCCAGTCTGATCAAATCATACCCCATACTCTCGATGCCATCGGACGTTTTGTCCCCGGCATTTGTTTTCAAACGCAGATTCGAGACTGTCATGCTTCCTAGAGAATCCTGGATAGCGGACGGTGGGAATCTCGTAAGACCACTCGGCCTTATCTGATTCACGGATGGGTCTAAATCGAATGCAGGAACTGGGGCAGGTGTCATTGGTACGGTGCCCAAAAAGGCAATATCTATCGCCTTGGGCACTCATTGTTCAGTCTTTCAGGCTGAAATTTTTGCACAACAGAGTTGTACTCAACTGGATACCGGGACACCTCGTGCTCCCAGGCAATACAATGGCGGATGTACTGGCCAAGATGGGCACCATTAGGAAACCTATCGGGCCGGAACCCATCATTGGTATTCCTAAGAGCACAGCCAAACTCTCCATCAGAGAATGGATTACCGTACAACACAAAATTCAGTGCCGAAATGAGTCCCTACGACAATCTGAAATTTTCATAACGGAACCAGGCCTTGTCAGGGACTCGTTACTGAAGTTGGACCGTAATAAAACCAGAGTGCTGGTGGGCGCCCTCACGGGACATTGCCTCCGCAAGCCTTTACATAGCATAGGTATCCTATCTGATCCCACCTTTCGTAAGTGCAGAACCGTTGAGGAAACATCACTACACGTTATTAGTTTATGTGATGCCTTAACGGGCCTGCGAAAGAATCGATTGCCTGAAGAAAACAGAACTGTTTCCAGAGTTGGGACAAGCTACAGCTCCGTAAACGGTATACAGGTATTTAATCTTTTTTCCCACAGGTTTTCTTAGAAAACTTGTGCGATCCCAGGACATATGTCCAGATTCTCCCGAGGGCACAATGGGCCGAAAGGCCTAAGTACGGGATGCTTTGGCACCCACCTCCTTATAAAAAAAAAAAAAAAAAATACTTTAGATAGTGATTTAGAATTAGATAGGTCCGCCAATATTACGGTTCCAATTGGTTCCGATTTAGACATTACTTGTAACGCTAGCTCCCAAACTGGATTAAATTTGACCAGTAAAACTCCGCGAAAAAAAAAATTAAGAAATCTAATAAAGAGGCTAAGAGAACAAATTAGGCAGCAAGCTAGGAAAATTGAAATTTTAGAAAAAGAAAATAATAGTGTTAGATCGTTTATAGAAAATGCACATAGGTTACTTCCTTCAGAAATAGCTTTTACTCTAGACGATTATTTAAAAAATAAGAACAGAAAATCAGTTGGCTTTAGGTATTCATTAGAAACAAAGCAATTTTCATTAGGAATGTATTTCTTGGCGCCTACCGCGTATAATTATTTGAAAAATATTTTGAATTTGCCTTCATTTAAAACGTTGACAAATTTTACAAAATGTTGGCCTACTAGTCCTGGCTTCCATCAAATTTATTTTGACGCCTTAAAATTGAAAAGCGAGCAGCTTACGGATTTTTCTAAGAAATGTATTTTATGCATAGATGAGATGAGTTTAAAAATAAATTTAATATATGATAGAAATAGCGGTAATATTATAGGTTTAGCGGATGATGGTGATTCCAGACAAAATTTAGTGGTTACAAGTGCACTTGTTGTAATGGCACGTGGAATAGCCGAAAATTGGAAGCACCCTTTAGGATTTATTTTATTGAATTCAACTTGTCCTGCATTTAAATTAGAAAAAATTATTAAAAATTTGGTTGAAAGACTGCAGAAGATTGATATGGAACCTTTGGCAGTAGTTAGTGACCAAGGTTCGAATTTTGGTGCAGTCGCCAAATTATTAAATATTTCAGCAGGAAATCCTACCTTTACGGTAAATAATCAAGAAATTTGCTATATATTCGACATCCCTCACCTTATAAAAAGTATTAGGAATAATTTATTAAACTATGATTTTAAATTTAATGGCCGACAAATAGCGTCTTGGCGGGATATAAAAAGTTTTTATGAATGGGATGTTCAGCGGCACTTTAGATTAGCTCCTAAATTAACTAACACCCATATCAATCCTTCAAGTTTCGAAAGAATGAAGGTAAAGTTGGCTACGCAAGTACTCAGCTCATCTGTTGCCAGCGGTATATACACGCAAATAAGTAATAATGAAGCTACAAGTTCTGCTTTATATACTGCTGAATTCCTAGACCAAATTGATAGGTTTTTTGATATGTGTAACTCTTCTAAATTTAAAGAAGCAAAAATAGATAAAGTTCCATTTTGCGGTTCAGAACGTCAACTGACCCTTTTCAATGAGATGTGTGAGTTGATTGGTTCTATCGAAGTAATTAATTCAGTCGGGAAAAATGTTACTTCTTCTATCAAGTGCCTTGATGGTACCCTAATTTCAATTGCCGGATTAAAATGTCTGTGGACTCAACTTCAAAAGAAAAATTTCAAATTCATGCTTACACGGCGAATAAACCAAGATTGTTTGGAAAATTTCTTCGGGACTATTCGAAAACAAAATGGTAATAACAGACATCCAACTCCCATACAATTCATTAGGAATTTCAAAAAATTGTTTTCATTAAATATATGGAAATTGTTAAGACTGGCAATTGCGAAGTTCAAAGGGAATTTACTTTCGGTCCAATTGTTACCAGTCAGTTATTATTCATTCCAAATGATTCACTTCCGTTCCAAGAGGCAAATATAACTGTTCCATCTGAATTAAAAAATATGAATTTTGGCCAAGAAAATGCATTCACATATTTCTGTGGATATCTTTTAAGAAAATGCCAAGAAACACATAATTGCCAGTTAGATGTGCCAGAATTTTCAGATCGTTCGCTCATATTTACCCAATTCAAACAATTCGAAAATTGTAGATTAATAATTGCACAATTGGACAAGATAACTCAAAAACGCGTTATCCGATTTTGATGAAATTTATAATTTGAGTTGCTTATTCCTTAACTTAATTTGGTATTGCATTTGAGCAAAATCGAGCCACGGGGGGCAAAGTTATAAAGGAAAAACCAGGGTGACCAGAAAGTTTTGTCGTTTTTTGGTTATGGTTTTTCGGATGTAATTGGAAAATTTCAGACCCGATTTTGTTTAAATTAATTATGTAGGTTAACTGCATAAATAGACGATACCGAATTAATTTTCAGTCAAATCGGTCTAAGGATAGTGGAGAAAGAAATAGTTGTAGCCTAAAACAAGCCTGTTCATAAAGTTTTTCGATGTATTTTAAAAAGTTATATACCGATTTCAATCAAATTTACGAAACCTGTTTATACTATTAGACTCCAGCCCACCTGTAAATTTGAGAATGAAGAAACGAAGTTATGGAGAGAAAAACCTTAAAATATTCAGTTAAGCAGAAAGTTCGTGGCGTTTTTTTTCCAATAGTTGGCTTTAGAATCGTATAACTTTAGTTCAAATCCTATCAAGTTATATTATAGCGCGCTGAAAAGGAGACATCTTATAAAATATTTATGTAAAAAATTATGAAATTCAGGCAGAACAAATTGGGGTAATTGGGTTTTGAAAATGAGCCGAAATTCTGAAAAAAATTCCCTATATTAATGCTCCATGTTTGGTACTATCGTCTGTCCGTCGACAAAATAACTCAAAAACGCGTTATCCAATTTTGTTAAAATTTAGAATGCTACTTGGTTATTGCTATAGTGGTTTTGGTGTTGCATTTCAGCAAAATCGGCTAAGGGGCAGCGAGGTTATTAAGGAAAAACAGGAGTGACCATAAAGTTTTGTCGTTTTTTTTTATATAGTTTTTCGGGTTTAATTGGAAAATTGGTAAAGCAATTTTGTTTAAATTAATTATATTGGTTGACTACATTAATAGACGATACCATTGTAAATTTCAGTGATATCGGTCCAAGGATAGTGGAGAAAGGATTAGTCGTAGGAAGAAATAACCCTGTTCAGAAAGTTTTTTTGATGTATTTTCAGAACTAATGCACCGATTTGAATGAAATTTGCAAATTAGACTTATGCTACCAGGGTCTGAATTACTTGCAAATTAGAGAAAATTTTGAAAAGGGCAAACAAAGTTATGAAGAAAAACCTTGAGATATTGTTAGTTTTCACAATTTTTCTCTCCCATTTCTACCATAGGGCATCAAAAAATCGGCTATAGGCCGATTTTAAATTACTTTATGTTTCCTTCATAATTTCAAAACATCTAAACGATGATCTTTATAATTGTATGATAAAGATAGAACCAACAAAATGCTGCAAGAATTGCGACTTATCTTTTTTGATAAATTTCTTTATTAGAGTGCGCATTTATTTTACCCTTAAATTTTTTAATCAACGCGAAAAACACCTCGATAGCAGGCAAAAATATTTATCGGTTACGTCTTTGTAAAAAAAAATAGTAGTAATTTTTTTTATCTATTTATTTATTATTTCTATTACTCTTTAGTTAGTTATGTTTTTTAAGGCAAAAATATTTGTCGGTTACGGCTTTGTAAAAAAAAAAAATAGTAGTAGTTTTCTTATCTATTTATTTACTATTTTTATTAATCTTTAGTTAGTTATGTTTTTAATGTATTTATTTCAGAACATTTTTTATTTGTATGATTAACTTGGGGATTAGGGCTACTGGCGAAACCACAAAAAAAAAGGAGCGGAGGTGATTACCTCTTGGTCGCTTGGAAACATCACTATATTTTATTTGTAATTTTCAATTTGGCAATTATATAAACAATCAAAGAAAATACTGCATTAAAACTAAAATAGCAAAGAATGGAGAAATATTAATTTCATTTTTCATTATTAAAAAATTCATTTAAATAATAACTCTATTATTAAAGATTTTCATCATTTTTTAAAAAAGTTAAACAGTCAGTTTAAAAAAAATACATTAATGGCAACACCATCATGGGATCAATTTTTCGAACAAAAAAATGAGGGATGTTTTTCAAAATCATATGACATCATGTTTCTCTTTCACCCATATGTACAATATTTAGTGCTATCTATTTCAGCAGTGGATAGAAAATTGTCTGAAAAAGAACAGTCAAAATTTGAAAAACGGCGATACGGCAAGGATAGGAACTTTCGCCACTTTATTATTAATTACACTTTAGGTATAACCTAGGTAAATAAAAAGTACATATAAACATGGTCATATTCACATAGGACATTCTGTAAAAGTTTCAAAGCAATTGGTCAAGAAGTTTCGGAGATTACCGGTTAGGAACAAACGAGCATTTACGATTTTATTTATATAGATTATCACGAAAAAAACCAATTATAAATTAACACAGATTACAATTTTCATTTGTTTTTCTTTCACTTTAACATGCAAGGGGAACTCTCAACAGATGTTAACCCTTCAACACTCAACACTAACTAAAGAATACTTCTGATGTTAGATTAGAAACTGTAAGACTTTCGTAATAGACTTTTTCTAGTGGTAAAACGGGTGAATATGATGCCAATGGAAAATCAATTCTTGGATATGGAACCAAATTCGTTTGAAATTCACACATATCAACATTTAAAAGACCATTGAATCGTATATATGTTGTTATACTATACTATCTGGGCAATGCCCTGTGAACACAGTTTTATGTCCAACACTTCTTCACGTGTAGAGGTGATGAAGGTTGGTGCTCTAAGCTTGTTGGCAATTTCCAGGGTGGTTGCACCAAGTTATTCAAAAAGTGTTCTACCTCTTTGGTTGATGTTCATACTGCCCCACTGTGTGTGGTGCGCGTTGGAGTCACAACCAATGATAAGAGGTAGATGGTTTGTCTCACAGAAGGACACCAAATCGACCAGCTCCTCTGAGGGGGGAGGGGTGACTGCATCGTAGGGCAGATATCAAGAGCACACTACTACTTCCTTTTCGCCCAATTCTGTGGAGTAAATTATCTTGACTGCAGTAAGATCTGCAGAACAAAAGGATTTAAGAAGGACGGCATCAATATCATTGGAGATGTAGATGCATGTCCCAGGTCTGTTCGCAGTTGTGCTGTATAAGCAGCCGCTTTTTTACAAAACCCTATCTAATTTTATAGTTGTTCTAAGTGATAGTATTTATGATATTTTTATTTATCGTATTTTTATGTATCAAAGGCTATACAGTTAAGAAATACAATAAAAATGTAATTAGTGTTTGTTTATATATTACTTGTTGAGATTCGCATGAATAAACTGAAACTATTACTTAAGTTTGAGTTTATTCATCAATTGCAAAGTCTTCCATATGGTCGGGATAGTCCATTAGTGTAGCTCGATTATTTGGTACAGGCGTCGTATTTAGTTTATCAAAGATGTCTTTCCACATGATATTTCGAGCGTGTCGTGGATTTTTCGGTGCTAAGGCGACTTCCAGAGCATTTCGTCCTTTGACCCGGGAAAAAGCGACGTACAGCATGTCATGAATAAAGGCCGCTGTAAGAAGGAGAAGACCAACAAATTCAAAGGTTTGGCCTTGGGAATTATGGATCGTCATGGGAAATGCTGGTTTTACAGGAAACTGATGGCTCTGCATGATGCACCCAAGTTGAGATTTGTTCGAATCAAGCGTAATTCTTGGAAGATGGACTTCCGACGTAAACTGCAACGCTCCGTCATGTTGATCTTTAACAGTGTCAAACCTGAACTTTTCTTCATCTGGTAGCATTTTAATAATTCGTTCACTTCTTTGTTGAGTGGAGCCAGAATTGCGCACTTTTTCATATTTTCGTAGTTTCCACTGGCCAAAAATGCTCCAAAGGTTTCTTCGATAAGGTCCCCGTTTGAGATTATGTTGCTCGGAATCTCTATTTGGCCAAGTTCGTTTGTCGCCAATTCTTCTTCTTCTGGGTCGACACGCATATACTTAGTAAGAGAGTAATGGATAAAAAAGTCGCCTTAAGTTGCTTCTTTTAATGCATAAGTCGAGTAGCTCGCTCGATTTGTTTACTCTCTTCTAGTACCTCTACTGCAATGTCCGGGTCCACGAAATACATTTGAGCGTATCTGGGTGTCTCGTATTTACCATATTGATTTTGAGTAGGTTGAGCTGCAACATTTATTTTATGATAGATTTGACCCCCGGCCACAAAACTGTAGATTCCACGATTGTTGAATGTTCCTATCATCAGCCACGTTGAATGATGCGAAGGCAAAACAGGCACTAAGAGATCGTACCTTGGCGTGAAATTCATTGGCTAGAGGATGTTGACATGCAAAAAGTAGTGCTGATTCGTCAACCAGAATTTGCCATCTGGTGGTGGTTGTTCAATAAGACCGTGAAGACAACAATTGGGGAAGAGTTAACATCTGTTGTTTTCGTATGCGTTCTTCTGGAAAATGCAATGCTCCGCAATGAATACAGGCAACATTAAATGCTCCTAGGCGTAGCTATTCAAGACGCTGATTTCGTTCATCGTCGGTTTCATGTAAAAAGCGACACCTAAAATAACCAACCCGCTCTTCTGATTGAGAAGTATGATGGCGTATGATTTCGGAGATTTTTTCTTTACTTCTTGTCTTAGCAGCATGGCTAGGTCAAGTTGAAGTAGTCGGCTGCTCATCACAATGTGATGGTTCGAGCAACAGGTCAGTGTATGAATGGCCCGATCGCGATGATCCTGGCAAGTTGGCGTTATCATCTTGTGGTTCTTCTTGAGCTGAATCATTGCTTCATCCACTAAAATTGAAGTGACGCCAGAAAAATAAACTTAAACTCATGAGTGTTTCTTGACGAATGAAAACAAACTGCATACGCACAGTTCATTTCTCTTGCTTTCCCTTTGAACACAATTCTCTTCTCTAGGTTTTCTCCAGGAGTGTATGAGGTCGTGATGTTTAATATTTTTGTACTGCGTCTATGTGTATGAGATCATGATAAAACCTGTTTGGTGCTTCTGCACTGTGTGTGTGTGTATGAGATCATGATTAAATATATATAAATATATAGTTTTGAGCAGTGATTTTAAACAGAATGACGATGGCGATCTACTTGGAGACGCTTATTTTGTCCGTCCGTAGCGCGACTTCTGATTGAGAACTAATAAGACGGAGCATGATTTCGGATATTCTTCCTCTACTTTTGATCTTAACAGCACGGTTAGGTTGAATTAAAATAGTCGACTGCTCATCAAAGTTGGTCGAGGAATACGTCAGAGTGCGAAAGCCCCAGTCGTCATGAACCTGGCAAGTTATACTGGAGACAGTTTTGAAAAATAATTACAATTGGGCGTGAATTGTAATTCCTAATGTAGTCTGTCTCAGAGTAATTGAATCCGATTTTAATTGCCACATTATTCGTATAATGAGGTTCGGGGAAGTTAATTGTTTTACAATTACCATTTTTCGCTGCCGATAGATATCTAAAAAGCGATACTTTTAAAATGCATATCGAAAGCCCTTAGTAATACTGTAAAGTTCCATTAAGATCGGACCACCCAATTCGAAGCCACCTGGCGAGGGGTAACGGGGGAGAGGAAAAGTGCTCATCAAAATGTAATGGGTAGAGCATTACGTCAGAGAGCAAAAGCCCTAGTCGCGATGAAACTGACAAGTTATACTGGAGACAGTTTGAAATGCTATTTACAATAGGCCATGGATTGTAATTCTTAATGCAGTCTGTCTCTGAGTAATTGAATCCGATTGTAATTGCAATCTGATACGTAAAAAGTGTGGTTTGTAGTGGGAAAATCGAAAGCTCTTAGGCCCACTAAGTAGTACTGTAAAGTTTCATTAAGATTGGACCACCCAATTCGAAGCCACCAGGCGAGGGGTATCAAGGGGATGGGAAGAGTGAATTTTGTAGTCGGAAAAATGAAAGTTCTTAGCCCCTTAGTAATACTGTAAAGTTTCATTAAGATCGAACCACCCAATTCAAAGCCACCAGGCGAGGGGTATCGAGGGGATGTTAAAAGTGAGTTTTATAGTAGGAAAATCGCAAGCCCTTAGCCTCCTTAGTAAAACTGCAAAGTTTCATTAATGTCGGACCACCCAATTCGAAAATACCAAGCGAGAGGTCTCGAGGGGAGGGGAAAACGAATTTTCTCAGAGGTGAGACCTATCTAGATCAATTTCTAGTCCCCGAAAACCCTTAACTCCCAAGTTTCGTGAAAATCGTTAGACGCGTTTTCGAGATCGTTGTGCAAACATTCCTCGTATTATGTAAGTAATATAATTTGCTCGTTACGTTTCAATAAAGAGTATCTAAAGCGAATAATTTAATTTTGTACGTCTAAGAGAAACTTGTTTTTTGGAAAACATAACGCAAACAATTCTCGCAATTCTGATGTTCCAAAAAAAATTAGCATTAACCCCATTTACAGTGTTGCCCCTTCAAATTAATATTTTTAACGCCACCACTATGCCCATCTCTATTTTTATAATATAAGCTTATTGATGTATGCGCGTGTGAGTAAGAATAATCACGTTTTCTCACTGAAGGGCAGTGATTTACAACCAGCTTGTGGCTATGTGTTAGTGATTGATTTTCTTAAATCAATTTTTACCTGGCTCAGGTATAACCTAGGTAAATAATTAGTGCATATAAACATGGTCATATTTACATAGGACATTCTGTAAAAATTTCAAGTCAATTGATTCAGAAGTTTCGGAGATTACCGGTTAGGAACAAACGAACATTTACGATTTTATTTATATAGATTGTTTTGAATATGGAATTGGATTAAAAGAGATTGTTAAGAGAGGGGTAACTCTTAACGAATTTTATTTTTTGTAGTTGATTTGATTATCGTCAAATGCTTGGTGGATGAATGCCCTTACCGCTGGTCGGGGGGCTGATGAGTTGTTTGAATAAAACGCTTGCCGATGAATGCCCTTACCGGTGGTGGGGGGGCTGATGAGTTGTTTGAGTAAAACACTTGCTGATGAATGCCCTTACCGCTGGTGGGGGGGCTGATGAGATGTTTGAGTAAAACACTTGCTGATGAATGCCCTTACCGCCGGTGGGGGGGCTGATGAGATGTTTGAGTAAAACACTTGCAGATGAATGCCCTTACCGCTGGTGGGGGGGCTGATGAGATGTTTGAATAAAAACGCTTGTTGGTTTGACACTTTATTTTAATCTAATTTATTAATCAAAAAATCACTGTATTTATACTAAAATTATCCTAACTAAGCATAAATCTATTTCATACATATAATTGATTTTTTATTGATTATTGCACATAAAGGTAATTGACCGAACATAATTATTTTATATCAAAAATAATGTATGCAGGTGAATAACCAAAAATGTGCTGATCTTAATTTTTTGCAACTTAGTTAATTATTGCATATAAAGGTAAATAACCGAAGACAGAACAGAATTATTTTATATTAAAATAATTTGTGCATGTAATAAAAAATGTGCTGATCTTGATTATTTACCATTTCCTTTGATATTGCACATAAAGGTAAATGACCAATTATGTGCTGACATTTAATTCTTAATATTAATATTATGTTCTTGAACATTCTCCCGCCTCACAATTTAGTTGAAAATCTTCTAGCGACAATGTGGATTCTATTTTGCCTGTGCTAATTGTGTTTCTTTTCATTGGTTGTGGTTTCGTTGGCTTTTTTAATGTTATGGTTCGCTTATGGTATTTTCTCCAAATTAGATATAATCCTATCATTATCAGTAGTCCAATAGTTATATAGATGAGACTAAATTGATGTATATCATGCTTGTTAATATGTGTTGGTAGTTCAATATGTTCCTTTAGTTTTCCAATAGCTTTTTCTAATGCCTTCATGTCGTTGGTACTTCCTCGTATGCTTAGGTATGGTTTTATCAAAGACAGTAAATTATGATAAGATGTGTAAAATTGGGTTTGCCCACAAATTTCGACTTAAAAAACTAAATGAAATATAAGGAAATAATATACGAGGAGAATTCTTTCTTATTTTTACATTTCGTTTTTGAGCTTTGGTTTTTGTACTGGATTGATAACTTTTTTCAAATCATTTAAAGAAATTAAGCTTTCAATTCATTCATTTATAAATCCCGTAGATGAGTATATTTTGTTCTTGGTTTTTTTTTTCTTTCTCATTTTAGAATTAAAGTGTTTGATGATATATTTGGTGTCGGTTTTTTCCTAGCCTGATCTTAGAATTCAAATGTACTTTTAGAAATATTTTGTATGTTCGATTGTGTGTGTAACAAGATAATGTCGATTGTATTATATGTATTTTTTGAACAAATTTTTTTCTCAGAATTTCTCGTGTACTGTTAAATAATGTTAAATAAAGAATTTAAAATCTTTCGAACTTGGGCCAAGAATTGAATTGAATTTTGTTTTAAGTAATGGACATATGCATGTATCTGATTGCTTTTTTAAAATTTATAGATATATTGATATTTTATGGTCAACTAAGGATTATTGGATTTCCGTAAATTTTAAATTATATATATTATATATAAAGATTATTATATAATATATTTATTTGGAAGAATTTTGTCTAACTCATTTTAAGTACGTTCGACAGTTAATATGTGATGATATTTGCCAACATACGTTTTCCTACAATTTTAACATCGAATGTTGACATAATTTTTTTCTGGAATGCTTTGAATAACCAAATAACTGATTTCATAATGTCGTGTTAGAAGGTTTGAAAATATATATCAGGATTATTTATTCATTTAAAATTTTTAAGCGTGGGTGTTTTGTAAAACTATTGGGTAAACTATTTCCATTTTTTTTGACCCAAGAACAATTCTTTTTTAATAGAACCAGAATTAAAAAATTTAGAACTTCCTTTCGATGTTCTAAACATTGGTTCTCAGCAAACCAACTGGGGTAAAATTCATTAGTTCTTTGAATGCATTCCTCGATAATTTTTGCTTTTAAGTTGGTAAAATGCAAATAATTATCAAAAAAAGTTTCATAAATTTGAAAATGCAATTTGCAAATTTCGAAAAAAAGATCGGAAGGATTTTGTAGAAAAGTCCTTTCAATAGTTTTGTCGAAATTTTTGTGTTTAATAAGTTTTTCCGACGGTAAAAGAAAATCACATTCGTCTTTATTCATTATCGTGGCACCATTTGGACAGTTTATTTTTTTCAAAATAATTTTTAAAATTCCATAGCCGACAATATATCTTTTTGCTGGGTCTGCGACGTCGGAATTACTCTTGGAGTTTCAGGTTTCATTTATTTTCGCATCTTTTTCTATATCATCCAAAACAATGTCAGAACTTTGTGCCAATAATCTGGATATAATTTAATTAGAATTATCAATATAAGTATATTCTAATGGGTTATCCCAATTAAGTAAAATGTCTTCATCAGTTTCACAATTCTTATTTGCATATGAGAACGTTATAATTCTCATTGACATTAGGCGCGCAACTATTCCATTGAACTCGTTGGATACTAGGATTTTTGTTATTACCGCCCTTTGCCCGAATTTGCGCAAACATATTCTCTAATGGATCCTGATTTAGTCGAGATCTTAATATAAAGTTAATTTATAAATATTTGTCCGAAAATATATCTGTACTTAAATTTAAAATACCATTAATTGTAAGATATAATCCGTCAAAACAATAGTTTTTTTTTTGCAGGGAGACCCAATTTTGTAAGATATCCTTTGAATTCATTTAAATAATTAAATTGAGTACAATTTTCTGTTAATGGCTTCCGATATGGATTTTTTTCCGCACAATTACGACTATTTAGGCAGTCAAAAACTTTGTCAAAACTACGAACGAATTTACTCGTCGCTGCTGCATATAATTTAATCGTTTGTGGAAAGGAGTTATTTTCTAATAATGCATCTATTGCGTCTGCCATACTATTGCTCAGGACTTGCACTGCAAGTCTGACATTCATTTTATCAAAAACCCCTGGTTCAATATGTTTTTTTGTTATCTTTGGACACAACCTACATTTTTTGGATTTTTCGTCTATGCTATAAACACTTTTTATAACTTCCCAACTCGCAGGTCCGTCAGGAGTCTCAATAGTGCAATCTTTGAGTGTATTTCTTATATTTTTTAATAAATGAGGAGGATCATATAATGCAATTATTTTATTCTGATTATAATAGAAATATGGCTTCTCTTTATTAATATCTAACAGCCTATAGCATTTTTGATTATTCATACCTTGATCGCACACTATAGCTCTAACCGTAAGCCCTATTTCGAAGCATATTTTTACATTAGCCTCCAATTTTTGTTTTAAAATGGCACCATCAATGCTGTTCTCAGAAACAAAATAACTAATTATATATTTCCAATTAGAAAACAAGCCCCTGATCATGAAAACGCATATTTGTTTTCCTAGTAATAATTTCCTATCATTTTCATCTAAATGCACTAACCCATCTACGAGATCATGAGATGTATTATAAACTAAATCTCTTCTGATTGATATTTCATCAAATAATAACACTGCCTGCTTACACTGCTTGTCCATTTTATTAACTAATTGTACCAAATTTTTTATTAAAACATCATCAAAACTTGGTTGAAGTCGTTTCACAGGACTCCACTTATATATAGCTGACTGACTAGGAAAGTGAAGCCCTAAATCATCACGCAAGAAATTATAACAAGATGCAGACTTATAATTGACATTTTGAGACAAATATTTTTGGATATCATTATAGCTATTCTTTTCAGCTAAAATCATTTAAAAAAATTCTTTGCTATTTAAGTTTAGGCTAGGTAACGAATCGATATGAGCATCAATGGACTTGTTTTCTTTCAATTGTTTTGTTTTTTCTAACAACATTTCCTTTTCTTTCCGTAATTGCATGCACGCAAAAAAACTTTTAGCACTCTTTTTATAATATTCCAATGTTTAGAACATCGAAATGAAGTTCTAAATTTTTTAATTCTGGTTCTATTAAAAAAGAATTGTTCTTGGGTCAAAAAAAAAATGGAAATAGTTTACCCAATAGTTTTACAAAACACCCACGCTTAAAAATTTTAAATGAATAAATAATCCTGATATATATTTTCAAACCTTCTAACATGACATCATAAAATCAGTTATTTCGTTATTCAAAGCATTCCTGAAACAAATTATGTCAACATTCGATGTTAAAATTGTAGAAAAAGGTATGTTGCCAAATATCATCACATATTAACTGCCGAACGTACTTAAAATGAGTTAGACAAAATTCTTCCAAATAAATATATTATATAATAATCTTCAAATCTTTATATATATACGGAATATTTACGGAAATCCAATAATCCTTAGTTGACCATAAAATATCAATATTCTACTATATAATTTTTAAAAAAGAAATGAATATGTCGATTACTTAAAACAAAATTCAATTCAATTTTTGGCCCAAGTTCGAAAGATTTTATTATTTAGCATTATCTAAAAGTACACGAGAAACTCTGAGAAAAAAATTTGTTCAAAAAATACATATAATACAATCGACATTAACTTGTTACACACACAATCGAGCATAAAAAATATTACTAAAAGTACATTTGAATTCTAAGATCAGGCCAGCAAAAAACCTACACCAAATATATCATCAAACACTTTAATTCTAAAATGAGGAAGAAAATAAAAACCAAGAACAAAATATACTCATCTACGGGATTTATAAATGCATGAATTGAAAGCTTAATTTCTTTAAATGATTTGAAAAAAGTTATCAATCCAGTACAAAAACCAAAGCTCAAAAACGAAATGTAAAAATAAGAAAGAATTCTCCTCGTATATTATTTCCTTATATTTCATTTAGTTTTTTAAGTCGAAATTTGTGGGCAAACCCAATTTTACACATCTTATCATAATTTACTGTCTTTGGTTTTATCATCTCCATTTTGTGCATATTGACTTCCTTTGTCAGTTGTTCGCTGATATTTATGGATGGAATGAAGGATGAGTGTGCTTGATTGGTGAATGAGTTGTGAGCGGTTATAGCCATAGCTTGTTGTTTTATTACGCAGTTTGGATTGATTTTTATTATGCCATCATTTTTAAGAGTCTTTGCTGTAACTTGATTTTTACAAATTATATTGAACGTGTATTCCTGGTCTAGAACAAATATCCACGCATTAGGATTATTGAGTTGAATCCATATTTGTGTTGGTTTCATTGTTTTAAATAAACATGAAGGTGAAATTCTTTTCTCGTGACGGAGTAAATTCATTTCACATCGACTTATATTTGAAAGTAAATTGTAGACTGGATGATATTGCGTACATAAAAATCGTCCTTGTGTTAAGTGTGTGCAATCGTGTAACTCACTGCTGTTCATTGGATAATATTGTTCACGGTCAAGGCTTACTACGAGATAGTCACTTGATGGATCAATAAGAACATAATCGTTTTCGTGCGGTGTTGGAATAGGAATAATTTTTAGCAATTGGTATTGTTGATTTGATACGAGTGGTATTCTGATGCTAAATATAATATTTTGGCTAGTAATTCGTGTCTTCACTTTTAGTAGAGTATACATTTGCAGTAACTCTTCTGCTGCTGTAGAGCCTTCTGGAGCTCTCAAATTTGGAGGCAAATTATTTTTTAATACTCGGACTTGCGTTTGTAATTGTTCAGGCGTCAATAATAGAGGATTAATTTTACCATTTTGTGTGTCAGTTATGACATCCAGCAGAGCTGTTTGTATTCTCTGATATCTTTCCATTATTAAAGTCGTAAATATCGCCAAATTATTTAATTGTTGTGCTCTGTTTTGGTTTATTAATTCAATATTACCGCTAAGAGTATTATTTTGTAAAGCTTCCATTTGTTCTTGCATAATTTTGAATTGATGATCAATTTCGAGTTCATCTTTTTTAATTATGTTCATAGTAGCTTCAGTGATGGATGTCTGGTTTTTAATTAGTGTTAATAAGTGCTCTTCGTTCGTTCTTACTTTTTGCAGTTGTTCCTCATGGTGTTTTGCAAAGTCAGAGTCTAAAACTCCGAAAAGTGAGTTAGCTATGTTTCCTACTATATTTAATGCTCCTCTCTTTTTGCGTACCTGAATGTATGGTTCACCATTTGCGCTGTGTAATAGTTTATTATTGTGTTCCATGTCCATTAAATGTTGTTGGAATTGTTTTGTTATTCCCAAACAATAATTTTGTGTTTCGGGAGTTAATTTGTGGCATAGCATTTTAATATTTTTAACTGTGTTCCTGAAACCAATTAGTTCGTGCCAGTAATTAGATAAGTTATAATATATTATGAGGTTCCACTCGTTGTTAGATAAATCAATCCGTCCTATTTCTTCAAAATAAATTCCTGGACGACTTTCAAACTCCTTAATTTCAAAAGGTTCATTCATTTCTTCGCCTAAAGCTGGTGCAATAAAAAGAAATAGCATGAGTACGAATAATATTGTTGATGATAATCGGGTGTTTTTTTGAAGATGAGATGGTTGATTTTCTGCTTTGCGCTTGATGGCCGATTTCATAAGTTCGGCGATTGGAGGCCTCACTGGAATCTGAGTTGGATTGATTTTTATTTTTGAACGTGGTTTCTGTAACGCTATTTTCCTGGATTTATTTATTAGTTGGTTTGTAGATATGTCGAAAGGTGTATTTCCCTTGACTGCTGAAAGTTGTTGTCTGTAGGGCATTGGAGTATTCAATTCTTTGCTTTTTATGCTTTTAGATGCTGTTTTCTTAACTTTTGATGTAGTAATATGCAGGCATTCAATACTCTGGCTTTCATGTTGTCTATCAGATGATTCATTTGTGATTTCCATATTTGTGCTTTCAATTGGGAGACGACTAATTTTAGTTATTGGCCGTTTAAAGGTATTTTTTGATGTTTTTACCGTAACTACTCTGACAAGTCCATCTTCACCAGGATGTACTTCCATAATCCTTGCTCGTTGCCATTTTGTTGGTGGTAGTAGCTCGTCCTTTAATAAAACCAAATCTCCAACCTTCAGATTCTCTTTGGTTGACATCCATTTTGGACGCTGTTGAAGTCTGTTGAGATAATCTCTAGACCATTTGCTCCAGAATTCCTGTTGCATTCTTGTCAGTAATTTCCATCTGGTTAGGCTATTTATATTTTTATCTAATAAATTACTTTGTGGTGGTGCAAGTAGCGCTGAACCTGTCAAAAAATGTCCCGGAGTTAGGGTTTCTAAATCTTCAGGATCATCAGTTAATGGATACAAAGGTCTTGAATTGACACAAGCTTCTATTTGTGCCAGCACTGTTGTTAATTCTTCGTATGTTAATTTCGTTTCTCCAATTGTCCTTTTCAAATGATGCTTAATTGATTTCACACCGGCTTCCCATATTCCTCCGAAGTGTGGAGAGGCGGGTGGTATGAAATGCCATTGCGTACCACTGTCGGCTAAGGTTTTACTTGCTTTATCAAATTCTGTACTAGCTGCTTTAAAATTTGTTGCATTGTCAGAGTATAAGTTTGCTACTAGTCCTCTCCGTCCAGTAAATCTTTTGAAAGCTGCGATAAATGCCTCAGCTGTGAGGTCTGAAACTGCTTCTATATGTATTGCTTTTGTACATTAACATATAAAAATGGCGATGTAACCTTTGTATGCTTTAGCTCCTCTTCCTTTTGACAAACGAATCTCGATCGGACCTGCATAATCTACGCCACTGTTTAGAAATGGTCTTGCTGGTGTTACGCGTACTTGTGGAAGATTACCCATTAGCTGAATTCTATTTTGGGTCTTGAACCTATGACATCTGATGCATTTTTGAATGTGTTGTTTAACTGCACTATATCCTTTTAGAATCCAATATTGTTGTCGTATGACTCCCAAAGTTAGAGTTGCTCCTCCATGTAGTGCGCTTTGGTGGGCAGCGTTAATTACTAAAGTCGTAAAATGTGACTTGTATGCTAAAATTATAGGATGTTTTGCTTCAAATGTAAGTTCTGATTGCCGAAGCCGTCCTCCAACACGTAATATACCATTTTGATCAACAAATGGGTTTAACGATGTAATTTTTGACTTCGAACTGAGCTTTCTTTTTCATATTAAGTGGTTTAAGTCATCGTTAAACTCAATTCTTTGAATTGTTTTGATTATAATTACTTTAGACTGCTGTAGTTCTTTTACTGATAACGCTCCAGTTTGTTTTTCCTTTCTTGCTGTTTTGCAATTTGATGTGAATCTGATGCACCATGACAATACTCTGGTTAGCTTTTCGAGTTTTGAATATCTATTTATTACGTCCATAATTGGATTTTCTTTAACTTTTATGATCGCTGTTGTGACTGTTTTACGACACTCGATTGTTGTCTCTTCGATTTTTTCTGATTTTGTGTACTCGATTTTTGGTTTTTGCAGCCACTTTGGACCGTACCACCATAATTTGTTTTTAAGTAATTCTGATGGTTTTATGCCCCGAGTGGCACAGTCAGCAGGATTATCTTTGGATTTTACGTGATTCCAATGACTCGGGGGAAATGAGGATAGTATTTCTGAAACCCTGTTCGCTACAAATGTTTTCCACTTTGTAGGGTGGCCTCTTATCCATGCTAAAGTTATCATTGAGTCCGTCCAGCTAACAATTTTTGCACTTGGTATTTGTATTGCCTCTATGATTTTCTTTAATAACTTCGTTAACAGTACCGCGCCACTAAGTTCTAATTGTGGGATTGACAATTTTTTCGATAGTGGTGCTACTTTTGTTTTGGCTGATAATAAAAATGTTTTTGTATCGTTCGTATATGATGTAATTCGCAAATATACGACTGCAGCGTATGCCTTTTCGGATGCATCACAAAATCCATGTAATTCACACTCTTTATTGTCCTTTGTAAAGCCAATCCATCGTGGGATTGTTAGTTTTTCTAGTAGTTGTAGTTCTTTCTTGTGCTCAATCCACTTGATGTTAATGTTGTGTGGCAATGGTTCATCCCAAGTGATACCTGATAACCAAACGTCTTGAAACATTAATTTTGCTTGAATTGTGACCGGAGCCAACCACCCTAATGGATCAAAGACTTGTGCTGCTTCAGATATAAAACTGCGTTTCGTTGCTTTGATACTGTGAATTGGAATTGATAATTTAAATTGAAAAACATCCTTGTGTGTATTCCATTGAAGACCCAAAGTTTTGATTAGTTCATTGAATTGCTGCGATTCTTTGTCTCTATTTTCTTCTGGAATTTCCTTTATAATGGCTTCATGATTGCTTGCCCACTTTTTTAATGTGAATCCTCCTTTGTTCATTAAAGCTTGAATTTCTGATTGCACTTGCAAAGCTTCCTCCACTGAGTCATTTACTGAGATCAAATCGTCTATGTAGAAGTCTTCTAGTGAAATTTTTGATGCTAAAGGATATATTTCCTGTTCACCTGTAGCTAATTTTCTTAATGTTTTTACAGCTAGGTATGGAGCTGATCGAGTTCCATAAGTCACCGTTGTTAGTTTAAAATCTTGAATTGGTTCTTTGGTAGAATTTCTCCAAACAATTTGTTGCCATTTCTGGTCTTCCTTAGCTACCCATATTTGGCGATACATTTTTTCAATGTCCGCTTTGTAAACAATTTTGTGTTTCCTCCATCGTAACAGTATTAATATCAGATCTTGCTGTAATGTTGGACCTGTATGCATTTTGTCATTTAGGCTGATTCCTGAACTTGTTTTGGATGAAGCGTCAAAAACTACTCGAAGTTTTGTTGTTGAACTATCTGGTTTGATTACAGCGTGATGTGGTAGAAAATATTCTCCATTTTCGGTGGTCGTGGTGCTGAGCTGCATGTGTCCAAGTTCCAGATATTCTCTCATAAATCGTTTGTAATCAATTTCTAGTTGCTTATTTGTTTCAAACTTCTTTTCCATTTGTAGTAATCTTGCTATTGCTCTTTTTCTTGAGATGCCCAAATGTATGTTTTCATCTTGATTTATAAATGGTAATTTAACAATGTATTTACCATCAGGGCCTCTTTTAGTCGTTTCTCATAAAATTGTTCACATTCGATTTCTTGTGATGATTGAATCTTTTCTGCGGGTATTTCTTCGTACTCCCAAAATTGTTGCAATTTGACATCTAAGTCTGTTTGTGCGATACAGCAAATTATATCGTTTGGTTCCTTGTCTATTTTTTGCATTAAACCCGATATAATCCATCCAAGTTCCGTCTGTTGAACAATAGGAGTTCCAGATGGTCCCTTTATTAGACCGTGAAGTAGAATATCTCGAAATAAGTCTGCTCCTATTATGACATCGATCGGGCCCGGAGTATTATAGCTGGGATCTGCTAAATTTAGATGTTTTATGTGATCCCATTGGTATTCTAATATGTATTCACTTGGCAGCCATTTTGTTAGCTTCGGTAACACTAAACAGTTCGCCGTTGTCTCAAACTCTGAATATTGGGATTTTATTTCCAATTTGACACTATGTTGTGTAATGCCTGCTTTTGTAGATCCAAGTCCAGCTATCTTTACTACATTTTTGACTTTTTTGAGCTTAAGCCTCTGAACTAATTCTTCTGTGATGAAGGATGCTTGTGATCCCTGATCAATCAGTGCACGAAGGTATTTTGTGGAATTATTGACTGTTGTTTTTATAATTGCAGTAGCCAATAAAACCTTTATATTCGTAGCATTATTATTCGCCAGATGTGAGTTCACATCTAAATCTGCCTTTAATTCGCTATCTTTTCTTGTTGTTGTATGTACTGTTTTTATTTTTTCTTGATTTGAGGTATTAGCATGAAGTAGTAGCATGACACACTTTACAAGTTTCATTGCTCTTGCAGTTCCGAATTGCATGTTCTCCTGTTAAGCAATTTTTGCATAGGTGTTGCGATGCTTCAAACCGTTCTTTTGGATTTAGTTGGATAAATTTTTTGCACATATATATGTAATGATTTTCACCACAGTATGGGCATGTAATTTTGTTTCTTTCCGATCTATTTTCCCTTGATGCAGAATTTGACTTATTGTTATCTTTTGTTGACTCATTATGGCCGTTTTCTTTTGTGATATGGAAGCCATGTTTTGATTTTCCAGAACCTTTCAAATTAGACTTATTTTGTTGATTGTCTCTTGAGTTTTCTCCAACTGCCTCCAGTGTTTGGAACCTTTGTTCTAAGAACCTGAAAAAATGATCAAGCGTCTGTACCTTTTTAGAATCGGTTATCGATTGTTCATAAAGCATATGACTGTCTTTGTCAAGTTTACTTGTAAGTATGTATATGACCAAAGGGTCCCATGATTTGGTATCAATGCCCAGGTTGCTGATTGCAGCCAAGCATTCCTTTGTGGTGTCGAAAATTCGTTTTAGCCCGTTACTTGATTCTCCTGTCAATGTTTGTTGTAGAAACAATGTTTTTATTTGGGCTGAAACTAAATGCCGGGTATTATCATATCGTTGATTAAGTAATTCCCAAGCTGTTTCGTAGTTTTCGTCTGTTACATGTAAATGTTGCAACAGTCGTTCAGGTTCACCCTTTAATTGTGCCTTTAGATAATACATTCGTTGAGCAGGGCTCAACGTGATATTTTTATGAATCAATTGTGTAAGAATATCTTGAAATGATTTCCACTCTGCGTACTTTCCAGTAAATATGGGAATATTCAGTCTTGGTAGCTTTATATCTGCTTGAGTATCAGTTGTGTTATAGTGTAGCCTGTTTACTCTTTGTTGAATTCCGCTTGTTGCTGATAATTCATCATATTTACTTTGAAGAATAATTATGGTTGAGTGGTATACATCTTCTGTTTCTTCAAAATTATTGTTTTTAAAATAATCCTTAGTGTAATCTTCTTCTGTTGCATACACGAGAATATCACTATGAATATTTATAATTTTTTCCCAATAATCTGTTAATGTCTTTATTTTTAATTGGAAATATGCTTTGGGTTGATTTTTAGATGGCTCTTGCTCAACTGCTTCTATAAGTCGCAAAATTGCTGCTATCAATCCCATTTGCCTTTTTATTAGTTTGGTTAATTCTTCATTTACTAAAGAATGTTGGCCTTTATCAACCGTTTGTACATCTGACAAGGCCTTAGATAAAAGGCTTGTTATTTCTTCATAAGCTGTATTTACCTGATGATGGAAATTGGATGTAAAGTACGGATGATGTGGTTGTTCACTAAGAAACTCATTAATTTTAATTTCGCGATCTTTAAAGGCTTCCCAAAGTTTTAATACATTTTCGCTTCGTTTTGCGATGTACTCCTTTGTCTTCCTTCTTTTGGGATCCTTTTTAAAATTAATTATTAGCTTCTGTACTTCGTCACCAATTTCTTTCTGGCGTAATGCTAACCTGTCCAATTGTTCTGCCATTTTACTATGGATTTGATTTTAATATTCAAGATAATGTAGATATGTATCTTCACAGTCGATGTCCAAACTGTGCTCGAAGGACCAAATGTTAAGAGAGGGGTAACTCTTAACGAATTTTATTTTTTGTAGTTGATTAGATTATCGTCAAATGCTTGGTGGATGAATGCACTTACCGCTGGTCGGGGGGCTGATGAGTTGTTTGAATAAAACGCTTGCCGATGAATGCCCTTACCGCTGGTGGGGCGGCTGATGAGTTGTTTGAGTAAAACACTTGCTGATGAATGCCCTTACCGCTGGTGGGGGGGCTGATGAGATGTTTGAGTAAAACACTTGCTGATGAATGCCCTTACCGCTGGTGGGGGGGCTGATGAGATGTTTGAATAAAAACGCTTGTTGGTTTGATACTTTATTTTAATCTAATTTATTAATCAAAAAATCACTGTATTTATACTAAAATTATCCTAACTAAGCATAAATCTATTTCATACATATAATTGATTTTTTATTGATTATTGCACATAAAGGTAATTGACCGAACATAATTATTTTATATCGAAAATAATGTATGCAGGTGAATAACCAAAAATGTGCTGATCTTAATTTTTTGCAACTTAGTTAATTATTGCATATAAAGGTAAATAACCGAAGACAGAACAGAATTATTTTATATTAAAATAATTTGTGCATGTAATAAAAAATGTGCTGATCTTGATTATTTACCATTTCCTTTGATATTGCACATAAAGGTAAATGACCAATTATGTGCTGACATTTAATTCTTAATATTAATATTATGTTCTTGAACATTCTCCCGCCTCACAATTTAGTTGAAAATCTTCTAGCGACAATGTGGATTCTATTTTGCCTGTGCTAATTGTGTTTCTTTTCATTGGTTGTGGTTTCGTTGGCTTTTTTAATGTTATGGTTCGCTTATGGTATTTTCTCCAAATTAGATATAATCCTATCATTATCAGTAGTCCAATAGTTATATAGATGAGACTAAATTGATGTATATCATGCTTGTTAATATGTGTTGGTAGTTCAATATGTTCCTTTAGTTTTCCAATAGCTTTTTCTAATGCCTTCATGTCGTTGGTACTTCCTCGTATGCTTAGGTATGGTTTTATCATCTCCATTTTGTGCATATTGACTTCCTTTGTCAGTTTTTCGCTGATATTTATGGATGGAATGAAGGATGAGTGTGCTTGATTGGTGAATGAGTTGTGAGCGGTTATAGTCATAGCTTGTTGTTTTATTACGCAGTTTGGATTGATTTTTATTATGCCATCATTTTTAAGAGTCTTTGCTGTAACTTGATTTTTACAAATTATATTGAACATGTATTCCTGGTCTAGAACAAATATCCACGCATTAGGATTATTGAGTTGAATCCATATTTGTGTCGGTTTCATTGTTTTAAATAAACATGAAGGTGAAATTCTTTTCTCGTGACGGAGTAAATTCATTTCACATCGACTTATATTTGAAAGTAAATTGTAGACTGGATGATATTGCGTACATAAAAATCGTCCTTGTGTTAAGTGTGTGCAATCGTGTAACTCACTGCTGTTCATTGGATAATATTGGTCACGGTCAAGGCTTACTACGATATAGTCACTTGATGGATCAATAAGAACATAATCGTTTTCGTGCGGTGTTGGAATAGGAATAATTTTTAGCAATTGGTATTGTTGATTTGATACGAGTGGTATTCTGATGCTAAATATAATATTTTGGCTAGTAATTCGTGTCTTCACTTTTAGTAGAGTATACATTTGCAGTAACTCTTCTGCTGCTGTAGAGCCTTCTGGAACTCTCAAATTTGGAGGCAAATTATTTTTTAATACTCGGACTTGCGTTTGTAATTGTTCAGGCGTCAATAATAGAGGATTAATTTTACCATTTTGTGTGTCAGTTATGACATCCAGCAGAGCTGTTTGTATTCTCTGATATCTTTCCATTATTAAAGTCGTAAATATCGCCAAATTATTTAATTGTTGTGCTCTGTTTTGGTTTATTAATTCAATATTACCGCTAAGAGTATTATTTTGTAAAGCTTCCATTTGTTCTTGCATAATTTTGAATTGATGATCAATTGCGAGTTCATCTTTTTTAATTATGTTCATAGTAGCTTCAGTGATGGATGTTTGGTTTTTAATTAGTGTTAATAAGTGCTCTTCGTTCGTTCTTACTTTTTGCAGTTGTTCCTCATGGTGTTTTGCAAAGTCAGAGTCTAAAACTCCGAAAAGTGAGTTAGCTATGTTTCCTACTATATTTAATGCTCCTCTCTTTTTGCGTACCTGAATGTATGGTTCACCATTTGCACTGTGTAATAGTTTATTATTGTGTTCCATGTCCATTAAATGTTGTTGGAATTGTTTTGTTATTCCCAAACAATAATTTTGTGTTTCGGGAGTTAATTTGTGGCATAGCATTTTAATATTTTTAACTGTGTTCCTGAAACCAATTAGTTCGTGCCAGTAATTAGATAAGTTATAATATATTATGAGGTTCCACTCGTTGTTAGATAAATCAATCTGTCCTATTTCTTCAAAATAAATTCCTGGACGACTTTCAAACTCCTTAATTTCAAAAGGTTCATTCATTTCTTCGCCTAAAGCTGGTGCAATAAAGAGAAATAGCATGAGTACGAATAATATTGTTGATGATAATCGGGTGTTTTTTTGAAGATGAGATGGTTGATTTTCTGCTTTGCGCTTGATGGCCGATTTCATAAGTTCGGCGATTGGAGGCCTCACTGGAATCTGAGTTGGATTGATTTTTGTTTTTGAACGTGGTTTCTGTACCGCTATTTTCCTGGATTTATTTATTAGTTGGTTTGTAGATATGTCGAAAGGTGTATTTCCCTTGACTGCTGAAAGTTGTTGTCTGTAGGGCATTGGAGTATTTAATTCTTTGCTTTTTATGCTTTTAGATGCTGTTTTCTTAACTTTTGATGTAGTAATATGCAGGCATTCAATACTCTGGCTTTCATGTTGTCTATCAGATGATTCATTTGTGATTTCCATATTTGTGCTTTCAATTGGGAGACGACTAATTTTAGTTATTGGCCGTTTAAAGGTATTTTTTGATGTTTTTACCGTAACTACTCTGACAAGTCCATCTTCACCAGGATGTACTTCCATAATCCTTGCTCGTTGCCATTTTGTTGGTGGTAGTAGCTCGTCCTTTAATAAAACCAAATCTCCAACCTTCAGATTCTCTTTGGTTGACATCCATTTTGGACGCTGTTGAAGTCTGTTGAGATAATCTCTAGACCATTTGCTCCAGAATTCCTGTTGCATTCTTGTCAGTAATTTCCATCTGGTTAGGCTATTTATATTTTTATCTAATAAATTACTTTGTGGTGGTGCAAGTAGCGCTGAACCTGTCAAAAAATGTCCCGGAGTTAGGGTTTCTAAATCTTCAGGATCATCAGTTAATGGATACAAAGGTCTTGAATTGACACAAGCTTCTATTTGTGCCAGCACTGTTGTTAATTCTTCGTATGTTAATTTCGTTTCTCCAATTGTCCTTTTCAAATGATGCTTAATTGATTTCACACCGGCTTCCCATATTCCTCCGAAGTGTGGAGAGGCGAGTGGTATGAAATGCCATTGCGTACCACTGTCGGCTAAGGTTTTACTTGCTTTATCAAATTCTGTACTAGCTGCTTTAAAATTTGTTGCATTGTCAGAGTATAAGTTTGCTACTAGTCCTCTCCGTCCAGTAAATCTTTTGAAAGCTGCGATAAATGCCTCAGCTGTGAGGTCTGAAACTGCTTCTAAAAATGGCGATGTAACCTTTGTATGCTTTAGCTCCTCTTCCTTTTGACATTCGAATCTCGATCGGACCTGCATAATCTACGCCACTGTTTAGAAATGGTCTTGCTGGTGTTACGCGTACTTGTGGAAGATTACCCATTAGCTGAATTCTATTTTGGGTCTTGAACCTATGACATCTGATGCATTTTTGAATGTGTTGTTTAACTGCACTATATCCTTTTAGAATCCAATATTGTTGTCGTATGACTCCCAAAGTTAGAGTTGCTCCTCCATGTAGTGCGCTTTGGTGGGCAGCGTCAATTACTAAAGTCGTAAAATGTGGCTTGTATGCTAAAATTATAGGATGTTTTGCTTCAAATGTAAGTTCTGATTGCCGAAGCCGTCCTCCAACACGTAATATACCATTTTGATCAACAAATGGGTTTAACGATGTAATTTTTGACTTCGAACTGAGCTTTCTTTTTCATATTAAGTGGTTTAAGTCATCGTTAAACTCAATTCTTTGAATTGTTTTGATTATAATTACTTTAGACTGCTGTAGTTCTTTTACTGATAACGCTCCAGTTTGTTTTTCCTTTCTTGCTGTTTTGCAATTTGATGTGAATCTGATGCACCATGACAATACTCTGGTTAGCTTTTCGAGTTTTGAATATCTATTTATTACTTCCATAATTGGATTTTCTTTAACTTTTATGATCGCTGTTGTGACTGTTTTACGACACTCGATTGTTGTCTCTTCGATTTTTTCTGATTTTGTGTACTCGATTTTTGGTTTTTGCAGCCACTTTGGACCGTACCACCATAATTTGTTTTTAAGTAATTCTGATGGTTTTATGCCCCGAGTGGCACAGTCAGCAGGATTATCTTTGGATTTTACGTGATTCCAATGACTCGGGGGAAATGAGGATAGTATTTCTGAAACCCTGTTCGCTACAAATGTTTTCCACTTTGTAGGGTGGCCTCTTATCCATGCTAAAGTTATCATTGAGTCCGTCCAGCTAACAATTTTTGCACTTGGTATTTGTATTGCCTCTATGATTTTCTTTAATAACTTCGTTAACAGTACCGCGCCACTAAGTTCTAATTGTGGGATTGACAATTTTTTCGATAGTGGTGCTACTTTTGTTTTGGCTGATAATAAAAATGTTTTTGTATCGTTCGTATATGATGTAATTCGCAAATATACGACTGCAGCGTATGCCTTTTCGGATGCATCACAAAATCCATGTAATTCACACTCTTTATTGTCCTTTGTAAAGCCAATCCATCGTGGGATTGTTAGTTTTTCTAGTAGTTGTAGTTCTTTCTTGTGCTCAATCCACTTGATGTTAATGTTGTGTGGCAATGGTTCATCCCAAGTGATACCTGATAACCAAACGTCTTGAAACATTAATTTTGCTTGAATTGTGACCGGAGCCAACCACCCTAATGGATCAAAGACTTGTGCTGCTTCAGATATAAAACTGCGTTTCGTTGCTTTGATACTGTGAATTGGAATTGATAATTTAAATTGAAAAACATCCTTGTGTGTATTCCATTGAAGACCCAAAGTTTTGATTAGTTCATTGAATTGCTGCGATTCTTTGTCTCTATTTTCTTCTGGAATTTCCTTTATAATGGCTTCATGATTGCTTGCCCACTTTTTTAATGTGAATCCTCCTTTGTTCATTAAAGCTTGAATTTCTGATTGCACTTGCAAAGCTTCCTCCACTGAGTCATTTACTGAGATCAAATCGTCTATGTAGAAGTCTTCTAGTGAAATTTTTGATGCTAAAGGATATATTTCCTGTTCACCTGTAGCTAATTTTCTTAATGTTTTTACAGCTAGGTATGGAGCTGATCGAGTTCCATAAGTCACCGTTGTTAGTTTAAAATCTTGAATTGGTTCTTTGGTAGAATTTCTCCAAACAATTTGTTGCCATTTCTGGTCTTCCTTAGCTACCCATATTTGGCGATACATTTTTTCAATGTCCGCTTTGTAAACAATGTTGTGTTTCCTCCATCGTAACAGTATTAATATCAGATCTTGCTGTAATGTTGGACCTGTATGCATTTTGTCATTTAGGCTGATTCCTGAACTTGTTTTGGATGAAGCGTCAAAAACTACTCGAAGTTTTGTTGTTGAACTATCTGGTTTGATTACAGCGTGATGTGGTAGAAAATATTCTCCATTTTCGGTGGTCGTGGTGCTGAGCTGCATGTGTCCAAGTTCCAGATATTCTCTCATAAATCGTTTGTAATCAATTTCTAGTTGCTTATTTGTTTCAAACTTCTTTTCCATTTGTAGTAATCTTGCTATTGCTCTTTTTCTTGAGATGCCCAAATGTATGTTTTCATCTTGATTTATAAATGGTAATTTAACAATGTATTTACCATCAGGGCCTCTTTTAGTCGTTTCTCATAAAATTGTTCACATTCGATTTCTTGTGATGATTGAATCTTTTCTGCGGGTATTTCTTCGTACTCCCAAAATTGTTGCAATTTGACATCTAAGTCTGTTTGTGCGATACAGCAAATTATATCGTTTGGTTCCTTGTCTATTTTTTGCATTAAACCCGATATAATCCATCCAAGTTCCGTCTGTTGAACAATAGGAGTTCCAGATGGTCCCTTTATTAGACCGTGAAGTAGAATATCTCCAAATAAGTCTGCTCCTATTATGACATCGATCGGGCCCGGAGTATTATAGCTGGGATCTGCTAAATTTAGATGTTTTATGTGATCCCATTGGTATTCTAATATGTATTCACTTGGCAGCCATTTTGTTAGCTTCGGTAACACTAAACAGTTCGCCGTTTTCTCAAACTCTGAATATTGGGATTTTATTTCCAATTTGACACTATGTTGTGTAATGCCTGCTTTTGTAGATCCAAGTCCAGCTATCTTTACTACATTTTTGACTTTTTTGAGCTTAAGCCTCTGAACTAATTCTTCTGTGATGAAGGATGCTTGTGATCCCTGATCAATCAGTGCACGAAGGTATTTTGTGGAATTATTGACTGTTGTTTTTATAATTGCAGTAGCCAATAAAACCTTTATATTCGTAGCATTATTATTCACCAGATGTGAGTTCACATCTAAATCTGCCTTTAATTCGCTATCTTCTCTTGTTGTTGTATGTACTGTTTTTATTTTTTCTTGATTTGAGGTATTAGCATGAAGTAATGTATGATGTTTTTTCTGACACACTTTACAAGTTTTATTGCTCTTGCAGTTCCGAATTGCATGTTCTCCTGTTAAGCAATTTTTGCATAGGTGTTGCGATGCTTCAAACCGTTCTTTTGGATTTAGTTGGATAAATTTTTTGCACATATATATGTAATGATTTTCACCACAGTATGGGCATGTAATTTTGTTTCTTTCCGATCTATTTTCCCTTGATGCAGAATTTGACTTATTGTTATCTTTTGTTGACTCATTATGGCCGTTTTCTTTTGTGATATGGAAGCCATGTTTTGATTTTCCAGAACCTTTCAAATTAGACTTATTTTGTTGATTGTCTCTTGAGTTTTCTCCAACTGCCTCCAGTGTTTGGAACCTTTGTTCTAAGAACCTGAAAAAATGATCAAGCGTCTGTACCTTTTTAGAATCGGTTATCGATTGTTCATAAAGCATATGACTGTCTTTGTCAAGTTTACTTGTAAGTATGTATATGACCAAAGGGTCCCATGATTTGGTATCAATGCCCAGGTTGCTGATTGCAGCCAAGCATTCCTTTGTGGTGTCGAAAATTCGTTTTAGCCCGTTACTTGATTCTCCTGTCAATGTTTGTTGTAGAAACAATGTTTTTATTTGGGCTGAAACTAAATGCCGGGTATTATCATATCGTTGATTAAGTAATTCCCAAGCTGTTTCGTAGTTTTCGTCTGTTACATGTAAATGTTGCAACAGTCGTTCAGGTTCACCCTTTAATTGTGCCTTTAGATAATACATTCGTTGAGCAGGGCTCAACGTGATATTTTTATGAATCAATTGTGTAAGAATATCTTGAAATGATTTCCACTCTGCGTACTTTCCAGTAAATATGGGAATATTCAGTCTTGGTAGCTTTATATCTGCTTGAGTATCAGTTGTGTTATAGTGTAGCCTGTTTACTCTTTGTTGAATTCCGCTTGTTGCTGATAATTCATCATATTTACTTTGAAGAATAATTATGGTTGAGTGGTATACATCTTCTGTTTCTTCAAAATTATTGTTTTTAAAATAATCCTTAGTGTAATCTTCATCTGTTGCATACACGAGAATATCACTATGAATATTTATAATTTTTTCCCAATAATCTGTTAATGTCTTTATTTTTAATTGGAAATATGCTTTGGGTTGATTTTAGATGGCTCTTGCTCAACTGCTTCTATAAGTCGCAAAATTGCTGCTATCAATCCCATTTGCCTTTTTATTAGTTTGGTTAATTCTTCATTTACTAAAGAATGTTGGCCTTTATCAACCGTTTGTACATCTGACAAGGCCTTAGATAAAAGGCTTGTTATTTCTTCATAAGCTGTATTTACCTGATGATGGAAATTGGATGTAAAGTACGGATGATGTGGTTGTTCACTAAGAAACTCATTAATTTTAATTTCGCGATCTTTAAAGGCTTCCCAAAGTTTTAATACATTTTCGCTTCGTTTTGCGATGTATTCCTTTGTCTTCCTTATTTTGGGATCCTTTTTAAAATTAATTATTAGCTTCTGTAGTTCGTCACCAATTTCTTTCTGGCGTAATGCTAACCTGTCCAATTGTTCTGCCATTTTACTATGGATTTGATTTTAATATTCAAGATAATGTAGATATGTATCTTCACAGTCGATGTCCAAACTGTGCTCGAAGGACCAAATGTTAAGAGAGGGGTAACTCTTAACGAATTCTATTTATTGTAGTTGATTTGATTATCGTCAAATGCTTGGTGGATGAATGCCCTTACCGCTGGTCGGGGGGCTGATGAGTTGTTTGAATAAAACGCTTGCCGATGAATGCCCTTACCGCTGGTGGGGGGGCTGATGAGTTGTTTGAGTAAAACACTTGCTGATGAATGCCCTTACCGCTGGTGGGGGGGCTGATGAGATGTTTGAGTAAAACACTTGCTGATGAATGCCCTTACCGCTGGTGGGGGGGCTGATGAGATGTTTGAGTAAAACACTTGCTGATGAATGCCCTTACCGCTGGTGGGGGGGCTGATGAGATGGTTGAATAAAAACGCTTGTTGGTTTGAGACTTTATTTTAATCTAATTTATTAATCAAAAAATCACTGCATTTATACTAAAATTATCCTAACTAAGCATAAATCTATTTCATACATATAATTGATTTTTTATTGATTATTGCACATAAAGGTAATTGACCGAACATAATTATTTTATATCAAAAATAATGTATGCAGGTGAATAACCAAAAATGTGCTGATCTTAATTTTTTGCAACTTAGTTAATTATTGCATATAAAGGTAAATAACCGAAGACAGAACAGAATTATTTTATGTTAAAATAATTTGTGCATGTAATAAAAAATGTGCTGATCTTGATTATTTACCATTTCCTTTGATATTGCACATAAAGGTAAATGACCAATTATGTGCTGACATTTAATTCTTAATATTAATATTATGTTCTTGAACAGAGATCTTCAACATCTTGCATACAGTTGTGGAGAGTACTTTGTTAAACATTTTTTGATTTTATTATATTCGATCTAGTTAACATTGAATTATTGTAATTGTTTTAGAATATTAAAAATTTCTTATTATTATTTGGGATTTGAAAATACATTGTTTGAAGTTAATAGAAACTCGTATTAATTATTTCTAAGACATCCCAAACAGTCTAACCATCAAAAAGTTTAATTTAGTTATAGAATGAAAAACAAAAAGGCGACGAGTTTTAAAATTTCCACTGTACGTCGCAATAACTGTGGAATTATTTAGTTTTTTCTTCATTTTGAGGTGTATAAAAGGAACACCAGGAACCGAAACATTTGTTTGCATTTTTACCAAATTTTCTATGATAAAAACACATTGGAACATCTGGCCGATGACTGTGGGAAACTTTCAAAAAAGAGGCTATTAAGAATAGTAGGCGATGCTTTTAGAAGAAAAAACAATTGACGTCAAAACGTTTTTTGGCAGTCTTGAAATATTGCTCGTTGTTGTAACTTCCAGTTCAAATGAAATATATTAATTTTTAATTTTAAAACCTAAGATTGTTTAAATTTTGCCCATAATTTAAACTATTACTATCAGGTTGAGGTCCGTTTACGTGCACCCGCAATCCAATAGGGGGAAAGCGCTGTGTGCCAATCTCGTCATTATTGAATCGATTAATGTCGACACTGATACCTTAATCTCCGACTCTAAATGCTCTGAGAGACCTTCTAATTCTGATCCCATCATTGGAAGCACTGAGTCCGAATTGGATCGAAAAACATTTAACTTTTCAGGTATTTGCGATACAGTTGATAGAACCTTTTCAACTTTCGAATTTGAAATATCATCTTGGTCAAAACTATCACTAGCTGTATCATCAATTTCTTGACATTTAGATTTTTGTTCCATTTTTTTTTTTTTTTTTAAGGAGGTGGGTGCCGAAAGGCACCCCGTACTTAGGCCTTGCGGCCCATTGTACCCTCGGGAAAATCTGGACATATGTCCTGGGATCGCACAAGTTTTCCAAAAAAACCTATGGGGAAAAAGACTGTATCCTGTTTACAGGGTGGCAGGTTGCCCAAACTCTGAAAACAGTTCTGTCTTCTCCAGGTAATTGATTGAGGATTCCACCTTCAGATTCCGGACATCCGACAAAGTCAGGAATGGTTTTCCGAAGATCTTCTTTCGCAGGCCCATTAAGGCATCACATAAACAACTAACGTGTAGTGATGTTTCCTCAACGGTTCTGCACTTACGACAGGTGGTATCAGATGGGATACCTATGGTATGTAGATGCTTGCGGAGACAGTCTCCCGTGAGGGCGCCCACTAGCACTCTGGTTGTATTACGGTCCAACTTCAGTAACGAGTCCCTGACAAGGCCAGGTTCAGTTATTAATATTTTGGATTGTCGAAGAGACTCGTTTCGCCACTGAATTTTGTGTTGTACGGTGATCCATTCTCTAATTGAGAGTTTGGCGGTGCTCTTAGGAATACCAATGATGGTTCTGGCCCGATAGGTTTCCTAGTGGTGCCCATCTTGGCCTGTACATCCGCCATTGTATTGCCTGCGAGCACGAGGTGTCCCGGTATCCAGTTGAGTACAACTCTGTTGCACTCAGCTAGTTGGTTAAGGGTGTTGAAGCATTCTTGGACGATGCAAGATGTTATCTTGACTGCACTCAGAGATTGTAGCGCAGCTTGGCTGTCCGAGAAGATTTTGATATGCAGGTTTTTGTAGCCCCTGTTTAGTTTCTCATTGGCGCAGGTCATAATGGCAAAATTTTCAGCCCGAAAGACTGAACAATGAGTGCCCAAGGCGATAGATATTGTCTTTTTGGGCACTGAACCAATGACACCTGCCCCAGTTCCTGCATTCGATTTAGACCTATCCGTGAATCAGATAAGGCCGAGTGGTCTTACGAGATTCCCACCGTCCGCTATCCAGGATTCTCTGGGAAGCATGACAGTCTCGAATCTACGTTTGAAAACGAATGCCGGGGACATGACGTCCGATGGCGTCGAGAGTATGGGGCATGATTTGATCAGATTTAGTGTCTAGAGTTTTTTCAATTCTGAACACTAGTTGATGGAGTGCAGAATCCGTGGATTTGCTCTCTTGATACGCGTGTTGGTTCGGATGGAGAGGGAGGATACTTGGTATCCTCTCCCTCAGGTATCTATCCACCAGCCTCTTCAGTGTCTTAAGCAAGAATGATGTGAGGCTGATAGAACGAAAACTCTTGGCCTCGGAGTAGTCAGTACGACCAGGCTTAGGTATGGAGATCACACGTGTCTTCCTCCATGGCGAAGGAATATAGCCATAGGCGAGGCTCGTGCGGTAGATTTGACAGAGTGGTTTGATTAGCAAAACAGCTCCTTTCTAAAGAAGTGCTGGGAAAATGCCATCAGGCCCTGCTGATTTATACGGGGCAAAGGTTTTGATTGCCCAGTTAGTTCTGGCGTATGTTACAAACTCTGAAGCCGTTCTCCAGTCGGTTTTTTGGCTGCTCATTATTTTGCACTGCAATACCTTGATCTATTTGTTGTACAACTTCATTGCTTGAGGAGGCTGTAAGAACTTCCTCATTTGCTTGAGTTCCTACCACCACAGGCTGCTCATTATTATGCACTGCAATACCTTGATCTATTTGTTGTACAACTTCATTGCTTGAGGAGGCTGTAGGAACTTCCTCATTTGCTTGGGTTCCTACCACCACCACAGGCTGATTAGTACTTTGTACCGCAATATCAATTTCGCGTCTGCCAAGTTGTGCAAGTTTATTCATTGTATTCAATGGTGCTCTCACCTTATAATAATGTTTCATAGCCACGATTTCGGCAGTAATTGTTTTCCTCTGTCTCGGCATAATTTTATAAAATTATTAAAAATTAAATAATTGAACAATAATTATGTGATTTACGAGATTCGGGGAAATGGGTATGGAGCAGCAACTTCAGAGTGTCCTTATTACTTGAGGTGAATTCCCCATCCGACTGGCGCAGCTCCGTTAATCTAGATCTCGGATCTTTGGAGAGGGCTTTTTGGAGTCTGCAGTCCTGAGGGAGTTCCTCAATTTGGCCGCAGTAACTTTTCCATGCTTCTCCTTTTTTCTTCCGAACAGCCGATTTGTACTTGCGTTGGGCCACATTCCAGGCTTCCGACTCACTGTTCAAACCATGCTGTTTTGCTCTGTTGAAACTTTTTCTCGTTTCTTTTCTGAGGCTCTCCAAGGATGTATTCCACCAGGGCGTTTCTTGGGGACCCTGTTAGTGCGTAAGATACAGTTAGTCTCGTAATTATAGTAACAGTAACAGCTCAAACCGAGCCTAAAAAAAATTAATGCATAATAAAATCATTGATTATTAGGAATTATATAAAAGTCTCTTCAGTTCATGGTTACTGAGCCAAAAGTCAAAAATTTGTGCATTGGCATTGCCCACGCTCAACATTCGGGAGACCGGTTCATTCTTTCCATAGTCCGTTCGGTGGAAATTGATTTTAAACAAGTCCATGGATCTCAAGGAATACATGTTGGAATTAGGGCACATTTTGCATAAAATATTGGGGGCGTCAATAGCCCCATTGAAAATTTGATGAACGAAAATTACATCTGCCACGTCTCGCCGTTTTTCCAGGGAATGCAATCTTAACAATTTCAGCCTGTCGCTGTAAGGTGGCAAAGATAAAGGATCATTCCATGGTAAATTCCGCAAAGCAAAACGTAAAAACCTACGTTGAACGGATTCTAGCCTGTTGATATGAACTTTGTGGTGCGGGGACCACACCTGACTGGCATACTCCAAAATTGGTCTAACGAAGGCGATATAAAGCGATTTACAGACATACGGATCGGAAAACTCCTTGGACCAATACTTAATATAGCCCATAGTCGAATTGGCTTTATGAACCAATGAGTCAAAGTGAATTCTGAAGTTAGGCTCACTGTCGCAAGTAACTCCCAAATCAGTAATACAACTAACTCTTTGTAGAGGAGTGTAGTCAATAAAATAACTACGATAAGAGTTATCACGTTTACGAGAAAAAGTGATAATCCTGCACTTGTCCGTGTTTAGTGTCAGGTTATTTTTACAACACCACGTAATAAAATTTGTAAAGTCTGCCTGCAAGAAATCAATCGACTGGGTAACCTCTACGTATAATTTCATATCATCGGCGTAGTTGGAAATCTTCGAAAATTTGATTACAGAAGCTACATCATTGATAGCTTATATGAAGAGAAGAGGTCCTAAATGACTGCCTTGTGGGACACCAGATGTCGCCAAAAATGGAATAGATTTAGCAAAGCGAAACAAGACCTGATACCTTCTACTGTCAAGGTATGACCGGATCCACTCTATAAAAAAGTCTGGAAACCCCATTGCATTAAGCTTTAATAATATAATCTTATGAGACAGCTTGTCAAAAGCTTTACTAAAATCTGTAATAATACAGTCCACAGTGTTACCCTTTTCCATAGCACACGTTGAATATGACACCAATTCAACGAAGCTGGTCACTGCAGATCTACCTTTCAGGAATACATGCTGAGATTCAGATATGAAAGGTTTGTAGTGAAAGTAGAGGAATTGATGCATTCGAAAAGTTTGGGAATACACGAAAGCTTTGCAATTGGCCTGTAATTGCCAATATCGCCTCTGCTGCCCTTTTTATGAATCGGGACAATATATGAGTTTTTCCAAATATTTGGAAATACTTTAAATTTTAAAGGTTTCTGAAAATGAACAGAAAGAGGGCCTGCAAGAAAATTACAACATTTTTTCAAGTTTACCACAGGGATACCGTCCGGGCCGCTGGAATAATCATCTCTTAGGTTATTAATATGTTCCAATACTGAGCTGACATCTATATTAATGTTGCAAAGAGTGGTCTTTGGATAATCACGTAATTATTCGAAGTATTCCTTATCAGGCTCAAAACCATCGTCAGTAAATGCTTCGGCAAAGAAGGATGCGAATAGATTGGAAATAATGGTAGGGTCATTCGACGCCTCATTTATGTATTTCAGAGATGATGGATATCCATCTGTCTTTCTCTTACTATTCACGAATTTCCAAAAACGGCATGGATCCAATGCCAGATTAGTTCGGATATCGAATAAGTACGAATCATAAAGATCGGTACATAATGCTTTAAAGTTGTTGAATAGTGCAGTAAAATTAGTGAAATCCAACTCTTCGCGGCTAACTAAGAACTTTTGCTAGGCTTTGTTCCTCCTGTTTCGTAAGGAACGTAGTTCGCTGTTAAACCATGGTGGGGAGGATAAGTCCTTCTGTCTAGTATAAGGAACAGATGAGATGAAACCGTCAAATATAGCCGAGTAAAACCCTGATATACATAGCTCCATATTCCCATCACCAACAATGGCGTCAAAATTAACCTTATTAAGAAGGTTGTTGAGAAGTTCAAAGTTAGCTTGGTGAAAATTGAAACTGTAAACATGTTCCATGTTAGTACAATTTAAGTCGCTTTCCTGAGAGAAGATCAAGAACAAAGGTGGATGATACGCATCCAACTTGCAAAGGTTAACAGAACTGTGACGTACAACACTATTAGCTGCGTCAGAAGAAAAGACAACATCGAGTTGCCTATTCTGAGAATTAAGTACTCCACTAATTTGCTGCAAGCCACAAGCCGTCAAGTTGTCAATAAAAGATACGGACTCAGCATTACCATTCGACGGTACATAGAACATTTCTTCTTCAGTTCTGCACCATTCCACTGCAGGTAGATTGAAGACACCAAGAAATATGAAATTATCCTTTGGTTCCATGAGGCTGGTTACACAATTAATGGCATCAGTTGTAGGCTGGTGAAATTCACCGGAACTATTAGGTGGTAAGTAGCAATTAGCTATGAAAATATTTCCGTGCGGTAGTGAAATCTTCACACAGATGGACTCCAGATTCTCTATACAAGGAATGGGCAGATGGGAACATTCAAACGTATTGCGAACGGCAATAAGAACTCCTCCACGCAGGGATTTTAAGTCAGTCAAGTATCGGTCTTTCCGAAAGATCTCAAAATCAGAAGAAAACAACTCCTGGTTGTGAAAACCACAGTTAAGCCATGTTTCGGTTAGGGCAATAACATCATTCGTGGATGAATGACTTGCAAGCAAAAAATCGCATTTTGATAGTACAGAGACAGGCACTTTAGTTTTTTGAATGACGGAGTACTTTATTATTTTGAGTTACTACATTTTTAGATCCATTTCGAACAAATTCCTTAACAAATGCCTCTGGTGGCCAGAAATCAGTAGAAACTAGTTGCAAGAACAATCGCAGAGGAACTGTAGGCTTGAACGACGAGACCTGACTTAATGCTTTGCTAATTTTCTCGCAGTTAATGTGCGAGATGTCGATCTTTTTAGAACTGACGTACCGACCTACATCATCAACGCTCGTAGTCGGGTCTAAACGTGAAAGGAAAACTATTTTGGGTGCAGACACAGTTTTAAGAATGGGAGAGGTAACCAGCGGAATATCAGATGAAACAAGATTATTAGGTAAATTGAAAGAATAGTCATTAGTAGAATTCCGCGTCAGGTGGGAGTTATTAGTGAGAGGACTGGATATTCGCGGCCTTTTAGGTGAAGATTATTCTTGAGATGCATTGCATTTCTGGTTCCGTGTGCGAGTACCAATTTTATTGGCAGGTGAGACAGAAAGTTCTGTTTGCACATCAACGCCAGGACGACCAGCCAAATCATGACCGATCGGTAGTGGCAAAGAGTTAGGAGCTGGTAACATAGAGCCAGAACAGGCAGCAGACTTCGATGTATCGGAGGAAAACGCAGGGAGGACTATACTATCTGTTGAAGTAGTGGCATCAGACGTACAGGGGAAAACTTTTATCATATCAAAAATAATTCGTAGTGAAACCAAATTTTTGGAGATATCAATGAATTTTCAACACAGGGCAGTGAATTCCCGACCAATATTCATTATTTTAGATGGCAATACACTAGCGGAGAATTTACGACATTCGGTGCAGTACCACTGCAAACCTGAAGAAGCGGAAATAATCCTATCAGCAATAGAATTACTCAATCCAACGCATTTTGGATGAAAATAATTTTCGCAAATTCCAGAACATGTAATTACCGTGGAAGACGATTTTTCTACACAGTTCTTAATTTGGCAAAGGGGAGCCATGATACCGCCAGCAACTGTAATAAATTAAAATACCAAAAAGAAAAAAACAAAAATTTGAACAAAAGACAAGAACAGAAACAAAAACCGATAAATTAGAAAAATAAATATTTAAGAAAAATAAATAATAAAAACAGAAGAAAAAAAATTATAAAAATAGACAATAAAATAATAAATTAATAAATAAAAAACAAAAGTCGAACAGAAAGAACAGGTCAACGTAAAAATAAAATCAAAATACAATAAATGCAATAAAACCAATAAAAGCAATAAAATAAATAAAATAATAAAAAAATAATAATAATGGAAAAATCATCAAGTACGAAAACAATTGAAAAAATTAACGGTTTTCCTAGAAAAACAAATTAATTTTTTTTTTTTTTTGTTGGTTTGGTATTGAATAACAACTATTAAATTTTTTCCCCTTATTCAAAAATAGAGAAAAGACAACAAAAACACAACAATGAGAAAAAAAAACAATTTTTTAGTAATAAAACAAAAGTAGATTAATTTTTAATTTTTGTCCGAGAAATAAAAAAAACACGTCTGACTTAGACGAATAAACAACTATTGAGGAGTAAATGGCTTCCGTTGTTAGGGTGACTGTCTGTTCTAGTTCCGGAATATTCTGGGCTGCTTTTAGGACTTCCCGGATTCTTTCTGACAGCTCTTCGTGATAGGAGAACCAGTCAGTGAATCTAGGATTCCTGTAGGAGACCGGTTTCAACGGTTCGGAGAACAGACTGAAAAGAATGTGCCTATGGTCTCATAACGAAGGTTCGGAGGACACTTTCCATCCTTGAATATAATAATAATAATAATAATAATAATAATAATAATACTTCATTTACTTCCCGTACATACAGAAGCTGAAAAACTTAATCGTAAACATACAATATACAATCTTAATACTATATTTTATTAAAATTATAGAACAAAAACAGAAAAAAAAACAAAAACAAAAAATGAAGCTTCCAAGTCGGGTAGGAAATAGTTAGGTACATTCAATTCTCCAAGAACAAGAGGCAAATGCACCATTAAATTATGTTAATTTATTTAGAAAACGAGATGTGTTGAAAGGTTGATGTAATTAGTTGTTTTATGTGATGTAATGTGACGCAATATAATGCAAACACAAAGAAGTAAGTGACCAAAAAAGTTTCTAAAACTGGATATATTTCAAACTAAATGATAGGATTTATGACATACAATATATCGGAGTGGTCTAATGAGAAGAGCCATGATTTGAGTTGATGAAAAAATTTTGATTCAAATCTAACACTTCTACAAGATGTTGGTAATTTATTAAAAAATCGTGGCGCAGTAGTGCTATAGAAGTGAGTAAAGTGAGATTTGTTAACAGTAGGCACAATAACAAGATTACTGGTGTTTATACGTAAATTATAGGTGCCTTGTATTCTGGCATTAGCAAAATAATGATTTCTAACAAATATTTTCATAATTCTGAAATAGTACAAATGTTTTAAGGGAAGAAAACCTAAACTCTTAAATAAAACGAAACTAGGAGTTCTACGACTAACTTTACAAATAATCCGGATAGCATGTTTTTGTTTAATCAACAACGGATCTGGTTTATTTATATGCGTAGCACCCCAGCAGCAAAACCCATATTGAAGTTTTGAATTTAATAAGCCATTGTAGACTAACTTTAATGTTGAAACCGGACAGTATAAACTAAGGCGATACATTTGCCTAATGATGCTATTTAGGTATTGCTTTAAGTATGCAGTGTGTTCTTTTCAACTGAGTCTAGTATCTAATATAATACCTAAATATTTGAATTTATGAACACGCTCAATTAAAAAGCATTCATTAGCACAATTTACATTTTCCTGAAAAACATATTTAGTTTGACCAAGCGAACAGAAATTAGACAGCCGAAATTTTAAACAAGTTGGCGCATGATAGACAAAAGACAATTCTTCACACACTGAACCATACAGATTAAATAGCATAAATTTGGTTTTGTTGCTGATAATTAATTTATGCAACTAAAACCATCGACGTTAAATTTCCAAGTCATGATTGACATTGATACAGACACTAAAAAAATTCTTATTTGAATATGACAAAATAGTATCATTTGCAAATGCTGTAATTTTTCCTTTAAAAGACTGAATAAATAAAGAATTTACAAATATTAGAAATAAAATTGGACCTAAGACTGATCCTTGTGGCACACCAATGCTAATGAGATTTTGATCCCTTAAACAATTGCGAATTTTGACACTTTGTTTACGATTCTTCAGATATGAATTGAACCAATCATGAATAAAACCTCTAAATCCCGCATTATACATTTTCTTTAATAATAAGTCATGATCCACCATGTCGAAGGATTTTGTTATATCTATAAATAAAGCAGCTGAAGTTTCAGAGTTATTTATAGAACCGTAAATTTTACTGCAAAGTTTTAACAAAGCACCTTGTCATTTCTGAAGCCGAATTGAAATTCACTGAGAAATTAGTTTTGTCCAAAAATGACAACAATCTAGTTTTAAGTCCCTTTTCAAATATTTTGGAGAATACCGATAGCAAAGAAATGGGCCTGTAATTATTTAAAGACAGAGTATCCCCCTTTTCATGCAATGGTATTACAACTGCAGTTTTAAGTGTGTCTGGAAAAATACCTTTTTGTATCCTAAAGTTGAAAATATAGCACAGAACATCAGAAATTTGAAAAGGAATATTTTTAAGAACAGAACTGTAAATTTTGTCAAGGGATGACTTAGAATAAGAAGTTTTTAGAGATATTATATTTTGATAAATTTCAAAAGATGTGAAGTTATCAAAGAAAAAGCTCTTTCGTTAACAAGTTTTCATTCTTTTTTAGGATTACCCATATTCTCGGAAAGCCTACTTCGAAAGTACTCATATCTACATTTAGGAATTTCAATGTTAAGATCATGACACAGTTTAAGATAATAAGTCTTAAGTCTGCGATTGTTAGGGTGTTTTTTTACGCAAACACTAAGTTTATTTTTCTTTTCGATTTTTCTTAACAATAACAAGGACATCCACGGTTTTAAACATGCAATTTTGTTAATTTTTTTATTGACAATTAAATATGAGATTGCAATATGTTTAAAAATTTATCAAAAGCAACAGAAGGATCACATGCAGAATAAACATCTAACCAATTTTCAAAAGTCAAGGACTTTTTTAAGGTAGGAAAGTCGATTTTTTTAACCTAATTGATAATACGGTGTTTCCTTCTAGAAAAAGTATTGTCAAGTTGAATACTAATCAAACAATGATCAGTTATCTTAAGATCATATATAGCCGATTTAACATTAACATTATTGTTTCTATGAAGTCTGAAAAATACGTGGTCTAAACAGGAACTAGAATTTTGAGATTCGCGTGTAGGGTTAGAAAATAGGGAATTACAGCCAAATGACGACTAAACGCATAAAAAGTTATCAACATGAGGAGAAGTAGACAAAAGATTCACATTGAAATCTCCTAGTAAAACTAAATTTTTACAGGTTTGATTTTCCAAAAACACAGAGAAGTCTTCTAAAAACTCATTCACACTACATTTGTGTAATCTATAAATACCAACAAAGCAATAAGGCACACCAGAAATTTCACAAGCTACACTTATTATATCAGCACTATTCAAGCTAACGTTTTTTATTTCACACTATATATCACTTCTATAAAATACCGCCACACCACCGGAACAATATGAATTGTTACAATTTGCGACAAATGTATAATTTGGTATATAAAAATTTAAAAATTCAGATTCGTAAATCCATATTTCAGAAAGAAATATGAGTTCAAGTAAATGATTTAATGAAGCAAGATGTGCGAAAAATAAATCGAAATTTTTTCTTATGCTACGCATATTTTGATGTATTACAGAAAACCTGAATTTAGATCTATGTTTGGATGATCAATGCAAAGGCAATTAGAATTTCCATAACCATTAGAACTCAACAAGGAAGTGCCATTTTGATTTATAGTAAGAGGAACTAAATTATTATAAGTTAACATAACAAAAAAAAAATTAAATTTAGACAAAAAATAAATTAAATTTTAGACAGATCCTCAACACTCCTAATTTTAATAACCTTATCGCCTTCCTTTATTCTAATGAGTACAGATGAATTCCTAATCCAAACAAACTTGCATATATTATTTTTTTGCAATACTTTAGCTTTCTCCAGCAACAATCGAGTGAAGCCAGTCAGGCAATCATTAATGTATGTATGTAATGTAACGTTTGTTGTTATTATGATGTTCACCAAAGATATTATCATATAATTTGATTTTATCAGCATAAATTTTCGACATAATGTTTTGTTTTGTTAGTAGTGAAGCAAATTTAACAGTCACAATTTCCAATTGAGGTTTACTATCCTATCTTTCCTTTTTATTTTTTACAGAGCAATACTGAATATCAGATAAATTGGTTTGCTCACGAACACCTTTAGCAATTAGTTTAATTACATTCTCTCTAGCATTAACGTTGGTTGTCATCGGCATACCAACAATATCAACTGAGCACATCTTCTCTTTCTGCTCCAATAAATTAATCTTAGACTCTAAAAAGTCAACTTTCTTGGTAAGAGTATCATTTTTTGCTGCCAGATCTTTTATTTTAAAGAGATGCTTCAGCATTAAAATCTGGAAGAAAAATAATCTCATTGTAAAGAGTCTCAAGAGTAATAGCTGGACAGGAATGCTGAGTTTGCGGTGGTTTCGCAGAAATTAAAAAGGAAGAACTCGATGAAGAAGAAGAATTTGGTGCAATGGAAATAGAGTTCATTGGACTATGACCATCAGATGAGATTGATTGTCTTCGAAAATTAATTAACCTACCACATTTAAAGCCTTGCTTACTGTTCTCTAAATATTCAATGTCACTTTTCAGCAACTTTGCGCAATTTATATGGTAGAAATGATTACATTTAATACACTCAATTTTTCGCTCATTCCTTTCTACCTTGCGATTGCACGAATTACACGACATTATATATTTTATACTAGCTGTACCCGACCACGCGTTGCTGTGGCTCAGTCTGGTTAAATGAAAAAGAAAAGAAAAAGCGCACGTTTCTCGTATATTTAATTTCACAATGCTTGTGGTTATACAACATGTCTTGTAGTTCCATTTTCTGTGCAGATATAGAGATTTTCTGGTTTGCCGACTCTAGAACACGCAACATATAATTGTCCATGTGAGAAGCAATGCGTGTCTAGATCTAAACCGCACAATTTTAAAGATTGGCCCTGAGCCTTGTTGTCGAATCGGGAATTGCAATCTCTTAAATTGAAATGGCATATCCGTTGGAATCATAGGAATGCGAGGAATGAGCACATCTTCACCTTTAAAAGGTCCTGTCAAGATTGTTGCTTTTACGATGTCGCTCATTAATTTTTTTATTGCAAACTGCGTGCCGTTGCAAAGCTTTGGCTGGTTGATATTTCGCAACATGATAATTGGCACACCGACTTTCAATTGCAATACATGCGGTGGCATCCCCGACAGATCGAGTGAATTCAAAAATTCTGTTGGATAATTAACCGGTTCATCTGCTTCCACAACAGTGTCGACGGACGTGTATGTGACCACCTCGCTTTGAATGTTAGACTGAATAATATTGTTAAGTTCTTAGACGTCTTAGTTCTTGGCCGCAAGAATAGCTCGTTCACTTAGCCAATCGTGATTCTTATAATTGGTTTGAATATTGGGAAATACTTTTTCAACCAATTCTTCTTTTGACGTCACTAAATCGCAGAAGTTATGAGGCAAAAAAATTCGTCCTGACGTCAGATCAACCGCCACCTTTCAATTGATGCAAATGATGTGAGAATATCTCTGCTGACCGATCGTTTTGCAGCTGGACCCAATTCTATATTAAACAAAGCAGCAGCAGATCGATTCGGTGATGGCATTCCCAATTGATTGAGACCTTTGTTTGCGATTTCTAAGCACAAATCTTCAATCATTATCAACACTTCGTTGTAGATTTCTGCTGTGAAATCCATGGTCATATTTGAATTTTCCTTGCATATCCGACGGAAAATATCTTCAGCCATGTGGGTTTTATATTTCTCCTATAACTCTGTTGCAGATAAAGGACAGCAGGCGGTCAATATAATTGCAAACAATGCACAAATTTGATATGGATGTGACGTGTTGGACGCGTCATTAATGCATACATCCCAGTGTCGGTCGTTCTGCAATAAATTCAGAGCTTGATATGCGCTCCGGAAAGTGGCATGTGTAACACCATTCACAATTCTCAATTGGTGGAAAGACGTTGGACCGGCCACATTCATCAACAGCGTGCGAAGAAAGAAGCATTCATCTCGATTGGGATGCACGGTATAGAGTGTGCTTATCGTAGTTTCATCGAATATGCTAGGAGTTGCTAATTTACCGCCATCTTCTGCTGATCTTCTTCTGTATAAAGGATATCCATCGTTTTCTGTAACTGTGTTGGATACTATCATGCATGGTGAATTTGGATTCAATGTACCGCAAGGTCCATGTATCATATTTTTCGTCACAACTTCATGCAAATCTTTATCGACATCGGCATGGGGTATTTCAGCGCATATTACATCGTCGATTTCGTTCGAAGTGATTTTGTTATAGCGCCAGATTACTACACGTATAGTACGTTTGGGAACCCTCTCTTTTACCATTCCACTGAGTACATCCAGCAGCGCACAGACCCAAACACTTAATGTTTTATCATGAAATCCATCAGCGATTTCAGCTTCTATCTGAAAACAGGTGCTGTGATGTCATGCCTATCCACCGGCGATTGCCCAGGAAGTAAGAGCTTTTGTATTGTAAATCGTCCCAAGCTGGAAATTTCATCTAAGATTTTGTTAAATTCAGCATTTTCATTTTTAAACACCTTTTTTAGTTTTAGCGTTTCCAAAAAATGAGACTCTACGTATTAAATGTCTATCGGCTTTGGGTTTTCAAAATTTTACGCCAATTAGTAGAGAGTACATTATAATTTTATAATTTCATTTTGTATGTTTTAAACAAAGTTGATTTTTGAAATAAGATACGCAAACATTTTTTCAATTCGAATGTTCCCCCATACATGAGCATACAGCCCATTTAGAGTATTGCGCCTCCGAATTCATATTTTCAATACCTATAACAGAAATTGAAGCAAGCGAGGCATAAACTCTTTCTTTACGATATCTTTTTAGCTCGTATTATCAATTTCACAGGGGAAAAAATTTATGGAATTTCCTTTGTTTGTTTCTTAAGTTTGACATATTTTGTATTAAAATAGGCGAATTTTTATTACTGCTGTGCAAAAAATATGCTTTTATAGGCTTTATCTATATAAACAAAATCGTAAATGTTCGTTTGTTCCTAACCGGTAATCTCCGAAACTTCTACATTAGATATATATATTATGAAAATAAAGATGAGCGTAGTGGCGGCGTTAAAAATATTAATTCGGAGGGGCAACACTTTAAATGGGCTTAGTGCTTATGTATTCTGGAACATCAGAATTGCGAAAAATGTTTGCGTTATTTATTCCAAAAAACAAATTTCTTTTAAGCGTACAAAATTAAATTATTCGCTTTAGATCCTGTTTCTTGAAATGTAACGAGCAAATTATATCTCTAATAAATGGCGTAAAATTTTGTTTCCGGGGAGATTGGGGGTCGGAGGGGTTACAAAGGGGGACTTGAAAGCTTATTTTGGAAATCCTAATTTATAATCTGAAATATGCATCGGATATGATTCTGACCTGAGGCAATCTTATTAAGATTTTTATGCCGGACATTCTAACGTACACGGCAAAGTTCGATTTCCCACCGCTTTGACGCTGGAGGCAATACAAATTTACGAACTTTTTATATACAAGTCACATGCAATAAGAATGTTCAGCAAAGTTGTGGAGGTTTTCATGGGGATTAATTCCGTCGAAGACCAAACAGTTCTATCTCAAACCACTTTGGCGCTGGAGTCAACAGAAATTTTGGAACTTCGTATGCAGACGTCACACACGATTACAATGTTCGGCAAAGTTGTCCAGGTTTTCATGGGGATTATATCTGTCGAAGGGCAAATAGTTCTACCTCTCACCACTTTGGCGCTGGAGTCAATAAAATTGGGGAACTTCGTATTTAGAGGTCACACGCGATTACGATGTTCGGCAAAGTTATGGAGGTTTTCATGGGGATTTTTTCTGTCGAAGATAAAATAGTTCTATCTCTCACTACTTTGGCGCGGCGGTTGTTTAGGCCCCTACTCAATGGAGGTTTTTGCCTTTACGTAATATATGTTTGACGGGAGCTATTTTACGAACCGGAGAAATGGGATCAAATTAATATCTTCGCTCGGGGTGTTGCGTGGTAAATATTGTGCATTCTGAATAGATCGACTTAAGACATGAAATATATAACCAGTGGTGCTACGAGAACGGGGTAAAAGATTTATTATGTTCCAAATTAAGATGCTACGCTTGAATACATTTTGTTAATTTACAGCGATTTGTAAACCCAAATTCTTAGGAAGCCGTCTTAGGACGGGTTACAACCTAGCAATTAAATAAAGCCTATAAAAACATTTTTTTTGTACAGCAATAATGAAAATTCGCCAATTTTAAAAATTATAATACGAGCTAAAAAAGATATCGCAAAAATAGGGTTTATGCCAAAAATCAAGTTTTTTTTAAACATACAAATTTAAATTTTAAAACTATAACCTACTCTACTAATTGGCGTAACATTTTGAAAATCCAAAGCCGAAAGACATTTAATACGTAGAGTCTCATTTGTTGGAAACCCTAAAACCAAAAAGGCATTTAAAAATGAAAATGCTGAATTTAACAAAATCTTAGATGAAATTTCCAGCTTGGGACGATTTACAATACAAAAGCTCTGACTTCCTGGCCAATCACCGGTGGATAGGCATGACATTGCAGCACGTGTTTTCAAACAGAAGCTGAAATCCCTGATGGAATTCATGGTAAAACATGAAGTGTTTGGGTCTGTGCGCTGCTGGATGTACTCAGTGGAATGGTAAAAGAGGGGATTCAAAAATGGTGGAAGAACGGCTCATTCCGCTTTAAAATTGCCATTGAACATTCAATTCATTGAAAGTCCCACATGCAACATTTCCAAAGCATCCGGCATGGGAAAAGTATTGCAGAAATGCAAACTTATTGTTTGGGATGAATGCACAATGGCGCACAAAAAATCGCTCGAGGCCCTTGATCGATCATTGCAAGACTTACGTGCAAAGATCACACCATTTGAGAACGCATTAATATTGCTTGCAGGAGATTTCAGGCAAACATTACCTGTAATTCCTAGATCGACACCAGCGGACGAAATAAATGCCTGCCTGAAATACTCTAATTTGTGGCGACGCGTAAAGACGTTAAAAATGCGAGTCCAGCTGCAAAACGATCGGTCAGCAGAGATATTCTCACATCAATTGCATCAATTGAAAGGTGGCGCTTGATCTGACGTCAGCACGTCTGCGATTTAGTGACGTGAAAAGAAGAATTGGTTGAAAAAGTATTTCCCAATATTCAAACTAATTACAAGAATCACGATTGGCTAAGTGAACGAACTATTCTTGCGGCCAAGAACAAAGACGTCTACGAACTTAACAATATTATTCAATCGAACATTCAAAGCGAGGTGGTCACATACAAGTTCGTCGACATTGTTGTGGAAGCAGATGAAGCGGTTAATTATCCAACATTTTTGAATTCACGCGATCTGCCAGGGATGCCACTGCACGGACTGCAATTGAAAGTCGGTTTGCCAATTATCATGTTGCGAAATATCAACCAGCCAAAGCTTTGCAACGGCACGCGGCTTGGAGTAAAAAAATTAAAGAGCAACATCGTGGAAGCAACAATCTTGACAGGACCTTTTAAAGGTGAAGATATCCTCATTCCTCCCATTCCTATGATTCCAACGGATATGCCATTTCAATTTAAGAGATTGCAATTCCCGATTCGATTGGCGTTTGCAATCATCATCAACAAGGCGCAGGGCCAATCTTTAAAATTGTGCGGTTTAGATCTAGACACGGATTGCTTCTCACACGGAAAATTATATGTTGCATGTTCTAGAGTCGGCAAACCAGAAAATCTCTATATCTGCACAGAAAATAGAACAACAAAAAATTTTGTATAACCACAAGCATTGTGAAATTAAATACACGAGAAACGTGCGTTTTGTCTTTTCTTTTCCATTTAACCAGATTGAGCCACAGCAACGCGTGTGCGGGTACAGCTAGTTTAATTATAATTAATCAAACAGAAATGATGTTAATTCATAATTTAGTAAAAAATTTGTTTTTTTGAATCAACTTTCAATCTAGATCGTAGCCCAATACCCTTCGTTTTTGTTTTTAATTATAACGAAAATTACCAGTGACAGTAATTTTTTTTTGTGAAAGTGGGGGCAATTCTTAAAATTCGTCGAAGATTTTGAAAATTCTGCCCTGTCAATTCTAAATACCTTTTGTTTGGTTTTAAGCTTTGGGCTATGGGCTTACAAAATTTTACGCCATTTAGTAGAAAGTTCCGGGAGAGCGAGCTTTGCTCGGTAAGGCAAAGTTGAAGTATGCCTGAAAAATTGCGAAAAATTTAGAAATGTGAAAGTTCTTACATTTCCATATTTTTTAATTTTCGGCAATTTTTCAACAAATTTTCGGCAACCTTTTGAGAATTTATTGGTTGCTTTTTGAGATGCTTGAATTCAGCCAAACGGGTTGGTTATAATTGTGCAACAAAATTTGTTCAAATTGAGTTGTGTGTCAGTATGCGTTCCGCATTAAAATTTACACCTACAATTTTATATGCATTTTGGTATTGCGCAACAAATTGCACCTAAACAAATCTTTGTCTAAAAAAATTGCACCTGTGCCTAAAAAAATTGCGGCCGAAATGCCCGCGTGAGAAAAGTTGATTTTATTAAGTTAATTTTTCTCAACTTTCTTTCACTTTTTCTCAACTTTTTCTTATGCTTGAATTCAGTCTAAAAATATTTTTGTTTTAAAAATTGCGCTAAGCATATTTTAGTTAGAACGGTTATATATTTACACGGTTTATTTATATGTTTATAATTTATAGCTATAAATTTTTATATTGATCCGTTTGTGTAGCCGCATTTTGTTAAAGCATCCGGCAAGTGCTTTTGAGTTTTTGTACGTTTTGAGTACAGGAATTTATAGGCATAGGATCACCCTCCCCGATAAATTACTAAAAAATCAAGCGTTGTTAAAAATTCGGTTAGTGTTAACATCCCTTTTTTTAGCAGCCGCTTTTTTACAAAACCCTATCTAATTTTATAGTTGTTCTAAGTGATAGTATTTATGATATTTTTATTTATCGTATTTTTATGTATCAAAGGCTATACAGTTAAGAAATACAATAAAAATGTAATTAGTGTTTGTTTATATATTACTTGTTGAGATTCGCATGAATAAACTGAAACTATTACTTAAGTTTGAGTTTATTCATCAATTGCAAAGTCTTCCATATGGTCGGGATAGTCCATTAGTGTAGCTGCATTATTTGGTACAGGCGTCGTATTTAGTTTATCCAAGATGTCTTTCCACACTATATTTCGAGCGTGTCGTGGATTTTTCGGTGCTAAGGCGACTTCCAGAGCATTTCGTCCTTTGACCCGGGAAAAAGTGGCGTACAGCATGCCATGAATAAAGGCCGCTGTAAGAAGGAGAAGACCAACAAATTCAAAGGTTTGGCCTTGGGAATTATGGATCGTCATGGGAAATGCTGGTTTTACAGGAAACTGATGGCTCTGCATGATGCACCCAAGTTGAGATTTGTTCGAATCAAGCGTATATAGGGACCGTGTGGAGATTTAAACAACTTCATTCTCTTAATACTTTATTACGACTGCTCTTGTTAACAAAAAGTCTATCGATACCGATAGAATGGTTACGGTACAATCAGAAGCTAGACCAACACAGAGATATCTGTTATTTCATTTTTTTTTTGTTTTGTACGTAAAATGCCTACAGATCGACCATCCTGACATTTAATCGTCCGCGATTATCATCTGATTGTATCGTGACATATTACACACATAGAATAGTTTCTTATTTTCTATGAAGATACTTAGTATATTCCAGATTAATAACAATAATAATGTTATGCATAGAAATTACATAAATTAATCCATATCAACATATGAGATTTTACAACAATTTTTCATTCTAAATTGGATTTGGCGATTACCAATCAAAAAGCATTCGTCATATTAAACAAAATATTGTATCAAAACAATTTTACGTTACATTTTAGCGAAATACTTAAGCTTAACATAAATATGAATATTATAAACTACTTATCAGTTAAAGAAACATTATTCATTACATTCAATGCAAATCCCTTTTTTTCTTTTTAAATTTGTTACAGGTATCAATTTTTCTTTTATTTTCCTTTTTCCTTAGTAAAAAACATAAAATACATAGATAAAAAACAATTTTACAATAGTCGTAATTATTTGGTTGCTGAAACCATGTCCAATAATATATACATTAAACCATTAAACATAAACATATCTATTCAACATTAGATAAATACAACTTCATGTTTGCAGGTGAACAAATACCTTTATATGGCACTCTAGACAACTGCAATCCGTCAATATCTTTAATTTGATATCTGTCATTATTAAGCACTTCTACGATTTCATACGGTCCACGATACTTCGCTAACAATTTCTTGTTAATACCAGGGGTAGTACTTATGTGCTTCACCATAATATAGTCACCCTTTTGATACTGATACGGGGCCTTGTGCTTTTTATCAAAATATTTTTTATTATAATCTTGCGATTTTTTTATTTGGTCAGAGGCCTCACTCCGTATATCAATCAAATTACGTTCAGAATTATTTACATTTTCCGACAAAAATTCCATTATTTTATCACAAAATTGTCCTTTTTGATTCACCCCAAAAAGCAGCATACTCGGAATGTATCCCGTACTTCTATTAATAGTATTATTAAGAGCATGTTCGATTTTGGGTAAACAAGCACTCCATCCAATTGCGCTTTGGGAATCACATTCCTTTGATAACATAGGAATTATTGAACAATTCACACGTTCCACCTGACCATTCGATCGAGGGGACATAGTAGCTACTTTGATATGTTTCACATTATTATCAGCTAAAAACGCGAGAAATTCTTGAGAAGTGAAACATGTTCCGCGGTCAGAAATAATTTTCGATGGTCTACTATAAGTTTCAAAATATGACTCGAGGCACTTAATTGCTTCTTTACTTTTTGTAGTATTCACAGCGTACAATTTAACAAATTTTGTAAATCCATCGATAACTACAAGAATGTGTTGCTTCTTATTTTTAGTAGATGGTAGAGGACCCAGATGGTCAATATGTAATGTTTCGAATGGTAAATTACCTTTTGGTATATTATGCAAGTAACCCTCAGATTTTCCCGAAGTAGGTGAAAAGTATATACATTTCAGGCAGTTACTTATACAGGCATCAATTTTTTGCCTCATTTTAGGAAACCAATAGGACGCTTTTAAATACTCATAGCACTTATTGGCTCCTATATGACACATGGACTCATGGTGTGTTCGGACTACCTCATTTTCCATTTGTTTTTGTACATAAAATGCAACACTACCATTAATTTTTCTATACACTAAGCCATTTATTAGAGTATAAAATTTACTTTCCTCTTGTTCTAAATCCGATGCAATCTTTTTTATATCTAAATCCCGATGCTGAGCGGCAGCAAGTGCGAACTCGAATGTATCATCTTCTACAATTAAAATATTCGTAACCCTACTAAGTGCGTCTACATGGTTCATTCGATTTCCCGCTCGGTGCTCTATTTGATAATCATAATCTTGCATCTCTAGTGCCCAGCGTGAAATACGCGGATTAATTAATTTTTTGTTTAACGTCAAACTTAACGACCGACAATCTGTTACGATTTTAAATTTAATCCCTATCAAATAGATTCTAAATCTCCTCAAAGTATATATTATTGCTAACGTTTCCAGCTCGAAACTATGGTAACGTGATTCTACTTCAGTTGTTCTCTTAGAAAAATAGAAAACTGGGTGCATCTTACCATCATTCTGGCGTTGAAACAAAATAGCACCAAAACCTACCGAACTAGCGTCACAATGCACTTCAGTTTCACTTAATGGACTGTAAATTGCCAAAATTGGTGATTCTATTAGTTTAGATTTTAATAATTCAAACGTATACAATTCTTCATTACCAAATTTAAATTCTACATCCTTTCTTAGCAAATCATAGAGAGGCTTCGCAAGAGTAGCAAAATTTAAAATAAATCGTCTAAAGTAGGAACAAAGACCAACAAAGCTATGTACCATCTTGGTAGAATTTGGAATTGGAAATTCACTGATTGCTTTTAAATTTTCTGTACTTGGCCGTATGCCTTTTGCATTAATTATATACCCCAGATAAACAATCTCTTCATATAAAAACTGACATTTATCGAATCGAAGCTCTAAAGAATTCTCTACAACTATTTTTAATACGTCATCTAATATCTCAATATGCTCATTGATTGTTTTTGTAGCGATTAGAAGGTCATCCATATAAATAAGTAATTTATCTGATTCTATAAGTTTTTTGAATACTGAGGTAATAAATCTTTGAAAAACACTTGGCGCATTTTTCAAACCGAATGGCATCTTAAGGTACTCGAATTGCCCAATTGGAGTAACAAAAGATGTGAACTTCACTGAATCACTAGCAACTTTAACATGATGGAAGCCACTTCTCAGGTCTAAAATTGTAAAATAACATTTTTCACGCAAACGGTCTAACAAATCGTCAATTAAGGGAAGCGGGTAATTATCACGAAGGGTTAGTTTATTCAATTCCCGATAATCTACGCACAACCGATTCTCCCCATTTTTCTTACGGACCAACACAATTGGAGACGCATAGCACGAACTACTTTCCTGAATAATCTCTCTATTTAAAAGATCGTCTATAATTTTTTGTAACTCTAGTTTTTGACTATACGGTAGTCGTCTCGGGGTGCATGAAAAGGGTATTTCTTTACTCAATTTAATATTTAATTCGACCTTATTATTTAAATTTTCAATTACTTTATATTTATGTTTAGCCTCGACACATACTTCACGGATTTTAACTTGAACATCGTAAGGCATTTCATTATTTATATTTAGCACCGGCAAACATGATTTGTTGCTATCATTTTCCGATATGTCAATTGATAAAATTTCATTAAAAAAATTGTAATCATTTTCATTACCTTCGCTTACTTCATGAAATTGCTGGACATGCTTACAGGTACTCACATTTTCTTGACAAATATCATCATTTTTTTTCAAATTTTCAACTAATTCCAAGTTGCATATTTTCATAAAATCTCGACCTAAGATAACAGGATATTTCATACAATTATTTTTTACAACAAATATACATAAATCTAATGAATTGTTATTAAAATTTACAATAGAGTTTGCGATACCGTTTATTTGAAGTGGACTGTTATTAATTCCAGAGTATCCAAACCTATTTCCTTTAATATCATGGACTAAAGATGTTGGTAAAAAACTCTGTTGTATGAAGCTTATAGGTGATCCGGAATCAAACAAAGTTAATAATTTTCGCGAAGAGTCAGAATAATCATTATAAAAATAATAATCCACGAAATGTTCAAACTCGTGCACATTATTTGGAGCATTGTTGTGTTGAATTTCTTGATGTAAAATTTGTGATGCTGCCTCTGAATCAATTGGTGATTGTACATTTTCGTTGTCTTTAACAACCATTATTCCAGTCTTTTCGGGACACCCATGAGCACGATTACCAGGCTTTCTGCAAGCAAAACATATTTTTTCGGGACACTCAGTAGCTAGATGACCAGGTTTTTTGCAGGCAAAACATGAAGGTGTATTTCGTTTCAGTTTTGGGCATCTAGTACTGACATGACCAGGTTCATGACAATTGAAACATTTTAATTTTCTTTCAAAACTTAGCGGAATTTTTTCCGAACTCTTTACCGAACGCTGTTTAGAAAAATGTGATTGAAAACCTAAACTGCTGTTTTTCATAATTTCATATCTTCGTAAAGCTGTCTTTAATTCAGTACTATTGCTGGCACCAAACAAAAGCATTTTGTTAACGGCAGAATCTGGTATATCGTTCACAATATACTGAATAACATCAGCTTCTGCTATTTCGGATAACGATGCTATTTCTAACATAGCCAAAACATATTGTTGCAGCGTTTCTTCATTCCTTTTTTTCCGGTTTTGTAATTGAATATGAATGTCTGCACATGTCACATTTTTATTAAATTCTTCAATTAAAACATTTTTTAACTTAGGCCACGTTTTCACAAATACCGTACGCAAAAACAGTTTTGCGGTACCGTTTAATAATCTTTTTGCAAAAGTAAAGATGGTTTGCGAATCCCAACCATATATTTCGGCGGATTCTTCTACATATGAAATCCATCTCTGTATAGTGAAATTATCGTCACCTGTGAAATTTGGAAGAGACTCCTCAACATCTCTGAAATTAAAAAAAGATCTATTCGGCATATTATTATAATTATTATCAACGCTATTTAAATCCGATAACTCCTTCTTCAATCTTGCGATTTCTCTTTTTTTCTGAACCATTTGACGAAGACTTTCAATTTCTTTGTCTAATTGTTCTACATTACCATCAGCTTCTCCAATATTTGTTCGAATCAAGCGTAATTCTTGGAAGATGGACTTCCGACGTAAACTGCAACGCTCCGTCATGTTGATCTTTAACAGTGTCAAACCTGAACTTTTCTTCATCTGGTAGCATTTTAATAATTCGTTCACTTCTTTGTTAAGTGGAGCCAGAATTGCACACTTTTTCATATTTTCGTAGTTTCCACTGGCCAAAAATGCTCCAAAGGTTTCTTCGATAAGGTCCCCGTTTGAGATTATGTTGCTCGGAATCTCTATTTGGCCAACTTCGTTTGTCGCCAATTCTTCTTCTTCTGGGTCGACACGCATATATTTAGTAAGAGAGTAACGGATAAAAAAGTCGCCTTAAGTTGCTTCTTTTAGTGCATAAGTCGAGTAGCTCGCTCGATTTGTTTACTCTCTTCTAGTACCTCTACTGCAGTGTCCGGGTCCACGACATATATTTGAGCGTATCTGGGTGCCTCGTATTTACCATATTGATTTTGAGTAGGTTGAGCTGCAACATTTATTTTATGATAGATTTGACCGCCGGCCACAAAACTGTAGATTCCACGATTGTTGAATGTTCCTATCATCAGCCACGAATGATGCGAAGGCAAAACAGGCACTAAGAGATCGTACCTTGGCGTGAAATTCATTGGCTAGAGGATGTTGACATGCAAAAAGTAGTGCTAATTCGTCAACCAGAATTTGCCATCTGGTGGTGGTTGTTCAATAAGACCGTGAAGACAACAATTGGGGAAGAGTTAACATCTGTTGTGTTCGTATGCGTTCTTCTGGAAAATGCAATGCTCCGCAATGAATACAGGCGACATTAAATGCTCCTAGGCGCAGGTATTCAACGTTTTTTGTTCCCGCAATTTTATAAGTCAGTAGCTTTGCAGCATTTCTGCAAAGCCGGGCATGGCGACGAACTACTTCAAGACGCTGATTCCGTTCATCGTCGGTTTCATGTAAAAAGCGACACCTAAAATAATCAACCCGCTCTTCTGATTGAGAAGTATTAAGATGGCGTATGATTTCGGAGATTTTTTCTTTACTTCTTGTCTTAGCAGCATGGCTAGGTCAAGTTGAAGTAGTCGGCTGCTCATCAAAATGTAATGGTTCGAGCAACAGGTCAGTGTATGAATGGCCCGATCGCGATGATCCTGGCAAGTTGGCGTTATCATCTTGTGGTTCTTCTTGAGCTGAATCATTGCTTCATCCACTAAAATTGAAGTGACGCCAGAAAAATAAACTTAAACTCATGAGTGTTTCTTGACGAATGAAAACAAACTGCATACGCACAGTTCATTTCTCTTGCTTTCCCTTTGAACACAATTCTCTTCTCTAGGTTTTCTCCAGGAGTGTATGAGGTCGTGATGTTTAATATTTTTGTACTGCGTCTATGTGTATGAGATCAAGATAAAACCTGTTTGGTGTTTCTGCACTGTGTGTGTGTGTTTGAGATCATGATTAAATATATTCAGTAGTATTGAGCAATGATTTTAAAGAGAATGACAATGGCGATCTACTTGGAGACGCTTATTTTGTCCGTCCGTAACGTGACTTCTGATTGAGAAGTAATAAGACGGAGTATGATTTCGGATATTCTTCCTCTACTTTTGATCTTAACAGCACGGTTAGGTTGAATTAAAATAGTCGACTGCTCATCAAAATCGGTCGAGGAATACGTCAGAGTGCGAAAGCCCCAGTCGTCATGAACCTGGCAAGTTATACTGGAGACAGTTTGAAAAAATAATTACAATTGGGCATGAATTGTAATTCCTAATGTAGTCTGTCTCAGAGTAATTGAATCCGATTTTAATTGCCACATTATTCGTATAATAAGGTTCGGGGAACTTAATTGTTTTGCAATTACCATTTTTCGCTGCCGATAGATATCTAAAAAGCGATATTTTTAGAATGCATATCGAAAGCCCTTAGTAATACTGTAAAGTTCCATTAAGATCGGACCACCCAATTCGAAGCCACCAGGCGAGGGGTATCGACGGGAGGGGAAAAGTGAGTTTTATAGTCGGAAAATCGAAAGGTCTTAGCCCCTTTCGGACCACCCAATTCGAAAATACCAAGCGAGGGGTATTGAGGGGGGGAAGTGAGTTTTGTAGTGGAAAAGTCGAAATCCCCTAGGCCCCTTAGTAATACTGTTAAGTTTCATTAAGATCGGATCACTCAATTCGAAGCCACCTGGCGAGGGGTAACGGGGGAGAGGAAAAGTGATCATCAAAATGTAATGGGTAGAGCAATACGGCAGAGAGCAAAAGCCCCAGTCGCGATGAAACTGGCAAGTTATACTGGAGACAGTTTGAAATACTAATTACAATAGGCCATGGATTGTAATTCTTAATGCAGTCTGTCTCTGAGTAATTGAATCCGATTGTAATTGCAATCTGATTCGTATAATGAGGTTCAGGGAACTTGATGGTTTTGTAATTTGTATTTACCGCTGCCGAGAGATATCTAAAAAGTGATATTTTTATGCATATAGAAAAACCTTACTCCCTAGCAATAATGCAAATTTTCATTAAGATCCCTTCACGTAATTCGAAGACACCAAGCGACGGGTATCGAGGGAAGGGGAAAAGTGAGGTTTGTAGTGGGGAAATCGAAAGCTCTTAGGCCCAGTAAGTAATACTGTAAAGTTTCATTAAGATCGAACCACCCAATTCAAAGCCACCAGGCGAGGGGTATCGAGGGGATGGGAAAAGTGAGTTTTATAGTAGGAAAATCGAAAGCCCTTAGCCCACTTAGTAAAACTGTAAGGTTTCATTAAGGTCGGACCACCCAATTCGAAAATACCAAGCGAGAGGTATCGAGGGGAGGGGAAAACGAATTTTCTCAGAGGTGAGACCTAGATCAATTTCTAGTCCCCGAAAACCCTTAACTCCCAAGTTTCGTGAAAATCGTTAGACGCGTTTTCGAGATCGTTGTGCAAACATTCCTCGTATTATGTAAGTAATATAATTTGCTCGTTACGTTTCAATAAAGAGTATCTAAAGCGAATAATTTAATTTTGTACGTCTAAGAGAAACTTGTTTTTTGGAAAACATAACGCAAACAATTCTCGCAATTCTGATGTTCCAGAAAACATAAGCATTAACCCCATTTACAGTGTTGCCCCTCCGAATTATTATTTTTAACGCCACCACTACGCCCATCTCTATTTTTATAATATAAGCTTATTGATGTATGCGCGTGTGAGTAAGAATAATCACGTTTTCTCACTGAAGGGCAGTGATTTACAACCAGCTTGTGGCTATGTGTTAGTGATTGATTTTCTTAAATCAATTTTTACCTGGCTCAGGTATAACCTAGGTATATAAACATGCATATAAACATGGTCATATTTACATAGGACATTCTGTAAAAGTTTCAAAGCAATTGGTCAAGAAGTTTCGGAGATTACCGGTTAGGAACAAACGAACATTTACGATTTTATTTATATAGATTATCACGAAAAAAACCAATTATAAATTAACACAGATTACAATTTTTATTTGTTTTTCTTTCACCTTAACATGCAAGGGGAACTCTCAACAGATGTTAACCCTTCAACACTCAACACTAACTTAAGAATACTTCTGATGTTACATTAGAAACTGTAAGACTTTCGTAATAGACTTTTTCTAGTGGTAAAACAGGTGAATATGACGCCAATGGAAAATCAATTCTTGGATATGGAACCAAATTCGTTTGAAATTCACACATATCAACATTTAAGAGACCATTGAATCGTATATATGTTGTTATACTATACTATCTGGGCAATGCCCTGTGAACACAGTTTTATGTCCAACACTCCTTCACGTGTAGACGTCATAAAGCTTGGTGCTCTACCCTTGTTGGCAATTTCCAGGGTGGTTGCACCAAGATATTCAAAAAGTGTTCTACCTCTTTGGTTGATGTTCGTACTGCCCCACTGTGTGTGGTGCGCGTTGGAGTCACAACCAATGATAAGAGGTAGATGGTTTTTCTCACAGAAGGACACTAAGTCGACCAGCTCCTCTGAAGTGGGAGGGGTGACTGCGTCGTAGGGCAGATATGAAGAGCACACTACTACTTCCTTTTCGCCCAATTCGGTGGGGTAAATTATCTTGACTGCAGTAAGATCTGCAGAACAAAAGGATTTAAGAAGGACGGCATCAATATCATTGGAGATGTAGATGCATGTCCCAGGTCTGTTCGCAGTTGTGCTGTATAATACAGACCCCAAATGGGTGTTGCAGCCCCGTACGATTCTCTTGTAAAGCCAAGGTTCTTGCACGAGGCATATGTTTGCACGCCCGATAGCAAGCTGCCTACCTATTATGTTGTTGGCCGCTTTGCAGTGGTGCGCATTTATCTGGAGAAAATTCGGTTGCGAATTTGGCATTAGTTCGGTCCTGTGGTTTCCTCCTCTTTATCCCCTTTCTCTTGCTTGCCTAGAACCGTGCAGTTAGCAAGGCGAACTCCCGAGAGGGGATGGAAATTAACCTTCTCAAGATCTCTGAGTCCTTGAGCGTCTACGCCTACAATTAGTTGGTTACCTTCCGGTGCCCGACTATATTTGTATTCGAAGACTCTCCAGTTCTCCGTGCTCATTGAGTTAAGGAATTTCATAGTGGTAAGTATCTGGTTCGTGGTCCTTTCGGGGCCGGCAACCAGATCGTCACCCACCTCAACTGGGGTAGAATGAAGTCACGGACCGAAAGGTCTATTCCTTCTATCAGGGTTTTGGGTTGGGCCAGTTTAACTAGCCAATCCTTGGTCGCTTCGTTCTCGCATAAAAGGAGATGTGCATCCTCCCGGGCGCCCTTTTGCAAGGTTACAAGCGGATGCCGCGTCTCTTGCCCTCCGTTGACGCCTTCTACTCGTTTCGCTGCGGCTTTTGCTGTCGCTGGAGCGAGTTTTTAGTTTCACGATACGGTTGGCGAGTTTGTTCACCAACTTCTCGGCATTTTGGAGTGGCCCTCCTTTTGGGGAGCCACTACCAGTTTTCATTTAACTGGGCCCGATGCGTGCATTTAACGAAGTTCTCGTTGAGAACACAACGGTAGTATCTGATGTCATGAACTACTGTTGATTTCGTCTGCGCGTCCGTAATCGTCGTAGTGGTGGTATTTAGTGTCAAACGTGTCGGTGCCGTTGTCGTTGTTGTTGTTGTTGTTGTTTGATTCATGTTTGTTGCCACGACCCAAATGCTTTAAATTCGGAAAATATGTACACATATCAACCAACTGCGTACAATCACAAAGACCAGGATCGTTAAGTGCAAATACAGTCGGAAAAAACACCGATAATAATCCAATGTTGAAGTCTGCAGAAATAAATAGAGTACAAATTTATTGCTTAATTGATACAGGATGTCCTTTCACGATTATACGAACAAAAGAATATTTATTACTTTGCCATACAAATTTAGGAAACGATGGCCAGGAACTAATAGGATTTGGAGGTGCGAGTATTAAGTCATACGAGTATTTTGCTGCAAAAATCGTACTAGACTACAATGAATATTATGTTGATTGTCATGTTGTCCCAGACTCAGCTATGACCATGCCGATGCTCATTGGAAGAAACGTGTTAAAAGATGTAAACATACAAATAGTGGAAAACGAAATCAAAGTTCAAAATATATCAGAAGAAGCTACTAACGAAGTTTGTTAAGTTGCTAATACTCTGCCAAAAGATAACGAACCGACAATCGAGGCGAAATATGTTAAAGAAGTCAAACAACTAATGGAAAGATTAGTTTATTCGAAAATAATGCAAAAGAATGTCAAGAAAAATTGTCATCCAGTATTTAAGAAAACAATTCAGTTAAACAACAAAATAAAGCATTTAAGAAGGAAATTGATATTTTGAATAATAAAAATCAAACCAGATTAACTGAATTAGAAAATCTATTGAAACGTACAAATGATGAAAAGCAAACATCAAAAGAATCAATGAAAACTGAAACAGATTTAGAGGAAAAAATACAAAATTATGAGGAACTTATAATTGAAAATGAAGGTATCAAACACGTATATGAAGACCAAAGATTTATGAACAATACTTTCCAGCGTTCCATCAAGCCTACACCATTCGAAGTGTTAACTGGAGTAAAGATGAAAACCAGAGATAATCCTGAAATTATCAAAGCAATAGAAGAAGAAACCATTGATAGTTTCCAAAATCAACGTGAAGATTTGCGCAATGAAGCGAAAGTGAGCATAATGAAGATACAAGAAGAACAACACAGACAATTTAATAAAAGGCGTAAAGATGCGGAAGAATATAAACCTAACGATGTTGTCCTCATTAAACGCTCCCAGTTTTGTACTGGCATGAAGCTAAAAAAGGTGAATTTTTAGGTCCTTATAAGGTGATAGAATCGATAGGAAAAGATAGATATAAGCTTACGAAGCTAAGTACTGGACAAGGTCCAAAGAACACGACGAGCTCTGCTGATAATATGAAGCCATATCCGATAGATGACGACATAGATGTTTTAAATCAGTCATCCGGGTCGGATGACGTGCAGGATGGCCGAGATGTAGGAAACTTTCAAAAAAGAAGCTATTAAGAATAGTAGGCGATGCTTTTAGAAGAAAAAACAATTGACGTCAAAATGTTTTTTCGCAGTCTTGAAATATTGCTCGTTGTTGTAACTTCCAGTTCAAATGAATTACATTAATTTTTAATTTTAAAACCTAAGATTGTTTAAATTTTGCCCACAATTATGAACTTTTATCTCGTATTGAAATTAGTAATAGGCGTCCTTCATAATTATATAGAGATATGAGTTTGGAAGCAGGAAGTTTGCCCTTAGTTAATTCTGATCGCTTAATGTCGTTATGAAAGAGAAAACTTTCAAAACCCGTCCTGATTGCAGTAACTTCTAGCAGTTTTTCTAATTCACAAGAAATCCTTAAATTAGCTGATAAGATTTCCGAAGCTTATCAGCCTTTAAATGTTGCGTCAGTCGGTTTGCCCCCTAGTAGTTGTGAGTCTCAAAGTTCAAATCAATTTAATTCGTTGATACAAACAATTATGCAACAGCCAAATACCATATCGCAACTTACAGTTTTTTATTAAAAAAAAAAAAAAGATCTCTCTAGAGCAGTGATGGGGGAACTTTCTATCGATCGGGCCACATTACAAAACCTATATTTGAGTGGGGGCCTTAACAATTTAGTCCGCTTAGATAAAACAATGATAGCGTATAATTTTTATTTTTAAGTATGAGACATTAATTAAATTTACGTCCATTTTTTTTATTAAATTGATTAAATAGATTGTACATTTCAAATATGTATATATATTTTACAAAATGAAGAATAGAAATTAATACATTTTCCTGATGGCAGTATAGAATCTGAAAATAATACAAATCAATTTTTATTTTATTTCAAAAAATTAAAATGTTACAAAATTATGTTACTTTTATTTTTTAGAAGAGGATGCAAAATGAAATTGCGAATGCTTTTCTACAATTTCATCAAAGTTAGGCTCCATTTGGGAAGAACTTATTCTTAATATTGAACCTAGGTGACTATCAGTAAGTCTATTTCTGACTGAAGATTTTCTCAGCTTCATTGTTGAGAATACTTGTTTGCATATGTATGATGAACCAAATATTGCCATCATTTTTTCGGAAAATGAGTAAAATCTTTCTGAAGCAACTGATTTTTGAAAAGTACTAGTTGGACTTTAAAGGACTTTATACTACTCCGCAGCACATCAATAAATTGATTTTTCCCTTGAAGTTTTATATTTAGTTTATCTAAATGACTGAAGAAATCGGTGAAGAAAGCAAAATCGGAAATCCAGTCATTATCTTCAAACATTGAAAAATTTTCTTTCTTGTTAAGTTTTTCAAGAAACATAATAATTTCATTTTTTAAGTTCCAAACCCTTTCGAGTACTTTTCCAGCACTTCACCATCTTACTTTTGTATAATAAATTAGGTCGGAATATTCAGCATCTACAGATTGTAGAAAGTCTTGAAATTGTCGATGATGGAGTGCTCTGGAACGTATGAAATTGACAACAGATACAATAACTTCAAGCACTGCTGCTGCGTTGCACAGAGCATCTTGGTGAATTATCCAATGCAGACAAATAATTGAAACTTCTGGATATTCTTTCTTAAAGGTTCCTTTGAAACCTATATTTTTGCCAATCATATTTGTTGCACCGTCAGTTGTAATATTAACTAATTTATTAATATTTAAATTTAAAGACATTATGCTCTTTTTGAACTCTGTAAATATATCTAAACCTGTAGTAGTTCCCTTTATAGATTGCAGAGAAAGCAGCTCTTCTGTGATCTCGAAATTCTCATCTAAACGTCTAATAAATATTAAAAGCTGAGCAGTATCACTTATGTCAGTACTTTCGTCCATTTTTATAGAAAAAAATGTAAAATTTTTAGATTTTTTTAACAAATTTGAGGTTAAGTTTTCATCAATTTTTTCAATTCTTTCGGTGACAACACAGATTGAAAATCTTTTTTCCTTTCTGGGCCAATAATATAACACATTGCCAATACACAATCTTTCAAAAATTCGCCATCGGAAAACGTCTTGTTAGTTTGCGCAATTTTGAACGCCACAGCATAACTTGCTTTCGTGGCTGTTGAGTCTTGCTCAACATTTTCTATAAAATATAAAAAAAATTAATTAAAATAAATGAAAAAAAATATGAATTACCAAACTCTTTGTTTACATTTAAACTGTCAAACGACAGCCATGCGCAGTACGCCATGTTAAAATAAGACCATATTTTTATGTATCCACTGAACAGAATTATTCAGAATAAATTATAATTTTTTAAAATTTAATTCATACATTCAACTAATTACCACATTATAAGTAATGTGACGAATTATCATGTAATTAGTTTTCAACAAAAAGGAATATTTGATTAAATATTCAATAAAAACCAACACATCAGTTGTGAATTTGATTCAACAATAAGTTTAACCACATCCTCCCAATTGTACACCCCTGCATTTTGCTACTTTCATTTAAGTTTTTTAAACCAATTTAAGTGGAAAAACCAAAACGATAACAAAAAAACTTAAGAAAACCAGTTACACACCTAATAACGTCAAAATTAAAGAACATACGATAAAATAAGTTATTAAGATCCAAAACTGTATTTTGGGTTTTTACACACCCCTAAAATTTTGAAGAAGTTTTTTATTAATTTTTGTACAAAAAAATTATCAGGGGGACACAAGTGCGTTAGCAAAATTTGCAAAAAATAAATTCACATGAAGTAATGCAAGAATTAGAGCATCAATACTACATGTCATAAACATATTTAATTTCAAAGTCGTAAGGACGACAACTTGACTCAGAAGTCAATCGATCCCGTATCATTGAAAAAACCGTTAAACAGCTAGTATAAAAAGGGGAAGCAAATCCAAATCAAATCACTTAGTTTTCTCAACCGAACGAGCAGGGATCAACCAAAAATGGTGAGTACAATTTAAAATTAAGTCGTCTTGGTGAAACAAGTAAAAAAAATTGAAAATTTCCAACGGATAAATTGCCTTGCAAATTTTCAATCGGTCATTGATAAAGGATACTCGTTGCCTTATCATTTTTTCATATTAAGAATGGTGATGGATAATTTGCCTCACTATTTTTAATCGGGATTTAATTCTGGATATCGTTGCCGAATTAATGTAAAATCAAATAAGCTTGATAAATACAATCAAGAAAGTTTCAACCATAGACAACATTATTATCTTTACATAAACACGGACATTGTTGCCTGTTTATTCTTTTTCACATAAACACGGACATTTTTGCCTGTTTATTCTTTTATAAAATTACGGACATATCGCCTAATTTTCGTCAAACAATCACGGATATTTACGCCTGATTACCATCACATAAACACGGACATTTTTGCCTGTTTATTTTTTATAAACACGGACATTTTTGCCTGTTTATTCCTTTATAAATTTCAGATATTAGCGTCAAATATTTCCTTGAGATAATTACGGACACTAGCGCCTAATTGATCTCACACCAACCACGAACAATTTTGCCCGATCTCTCCGTCCAAAACCACGGACAGACCAGCTGACTTTCGTCAAGAGTTCACCAAAGCCACAGCCAGACTACTTGCTTCGAGTCATAGAATTAATAATTAGATTAATATTTTTCTTGAATTTTTCTAGACTAAGATATATGAATTTTAAATATTTTAAATATTTTAAATATTTTAAGTTGAATTAAATAAAATTAAATGTTATTTCCTACTTACAAATAAAACAATCTTTTTATTTTACCACAACAACCTATCCGTTTAAAATTAATGATTAGATTGTGTCGAAGTTACGTAAGTTACATCAACACAATTTCATCATTATAAATGTTAAGTTGAGGACTTAACATTTTGGTCCTTCGAGCCGGATAGATTGATTGTTTGTAGTAGGAATTCGCGTTTATTTAAAATTCATATAGAACCACGAGTAATAACGCATTTGTGTCTTCTTGGATAGATAGAATCAGATAAGGGTTAGTGTAGGTGACTTGCATTCAATTTCGTTTGTTTTCTTTTTTTTTTGTAAAAATTGCAGAGGGTTACAATGGGTGATCCAAAAATCATATTAACGCAAATGGGGTTGATCGACCAAATTCGAAGGGCGATTATAAATCATCGAAAAACTGGGGAAGCCAGAAAAACGGGAGGTTATTTAAGTCGAAGAATGTCTGCCGTCGAGAAAGTATGGGAAGATATAACGAAGAATCAGGTTCTCATTTCCATGGAAGAACAAACACTAAAGGACACCGACTATATAAAAAAGGGGGTTTTTGACGACATAGAAGGTGCATATTTCGAATTCATTGGTGAACTCCAAGAAGCTTTCGAAATCATCAATAAACCAACGAACCCGGTGCCTTTTAATGAGTCGTTCAACCAAACCAGCGGAGAATCAAGAATTCAGAATAAATCGGAAATACATTTACCAAAAATTAACCTCCCAAAGTTTAACGGCGATTACGAATCATGGCGGTCGTTTCACGATTTATTCGTCTCTTTAATACATTCAAATTCTGGAATTCCTTCAGTGCAAAAATTGCACTATTTAAAAACAAGTCTAGTCGGCGAAGCAGAAAGGCTGCTACGACAGTTCCAGACCATTGGGGATAATTATGGCCCAGCCTGGAACACGTTAGTTAAACGTTATGACAATAAACGAGTATTAGTACACACTCAGTTAAAAGTACTATTTAATCAAAACATTCTGCGAAACGAAACGGTCAATGGCATTAAAGCTATTATCGACCAAACTTCTGAATGCCTTCATGAATTAGAAGCATTGCAAATCCCCATCGGGGAATGGGACCCAATCATAATTCATTTAGTAAATCAACGATTACCTCTCGAAACGAGGAATCTATGGGAGCAATCATTAGGAAACACGTCAGAGGTGCCTTCTTTAGACGAATTTTTCAAATTCTTAGAGTCAAGGTACCGAACGTTGGAAGCTTTAGCCGATATAAAGCCCAACAACGGAAAAATACAAAATCATCATGTGGATTGTAAAAGTGGATGCCCACTATGCAAGCAATCACATTATTTGCATGCGTGCAACAGATTCTTGAACATGGACATCTCCATGAAAAGAAAATACATATTAGATAATCGGATGTGCTACAATTGTCTAAGGGTAGGACATCAAATAAAGAAGTGTTTAAACAAATTCGGGTGCAAGAGATGTGGAAAAAGACACCACACTTTGCTACATACTGACCACACATCTTCTAAAGGCGAAGATGTGAGTCATACGGAGGGTACAGACAAAGTACCAGCCAGGGTCTCTACATCGACCATGTTCGCACAGAACAGTAAGGGTCAAAAAACCATCCTAAGGGATAATACTCAAGGGTTGCTCGCTACCGCAATGGTACGGATAGCCAACTTAGAAGGCAATGCTGTAACATTTCGAGCATTAATAGATTCGGGATCACAAGTATCCTTTATTACGGAAAAAGCAGTTCAACAATTAAATTTGAAAGGCGCACGAGTTGATATTCAAGTCACGGGACTTGGTAAATCGAGAGTAACAACAATCAACAAAAAAGTAACTTTTAACATAAAATCAATCAATTCCAATTTTTCACTAAACTTAGAAGCTTTAGTATTAAAAAGAATCACTGGATTAACCCCAGCTGACACTATTACTAAAGAAAAATGGTCACATCTTCAGGATCTCAAGTTCGCAGATCCACAATTCTCTCAACCAGGAAAAATTGACATACTGTTAGGAGTCGAAATATATTCGGCAATCCTGCTGGATGGGTTAAGGAAAGGACCGATTGGATATCCAATTGCCCAACGAACACATTTGGGTTGGATCTTATTTGGGGGCATCAATAAATCCAATCAAACTACCTCATTCAATATAACCATTGAAAACGAACTTAATCAAGCACTGAGAAAATTCTGGGAGATAGAAGAACTTTTACCAACACGTAAACACACTTTAGAAGAAACCCAATGTGAAAAATTTTTCGGAGAAACTCACAAACGTTTAAAAAATGGACAATATCAAGTTCGTCTGCCATTTATAACACCACCAAATCTCGGCCATTCAAAATACATCGCTGATAAATGTTTTCAACAAATAGAAAACAAATTTGCAAAAAACAAATATATGTTGGAAGAGTACACAACGTGCATAAATGAATACATAAACTTAAAACACATGAGACCCTTAACGCAAAGTGAACTTTGTACACAACAAACATCCAGTCATTGTTATTTACCACATCACGCTGTGTACAAAGACAGTAGTACAACAAAAGTAAGAGTTGTCTTTAACGCATCTGCTAAAACATCAAATGGGAAAACCTTAAACGATTATTTGATGACTGGTCCCACAATCCAACCAAAACTCGCTGCAACACTTCTCAAATGGAGAAAATATAAATACGCCTTAACGGCCGATATCGAGAAAATGTACCGAATGATACAAATTGAGCCAGCAGACCAACAATTTCAAAGGATCTTGTGGAGAGATAATCCAGAGAAACCAGTAATCGAATACCTTTTAACGACTGTAACCTTTGGTACAACATCAGCACCCTATTCAGCTATAAAAACACTACAAACCTTAGCAAAAGACGATGGGACAAAATTTCCGGCAGCAGCTCAATCAGTAATGGACGACTTCTATGTGGATGATTTATTAACCGGGGCTGACTCAAAACCAGAAGCATTAAACATACAAACCCAATTGATATCATTATTAAAAGGTGGAGGGTTCAAATTAAGAAAATGGGCTAGTAATAATCAGGAGTTACTTAGATCAGTACCAAAAGAAGATAGAGAGGTAAACCTTCCTTTAACATTCGACCACAAGGATCAAATCAAAACTTTGGGTATTCGTTGGCACCCAGCTTTAGATTATTTTGATTTCAATATTAAATTTACAGAAAATACTTCAGAGACATACTCAAAAAGAAGAATTTTATCCGAATTGTCTCAACTTTTTGACCCACTAGGGTGGATAGCTCCATGCATAATAAAGATAAAAATATTAATGCAACAGTTATGGTTGACCGGCTGTACTTGGGACGAACCTGTTCCAATTAATCTCGAACAAGATTGGAAAATTATGAAAAAGCAACTAGTTTCAACTATAAAAGAAATTAAAATTCCTAGGTGGGTCCAAACATTGAGTAATTGTAACAAAGAAATTCATGGCTTCGCGGACGCCTCCACCAAAGCTTATGCAGCAGTAGTTTTCATACGAACAGAAGATGAATTTGGAAACATTCATGTAAATTTACTAACATCAAAAACAAGAGTAGCTCCACTCAAACCAGTGACACTCCCAAGATTAGAATTATGCGCTGCAGTATTACTTAGTCAATTAATTAGACAAATTCGATTGGATATGCACATGAAGGATATTATCACAACATCATGGAGTGATTCAAAAATCACCCTCGCTTGGATCAAAGGAAACCCAAATAAATATAAAACTTTCGTAGCCAATCGAGTGGTAGATATACAAGAAAACAATGCTTTTAATCAGTGGCGATACATTCCCACCAAAGACAATCCAGCTGACTGCGCATCAAGAGGAATTGAACCAGTGTTATTAAAGAATCATGACTCATGGTGGCATGGACCGATATGGCTAACAAAAACCCAAGAACATTGGCCATCAGAAAGCACAGAAGTTATTGAAACAATACCTGAATTAAGACCTCCAAAAAGTTTAATGACACAAAAAGTCAGTTATATCGAATTATTTAACAAGTACTCTTCATTTACAAAACTAGTTAGAGTTATAGCATGGTGCATGCGATGGAATCACAAAAATCTTGAATGTCGGAAACAACCGCACTTAACATCAACAGAACTAATTCAGGCAAAAATCATAATCTGCAAACATATACAAAAAGTAAACTTTACACAAGAAATAAACTGTTTACATAAAAACATGAGATTGCCAAAAGAAAGCAAGTTATCAAATTTACATCCATTCATAGGAAATGATGGTTTAATACGAATTCACGGTAGATTGACCAATTCAAATCTCTCTTATGACCAACGGCATCCAATCATTTTACCAAAAGGACATCACGTGATAGACACTCTCATCGACGAAATACACAATCAAACGTTTCATGGAGGAACTCAATTAGTACTCAACACCATACGTTCCAAATATTGGATTTTGGATGGACGAAATACTGTAAGGCTCAGAATTTTTAAGTGCAATCGATGCGCCAGATTTCGTTCTCAGATTCCGTCTCAACTAATGGGAGATTTACCATCCCCAAGAGTGAATGTTTCTCGACCTTTCACCCATTGTGGAATTGATTACGCAGGCCCAATTGAACTCCGAATGTCAAAACATCGTAAAGCAAAAACCTACAAGGGTTATTTTAGTATATTCATCTGTTTAGCAACCAAAGCCATCCACATAGAAGTCGTATCCGACTTAACCTCAGAAGCATTCTTAGCCGCTTTTAAACGCTTCATCAGTAGACGAGGAAAACCATCCCATGTATACTCGGATTGTGGAACAAACTTTGTAGGAGCAAATAAAATATTGTTACGCGAATTCACTAAAAACATAAGGAATGCAAATCAATCAGCAATCACATGGGCTGCCAATATGAGCATAACATGGCATTTTAACCCACCCGCTTCACCTCATTTCGGGGGATTATGGGAAGCCGGAGTCAAGTCAATTAAATACCATTTGAAAAGAACTTTGGGAGAATCATGCCTAACTTATGAAGAATTGAGTACAGTCTTAACACAAATTGAAGCATGTCTTAATTCAAGACCACTATGCCCAATGACCACTGACATAGCAGACTTGGAGCCCCTAACTCCTGGTCATTTCCTAATAGGAACAACATTAATAGCACTTCCAGAACAAAATTTAACTATAGAAAACACACATATCCTTTCAAGATGGCAATACCTTCAACAACTACAACAAATTTTTTGGAAAAAATGGTCAACCGATTATTTACATCGACTGCAACAACGACCTAAATGGCTAACGGCAACACCCAACTTGGAGATCGGAGAATTAGTACTTCTCAAAAGCAATACCCTTCCACCCATCAAGTGGCCCTTAGCAAGGATAATTGATATCCATCCAGGCAAGGACAATATAGTTCGAGTAGTTACAGTTAAGACTAAAGAAGGCACATTCAAACGTCCAATCACAAAAATCATTAGACTCCCATCCAATAAATAAATGAATCCCAAATCTTTGAACAACAATATTAACAATTAACACAGTCATAACAAAAAAAAAAAATAAAATTCCAGATGGATATATTGAATATTGATGATGATGAAAACTGCAATTTCACCGACGGAGAGCTACCACCAACACCAGGGAGAAGCATCAACTTAGACAAAATACTCAAAGAAACAGCAGCAAAGAAACCAAAACCACGACGAAACCATAAAATTCGACCAATCACATGGGGCCGTGAACAATTATCACCCAAACCACATATAAAGGCATCAACCACCAGTCAACAAGCTGGAAGCTTGAGTTACTGGAGACGTCACGCTAAAGAGGTGCCTACACCAGAATACACCAAAAAACAGCGGGAACGCTTCAGAGACCTTTTTGGTACAGACTCGGATACAGAAGAACCGAAAAAAGAACAGAAGAGCATACCAAAAACAATCAAAAAAACAGTCAAAAACAACTCCAAGGAGGTAATAAAGAAAAAACCTACTGAAGACACCAGCACAACAGTGCAAACAACCGATGGAATCCAGGTGGAATTGTCAAAGGAAGAATTTGAAAGCATACCATGGGATACATTAAAAGTTAATGCGCGCCATAAAAAAGTAATCAACCTTAGCAACGGCCGAATTATAAAAGTAAAATTATTAAAATCAACAGACACTAACAATATAACCAACTGGAAAATTATATGGTTCGGGTATCGCGATCATCCAATCGGTCAACAGAAAACTACCACAAAAGGGAAAATTGTTTAAAAAAAAAAAAAAGGGGGGGGAGTATGTTGAGTCTTGCTCAACATTTTCTATAAAATATAAAAAAAATTAATTAAAATAAATGAAAAAAAATATGAATTACCAAACTCTTTGTTTACATTTAAACTGTCAAACGACAGCCATGCGCAGTACGCCATGTTAAAATAAGACCATATTTTTATGTATCCACTGAACAGAATTATTCAGAATAAATTATAATTTTTTAAAATTTAATTCATACATTCAACTAATTACCACATTATAAGTAATGTGACGAATTATCATGTAATTAGTTTTCAACAAAAAGGAATATTTGATTAAATATTCAATAAAAACCAACACATCAGTTGTGAATTTGATTCAACAATAAGTTTAACCACATCCTCCCAATTGTACACCCCTGCATTTTGCTACTTTCATTTAAGTTTTTTAAACCAATTTAAGTGGAAAAACCAAAACGATAACAAAAAAACTTAAGAAAACCAGTTACACACCTAATAACGTCAAAATTAAAGAACATACGATAAAATAAGTTATTAAGATCCAAAACTGTATTTTGGGTTTTTACACACCCCTAAAATTTTGAAGAAGTTTTTTATTAATTTTTGTACAAAAAAATTATCAGGGGGACACAAGTGCGTTAGCAAAATTTGCAAAAAATAAATTCACATGAAGTAATGCAAGAATTAGAGCATCAATACTACATGTCATAAACATATTTAATTTCAAAGTCGTAAGGACGACAACTTGACTCAGAAGTCAATCGATCCCGTATCATTGAAAAAACCGTTAAACAGCTAGTATAAAAAGGGGAAGCAAATCCAAATCAAATCACTTAGTTTTCTCAACCGAACGAGCAGGGATCAACCAAAAATGGTGAGTACAATTTAAAATTAAGTCGTCTTGGTGAAACAAGTAAAAAAAATTGAAAATTTCCAACGGATAAATTGCCTTGCAAATTTTCAATCGGTCATTGATAAAGGATACTCGTTGCCTTATCATTTTTTCATATTAAGAATGGTGATGGATAATTTGCCTCACTATTTTTAATCGGGATTTAATTCTGGATATCGTTGCCGAATTAATGTAAAATCAAATAAGCTTGATAAATACAATCAAGAAAGTTTCAACCATAGACAACATTATTATCTTTACATAAACACGGACATTGTTGCCTGTTTATTCTTTTTCACATAAACACGGACATTTTTGCCTGTTTATTCTTTTATAAAATTACGGACATATCGCCTAATTTTCGTCAAACAATCACGGATATTTACGCCTGATTACCATCACATAAACACGGACATTTTTGCCTGTTTATTTTTTATAAACACGGACATTTTTGCCTGTTTATTCCTTTATAAATTTCAGATATTAGCGTCAAATATTTCCTTGAGATAATTACGGACACTAGCGCCTAATTGATCTCACACCAACCACGAACAATTTTGCCCGATCTCTCCGTCCAAAACCACGGACAGACCAGCTGACTTTCGTCAAGAGTTCACCAAAGCCACAGCCAGACTACTTGCTTCGAGTCATAGAATTAATAATTAGATTAATATTTTTCTTGAATTTTTCTAGACTAAGATATATGAATTTTAAATATTTTAAATATTTTAAATATTTTAAGTTGAATTAAATAAAATTAAATGTTATTTCCTACTTACAAATAAAACAATCTTTTTATTTTACCACAACAACCTATCCGTTTAAAATTAATGATTAGATTGTGTCGAAGTTACGTAAGTTACATCAACACAATTTCATCATTATAAATGTTAAGTTGAGGACTTAACAGTGGCTGATTTTTGTGATGCTGTTCCTTTAATAAAGATATTGCGTTGGGCATTAAATGATTTAAATAGCTGATCAGATCGTGCTTCTTTCTCAACTTTGGTCAGAGTCACGTAAGAAGAACTACCGTGCTTTCTATTGAAATGCCTTGAAATGTTATATTCTTTAGGTACAGAAACATTTTCATTACATAATAAACACATAGGTTTGTCATTATACATTGTAAAACAATATTTCAATTTCCATTCTTCATTAAAGCTGCTATATTCCGAGTCCTTCTTTCTTTTCTTACTTTCACTACTCATTTTTTCAGACACAAATATTTAACTTAAAATAAACACTACTTATCTTACCAAAACTTTAATTTCGAATACAACATTTGTGTCATAAAAAATTGTTTGTTCTTAAAGGGGGATTAACCGAAATTTATTTACTAAGAATGCGCAAAAGTTTAACTGATATATTTTGTTTGAATTTATTTTTATTTGATTACGGTTGGACAAATTACAAATTTTTGCATATTGTTAGGAGTTCGATATATAAATCGAAATTATAGAAAATGAAAACGCCTAAGGACCTGTTATGTAGCAAAAACGCCAATTTAATATGTATGAACAAAATAAAAAACACAAAATCGCTTTGTGTTCATTATTATATATAAAAATTTTGGAATTAAAAACTTTATTAGAATTTTTACTTATTAAATTTTTTTTGTATAACATATTATTATGAGAGCATGGGCCAAAGTTATAGTTGCCGCGGGCCACTTTTGGCCCGCGAGCCATAGATCCCCCATCACTGCTCTAGAGCCATAAGATGCCTATATCGAAAGTGATTTGAAACTGCTATCTAGTTCTTCTTTTTCAATTTATTTTAAAGTATTCCTAAATTTGATGGTTAGACTGTATGCAAGATGTTGAAGATCTCTTTTTATCCAATTTTATTTTCTAACTAGCTGTACCCGACCACGCGTTGCTGTGGCTCAGTCTGGTTAAATGGGAAAGAAAAGAAAAAGCGCACGTTTCTCGTATGTTTAATTTCACAATGCTTGTGGTTATACAACATTTTTAGTTGTTCCATTTTCTGTGCAGATATAGAGATTTTCTGGTTTGCTGACTCTAGAACACGCAACATATAATTGTCCATGTGAGAAGCAATGCGTGTCTAGATCTAAACCGCACAATTTTAAAGATTGGCACTGGGCCTTGTTAATGGTAATTGCAAACGCCAATCGAATCGGGAATTGCAATCTCTTAAATTGAAATGCCATATCCGTTGGAATCATAGGAATGCGAGGAATGAGCACATCTTCACCTTTAAAAGGTCCTGTCAAGATTGTTGCTTCTACGATGTCGCTCATTAATTTTTTTATTGCAAGCCGCGTGCCGTTGCAAAGCTTTGGCTGGTTCATATTTCGCAACATGATTTTTTTTGCGCCATTGTACATTCATCCCAAACAATAAGTTTGCATTTCTGCAAAACTTTTCAGAGCTTTTGTATTGTAAATCGTCCCAAGCTGGAAATTATTCCCGTCGAAACCTGCATAACTTTGCCGAACATTGCACTCGTGTGTGACGTATATATACGAAGTTCAAAAGTTTGCATTGACTGCAGCGCCAAAGGAGTGAAAGATAGAACTATATGGTCTGTGACAGAAAAAATCCCCATGAGAACCTCCATAACTTTGCCGAACATCGTAATCGCGCGTGACCTCTAAATACGAAATTCCACAATTTTATTGACTCCAGCGCCAAAGTGGTGAGAGGTAGAACTATTTGCCCTTCGACAGATATAATCCCCATGAAAACCTGGACAACTTTGCCGAACATTGTAATCGTGTGTGACGTCTGCATACGAAGTTCCAAAATTTCTGTTGACTCCAGCGCCAAAGTGGTTTGAGATAGAACTGTTTGGTCTTCGACGGAATTAATCCCCATGAAAACCTCCACAACTTTGCTGAACATTCTTATTGCATGTGACTTGTATATAAAAAGTTCGTAAATTTGTATTGCCTCCAGCGTCAAAGCGGTGGGAAATCGAACTTTGCCGTGTACGTTAGAATGTCCGACATAAAATCTTAATAAGATTGCCTCAGGTCAGAATCATATCCGATGCATATTTCAGATTATAAATTAGGATTTCCAAAATAAGCTTTCAAGTCCCCCTTTGTAACCCCTCCGACCCCCAATCTCCCCGGAAACAGAATTTCTCCAGGTTTCAAGTAATTCTCTACAACATATCAAAAAGTGTTTTTTTTTTTGCTCAACGAATTTCCTTTCCGGACAATATAGGACGGACAAAAGGAAAGAAAGAAGGATTAGCCTTTTACATATATAATAATTAATCAAACAGAAATGATGTTAATTCATAATATAGTAAAAAATTCGTTTTTTTTAATCAACTTTGAATCCAAATCTAAAAACCCCTCGTCTTTTTTTTAATTAAAACTATCAGTGACAGTAATTTTTTGAGAAATTGGGGGCAATTCTTAAAATTCGTCGAAGATTTTGAAAATTCAGCCTTGTCAATTATAAATACCTTTTTTTGGCTTTAAGCTTTCCAAAAAATGAGAAATGAAATGGCTTTCGGTTATGGGCTTACAAAATTTTACGCCATTTAGTAGAGATATAATTTGCTCGTTACATTTCCATAAACAGGATCTAAAGCGAATAATTTAATTTTGTACGCTTAAGAGAAACTTGTTTTTTGGAATAAATAACGCAAGCATTTTTCGCAATTCTGATGTTCCAGAATACATGAGCATTAAACCCATTTAAAGTGTTGCCCCTCCGAATTAATATTTTTAACGCCGCCACTACGCCTATCTGTATTGTTATAATAAAAGCTTACTGATGTATGCGTGTGTGAGTAAGAAAAATCACGTTTTCACGCTTGAAGATTTTGATTTGAAATATGCTTGTGGCTATGTGTTAGTTAATGGTTTTTTTAAATCAATTATTACGTGACTCAGGTGCAACATAGCTAAATAAAACATGGTCATAATCACATAGGACATTCTGTAAAAATTTCAAGTCAATTGATTCAGAAGTTTCGGAGATTACCGGTTAGGAACAAACGAACATTTACGATTTTATTTATATAGATTGTCTTGAATATGGAATTGGATTAAAAGAGATTGTTAAGAGAGGGGTAACTCTTAACGAATTTTATTTTTTGTAGTTAATTTGATTATCGTCAAATGCTTGGTGGATGAATGCCCTTACCGCTGGTGGGGGGGCTGATGAGTTGTTTGAGTAAAACACTTGCTGATGAATGCCCTTTACCGCTGGTGGGGGGGCTGATGAGATGTTTGAGTAAAACACTTGCTGATGAATGCCCTTACCGCTGGTGGGGGGGCTGATGAGATGTTTGAGTAAAACACTTGCTGATGAATGCCCTTACCGCTGGTGGGGGGGCTGATGAGATGTTTGAATAGAAACGCTTGTTGGTTTGAGACTTTATTTTAATCTAATTTATTAATCAAAAAATCACTGTATTTATACTAAAGTTATCCTAACTAAGCATAAATCTATTTCATACATATAATTGATTTTTTATTGATTATTGCACATAAAGGTAATTGACCGAACATAATTACTTTATATCAAAAATAATGTATGCAGGTGAATAACCAAAAATGTGCTGATCTTAATTTTTTGCAACTTAGTTAATTATTGCATATAAAGGTAAATAACCGAAGACAGAACAGAATTATTTTATATTAAAATAATTTGTGCATGTAATAAAAAATGTGCTGATCTTGATTATTTACCATTTCCTTTGATATTGCACATAAAGGTAAATGACCAATTATGTGCTGACATTTAATTCTTAATATTAATATTATGTTCTTGAACATTCTCCCGCCTCACAATTTAGTTGAAAATCTTCTAGCGACAATGTGGATTCTATTTTGCCTGTGCTAATTGTGTTTCTTTTCATTGGTTGTGGTTTCGTTGGCTTTTTTAATGTTATGGTTCGCTTATGGTATTTTCTCCAAATTAGATATAATCCTATCATTATCAGTAGTCCAATAGTTATATAGATGAGACTAAATAGATGTATATCATGCTTGTTAATATGTGTTGGTAGTTCAATATGTTCCTTTAGTTTTCCAATAGCTTTTTCTAATGCCTTCATGTCGTTGGTACTTCCTCGTATGCTTAGGTATGGTTTTATCATCTCCATTTTGTGCATATTGACTTCCTTTGTCAGTTTTTCGCTGATATTTATGGATGGAATGAAGGATGAGTGTGCTTGATTGGTGAATGAGTTGTGAGCGGTTATAGTCATAGCTTGTTGTTTTATTACGCAGTTTGGATTGATTTTTATTATGCCATCATTTTTAAGAGTCTTTGCTGTAACTTGATTTTTACAAATTATATTGAACATGTATTCCTGGTCTAGAACAAATATCCACGCATTAGGATTATTGAGTTGAATCCATATTTGTGTCGGTTTCATTGTTTTAAATAAACATGAAGGTGAAATTCTTTTCTCGTGACGGAGTAAATTCATTTCACATTGACTTATATTTGAAAGTAAATTGTAGACTGGATGATATTGCGTACATAAAAATCGTCCTTGTGTTAAGTGTGTGCAATCGTGTAACTCACTGCTGTTCATTGGATAATATTGTTCACGGTCAAGGCTTACTACGATATAGTCACTTGATGGATCAATAAGAACATAATCGTTTTCGTGCGGTGTTGGAATAGGAATAATTTTTAGCAATTGGTATTGTTGATTTGATACGAGTGGTATTCTGATGCTAAATATAATATTTTGGCTAGTAATTCGTGTCTTCACTTTTAGTAGAGTATACATTTGCAGTAACTCTTCTGCTGCTGTAGAGCCTTCTGGAACTCTCAAATTTGGAGGCAAATTATTTTTTAATACTCGGACTTGCGTTTGTAATTGTTCAGGCGTCAATAATAGAGGATTAATTTTACCATTTTGTGTGTCAGTTATGACATCCAGCAGAGCTGTTTGTATTCTCTGATATCTTTCCATTATTAAAGTCGTAAATATCGCCAAATTATTTAATTGTTGTGCTCTGTTTTGGTTTATTAATTCAATATTACCGGTAAGAGTATTATTTTGTAAAGCTTCCATTTGTTCTTGCATAATTTTGAATTGATGATCAATTGCGAGTTCATCTTTTTTAATTATGTTCATAGTAGCTTCAGTGATGGATGTCTGGTTTTTAATTAGTGTTAATAAGTGCTCTTCGTTCGTTCTTACTTTTTGCAGTTGTTCCTCATGGTGTTTTGCAAAGTCAGAGTCTAAAACTCCGAAAAGTGAGTTAGCTATGTTTCCTACTATATTTAATGCTCCTCTCTTTTTGCGTACCTGAATGTATGGTTCACCATTTGCACTGTGTAATAGTTTATTATTGTGTTCCATGTCCATTAAATGTTGTTGGAATTGTTTTGTTATTCCCAAACAATAATTTTGTGTTTCGGGAGTTAATTTGTGGCATAGCATTTTAATATTTTTAACTGTGTTCCTGAAACCAATTAGTTCGTGCCAGTAATTAGATAAGTTATAATATATTATGAGGTTCCACTCGTTGTGAGATAAATCAATCCGTCCTATTTCTTCAAAATAAATTCCTGGACGACTTTCAAACTCCTTAATTTCAAAAGGTTCATTCATTTCTTCGCCTAAAACTGGTGCAATAAAGAGAAATAGCATGAGTACGAATAATATTGTTGATGATAATCGGGTGTTTTTTTGAAGATGAGATGGTTGATTTTCTGCTTTGCGCTTGATGGCCGATTTCATAAGTTCGGCGATTGGAGGCCTCACTGGAATCTGAGTTGGATTGATTTTTATTTTTGAACGTGGTTTCTGTAACGCTATTTTCCTGGATTTATTTATTAGTTGGTTTGTAGATATGTCGAAAGGTGTATTTCCCTTGACTGCTGAAAGTTGTTGTCTGTAGGGCATTGGAGTATTTAATTCTTTGCTTTTTATGCTTTTAGATGCTGTTTTCTTAACTTTTGATGTAGTAATATGCAGGCATTCAATACTCTGGCTTTCATGTTGTCTATCAGATGATTCATTTGTGATTTCCATATTTGTGCTTTCAATTGGGAGACGACTAATTTTAGTTATTGGCCGTTTAAAGGTATTTTTTGATGTTTTTACCGTAACTACTCTGACAAGTCCATCTTCACCAGGATGTACTTCCATAATCCTTGCTCGTTGCCATTTTGTTGGTGGTAGTAGCTCGTCCTTTAATAAAACCAAATCTCCAACCTTCAGATTCTCTTTGGTTGACATCCATTTTGGACGCTGTTGAAGTCTGTTGAGATAATCTCTAGACCATTTGCTCCAGAATTCCTGTTGCATTCTTGTCAGTAATTTCCATCTGGTTAGGCTATTTATATTTTTATCTAATAAATTACTTTGTGGTGGTGCAAGTAGCGCTGAACCTGTCAAAAAATGTCCCGGAGTTAGGGTTTCTAAATCTTCAGGATCATCAGTTAATGGATACAAAGGTCTTGAATTGACACAAGCTTCTATTTGTGCCAGCACTGTTGTTAATTCTTCGTATGTTAATTTCGTTTCTCCAATTGTCCTTTTCAAATGATGCTTAATTGATTTCACACCGGCTTCCCATATTCCTCCGAAGTGTGGAGAGGCGAGTGGTATGAAATGCCATTGCGTACCACTGTCGGCTAAGGTTTTACTTGCTTTATCAAATTCTGTACTAGCTGCTTTAAAATTTGTTGCATTGTCAGAGTATAAGTTTGCTACTAGTCCTCTCCGTCCAGTAAATCTTTTGAAAGCTGCGATAAATGCCTCAGCTGTGAGGTCTGAAACTGCTTCTATATGTATTGCTTTTGTACATTAACATATAAAAATGGCGATGTAACCTTTGTATGCTTTAGCTCCTCTTCCTTTTGACATTCGAATCTCGATCGGACCTGCATAATCTACGCCACTGTTTAGAAATGGTCTTGCTGGTGTTACGCGTACTTGTGGAAGATTACCCATTAGCTGAATTCTATTTTGGGTCTTGAACCTATGACATCTGATGCATTTTTGAATGTGTTGTTTAACTGCACTATATCCTTTTAGAATCCAATATTGTTGTCGTATGACTCCCAAAGTTAGAGTTGCTCCTCCATGTAGTGCGCTTTGGTGGGCAGCGTCAATTACTAAAGTCGTAAAATGTGGCTTGTATGCTAAAATTATAGGATGTTTTGCTTCAAATGTAAGTTCTGATTGCCGAAGCCGTCCTCCAACACGTAATATACCATTTTGATCAACAAATGGGTTTAACGATGTAATTTTTGACTTCGAACTGAGCTTTCTTTTTCATATTAAGTGGTTTAAGTCATCGTTAAACTCAATTCTTTGAATTGTTTTGATTATAATTACTTTAGACTGCTGTAGTTCTTTTACTGATAACGCTCCAGTTTGTTTTTCCTTTCTTGCTGTTTTGCAATTTGATGTGAATCTGATGCACCATGACAATACTCTGGTTAGCTTTTCGAGTTTTGAATATCTATTTATTACTTCCATAATTGGATTTTCTTTAACTTTTATGATCGCTGTTGTGACTGTTTTACGACACTCGATTGTTGTCTCTTCGATTTTTTCTGATTTTGTGTACTCGATTTTTGGTTTTTGCAGCCACTTTGGACCGTACCACCATAATTTGTTTTTAAGTAATTCTGATGGTTTTATGCCCCGAGTGGCACAGTCAGCGGGATTATCTTTGGATTTTACGTGATTCCAATGACTCGGGGGAAATGAGGATAGTATTTCTGAAACCCTGTTCGCTACAAATGTTTTCCACTTTGTAGGGTGGCCTCTTATCCATGCTAAAGTTATCATTGAGTCCGTCCAGCTATCAATTTTTGCACTTGGTATTTGTATTGCCTCTATGATTTTCTTTAATAACTTCGTTAACAGTACCGCGCCATTAAGTTCTAATTGTGGGATTGACAATATTTTCGATAGTGGTGCTACTTTTGTTTTGGCTGATAATAAAAATGTTTTTGTATCGTTCGTATATGATGTAATTCGCAAATATACGACTGCAGCGTATGCCTTTTCGGATGCATCACAAAATCCATGTAATTCACACTCTTTATTGTCCTTTGTAAAGCCAATCCATCGTGGGATTGTTAGTGTTTCTAGTAGTTGTAGTTCTTTCTTGTGCTCAATCCACTTGATGTTAATGTTGTGTGGCAATGGTTCATCCCAAGTGATACCTGATAACCAAACGTCTTGAAACATTAATTTTGCTTGAATTGTGACCGGAGCCAACCACCCTAATGGATCAAAGACTTGTGCTGCTTCAGATATAAAACTGCGTTTCGTTGCTTTGATACTGTGAATTGGAATTGATAATTTAAATTGAAAAACATCCTTGTGTGTATTCCATTGAAGACCCAAAGTTTTGATTAGTTCATTGAATTGCTGCGATTCTTTGTCTCTATTTTCTTCTGGAATTTCCTTTATAATGGCTTCATGATTGCTTGCCCACTTTTTTAATGTGAATCCTCCTTTGTTCATTAAAGCTTGAATTTCTGATTGCACTTGCAAAGCTTCCTCCACTGAGTCATTTACTGAGATCAAATCGTCTATGTAGAAGTCTTCTAGTGAAATTTTTGATGCTAAAGGATATATTTCCTGTTCACCTGTAGCTAATTTTCTTAATGTTTTTACAGCTAGGTATGGAGCTGATCGAGTTCCATAAGTCACCGTTGTTAGTTTAAAATCTTGAATTGGTTCTTTGGTAGAATTTCTCCAAACAATTTGTTGCCATTTCTGGTCTTCCTTAGCTACCCATATTTGGCGATACATTTTTTCAATGTCCGCTTTGTAAACAATTTTGTGTTTCCTCCATCGTAACAGTATTAATATCAGATCTTGCTGTAATGTTGGACCTGTATGCATTTTGTCATTTAGGCTGATTCCTGAACTTGTTTTGGATGAAGCGTCAAAAACTACTCGAAGTTTTGTTGTTGAACTATCTGGTTTGATTACAGCGTGATGTGCTAGAAAATATTCTCCATTTTCGGTGGTCGTGGTGCTGAGCTGCATGTGTCCAAGTTCCAGATATTCTCTCATAAATCGTTTGTAATCAATTTCTAGTTGCTTATTTGTTTCAAACTTCTTTTCCATTTGTAGTAATCTTGCTATTGCTCTTTTTCTTGAGATGCCCAAATGTATGTTTTCATCTTGATTTATAAATGGTAATTTAACAATGTATTTACCATCAGGGCCTCTTTTAGTCGTTTCTCATAAAATTGTTCACATTCGATTTCTTGTGATGATTGAATCTTTTCTGCGGGTATTTCTTCGTACTCCCAAAATTGTTGCAATTTGACATCTAAGTCTGTTTGTGCGATACAGCAAATTATATCGTTTGACTGTTGTTTTTATATTTGCAGTAGCCAATAAAACCTTTATATTCGTAGCATTATTATTCGCCAGATGTGAGTTCACATTTAAATCTGCCTTTAATTCGCTATCTTTTCTTGTTGTTGTATGTACTGTTTTTATTTTTTCTTGATTTGAGGTATTAGCATGAAGTAATGTATGATGTTTTTTCTGACACACTTTACAAGTTTTATTGCTCTTGCAGTTCCGAATTGCATGTTCTCCTGTTAAGCAATTTTTGCATAGGTGTTGCGATGCTTCAAACCGTTCTTTTGGATTTAGTTGGATAAATTTTTTGCACATATATATGTAATGATTTTCACCACAGTATGGGCATGTAATTTTGTTTCTTTCCGATCTATTTTCCCTTGATGCAGAATTTGACTTATTGTTATCTTTTGTTGACTCATTATGGCCGTTTTCTTTTGTGATATGGAAGCCATGTTTTGATTTTCCAGAACCTTTGAAATTAGACTTATTTTGTTGATTGTCTCTTGAGTTTTCTCCAACTGCCTCCAGTGTTTGGAACCTTTGTTCTAAGAACCTGAAAAAATGATCAAGCGTCTGTACCTTTTTAGAATCGGTTATCGATTGTTCATAAAGCATATGACTGTCTTTGTCAAGTTTACTTGTAAGTATGTATATGACCAAAGGGTCCCATGATTTGGTATCAATGCCCAGGTTGCTGATTGCAGCCAAGCATTCCTTTGTGGTGTCGAAAATTCGTTTTAGCCCGTTACTTGATTCTCCTGTCAATGTTTGTTGTAGAAACAATGTTTTTATTTGGGCTGAAACTAAATGCCGGGTATTATCATATCGTTGATTAAGTAATTCCCAAGCTGTTTCGTAGTTTTCGTCTGTTACATGTAAATGTTGCAACAGTCGTTCAGGTTCACCCTTTAATTGTGCCTTTAGATAATACATTCGTTGAGCAGGGCTCAACGTGATATTTTTATGAATCAATTGTGTAAGAATATCTTGAAATGATTTCCACTCTGCGTACTTTCCAGTAAATATGGGAATATTCAGTCTTGGTAGCTTTATATCTGCTTGAGTATCAGTTGTGTTATAGTGTAGCCTGTTTACTCTTTGTTGAATTCCGCTTGTTGCTGATAATTCATCATATTTACTTTGAAGAATAATTATGGTTGAGTGGTATACATCTTCTGTTTCTTCAAAATTATTGTTTTTAAAATAATCCTTAGTGTAATCTTCATCTGTTGCATACACGAGAATATCACTATGAATATTTATAATTTATAATTTTTTCCCAATAATCTGTTAATGTCTTTATTTTTAATTGGAAATATGCTTTGGGTTGATTTTTAGATGGCTCTTGCTCAACTGCTTCTATAAGTCGCAAAATTGCTGCTATCAATCCCATTTGCCTTTTTATTAGTTTGGTTAATTCTTCATTTACTAAAGAATGTTGGCCTTTATCTTGTTATTTCTTCATAAGCTGTATTTACCTGATGATGGAAATTGGATGTAAAGTACGGATGATGTGGTTGTTCACTAAGAAACTCATTAATTTTAATTTCGCGATCTTTAAAGGCTTCCCAAAGTTTTAATACATTTTCGCTTCGTTTTGCGATGTATTCCTTTGTCTTCCTTATTTTGGGATCCTTTTTAAAATTAATTATTAGCTTCTGTAGTTCGTCACCAATTTCTTTCTGGCGTAGTGCTAACCTGTCCAATTGTTCTGCCATTTTACTATGGATTTGATTTTAATATTCAAGATAATGTAGATATGTATCTTCACAGTGGATGTCCAAACTGTGCTCGAAGGACCAAATGTTAAGAGAGGGGTAACTCTTAACGAATTTTATTTTTTGTAGTTGATTTGATTATCGTCAAATGCTTGGTGGATGAATGCCCTTACCGCTGGTCGGGGGGCTGATGAGTTGTTTGAATAAAACGCTTGCCGATGAATGCCCTTACCGCTGGTGGGGGGGCTGATGAGATGTTTGAATAAAAACGCTTGTTGGTTTGAGACTTTATTTTAATCTAATTTATTAATCAAAAAATCACTGTATTTATACTAAAATTATCCTAACTAAGCATAAATCTATTTCATACATACAAGTATAATTGATTTTTTATTGATTATTGCACATAAAGGTAATTGACCGAACATAATTATTTTATATCGAAAATAATGTATGCAGGTGAATAACCAAAAATGTGCTGATCTTAATTTTTTGCAACTTAGTTAATTATTGCATATAAAGGTAAATAACCGAAGACAGAACAGAATTATTTTATATTAAAATAATTTGTGCATGTAATAAAAAATGTGCTGATCTTGATTATTTACCATTTCCTTTGATATTGCACATAAAGGTAAATGACCAATTATGTGCTGACATTTAATTCTTAATATTAATATTATGTTCTTGAACATTCTCCCGCCTCACAATTTAGTTGAAAATCTTCTAGCGACAATGTGGATTCTATTTTGCCTGTGCTAATTGTGTTTCTTTTCATTGGTTGTGGTTTCGTTGGCTTTTTTAATGTTATGGTTCGCTTATGGTATTTTCTCCAAATTAGATATAATCTTATCATTATCAGTAGTCCAATAGTTATATAGATGAGACTAAATTGATGTATATCATGCTTGTTAATATGTGTTGGTAGTTCAATATGTTCCTTTAGTTTTCCAATAGCTTTTTCTAATGCCTTCATGTCGTTGGTACTTCCTCGTATGCTTAGGTATGGTTTTATCATCTCCATTTTGTGCATATTGACTTCCTTTGTCAGTTTTTCGCTGATATTTATGGATGGAATGAAGGATGAGTGTGCTTGATTGGTGAATGAGTTGTGAGCGGTTATAGTCATAGCTTGTTGTTTTATTACGCAGTTTGGATTGATTTTTATTATGCCATCATTTTTAAGAATCTTTGCTGTAACTTGATTTTTACAAATTATATTGAACATGTATTCCTGGTCTAGAACAAATATCCACGCATTAGGATTATTGAGTTGAATCCATATTTGTGTCGGTTTCATTGTTTTAAATAAACATGAAGGTGAAATTCTTTTCTCGTGACGGAGCAAATTCATTTCACATCGACTTATATTTGAAAGTAAATTGTAGACTGGATGATATTGCGTGCATAAAAATCGTCCTTGTGTTAAGTGTGTGCAATCGTGTAACTCACTGCTGTTCATTGGATAATATTGTTCACGGTCAAGGCTTACTACGATATAGTCACTTGATGGATCAATAAGAACATAATCGTTTTCGTGCGGTGTTGGAATAGGAATAATTTTTAGCAATTGGTATTGTTGATTTGATACGAGTGGTATTCTGATGCTAAATATAATATTTTGGCTAGTAATTCGTGTCTTCACTTTTAGTAGAGTATACATTTGCAGTAACTCTTCTGCTGCTGTAGAGCCTTCTGGAACTCTCAAATTTGGAGGCAAATTATTTTTTAATACTCGGACTTGCGTTTGTAATTGTTCAGGCGTCAATAATAGAGGATTAATTTTACCATTTTGTGTGTCAGTTATGACATCCAGCAGAGCTGTTTGTATTCTCTGATATCTTTCCATTATTAAAGTCGTAAATATTGCCAAATTATTTAATTGTTGTGCTCTGTTTTGGTTTATTAATTCAATATTACCGGTAAGAGTATTATTTTGTAAAGCTTCCATTTGTTCTTGCATAATTTTGAATTGATGATCAATTGCGAGTTCATCTTTTTTAATTATGTTCATAGTAGCTTCAGTGATGGATGTCTGGTTTTTAATTAGTGTTAATAAGTGCTCTTCGTTCGTTCTTACTTTTTGCAGTTGTTCCTCATGGTGTTTTGCAAAGTCAGAGTCTAAAACTCCGAAAAGTGAGTTAGTTATGTTTCCTACTATATTTAATGCTCCTCTCTTTTTGCGTACCTGAATGTATGGTTCACCATTTGCGCTGTGTAATAGTTTATTATTGTGTTCCATGTCCATTAAATGTTGTTGGAATTGTTTTGTTATTCCCAAACAATAATTTTGTGTTTCGGGAGTTAATTTGTGGCATAGCATTTTAATATTTTTAACTGTGTTCCTGAAACCAATTAGTTCGTGCCAGTAATTAGATAAGTTATAATATATTATGAGGTTCCACTCGTTGTTAGATAAATCAATCCGTCCTATTTCTTCAAAATAAATTCCTGGACGACTTTCAAACTCCTTAATTTCAAAAGGTTCATTCATTTCTTCGCCTAAAGCTGGTGCAATAAAGAGAAATAGCATGAGTACGAATAATATTGTTGATGATAATCGGGTGTTTTTTTGAAGATGAGATGGTTGATTTTCTGCTTTGCGCTTGATGGCCGATTTCATAAGTTCGGCGATTGGAGGCCTCACTGGAATCTGAGTTGGATTGATTTTTATTTTTGAACGTGGTTTCTGTAACGCTATTTTCCTGGATTTATTTCTTAGTTGGTTTGTAGATATGTCGAAAGGTGTATTTCCCTTGACTGCTGAAAGTTGTTGTCTGTAGGGCATTAGAGTATTTAATTCTTTGCTTTTTATGCTTTTAGATGCTGTTTTCTTAACTTTTGATGTAGTAATATGCAGGCATTCAATACTCTGGCTTTCATGTTGTCTATCAGATGATTCATTTGTGATTTCCATATTTGTGCTTTCAATTGGGAGACGACTAATTTTAGTTATTGGCCGTTTAAAGGTATTTTTTGATGTTTTTACCGTAACTACTCTGACAAGTCCATCTTCACCAGGATGTACTTCCATAATCCTTGCTCGTTGCCATTTTGTTGGTGGTAGTAGCTCGTCCTTTAATAAAACCAAATCTCCAACCTTCAGATTCTCTTTGGTTGACATCCATTTTGGACGCTGTTGAAGTCTGTTGAGATAATCTCTAGACCATTTGCTCCAGAATTCCTGTTGCATTCTTGTCAGTAATTTCCATCTGGTTAGGCTATTTATATTTTTATCTAATAAATTACTTTGTGGTGGTGCAAGTAGCGCTGAACCTGTCAAAAAATGTCCCGGAGTTAGGGTTTCTAAATCTTCAGGATCATCAGTTAATGGATACAAAGGTCTTGAATTGACGCAAGCTTCTATTTGTGCCAGCACTGTTGTTAATTCTTCGTATGTTAATTTCATTTCTCCAATTGTCCTTTTCAAATGATGCTTAATTGATTTCACACCGGCTTCCCATATTCCTCCAAAGTGTGGAGAGGCGGGTGGTATGAAATGCCATTGCGTACCACTGTCGGCTAAGGTTTTACTTGCTTTATCAAATTCTGTACTAGCTGCTTTAAAATTTGTTGCATTGTCAGAGTATAAGTTTGCTACTAGTCCTCTCCGTCCAGTAAATCTTTTGAAAGCTGCGATAAATGCCTCAGCTGTGAGGTCTGAAACTGCTTCTATATGTATTGCTTTTGTACATTAACATATAAAAATGGCGATGTAACCTTTGTATGCTTTAGCTCCTCTTCCTTTTGACATTCGAATCTCGATCGGACCTGCATAATCTACGCCACTGTTTAGAAATGGTCTTGCTGGTGTTACGCGTACTTGTGGAAGATTACCCATTAGCTGAATTCTATTTTGGGTCTTGAACCTATGACATCTGATGCATTTTTGAATGTGTTGTTTAACTGCACTATATCCTTTTAGAATCCAATATTGTTGTCGTATGACTCCCAAAGTTAGAGTTGCTCCTCCATGTAGTGCGCTTTGGTGGGCAGCGTCAATTACTAAAGTCGTAAAATGTGACTTGTATGCTAAAATTATAGGATGTTTTGCTTCAAATGTAAGTTCTGATTGTCGAAGCCGTCCTCCAACACGTAATATACCATTTTGATCAACAAATGGGTTTAACGATGTAATTTTTGACTTCGAACTGAGCTTTCTTTTTCATACTAAGTGGTTTAAGTCATCGTTAAACTCAATTCTTTGAATTGTTTTGATTATAATTACTTTAGACTGCTGTAGTTCTTTTACTGATAACGCTCCAGTTTGTTTTTCCTTTCTTGCTGTTTTGCAATTTGATGTGAATCTGATGCACCATGACAATACTCTGGTTAGCTTTTCGAGTTTTGAATATCTATTTATTACTTCCATAATTGGATTTTCTTTAACTTTTATGATCGCTGTTGTGACTGTTTTACGACACTCGATTGTTGTCTCTTCGATTTTTTCTGATTTTGTGTACTCGATTTTTGGTTTTTGCAGCCACTTTGGACCGTACCACCATAATTTGTTTTTAAGTAATTCTGATGGTTTTATGCCCCGAGTGGCACAGTCAGCGGGATTATCTTTGGATTTTACGTGATTCCAATGACTCGGGGGAAATGAGGATAGTATTTCTGAAACCCTGTTCGCTACAAATGTTTTCCACTTTGTAGGGTGGCCTCTTATCCATGCTAAAGTTATCATTGAGTCCGTCCAGCTAACAATTTTTGCACTTGGTATTTGTATTGCCTCTATGATTTTCTTTAATAACTTCGTTAACAGTACCGCGCCATTAAGTTCTAATTGTGGGATTGACAATATTTTCGATAGTGGTGCTACTTTTGTTTTGGCTGATAATAAAAATGTTTTTGTATCGTTCGTATATGATGTAATTCGCAAATATACGACTGCAGTGTATGCCTTTTCGGATGCATCACAAAATCCATGTAATTCACACTCTTTATTGTCCTTTGTAAAGCCAATCCATCGTGGAATTGTTAGTGTTTCTAGTAGTTGTAGTTCTTTCTTGTGCTCAATCCACTTGATGTTAATGTTGTGTGGCAATGGTTCATCCCAAGTGATACCTGATAACCAAACGTCTTGAAACATTAATTTTGCTTGAATTGTGACCGGAGCCAACCACCCTAATGGATCAAAGACTTGTGCTGCTTCAGATATAAAACTGCGTTTCGTTGCTTTGATACTGTGAATTGGAATCGATAATTTAAATTGAAAAACATCCTTGTGTGTATTCCATTGAAGACCCAAAGTTTTGATTAGTTCATTGAATTGCTGCGATTCTTTGTCTCTATTTTCTTCTGGAATTTCCTTTATAATGGCTTCATGATTGCTTGCCCACTTTTTTAATGTGAATCCTCCTTTGTTCATTAAAGCTTGAATTTCTGATTGCACTTGCAAAGCTTCCTCCACTGAGTCATTTACTGAGATCAAATCGTCTATGTAGAAGTCTTCTAGTGAAATTTTTGATGCTAAAGGATATATTTCCTGTTCACCTGTAGCTAATTTTCTTAATGTTTTTACAGCTAGGTATGGAGCTGATCGAGTTCCATAAGTCACCGTTGTTAGTTTAAAATCTTGAATTGGTTCTTTGGTAGAATTTCTCCAAACAATTTGTTGCCATTCCTGGTCTTCCTTAGCTACCCATATTTGGCGATACATTTTTTCAATGTCCGCTTTGTAAACAATTTTGTGTTTCCTCCATCGTAACAGTATTAATATCAGATCTTGCTGTAATGTTGGACCTGTATGCATTTTGTCATTTAGGCTGATTCCTGAACTTGTTTTGGATGAAGCGTCAAAAACTACTCGAAGTTTTGTTGTTGAACTATCTGGTTTGATTACAGCGTGATGTGGTAGAAAATATTCTCCATTTTCGGTGGTCGTGGTGCTGAGCTGCATGTGTCCAAGTTCCAGATATTCTCTCATAAATCGTTTGTAATCAATTTCTAGTTGCTTATTTGTTTCAAACTTCTTTTCCATTTGTAGTAATCTTGCTATTGCTCTTTTTCTTGAGATGCCCAAATGTATGTTTTCATCTTGATTTATAAATGGTAATTTAACAATGTATTTACCATCAGGGCCTCTTTTAGTCGTTTCTCATAAAATTGTTCACATTCGATTTCTTGTGATGATTGAATCTTTTCTGCGGGTATTTCTTCGTACTCCCAAAATTGTTGCAATTTGACATCTAAGTCTGTTTGTGCGATACAGCAAATTATATCGTTTGGTTCCTTGTCTATTTTTTGCATTAAAATCGATATAATCCATCCAAGTTCCGTCTGTTGAACAATAGGAGTTCCAGATGGTCCCTTTATTAGACCGTGAAGTAGAATATCTCCAAATAAGTCTGCTCCTATTATGACATCGATCGGGCCCGGAGTATTATAGCTGGGATCTGCTAAATTTAGATGTTTTATGTGATCCCATTGGTATTCTAATATGTATTCACTTGGCAGCCATTTTGTTAGCTTCGGTAACACTAAACAGTTCGCCGTTGTCTCAAACTCTGAATATTGGGATTTTATTTCCAATTTGACACTATGTTGTGTAATGCCTGCTTTTGTAGATCCAAGTCCAGCTATCTTTACTACATTTTTGACTTTTTTGAGCTTAAGCCTCTGAACTAATTCTTCTGTGATGAAGGATGCTTGTGATCCCTGATCAATCAGTGCACGAAGGTATTTTGTGGAATTATTGACTGTTGTTTTTATAATTGCAGTAGCCAATAAAACCTTTATATTCGTAGCATTATTATTCGCCAGATGTGAGTTCACATCTAAATCTGCCTTTAATTCGCTATCTTTTCTTGTTGTTGTATGTACTGTTTTTATTTTTTCTTGATTTGAGGTATTAGCATGAAGTAGTAGCATGACACACTTTACAAGTTTTATTGCTCTTGCAGTTCCGAATTGCATGTTCTCCTGTTAAGCAATTTTTGCATAGGTGTTGCGATGCTTCAAACCGTTCTTTTGGATTTAGTTGGATAAATTTTTTGCACATATATATGTAATGATTTTCACCACAGTATGGGCATGTAATTTTGTTTCTTTCCGATCTATTTTCCCTTGATGCAGAATTTGACTTATTGTTATCTTTTGTTGACTCATTATGGCCGTTTTCTTTTGTGATATGGAAGCCATGTTTTGATTTTCCAGAACCTTTGAAATTAGACTTATTTTGTTGATTGTCTCTTGAGTTTTCTCCAACTGCCTCCAGTGTTTGGAACCTTTGTTCTAAGAACCTGAAAAAATGATCAAGCGTCTGTACCTTTTTAGAATCGGTTATCGATTGTTCATAAAGCATATGACTGTCTTTGTCAAGTTTACTTGTAAGTATGTATATGACCAAAGGGTCCCATGATTTGGTATCAATGCCCAGGTTGCTGATTGCAGCCAAGCATTCCTTTGTGGTGTCGAAAATTCGTTTTAGCCCGTTACTTGATTCTCCTGTCAATGTTTGTTGTAGAAACAATGTTTTTATTTGGGCTGAAACTAAATGCCGGGTATTATCATATCGTTGATTAAGTAATTCCCAAGCTGTTTCGTAGTTTTCGTCTGTTACATGTAAATGTTGCAACAGTCGTTCAGGTTCACCCTTTAATTGTGCCTTTAGATAATACATTCGTTGAGCAGGGCTCAACGTGATATTTTTATGAATCAATTGTGTAAGAATATCTTGAAATGATTTCCACTCTGCGTACTTTCCAGTAAATATGGGAATATTCAGTCTTGGTAGCTTTATATCTGCTTGAGTATCAGTTGTGTTATAGTGTAGCCTGTTTACTCTTTGTTGAATTCCGCTTGTTGCTGATAATTCATCATATTTACTTTGAAGAATAATTATGGTTGAGTGGTATACATCTTCTGTTTCTTCAAAATTATTGTTTTTAAAATAATCCTTAGTGTAATCTTCATCTGTTGCATACACGAGAATATCACTATGAATATTTATAATTTTTTCCCAATAATCTGTTAATGTCTTTATTTTTAATTGGAAATATGCTTTGGGTTGATTTTTAGATGGCTCTTGCTCAACTGCTTCTATAAGTCGCAAAATTGCTGCTATCAATCCCATTTGCCTTTTTATTAGTTTGGTTAATTCTTCATTTACTAAAGAATGTTGGCCTTTATGAACCGTTTGTACATCTGACAAGGCCTTAGATAAAAGGCTTGTTATTTCTTCATAAGCTGTATTTACCTGATGATGGAAATTGGATGTAAAGTACGGATGATGTGGTTGTTCACTAAGAAACTCATTAATTTTAATTTCGCGATCTTTAAAGGCTTCCCAAAGTTTTTATACATTTTCGCTTCGTTTTGCGATGTATTCCTTTGTCTTCCTTATTTTGGGATCCTTTTTAAAATTAATTATTAGCTTCTGTAGTTCGTCACCAATTTCTTTCTGGCGTAATGCTAACCTGTCCAATTGTTCTGCCATTTTACTATGGATTTGATTTTAATATTCAAGATAATGTAGATATGTATCTTCACAGTGGATGTCCAAACTGTGCTCGAAGGACCAAATGTTAAGAGAGGGGTAACTCTTAACGAATTTTATTTTTTGTAGTTGATTTGATTATCGTCAAATGCTTGGTGGATGAATGCCCTTACCGCTGGTCGGGGGGCTGATGAGTTGTTTGAATAAAACGCTTGCCGATGAATGCCCTTACCGCTGGTGGGGGGGCTGATGAGTTGTTTGAGTAAAACACTTGCTGATGAATGCCCTTACCGCTGGTGGGGGGGCTGATGAGATGTTTGAGTAAAACACTTGCTGATGAATGCCCTTACCGCTGGTGGGGGAGCTGATGAGATGTTTGAGTAAAACACTTGCTGATGAATGCCCTTACCGCTGGTGGGGGGGCTGATGAGATGTTTGAATAAAAACGCTTGTTGGTTTGAGACTTTATTTTAATCTAATTTATTAATCAAAAAATCACTGCATTTATACTAAAATTATCCTAACTAAGCATAAATCTATTTCATACATATAATTGATTTTTTATTGATTATTGCACATAAAGGTAATTGACCGAACATAATTATTTTATATCGAAAATAATGTATGCAGGTGAATAACCAAAAATGTGCTGATCTTAATTTTTTGCAACTTAGTTAATTATTGCATATAAAGGTAAATAACCGAAGACAGAACAGAATTATTTTATATTAAAATAATTTGTGCATGTAATAAAAAATGTGCTGATCTTGATTATTTACCATTTCCTTTGATATTGCACATAAAGGTAAATGACCAATTATGTGCTGACATTTAATTCTTAATATTAATATTATGTTCTTGAACATTCTCCCGCCTCACAATTTAGTTGAAAATCTTCTAGCGACAATGTGGATTCTATTTTGCCTGTGCTAATTGTGTTTCTTTTCATTGGTTGTGGTTTCGTTGGCTTTTTTAATGTTATGGTTCGCTTATGGTATTTTCTCCAAATTAGATATAATCCTATCATTATCAGTAGTCCAATAGTTATATAGATGAGACTAAATTGATGTATATCATGCTTGTTAATATGTGTTGGTAGTTCAATATGTTCCTTTAGTTTTCCAATAGCTTTTTCTAATGCCTTCATGTCGTTGGTACTTCCTCGTATGCTTAGGTATGGTTTTATCATCTCCATTTTGTGCATATTGACTTCCTTTGTCAGTTTTTCGCTGATATTTATGGATGGAATGAAGGATGAGTGTGCTTGATTGGTGAATGAGTTGTGAGCGGTTATAGTCATAGCTTGTTGTTTTATTACGCAGTTTGGATTGATTTTTATTATGCCATCATTTTTAAGAATCTTTGCTGTAACTTGATTTTTACAAATTATATTGAACATGTATTCCTGGTCTAGAACAAATATCCACGCATTAGGATTATTGAGTTGAATCCATATTTGTGTCGGTTTCATTGTTTTAAATAAACATGAAGGTGAAATTCTTTTCTCGTGAAGGAGTAAATTCATTTCACATCGACTTATATTTGAAAGTAAATTGTAGACTGGATGATATTGCGTACATAAAAATCGTCCTTGTGTTAAGTGTGTGCAATCGTGTAACTCACTGCTGTTCATTGGATAATATTGTTCACGGTCAAGGCTTACTACGATATAGTCACTTGATGGATCAATAAGAACATAATCGTTTTCGTGCGGTGTTGGAATAGGAATAATTTTTAGCAATTGGTATTGTTGATTTGATACGAGTGGTATTCTGATGCTAAATATAATATTTTGGCTAGTAATTCGTGTCTTCACTTTTAGTAGAGTATACATTTGCAGTAACTCTTCTGCTGCTGTAGAGCCTTCTGGAACTCTCAAATTTGGAGGCAAATTATTTTTTAATACTCGGACTTGCGTTTGTAATTGTTCAGGCGTCAATAATAGAGGATTAATTTTACCATTTTGTGTGTCAGTTATGACATCCAGCAGAGCTGTTTGTATTCTCTGATATCTTTCCATTATTAAAGTCGTAAATATTGCCAAATTATTTAATTGTTGTGCTCTGTTTTGGTTTATTAATTCAATATTACCGGTAAGAGTATTATTTTGTAAAGCTTCCATTTGTTCTTGCATAATTTTGAATTGATGATCAATTGCGAGTTCATCTTTTTTAATTATGTTCATAGTAGCTTCAGTGATGGATGTCTGGTTTTTAATTAGTGTTAATAAGTGCTCTTCGTTCGTTCTTACTTTTTGCAGTTGTTCCTCATGGTGTTTTGCAAAGTCAGAGTCTAAAACTCCGAAAAGTGAGTTAGTTATGTTTCCTACTATATTTAATGCTCCTCTCTTTTTGCGTACCTGAATGTATGGTTCACCATTTGCGCTGTGTAATAGTTTATTATTGTGTTCCATGTCCATTAAATGTTGTTGGAATTGTTTTGTTATTCCCAAACAATAATTTTGTGTTTCGGGAGTTAATTTGTGGCATAGCATTTTAATATTTTTAACTGTGTTCTTGAAACCAATTAGTTCGTGCCAGTAATTAGATAAGTTATAATATATTATGAGGTTCCACTCGTTGTTAGATAAATCAATCCGTCCTATTTCTTCAAAATAAATTCCTGGACGACTTTCAAACTCCTTAATTTCAAAAGGTTCATTCATTTCTTCGCCTAAAGCTGGTGCAATAAAGAGAAATAGCATGAGTACGAATAATATTGTTGATGATAATCGGGTGTTTTTTTGAAGATGAGATGGTTGATTTTCTGCTTTGCGCTTGATGGCCGATTTCATAAGTTCGGCGATTGGAGGCCTCACTGGAATCTGAGTTGGATTGATTTTTATTTTTGAACGTGGTTTCTGTAACGCTATTTTCCTGGATTTATTTATTAGTTGGTTTGTAGATATGTCGAAAGGTGTATTTCCCTTGACTGCTGAAAGTTGTTGTCTGTAGGGCATTAGAGTATTTAATTCTTTGCTTTTTATGCTTTTAGATGCTGTTTTTTTAACTTTTGATGTAGTAATATGCAGGCATTCAATACTCTGGCTTTCATGTTGTCTATCAGATGATTCATTTGTGATTTCCATATTTGTGCTTTCAATTGGGAGACGACTAATTTTAGTTATTGGCCGTTTAAAGGTATTTTTTGATGTTTTTACCGTAACTACTCTGACAAGTCCATCTTCACCAGGATGTACTTCCATAATCCTTGCTCGTTGCCATTTTGTTGGTGGTAGTAGCTCGTCCTTTAATAAAACCAAATCTCCAACCTTCAGATTCTCTTTGGTTGACATCCATTTTGGACGCTGTTGAAGTCTGTTGAGATAATCTCTAGACCATTTGCTCCAGAATTCCTGTTGCATTCTTGTCAGTAATTTCCATCTGGTTAGGCTATTTATATTTTTATCTAATAAATTGCTTTGTGGTGGTGCAAGTAGCGCTGAACCTGTCAAAAAATGTCCCGGAGTTAGGGTTTCTAAATCTTCAGGATCATCAGTTAATGGATACAAAGGTCTTGAATTGACGCAAGCTTCTATTTGTGCCAGCACTGTTGTTAATTCTTCGTATGTTAATTTCATTTCTCCAATTGTCCTTTTCAAATGATGCTTAATTGATTTCACACCGGCTTCCCATATTCCTCCGAAGTGTGGAGAGGCGGGTGGTATGAAATGCCATTGCGTACCACTGTCGGCTAAGGTTTTACTTGCTTTATCAAATTCTGTACTAGCTGCTTTAAAATTTGTTGCATTGTCAGAGTATAAGTTTGCTACTAGTCCTCTCCGTCCAGTAAATCTTTTGAAAGCTGCGATAAATGCCTCAGCTGTGAGGTCTGAAACTGCTTCTATATGTATTGCTTTTGTACATTAACATATAAAAATGGCGATGTAACCTTTGTATGCTTTAGCTCCTCTTCCTTTTGACATTCGAATCTCGATCGGACCTGCATAATCTACGCCACTGTTTAGAAATGGTCTTGCTGGTGTTACGCGTACTTGTGGAAGATTACCCATTAGCTGAATTCTATTTTGGGTCTTGAACCTATGACATCTGATGCATTTTTGAATGTGTTGTTTAACTGCACTATATCCTTTTAGAATCCAATATTGTTGTCGTATGACTCCCAAAGTTAGAGTTGCTCCTCCATGTAGTGCGCTTTGGTGGGCAGCGTCAATTACTAAAGTCGTAAAATGTGACTTGTATGCTAAAATTATAGGATGTTTTGCTTCAAATGTAAGTTCTGATTGTCGAAGCCGTCCTCCAACACGTAATATACCATTTTGATCAACAAATGGGTTTAAAGATGTAATTTTTGACTTCGAACTGAGCTTTCTTTTTCATACTAAGTGGTTTAAGTCATCGTTAAACTCAATTCTTTGAATTGTTTTGATTATAATTACTTTAGACTGCTGTAGTTCTTTTACTGATAACGCTCCAGTTTGTTTTTCCTTTCTTGCTGTTTTGCAATTTGATGTGAATCTGATGCACCATGACAATACTCTGGTTAGCTTTTCGAGTTTTGAATATCTATTTATTACTTCCATAATTGGATTTTCTTTAACTTTTATGATCGCTGTTGTGACTGTTTTACGACACTCGATTGTTGTCTCTTCGATTTTTTCTGATTTTGTGTACTCGATTTTTGGTTTTTGCAGCCACTTTGGACCGTACCACCATAATTCGTTTTTAAGTAATTCTGATGGTTTTATGCCCCGAGTGGCACAGTCAGCAGGATTATCTTTGGATTTTACGTGATTCCAATGACTCGGGGGAAATGAGGATAGTATTTCTGAAACCCTGTTCGCTACAAATGTTTTCCACTTTGTAGGGTGGCCTCTTATCCATGCTAAAGTTATCATTGAGTCCGTCCAGCTAACAATTTTTGCACTTGGTATTTGTATTGCCTCTATGATTTTCTTTAATAACTTCGTTAACAGTACCGCGCCATTAAGTTCTAATTGTGGGATTGACAATTTTTTCGATAGTGGTGCTACTTTTGTTTTGGCTGATAATAAAAATGTTTTTGTATCGTTCGTATATGATGTAATTCGCAAATATACGACTGCAGCGTATGCCTTTTCGGATGCATCACAAAATCCATGTAATTCACACTCTTTATTGTCCTTTGTAAAGCCAATCCATCGTGGGATTGTTAGTGTTTCTAGTAGTTGTAGTTCTTTCTTGTGCTCAATCCACTTGATGTTAATGTTGTGTGGCAATGGTTCATCCCAAGTGATACCTGATAACCAAACGTCTTGAAACATTAATTTTGCTTGAATTGTGACCGGAGCCAACCACCCTAATGGATCAAAGACTTGTGCTGCTTCAGATATAAAACTGCGTTTCGTTGCTTTGATACTGTGAATTGGAATTGATAATTTAAATTGAAAAACATCCTTGTGTGTATTCCATTGAAGACCCAAAGTTTTGATTAGTTCATTGAATTGCTGCGATTCTTTGTCTCTATTTTCTTCTGGAATTTCCTTTATAATGGCTTCATGATTGCTTGCCCACTTTTTTAATGTGAATCCTCCTTTGTTCATTAAAGCTTGAATTTCTGATTGCACTTGCAAAGCTTCCTCCACTGAGTCATTTACTGAGATCAAATCGTCCATGTAGAAGTCTTCTAGTGAAATTTTTGATGCTAAAGGATATATTTCCTGTTCACCTGTAGCTAATTTTCTTAATGTTTTTACAGCTAGGTATGGAGCTGATCGAGTTCCATAAGTCACCGTTGTTAGTTTAAAATCTTGAATTGGTTCTTTGGTAGAATTTCTCCAAACAATTTGTTGCCATTTCTGGTCTTCCTTAGCTACCCATATTTGGCGATACATTTTTTCAATGTCCGCTTTGTAAACAATTTTGTGTTTCCTCCATCGTAACAGTATTAATATCAGATCTTGCTGTAATGTTGGACCTGTATGCATTTTGTCATTTAGGCTGATTCCTGAACTTGTTTTGGATGAAGCGTCAAAAACTACTCGAAGTTTTGTTGTTGAACTATCTGGTTTGATTACAGCGTGATGTGGTAGAAAATATTCTCCATTTTCGGTGGTCGTGGTGCTGAGCTGCATGTGTCCAAGTTCCAGATATTCTCTCATAAATCGTTTGTAATCAATTTCTAGTTGCTTATTTGTTTCAAACTTCTTTTCCATTTGTAGTAATCTTGCTATTGCTCTTTTTCTTGAGATGCCCAAATGTATGTTTTCATCTTGATTTATAAATGGTAATTTAACAATGTATTTACCATCAGGGCCTCTTTTAGTCGTTTCTCATAAAATTGTTCACATTCGATTTCTTGTGATGATTGAATCTTTTCTGCGGGTATTTCTTCGTACTCCCAAAATTGTTGCAATTTGACATCTAAGTCTGTTTGTGCGATACAGCAAATTATATCGTTTGGTTCCTTGTCTATTTTTTGCATTAAAATCGATATAATCCATCCAAGTTCCGTCTGTTGAACAATAGGAGTTCCAGATGGTCCCTTTATTAGACCGTGAAGTAGAATATCTCCAAATAAGTCTGCTCCTATTATGACATCGATCGGGCCCGGAGTATTATAGCTGGGATCTGCTAAATTTAGATGTTTTATGTGATCCCATTGGTATTCTAATATGTATTCACTTGGCAGCCATTTTGTTAGCTTCGGTAACACTAAACAGTTCGCCGTTGTCTCAAACTCTGAATATTGGGATTTTATTTCCAATTTGACACTATGTTGTGTAATGCCTGCTTTTGTAGATCCAAGTCCAGCTATCTTTACTACATTTTTGACTTTTTTGAGCTTAAGCCTCTGAACTAATTCTTCTGTGATGAAGGATGCTTGTGATCCCTGATCAATCAGTGCACGAAGGTATTTTGTGGAATTATTGACTGTTGTTTTTATATTTGCAGTAGCCAATAAAACCTTTATATTCGTAGCATTATTATTCGCCAGATGTGAGTTCACATTTAAATCTGCCTTTAATTCGCTATCTTTTCTTGTTGTTGTATGTACTGTTTTTATTTTTTCTTGATTTGAGGTATTAGCATGAAGTAATGTAAGATGTTTTTTCTGACACACTTTACAAGTTTTATTGCTCTTGCAGTTCCGAATTGCATGTTCTCCTGTTAAGCAATTTTTGCATAGGTGTTGCGATGCTTCAAACCGTTCTTTTGGATTTAGTTGGATAAATTTTTTGCACATATATATGTAATGATTTTCACCACAGTATGGGCATGTAATTTTGTTTCTTTCCGATCTATTTTCCCTTGATGCAGAATTTGACTTATTGTTATCTTTTGTTGACTCATTATGGCCGTTTTCTTTTGTGATATGGAAGCCATGTTTTGATTTTCCAGAACCTTTGAAATTAGACTTATTTTGTTGATTGTCTCTTGAGTTTTCTCCAACTGCCTCCAGTGTTTGGAACCTTTGTTCTAAGAACCTGAAAAAATGATCAAGCGTCTGTACCTTTTTAGAATCGGTTATCGATTGTTCATAAAGCATATGACTGTCTTTGTCAAGTTTACTTGTAAGTATGTATATGACCAAAGGGTCCCATGATTTGGTATCAATGCCCAGGTTGCTGATTGCAGCCAAGCATTCCTTTGTGGTGTCGAAAATTCGTTTTAGCCCGTTACTTGATTCTCCTGTCAATGTTTGTTGTAGAAACAATGTTTTTATTTGGGCTGAAACTAAATGCCGGGTATTATCATATCGTTGATTAAGTAATTCCCAAGCTGTTTCGTAGTTTTCGTCTGTTACATGTAAATGTTGCAACAGTCGTTCAGGTTCACCCTTTAATTGTGCCTTTAGATAATACATTCGTTGAGCAGGGCTCAACGTGATATTTTTATGAATCAATTGTGTAAGAATATCTTGAAATGATTTCCACTCTGCGTACTTTCCAGTAAATATGGGAATATTCAGTCTTGGTAGCTTTATATCTGCTTGAGTATCAGTTGTGTTATAGTGTAGCCTGTTTACTCTTTGTTGAATTCCGCTTGTTGCTGATAATTCATCATATTTACTTTGAAGAATAATTATGGTTGAGTGGTATACATCTTCTGTTTCTTCAAAATTATTGTTTTTAAAATAATCCTTAGTGTAATCTTCATCTGTTGCATACACGAGAATATCACTATGAATATTTATAATTTTTTCCCAATAATCTGTTAATGTCTTTATTTTTAATTGGAAATATGCTTTGGGTTGATTTTTAGATGGCTCTTGCTCAACTGCTTCTATAAGTCGCAAAATTGCTGCTATCAATCCCATTTGCCTTTTTATTAGTTTGGTTAATTCTTCATTTACTAAAGAATGTTGGCCTTTATCTACCGTTTGTACATCTGACAAGGCCTTAGATAAAAGGCTTGTTATTTCTTCATAAGCTGTATTTACCTGATGATGGAAATTGGATGTAAAGTACGGATGATGTGGTTGTTCACTAAGAAACTCATTAATTTTAATTTCGCGATCTTTAAAGGCTTCCCAAAGTTTTTATACATTTTCGCTTCGTTTTGCGATGTATTCCTTTGTCTTCCTTATTTTGGGATCCTTTTTAAAATTAATTATTAGCTTCTGTAGTTCGTCACCAATTTCTTTCTGGCGTAATGCTAACCTGTCCAATTGTTCTGCCATTTTACTATGGATTTGATTTTAATATTCAAGATAATGTAGATATGTATCTTCACAGTGGATGTCCAAACTGTGCTCGAAGGACCAAATGTTAAGAGAGGGGTAACTCTTAACGAATTTTATTTTTTGTAGTTGATTTGATTATCGTCAAATGCTTGGTGGATGAATGCCCTTACCGCTGGTCGGGGGGCTGATGAGTTGTTTGAATAAAACGCTTGCCGATGAATGCCCTTACCGCTGGTGGGGGGGCTGATGAGTTGTTTGAGTAAAACACTTGCTGATGAATGCCCTTACCGCTGGTGGGGGGGCTGATGAGATGTTTGAGTAAAACACTTGCTGATGAATGCCCTTACCGCTGGTGGGGGGGCTGATGAGATGTTTGAGTAAAACACTTGCTGATGAATGCCCTTACCGCTGGTGGGGGGGCTGATGAGATGTTTGAATAAAAACGCTTGTTGGTTTGAGACTTTATTTTAATCTAATTTATTAATCAAAAAATCACTGCATTTATACTAAAATTATCCTAACTAAGCATAAATCTATTTCATACATATAATTGATTTTTTATTGATTATTGCACATAAAGGTAATTGACCGAACATAATTATTTTATATCGAAAATAATGTATGCAGGTGAATAACCAAAAATGTGCTGATCTTAATTTTTTGCAACTTAGTTAATTATTGCATATAAAGGTAAATAACCGAAGACAGAACAGAATTATTTTATATTAAAATAATTTGTGCATGTAATAAAAAATGTGCTGATCTTGATTATTTACCATTTCCTTTGATATTGCACATAAAGGTAAATGACCAATTATGTGCTGACATTTAATTCTTAATATTAATATTATGTTCTTGAACATTCTCCCGCCTCACAATTTAGTTGAAAATCTTCTAGGGACAATGTGGATTCTATTTTGCCTGTGCTAATTGTGTTTCTTTTCATTGGTTGTGGTTTCGTTGGCTTTTTTAATGTTATGGTTCGCTTATGGTATTTTCTCCAAATTAGATATAATCCTATCATTATCAGTAGTCCAATAGTTATATAGATGAGACTAAATTGATGTATATCATGCTTGTTAATATGTGTTGGTAGTTCAATATGTTCCTTTAGTTTTCCAATAGCTTTTTCTAATGCCTTCATGTCGTTGGTACTTCCTCGTATGCTTAGGTATGGTTTTATCATCTCCATTTTGTGCATATTGACTTCCTTTGTCAGTTTTTCGCTGATATTTATGGATGGAATGAAGGATGAGTGTGCTTGATTGGTGAATGAGTTGTGAGCGGTTATAGTCATAGCTTGTTGTTTTATTACGCAGTTTGGATTGATTTTTATTATGCCATCATTTTTAAGAGTCTTTGCTGTAACTTGATTTTTACAAATTATATTGAACATGTATTCCTGGTCTAGAACAAATATCCACGCATTAGGATTATTGAGTTGAATCCATATTTGTGTCGGTTTCATTGTTTTAAATAAACATGAAGGTGAAATTCTTTTCTCGTGACGGAGTAAATTCATTTCACATCGACTTATATTTGAAAGTAAATTGTAGACTGGATGATATTGCGTACATAAAAATCGTCCTTGTGTTAAGTGTGTGCAATCGTGTAACTCACTGCTGTTCATTGGATAATATTGTTCACGGTCAAGGCTTACTACGATATAGTCACTTGATGGATCAATAAGAACATAATCGTTTTCGTGCGGTGTTGGAATAGGAATAATTTTTAGCAATTGGTATTGTTGATTTGATACGAGTGGTATTCTGATGCTAAATATAATATTTTGGCTAGTAATTCGTGTCTTCACTTTTAGTAGAGTATACATTTGCAGTAACTCTTCTGCTGCTGTAGAGCCTTCTGGAACTCTCAAATTTGGAGGCAAATTATTTTTTAATACTCGGACTTGCGTTTGTAATTGTTCAGGCGTCAATAACAGAGGATTAATTTTACCATTTTGTGTGTCAGTTATGACATCCAGCAGAGCTGTTTGTATTCTCTGATATCTTTCCATTATTAAAGTCGTAAATATCGCCAAATTATTTAATTGTTGTGCTCTGTTTTGGTTTATTAATTCAATATTACCGGTAAGAGTATTATTTTGTAAAGCTTCCATTTGTTCTTGCATAATTTTGAATTGATGATCAATTGCGAGTTCATCTTTTTTAATTATGTTCATAGTAGCTTCAGTGATGGATGTCTGGTTTTTAATTAGTGTTAATAAGTGCTCTTCGTTCGTTCTTACTTTTTGCAGTTGTTCCTCATGGTGTTTTGCAAAGTCAGAGTCTAAAACTCCGAAAAGTGAGTTAGCTATGTTTCCTACTATATTTAATGCTCCTCTCTTTTTGCGTACCTGAATGTATGGTTCACCATTTGCACTGTGTAATAGTTTATTATTGTGTTCCATGTCCATTAAATGTTGTTGGAATTGTTTTGTTATTCCCAAACAATAATTTTGTGTTTCGGGAGTTAATTTGTGGCATAGCATTTTAATATTTTTAACTGTGTTCCTGAAACCAATTAGTTCGTGCCAGTAATTAGATAAGTTATAATATATTATGAGGTTCCACTCGTTGTTAGATAAATCAATCCGTCCTATTTCTTCAAAATAAATTCCTGGACGACTTTCAAACTCCTTAATTTCAAAAGGTTCATTCATTTCTTCGCCTAAAGCTGGTGCAATAAAGAGAAATAGCATGAGTACGAATAATATTGTTGATGATAATCGGGTGTTTTTTTGAAGATGAGATGGTTGATTTTCTGCTTTGCGCTTGATGGCCGATTTCATAAGTTCGGCGATTGGAGGCCTCACTGGAATCTGAGTTGGATTGATTTTTATTTTTGAACGTGGTTTCTGTAACGCTATTTTCCTGGATTTATTTATTAGTTGGTTTGTAGATATGTCGAAAGGTGTATTTCCCTTGACTGCTGAAAGTTGTTGTCTGTAGGGCATTGGAGTATTTAATTCTTTGCTTTTTATGCTTTTAGATGCTGTTTTCTTAACTTTTGATGTAGTAATATGCAGGCATTCAATACTCTGGCTTTCATGTTGTCTATCAGATGATTCATTTGTGATTTCCATATTTGTGCTTTCAATTGGGAGACGACTAATTTTAGTTATTGGCCGTTTAAAGGTATTTTTTGATGTTTTTACCGTAACTACTCTGACAAGTCCATCTTCACCAGGATGTACTTCCATAATCCTTGCTCGTTGCCATTTTGTTGGTGGTAGTAGCTCGTCCTTTAATAAAACCAAATCTCCAACCTTCAGATTCTCTTTGGTTGACATCCATTTTGGACGCTGTTGAAGTCTGTTGAGATAATCTCTAGACCATTTGCTCCAGAATTCCTGTTGCATTCTTGTCAGTAATTTCCATCTGGTTAGGCTATTTATATTTTTATCTAATAAATTACTTTGTGGTGGTGCAAGTAGCGCTGAACCTGTCAAAAAATGTCCCGGAGTTAGGGTTTCTAAATCTTCAGGATCATCAGTTAATGGATACAAAGGTCTTGAATTGACACAAGCTTCTATTTGTGCCAGCACTGTTGTTAATTCTTCGTATGTTAATTTCGTTTCTCCAATTGTCCTTTTCAAATGATGCTTAATTGATTTCACACCGGCTTCCCATATTCCTCCGAAGTGTGGAGAGGCGAGTGGTATGAAATGCCATTGCGTACCACTGTCGGCTAAGGTTTTACTTGCTTTATCAAATTCTGTACTAGCTGCTTTAAAATTTGTTGCATTGTCAGAGTATAAGTTTGCTACTAGTCCTCTCCGTCCAGTAAATCTTTTGAAAGCTGCGATAAATGCCTCAGCTGTGAGGTCTGAAACTGCTTCTATATGTATTGCTTTTGTACATTAACATATAAAAATGGCGATGTAACCTTTGTATGCTTTAGCTCCTCTTCCTTTTGACATTCGAATCTCGATCGGACCTGCATAATCTACGCCACTGTTTAGAAATGGTCTTGCTGGTGTTACGCGTACTTGTGGAAGATTACCCATTAGCTGAATTCTATTTTGGGTCTTGAACCTATGACATCTGATGCATTTTTGAATGTGTTGTTTAACTGCACTATATCCTTTTAGAATCCAATATTGTTGTCGTATGACTCCCAAAGTTAGAGTTGCTCCTCCATGTAGTGCGCTTTGGTGGGCAGCGTCAATTACTAAAGTCGTAAAATGTGGCTTGTATGCTAAAATTATAGGATGTTTTGCTTCAAATGTAAGTTCTGATTGCCGAAGCCGTCCTCCAACACGTAATATACCATTTTGATCAACAAATGGGTTTAACGATGTAATTTTTGACTTCGAACTGAGCTTTCTTTTTCATATTAAGTGGTTTAAGTCATCGTTAAACTCAATTCTTTGAATTGTTTTGATTATAATTACTTTAGACTGCTGTAGTTCTTTTACTGATAACGCTCCAGTTTGTTTTTCCTTTCTTGCTGTTTTGCAATTTGATGTGAATCTGATGCACCATGACAATACTCTGGTTAGCTTTTCGAGTTTTGAATATCTATTTATTACTTCCATAATTGGATTTTCTTTAACTTTTATGATCGCTGTTGTGACTGTTTTACGACACTCGATTGTTGTCTCTTCGATTTTTTCTGATTTTGTATACTCGATTTTTGGTGTTTGCAGCCACTTTGGACCGTACCACCATAATTTGTTTTTAAGTAATTCTGATGGTTTTATGCCCCGAGTGGCACAGTCAGCAGGATTATCTTTGGATTTTACGTGATTCCAATGACTCGGGGGAAATGAGGATAGTATTTCTGAAACCCTGTTCGCTACAAATGTTTTCCACTTTGTAGGGTGGCCTCTTATCCATGCTAAAGTTATCATTGAGTCCGTCCAGCTAACAATTTTTGCACTTGGTATTTGTATTGCCTCTATGATTTTCTTTAATAACTTCGTTAACAGTACCGCGCCATTAAGTTCTAATTGTGGGATTGACAATTTTTTCGATAGTGGTGCTACTTTTGTTTTGGCTGATAATCAAAATGTTTTTGTATCGTTCGTATATGATGTAATTCGCAAATATACGACTGCAGCGTATGCCTTTTCGGATGCATCACAAAATCCATGTAATTCACACTCTTTATTGTCCTTTGTAAAGCCAATCCATCGTAAGATTGTTAGTGTTTCTAGTAGTTGTAGTTCTTTCTTGTGCTCAATCCACTTGATGTTAATGTTGTGTGGCAATGGTTCATCCCAAGTGATACCTGATAACCAAACGTCTTGAAACATTAATTTTGCTTGAATTGTGACCGGAGCCAACCACCCTAATGGATCAAAGACTTGTGCTGCTTCAGATATAAAACTGCGTTTCGTTGCTTTGATACTGTGAATTGGAATTGATAATTTAAATTGAAAAACATCCTTGTGTGTATTCCATTGAAGACCCAAAGTTTTGATTAGTTCATTGAATTGCTGCGATTCTTTGTCTCTATTTTCTTCTGGAATTTCCTTTATAATGGCTTCATGATTGCTTGCCCACTTTTTTAATGTGAATCCTCCTTTGTTCATTAAAGCTTGAATTTCTGATTGCACTTGAAAAGCTTCCTCCACTGAGTCATTTACTGAGATCAAATCGTCTATGTAGAAGTCTTCTAGTGAAATTTTTGATGCTAAAGGATATATTTCCTGTTCACCTGTAGCTAATTTTCTTAATGTTTTTACAGCTAGGTATGGAGCTGATCGAGTTCCATAAGTCACCGTTGTTAGTTTAAAATCTTGAATTGGTTCTTTGGTAGAATTTCTCCAAACAATTTGTTGCCATTTCTGGTCTTCCTTAGCTACCCATATTTGGCGATACATTTTTTCAATGTCCGCTTTGTAAACAATTTTGTGTTTCCTCCATCGTAACAGTATTAATATCAGATCTTGCTGTAATGTTGGACCTGTATGCATTTTGTCATTTAGGCTGATTCCTGAACTTGTTTTGGATGAAGCGTCAAAAACTACTCGAAGTTTTGTTGTTGAACTATCTGGTTTGATTACAGCGTGATGTGGTAGAAAATATTCTCCATTTTCGGTGGTCGTGGTGCTGAGCTGCATGTGTCCAAGTTCCAGATATTCTCTCATAAATCGTTTGTAATCAATTTCTAGTTGCTTATTTGTTTCAAACTTCTTTTCCATTTGTAGTAATCTTGCTATTGCTCTTTTTCTTGAGATGCCCAAATGTATGTTTTCATCTTGATTTATAAATGGTAATTTAACAATGTATTTACCATCAGGGCCTCTTTTAGTCGTTTCTCATAAAATTGTTCACATTCGATTTCTTGTGATGATTGAATCTTTTCTGCGGGTATTTCTTCGTACTCCCAAAATTGTTGCAATTTGACATCTAAGTCTGTTTGTGCGATACAGCAAATTATATCGTTTGGTTCCTTGTCTATTTTTTGCATTAAACCCGATATAATCCATCCAAGTTCCGTCTGTTGAACAATAGGAGTTCCAGATGGTCCCTTTATTAGACCGTGAAGTAGAATATCTCCAAATAAGTCTGCTCCTATTATGACATCGATCGGGCCCGGAGTATTATAGCTGGGATCTGCTAAATTTAGATGTTTTATGTGATCCCATTGGTATTCTAATATGTATTCACTTGGCAGCCATTTTGTTAGCTTCGGTAACACTAAACAGTTCGCCGTTGTCTCAAACTCTGAATATTGGGATTTTATTTCCAATTTGACACTATGTTGTGTAATGCCTGCTTTTGTAGATCCAAGTCCAGCTATCTTTACTACATTTTTGACTTTTTTGAGCTTAAGCCTCTGAACTAATTCTTCTGTGATGAAGGATGCTTGTGATCCCTGATCAATCAGTGCACGAAGGTATTTTGTGGAATTATTGACTGTTGTTTTTATAATTGCAGTAGCCAATAAAACCTTTATATTCGTAGCATTATTATTCGCCAGATGTGAGTTCACATCTAAATCTGCCTTTAATTCGCTATCTTTTCTTGTTGTTGTATGTACTGTTTTTATTTTTTCTTGATTTGAGGTATTAGCATGAAGTAATGTATGATGTTTTTTCTGACACACTTTACAAGTTTTATTGCTCTTGCAGTTCCGAATTGCATGTTCTCCTGTTAAGCAATTTTTGCATAGGTGTTGCGATGCTTCAAACCGTTCTTTTGGATTTAGTTGGATAAATTTTTTGCACATATATATGTAATGATTTTCACCACAGTATGGGCATGTAATTTTGTTTCTTTCCGATCTATTTTCCCTTGATGCAGAATTTGACTTATTGTTATCTTTTGTTGACTCATTATGGCCGTTTTCTTTTGTGATATGGAAGCCATGTTTTGATTTTCCAGAACCTTTGAAATTAGACTTATTTTGTTGATTGTCTCTTGAGTTTTCTCCAACTGCCTCCAGTGTTTGGAACCTTTGTTCTAAGAACCTGAAAAAATGATCAAGCGTCTGTACCTTTTTAGAATCGGTTATCGATTGTTCATAAAGCATATGACTGTCTTTGTCAAGTTTACTTGTAAGTATGTATATGACCAAAGGGTCCCATGATTTGGTATCAATGCCCAGGTTGCTGATTGCAGCCAAGCATTCCTTTGTGGTGTCGAAAATTCGTTTTAGCCCGTTACTTGATTCTCCTGTCAATGTTTGTTGTAGAAACAATGTTTTTATTTGGGCTGAAACTAAATGCCGGGTATTATCATATCGTTGATTAAGTAATTCCCAAGCTGTTTCGTAGTTTTCGTCTGTTACATGTAAATGTTGCAACAGTCGTTCAGGTTCACCCTTTAATTGTGCCTTTAGATAATACATTCGTTGAGCAGGGCTCAACGTGATATTTTTATGAATCAATTGTGTAAGAATATCTTGAAATGATTTCCACTCTGCGTACTTTCCAGTAAATATGGGAATATTCAGTCTTGGTAGCTTTATATCTGCTTGAGTATCAGTTGTGTTATAGTGTAGCCTGTTTACTCTTTGTTGAATTCCGCTTGTTGCTGATAATTCATCATATTTACTTTGAAGAATAATTATGGTTGAGTGGTATACATCTTCTGTTTCTTCAAAATTATTGTTTTTAAAATAATCCTTAGTGTAATCTTCATCTGTTGCATACACGAGAATATCACTATGAATATTTATAATTTATAATTTTTTCCCAATAATCTGTTAATGTCTTTATTTTTAATTGGAAATATGCTTTGGGTTGATTTTTAGATGGCTCTTGCTCAACTGCTTCTATAAGTCGCAAAATTGCTGCTATCAATCCCATTTGCCTTTTTATTAGTTTGGTTAATTCTTCATTTACTAAAGAATGTTGGCCTTTATCTTGTTATTTCTTCATAAGCTGTATTTACCTGATGATGGAAATTGGATGTAAAGTACGGATGATGTGGTTGTTCACTAAGAAACTCATTAATTTTAATTTCGCGATCTTTAAAGGCTTCCCAAAGTTTTAATACATTTTCGCTTCGTTTTGCGATGTATTCCTTTGTCTTCCTTATTTTGGGATCCTTTTTAAAATTAATTATTAGCTTCTGTAGTTCGTCACCAATTTCTTTCTGGCGTAATGCTAACCTGTCCAATTGTTCTGCCATTTTACTATGGATTTGATTTTAATATTCAAGATAATGTAGATATGTATCTTCACAGTGGATGTCCAAACTGTGCTCGAAGGACCAAATGTTAAGAGAGGGGTAACTCTTAACGAATTTTATTTTTTGTAGTTGATTTGATTATCGTCAAATGCTTGGTGGATGAATACCCTTACCGCTGGTCGGGGGGCTGATGAGTTGTTTGAATAAAACGCTTGCCGATGAATGCCCTTACCGCTGGTGGGGGGGCTGATGAGTTGTTTGAGTAAAACACTTGCTGATGAATGCCCTTACCGCTGGTGGGGGGGCTGATGAGATGTTTGAGTAAAACACTTGCTGATGAATGCCCTTACCGCTGGTGGGGGGGCTGATGAGATGTTTGAGTAAAAACGCTTGTTGGTTTGAGACTTTATTTTAATCTAATTTATTAATCAAAAAATCACTGTATTTATACTAAAATTATCCTAACTAAGCATAAATCTATTTCATACATATAATTGATTTTTTATTGATTATTGCACATAAAGGTAATTGACCGAACATAATTATTTTATATCGAAAATAATGTATGCAGGTGAATAACCAAAAATGTGCTGATCTTAATTTTTTGCAACTTAGTTAATTATTGCATATAAAGGTAAATAACCGAAGACAGAACAGAATTATTTTATATTAAAATAATTTGTGCATGTAATAAAAAATGTGCTGATCTTGATTATTTACCATTTCCTTTGATATTGCACATAAAGGTAAATGACCAATTATGTGCTGACATTTAATTCTTAATATTAATATTATGTTCTTGAACATTCTCCCGCCTCACAATTTAGTTGAAAATCTTCTAGCGACAATGTGGATTCTATTTTGCCTGTGCTAATTGTGTTTCTTTTCATTGGTTGTGGTTTCGTTGGCTTTTTTAATGTTATGGTTCGCTTATGGTATTTTCTCCAAATTAGATATAATCCTATCATTATCAGTAGTCCAATAGTTATATAGATGAGACTAAATTGATGTATATCATGCTTGTTAATATGTGTTGGTAGTTCAATATGTTCCTTTAGTTTTCCAATAGCTTTTTCTAATGCCTTCATGTCGTTGGTACTTCCTCGTATGCTTAGGTATGGTTTTATCATCTCCATTTTGTGCATATTGACTTCCTTTGTCAGTTTTTCGCTGATATTTATGGATGGAATGAAGGATGAGTGTGCTTGATTGGTGAATGAGTTGTGAGCGGTTATAGTCATAGCTTGTTGTTTTATTACGCAGTTTGGATTGATTTTTATTATGCCATCATTTTTAAGAATCTTTGCTGTAACTTGATTTTTACAAATTATATTGAACATGTATTCCTGGTCTAGAACAAATATCCACGCATTAGGATTATTGAGTTGAATCCATATTTGTGTCGGTTTCATTGTTTTAAATAAACATGAAGGTGAAATTCTTTTCTCGTGACGGAGTAAATTCATTTCACATCGACTTATATTTGAAAGTAAATTGTAGACTGGATGATATTGCGTACATAAAAATCGTCCTTGTGTTAAGTGTGTGCAATCGTGTAACTCACTGCTGTTCATTGGATAATATTGTTCACGGTCAAGGCTTACTACGATATAGTCACTTGATGGATCAATAAGAACATAATCGTTTTCGTGCGGTGTTGGAATAGGAATAATTTTTAGCAATTGGTATTGTTGATTTGATACGAGTGGTATTCTGATGCTAAATATAATATTTTGGCTAGTAATTCGTGTCTTCACTTTTAGTAGAGTATATATTTGCAGTAACTCTTCTGCTGCTGTAGAGCCTTCTGGAACTCTCAAATTTGGAGGCAAATTATTTTTTAATACTCGGACTTGCGTTTGTAATTGTTCATGCGTCAATAATAGAGGATTAATTTTACCATTTTGTGTGTCAGTTATGACATCCAGCAGAGCTGTTTGTATTCTCTGATATCTTTCCATTATTAAAGTCGTAAATATTGCCAAATTATTTAATTGTTGTGCTCTGTTTTGGTTTATTAATTCAATATTACCGGTAAGAGTATTATTTTGTAAAGCTTCCATTTGTTCTTGCATAATTTTGAATTGATGATCAATTGCGAGTTCATCTTTTTTAATTATGTTCATAGTAGCTTCAGTGATGGATGTCTGGTTTTTAATTAGTGTTAATAAGTGCTCTTCGTTCGTTCTTACTTTTTGCAGTTGTTCCTCATGGTGTTTTGCAAAGTCAGAGTCTAAAACTCCGAAAAGTGAGTTAGTTATGTTTCCTACTATATTTAATGCTCCTCTCTTTTTGCGTACCTGAATGTATGGTTCACCATTTGCGCTGTGTAATAGTTTATTATTGTGTTCCATGTCCATTAAATGTTGTTGGAATTGTTTTGTTATTCCCAAACAATAATTTTGTGTTTCGGGAGTTAATTTGTGGCATAGCATTTTAATATTTTTAACTGTGTTCCTGAAACCAATTAGTTCGTGCCAGTAATTAGATAAGTTATAATATATTATGAGGTTCCACTCGTTGTTAGATAAATCAATCCGTCCTATTTCTTCAAAATAAATTCCTGGACGACTTTCAAACTCCTTAATTTCAAAAGGTTCATTCATTTCTTCGCCTAAAGCTGGTGCAATAAAGAGAAATAGCATGAGTACGAATAATATTGTTGATGATAATCGGGTGTTTTTTTGAAGATGAGATGGTTGATTTTCTGCTTTGCGCTTGATGGCCGATTTCATAAGTTCGGCGATTGGAGGCCTCACTGGAATCTGAGTTGGATTGATTTTTATTTTTGAACGTGGTTTCTGTAACGCTATTTTCCTGGATTTATTTATTAGTTGGTTTGTAGATATGTCGAAAGGTGTATTTCCCTTGACTGCTGAAAGTTGTTGTCTGTAGGGCATTAGAGTATTTAATTCTTTGCTTTTTATGCTTTTAGATGCTGTTTTCTTAACTTTTGATGTAGTAATATGCAGGCATTCAATACTCTGGCTTTCATGTTGTCTATCAGATGATTCATTTGTGATTTCCATATTTGTGCTTTCAATTGGGAGACGACTAATTTTAGTTATTGGCCGTTTAAAGGTATTTTTTGATGTTTTTACCGTAACTACTCTGACAAGTCCATCTTCACCAGGATGTACTTCCATAATCCTTGCTCGTTGCCATTTTGTTGGTGGTAGTAGCTCGTCCTTTAATAAAACCAAATCTCCAACCTTCAGATTCTCTTTGGTTGACATCCATTTTGGACGCTGTTGAAGTCTGTTGAGATAATCTCTAGACCATTTGCTCCAGAATTCCTGTTGCATTCTTGTCAGTAATTTCCATCTGGTTAGGCTATTTATATTTTTATCTAATAAATTACTTTGTGGTGGTGCAAGTAGCGCTGAACCTGTCAAAAAATGTCCCGGAGTTAGGGTTTCTAAATCTTCAGGATCATCAGTTAATGGATACAAAGGTCTTGAATTGACACAAGCTTCTATTTGTGCCAGCACTGTTGTTAATTCTTCGTATGTTAATTTCGTTTCTCCAATTGTCCTTTTCAAATGATGCTTAATTGATTTCACACCGGCTTCCCATATTCCTCCGAAGTGTGGAGAGGCGGGTGGTATGAAATGCCATTGCGTACCACTGTCGGCTAAGGTTTTACTTGCTTTATCAAATTCTGTACTAGCTGCTTTAAAATTTGTTGCATTGTCAGAGTATAAGTTTGCTACTAGTCCTCTCCGTCCAGTAAATCTTTTGAAAGCTGCGATAAATGCCTCAGCTGTGAGGTCTGAAACTGCTTCTATATGTATTGCTTTTGTACATTAACATATAAAAATGGCGATGTAACCTTTGTATGCTTTAGCTCCTCTTCCTTTTGACATTCGAATCTCGATCGGACCTGCATAATCTACGCCACTGTTTAGAAATGGTCTTGCTGATGTTACGCGTACTTGTGGAAGATTACCCATTAGCTGAATTCTATTTTGGGTCTTGAACCTATGACATCTGATGCATTTTCGAATGTGTTGTTTAACTGCACTATATCCTTTTAGAATCCAATATTGTTGTCGTATGACTCCCAAAGTTAGAGTTGCTCCTTCATGTAGTGCGCTTTGGTGGGCAGCGTCAATTACTAAAGTCGTAAAATGTGACTTGTATGCTAAAATTATAGGATGTTTTGCTTCAAATGTAAGTTCTGATTGTCGAAGCCGTCCTCCAACACGTAATATACCATTTTGATCAACAAATGGGTTTAACGATGTAATTTTTGACTTCGAACTGAGCTTTCTTTTTCATACTAAGTGGTTTAAGTCATCGTTAAACTCAATTCTTTGAATTGTTTTGATTATAATTACTTTAGACTGCTGTAGTTCTTTTACTGATAACGCTCCAGTTTGTTTTTCCTTTCTTGCTGTTTTGCAATTTGATGTGAATCTGATGCACCATGACAATACTCTGGTTAGCTTTTCGAGTTTTGAATATCTATTTATTACTTCCATAATTGGATTTTCTTTAACTTTTATGATCGCTGTTGTGACTGTTTTACGACACTCGATTGTTGTCTCTTCGATTTTTTCTGATTTTGTGTACTCGATTTTTGGTTTTTGCAGCCACTTTGGACCGTACCACCATAATTTGTTTTTAAGTAATTCTGATGGTTTTATGCCCCGAGTGGCACAGTCAGCAGGATTATCTTTGGATTTTACGTGATTCCAATGACTCGGGGGAAATGAGGATAGTATTTCTGAAACCCTGTTCGCTACAAATGTTTTCCACTTTGTAGGGTGGCCTCTTATCCATGCTAAAGTTATCATTGAGTCCGTCCAGCTAACAATTTTTGCACTTGGTATTTGTATTGCCTCTATGATTTTCTTTAATAACTTCGTTAACAGTACCGCGCCATTAAGTTCTAATTGTGGGATTGACAATATTTTCGATAGTGGTGCTACTTTTGTTTTGGCTGATAATAAAAATGTTTTTGTATCGTTCGTATATGATGTAATTCGCAAATATACGACTGCAGCGTATGCCTTTTCGGATGCATCACAAAATCCATGTAATTCACACTCTTTATTGTCCTTTGTAAAGCCAATCCATCGTGGGATTGTTAGTGTTTCTAGTAGTTGTAGTTCTTTCTTGTGCTCAATCCACTTGATGTTAATGTTGTGTGGCAATGGTTCATCCCAAGTGATACCTGATAACCAAACGTCTTGAAACATTAATTTTGCTTGAATTGTGACCGGAGCCAACCACCCTAATGGATCAAAGACTTGTGCTGCTTCAGATATAAAACTGCGTTTCGTTGCTTTGATACTGTGAATTGGAATCGATAATTTAAATTGAAAAACATCCTTGTGTGTATTCCATTGAAGACCCAAAGTTTTGATTAGTTCATTGAATTGCTGCGATTCTTTGTCTCTATTTTCTTCTGGAATTTCCTTTATAATGGCTTCATGATTGCTTGCCCACTTTTTTAATGTGAATCCTCCTTTGTTCATTAAAGCTTGAATTTCTGATTGCACTTGCAAAGCTTCCTCCACTGAGTCATTTACTGAGATCAAATCGTCTATGTAGAAGTCTTCTAGTGAAATTTTTGATGCTAAAGGATATATTTCCTGTTCACCTGTAGCTAATTTTCTTAATGTTTTTACAGCTAGGTATGGAGCTGATCGAGTTCCATAAGTCACCGTTGTTAGTTTAAAATCTTGAATTGGTTCTTTGGTAGAATTTCTCCAAACAATTTGTTGCCATTTCTGGTCTTCCTTAGCTACCCATATTTGGCGATACATTTTTTCAATGTCCGCTTTGTAAACAATTTTGTGTTTCCTCCATCGTAACAGTATTAATATCAGATCTTGCTGTAATGTTGGACCTGTATGCATTTTGTCATTTAGGCTGATTCCTGAACTTGTTTTGGATGAAGCGTCAAAAACTACTCGAAGTTTTGTTGTTGAACTATCTGGTTTGATTACAGCGTGATGTGGTAGAAAATATTCTCCATTTTCGGTGGTCGTGGTGCTGAGCTGCATGTGTCCAAGTTCCAGATATTCTCTCATAAATCGTTTGTAATCAATTTCTAGTTGCTTATTTGTTTCAAACTTCTTTTCCATTTGTAGTAATCTTGCTATTGCTCTTTTTCTTGAGATGCCCAAATGTATGTTTTCATCTTGATTTATAAATGGTAATTTAACAATGTATTTACCATCAGGGCCTCTTTTAGTCGTTTCTCATAAAATTGTTCACATTCGATTTCTTGTGATGATTGAATCTTTTCTGCGGGTATTTCTTCGTACTCCCAAAATTGTTGCAATTTGACATCTAAGTCTGTTTGTGCGATACAGCAAATTATATCGTTTGGTTCCTTGTCTATTTTTTGCATTAAAATCGATATAATCCATCCAAGTTCCGTCTGTTGAACAATAGGAGTTCCAGATGGTCCCTTTATTAGACCGTGAAGTAGAATATCTCCAAATAAGTCTGCTCCTATTATGACATCGATCGGGCCCGGAGTATTATAGCTGGGATCTGCTAAATTTAGATGTTTTATGTGATCCCATTGGTATTCTAATATGTATTCACTTGGCAGCCATTTTGTTAGCTTCGGTAACACTAAACAGTTCGCCGTTGTCTCAAACTCTGAATATTGGGATTTTATTTCCAATTTGACACTATGTTGTGTAATGCCTGCTTTTGTAGATCCAAGTCCAGCTATCTTTACTACATTTTTGACTTTTTTGAGCTTAAGCCTCTGAACTAATTCTTCTGTGATGAAGGATGCTTGTGATCCCTGATCAATCAGTGCACGAAGGTATTTTGTGGAATTATTGACTGTTGTTTTTATAATTGCAGTAGCCAATAAAACCTTTATATTCGTAGCATTATTATTCGCCAGATGTGAGTTCACATCTAAATCTGCCTTTAATTCGCTATCTTTTCTTGTTGTTGTATGTACTGTTTTTATTTTTTCTTGATTTGAGGTATTAGCATGAAGTAATGTATGATGTTTTTTCTGACACACTTTACAAGTTTTATTGCTCTTGCAGTTCCGAATTGCATGTTCTCCTGTTAAGCAATTTTTGCATAGGTGTTGCGATGCTTCAAACCGTTCTTTTGGATTTAGTTGGATAAATTTTTTGCACATATATATGTAATGATTTTCACCACAGTATGGGCATGTAATTTTGTTTCTTTCCGATCTATTTTCCCTTGATGCAGAATTTGACTTATTGTTATCTTTTGTTGACTCATTATGGCCGTTTTCTTTTGTGATATGGAAGCCATGTTTTGATTTTCCAGAACCTTTGAAATTAGACTTATTTTGTTGATTGTCTCTTGAGTTTTCTCCAACTGCCTCCAGTGTTTGGAACCTTTGTTCTAAGAACCTGAAAAAATGATCAAGCGTCTGTACCTTTTTAGAATCGGTTATCGATTGTTCATAAAGCATATGACTGTCTTTGTCAAGTTTACTTGTAAGTATGTATATGACCAAAGGGTCCCATGATTTGGTATCAATGCCCAGGTTGCTGATTGCAGCCAAGCATTCCTTTGTGGTGTCGAAAATTCGTTTTAGCCCGTTACTTGATTCTCCTGTCAATGTTTGTTGTAGAAACAATGTTTTTATTTGGGCTGAAACTAAATGCCGGGTATTATCATATCGTTGATTAAGTAATTCCCAAGCTGTTTCGTAGTTTTCGTCTGTTACATGTAAATGTTGCAACAGTCGTTCAGGTTCACCCTTTAATTGTGCCTTTAGATAATACATTCGTTGAGCAGGGCTCAACGTGATATTTTTATGAATCAATTGTGTAAGAATATCTTGAAATGATTTCCACTCTGCGTACTTTCCAGTAAATATGGGAATATTCAGTCTTGGTAGCTTTATATCTGCTTGAGTATCAGTTGTGTTATAGTGTAGCCTGTTTACTCTTTGTTGAATTCCGCTTGTTGCTGATAATTCATCATATTTACTTTGAAGAATAATTATGGTTGAGTGGTATACATCTTCTGTTTCTTCAAAATTATTGTTTTTAAAATAATCCTTAGTGTAATCTTCATCTGTTGCATACACGAGAATATCACTATGAATATTTATAATTTTTTCCCAATAATCTGTTAATGTCTTTATTTTTAATTGGAAATATGCTTTGGGTTGATTTTTAGATGGCTCTTGCTCAACTGCTTCTATAAGTCGCAAAATTGCTGCTATCAATCCCATTTGCCTTTTTATTAGTTTGGTTAATTCTTCATTTACTAAAGAATGTTGGCCTTTATCAACCGTTTGTACATCTGACAAGGCCTTAGATAAAAGGCTTGTTATTTCTTCATAAGCTGTATTTACCTGATGATGGAAATTGGATGTAAAGTACGGATGATGTGGTTGTTCACTAAGAAACTCATTAATTTTAATTTCGCGATCTTTAAAGGCTTCCCAAAGTTTTTATACATTTTCGCTTCGTTTTGCGATGTATTCCTTTGTCTTCCTTATTTTGGGATCCTTTTTAAAATTAATTATTAGCTTCTGTAGTTCGTCACCAATTTCTTTCTGGCGTAATGCTAACCTGTCCAATTGTTCTGCCATTTTACTATGGATTTGATTTTAATATTCAAGATAATGTAGATATGTATCTTCACAGTGGATGTCCAAACTGTGCTCGAAGGACCAAATGTTAAGAGAGGGGTAACTCTTAACGAATTTTATTTTTTGTAGTTGATTTGATTATCGTCAAATGCTTGGTGGATGAATGCCCTTACCGCTGGTCGGGGGGCTGATGAGTTGTTTGAATAAAACGCTTGCCGATGAATGCCCTTACCGCTGGTGGGGGGGCTGATGAGTTGTTTGAGTAAAACACTTGCTGATGAATGCCCTTACCGCTGGTGGGGGGGCTGATGAGATGTTTGAGTAAAACACTTGCTGATGAATGCCCTTACCGCTGGTGGGGGGGCTGATGAGATGTTTGAGTAAAACACTTGCTGATGAATGCCCTTACCGCTGGTGGGGGGGCTGATGAGATGTTTGAATAAAAACGCTTGTTGGTTTGAGACTTTATTTTAATCTAATTTATTAATCAAAAAATCACTGCATTTATACTAAAATTATCCTAACTAAGCATAAATCTATTTCATACATATAATTGATTTTTTATTGATTATTGCACATAAAGGTAATTGACCGAACATAATTATTTTATATCGAAAATAATGTATGCAGGTGAATAACCAAAAATGTGCTGATCTTAATTTTTTGCAACTTAGTTAATTATTGCATATAAAGGTAAATAACCGAAGACAGAACAGAATTATTTTATATTAAAATAATTTGTGCATGTAATAAAAAATGTGCTGATCTTGATTATTTACCATTTCCTTTGATATTGCACATAAAGGTAAATGACCAATTATGTGCTGACATTTAATTCTTAATATTAATATTATGTTCTTGAACATTCTCCCGCCTCACAATTTAGTTGAAAATCTTCTAGCGACAATGTGGATTCTATTTTGCCTGTGCTAATTGTGTTTCTTTTCATTGGTTGTGGTTTCGTTGGCTTTTTTAATGTTATGGTTCGCTTATGGTATTTTCTCCAAATTAGATATAATCCTATCATTATCAGTAGTCCAATAGTTATATAGATGAGACTAAATTGATGTATATCATGCTTGTTAATATGTGTTGGTAGTTCAATATGTTCCTTTAGTTTTCCAATAGCTTTTTCTAATGCCTTCATGTCGTTGGTACTTCCTCGTATGCTTAGGTATGGTTTTATCATCTCCATTTTGTGCATATTGACTTCCTTTGTCAGTTTTTCGCTGATATTTATGGATGGAATGAAGGATGAGTGTGCTTGATTGGTGAATGAGTTGTGAGCGGTTATAGTCATAGCTTGTTGTTTTATTACGCAGTTTGGATTGATTTTTATTATGCCATCATTTTTAAGAATCTTTGCTGTAACTTGATTTTTACAAATTATATTGAACATGTATTCCTGGTCTAGAACAAATATCCACGCATTAGGATTATTGAGTTGAATCCATACTTGTGTCGGTTTCATTGTTTTAAATAAACATGAAGGTGAAATTCTTTTCTCGTGAAGGAGTAAATTCATTTCACATCGACTTATATTTGAAAGTAAATTGTAGACTGGATGATATTGCGTACATAAAAATCGTCCTTGTGTTAAGTGTGTGCAATCGTGTAACTCACTGCTGTTCATTGGATAATATTGTTCACGGTCAAGGCTTACTACGATATAGTCACTTGATGGATCAATAAGAACATAATCGTTTTCGTGCGGTGTTGGAATAGGAATAATTTTTAGCAATTGGTATTGTTGATTTGATACGAGTGGTATTCTGATGCTAAATATAATATTTTGGCTAGTAATTCGTGTCTTCACTTTTAGTAGAGTATACATTTGCAGTAACTCTTCTGCTGCTGTAGAGCCTTCTGGAACTCTCAAATTTGGAGGCAAATTATTTTTTAATACTCGGACTTGCGTTTGTAATTGTTCAGGCGTCAATAATAGAGGATTAATTTTACCATTTTGTGTGTCAGTTATGACATCCAGCAGAGCTGTTTGTATTCTCTGATATCTTTCCATTATTAAAGTCGTAAATATTGCCAAATTATTTAATTGTTGTGCTCTGTTTTGGTTTATTAATTCAATATTACCGGTAAGAGTATTATTTTGTAAAGCTTCCATTTGTTATTGCATAATTTTGAATTGATGATCAATTGCGAGTTCATCTTTTTTAATTATGTTCATAGTAGCTTCAGTGATGGATGTCTGGTTTTTAATTAGTGTTAATAAGTGCTCTTCGTTCGTTCTTACTTTTTGCAGTTGTTCCTCATGGTGTTTTGCAAAGTCAGAGTCTAAAACTCCGAAAAGTGAGTTAGCTATGTTTATGCTCCTCTCTTTTTGCGTACCTGAATGTATGGTTCACCATTTGCACTGTGTAATAGTTTATTATTGTGTTCCATGTCCATTAAATGTTGTTGGAATTGTTTTGTTATTCCCAAACAATAATTTTGTGTTTCGGGAGTTAATTTGTGGCATAGCATTTTAATATTTTTAACTGTGTTCCTGAAACCAATTAGTTCGTGCCAGTAATTAGATAAGTTATAATATATTATGAGGTTCCACTCGTTGTTAGATAAATCAATCCGTCCTATTTCTTCAAAATAAATTCCTGGACGACTTTCAAACTCCTTAATTTCAAAAGGTTCATTCATTTCTTCGCCTAAAGCTGGTGCAATAAAGAGAAATAGCATGAGTACGAATAATATTGTTGATGATAATCGGGTGTTTTTTTGAAGATGAGATGGTTGATTTTCTGCTTTGCGCTTGATGGCCGATTTCATAAGTTCGGCGATTGGAGGCCTCACTGGAATCTGAGTTGGATTGATTTTTATTTTTGAACGTGGTTTCTGTAACGCTATTTTCCTGGATTTATTTATTAGTTGGTTTGTAGATATGTCGAAAGGTGTATTTCCCTTGACTGCTGAAAGTTGTTGTCTGTAGGGCATTAGAGTATTTAATTCTTTGCTTTTTATGCTTTTAGATGCTGTTTTCTTAACTTTTGATGTAGTAATATGCAGGCATTCAATACTCTGGCTTTCATGTTGTCTATCAGATGATTCATTTGTGATTTCCATATTTGTGCTTTCAATTGGGAGACGACTAATTTTAGTTATTGGCCGTTTAAAGGTATTTTTTGATGTTTTTACCGTAACTACTCTGACAAGTCCATCTTCACCAGGATGTACTTCCATAATCCTTGCTCGTTGCCATTTTGTTGGTGGTAGTAGCTCGTCCTTTAATAAAACCAAATCTCCAACCTTCAGATTCTCTTTGGTTGACATCCATTTTGGACGCTGTTGAAGTCTGTTGAGATAATCTCTAGACCATTTGCTCCAGAATTCCTGTTGCATTCTTGTCAGTAATTTCCATCTGGTTAGGCTATTTATATTTTTATCTAATAAATTACTTTGTGGTGGTGCAAGTAGCGCTGAACCTGTCAAAAAATGTCCCGGAGTTAGGGTTTCTAAATCTTCAGGATCATCAGTTAATGGATACAAAGGTCTTGAATTGACGCAAGCTTCTATTTGTGCCAGCACTGTTGTTAATTCTTCGTATGTTAATTTCATTTCTCCAATTGTCCTTTTCAAATGATGCTTAATTGATTTCACACCGGCTTCCCATATTCCTCCGAAGTGTGGAGAGGCGGGTGGTATGAAATGCCATTGCGTACCACTGTCGGCTAAGGTTTTACTTGCTTTATCAAATTCTGTACTAGCTGCTTTAAAATTTGTTGCATTGTCAGAGTATAAGTTTGCTACTAGTCCTCTCCGTCCAGTAAATCTTTTGAAAGCTGCGATAAATGCCTCAGCTGTGAGGTCTGAAACTGCTTCTATATGTATTGCTTTTGTACATTAACATATAAAAATGGCGATGTAACCTTTGTATGCTTTAGCTCCTCTTCCTTTTGACATTCGAATCTCGATCGGACCTGCATAATCTACGCCACTGTTTAGAAATGGTCTTGCTGGTGTTACGCGTACTTGTGGAAGATTACCCATTAGCTGAATTCTATTTTGGGTCTTGAACCTATGACATCTGATGCATTTTTGAATGTGTTGTTTAACTGCACTATATCCTTTTAGAATCCAATATTGTCGTATGACTCCCAAAGTTAGAGTTGCTCCTCCATGTAGTGCGCTTTGGTGGGCAGCGTCAATTACTAAAGTCGTAAAATGTGACTTGTATGCTAAAATTATAGGATGTTTTGCTTCAAATGTAAGTTCTGATTGTCGAAGCCGTCCTCCAACACGTAATATACCATTTTGATCAACAAATGGGTTTAACGATGTAATTTTTGACTTCGAACTGAGCTTTCTTTTTCATACTAAGTGGTTTAAGTCATCGTTAAACTCAATTCTTTGAATTGTTTTGATTATAATTACTTTAGACTGCTGTAGTTCTTTTACTGATAACGCTCCAGTTTGTTTTTCCTTTCTTGCTGTTTTGCAATTTGATGTGAATCTGATGCACCATGACAATACTCTGGTTAGCTTTTCGAGTTTTGAATATCTATTTATTACTTCCATAATTGGATTTTCTTTAACTTTTATGATCGCTGTTGTGACTGTTTTACGACACTCGATTGTTGTCTCTTCGATTTTTTCTGATTTTGTGTACTCGATTTTTGGTTTTTGCAGCCACTTTGGACCGTACCACCATAATTCGTTTTTAAGTAATTCTGATGGTTTTATGCCCCGAGTGGCACAGTCAGCAGGATTATCTTTGGATTTTACGTGATTCCAATGACTCGGGGGAAATGAGGATAGTATTTCTGAAACCCTGTTCGCTACAAATGTTTTCCACTTTGTAGGGTGGCCTCTTATCCATGCTAAAGTTATCATTGAGTCCGTCCAGCTAACAATTTTTGCACTTGGTATTTGTATTGCCTCTATGATTTTCTTTAATAACTTCGTTAACAGTACCGCGCCATTAAGTTCTAATTGTGGGATTGACAATTTTTTCGATAGTGGTGCTACTTTTGTTTTGGCTGATAATCAAAATGTTTTTGTATCGTTCGTATATGATGTAATTCGCAAATATACGACTGCAGCGTATGCCTTTTCGGATGCATCACAAAATCCATGTAATTCACACTCTTTATTGTCCTTTGTAAAGCCAATCCATCGTAAGATTGTTAGTGTTTCTAGTAGTTGTAGTTCTTTCTTGTGCTCAATCCACTTGATGTTAATGTTGTGTGGCAATGGTTCATCCCAAGTGATACCTGATAACCAAACGTCTTGAAACATTAATTTTGCTTGAATTGTGACCGGAGCCAACCACCCTAATGGATCAAAGACTTGTGCTGCTTCAGATATAAAACTGCGTTTCGTTGCTTTGATACTGTGAATTGGAATTGATAATTTAAATTGAAAAACATCCTTGTGTGTATTCCATTGAAGACCCAAAGTTTTGATTAGTTCATTGAATTGCTGCGATTCTTTGTCTCTATTTTCTTCTGGAATTTCCTTTATAATGGCTTCATGATTGCTTGCCCACTTTTTTAATGTGAATCCTCCTTTGTTCATTAAAGCTTGAATTTCTGATTGCACTTGCAAAGCTTCCTCCACTGAGTCATTTACTGAGATCAAATCGTCTATGTAGAAGTCTTCTAGTGAAATTTTTGATGCTAAAGGATATATTTCCTGTTCACCTGTAGCTAATTTTCTTAATGTTTTTACAGCTAGGTATGGAGCTGATCGAGTTCCATAAGTCACCGTTGTTAGTTTAAAATCTTGAATTGGTTCTTTGGTAGAATTTCTCCAAACAATTTGTTGCCATTCCTGGTCTTCCTTAGCTACCCATATTTGGCGATACATTTTTTCAATGTCCGCTTTGTAAACAATTTTGTGTTTCCTCCATCGTAACAGTATTAATATCAGATCTTGCTGTAATGTTGGACCTGTATGCATTTTGTCATTTAGGCTGATTCCTGAACTTGTTTTGGATGAAGCGTCAAAAACTACTCGAAGTTTTGTTGTTGAACTATCTGGTTTGATTACAGCGTGATGTGGTAGAAAATATTCTCCATTTTCGGTGGTCGTGGTGCTGAGCTGCATGTGTCCAAGTTCCAGATATTCTCTCATAAATCGTTTGTAATCAATTTCTAGTTGCTTATTTGTTTCAAACTTCTTTTCCATTTGTAGTAATCTTGCTATTGCTCTTTTTCTTGAGATGCCCAAATGTATGTTTTCATCTTGATTTATAAATGGTAATTTAACAATGTATTTACCATCAGGGCCTCTTTTAGTCGTTTCTCATAAAATTGTTCACATTCGATTTCTTGTGATGATTGAATCTTTTCTGCGGGTATTTCTTCGTACTCCCAAAATTGTTGCAATTTGACATCTAAGTCTGTTTGTGCGATACAGCAAATTATATCGTTTGGTTCCTTGTCTATTTTTTGCATTAAAATCGATATAATCCATCCAAGTTCCGTCTGTTGAACAATAGGAGTTCCAGATGGTCCCTTTATTAGACCGTGAAGTAGAATATCTCCAAATAAGTCTGCTCCTATTATGACATCGATCGGGCCCGGAGTATTATAGCTGGGATCTGCTAAATTTAGATGTTTTATGTGATCCCATTGGTATTCTAATATGTATTCACTTGGCAGCCATTTTGTTAGCTTCGGTAACACTAAACAGTTCGCCGTTGTCTCAAACTCTGAATATTGGGATTTTATTTCCAATTTGACACTATGTTGTGTAACGCCTGCTTTTGTAGATCCAAGTCCAGCTATCTTTACTACATTTTTGACTTTTTTGAGCTTAAGCCTCTGAACTAATTCTTCTGTGATGAAGGATGCTTGTGATCCCTGATCAATCAGTGCACGAAGGTATTTTGTGGAATTATTGACTGTTGTTTTTATAATTGCAGTAGCCAATAAAACCTTTATATTCGTAGCATTATTATTCGCCAGATGTGAGTTCACATCTAAATCTGCCTTTAATTCGCTATCTTTTCTTGTTGTTGTATGTACTGTTTTTATTTTTTCTTGATTTGAGGTATTAGCATGAAGTAATGTATGATGTTTTTTCTGACACACTTTACAAGTTTTATTGCTCTTGCAGTTCCGAATTGCATGTTCTCCTGTTAAGCAATTTTTGCATAGGTGTTGCGATGCTTCAAACCGTTCTTTTGGATTTAGTTGGATAAATTTTTTGCACATATATATGTAATGATTTTCACCACAGTATGGGCATGTAATTTTGTTTCTTTCCGATCTATTTTCCCTTGATGCAGAATTTGACTTATTGTTATCTTTTGTTGACTCATTATGGCCGTTTTCTTTTGTGATATGGAAGCCATGTTTTGATTTTCCAGAACCTTTGAAATTAGACTTATTTTGTTGATTGTCTCTTGAGTTTTCTCCAACTGCCTCCAGTGTTTGGAACCTTTGTTCTAAGAACCTGAAAAAATGATCAAGCGTCTGTACCTTTTTAGAATCGGTTATCGATTGTTCATAAAGCATATGACTGTCTTTGTCAAGTTTACTTGTAAGTATGTATATGACCAAAGGGTCCCATGATTTGGTATCAATGCCCAGGTTGCTGATTGCAGCCAAGCATTCCTTTGTGGTGTCGAAAATTCGTTTTAGCCCGTTACTTGATTCTCCTGTCAATGTTTGTTGTAGAAACAATGTTTTTATTTGGGCTGAAACTAAATGCCGGGTATTATCATATCGTTGATTAAGTAATTCCCAAGCTGTTTCGTAGTTTTCGTCTGTTACATGTAAATGTTGCAACAGTCGTTCAGGTTCACCCTTTAATTGTGCCTTTAGATAATACATTCGTTGAGCAGGGCTCAACGTGATATTTTTATGAATCAATTGTGTAAGAATATCTTGAAATGATTTCCACTCTGCGTACTTTCCAGTAAATATGGGAATATTCAGACTTGGTAGCTTTATATCTGCTTGAGTATCAGTTGTGTTATAGTGTAGCCTGTTTACTCTTTGTTGAATTCCGCTTGTTGCTGATAATTCATCATATTTACTTTGAAGAATAATTATGGTTGAGTGGTATACATCTTCTGTTTCTTCAAAATTATTGTTTTTAAAATAATCCTTAGTGTAATCTTCATCTGTTGCATACACGAGAATATCACTATGAATATTTATAATTTTTTCCCAATAATCTGTTAATGTCTTTATTTTTAATTGGAAATATGCTTTGGGTTGATTTTTAGATGGCTCTTGCTCAACTGCTTCTATAAGTCGCAAAATTGCTGCTATCAATCCCATTTGCCTTTTTATTAGTTTGGTTAATTCTTCATTTACTAAAGAATGTTGGCCTTTATCAACCGTTTGTACATCTGACAAGGCCTTAGATAAAAGGCTTGTTATTTCTTCATAAGCTGTATTTACCTGATGATGGAAATTGGATGTAAAGTACGGATGATGTGGTTGTTCACTAAGAAACTCATTAATTTTAATTTCGCGATCTTTAAAGGCTTCCCAAAGTTTTTATACATTTTCGCTTCGTTTTCCGATGTATTCCTTTGTCTTCCTTATTTTGGGATCCTTTTTAAAATTAATTATTAGCTTCTGTAGTTCGTCACCAATTTCTTTCTGGCGTAATGCTAACCTGTCCAATTGTTCTGCCATTTTACTATGGATTTGATTTTAATATTCAAGATAATGTAGATATGTATCTTCACAGTGGATGTCCAAACTGTGCTCGAAGGACCAAATGTTAAGAGAGGGGTAACTCTTAACGAATTTTATTTTTTGTAGTTGATTTGATTATCGTCAAATGCTTGGTGGATGAATGCCCTTACCGCTGGTCGGGGGGCTGATGAGTTGTTTGAATAAAACGCTTGCCGATGAATGCCCTTACCGCTGGTGGGGGGGCTGATGAGTTGTTTGAGTAAAACACTTGCTGATGAATGCCCTTACCGCTGGTGGGGGGGCTGATGAGATGTTTGAGTAAAACACTTGCTGATGAATGCCCTTACCGCTGGTGGGGGGGCTGATGAGATGTTTGAGTAAAACACTTGCTGATGAATGCCCTTACCGCTGGTGGGGGGGCTGATGAGATGTTTGAATAAAAACGCTTGTTGGTTTGAGACTTTATTTTAATCTAATTTATTAATCAAAAAATCACTGCATTTATACTAAAATTATCCTAACTAAGCATAAATCTATTTCATACATATAATTGATTTTTTATTGATTATTGCACATAAAGGTAATTGACCGAACATAATTATTTTATATCAAAAATAATGTATGCAGGTGAATAACCAAAAATGTGCTGATCTTAATTTTTTGCAACTTAGTTAATTATTGCATATAAAGGTAAATAACCGAAGACAGAACAGAATTATTTTATGTTAAAATAATTTGTGCATGTAATAAAAAATGTGCTGATCTTGATTATTTACCATTTCCTTTGATATTGCACATAAAGGTAAATGACCAATTATGTGCTGACATTTAATTCTTAATATTAATATTATGTTCTTGAACAGAGATCTTCAACATCTTGCATACAGTTGTGGAGAGTACTTTGTTAAACATTTTTTGATTTTATTATATTCGATCTAGTTAACATTGAATTATTGTAATTGTTTTAGAATATTAAAAATTTCTTATTATTATTTGGGATTTGAAAATACATTGTTTGAAGTTAATAGAAACTCGTATTAATTATTTCTAAGACATCCCAAACAGTCTAACCATCAAAAAGTTTAATTTAGTTATAGAATGAAAAACAAAAAGGCGACGAGTTTTAAAATTTCCACTGTACGTCGCAATAACTGTGGAATTATTTAGTTTTTTCTTCATTTTGAGGTGTATAAAAGGAACACCAGGAACCGAAACATTTGTTTGCATTTTTACCAAATTTTCTATGATAAAAACACATTGGAACATCTGGCCGATAACTGTGGGAAACTTTCAAGAAAGAAACTATTAAGAATAGTAGGCGATGCTTTTAGAAGAAAAAACAATTGACGTCAAAACGTTTTTTGGCAGTCTTGAAATATTGCTCGTTGTTGTAACTTCCAGTTCAAATGAAATATATTAATTTTTAATTTTAAAACCTAAGATTGTTTAAATTTTGCCCATAATTTAAACTATTACTATCAGGTTGAGGTCCGTTTACGTGCACCGGCAATCCAATAGGGGGAAAGCGCTGTGTGCAAATATCGTCATTATTGAATCGATTAATGTCGACACTGATACCTTAATCTCCGACTCTAAATGCTTTGAGAGACCTTCTAATTCTGATCCCATCATTGGAAGCACTGAGTCCGAATTGGATCGAAAAACATTTAACTTTTCAGGTATTTGCGATACAGTTGATAGAACCTTTTCAACTTTCGAATTTGAAATATCATCTTGGTCAAAACTATCACTAGCTGTGTCATCAATTTCTTGACATTTAGATTTTTGTTCCATTTTTTTTTTTTTTTTAAGGAGGTGGGTGCCGAAAGGCACCCCGTACTTAGGCCTTGCGGCCCATTGTACCCTCGGGAAAATCTGGACATATGTCCTGGGATCGCACAAGTTTTCCAAAAAAACCTATGGGGAAAAAGACTAATTACCTGTATCCTGTTTACAGGGTGGCAGGTTGCCCAAACTCTGAAAACAGTTCTGTCTTCTCCAGGTAATTGAGGATTCCACCTTCAGATTCCGGACATCCGACAAAGTCAGGAATGGTTTTCCGAAGATCTTCTTTCGCAGGCCCATTAAGGCATCACATAAACAACTAACGTGTAGTGATGTTTCCTCAACGGTTCTGCACTTACGACAGGTGGTATCAGATGGGATACCTATGGTATGTAGATGCTTGCGGAGACAGTCTCCCCTGAGGGCGCCCACTAGCACTCTGGTTGTATTACGGTCCAACTTCAGTAACGAGTCCCTGACAAGGCCTGGTTCCGTTATGAAAATTTCGGATTGTCGTAGGGACTCATTTCGGCACTGAATTTTGTGTTGTACGGTAATCCATTCTCTGATGGAGAGTTTGGCGGTGCTCTTAGGAATACCAATGATGGTTCTGGCCCGATAGGTTTCCTAGTGGTGCCCATCTTGGCCTGTACATCCGCCATTGTATTGCCTGCGAGCACGAGGTGTCCCGGTATCCAGTTGAGTACAACTCTGTTGCACTCAGCTAGTTGGTTAAGGGTGTTGAAGCATTCTTGGACGATGCAAGATGTTATCTTGACTGCACTCAGAGATTGTAGCGCAGCTTGGCTGTCAGAGAAGATTTTGATATGCAGGTTTTTGTAGCCCCTGTTTAGTTTCTCATTGGCGCAGGTCATAATGGCAAAATTTTCAGCCCGAAAGACTGAACAATGAGTGCCCAAGGCGATAGATATTGTCTTTTTGGGCACTGAACCAATGACACCTGCCCCAGTTCCTGCATTCGATTTAGACCTATCCGTGAATCAGATAAGGCCGAGTGGTCTTACGAGATTCCCACCGTCCGCTATCCAGGATTCTCTGGGAAGCATGACAGTCTCGAATCTACGTTTGAAAACGAATGCCGGGGCATGACGTCCGATGGCGTCGAGAGTATGGGGCATGATTTGATCAGATTTAGTGTCGAGAGTTTTTTCAATTCTGAACACTAGTTGATGGAGTGCAGAATCCGTGGATTTGCTCTCTTGATACGCGTGTTGGTTCGGATGGAGAGGGAGGATACTTGGTATCCTCTCCCTCAGGTATCTATCCACCAGCCTCTCCAGTGTCTTAAGCAAGAATGACGTGAGGCTGACAGGACGGAAACTCTTGGCCTCGGAGTAGTCAGTACGACCAGGCTTAGGTATGGAGATCACACGTGTCTTCCTCCATGGCGAAGGAATATAGCCATAGGCGAGGCTCGTGCGGTAGATTTGACAGAGTGGTTTGATTAGCAAATCAGCTCCTTTCTAAAGAAGTGCTGGGAAAATGCCATCAGGCCCTGCTGATTTATACGGGGCAAAGGTTTTGATTGCCCAGTTAGTTCTGGCGTATGTTACAAACTCTGAAGCCGTTCTCCAGTCGGTTTTTTGGCTGCTCATTATTTTGCACTGCAATACCTTGATGTATTTGTTGTACAACTTCATTGCTTGAGGAGGCTGTAGGAACTTCCTCATTTGCTTGAGTTCCTACCACCACAGGCCACGATTTCGGCAGTAATTGTTTTCCTCTGTCTCGGCATAATTTTATAAAATTATTAAAAATTAAATTATTGAACAATAATTATGTGATTTACGAGATTCGGGGAAATGGGTATGGAGCAGCAACTTCAGAGTGTCCTTATTACTTGAGGTGAATTCCCCATCCGACTGGCGCAGCTCCGTTAATCTAGATCTCGGATCTTTGGAGAGGGCTTTTTGGAGTCTGCAGTCCTGAGGGAGTTCCTCAATTTGGCCGCAGTAACTTTTCCATGCTTCTCCTTTTTTCTTCCGAACAGCCGATTTGTACTTGCGTTGGGCCACATTCCAGGCTTCCGACTCACTGTTCAAACCATGCTGTTTTGCTCTGTTGAAACTTTTTCTCGTTTCTTTTCTGAGGCTCTCCAAGGATGTATTCCACCAGGGCGTTTCTTGGGGACCCTGTTAGTGCGTAAGATACAGTTAGTCTCGTAATTATAGTAACAGTAACAGCTCAAACCGAGCCTAAAAAAAATTAATGCATAATAAAATCATTGATTATTAGGAATTATATAAAAGTCTCTTCAGTTCATGGTTACTGAGCCAAAAGTCAAAAATTTGTGCATTGGCATTGCCCACGCTCAACATTCGGGAGACCGGTTCATTCTTTCCATAGTCCGTTCGGTGGAAATTGATTTTAAACAAGTCCATGGATCTCAAGGAATACATGTTGGAATTAGGGCACATTTTGCATAAAATATTGGGGGCGTCAATAGCCCCATTGAAAATTTGATGAACGAAAATTACATCTACCACGTCTCGCCGTTTTTCCAGGGAATGCAATCTTAACAATTTCAGCCTGTCGCTGTAAGGTGGCAAAGATAAAGGATCATTCCATGGTAAATTCCGCAAAGCAAAACGTAAAAACCTACGTTGAACGGATTCTAGCCTGTTGATATGAACTTTGTGGTGCGGGGACCACACCTGACTGGCATACTCCAAAATTGGTCTAACGAAGGCGATATAAAGCGATTTACAGACATACGGATCGGAAAACTCCTTGGACCAATACTTAATATAGCCCATAGTCGAATTGGCTTTATGAACCAATGAGTCAAAGTGAATTCTGAAGTTAGGCTCACTGTCGCAAGTAACTCCCAAATCAGTAATACAACTAACTCTTTGTAGAGGAGTGTAGTCAATAAAATAACTACGATAAGAGTTATCACGTTTACGAGAAAAAGTGATAATCCTGCACTTGTCCGTGTTTAGTGTCAGGTTATTTTTACAACACCACGTAATAAAATTTGTAAAGTCTGCCTGCAAGAAATCAATCGACTGGGTAACCTCTACGTATAATTTCATATCATCGGCGTAGTTGGAAATCTTCGAAAATTTGATTACAGAAGCTACATCATTGATAGCTTATATGAAGAGAAGAGGTCCTAAATGACTGCCTTGTGGGACACCAGATGTCGCCAAAAATGGAATAGATTTAGCAAAGCGAAACAAGACCTGATACCTTCTACTGTCAAGGTATGACCGGATCCACTCTATAAAAAAGTCTGGAAACCCCATTGCATTAAGCTTTAATAATATAATCTTATGAGACAGCTTGTCAAAAGCTTTACTAAAATCTGTAATAATACAGTCCACAGTGTTACCCTTTTCCATAGCACACGTTGAATATGACACCAATTCAACGAAGCTGGTCACTGCAGATCTACCTTTCAGGAATACATGCTGAGATTCAGATATGAAAGGTTTGTAGTGAAAGTAGAGGAATTGATGCATTCGAAAAGTTTGGGAATACACGAAAGCTTTGCAATTGGCCTGTAATTGCCAATATCGCCTCTGCTGCCCTTTTTATGAATCGGGACAATATATGAGTTTTTCCAAATATTTGGAAATACTTTAAATTTTAAAGGTTTCTGAAAATGAACAGAAAGAGGGCCTGCAAGAAAATTACAACATTTTTTCAAGTTTACCACAGGGATACCGTCCGGGCCGCTGGAATAATCATCTCTTAGGTTATTAATATGTTCCAATACTGAGCTGACATCTATATTAATGTTGCAAAGAGTGGTCTTTGGATAATCACGTAATTATTCGAAGTATTCCTTATCAGGCTCAAAACCATCGTCAGTAAATGCTTCGGCAAAGAAGGATGCGAATAGATTGGAAATAATGGTAGGGTCATTCGACGCCTCATTTATGTATTTCAGAGATGATGGATATCCATCTGTCTTTCTCTTACTATTCACGAATTTCCAAAAACGGCATGGATCCAATGCCAGATTAGTTCGGATATCGAATAAGTACGAATCATAAAGATCGGTACATAATGCTTTAAAGTTGTTGAATAGTGCAGTAAAATTAGTGAAATCCAACTCTTCGCGGCTAACTAAGAACTTTTGCTAGGCTTTGTTCCTCCTGTTTCGTAAGGAACGTAGTTCGCTGTTAAACCATGGTGGGGAGGATAAGTCCTTCTGTCTAGTATAAGGAACAGATGAGATGAAACCGTCAAATATAGCCGAGTAAAACCCTGATATACATAGCTCCATATTCCCATCACCAACAATGGCGTCAAAATTAACCTTATTAAGAAGGTTGTTGAGAAGTTCAAAGTTAGCTTGGTGAAAATTGAAACTGTAAACATGTTCCATGTTAGTACAATTTAAGTCGCTTTCCTGAGAGAAGATCAAGAACAAAGGTGGATGATACGCATCCAACTTGCAAAGGTTAACAGAACTGTGACGTACAACACTATTAGCTGCGTCAGAAGAAAAGACAACATCGAGTTGCCTATTCTGAGAATTAAGTACTCCACTAATTTGCTGCAAGCCACAAGCCGTCAAGTTGTCAATAAAAGATACGGACTCAGCATTACCATTCGACGGTACATAGAACATTTCTTCTTCAGTTCTGCACCATTCCACTGCAGGTAGATTGAAGACACCAAGAAATATGAAATTATCCTTTGGTTCCATGAGGCTGGTTACACAATTAATGGCATCAGTTGTAGGCTGGTGAAATTCACCGGAACTATTAGGTGGTAAGTAGCAATTAGCTATGAAAATATTTCCGTGCGGTAGTGAAATCTTCACACAGATGGACTCCAGATTCTCTATACAAGGAATGGGCAGATGGGAACATTCAAACGTATTGCGAACGGCAATAAGAACTCCTCCACGCAGGGATTTTAAGTCAGTCAAGTATCGGTCTTTCCGAAAGATCTCAAAATCAGAAGAAAACAACTCCTGGTTGTGAAAACCACAGTTAAGCCATGTTTCGGTTAGGGCAATAACATCATTCGTGGATGAATGACTTGCAAGCAAAAAATCGCATTTTGATAGTACAGAGACAGGCACTTTAGTTTTTTGAATGACGGAGTACTTTATTATTTTGAGTTACTACATTTTTAGATCCATTTCGAACAAATTCCTTAACAAATGCCTCTGGTGGCCAGAAATCAGTAGAAACTAGTTGCAAGAACAATCGCAGAGGAACTGTAGGCTTGAACGACGAGACCTGACTTAATGCTTTGCTAATTTTCTCGCAGTTAATGTGCGAGATGTCGATCTTTTTAGAACTGACGTACCGACCTACATCATCAACGCTCGTAGTCGGGTCTAAACGTGAAAGGAAAACTATTTTGGGTGCAGACACAGTTTTAAGAATGGGAGAGGTAACCAGCGGAATATCAGATGAAACAAGATTATTAGGTAAATTGAAAGAATAGTCATTAGTAGAATTCCGCGTCAGGTGGGAGTTATTAGTGAGAGGACTGGATATTCGCGGCCTTTTAGGTGAAGATTATTCTTGAGATGCATTGCATTTCTGGTTCCGTGTGCGAGTACCAATTTTATTGGCAGGTGAGACAGAAAGTTCTGTTTGCACATCAACGCCAGGACGACCAGCCAAATCATGACCGATCGGTAGTGGCAAAGAGTTAGGAGCTGGTAACATAGAACCAGAACAGGCAGCAGACTTCGATGTATCGGAGGAAAACGCAGGGAGGACTATACTATCTGTTGAAGTAGTGGCATCAGACGTACAGGGGAAAACTTTTATCATATCAAAAATAATTCGTAGTGAAACCAAATTTTTGGAGATATCAATGAATTTTGAAGACAGGGCAGTGAATTCCCGACCAATATTCATTATTTTAGATGGCAATACACTAGCGGAGAATTTACGACATTCGGTGCAGTACCACTGCAAACCTGAAGAAGCGGAAATAATCCTATCAGCAATAGAATTACTCAATCCAACGCATTTTGGATGAAAATAATTTTCGCAAATTCCAGAACATGTAATTACCGTGGAAGACGATTTTTCTACACAGTTCTTAATTTGGCAAAGGGGAGCCATGATACCGCCAGCAACTGTAATAAATTAAAATACCAAAAAGAAAAAAACAAAAATTTGAACAAAAGACAAGAACAGAAACAAAAACCGATAAATTAGAAAAATAAATATTTAAGAAAAATAAATAATAAAAACAGAAGAAAAAAAATTATAAAAATAGACAATAAAATAATAAATTAATAAATAAAAAACAAAAGTCGAACAGAAAGAACAGGTCAACGTAAAAATAAAATCAAAATACAATAAATGCAATAAAACCAATAAAAGCAATAAAATAAATAAAATAATAAAAAAATAATAATAATGGAAAAATCATCAAGTACGAAAACAATTGAAAAAATTAACGGTTTTCCTAGAAAAACAAATTAATTTTTTTTTTTTTTTGTTGGTTTGGTATTGAATAACAACTATTAAATTTTTTCCCCTTATTCAAAAATAGAGAAAAGACAACAAAAACACAACAATGAGAAAAAAAAACAATTTTTTAGTAATAAAACAAAAGTAGATTAATTTTTAATTTTTGTCCGAGAAATAAAAAAACACGTCTGACTTAGACGAATAACCAACTATTGAGGAGTAAATGGCTTCCGTTGTTAGGGTGACTGTCTGTTCTAGTTCCAGAATATTCTGGGCTGCTTTTAGGACTTCCCGGATTCTTTCTGACAGCTCTTCGTGATAGGAGAACCAGTCAGTGAATCTAGGATTCCTGTAGGAGACCGGTTTCAACGGTTCGGAGAACAGACTGAAAAGAATGTGCCTATGGTCTCATAACGAAGGTTCGGAGGACACTTTCCATCCTTGAATATAATAATAATAATAATAATAATAATAATAATAATAATAATAATACTTCATTTACTTCCCGTACATACAGAAGCTGAAAAACTTAATCGTAAACATACAATATACAATCTTAATACTATATTTTATTAAAATTATAGAACAAAAACAGAAAACAAAAACAAAAACAAAAAATGAAGCTTCCAAGTCGGGTAGGAAATAGTTAGGTACATTCAATTCTCCAAGAACAAGAGGCAAATGCACCATTAAATTATGTTAATTTATTTAGAAAACGAGATGTGTTGAAAGGTTGATGTAATTAGTTGTTTTATGTGATGTAATGTGACGCAATATAATGCAAACACAAAGAAGTAAGTGACCAAAAAAGTTTCTAAAACTGGATATATTTCAAACTAAATGATAGGATTTATGACATACAATATATCGGAGTGGTCTAATGAGAAGAGCCATGATTTGAGTTGATGAAAAAATTTTGATTCAAATCTAACACTTCTACAAGATGTTGGTAATTTATTAAAAAATCGTGGCGCAGTAGTGCTATAGAAGTGAGTAAAGTGAGATTTGTTAACAGTAGGCACAATAACAAGATTACTGGTGTTTATACGTAAATTATAGGTGCCTTGTATTCTGGCATTAGCAAAATAATGATTTCTAACAAATATTTTCATAATTCTGAAATAGTACAAATGTTTTAAGGGAAGAAAACCTAAACTCTTAAATAAAACGAAACTAGGAGTTCTACGACTAACTTTACAAATAATCCGGATAGCATGTTTTTGTTTAATCAACAACGGATCTGGTTTATTTATATGCGTAGCACCCCAGCAGCAAAACCCATATTGAAGTTTTGAATTTAATAAGCCATTGTAGACTAACTTTAATGTTGAAACCGGACATTATAAACTAAGGCGATACATTTGCCTAATGATGCTATTTAGGTATTGCTTTAAGTATGCAGTGTGTTCTTTTCAACTGAGTCTAGTATCTAATATAATACCTAAATATTTGAATTTATGAACACGCTCAATTAAAAAGCATTCATTAGCACAATTTACATTTTCCTGAAAAACATATTTAGTTTGACCAAGCGAACAGAAATTAGACAGCCGAAATTTTAAACAAGTTGGCGCATGATAGACAAAAGACAATTCTTCACACACTGAACCATACAGATTAAATAGCATAAATTTGGTTTTGTTGCTGATAATTAATTTATGCAACTAAAACCATCGACGTTAAATTTCCAAGTCATGATTGACATTGATACAGACACTAAAAAAATTCTTATTTGAATATGACAAAATAGTATCATTTGCAAATGCTGTAATTTTTCCTTTAAAAGACTGAATAAATAAAGAATTTACAAATATTAGAAATAAAATTGGACCTAAGACTGATCCTTGTGGCACACCAATGCTAATGAGATTTTGATCCCTTAAACAATTGCGAATTTTGACACTTTGTTTACGATTCTTCAGATATGAATTGAACCAATCATGAATAAAACCTCTGAGAAATTAGTTTTGTCCAAAAATGACAACAATCTAGTTTTAAGTCCCTTTTCAAATATTTTGGAGAATACCGATAGCAAAGAAATGGGCCTGTAATTATTTAAAGACAGAGTATCCCCCTTTTCATGCAATGGTATTACAACTGCAGTTTTAAGTGTGTCTGGAAAAATACCTTTTTGTATCCTAAAGTTGAAAATATAGCACAGAACATCAGAAATTTGAAAAGGAATATTTTTAAGAACAGAACTGTAAATTTTGTCAAGGGATGACTTAGAATAAGAAGTTTTTAGAGATATTATATTTTGATAAATTTCAAAAGATGTGAAGTTATCAAAGAAAAAGCTCTTTCGTTAACAAGTTTTCATTCTTTTTTAGGATTACCCATATTCTCGGAAAGCCTACTTCGAAAGTACTCATATCTACATTTAGGAATTTCAATGTTAAGATCATGACACAGTTTAAGATAATAAGTCTTAAGTCTGCGATTGTTAGGGTGTTTTTTTACGCAAACACTAAGTTTATTTTTCTTTTCGATTTTTCTTAACAATAACAAGGACATCCACGGTTTTAAACATGCAATTTTGTTAATTTTTTTATTGACAATTAAATATGAGATTGCAATATGTTTAAAAATTTATCAAAAGCAACAGAAGGATCACATGCAGAATAAACATCTAACCAATTTTCAAAAGTCAAGGACTTTTTTAAGGTAGGAAGGTCGATTTTTTGAACCTCATTGATAATACGGTGTTTCCTTCTAGAAAAAGTATTGTCAAGTTGAATACTAATCAAACAATGATCAGTTATCTTAAGATCATATATAGCCGATTTAACATTAACATTATTGTTTCTATGAAGTCTGAAAAATACGTGGTCTAAACAGGAACTAGAATTTTGAGATTCGCCTGTAAGGTTAGAAAATAGGGAATTACAGCCAAATGACGACTAAACGCATAAAAAGTTATCAACATGAGGAGAAGTAGACAAAAGATTCACATTGAAATCTCCTAGTAAAACTAAATTTTTACAGGATTGATTTTCCAAAAATACAGAAAAGTCTTCTAAAAACTCATTCACACTACATTTGTGTAATCTATAAATACCAACAAAGCAATAAGGCACACCAGAAATTTCACAAGCTACACTTATTATATCAGCACTATTCAAGCTAACGTTTTTTATTTCACACTATATATCACTTCTATAAAATACCGCCACACCACCGGAACAATATGAATTGTTACAATTTGCGACAAATGTATAATTTGGTATATAAAAATTTAAAAATTCAGATTCGTAAATCCATATTTCAGAAAGAAATATGAGTTCAAGTAAATGATTTAATGAAGCAAGATGTGCGAAAAATAAATCGAAATATTTTCTTATGCTACGCATATTTTGATGTATTACAGAAAACCTGAATTTAGATCTATGTTTGGATGATCAATGCAAAGGCAACTAGAATTTCCATAACCATTAGAACTCAACAAGGAAGTGCCATTTTGATTTATAGTAAGAGGAACTAAATTATTATAAGTTAACATAACAAAAAAAAAAAATTAAATTTAGACAAAAAATAAATTAAATTTTAGACAGATCCTCAACACTCCTAATTTTAATAACCTTATCGCCTTCCTTTATTCTAATGAGTACAGATGAATTCCTAATCCAAACAAACTTGCATATATTATTTTTTTGCAATACTTTAGCTTTCTCCAGCAACAATCGAGTGAAGCCAGTCAGGCAATCATTAATGTATATACGTTTGTTGTTATTATGATGTTCACCAAAGATATTATCATATAATTTGATTTTATCAGCATAAATTTTCGACATAATGTTTTGTTTTGTTAGTAGTGAAGCAAATTTAACAGTCACAATTTCCAATTGAGGTTTACTATCCTATCTTTCCTTTTTATTTTTTACAGAGCAATACTGAATATCAGATAAATTGGTTTGCTCACGAACACCTTTAGCAATTAGTTTAATTACATTCTCTCTAGCATTAACGTTGGTTGTCATCGGCATACCAACAATATCAACTGAGCACATCTTCTCTTTCTGCTCCAATAAATTAATCTTAGACTCTAAAAAGTCAACTTTCTTGGTAAGAGTATCATTTTTTGCTGCCAGATCTTTTATTTTAAAGAGATGCTTCAGCATTAAAATCTGGAAGAAAAATAATCTCATTGTAAAGAGTCTCAAGAGTAATAGCTGGACAGGAATGCTGAGTTTGCGGTGGTTTCGCAGAAATTAAAAAGGAAGAACTCGATGAAGAAGAAGAATCTGGTGCAATGGAAATAGAGTTCATTGGACTATGACCATCAGATGAGATTGATTGTCTTCGAAAATTAATACACCTACCACATTTAAAGCCTTGCTTACTGTTCTCTAAATATTCAATGTCACTTTTCAGCAACTTTGCGCAATTTATATGGTAGAAATGATTACATTTAATACACTCAATTTTTTGCTCATTCCTTTCTACCTTGCGATTGCACGAATTACACGACATTATATATTTTATACTAGCTGTACCCGACCACGCGTTGCTGTGGCTCAGTCTGGTTAAATGAAAAAGAAAAGAAAAAGCGCACGTTTCTCGTATATTTAATTTCACAATGCTTGTGGTTATACAACATGTCTTGTAGTTCCATTTTCTGTGCAGATATAGAGATTTTCTGGTTTGCCGACTCTAGAACACGCAACATATAATTGTCCATGTGAGAAGCAATGCGTGTCTAGATCTAAACCGCACAATTTTAAAGATTGGCCCTGAGCCTTGTTGTCGAATCGGGAATTGCAATCTCTTAAATTGAAATGGCATATCCGTTGGAATCATAGGAATGCGAGGAATGAGCACATCTTCACCTTTAAAAGGTCCTGTCAAGATTGTTGCTTCTACGATGTCGCTCATTAATTTTTTTATAGCAAACTGCGTGCCGTTGCAAAGCTTTGGCTGGTTGATATTTCGCAACATGATAATTGGCACACCGACTTTCAATTGCAATACATGCGGTGGCATCCCCGACAGATCGAGTGAATTCAAAAATTCTGTTGGATAATTAACCGGTTCATCTGCTTCCACAACAGTGTCGACGGACGAGTATGTGACCACCTCGCTTTGAATGTTAGACTGAATAATATTGTTAAGTTCTTAGACGTCTTAGTTCTTGGCCGCAAGGATAGCTCGTTCACTTAGCCAATCGTGATTCTTATAATTGGTTTGAATATTGGGAAATACTTTTTCAACCAATTCTTCTTTTGACGTCACTAAATCGCAGAAGTTATGAGGCAAAAAAATTCGTCCTGACGTCAGATCAACCGCCACCTTTCAATTGATGCAAATGATGTGAGAATATCTCTGCTGATCGATCGTTTTGCAGCTGGACCCAATTCTATATTAAACAAAGCAGCAGCAGATCGATTCGGTGATGGCATTCCCAATTGATTGAGACCTTTGTTTGCGATTTCTAAGCACAAATCTTCAATCATTATCAACACTTCGTTGTAGATTTCTGCTGTGAAATCCATGTTCATATTTGAATTTTCCTTGCATATCCGACGGAAAATATCTTCAGCCATGTGGGTTTTATATTTCTCCTATAACTCTGTTGCAGATAAAGGACAGCAGGCGGTCAATATAATTGCAAACAAAGCACAAATTTGATATGGATGTGACGTGTTGGACGCGTCATTAATGCATACATCCCAGTGTCGGTCGTTCTGCAATAAATTCAGAGCTTGATATGCGCTCCGGAAAGTGGCATGTGTAACACCATTCACAATTCTCAATTGGTGGAAAGACGTTGGACCGGCCACATTCATCAACAGCGTGCGAAGAAAGAAGCATTCATCTCGATTGGGATGCACGGTATAGAGTGTGCTTATCGTAGTTTCATCGAATATGCTAGGAGTTGCTAATTTACCGCCATCTTCTGCTGATCTTCTTCTGTATAAAGGATATCCATCGTTTTCTGTAACTGTGTTGAATACTATCATGCATGGTGAATTTGGATTCAATGTACCGCAAGGTCCATGTATCATATTTTTCGTCACAACTTCATGCAAATCTTTATCGACATCGGCATGGGGTATTTCAGCGCATATTACATCGTCGATTTCGTTCGAAGTGATTTTGTTATAGCGCCAGATTACTATACGTATAGTACGTTTGGGAACCCTCTCTTTTACCATTCCACTGAGTACATGCAGCAGCGCACAGACCCAAACACTTAATGTTTTATCATGAAATCCATCAGCGATTTCAGCTTCTATCTGAAAACAGGTGCTATGATGTCATGCCTATCCACCGGCGATTGCCCAGGAAGTAAGAGCTTTTGTATTGTAAATCGTCCCAAGCTGGAAATTTCATCTAAGATTTTGTTAAATTCAGCATTTTCATTTTTAAACACCTTTTTTAGTTTTAGCGTTTCCAAAAAATGAGACTCTACGTATTAAATGTCTATCGGCTTTGGGTTTTCAAAATTTTACGCCAATTAGTAGAGAGTACATTATAATTTTATAATTTCATTTTGTATGTTTTAAACAAAGTTGATTTTTGAAATAAGATACGCAAACATTTTTTCAATTCGAATGTTCCCCCATACATGAGCATACAGCCCATTTAGAGTATTGCGCCTCCGAATTCATATTTTCAATACCTATAACAGAAATTGAAGCAAGCGAGGCATAAACTCTTTCTTTACGATATCTTTTTAGCTCGTATTATCAATTTCACAGGGGAAAAAATTTATGGAATTTCCTTTGTTTGTTTCTTAAGTTTGACATATTTTGTATTAAAATAGGCGAATTTTTATTACTGCTGTGCAAAAAATATGCTTTTATAGGCTTTATCTATATAAATAAAATCGTGAATGTTCGTTTGTTCCTAACCGGTAATCTCCGAAACTTCTACATTAGATATATATATTATGAAAATAAAGATGAGCGTAGTGGCGGCGTTAAAAATATTAATTCGGAGGGGCAACACTTTAAATGGGCTTAGTGCTTATGTATTCTGGAACATCAGAATTGCGAAAAATGTTTGCGTTATTTATTCCAAAAAATAAATTTCTTTTAAGCGTACAAAATTAAATTATTCGCTTTAGATCCTGTTTCTTGAAATGTAACGAGCAAATTATATCTCTAATAAATGGCGTAAAATTTTGTTTCCGGGGAGATTGGGGGTCGGAGGGGTTACAAAGGGGGACTTGAAAGCTTATTTTGGAAATCCTAATTTATAATCTGAAATATGCATCGGATATGATTCTGACCTGAGGCAATCTTATTAAGATTTTTATGCTGGACATTCTAACGTACACGGCAAAGTTCGATTTCCCACCGCTTTGACGCTGGAGGCAATACAAATTTACGAACTTTTTATATACAAGTCACATGCAATAAGAATGTTCAGCAAAGTTGTGGAGGTTTTCATGGGGATTAATTCCGTCGAAGACCAAACAGTTCTATCTCAAACCACTTTGGCGCTGGAGTCAACAGAAATTTTGGAACTTCGTATGCAGACGTCACACACGATTACAATGTTCGGCAAAGTTGTCCAGGTTTTCATGGGGATTATATCTGTCGAAGGGCAAATAGTTCTACCTCTCACCACTTTGGCGCTGGAGTCAATAAAATTGGGGAACTTCGTATTTAGAGGTCACACGCGATTACGATGTTCGGCAAAGTTATGGAGGTTTTCATGGGGATTTTTTCTGTCGAAGATAAAATAGTTCTATCTCTCACTACTTTGGCGCGGCGGTTGTTTAGGCCCCTACTCAATGGAGGTTTTTGCCTTTACGTAATATATGTTTGACGGGAGCTATTTTACGAACCGGAGAAATGGGATCAAATTAATATCTTCGCTCGGGGTGTTGCGTGGTAAATATTGTGCATTCTGAATAGATCGACTTAAGACATGAAATATATAACCAGTGGTGCTACGAGAACGGGGTAAAAGATTTATTATGTTCCAAATTAAGATGCTACGCTTGAATACATTTTGTTAATTTACAGCGATTTGTAAACCCAAATTCTTAGGAAGCCGTCTTAGGACGGGTTACAACCTAGCAATTAAATAAAGCCTATAAAAACATTTTTTTTGTACAGCAATAATGAAAATTCGCCAATTTTAAAAATTATAATACGAGCTAAAAAAGATATCGCAAAAATAGGGTTTATGCCAAAAATCAAGTTTTTTTTAAACATACAAATTTAAATTTTAAAACTATAACCTACTCTACTAATTGGCGTAACATTTTGAAAATCCAAAGCCGAAAGACATTTAATACGTAGAGTCTCATTTGTTGGAAACCCTAAAACCAAAAAGGCATTTAAAAATGAAAATGCTGAATTTAACAAAATCTTAGATGAAATTTCCAGCTTGGGACGATTTACAATACAAAAGCTCTGACTTCCTGGCCAATCACCGGTGGATAGGCATGACATTGCAGCACGTGTTTTCAAACAGAAGCTGAAATCCCTGATGGAATTCATGGTAAAACATGAAGTGTTTGGGTCTGTGCGCTGCTGGATGTACTCAGTGGAATGGTAAAAGAGGGGATTCAAAAATGGTGGAAGAACGGCTCATTCCGCTTTAAAATTGCCATTGAACATTCAATTCATTGAAAGTCCCACATGCAACATTTCCAAAGCATCCGGCATGGGAAAAGTATTGCAGAAATGCAAACTTATTGTTTGGGATGAATGCACAATGGCGCACAAAAAATCGCTCGAGGCCCTTGATCGATCATTGCAAGACTTACGTGCAAAGATCACACCATTTGAGAACGCATTAATATTGCTTGCAGGAGATTTCAGGCAAACATTACCTGTAATTCCTAGATCGACACCAGCGGACGAAATAAATGCCTGCCTGAAATACTCTAATTTGTGGCGACGCGTAAAGACGTTAAAAATGCGAGTCCAGCTGCAAAACGATCGGTCAGCAGAGATATTCTCACATCAATTGCATCAATTGAAAGGTGGCGCTTGATCTGACGTCAGCACGTCTGCGATTTAGTGACGTCAAAAGAAGAATTGGTTGAAAAAGTATTTCCCAATATTCAAACTAATTACAAGAATCACGATTGGCTAAGTGAACGAACTATTCTTGCGGCCAAGAACAAAGACGTCTACGAACTTAACAATATTATTCAATCGAACATTCAAAGCGAGGTGGTCACATACAAGTTCGTCGACATTGTTGTGGAAGCAGATGAAGCGGTTAATTATCCAACATTTTTGAATTCACGCGATCTGCCAGGGATGCCACTGCACGGACTGCAATTGAAAGTCGGTTTGCCAATTATCATGTTGCGAAATATCAACCAGCCAAAGCTTTGCAACGGCACGCGGCTTGGAGTAAAAAAATTAAAGAGCAACATCGTAGAAGCAACAATCTTGACAGGACCTTTTAAAGGTGAAGATATCCTCATTCCTCCCATTCCTATGATTCCAACGGATATGCCATTTCAATTTAAGAGATTGCAATTCCCGATTCGATTGGCGTTTGCAATCACCATCAACAAGGCGCAGGGCCAATCTTTAAAATTGTGCGGTTTAGATCTAGACACGGATTGCTTCTCACACGGAAAATTATATGTTGCATGTTCTAGAGTCGGCAAACCAGAAAATCTCTATATCTGCACAGAAAATAGAACAACAAAAAATTTTGTATAACCACAAGCATTGTGAAATTAAATACACGAGAAACGTGCGTTTTGTCTTTTCTTTTCCATTTAACCAGATTGAGCCACAGCAACGCGTGTGCGGGTACAGCTAGTTTAATTATAATTAATCAAACAGAAATGATGTTAATTCATAATTTAGTAAAAAATTTGTTTTTTTGAATCAACTTTCAATCTAGATCGTAGCCCAATACCCTTCGTTTTTTTTTTTAATTATAACGAAAATTACCAGTGACAGTAATTTTTTTTTGTGAAAGTGGGGGCAATTCTTAAAATTCGTCGAAGATTTTGAAAATTCTGCCCTGTCAATTCTAAATACCTTTTGTTTGGTTTTAAGCTTTGGGCTATGGGCTTACAAAATTTTACGCCATTTAGTAGAAAGTTCCGGGAGAGCGAGCTTTGCTCGGTAAGGCAAAGTTGAAGTATGCCTGAAAAATTGCGAAAAATTTAGAAATGTGAAAGTTCTTACATTTCCATATTTTTTAATTTTCGGCAATTTTTCAACAAATTTTCGGCAACCTTTTGAGAATTTATTGGTTGCTTTTTGAGATGCTTGAATTCAGCCAAACGGGTTGGTTATAATTGTGCAACAAAATTTGTTCAAATTGAGTTGTGTGTCAGTATGCGTTCCGCATAAAAATTTACACCTACAATTTTATATGCATTTTGGTATTGCGCAACAAATTGCACCTAAATAAATCTTTGTCTAAAATATTGCACCTGTGCCTAAAAAAATTGCGGCCGAAATGCCCGCGTGAGAAAAGTTGATTTTTTTAAGTTAATTTTTCTCAACTTTCTTTCACTTTTTCTCAACTTTTTCTTATGCTTGAATTCAGTCTAAAAATATTTTTGTTTTAAAAATTGCGCTAAGCATATTTTAGTTAGAACGGTTATATATTTACACGGTTTATTTATATGTTTATAATTTATAGCTATAAATTTTTATATTGATCCGTTTGTGTAGCCGCATTTTGTTAAAGCATCCGGCAAGTGCTTTTGAGTTTTTGTACGTTTTGAGTACAGGAATTTATAGGCATAGGATCACCCTCCCCGATAAATTACTAAAAAATCAAGCGTTGTTAAAAATTCGGTTAGTGTTAACATCCCTTTTTTTAGCAGCCGCTTTTTTACAAAACCCTATCTAATTTTATAGTTGTTCTAAGTGATAGTATTTATGATATTTTTATTTATCGTATTTTTATGTATCAAAGGCTATACAGTTAAGAAATACAATAAAAATGTAATTAGTGTTTGTTTATATATTACTTGTTGAGATTCGCATGAATAAACTGAAACTATTACTTAAGTTTGAGTTTATTCATCAATTGCAAAGTCTTCCATATGGTCGGGATAGTCCATTAGTGTAGCTGCATTATTTGGTACAGGCGTCGTATTTAGTTTATCCAAGATGTCTTTCCACACGATATTTCGAGCGTGTCGTGGATTTTTCGGTGCTAAGGCGACTTCCAGAGCATTTCGTCCTTTGACCCGGGAAAAAGTGACGTACAGCATGCCATGAATAAAGGCCGCTGTAAGAAGGAGAAGACCAACAAATTCAAAGGTTTGGCCTTGGGAATTATGGATCGTCATGGGAAATGCTGGTTTTACAGGAAACTGATGGCTCTGCATGATGCACCCAAGTTGAGATTTGTTCGAATCAAGCGTATATAGGGACCGTGTGGAGATTTAAACAACTTCATTCTCTTAATACTTTATTACGACTGCTCTTGTTAACAAAAAGTCTATCGATACCGATAGAATGGTTACGGTACAATCAGAAGCTAGACCAACACAGAGATATCTGTTATTTCATTTTTTTTTTGTTTTGTACGTAAAATGCCTACAGATCGACCATCCTGACATTTAATCGTCCGCGATTATCATCTGATTGTATCGTGACATATTACACACATAGAATAGTTTCTTATTTTCTATGAAGATACTTAGTATATTCCAGATTAATAACAATAATAATGTTATGCATAGAAATTACATAAATTAATCCATATCAACATATGAGATTTTACAACAATTTTTCATTCTAAATTGGATTTGGCGATTACCAATCAAAAAGCATTCGTCATATTAAACAAAATATTGTATCAAAACAATTTTACGTTACATTTTAGCGAAATACTTAAGCTTAACATAAATATGAATATTATAAACTACTTATCAGTTAAAGAAACATTATTCATTACATTCAATGCAAATCCCTTTTTTTCTTTTTAAATTTGTTACAGGTATCAATTTTTCTTTTATTTTCCTTTTTCCTTAGTAAAAAACATAAAATACATAGATAAAAAACAATTTTACAATAGTCGTAATTATTTGGTTGCTGAAACCATGTCCAATAATATATACATTAAACCATTAAACATAAACATATCTATTCAACATTAGATAAATACAACTTCATGTTTGCAGGTGAACAAATACCTTTATATGGCACTCTAGACAACTGCAATCCGTCAATATCTTTAATTTGATATCTGTCATTATTAAGCACTTCTACGATTTCATACGGTCCACGATACTTCGCTAACAATTTCTTGTTAATACCAGGGGTAGTACTTATGTGCTTCACCATAATATAGTCACCCTTTTGATACTGATACGGGGCCTTGTGCTTTTTATCAAAATATTTTTTATTATAATCTTGCGATTTTTTTATTTGGTCAGAGGCCTCACTCCGTATATCAATCAAATTACGTTCAGAATTATTTACATTTTCCGACAAAAATTCCATTATTTTATCACAAAATTGTCCTTTTTGATTCACCCCAAAAAGCAGCATACTCGGAATGTATCCCGTACTTCTATTAATAGTATTATTAAGAGCATGTTCGATTTTGGGTAAACAAGCACTCCATCCAATTGCGCTTTGGGAATCACATTCCTTTGATAACATAGGAATTATTGAACAATTCACACGTTCCACCTGACCATTCGATCGAGGGGACATAGTAGCTACTTTGATATGTTTCACATTATTATCAGCTAAAAACGCGAGAAATTCTTGAGAAGTGAAACATGTTCCGCGGTCAGAAATAATTTTCGATGGTCTACTATAAGTTTCAAAATATGACTCGAGGCACTTAATTGCTTCTTTACTTTTTGTAGTATTCACAGCGTACAATTTAACAAATTTTGTAAATCCATCGATAACTACAAGAATGTGTTGCTTCTTATTTTTAGTAGATGGTAGAGGACCCAGATGGTCAATATGTAATGTTTCGAATGGTAAATTACCTTTTGGTATATTATGCAAGTAACCCTCAGATTTTCCCGAAGTAGGTGAAAAGTATATACATTTCAGGCAGTTACTTATACAGGCATCAATTTTTTGCCTCATTTTAGGAAACCAATAGGACGCTTTTAAATACTCATAGCACTTATTGGCTCCTATATGACACATGGACTCATGGTGTGTTCGGACTACCTCATTTTCCATTTGTTTTTGTACATAAAATGCAACACTACCATTAATTTTTCTATACACTAAGCCATTTATTAGAGTATAAAATTTACTTTCCTCTTGTTCTAAATCCGATGCAATCTTTTTTATATCTAAATCCCGATGCTGAGCGGCAGCAAGTGCGAACTCGAATGTATCATCTTCTACAATTAAAATATTCGTAACCCTACTAAGTGCGTCTACATGGTTCATTCGATTTCCCGCTCGGTGCTCTATTTGATAATCATAATCTTGCATCTCTAGTGCCCAGCGTGAAATACGCGGATTAATTAATTTTTTGTTTAACGTCAAACTTAACGACCGACAATCTGTTACGATTTTAAATTTAATCCCTATCAAATAGATTCTAAATCTCCTCAAAGTATATATTATTGCTAACGTTTCCAGCTCGAAACTATGGTAACGTGATTCTACTTCAGTTGTTCTCTTAGAAAAATAGAAAACTGGGTGCATCTTACCATCATTCTGGCGTTGAAACAAAATAGCACCAAAACCTACCGAACTAGCGTCACAATGCACTTCAGTTTCACTTAATGGACTGTAAATTGCCAAAATTGGTGATTCTATTAGTTTAGATTTTAATAATTCAAACGTATACAATTCTTCATTACCAAATTTAAATTCTACATCCTTTCTTAGCAAATCATAGAGAGGCTTCGCAAGAGTAGCAAAATTTAAAATAAATCGTCTAAAGTAGGAACAAAGACCAACAAAGCTATGTACCATCTTGGTAGAATTTGGAATTGGAAATTCACTGATTGCTTTTAAATTTTCTGTACTTGGCCGTATGCCTTTTGCATTAATTATATACCCCAGATAAACAATCTCTTCATATAAAAACTGACATTTATCGAATCGAAGCTCTAAAGAATTCTCTACAACTATTTTTAATACGTCATCTAATATCTCAATATGCTCATTGATTGTTTTTGTAGCGATTAGAAGGTCATCCATATAAATAAGTAATTTATCTGATTCTATAAGTTTTTTGAATACTGAGTTAATAAATCTTTGAAAAACACTTGGCGCATTTTTCAAACCGAATGGCATCTTAAGGTACTCGAATTGCCCAATTGGAGTAACAAAAGATGTGAACTTCACTGAATCACTAGCAACTTTAACATGATGGAAACCACTTCTCAGGTCTAAAATTGTAAAATAACATTTTTCACGCAAACGGTCTAACAAATCGTCAATTAAGGGAAGCGGGTAATTATCACGAAGGGTTAGTTTATTCAATTCCCGATAATCTACGCACAACCGATTCTCCCCATTTTTCTTACGGACCAACACAATTGGAGACGCATAGCACGAACTACTTTCCTGAATAATCTCTCTATTTAAAAGATCGTCTATAATTTTTTGTAACTCTAGTTTTTGACTATACGGTAGTCGTCTCGGGGTGCATGAAAAGGGTATTTCTTTACTCAATTTAATATTTAATTCGACCTTATTATTTAAATTTTCAATTACTTTATATTTATGTTTAGCCTCGACACATACTTCACGGATTTTAACTTGAACATCGTAAGGCATTTCATTATTTATATTTAGCACCGGCAAACATGATTTGTTGCTATCATTTTCCGATATGTCAATTGATAAAATTTCATTAAAAAAATTGTAATCATTTTCATTACCTTCGCTTACTTCATGAAATTGCTGAACATGCTTACAGGTACTCACATGTTCTTGACAAATATCATCATTTTTTTTCAAATTTTCAACTAATTCCAAGTTGCATATTTTCATAAAATCTCGACCTAAGATAACAGGATATTTCATACAATTATTTTTTACAACAAATATACATAAATCTAATGAATTGTTATTAAAATTTACAATAGAGTTTGCGATACCGTTTATTTGAAGTGGAATGTTATTAATTCCAGAGTATCCAAACCTATTTCCTTTAATATCATGGACTAAAGATGTTGGTAAAAAACTCTGTTGTATGAAGCTTATAGGTGATCCGGAATCAAACAAAGTTAATAATTTTCGCGAAGAGTCAGAATAATCATTATAAAAATAATAATCCACGAAATGTTCAAACTCGTGCACATTATTTGGAGCATTGTTGTGTTGAATTTCTTGATGTAAAATTTGTGATGCTGCCTCTGAATCAATTGGTGATTGTACATTTTCGTTGTCTTTAACAACCATTATTCCAGTCTTTTCGGGACACCCATGAGCACGATTACCAGGCTTTCTGCAAGCAAAACATATTTTTTCGGGACACTCAGTAGCTAGATGACCAGGTTTTTTGCAGGCAAAACATGAAGGTGTATTTCGTTTCAGTTTTGGGCATCTAGTACTGACATGACCAGGTTCATGACAATTGAAACATTTTAATTTTCTTTCAAAACTTAGCGGAATTTTTTCCGAACTCTTTACCGAACGCTGTTTAGAAAAATGTGATTGAAAACCTAAACTGCTGTTTTTCATAATTTCATATCTTCGTAAAGCTGTCTTTAATTCAGTAATATTGCTGGCACCAAACAAAAGCATTTTGTTAACGGCAAAATCTGGTATACCGTTCACAATATACTGAATAACATCAGCTTCTGCTATTTCGGATAACAATGCTATTTCTAACATAGCCAAAACATATTGTTGCAGCGTTTCTTCATTCCTTTTTTTCCGGTTTTGTAATTGAATATGAATGTCTGCACATGTCACATTTTTATTAAATTCTTCAATTAAAACATTTTTTAACTTAGGCCACGTTTTCACAAATACCGTACGCAAAAACAGTTTTGCGGTACCGTTTAATAATCTTTTTGCAAAAGTAAAGATGGTTTGCGAATCCCAACCATATATTTCGGCGGATTCTTCTACATATGAAATCCATCTCTGTATAGTGAAATTATCGTCACCTGTGAAATTTGGAAGAGACTCCTCAACATCTCTGAAATTAAAAAAAGATCTATTCGGCATATTATTATAATTATTATCAACGCTATTTAAATCCGATAACTCCTTCTTCAATCTTGCGATTTCTCTTTTTTTCTGAACCATTTGACGAAGACTTTCAATTTCTTTGTCTAATTGTTCTACATTACCATCAGCTTCTCCAATATTTGTTCGAATCAAGCGTAATTCTTGGAAGATGGACTTCCGACGTAAACTGCAACGCTCCGTCATGTTGATCTTTAACAGTGTCAAACCTGAACTTTTCTTCATCTGGTAGCATTTTAATAATTCGTTCACTTCTTTGTTAAGTGGAGTCAGAATTGCACACTTTTTCATATTTTCGTAGTTTCCACTGGCCAAAAATGCTCCAAAGGTTTCTTCGATAAGGTCCCCGTTTGAGATTATGTTGCTCGGAATCTCTATTTGGCCAACTTCGTTTGTCGCCAATTCTTCTTCTTCTGGGTCGACACGCATATATTTAGTAAGAGAGTAACGGATAAAAAAGTCGCCTTAAGTTGCTTCTTTTAGTGCATAAGTCGAGTAGCTCGCTCGATTTGTTTACTCTCTTCTAGTACCTCTACTGCAGTGTCCGGGTCCACGACATATATTTGAGCGTATCTGGGTGCCTCGTATTTACCATATTGATTTTGAGTAGGTTGAGCTGCAACATTTATTTTATGATAGATTTGACCGCCGGCCACAAAACTGTAGATTCCACGATTGTTGAATGTTCCTATCATCAGCCACGTTGAATGATGCGAAGGCAAAACAGGCACTAAGAGATCGTACCTTGGCGTGAAATTCATTGGCTAGAGGATGTTGACATGCAAAAAGTAGTGCTAATTCGTCAACCAGAATTTGCCATCTGGTGGTGGTTGTTCAATAAGACCGTGAAGACAACAATTGGGGAAGAGTTAACATCTGTTGTGTTCGTATGCGTTCTTCTGGAAAATGCAATGCTCCGCAATGAATACAGGTGACATTAAATGCTCCTAGGCGCAGGTATTCAACGTTTTTTGTTCCCGCAATTTTATAAGTCAGTAGCTTTGCAGCATTTCTGCAAAGCCGGGCATGGCGACGAACTACTTCAAGACGCTGATTCCGTTCATCGTCGGTTTCATGTAAAAAGCGACACCTAAAATAATCAACCCGCTCTTCTGATTGAGAAGTATTAAGATGGCGTATGATTTCGGAGATTTTTTCTTTACTTCTTGTCTTAGCAGCATGGCTAGGTCAAGTTGAAGTAGTCGGCTGCTCATCAAAATGTAATGGTTCGAGCAACAGGTCAGTGTATGAATGGCCCGATCGCGATGATCCTGGCAAGTTGGCGTTATCATCTTGTGGTTCTTCTTGAGCTGAATCATTGCTTCATCCACTAAAATTGAAGTGACGCCAGAAAAATAAACTTAAACTCATGAGTGTTTCTTGACGAATGAAAACAAACTGCATACGCACAGTTCATTTCTCTTGCTTTCCCTTTGAACACAATTCTCTTCTCTAGGTTTTCTCCAGGAGTGTATGAGGTCGTGATGTTTAATATTTTTGTACTGCGTCTATGTGTATGAGATCAAGATAAAACCTGTTTGGTGTTTCTGCACTGTGTGTGTGTGTATGAGATCATGATTAAATATATTCAGTAGTATTGAGCAATGATTTTAAAGAGAATGACGATGGCGATCTACTTGGAGACGCTTATTTTGTCCGTCCGTAACGTGACTTCTGATTGAGAAGTAATAAGACGGAGTATGATTTCGGATATTCTTCCTCTACTTTTGATCTTAACAGCACGGTTAGGTTGAATTAAAATAGTCGACTGCTCATCAAAATCGGTCGAGGAATACGTCAGAGTGCGAAAGCCCCAGTCGTCATGAACCTGGCAAGTTATACTGGAGACAGTTTGAAAAAATAATTACAATTGGGCATGAATTGTAATTCCTAATGTAGTCTGTCTCAGAGTAATTGAATCCGATTTTAATTGCCACATTATTCGTATAATAAGGTTCGGGGAACTTAATTGTTTTGCAATTACCATTTTTCGCTGCCGATAGATATCTAAAAAGCGATATTTTTAGAATGCATATCGAAAGCCCTTAGTAATACTGTAAAGTTCCATTAAGATCGGACCACCCAATTCGAAGCCACCAGGCGAGGGGTATCGACGGGAGGGGAAAAGTGAGTTTTATAGTCGGAAAATCGAAAGGTCTTAGCCCCTTTCGGACCACCCAATTCGAAAATACCAAGCGAGGGGTATTGAGGGGGGAAGTGAGTTTTGTAGTGGAAAAGTCGAAATCCCCTAGGCCCCTTAGTAATACTGTTAAGTTTCATTAAGATCGGATCACTCAATTCGAAGCCACCTGGCGAGGGGTAACGGGGGAGAGGAAAAGTGATCATCAAAATGTAATGGGTAGAGCAATACGGCAGAGAGCAAAAGCCCCAGTCGCGATGAAACTGGCAAGTTATACTGGAGACAGTTTGAAATACTAATTACAACAGGCCATGGATTGTAATTCTTAATGCAGTCTGTCTCTGAGTAATTGAATCCGATTGTAATTGCAATCTGATTCGTATAATGAGGTTCAGGGAACTTGATGGTTTTGTAATTTGTATTTACCGCTGCCGAGAGATATCTAAAAAGTGATATTTTTATGCATATAGAAAAACCTTACTCCCTAGCAATAATGCAAATTTTCATTAAGATCCCTTCACGTAATTCGAAGACACCAAGCGACGGGTATCGAGGGAAGGGGAAAAGTGAGGTTTGTAGTGGGGAAATCGAAAGCTCTTAGGCCCAGTAAGTAATACTGTAAAGTTTCATTAAGATCGAACCACCCAATTCAAAGCCACCAGGCGAGGGGTATCGAGGGGATGGGAAAAGTGAGTTTTATAGTAGGAAAATCGAAAGCCCTTAGCCCACTTAGTAAAACTGTAAGGTTTCATTAAGGTCGGACCACCCAATTCGAAAATACCAAGCGAGAGGTATCGAGGGGAGGGGAAAACGAATTTTCTCAGAGGTGAGACCTAGATCAATTTCTAGTCCCCGAAAACCCTTAACTCCCAAGTTTCGTGAAAATCGTTAGACGCGTTTTCGAGATCGTTGTGCAAACATTCCTCGTATTATGTAAGTAATATAATTTGCTCGTTACGTTTCAATAAAGAGTATCTAAAGCGAATAATTTAATTTTGTACGTCTAAGAGAAACTTGTTTTTTGGAAAACATAACGCAAACAATTCTCGCAATTCTGATGTTCCAGAAAACATAAGCATTAACCCCATTTACAGTGTTGCCCCTCCGAATTATTATTTTTAACGCCACCACTACGCCCATCTCTATTTTTATAATATAAGCTTATTGATGTATGCGCGTGTGAGTAAGAATAATCACGTTTTCTCACTGAAGGGCAGTGATTTACAACCAGCTTGTGGCTATGTGTTAGTGATTGATTTTCTTAAATCAATTTTTACCTGGCTCAGGTATAACCTAGGTATATAAACATGCATATAAACATGGTCATATTTACATAGGACATTCTGTAAAAGTTTCAAAGCAATTGGTCAAGAAGTTTCGGAGATTACCGGTTAGGAACAAACGAACATTTACGATTTTATTTATATAGATTATCACGAAAAAAACCAATTATAAATTAACACAGATTACAATTTTTATTTGTTTTTCTTTCACCTTAACATGCAAGGGGAACTCTCAACAGATGTTAACCCTTCAACACTCAACACTAACTTAAGAATACTTCTGATGTTACATTAGAAACTGTAAGACTTTCGTAATAGACTTTTTCTAGTGGTAAAACAGGTGAATATGACGCCAATGGAAAATCAATTCTTGGATATGGAACCAAATTCGTTTGAAATTCACACATATCAACATTTAAGAGACCATTGAATCGTATATATGTTGTTATACTATACTATCTGGGCAATGCCCTGTGAACACAGTTTTATGTCCAACACTCCTTCACGTGTAGACGTCATAAAGCTTGGTGCTCTACCCTTGTTGGCAATTTCCAGGGTGGTTGCACCGAGATATTCAAAAAGTGTTCTACCTCTTTGGTTGATGTTCGTACTGCCCCACTGTGTGTGGTGCGCGTTGGAGTCACAACCAATGATAAGAGGTAGATGGTTTTTCTCACAGAAGGACACTAAGTCGACCAGCTCCTCTGAAGTGGGAGGGGTGACTGCGTCGTAGGGCAGATATGAAGAGCACACTACTACTTCCTTTTCGCCCAATTCGGTGGGGTAAATTATCTTGACTGCAGTAAGATCTGCAGAACAAAAGGATTTAAGAAGGACGGCATCAATATCATTGGAGATGTAGATGCATGTCCCAGGTCTGTTCGCAGTTGTGCTGTATAATACAGACCCCAAATGGGTGTTGCAGCCCCGTACGATTCTCTTGTAAAGCCAAGGTTCTTGCACGAGGCATATGTTTGCACGCCCGATAGCAAGCTGCCTACCTATTATGTTGTTGGCCGCTTTGCAGTGGTGCGCATTTATCTGGAGAAAATTCGGTTGCGAATTTGGCATTAGTTCGGTCCTGTGGTTTCCTCCTCTTTATCCCCTTTCTCTTGCTTGCCTAGAACCGTGCACGTAGCAAGGCGAACTCCCGAGAGGGGATGGAAATTAACCTTCTCAAGATCTCTGAGTCCTTGAGCGTCTACGCCTACAATTAGTTGGTTACCTTCTGGTGCCCGACTATATTTGTATTCGAAGACTCTCCAGTTCTCCGTGCTCATTGAGTTAAGGAATTTCATAGTGGTAAGTATCTGGTTCGTGGTCCTTTCGGGGCCGGCAACCAGATCGTCACCCACCTCAACTGGGGTAGAATGAAGTCACGGACCGAAAGGTCTATTCCTTCTATCAGGGTTTTGGGTTGGGCCAGTTTAACTAGCCAATCCTTGGTCGCTTCGTTCTCGCATAAAAGGAGATGTGCATCCTCCCGGGCCCCCTTTTGCAAGGTTACAAGCGGATGCCGCGTCTCTTGCCCTCCGTTGACGCCTTCTACTCGTTTCGCTGCGGCTTTTGCTGTCGCTGGAGCGAGTTTTTAGTTTCACGATACGGTTGGCGAGTTTGTTCACCAACTTCTCGGCATTTTGGAGTGGCCCTCCTTTTGGGGAGCCACTACCAGTTTTCATTTAACTGGGCCCGATGCGTGCATTTAACGAAGTTCTCGTTGAGAACACAACGGTAGTATCTGATGTCATGAACTACTGTTGATTTCGTCTGCGCGTCCGTAATCGTCGTAGTGGTGGTACTTAGTGTCAAACGTGTCGGTGCCGTTGTCGTTGTTGTTGTTGTTGTTGTTTGATTCATGTTTGTTGCCACGACCCAAATGCTTTAAATTCGGAAAATATGTACACATATCAACCAACTGCGTACAATCACAAAGACCAGGATCGTTAAGTGCAAATACAGTCGGAAAAAACACCGATAATAATCCAATGTTGAAGTCTGCAGAAATAAATAGAGTACAAATTTATTGCTTAATTGATACAGGATGTCCTTTCACGATTATACGAACAAAAGAATATTTATTACTTTGCCATACAAATTTAGGAAACGATGGCCAGGAACTAATAGGATTTGGAGGTGCGAGTATTAAGTCATACGAGTATTTTGCTGCAAAAATCGTACTAGACTACAATGAATATTATGTTGATTGTCATGTTGTCCCAGACTCAGCTATGACCATGCCGATGCTCATTGGAAGAAACGTGTTAAAAGATGTAAACATACAAATAGTGGAAAACGAAATCAAAGTTCAAAATATATCAGAAGAAGCTACTAACGAAGTTTGTTAAGTTGCTAATACTCTGCCAAAAGATAACGAACCGACAATCGAGGCGAAATATGTTAAAGAAGTCAAACAACTAATGGAAAGATTAGTTTATTCGAAAATAATGCAAAAGAATGTCAAGAAAAATTGTCATCCAGTATTTAAGAAAACAATTCAGTTAAACAACAAAATAAAGCATTTAAGAAGGAAATTGATATTTTGAATAATAAAAATCAAACCAGATTAACTGAATTAGAAAATCTATTGAAACGTACAAATGATGAAAAGCAAACATCAAAAGAATCAATGAAAACTGAAACAGATTTAGAGGAAAAAATACAAAATTATGAGGAACTTATAATTGAAAATGAAGGTATCAAACACGTATATGAAGACCAAAGATTTATGAACAATACTTTCCAGCGTTCCATCAAGCCTACACCATTCGAAGTGTTAACTGGAGTAAAGATGAAAACCAGAGATAATCCTGAAATTATCAAAGCAATAGAAGAAGAAACCATTGATAGTTTCCAAAATCAACGTGAAGATTTGCGCAATGAAGCGAAAGTGAGCATAATGAAGATACAAGAAGAACAACACAGACAATTTAATAAAAGGCGTAAAGATGCGGAAGAATATAAACCTAACGATGTTGTCCTCATTAAACGCTCCCAGTTTTGTACTGGCATGAAGCTAAAAAAGGTGAATTTTTAGGTCCTTATAAGGTGATAGAATCGATAGGAAAAGATAGATATAAGCTTACGAAGCTAAGTACTGGACAAGGTCCAAAGAACACGACGAGCTCTGCTGATAATATGAAGCCATATCCGATAGATGACGACATAGATGTTTTAAATCAGTCATCCGGGTCGGATGACGTGCAGGATGGCCGAGATGTAGGAAACTTTCAAAAAAGAAGCTATTAAGAATAGTAGGCGATGCTTTTAGAAGAAAAAACAATTGACGTCAAAATGTTTTTTCGCAGTCTTGAAATATTGCTCGTTGTTGTAACTTCCAGTTCAAATGAATTACATTAATTTTTAATTTTAAAACCTAAGATTGTTTAAATTTTGCCCACAATTATGAACTTTTATCTCGTATTGAAATTGGTAATAGGCGTCCTTCATAATTATATAGAGATATGAGTTTGGAAGCAGGAAGTTTGCCCTTAGTTAATTCTGATCGCTTAATGTCGTTATGAAAGAGAAAACTTTCAAAACCCGTCCTGATTGCAGTAACTTCTAGCAGTTTTTCTAATTCACAAGAAATCCTTAAATTAGCTGATAAGATTTCCGAAGCTTATCAGCCTTTAAATGTTGCGTCAGTCGGTTTGCCCCCTAGTAGTTGTGAGTCTCAAAGTTCAAATCAATTTAATTCGTTGATACAAACAATTATGCAACAGCCAAATACCATATCGCAACTTACAGTTTTTTATTAAAAAAAAAAAAAAGATCTCTCTAGAGCAGTGATGGGGGAACTTTCTATCGATCGGGCCACATTACAAAACCTATATTTGAGTGGGGGCCTTAACAATTTAGTCCGCTTAGATAAAACAATGATAGCGTATAATTTTTATTTTTAAGTATGAGACATTAATTAAATTTACGTCCATTTTTTTTATTAAATTGATTAAATAGATTGTACATTTCAAATATGTATATATATTTTACAAAATGAAGAATAGAAATTAATACATTTTCCTGATGGCAGTATAGAATCTGAAAATAATACAAATCAATTTTTATTTTATTTCAAAAAATTAAAATGTTACAAAATTATGTTACTTTTATTTTTTAGAAGAGGATGCAAAATGAAATTGCGAATGCTTTTCTACAATTTCATCAAAGTTAGGCTCCATTTGGGAAGAACTTATTCTTAATATTGAACCTAGGTGACTATCAGTAAGTCTATTTCTGACTGAAGATTTTCTCAGCTTCATTGTTGAGAATACTTGTTTGCATATGTATGATGAACCAAATATTGCCATCATTTTTTCGGAAAATGAGTAAAATCTTTCTGAAGCAACTGATTTTTGAAAAGTACTAGTTGGACTTTAAAGGACTTTATACTACTCCGCAGCACATCAATAAATTGATTTTTCCCTTGAAGTTTTATATTTAGTTTATCTAAATGACTGAAGAAATCGGTGAAGAAAGCAAAATCGGAAATCCAGTCATTATCTTCAAACATTGAAAAATTTTCTTTCTTGTTAAGTTTTTCAAGAAACATAATAATTTCATTTTTTAAGTTCCAAACCCTTTCGAGTACTTTTCCAGCACTTCACCATCTTACTTTTGTATAATAAATTAGGTCGGAATATTCAGCATCTACAGATTGTAGAAAGTCTTGAAATTGTCGATGATGGAGTGCTCTGGAACGTATGAAATTGACAACAGATACAATAACTTCAAGCACTGCTGCTGCGTTGCACAGAGCATCTTGGTGAATTATCCAATGCAGACAAATAATTGAAACTTCTGGATATTCTTTCTTAAAGGTTCCTTTGAAACCTATATTTTTGCCAATCATATTTGTTGCACCGTCAGTTGTAATATTAACTAATTTATTAATATTTAAATTTAAAGACATTATGCTCTTTTTGAACTCTGTAAATATATCTAAACCTGTAGTAGTTCCCTTTATAGATTGCAGAGAAAGCAGCTCTTCTGTGATCTCGAAATTCTCATCTAAACGTCTAATAAATATTAAAAGCTGAGCAGTATCACTTATGTCAGTACTTTCGTCCATTTTTATAGAAAAAAATGTAAAATTTTTAGATTTTTTTAACAAATTTGAGGTTAAGTTTTCATCAATTTTTTCAATTCTTTCGGTGACAACACAGATTGAAAATCTTTTTTCCTTTCTGGGCAAATAATATCACACATTGCCAATACACAATCTTTCAAAAATTCGCCATCGGAAAACGTCTTGTTAGTTTGCGCAATTTTGAACGCCACAGCATAACTTGCTTTCGTGGCTGATTTTTGTGATGCTGTTCCTTTAATAAAGATATTGCGTTGGGCATTAAATGATTTAAATAGCTGATCAGATCGTGCTTCTTTCTCAACTTTGGTCAGAGTCACGTAAGAAGAACTACCGTGCTTTCTATTGAAATGCCTTGAAATGTTATAATCTTTAGGTACAGAAACATTTTCATTACATAATAAACACATAGGTTTGTCATTATACATTGTAAAACAATATTTCAATTTCCATTCTTCATTAAAGCTGCTATATTCCGAATCCTTCTTTCTTTTCTTACTTTCACTACTCATTTTTTCAGACACAAATATTTAACTTAAAATAAACACTACTTATCTTACCAAAACTTTAATTTCGAATACAACATTTGTGTCATAAAAAATTGTTTGTTCTTAAAGGGGGATTAACCGAAATTTATTTACTAAGAATGCGCAAAAGTTTAACTGATATATTTTGTTTGAATTTATTTTTATTTGATTACGGTTGGACAAATTACAAATTTTTGCATATTGTTAGGAGTTCGATATATAAATCGAAATTATAGAAAATGAAAACGCCTAAGGACCTGTTATGTAGCAAAAACGCCAATTTAATATGTATGAACAAAAAAAAAACACAAAATCGCTTTATGTTCATTATTATATATAAAAATTTTGGAATTAAAAACTTTATTAGATTTTTTACTTATTAAATTTTTTTTGTATAACATATTATTATTAGAGCATGGGCCAAAGTTATAGTTGCCGCGGGCCACTTTCGGCCCGCGAGCCATAGATCCCCCATCACTGCTCTAGAGTCATAAGATGCCTATATCGAAAGTGATTTGAAACTGCTATCTAGTTCTTCTTTTTCAATTTATTTTAAAGTATTCCTAAATTTGATGGTTAGACTGTATGCAAGATGTTGAAGATCTCTTTTTATCCAATTTTATTTTCTAACTAGCTGTACCCGACCACGCGTTGCTGTGGCTCAGTCTGGTTAAATGGGAAAGAAAAGAAAAAGCGCACGTTTCTCGTATGTTTAATTTCACAATGCTTGTGGTTATACAACATTTTTAGTTGTTCCATTTTCTGTGCAGATATAGAGATTTTCTGGTTTGCTGACTCTAGAACACGCAACATATAATTGTCCATGTGAGAAGCAATGCGTGTCTAGATCTAAACCGCACAATTTTAAAGATTGGCATTGGGCCTTGTTAATGGTAATTGCAAACGCCAATCGAATCGGGAATTGCAATCTCTTAAATTGAAATGCCATATCCGTTGGAATCATAGGAATGCGAGGAATGAGCACATCTTCACCTTTAAAAGGTCCTGTCAAGATTGTTGCTTCTACGATGTCGCTCATTAATTTTTTTATTGCAAGCCGCGTGCCGTTGCAAAGCTTTGGCTGGTTCATATTTCGCAACATGATTTTTTTTGCGCCATTGTACATTCATCCCAAACAATAAGTTTGCATTTCTGCAAAACTTTTCCCATGCCGGATGCTTTGGAAATGTTGCATGTGGGACTTTCAATGAATGGAATTTTTAATGGCAATTTCAAAGCGGAATGAGCCGTTCTTCCACCATTTTTGAATTCCCTCTTTTACCATTCCACTGAGTACATCCGGCAGCGCACAGACCCAAACACTTCATGTTTTACCATGAATTCCATCAGGGATTTCAGCTTCTGTTTGAAAACACGTGCTGTAATGTCATGCCAAACCACCGGCGATTGGCCAGGAAGTCAGAGCTTTTGTATTGTAAATCGTCCCAAGCTGGAAATTATTCCCGTCGAAACCTGCATAACTTTGCCGAACATTGCACTCGTGTGTGAGGTATATATACGAAGTTCAAAAGTTTGCATTGACTGCAGCGCCAAAGGAGTGAAAGATAGAACTATATGGTCTGTGACAGAAAAAATCCCCATGAGAACCTCCATAACTTTGCCGAACATCGTAATCGCGCGTGACCTCTAAATACGAAATTCCACAATTTTATTGACTCCAGCGCCAAAGTGGTGAGAGGTAGAACTATTTGCCCTTCGACAGATATAATCCCCATGAAAACCTGGACAACTTTGCCGAACATTGTAATCGTGTGTGACGTCTGCATACGAAGTTCCAAAATTTCTGTTGACTCCAGCGCCAAAGTGGTTTGAGATAGAACTGTTTGGTCTTCGACGGAATTAATCCCCATGAAAACCTCCACAACTTTGCTGAACATTCTTATTGCATGTGACTTGTATATAAAAAGTTCGTAAATTTGTATTGCCTCCAGCGTCAAAGCGGTGGGAAATCGAACTTTGCCGTGTACGTTAGAATGTCCGACATAAAATCTTAATAAGATTGCCTCAGGTCAGAATCATATCCGATGCATATTTCAGATTATAAATTAGGATTTCCAAAATAAGCTTTCAAGTCCCCCTTTGTAACCCCTCCGACCCCCAATCTCCCCGGAAACAGAATTTCTCCAGGTTTCAAGTAATTCTCTACAACATATCAAAAAGTGTTTTTTTTTTTGCTCAACGAATTTCCTTTCCGGACAATATAGGACGGACAAAAGGAAAGAAAGAAGGATTAGCCTTTTACATATATAATAATTAATCAAACAGAAATGATGTTAATTCATAATATAGTAAAAAATTCGTTTTTTTTAATCAACTTTGAATCCAAATCTAAAAACCCCTCGTCTTTTTTTTAATTAAAACTATCAGTGACAGTAATTTTTTGAGAAATTGGGGGCAATTCTTAAAATTCGTCGAAGATTTTGAAAATTCAGCCTTGTCAATTATAAATACCTTTTTTTGGCTTTAAGCTTTCCAAAAAATGAGAAATGAAATGGCTTTCGGTTATGGGCTTACAAAATTTTACGCCATTTAGTAGAGATATAATTTGCTCGTTACATTTCCATAAACAGGATCTAAAGCGAATAATTTAATTTTGTACGCTTAAGAGAAACTTGTTTTTTGGAATAAATAACGCAAGCATTTTTCGCAATTCTGATGTTCCAGAATACCTGAGCATTAAACCCATTTAAATTGTTGCCCCTCCGAATTAATATTTTTAACGCCGCCACTACGCCTATCTGTATTGTTATAATAAAAGCTTACTGATGTATGCGTGTGTGAGTAAGAAAAATCACGTTTTCACGCTTGAAGATTTTGATTTGAAATATGCTTGTGGCTATGTGTTAGTTAATGGTTTTTTTAAATCAATTATTACGTGACTCAGGTGCAACATAGCTAAATAAAAACATGGTCATAATCACATAGGACATTCTGTAAAAATTTCAAGTCAATTGATTCAGAAGTTTCGGAGATTACCGGTTAGGAACAAACGAACATTTACGATTTTATTTATATAGATTGTCTTGAATATGGAATTGGATTAAAAGAGATTGTTAAGAGAGGGGTAACTCTTAACGAATTTTATTTTTTGTAGTTAATTTGATTATCGTCAAATGCTTGGTGGATGAATGCCCTTACCGCTGGTGGGGGGGCTGATGAGTTGTTTGAGTAAAACACTTGCTGATGAATGCCCTTTACCGCTGGTGGGGGGGCTGATGAGATGTTTGAGTAAAACACTTGCTGATGAATGCCCTTACCGCTGGTGGGGGGGCTGATGAGATGTTTGAGTAAAACACTTGCTGATGAATGCCCTTACCGCTGGTGGGGGGGCTGATGAGATGTTTGAATAGAAACGCTTGTTGGTTTGAGACTTTATTTTAATCTAATTTATTAATCAAAAAATCACTGTATTTATACTAAAGTTATCCTAACTAAGCATAAATCTATTTCATACATATAATTGATTTTTTATTGATTATTGCACATAAAGGTAATTGACCGAACATAATTATTTTATATCAAAAATAATGTATGCAGGTGAATAACCAAAAATGTGCTGATCTTAATTTTTTGCAACTTAGTTAATTATTGCATATAAAGGTAAATAACCGAAGACAGAACAGAATTATTTTATATTAAAATAATTTGTGCATGTAATAAAAAATGTGCTGATCTTGATTATTTACCATTTCCTTTGATATTGCACATAAAGGTAAATGACCAATTATGTGCTGACATTTAATTCTTAATATTAATATTATGTTCTTGAACATTCTCCCGCCTCACAATTTAGTTGAAAATCTTCTAGCGACAATGTGGATTCTATTTTGCCTGTGCTAATTGTGTTTCTTTTCATTGGTTGTGGTTTCGTTGGCTTTTTTAATGTTATGGTTCGCTTATGGTATTTTCTCCAAATTAGATATAATCCTATCATTATCAGTAGTCCAATAGTTATATAGATGAGACTAAATTGATGTATATCATGCTTGTTAATATGTGTTGGTAGTTCAATATGTTCCTTTAGTTTTCCAATAGCTTTTTCTAATGCCTTCATGTCGTTGGTACTTCCTCGTATGCTTAGGTATGGTTTTATCATCTCCATTTTGTGCATATTGACTTCCTTTGTCAGTTTTTCGCTGATATTTATGGATGGAATGAAGGATGAGTGTGCTTGATTGGTGAATGAGTTGTGAGCGGTTATAGTCATAGCTTGTTGTTTTATTACGCAGTTTGGATTGATTTTTATTATGCCATCATTTTTAAGAGTCTTTGCTGTAACTTGATTTTTACAAATTATATTGAACATGTATTCCTGGTCTAGAACAAATATCCACGCATTAGGATTATTGAGTTGAATCCATATTTGTGTCGGTTTCATTGTTTTAAATAAACATGAAGGTGAAATTCTTTTCTCGTGACGGAGTAAATTCATTTCACATCGACTTATATTTGAAAGTAAATTGTAGACTGGATGATATTGCGTACATAAAAATCGTCCTTGTGTTAAGTGTGTGCAATCGTGTAACTCACTGCTGTTCATTGGATAATATTGTTCACGGTCAAGGCTTACTACGATATAGTCACTTGATGGATCAATAAGAACATAATCGTTTTCGTGCGGTGTTGGAATAGGAATAATTTTTAGCAATTGGTATTGTTGATTTGATACGAGTGGTATTCTGATGCTAAATATAATATTTTGGCTAGTAATTCGTGTCTTCACTTTTAGTAGAGTATACATTTGCAGTAACTCTTCTGCTGCTGTAGAGCCTTCTGGAACTCTCAAATTTGGAGGCAAATTATTTTTTAATACTCGGACTTGCGTTTGTAATTGTTCAGGCGTCAATAATAGAGGATTAATTTTACCATTTTGTGTGTCAGTTATGACATCCAGCAGAGCTGTTTGTATTCTCTGATATCTTTCCATTATTAAAGTCGTAAATATCGCCAAATTATTTAATTGTTGTGCTCTGTTTTGGTTTATTAATTCAATATTACCGGTAAGAGTATTATTTTGTAAAGCTTCCATTTGTTCTTGCATAATTTTGAATTGATGATCAATTGCGAGTTCATCTTTTTTAATTATGTTCATAGTAGCTTCAGTGATGGATGTCTGGTTTTTAATTAGTGTTAATAAGTGCTCTTCGTTCGTTCTTACTTTTTGCAGTTGTTCCTCATGGTGTTTTGCAAAGTCAGAGTCTAAAACTCCGAAAAGTGAGTTAGCTATGTTTCCTACTATATTTAATGCTCCTCTCTTTTTGCGTACCTGAATGTATGGTTCACCATTTGCACTGTGTAATAGTTTATTATTGTGTTCCATGTCCATTAAATGTTGTTGGAATTGTTTTGTTATTCCCAAACAATAATTTTGTGTTTCGGGAGTTAATTTGTGGCATAGCATTTTAATATTTTTAACTGTGTTCCTGAAACCAATTAGTTCGTGCCAGTAATTAGATAAGTTATAATATATTATGAGGTTCCACTCGTTGTTAGATAAATCAATCCGTCCTATTTCTTCAAAATAAATTCCTGGACGACTTTCAAACTCCTTAATTTCAAAAGGTTCATTCATTTCTTCGCCTAAAACTGGTGCAATAAAGAGAAGTAGCATGAGTACGAATAATATTGTTGATGATAATCGGGTGTTTTTTTGAAGATGAGATGGTTGATTTTCTGCTTTGCGCTTGATGGCCGATTTCATAAGTTCGGCGATTGGAGGCCTCACTGGAATCTGAGTTGGATTGATTTTTATTTTTGAACGTGGTTTCTGTAACGCTATTTTCCTGGATTTATTTATTAGTTGGTTTGTAGATATGTCGAAAGGTGTATTTCCCTTGACTGCTGAAAGTTGTTGTCTGTAGGGCATTGGAGTATTTAATTCTTTGCTTTTTATGCTTTTAGATGCTGTTTTCTTAACTTTTGAAGTAGTAATATGCAGGCATTCAATACTCTGGCTTTCATGTTGTCTATCAGATGATTCATTTGTGATTTCCATATTTGTGCTTTCAATTGGGAGACGACTAATTTTAGTTATTGGCCGTTTAAAGGTATTTTTTGATGTTTTTACCGTAACTACTCTGACAAGTCCATCTTCACCAGGATGTACTTCCATAATCCTTGCTCGTTGCCATTTTGTTGGTGGTAGTAGCTCGTCCTTTAATAAAACCAAATCTCCAACCTTCAGATTCTCTTTGGTTGACATCCATTTTGGACGCTGTTGAAGTCTGTTGAGATAATCTCTAGACCATTTGCTCCAGAATTCCTGTTGCATTCTTGTCAGTAATTTCCATCTGGTTAGGCTATTTATATTTTTATCTAATAAATTACTTTGTGGTGGTGCAAGTAGCGCTGAACCTGTCAAAAAATGTCCCGGAGTTAGGGTTTCTAAATCTTCAGGATCATCAGTTAATGGATACAAAGGTCTTGAATTGACACAAGCTTCTATTTGTGCCAGCACTGTTGTTAATTCTTCGTATGTTAATTTCGTTTCTCCAATTGTCCTTTTCAAATGATGCTTAATTGATTTCACACCGGCTTCCCATATTCCTCCGAAGTGTGGAGAGGCGAGTGGTATGAAATGCCATTGCGTACCACTGTCGGCTAAGGTTTTACTTGCTTTATCAAATTCTGTACTAGCTGCTTTAAAATTTGTTGCATTGTCAGAGTATAAGTTTGCTACTAGTCCTCTCCGTCCAGTAAATCTTTCGAAAGCTGCGATAAATGCCTCAGCTGTGAGGTCTGAAACTGCTTCTATATGTATTGCTTTTGTACATTAACATATAAAAATGGCGATGTAACCTTTGTATGCTTTAGCTCCTCTTCCTTTTGACATTCGAATCTCGATCGGACCTGCATAATCTACGCCACTGTTTAGAAATGGTCTTGCTGGTGTTACGCGTACTTGTGGAAGATTACCCATTAGCTGAATTCTATTTTGGGTCTGGAACCTATGACATCTGATGCATTTTTGAATGTGTTGTTTAACTGCACTATATCCTTTTAGAATCCAATATTGTTGTCGTATGACTCCCAAAGTTAGAGTTGCTCCTCCATGTAGTGCGCTTTGGTGGGCAGCGTCAATTACTAAAGTCGTAAAATGTGGCTTGTATGCTAAAATTATAGGATGTTTTGCTTCAAATGTAAGTTCTGATTGCCGAAGCCGTCCTCCAACACGTAATATACCATTTTGATCAACAAATGGGTTTAACGATGTAATTTTTGACTTCGAACTGAGCTTTCTTTTTCATATTAAGTGGTTTAAGTCATCGTTAAACTCAATTCTTTGAATTGTTTTGATTATAATTACTTTAGACTGCTGTAGTTCTTTTACTGATAACGCTCCAGTTTGTTTTTCCTTTCTTGCTGTTTTGCAATTTGATGTGAATCTGATGCACCATGACAATACTCTGGTTAGCTTTTCGAGTTTTGAATATCTATTTATTACTTCCATAATTGGATTTTCTTTAACTTTTATGATCGCTGTTGTGACTGTTTTACGACACTCGATTGTTGTCTCTTCGATTTTTTCTGATTTTGTGTACTCGATTTTTGGTGTTTGCAGCCACTTTGGACCGTACCACCATAATTTGTTTTTAAGTAATTCTGATGGTTTTATGCCCCGAGTGGCACAGTCAGCAGGATTATCTTTGGATTTTACGTGATTCCAATGACTCGGGGGAAATGAGGATAGTATTTCTGAAACCCTGTTCGCTACAAATGTTTTCCACTTTGTAGGGTGGCCTCTTATCCATGCTAAAGTTATCATTGAGTCCGTCCAGCTAACAATTTTTGCACTTGGTATTTGTATTGCCTCTATGATTTTCTTTAATAACTTCGTTAACAGTACCGCGCCATTAAGTTCTAATTGTGGGATTGACAATATTTTCGATAGTGGTGCTACTTTTGTTTTGGCTGATAATAAAAATGTTTTTGTATCGTTCGTATATGATGTAATTCGCAAATATACGACTGCAGCGTATGCCTTTTCGGATGCATCACAAAATCCATGTAATTCACACTCTTTATTGTCCTTTGTAAAGCCAATCCATCGTGGGATTGTTAGTGTTTCTAGTAGTTGTAGTTCTTTCTTGTGCTCAATCCACTTGATGTTAATGTTGTGTGGCAATGGTTCATCCCAAGTGATACCTGATAACCAAACGTCTTGAAACATTAATTTTGCTTGAATTGTGACCGGAGCCAACCACCCTAATGGATCAAAGACTTGTGCTGCTTCAGATATAAAACTGCGTTTCGTTGCTTTGATACTGTGAATTGGAATTGATAATTTAAATTGAAAAACATCCTTGTGTGTATTCCATTGAAGACCCAAAGTTTTGATTAGTTCATTGAATTGCTGCGATTCTTTGTCTCTATTTTCTTCTGGAATTTCCTTTATAATGGCTTCATGATTGCTTGCCCACTTTTTTAATGTGAATCCTCCTTTGTTCATTAAAGCTTGAATTTCTGATTGCACTTGCAAAGCTTCCTCCACTGAGTCATTTACTGAGATCAAATCGTCTATGTAGAAGTCTTCTAGTGAAATTTTTGATGCTAAAGGATATATTTCCTGTTCACCTGTAGCTAATTTTCTTAATGTTTTTACAGCTAGGTATGGAGCTGATCGAGTTCCATAAGTCACCGTTGTTAGTTTAAAATCTTGAATTGGTTCTTTGGTAAAATTTCTCCAAACAATTTGTTGCCATTTCTGGTCTTCCTTAGCTACCCATATTTGGCGATACATTTTTTCAATGTCCGCTTTGTAAACAATTTTGTGTTTCCTCCATCGTAACAGTATTAATATCAGATCTTGCTGTAATGTTGGACCTGTATGCATTTTGTCATTTAGGCTGATTCCTGAACTTGTTTTGGATGAAGCGTCAAAAACTACTCGAAGTTTTGTTGTTGAACTATCTGGTTTGATTACAGCGTGATGTGGTAGAAAATATTCTCCATTTTCGGTGGTCGTGGTGCTGAGCTGCATGTGTCCAAGTTCCAGATATTCTCTCATAAATCGTTTGTAATCAATTTCTAGTTGCTTATTTGTTTCAAACTTCTTTTCCATTTGTAGTAATCTTGCTATTGCTCTTTTTCTTGAGATGCCCAAATGTATGTTTTCATCTTGATTTATAAATGGTAATTTAACAATGTATTTACCATCAGGGCCTCTTTTAGTCGTTTCTCATAAAATTGTTCACATTCGATTTCTTGTGATGATTGAATCTTTTCTGCGGGTATTTCTTCGTACTCCCAAAATTGTTGCAATTTGACATCTAAGTCTGTTTGTGCGATACAGCAAATTATATCGTTTGGTTCCTTGTCTATTTTTTGCATTAAAATCGATATAATCCATCCAAGTTCCGTCTGTTGAACAATAGGAGTTCCAGATGGTCCCTTTATTAGACCGTGAAGTAGAATATCTCCAAATAAGTCTGCTCCTATTATGACATCGATCGGGCCCGGAGTATTATAGCTGGGATCTGCTAAATTTAGATGTTTTATGTGATCCCATTGGTATTCTAATATGTATTCACTTGTCAGCCATTTTGTTAGCTTCGGTAACACTAAACAGTTCGCCGTTGTCTCAAACTCTGAATATTGGGATTTTATTTCCAATTTGACACTATGTTGTGTAATGCCTGCTTTTGTAGATCCAAGTCCAGCTATCTTTACTACATTTTTGACTTTTTTGAGCTTAAGCCTCTGAACTAATTCTTCTGTGATGAAGGATGCTTGTGATCCCTGATCAATCAGTGCACGAAGGTATTTTGTGGAATTATTGACTGTTGTTTTTATAATTGCAGTAGCCAATAAAACCTTTATATTCGTAGCATTATTATTCGCCAGATGTGAGTTCACATCTAAATCTGCCTTTAATTCGCTATCTTTTCTTGTTGTTGTATGTACTGTTTTTATTTTTTCTTGATTTGAGGTATTAGCATGAAGTAATGTATGATGTTTTTTCTGACACACTTTACAAGTTTTATTGCTCTTGCAGTTCCGAATTGCATGTTCTCCTGTTAAGCAATTTTTGCATAGGTGTTGCGATGCTTCAAACCGTTCTTTTGGATTTAGTTGGATAAATTTTTTGCACATATATATGTAATGATTTTCACCACAGTATGGGCATGTAATTTTGTTTCTTTCCGATCTATTTTCCCTTGATGCAGAATTTGACTTATTGTTATCTTTTGTTGACTCATTATGGCCGTTTTCTTTTGTGATATGGAAGCCATGTTTTGATTTTCCAGAACCTTTGAAATTAGACTTATTTTGTTGATTGTCTCTTGAGTTTTCTCCAACTGCCTCCAGTGTTTGGAACCTTTGTTCTAAGAACCTGAAAAAATGATCAAGCGTCTGTACCTTTTTAGAATCGGTTATCGATTGTTCATAAAGCATATGACTGTCTTTGTCAAGTTTACTTGTAAGTATGTATATGACCAAAGGGTCCCATGATTTGGTATAAATGCCCAGGTTGCTGATTGCAGCCAAGCATTCCTTTGTGGTGTCGAAAATTCGTTTTAGCCCGTTACTTGATTCTCCTGTCAATGTTTGTCGTAGAAACAATGTTTTTATTTGGGCTGAAACTAAATGCCGGGTATTATCATATCGTTGATTAAGTAATTCCCAAGCTGTTTCGTAGTTTTCGTCTGTTACATGTAAATGTTGCAACAGTCGTTCAGGTTCACCCTTTAATTGTGCCTTTAGATAATACATTCGTTGAGCAGGGCTCAACGTGATATTTTTATGAATCAATTGTGTAAGAATATCTTGAAATGATTTCCACTCTGCGTACTTTCCAGTAAATATGGGAATATTCAGTCTTGGTAGCTTTATATCTGCTTGAGTATCAGTTGTGTTATAGTGTAGCCTGTTTACTCTTTGTTGAATTCCGCTTGTTGCTGATAATTCATCATATTTACTTTGAAGAATAATTATGGTTGAGTGGTATACATCTTCTGTTTCTTCAAAATTATTGTTTTTAAAATAATCCTTAGTGTAATCTTCATCTGTTGCATACACGAGAATATCACTATGAATATTTATAATTTATAATTTTTTCCCAATAATCTGTTAATGTCTTTATTTTTAATTGGAAATATGCTTTGGGTTGATTTTTAGATGGCTCTTGCTCAACTGCTTCTATAAGTCGCAAAATTGCTGCTATCAATCCCATTTGCCTTTTTATTAGTTTGGTTAATTCTTCATTTACTAAAGAATGTTGGCCTTTATCTTGTTATTTCTTCATAAGCTGTATTTACCTGATGATGGAAATTGGATGTAAAGTACGGATGATGTGGTTGTTCACTAAGAAACTCATTAATTTTAATTTCGCGATCTTTAAAGGCTTCCCAAAGTTTTAATACATTTTCGCTTCGTTTTGCGATGTATTCCTTTGTCTTCCTTATTTTGGGATCCTTTTTAAAATTAATTATTAGCTTCTGTAGTTCGTCACCAATTTCTTTCTGGCGTAATGCTAACCTGTCCAATTGTTCTGCCATTTTACTATGGATTTGATTTTAATATTCAAGATAATGTAGATATGTATCTTCACAGTGGATGTCCAAACTGTGCTCGAAGGACCAAATGTTAAGAGAGGGGTAACTCTTAACGAATTTTTTTTTTTGTAGTTGATTTGATTATCGTCAAATGCTTGGTGGATGAATGCCCTTACCGCTGGTCGGGGGGCTGATGAGTTGTTTGAATAAAACGCTTGCCGATGAATGCCCTTACCGCTGGTGGGGGGGCTGATGAGTTGTTTGAGTAAAACACTTGCTGATGAATGCCCTTACCGCTGGTGGGGGGGCTGATGAGATGTTTGAGTAAAACACTTGCTGATGAATGCCCTTACCGCTGGTGGGGGGGCTGATGAGATGTTTGAGTAAAACACTTGCTGATGAATGCCCTTACCGCTGGTGGGGGGGCTGATGAGATGTTTGAATAAAAACGCTTGTTGGTTTGAGACTTTATTTTAATCTAATTTATTAATCAAAAAATCACTGCATTTATACTAAAATTATCCTAACTAAGCATAAATCTATTTCATACATATAATTGATTTTTTATTGATTATTGCACATAAAGGTAATTGACCGAACATAATTATTTTATATCGAAAATAATGTATGCAGGTGAATAACCAAAAATGTGCTGATCTTAATTTTTTGCAACTTAGTTAATTATTGCATATAAAGGTAAATAACCGAAGACAGAACAGAATTATTTTATATTAAAATAATTTGTGCATGTAATAAAAAATGTGCTGATCTTGATTATTTACCATTTCCTTTGATATTGCACATAAAGGTAAATGACCAATTATGTGCTGACATTTAATTCTTAATATTAATATTATGTTCTTGAACATTCTCCCGCCTCACAATTTAGTTGAAAATCTTCTAGCGACAATGTGGATTCTATTTTGCCTGTGCTAATTGTGTTTCTTTTCATTGGTTGTGGTTTCGTTGGCTTTTTTAATGTTATGGTTCGCTTATGGTATTTTCTCCAAATTAGATATAATCCTATCATTATCAGTAGTCCAATAGTTATATAGATGAGACTAAATTGATGTATATCATGCTTGTTAATATGTGTTGGTAGTTCAATATGTTCCTTTAGTTTTCCAATAGCTTTTTCTAATGCCTTCATGTCGTTGGTACTTCCTCGTATGCTTAGGTATGGTTTTATCATCTCCATTTTGTGCATATTGACTTCCTTTGTCAGTTTTTCGCTGATATTTATGGATGGAATGAAGGATGAGTGTGCTTGATTGGTGAATGAGTTGTGAGCGGTTATAGTCATAGCTTGTTGTTTTATTACGCAGTTTGGATTGATTTTTATTATGCCATCATTTTTAAGAATCTTTGCTGTAACTTGATTTTTACAAATTATATTGAACATGTATTCCTGGTCTAGAACAAATATCCACGCATTAGGATTATTGAGTTGAATCCATATTTGTGTCGGTTTCATTGTTTTAAATAAACATGAAGTTGAAATTCTTTTCTCGTGAAGGAGTAAATTCATTTCACATCGACTTATATTTGAAAGTAAATTGTAGACTGGATGATATTGCGTACATAAAAATCGTCCTTGTGTTAAGTGTGTGCAATCGTGTAACTCACTGCTGTTCATTGGATAATATTGTTCACGGTCAAGGCTTACTACGATATAGTCACTTGATGGATCAATAAGAACATAATCGTTTTCGTGCGGTGTTGGAATAGGAATAATTTTTAGCAATTGGTATTGTTGATTTGATACGAGTGGTATTCTGATGCTAAATATAATATTTTGGCTAGTAATTCGTGTCTTCACTTTTAGTAGAGTATACATTTGCAGTAACTCTTCTGCTGCTGTAGAGCCTTCTGGAACTCTCAAATTTGGAGGCAAATTATTTTTTAATACTCGGACTTGCGTTTGTAATTGTTCAGGCGTCAATAATAGAGGATTAATTTTACCATTTTGTGTGTCAGTTATGACATCCAGCAGAGCTGTTTGTATTCTCTGATATCTTTCCATTATTAAAGTCGTAAATATCGCCAAATTATTTAATTGTTGTGCTCTGTTTTGGTTTATTAATTCAATATTACCGGTAAGAGTATTATTTTGTAAAGCTTCCATTTGTTCTTGCATAATTTTGAATTGATGATCAATTGCGAGTTCATATTTTTTAATTATGTTCATAGTAGCTTCAGTGATGGATGTCTGGTTTTTAATTAGTGTTAATAAGTGCTCTTCGTTCGTTCTTACTTTTTGCAGTTGTTCCTCATGGTGTTTTGCAAAGTCAGAGTCTAAAACTCCGAAAAGTGAGTTAGTTCTGTTTCCTACTATATTTAATGCTCCTCTCTTTTTGCGTACCTGAATGTATGGTTCACCATTTGCGCTGTGTAATAGTTTATTATTGTGTTCCATGTCCATTAAATGTTGTTGGAATTGTTTTGTTATTCCCAAACAATAATTTTGTGTTTCGGGAGTTAATTTGTGGCATAGCATTTTAATATTTTTAACTGTGTTCCTGAAACCAATTAGTTCGTGCCAGTAATTAGATAAGTTATAATATATTATGAGGTTCCACTCGTTGTTAGATAAATCAATCCGTCCTATTTCTTCAAAATAAATTCCTGGACGACTTTCAAACTCCTTAATTTCAAAAGGTTCATTCATTTCTTCGCCTAAAGCTGGTGCAATAAAGAGAAATAGCATGAGTACGAATAATATTGTTGATGATAATCGGGTGTTTTTTTGAAGATGAGATGGTTGATTTTCTGCTTTGCGCTTGATGGCCGATTTCATAAGTTCGGCGATTGGAGGCCTCACTGGAATCTGAGTTGGATTGATTTTTATTTTTGAACGTGGTTTCTGTAACGCTATTTTCCTGGATTTATTTATTAGTTGGTTTGTAGATATGTCGAAAGGTGTATTTCCCTTGACTGCTGAAAGTTGTTGTCTGTAGGGCATTAGAGTATTTAATTCTTTGCTTTTTATGCTTTTAGATGCTGTTTTCTTAACTTTTGATGTAGTAATATGCAGGCATTCAATACTCTGGCTTTCATGTTGTCTATCAGATGATTCATTTGTGATTTCCATATTTGTGCTTTCAATTGGGAGACGACTAATTTTAGTTATTGGCCGTTTAAAGGTATTTTTTGATGTTTTTACCGTAACTACTCTGACAAGTCCATCTTCACCAGGATGTACTTCCATAATCCTTGCTCGTTGCCATTTTGTTGGTGGTAGTAGCTCGTCCTTTAATAAAACCAAATCTCCAACCTTCAGATTCTCTTTGGTTGACATCCATTTTGGACGCTGTTGAAGTCTGTTGAGATGATCTCTAGACCATTTGCTCCAGAATTCCTGTTGCATTCTTGTCAGTAATTTCCATCTGGTTAGGCTATTTATATTTTTATCTAATAAATTACTTTGTGGTGGTGCAAGTAGCGCTGAACCTGTCAAAAAATGTCCCGGAGTTAGGGTTTCTAAATCTTCAGGATCATCAGTTAATGGATACAAAGGTCTTGAATTGACGCAAGCTTCTATTTGTGCCAGCACTGTTGTTAATTCTTCGTATGTTAATTTCATTTCTCCAATTGTCCTTTTCAAATGATGCTTAATTGATTTCACACCGGCTTCCCATATTCCTCCGAAGTGTGGAGAGGCGGGTGGTATGAAATGCCATTGCGTACCACTGTCGGCTAAGGTTTTACTTGCTTTATCAAATTCTGTACTAGCTGCTTTAAAATTTGTTGCATTGTCAGAGTATAAGTTTGCTACTAGTCCTCTCCGTCCAGTAAATCTTTTGAAAGCTGCGATAAATGCCTCAGCTGTGAGGTCTGAAACTGCTTCTATATGTATTGCTTTTGTACATTAACATATAAAAATGGCGATGTAACCTTTGTATGCTTTAGCTCCTCTTCCTTTTGTCATTCGAATCTCGATCGGACCTGCATAATCTACGCCACTGTTTAGAAATGGTCTTGCTGGTGTTACGCGTACTTGTGGAAGATTACCCATTAGCTGAATTCTATTTTGGGTCTTGAACCTATGACATCTGATGCATTTTTGAATGTGTTGTTTAACTGCACTATATCCTTTTAGAATCCAATATTGTTGTCGTATGACTCCCAAAGTTAGAGTTGCTCCTCCATGTAGTGCGCTTTGGTGGGCAGCGTCAATTACTAAAGTCGTAAAATGTGACTTGTATGCTAAAATTATAGGATGTTTTGCTTCAAATGTAAGTTCTGATTGTCGAAGCCGTCCTCCAACACGTAATATACCATTTTGATCAACAAATGGGTTTAACGATGTAATTTTTGACTTCGAACTGAGCTTTCTTTTTCATACTAAGTGGTTTAAGTCATCGTTAAACTCAATTCTTTGAATTGTTTTGATTATAATTACTTTAGACTGCTGTAGTTCTTTTACTGATAACGCTCCAGTTTGTTTTTCCTTTCTTGCTGTTTTGCAATTTGATGTGAATCTGATGCACCATGACAATACTCTGGTTAGCTTTTCGAGTTTTGAATATCTATTTATTACTTCCATAATTGGATTTTCTTTAACTTTTATGATCGCTGTTGTGACTGTTTTACGACACTCGATTGTTGTCTCTTCGATTTTTTCTGATTTTGTGTACTCGATTTTTGGTTTTTGCAGCCACTTTGCACCGTACCACCATAATTTGTTTTTAAGTAATTCTGATGGTTTTATGCCCCGAGTGGCACAGTCAGCAGGATTATCTTTGGATTTTACGTGATTCCAATGACTCGGGGGAAATGAGGATAGTATTTCTGAAACCCTGTTCGCTACAAATGTTTTCCACTTTGTAGGGTGGCCTCTTATCCATGCTAAAGTTATCATTGAGTCCGTCCAGCTAACAATTTTTGCACTTGGTATTTGTATTGCCTCTATGATTTTCTTTAATAACTTCGTTAACAGTACCGCGCCATTAAGTTCTAATTGTGGGATTGACAATATTTTCGATAGTGGTGCTACTTTTGTTTTGGCTGATAATAAAAATGTTTTTGTATCGTTCGTATATGATGTAATTCGCAAATATACGACTGCAGCGTATGCCTTTTCGGATGCATCACAAAATCCATGTAATTCACACTCTTTATTGTCCTTTGTAAAGCCAATCCAACGTGGGATTGTTAGTGTTTCTAGTAGTTGTAGTTCTTTCTTGTGCTCAATCCACTTGATGTTAATGTTGTGTGGCAATGGTTCATCCCAAGTGATACCTGATAACCAAACGTCTTGAAACATTAATTTTGCTTGAATTGTGACCGGAGCCAACCACCCTAATGGATCAAAGACTTGTGCTGCTTCAGATATAAAACTGCGTTTCGTTGCTTTGATACTGTGAATTGGAATTGATAATTTAAATTGAAAAACATCCTTGTGTGTATTCCATTGAAGACCCAAAGTTTTGATTAGTTCATTGAATTGCTGCGATTCTTTGTCTCTATTTTCTTCTGGAATTTCCTTTATAATGGCTTCATGATTGCTTGCCCACTTTTTTAATGTGAATCCTCCTTTGTTCATTAAAGCTTGAATTTCTGATTGCACTTGCAAAGCTTCCTCCACTGAGTCATTTACTGAGATCAAATCGTCTATGTAGAAGTCTTCTAGTGAAATTTTTGATGCTAAAGGATATATTTCCAGTTCACCTGTAGCTAATTTTCTTAATGTTTTTACAGCTAGGTATGGAGCTGATCGAGTTCCATAAGTCACCGTTGTTAGTTTAAAATCTTGAATTGGTTCTTTGGTAGAATTTCTCCAAACAATTTGTTGCCATTTCTGGTCTTCCTTAGCTACCCATATTTGGCGATACATTTTTTCAATGTCCGCTTTGTAAACAATTTTGTGTTTCCTCCATCGTAACAGTATTAATATCAGATCTTGCTGTAATGTTGGACCTGTATGCATTTTGTCATTTAGGCTGATTCCTGAACTTGTTTTGGATGAAGCGTCAAAAACTACTCGAAGTTTTGTTGTTGAACTATCTGGTTTGATTACAGCGTGATGTGGTAGAAAATATTCTCCATTTTCGGTGGTCGTGGTGCTGAGCTGCATGTGTCCAAGTTCCAGATATTCTCTCATAAATCGTTTGTAATCAATTTCTAGTTGCTTATTTGTTTCAAACTTCTTTTCCATTTGTAGTAATCTTGCTATTGCTCTTTTTCTTGAGATGCCCAAATGTATGTTTTCATCTTGATTTATAAATGGTAATTTAACAATGTATTTACCATCAGGGCCTCTTTTGGTCGTTTCTCATAAAATTGTTCACATTCGATTTCTTGTGATGATTGAATCTTTTCTGCGGGTATTTCTTCGTACTCCCAAAATTGTTGCAATTTGACATCTAAGTCTGTTTGTGCGATACAGCAAATTATATCGTTTGGTTCCTTGTCTATTTTTTGCATTAAACCCGATATAATCCATCCAAGTTCCGTCTGTTGAACAATAGGAGTTCCAGATGGTCCCTTTATTAGACCGTGAAGTAGAATATCTCCAAATAAGTCTGCTCCTATTATGACATCGATCGGGCCCGGAGTATTATAGCTGGGATCTGCTAAATTTAGATGTTTTATGTGATCCCATTGGTATTCTAATATGTATTTACTTGGCAGCCATTTTGTTAGCTTCGGTAACACTAAACAGTTCGCCGTTGTCTCAAACTCTGAATATTGGGATTTTATTTCCAATTTGACACTATGTTGTGTAATGCCTGCTTTTGTAGATCCAAGTCCAGCTATCTTTACTACATTTTTGACTTTTTTGAGCTTAAGCCTCTGAACTAATTCTTCTGTGATGAAGGATGCTTGTGATCCCTGATCAATCAGTGCACGAAGGTATTTTGTGGAATTATTGACTGTTGTTTTTATAATTGCAGTAGCCAATAAAACCTTTATATTCGTAGCATTATTATTCGCCAGATGTGAGTTCACATCTAAATCTGCCTTTAATTCGCTATCTTTTCTTGTTGTTGTATGTACTGTTTTTATTTTTTCTTGATTTGAGGTATTAGCATGAAGTAATGTATGATGTTTTTTCTGACACACTTTACAAGTTTTATTGCTCTTGCAGTTCCGAATTGCATGTTCTCCTGTTAAGCAATTTTTGCATAGGTGTTGCGATGCTTCAAACCGTTCTTTTGGATTTAGTTGGATAAATTTTTTGCACATATATATGTAATGATTTTCACCACAGTATGGGCATGTAATTTTGTTTCTTTCCGATCTATTTTCCCTTGATGCAGAATTTGACTTATTGTTATCTTTTGTTGACTCATTATGGCCGTTTTCTTTTGTGATATGGAAGCCATGTTTTGATTTTCCAGAACCTTTGAAATTAGACTTATTTTGTTGATTGTCTCTTGAGTTTTCTCCAACTGCCTCCAGTGTTTGGAACCTTTGTTCTAAGAACCTGAAAAAATGATCAAGCGTCTGTACCTTTTTAGAATCGGTTATCGATTGTTCATAAAGCATATGACTGCCTTTGTCAAGTTTACTTGTAAGTATGTATATGACCAAAGGGTCCCATGATTTGGTATCAATGCCCAGGTTGCTGATTGCAGCCAAGCATTCCTTTGTGGTGTCGAAAATTCGTTTTAGCCCGTTACTTGATTCTCCTGTCAATGTTTGTTGTAGAAACAATGTTTTTATTTGGGCTGAAACTAAATGCCGGGTATTATCATATCGTTGATTAAGTAATTCCCAAGCTGTTTCGTAGTTTTCGTCTGTTACATGTAAATGTTGCAACAGTCGTTCAGGTTCACCCTTTAATTGTGCCTTTAGATAATACATTCGTTGAGCAGGGCTCAACGTGATATTTTTATGAATCAATTGTGTAAGAATATCTTGAAATGATTTCCACTCTGCGTACTTTCCAGAAAATATGGGAATATTCAGTCTTGGTAGCTTTATATCTGCTTGAGTATCAGTTGTGTTATAGTGTAGCCTGTTTACTCTTTGTTGAATTCCGCTTGTTGCTGATAATTCATCATATTTACTTTGAAGAATAATTATGGTTGAGTGGTATACATCTTCTGTTTCTTCAAAATTATTGTTTTTAAAATAATCCTTAGTGTAATCTTCATCTGTTGCATACACGAGAATATCACTAAGAATATTTATAATTTTTTCCCAATAATCTGTTAATGTCTTTATTTTTAATTGGAAATATGCTTTGGGTTGATTTTTAGATGGCTCTTGCTCAACTGCTTCTATAAGTCGCAAAATTGCTGCTATCAATCCCATTTGCCTTTTTATTAGTTTGGTTAATTCTTCATTTACTAAAGAATGTTGGCCTTTATCAACCGTTTGTACATCTGACAAGGCCTTAGATAAAAGGCTTGTTATTTCTTCATAAGCTGTATTTACCTGATGATGGAAATTGGATGTAAAGTACGGATGATGTGGTTGTTCACTAAGAAACTCATTAATTTTAATTTCGCGATCTTTAAAGGCTTCCCAAAGTTTTTATACATTTTCGCTTCGTTTTGCGATGTATTCCTTTGTCTTCCTTATTTTGGGATCCTTTTTAAAATTAATTATTAGCTTCTGTAGTTCGTCACCAATTTCTTTCTGGCGTAATGCTAACCTGTCCAATTGTTCTGCCATTTTACTATGGATTTGATTTTAATATTCAAGATAATGTAGATATGTATCTTCACAGTGGATGTCCAAACTGTGCTCGAAGGACCAAATGTTAAGAGAGGGGTAACTCTTAACGAATTTTATTTTTTGTAGTTGATTTGATTATCGTCAAATGCTTGGTGGATGAATGCCCTTACCGCTGGTCGGGGGGCTGATGAGTTGTTTGAATAAAACGCTTGCCGATGAATGCCCTTACCGCTGGTGGGGGGGCTGATGAGTTGTTTGAGTAAAACACTTGCTGATGAATGCCCTTACCGCTGGTGGGGGGGCTGATGAGATGTTTGAGTAAAACACTTGCTGATGAATGCCCTTACCGCTGGTGGGGGGGCTGATGAGATGTTTGAGTAAAACACTTGCTGATGAATGCCCTTACCGCTGGTGGGGGGGCTGATGAGATGTTTGAATAAAAACGCTTGTTGGTTTGAGACTTTATTTTAATCTAATTTATTAATCAAAAAATCACTGCATTTATACTAAAATTATCCTAACTAAGCATAAATCTATTTCATACATATAATTGATTTTTTATTGATTATTGCACATAAAGGTAATTGACCGAACATAATTATTTTATATCGAAAATAATGTATGCAGGTGAATAACCAAAAATGTGCTGATCTTAATTTTTTGCAACTTAGTTAATTATTGCATATAAAGGTAAATAACCGAAGACAGAACAGAATTATTTTATATTAAAATAATTTGTGCATGTAATAAAAAATGTGCTGATCTTGATTATTTACCATTTCCTTTGATATTGCACATAAAGGTAAATGACCAATTATGTGCTGACATTTAATTCTTAATATTAATATTATGTTCTTGAACATTCTCCCGCCTCACAATTTAGTTGAAAATCTTCTAGCGACAATGTGGATTCTATTTTGCCTGTGCTAATTGTGTTTCTTTTCATTGGTTGTGGTTTCGTTGGCTTTTTTAATGTTATGGTTCGCTTATGGTATTTTCTCCAAATTAGATATAATCCTATCATTATCAGTAGTCCAATAGTTATATAGATGAGACTAAATTGAGGTATATCATGCTTGTTAATATGTGTTGGTAGTTCAATATGTTCCTTTAGTTTTCCAATAGCTTTTTCTAATGCCTTCATGTCGTTGGTACTTCCTCGTATGCTTAGGTATGGTTTTATCATCTCCATTTTGTGCATATTGACTTCCTTTGTCAGTTTTTCGCTGATATTTATGGATGGAATGAAGGATGAGTGTGCTTGATTGGTGAATGAGTTGTGAGCGGTTATAGTCATAGCTTGTTGTTTTATTACGCAGTTTGGATTGATTTTTATTATGCCATCATTTTTAAGAGTCTTTGCTGTAACTTGATTTTTACAAATTATATTGAACGTGTATTCCTGGTCTAGAACAATTATCCACGCATTAGGATTATTGAGTTGAATCCATATTTGTGTCGGTTTCATTGTTTTAAATAAACATGAAGGTGAAATTCTTTTCTCGTGACGGAGTAAATTCATTTCACATCGACTTATATTTGAAAGTAAATTGTAGACTGGATGATATTGCGTACATAAAAATCGTCCTTGTGTTAAGTGTGTGCAATCGTGTAACTCACTGCTGTTCATTGGATAATATTGTTCACGGTCAAGGCTTACTACGATATAGTCACTTGATGGATCAATAAGAACATAATCGTTTTCGTGCGGTGTTGGAATAGGAATAATTTTTAGCAATTGGTATTGTTGATTTGATACGAGTGGTATTCTGATGCTAAATATAATATTTTGGCTAGTAATTCGTGTCTTCACTTTTAGTAGAGTATACATTTGCAGTAACTCTTCTGCTGCTGTAGAGCCTTCTGGAACTCTCAAATTTGGAGGCAAATTATTTTTTAATACTCGGACTTGCGTTTGTAATTGTTCAGGCGTCAATAATAGAGGATTAATTTTACCATTTTGTGTGTCAGTTATGACATCCAGCAGAGCTGTTTGTATTCTCTAATATCTTTCCATTATTAAAGTCGTAAATATTGCCAAATTATTTAATTGTTGTGCTCTGTTTTGGTTTATTAATTCAATATTACCGGTAAGAGTATTATTTTGTAAAGCTTCCATTTGTTCTTGCATAATTTTGAATTGATGATCAATTGCGAGTTCATCTTTTTTAATTATGTTCATAGTAGCTTCAGTGATGGATGTCTGGTTTTTAATTAGTGTTAATAAGTGCTCTTCGTTCGTTCTTACTTTTTGCAGTTGTTCCTCATGGTGTTTTGCAAAGTCAGAGTCTAAAACTCCGAAAAGTGAGTTAGTTATGTTTCCTACTATATTTAATGCTCCTCTCTTTTTGCGTACCTGAATGTATGGTTCACCATTTGCGCTGTGTAATAGTTTATTATTGTGTTCCATGTCCATTAAATGTTGTTGGAATTGTTTTGTTATTCCCAAACAATAATTTTGTGTTTCGGGAGTTAATTTGTGGCATAGCATTTTAATATTTTTAACTGTGTTCCTGAAACCAATTAGTTCGTGCCAGTAATTAGATAAGTTATAATATATTATGAGGTTCCACTCGTTGTTAGATAAATCAATCCGTCCTATTTCTTCAAAATAAATTCCTGGACGACTTTCAAACTCCTTAATTTCAAAAGGTTCATTCCTTTCTTCGCCTAAAGCTGGTGCAATAAAGAGAAATAGCATGAGTACGAATAATATTGTTGATGATAATCGGGTGTTTTTTTGAAGATGAGATGGTTGATTTTCTGCTTTGCGCTTGATGGCCGATTTCATAAGTTCGGCGATTGGAGGCCTCACTGGAATCTGAGTTGGATTGATTTTTATTTTTGAACGTGGTTTCTGTAACGCTATTTTCCTGGATTTATTTATTAGTTGGTTTGTAGATATGTCGAAAGGTGTATTTCCCTTGACTGCTGAAAGTTGTTGTCTGTAGGGCATTAGAGTATTTAATTCTTTGCTTTTTATGCTTTTAGATGCTGTTTTCTTAACTTTTGATGTAGTAATATGCAGGCATTCAATACTCTGGCTTTCATGTTGTCTATCAGATGATTCATTTGTGATTTCCATATTTGTGCTTTCAATTAGGAGACGACTAATTTTAGTTATTGGCCGTTTAAAGGTATTTTTTGATGTTTTTACCGTAACTACTCTGACAAGTCCATCTTCACCAGGATGTACTTCCATAATCCTTGCTCGTTGCCATTTTGTTGGTGGTAGTAGCTCGTCCTTTAATAAAACCAAATCTCCAACCTTCAGATTCTCTTTGGTTGACATCCATTTTGGACGCTGTTGAAGTCTGTTGAGATAATCTCTAGACCATTTGCTCCAGAATTCCTGTTGCATTCTTGTCAGTAATTTCCATCTGGTTAGGCTATTTATATTTTTATCTAATAAATTACTTTGTGGTGGTGCAAGTAGCGCTGAACCTGTCAAAAAATGTCCCGGAGTTAGGGTTTCTAAATCTTCAGGATCATCAGTTAATGGATACAAAGGTCTTGAATTGACGCAAGCTTCTATTTGTGCCAGCACTGTTGTTAATTCTTCGTATGTTAATTTCATTTCTCCAATTGTCCTTTTCAAATGATGCTTAATTGATTTCACACCGGCTTCCCATATTCCTCCGAAGTGTGGAGAGGCGGGTGGTATGAAATGCCATTGCGTACCACTGTCGGCTAAGGTTTTACTTGCTTTATCAAATTCTGTACTAGCTGCTTTAAAATTTGTTGCATTGTCAGAGTATAAGTTTGCTACTAGTCCTCTCCGTCCAGTAAATCTTTTGAAAGCTGCGATAAATGCCTCAGCTGTGAGGTCTGAAACTGCTTCTATATGTATTGCTTTTGTACATTAACATATAAAAATGGCGATGTAACCTTTGTATGCTTTAGCTCCTCTTCCTTTTGACATTCGAATCTCGATCGGACCTGCATAATCTACGCCACTGTTTAGAAATGGTCTTGCTGGTGTTACGCGTACTTGTGGAAGATTACCCATTAGCTGAATTCTATTTTGGGTCTTGAACCTATGACATCTGATGCATTTTTGAATGTGTTGTTTAACTGCACTATATCCTTTTAGAATGCAATATTGTTGTCGTATGACTCCCAAAGTTAGAGTTGCTCCTCCATGTAGTGCGCTTTGGTGGGCAGCGTCAATTACTAAAGTCGTAAAATGTGACTTGTATGCTAAAATTATAGGATGTTTTGCTTCAAATGTAAGTTCTGATTGTCGAAGCCGTCCTCCAACACGTAATATACCATTTTGATCAACAAATGGGTTTAACGATGTAATTTTTGACTTCGAACTGAGCTTTCTTTTTCATACTAAGTGGTTTAAGTCATCGTTAAACTCAATTCTTTGAATTGTTTTGATTATAATTACTTTAGACTGCTGTAGTTCTTTTACTGATAACGCTCCAGTTTGTTTTTCCTTTCTTGCTGTTTTGCAATTTGATGTGAATCTGATGCACCATGACAATACTCTGGTTAGCTTTTCGAGTTTTGAATATCTATTTATTACTTCCATAATTGGATTTTCTTTAACTTTTATGATCGCTGTTGTGACTGTTTTACGACACTCGATTGTTGTCTCTTCGATTTTTTCTGATTTTGTGTACTCGATTTTTGGTTTTTGCAGCCACTTTGGACCGTACCACCATAATTCGTTTTTAAGTAATTCTGATGGTTTTATGCCCCGAGTGGCACAGTCAGCAGGATTATCTTTGGATTTTACGTGATTCCAATGACTCGGGGGAAATGAGGATAGTATTTCTGAAACCCTGTTCGCTACAAATGTTTTCCACTTTGTAGGGTGGCCTCTTATCCATGCTAAAGTTATCATTGAGTCCGTCCAGCTAACAATTTTTGCACTTGGTATTTGTATTGCCTCTATGATTTTCTTTAATAACTTCGTTAACAGTACCGCGCCATTAAGTTCTAATTGTGGGATTGACAATTTTTTCGATAGTGGTGCTACTTTTGTTTTGGCTGATAATAAAAATGTTTTTGTATCGTTCGTATATGATGTAATTCGCAAATATACGACTGCAGCGTATGCCTTTTCGGATGCATCACAAAATCCATGTAATTCACACTCTTTATTGTCCTTTGTAAAGCCAATCTATCGTGGGATTGTTAGTGTTTCTAGTAGTTGTAGTTCTTTCTTGTGCTCAATCCACTTGATGTTAATGTTGTGTGGCAATGGTTCATCCCAAGTGATACCTGATAACCAAACGTCTTGAAACATTAATTTTGCTTGAATTGTGACCGGAGCCAACCACCCTAATGGATCAAAGACTTGTGCTGCTTCAGATATAAAACTGCGTTTCGTTGCTTTGATACTGTGAATTGGAATTGATAATTTAAATTGAAAAACATCCTTGTGTGTATTCCATTGAAGACCCAAAGTTTTGATTAGTTCATTGAATTGCTGCGATTCTTTGTCTCTATTTTCTTCTGGAATTTCCTTTATAATGGCTTCATGATTGCTTGCCCACTTTTTTAATGTGAATCCTCCTTTGTTCATTAAAGCTTGAATTTCTGATTGCACTTGCAAAGCTTCCTCCACTGAGTCATTTACTGAGATCAAATCGTCTATGTAGAAGTCTTCTAGTGAAATTTTTGATGCTAAAGGATATATTTCCTGTTCACCTGTAGCTAATTTTCTTAATGTTTTTACAGCTAGGTATGGAGCTGATCGAGTTCCATAAGTCACCGTTGTTAGTTTAAAATCTTGAATTGGTTCTTTGGTAGAATTTCTCCAAACAATTTGTTGCCATTTCTGGTCTTCCTTAGCTACCCATATTTGGCGATACATTTTTTCAATGTCCGCTTTGTAAACAATTTTGTGTTTCCTCCATCGTAACAGTATTAATATCAGATCTTGCTGTAATGTTGGACCTGTATGCATTTTGTCATTTAGGCTGATTCCTGAACTTGTTTTGGATGAAGCGTCAAAAACTACTCGAAGTTTTGTTGTTGAACTATCTGGTTTGATTACAGCGTGATGTGGTAGAAAATATTCTCCATTTTCGGTGGTCGTGGTGCTGAGCTGCATGTGTCCAAGTTCCAGATATTCTCTCATAAATCGTTTGTAATCAATTTCTAGTTGCTTATTTGTTTCAAACTTCTTTTCCATTTGTAGTAATCTTGCTATTGCTCTTTTTCTTGAGATGCCCAAATGTATGTTTTCATCTTGATTTATAAATGGTAATTTAACAATGTATTTACCATCAGGGCCTCTTTTAGTCGTTTCTCATAAAATTGTTCACATTCGATTTCTTGTGATGATTGAATCTTTTCTGCGGGTATTTCTTCGTACTCCCAAAATTGTTGCAATTTGACATCTAAGTCTGTTTGTGCGATACAGCAAATTATATCGTTTGGTTCCTTGTCTATTTTTTGCATTAAAATCGATATAATCCATCCAAGTTCCGTCTGTTGAACAATAGGAGTTCCAGATGGTCCCTTTATTAGACCGTGAAGTAGAATATCTCCAAATAAGTCTGCTCCTATTATGACATCGATCGGGCCCGGAGTATTATAGCTGGGATCTGCTAAATTTAGATGTTTTATGTGATCCCATTGGTATTCTAATATGTATTCACTTGGCAGCCATTTTGTTAGCTTCGGTAACACTAAACAGTTCGCCGTTGTCTCAAACTCTGAATATTGGGATTTTATTTCCAATTTGACACTATGTTGTGTAATGCCTGCTTTTGTAGATCCAAGTCCAGCTATCTTTACTACATTTTTGACTTTTTTGAGCTTAAGCCTCTGAACTAATTCTTCTGTGATGAAGGATGCTTGTGATCCCTGATCAATCAGTGCACGAAGGTATTTTGTGGAATTATTGACTGTTGTTTTTATAATTGCAGTAGCCAATAAAACCTTTATATTCGTAGCATTATTATTCGCCAGATGTGAGTTCACATCTAAATCTGCCTTTAATTCGCTATCTTTTCTTGTTGTTGTATGTACTGTTTTTATTTTTTCTTGATTTGAGGTATTAGCATGAAGTAATGTATGATGTTTTTTCTGACACACTTTACAAGTTTTATTGCTCTTGCAGTTCCGAATTGCATGTTCTCCTGTTAAGCAATTTTTGCATAGGTGTTGCGATGCTTCAAACCGTTCTTTTGGATTTAGTTGGATAAATTTTTTGCACATATATATGTAATGATTTTCACCACAGTATGGGCATGTAATTTTGTTTCTTTCCGATCTATTTTCCCTTGATGCAGAATTTGACTTATTGTTATCTTTTGTTGACTCATTATGGCCGTTTTCTTTTGTGATATGGAAGCCATGTTTTGATTTTCCAGAACCTTTGAAATTAGACTTATTTTGTTGATTGTCTCTTGAGTTTTCTCCAACTGCCTCCAGTGTTTGGAACCTTTGTTCTAAGAACCTGAAAAAATGATCAAGCGTCTGTACCTTTTTAGAATCGGTTATCGATTGTTCATAAAGCATATGACTGTCTTTGTCAAGTTTACTTGTAAGTATGTATATGACCAAAGGGTCCCATGATTTGGTATCAATGCCCAGGTTGCTGATTGCAGCCAAGCATTCCTTTGTGGTGTCGAAAATTCGTTTTAGCCCGTTACTTGATTGTCCTGTCAATGTTTGTTGTAGAAACAATGTTTTTATTTGGGCTGAAACTAAATGCCGGGTATTATCATATCGTTGATTAAGTAATTCCCAAGCTGTTTCGTAGTTTTCGTCTGTTACATGTAAATGTTGCAACAGTCGTTCAGGTTCACCCTTTAATTGTGCCTTTAGATAATACATTCGTTGAGCAGGGCTCAACGTGATATTTTTATGAATCAATTGTGTAAGAATATCTTGAAATGATTTCCACTCTGCGTACTTTCCAGAAAATATGGGAATATTCAGTCTTGGTAGCTTTATATCTGCTTGAGTATCAGTTGTGTTATAGTGTAGCCTGTTTACTCTTTGTTGAATTCCGCTTGTTGCTGATAATTCATCATATTTACTTTGAAGAATAATTATGGTTGAGTGGTATACATCTTCTGTTTCTTCAAAATTATTGTTTTTAAAATAATCCTTAGTGTAATCTTCATCTGTTGCATACACGAGAATATCACTATGAATATTTATAATTTTTTCCCAATAATCTGTTAATGTCTTTATTTTTAATTGGAAATATGCTTTGGGTTGATTTTTAGATGGCTCTTGCTCAACTGCTTCTATAAGTCGCAAAATTGATGCTATCAATCCCATTTGCCTTTTTATTAGTTTGGTTAATTCTTCATTTACTAAAGAATGTTGGCCTTTATCAACCGTTTGTACATCTGACAAGGCCTTAGATAAAAGGCTTTTTATTTCTTCATAAGCTGTATTTACCTGATGATGGAAATTGGATGTAAAGTACGGATGATGTGGTTGTTCACTAAGAAACTCATTAATTTTAATTTCGCGATCTTTAAAGGCTTCCCAAAGTTTTTATACATTTTCGCTTCGTTTTGCGATGTATTCCTTTGTCTTCCTTATTTTGGGATCCTTTTTAAAATTAATTATTAGCTTCTGTAGTTCGTCACCAATTTCTTTCTGGCGTAATGCTAACCTGTCCAATTGTTCTGCCATTTTACTATGGATTTGATTTTAATATTCAAGATAATGTAGACATGTATCTTCACAGTGGATGTCCAAACTGTGCTCGAAGGACCAAATGTTAAGAGAGGGGTAACTCTTAACGAATTTTATTTTTTGTAGTTGATTTGATTATCGTCAAATGCTTGGTGGATGAATGCCCTTACCGCTGGTCGGGGGGCTGATGAGTTGTTTGAATAAAACGCTTGCCGATGAATGCCCTTACCGCTGGTGGGGGGGCTGATGAGTTGTTTGAGTAAAACACTTGCTGATGAATGCCCTTACCGCTGGTGGGGGGGCTGATGAGATGTTTGAGTAAAACACTTGCTGATGAATGCTTTTACCGCTGGTGGGGGGGCTGATGAGATGTTTGAGTAAAACACTTGCTGATGAATGCCCTTACCGCTGGTGGGGGGGCTGATGAGATGTTTGAATAAAAACGCTTGTTGGTTTGAGACTTTATTTTAATCTAATTTATTAATCAAAAAATCACTGTATTTATACTAAAGTTATCCTAACTAAGCATAAATCTATTTCATACATATAATTGATTTTTTATTGATTATTGCACATAAAGGTAATTGACCGAACATAATTATTTTATATCAAAAATAATGTATGCAGGTGAATAACCAAAAATGTGCTGATCTTAATTTTTTGCAACTTAGTTAATTATTGCATATAAAGGTAAATAACCGAAGACAGAACAGAATTATTTTATGTTAAAATAATTTGTGCATGTAATAAAAAATGTGCTGATCTTGATTATTTACCATTTCCTTTGATATTGCACATAAAGGTAAATGACCAATTATGTGCTGACATTTAATTCTTAATATTAATATTATGTTCTTGAACAGAGATCTTCAACATCTTGCATACAGTTGTGGAGAGTACTTTGTTAAACATTTTTTGATTTTATTATATTCGATCTAGTTAACATTGAATTATTGTAATTGTTTTAGAATATTAAAAATTTCTTATTATTATTTGGGATTTGAAAATACATTGTTTGAAGTTAATAGAAACTCGTATTAATTATTTCTAAGACATCCCAAACAGTCTAACCATCAAAAAGTTTAATTTAGTTATAGAATGAAAAACAAAAAGGCGACGAGTTTTAAAATTTCCACTGTACGTCGCAATAACTGTGGAATTATTTAGTTTTTTCTTCATTTTGAGGTGTATAAAAGGAACACCAGGAACCGAAACATTTGTTTGCATTTTTACCAAATTTTCTATGATAAAAACACATTGGAACATCTGGCCGATAACTGTGGGAAACTTTCAAAAAAGAAGCTATTAAGAATAGTAGGCGATGCTTTTAGAAGAAAAAACAATTGACGTCAAAACGTTTTTTGGCAGTCTTGAAATATTGCTCGTTGTTGTAACTTCCAGTTCAAATGAAATATATTAATTTTTAATTTTAAAACCTAAGATTGTTTAAATTTTGCCCATAATTTAAACTATTACTATCAGGTTGAGGTCCGTTTACGTGCACCGGCAATCCAATAGGGGGAAAGCGCTGTGTGCAAATCTCGTCATTATTGAATCGATTAATGTCGACACTGATACCTTAATCTCCGACTCTAAATGCTCTGAGAGACCTTCTAATTCTGATCCCATCATTGGAAGCACTGAGTCCGAATTGGATCGAAAAACATTTAACTTTTCAGGTATTTGCGATACAGTTGATAGAACCTTTTCAACTTTCGAATTTGAAATATCATCTTGGTCAAAACTATCACTAGCTGTGTCATCAATTTCTTGACATTTAGATTTTTGTTCCATTTTTTTTTTTTTTAAGGAGGTGGGTGCCGAAAGGCACCCCGTACTTAGGCCTTGCGGCCCATTGTACCCTCGGGAAAATCTGGACATATGTCCTGGGATCGCACAAGTTTTCCAAAAAAACCTATGGGGAAAAAGACTAATTACCTGTATCCTGTTTACAGGGTGGCAGGTTGCCCAAACTCTGAAAACAGTTCTGTCTTCTCCAGGTAATTGAGGATTCCACCTTCAGATTCCGGACATCCGACAAAGTCAGGAATGGTTTTCCGAAGATCTTCTTTCGCAGGCCCATTAAGGCAACACATAAACAACTAACGTGTAGTGATGTTTCCTCAACGGTTCTGCACTTACGACAGGTGGTATCAGATGGGATACCTATGGTATGTAGATGCTTGCGGAGACAGTCTCCCGTGAGGGCGCCCACTAGCACTCTGGTTGTATTACGGTCCAACTTCAGTAACGAGTCCCTGACAAGGCCTGGTTCCGTTATGAAAATTTCGGATTGTCGTAGGGACTCATTTCGGCACTGAATTTTGTGTTGTACGGTAATCCATTCTCTGATGGAGAGTTTGGCGGTGCTCTTAGGAATACCAATGATGGTTCTGGCCCGATAGGTTTCCTAGTGGTGCCCATCTTGGCCTGTACATCCGCCATTGTATTGCCTGCGAGCACGAGGTGTCCCGGTATCCAGTTGAGTACAACTCTGTTGCACTCAGCTAGTTGGTTAAGGGTGTTGAAGCATTCTTGGACGATGCAAGATGTTATCTTGACTGCACTCAGAGATTGTAGCGCAGCTTGGCTGTCCGAGAAGATTTTGATATGCAGGTTTTTGTAGCCCCTGTTTAGTTTCTCATTGGCGCAGGTCATAATGGCAAAATTTTCAGCCCGAAAGACTGAACAATGAGTGCCCAAGGCGATAGATATTGTCTTTTTGGGCACTGAACCAATGACACCTGCCCCAGTTCCTGCATTCGATTTAGACCTATCCGTGAATCAGATAAGGGCGAGTGGTCTTACGAGATTCCCACCGTCCGCTATCCAGGATTCTCTGGGAAGCATGACAGTCTCGAATCTACGTTTGAAAACGAATGCCGTGGCATGACGTCCGATGGCGTCGAGAGTATGGGGCATGATTTGATCAGATTTAGTGTCTAGAGTTTTTTCAATTCTGAACACTAGTTGATGGAGTGCAGAATCCGTGGATTTGCTCTCTTGATACGCGTGTTGGTTCGGATGGAGAGGGAGGATACTTGGTATCCTCTCCCTCAGGTATCTATCCACCAGCCTCTCCAGTGTCTTAAGCAAGAATGACGTGAGGCTGACAGGACGGAAACTCTTGGCCTCGGAGTAGTCAGTACGACCAGGCTTAGGTATGGAGATCACACGTGTCTTCCTCCATGGCGAAGGAATATAGCCATAGGCGAGGCTCGTGCGGTAGATTTGACAGAGTGGTTTGATTAGCAAATCAGCTCCTTTCTAAAGAAGTGCTGGGAAAATGCCATCAGGCCCTGCTGATTTATACGGGGCAAAGGTTTTGATTGCCCAGTTAGTTCTGGCGTATGTTACAAACTCTGAAGCCGTTCTCCAGTCGGTTTTTTGGCTGCTCATTATTTTGCACTGCAATACCTTGATGTATTTGTTGTACAACTTCATTGCTTGAGGAGGCTGTAGGAACTTCCTCATTTGCTTGAGTTCCTACCACCACAGGCTGCTCATTATTATGCACTGCAATACCTTGATCTATTTGTTGTACAACTTCATTGCTTGAGGAGGCTGTAGGAACTTCCTCATTTGCTTGGGTTCCTACCACCACCACAGGCTGATTAGTACTTTGTACCGCAATATCAATTTCGCGTCTGCCAAGTTGTGCAAGTTTATTCATTGTATTCAATGGTGCTCTCACCTTATAATAATGTTTCATAGCCACGATTTCGGCAGTAATTGTTTTCCTCTGTCTCGGCATAATTTTATAAAATTATTAAAAATTAAATTATTGAACAATAATTATGTGATTTACGAGATTCGGGGAAATGGGTATGGAGCAGCAACTTCAGAGTGTCCTTATTACTTGAGGTGAATTCCCCATCCGACTGGCGCAGCTCCGTCAATCTAGATCTCGGATCTTTGGAGAGGGCTTTTTGGAGTCTGCAGTCCTGAGGGAGTTCCTCAATTTGGCCGCAGTAACTTTTCCATGCTTCTCCTTTTTTCTTCCGAACAGCCGATTTGTACTTGCGTTGGGCCACATTCCAGGCTTCCGACTCACTGTTCAAACCATGCTGTTTTGCTCTGTTGAAACTTTTTCTCGTTTCTTTTCTGAGGCTCTCCAAGGATGTATTCCACCAGGGCGTTTCTTGGGGACCCTGTTAGTGCGTAAGATACAGTTAGTCTCGTAATTATAGTAACAGTAACAGCTCAAACCGAGCCTAAAAAAAATTAATGCATAATAAAATCATTGATTATTAGGAATTATATAAAAGTCTCTTCAGTTCATGGTTACTGAGCCAAAAGTCAAAAATTTGTGCATTGGCATTGCCCACGCTCAACATTCGGGAGACCGGTTCATTCTTTCCATAGTCCGTTCGGTGGAAATTGATTTTAAACAAGTCCATGGATCTCAAGGAATACATGTTGGAATTAGGGCACATTTTGCATAAAATATTGGGGGCGTCAATAGCCCCATTGAAAATTTGATGAACGAAAATTACATCTGCCACGTCTCGCCGTTTTTCCAGGGAATGCAATCTTAACAATTTCAGCCTGTCGCTGTAAGTTGGCAAAGATAAAGGATCATTCCATGGTAAATTCCGCAAAGCAAAACGTAAAAACCTACGTTGAACGGATTCTAGCCTGTTGATATGAACTTTGTGGTGCGGGGACCACACCTGACTGGCATACTCCAAAATTGGTCTAACGAAGGCGATATAAAGCGATTTACAGACATACGGATCGGAAAACTCCTTGGACCAATACTTAATATAGCCCATAGTCGAATTGGCTTCATGAACCAATGAGTCAAAGTGAATTCTGAAGTTAGGCTGACTGTCGCAAGTAACTCCCAAATCAGTAATACAACTAACTCTTTGTAGAGGAGTGTAGTCAATAAAATAACTACGATAAGAGTTATCACGTTTACGAGAAAAAGTGATAATCCTGCACTTGTTCGTGTTTAGTGTCAGGTTATTTTTACAACACCACGCAATAAAATTTGTAAAGTCTGCCTGCAAGAAATCAATCGACTGGGTAACCTCTACGTATAATTTCATATCATCGGCGTAGTTGGAAATCTTCGAAAATTTGATTACAGAAGCTACATCATTGATAGCTTATATGAACAGAAGAGGTCCTAAATGACTGCCTTGTGGGACACCAGATGTCGCCAAAAATGGAATAGATTTAGCAAAGCGGAACAAGACCTGATACCTTCTACTGTCAAGGTATGACCGGATCCACTCTATAAAAAAGTCTGGAAACCCCATTGCATTAAGCTTTAATAATATAATCTTATGAGACAGCTTGTCAAAAGCTTTACTAAAATCTGTAATAATACAGTCCACAGTGTTACCCTTTTCCATAGCACACGTTGAATATGACACCAATTCAACGAAGCTGGTCACTGCAGATCTACCTTTCAGGAATACATGCTGAGATTCAGATATGAAAGGTTTGTAGTGAAAGTAGAGGAATTGATGCATTCGAAAAGTTTGGGAATACACGAAAGCTTTGCAATTGGCCTGTAATTGCCAATATCGCCTCTGCTGCCCTTTTTATGAATCGGGACAATATATGAGTTTTTCCAAATATTTGGAAATACTTTAAATTTTAAAGGTTTCTGAAAATGAACAGAAAGAGGGCCTGCAAGAAAATTACAACATTTTTTCAAGTTTACCACAGGGATACCGTCCGGGCCGCTGGAATAATCATCTCTTAGGTTATTAATATGTTCCAATACTGAGCTGACATCTATATTAATGTTGCAAAGAGTGGTCTTTGGATAATCACGTAATTATTCGAAGTATTCCTTATCAGGCTCAAAACCATCGTCAGTAAATGCTTCGGCAAAGAAGGATGCGAATAGATTGGAAATAATGGTAGGGTCATTCGACGCCTCATTTATGTATTTCAGAGATGATGGATATCCATCTGTCTTTCTCTTACTATTCACGAATTTCCAAAAACGGCATGGATCCAATGCCAGATTAGTTCGGATATCGAATAAGTACGAATCATAAAGATCGGTACATAATGCTTTAAAGTTGTTGAATAGTGCAGTAAAATTAGTGAAATCCAACTCTTCGCGGCTAACTAAGAACTTTTGCTAGGCTTTGTTCCTCCTGTTTCGTAAGGAACGTAGTTCGCTGTTAAACCATGGTGGGGAGGATAAGTCCTTCTGTCTAGTATAAGGAACAGATGAGATGAAACCGTCAAATATAGCCGAGTAAAACCCTGATATACATAGCTCCATATTCCCATCACCAACAATGGCGTCAAAATTAACCTTATTAAGAAGGTTGTTGAGAAGTTCAAAGTTAGCTTGGTGAAAATTGAAACTGTAAACATGTTCCATGTTAGTACAATTTAAGTCGCTTTCCTGAGAGAAGATCAAGAACAAAGGTGGATGATACGCATCCAACTTGCAAAGGTTAACAGAACTGTGACGTACAACACTATTAGCTGCGTCAGAAGAAAAGACAACATCGAGTTGCCTATTCTGAGAATTAAGTACTCCACTAATTTGCTGCAAGCCACAAGCCGTCAAGTTGTCAATAAAAGATACGGACTCAGCATTACCATTCGACGGCACATAGAACATTTCTTCTTCAGTTCTGCACCATTCCACTGCAGGTAGATTGAAGATACCAAGAAATATGAAATTATCCTTTGGTTCCATGAGGCTGGTTACACAATTAATGGCATCAGTTGTAGGCTGGTGAAATTCACCGGAACTATTAGGTGGTAAGTAGCAATTAGCTATGAAAATATTTCCGTGCGGTAGTGAAATCTTCACACAGATGGACTCCAGATTCTCTATACAAGGAATGGGCAGATGGGAACATTCAAACGTATTGCGAACGGCAATAAGAACTCCTCCACGCAGGGATTTTAAGTCAGTCAAGTATCGGTCTTTCCGAAAGATCTCAAAATCAGAAGAAAACAACTCCTGGTTGTGAAAACCACAGTTAAGCCATGTTTCGGTTAGGGCAATAACATCATTCGTGGATGAATGACTTGCAAGCAAAAAATCGCGTGTCTTTGTGCGAAGTCCCCCTACATTTTGATAGTACAGAGACAGGCACTTTAGTTTTTTGAATGACGGAGTACTTTATTATTTTGAGTTACTACATTTTTAGATCCATTTCGAACAAATTCCTTAACAAATGCCTCTGGTGGCCAGAAATCAGTAGAAACTAGTTGCAAGAACAATCGCAGAGGAACTGTAGGCTTTAACGACGAGACCTGACTTAATGCTTTGCTAATTTTCTCGCAGTTAATGTGCGAGATGTCGATCTTTTTAGAACTGACGTACCGACCTACATCATCAACGCTCGTAGTCGGGTCTAAACGTGAAAGGAAAACTATTTTGGGTGCAGACACAGTTTTAAGAATGGGAGAGGTAACCAGCGGAATATCAGATGAAACAAGATTATTAGGTAAATTGAAAGAATAGTCATTAGTAGAATTCCGCGTCAGGTGGGAGTTATTAGTGAGAGGACTGGATATTCGCGGCCTTTTAGGTGAAGATTATTCTTGAGATGCATTGCATTTCTGGTTCCGTGTGCGAGTACCAATTTTATTGGCAGGTGAGACAGAAAGTTCTGTTTGCACATCAACGCCAGGACGACCAGCCAAATCATGACCGATCGGTAGTGGCAAAGAGTTAGGAGCTGGTAACATAGAACCAGAACAGGCAGCAGACTTCGATGTATCTGAGGAAAACGCAGGGAGGACTATACTATCTGTTGAAGTAGTGGCATCAGACGTACAGGGGAAAACTTTTATCATATCAAAAATAATTCGTAGTGAAACCAAATTTTTGGAGATATCAATGAATTTTGAAGACAGGGCAGTGAATTCCCGACCAATATTCATTATTTTAGATGGCAATACACTAGCGGAGAATTTACGACATTCGGTGCAGTACCACTGCAAACCTGAAGAAGCGGAAATAATCCTATCAGCAATAGAATTACTCAATCCAACGCATTTTGGATGAAAATAATTTTCGCAAATTCCAGAACATGTAATTACCGTGGAAGACGATTTTTCTACACAGTTCTTAATTTGGCAAAGGGGAGCCATGATACCGCCAGCAACTGTAATAAATTAAAATACCAAAAAGAAAAAAACAAAAATTTGAACAAAAGACAAGAACAGAAACAAAAACCGATAAATTAGAAAAATAAATATTTAAGAAAAATAAATAATAAAAACAGAAGAAAAAAAATTATAAAAATAGACAATAAAATAATAAATTAATAAATAAAAAACAAAAGTCGAACAGAAAGAACAGGTCAACGTAAAAATAAAATCAAAATACAATAAATGCAATAAAACCAATAAAAGCAATAAAATAAATAAAATAATAAAAAAATAATAATAATGGAAAAATCATCAAGTACGAAAACAATTGAAAAAATTAACGGTTTTCCTAGAAAAACAAATTAATTTTTTTTTTTTTTTTGTTGGTTTGGTATTGAATAACAACTATTAAATTTTTTCCCCTTATTCAAAAATAGAGAAAAGACAACAAAAACACAACAATGAGAAAAAAAAACAATTTTTTAGTAATAAAACAAAAGTAGATTAATTTTTAATTTTTGTCCGAGAAATAAAAAAACACGTCTGACTTAGACGAATAACCAACTATTGAGGAGTAAATGGCTTCCGTTGTTAGGGTGACTGTCTGTTCTAGTTCCAGAATATTCTGGGCTGCTTTTAGGACTTCCCGGATTCTTTCTGACAGCTCTTCGTGATAGGAGAACCAGTCAGTGAATCTAGGATTCCTGTAGGAGACCGGTTTCAACGGTTCGGAGAACAGACTGAAAAGAATGTGCCTATGGTCTCATAACGAAGGTTCGGAGGACACTTTCCATCCTTGAATATAATAATAATAATAATAATAATAATAATAATAATAATAATACTTCATTTACTTCCCGTACATACAGAAGCTGAAAAACTTAATCGTAAACATACAATATACAATCTTAATACTATATTTTATTAAAATTATAGAACAAAAACAGAAAACAAAAACAAAAACAAAAAATGAAGCTTCCAAGTCGGGTAGGAAATAGTTAGGTACATTCAATTCTCCAAGAACAAGAGGCAAATGCACCATTAAATTATGTTAATTTATTTAGAAAACGAGATGTGTTGAAAGGTTGATGTAATTAGTTGTTTTATGTGATGTAATGTGACGCAATATAATGCAAACACAAAGAAGTAAGTGACCAAAAAAGTTCTAAAACTGGATATATTTCAAACTAAATGATAGGATTTATGACATACAATATATCGGAGTGGTCTAATGAGAAGAGCCATGATTTGAGTTGATGAAAAAATTTTGATTCAAATCTAACACTTCTACAAGATGTTGGTAATTTATTAAAAAATCGTGGCGCAGTAGTGCTATAGAAGTGAGTAAAGTGAGATTTGTTAACAGTAGGCACAATAACAAGATTACTGGTGTTTATACGTAAATTATAGGTGCCTTGTATTCTGGCATTAGCAAAATAATGATTTCTAACAAATATTTTCATAATTCTGAAATAGTACAAATGTTTTAAGGGAAGAAAACCTAAACTCTTAAATAAAACGAAACTAGGAGTTCTACGACTAACTTTACAAATAATCCGGATAGCATGTTTTTGTTTAATCAACAACGGATCTGGTTTATTTATATGCGTAGCACCCCAGCAGCAAAACCCATATTGAAGTTTTGAATTTAATAAGCCATTGTAGACTAACTTTAATGTTGAAACCGGACATTATAAACTAAGGCGATACATTTGCCTAATGATGCTATTTAGGTATTGCTTTAAGTATGCAGTGTGTTCTTTTCAACTGAGTCTAGTATCTAATATAATACCTAAATATTTGAATTTATGAACACGCTCAATTAAAAAGCATTCATTAGCACAATTTACATTTTCCTGAAAAACATATTTAGTTTGACCAAGCGAACAGAAATTAGACAGCCGAAATTTTAAACAAGTTGGCGCATGATAGACAAAAGACAATTCTTCACACACTGAACCATACAGATTAAATAGCATAAATTTGGTTTTGTTGCTGATAATTAATTTATGCAACTAAAACCATCGACGTTAAATTTCCAAGTCATGATTGACATTGATACAGACACTAAAAAAATTCTTATTTGAATATGACAAAATAGTATCATTTGCAAATGCTGTAATTTTTCCTTTAAAAGACTGAATAAATAAAGAATTTACAAATATTAGAAATAAAATTGGACCTAAGACTGATCCTTGTGGCACACCAATGCTAATGAGATTTTGATCCCTTAAACAATTGCGAATTTTGACACTTTGTTTACGATTCTTCAGATATGAATTGAACCAATCATGAATAAAACCTCTAAATCCCGCATTATACATTTTCTTTAATAATAAGTCATGATCCACCATGTCGAAGGATTTTGTTATATCTATAAATAAAGCAGCTGAAGTTTCAGAGTTATTTATAGAACAGTAAATTTTACTGCAAAGTTTTAACAAAGCACCTTCAGTTGATTTGTCATTTCTGAAGCCGAATTGAAATTCACTGAGAAATTAGTTTTGTCCAAAAATGACAACAATCTAGTTTTAAGTCCCTTTTCAAATATTTTGGAGAATACCGATAGCAAAGAAATGGGCCTGTAATTATTTAAAGACAGAGTATCCCCCTTTTCATGCAATGGTATTACAACTGCAGTTTTAAGTGTGTCTGGAAAAATACCTTTTTGTATCCTAAAGTTGAAAATATAGCACAGAACATCAGAAATTTGAAAAGGAATATTTTTAAGAACAGAACTGTAAATTTTGTCAAGGGATGACTTAGAATAAGAAGTTTTTAGAGATATTATATTTTGATAAATTTCAAAAGATGTGAAGTTATCAAAGAAAAAGCTCTTTCGTTAACATGTTTTCATTCTTTTTTAGGATTACCCATATTCTCGGAAAGCCTACTTCGAAAGTACTCATATCTACATTTAGGAATTTCAATGTTAAGATCATGACACAGTTTAAGATAATAAGTCTTAAGTCTGCGATTGTTAGGGTGTTTTTTTACGCAAACACTAAGTTTATTTTTCTTTTCGATTTTTCTTAACAATAACAAGGACATCCACGGTTTTAAACATGCAATTTTGTTAATTTTTTTATTGACAATTAAATATGAGATTGCAATATGTTTAAAAATTTATCAAAAGCAACAGAAGGATCACATGCAGAATAAACATCTAACCAATTTTCAAAAGTCAAGGACTTTTTTAAGGTAGGAAGGTCGATTTTTTGAACCTCATTGATAATACGGTGTTTCCTTCTAGAAAAAGTATTGTCAAGTTGAATACTAATCAAACAATGATCAGTTATCTTAAGATCATATATAGCCGATTTAACATTAACATTATTGTTTCTATGAAGTCTGAAAAATACGTGGTCTAAACAGGAACTAGAATTTTGAGATTCGCCTGTAAGGTTAGAAAATAGGGAATTACAGCCAGATGACGACTAAACGCATAAAAAGTTATCAACATGAGGAGAAGTAGACAAAAGATTCACATTGAAATCTCCTAGTAAAACTAAATTTTTACAGGATTGATTTTCCAAAAATACAGAAAAGTCTTCTAAAAACTCATTCACACTACATTTGTGTAATCTATAAATACCAACAAAGCAATAAGGCACACCAGAAATTTCACAAGCTACACTTATTATGTCAGCACTATTCAAGCTAACGTTTTTTATTTCACACTATATATCACTTCTATAAAATACCGCCACACCACCGGAACAATATGAATTGTTACAATTTGCGACAAATGTATAATTTGGTATATAAAAATTTAAAAATTCAGATTCGTAAATCCATATTTCAGAAAGAAATATGAGTTCAAGTAAATGATTTAATGAAGCAAGATGTGCGAAAAATAAATCGAAATATTTTCTTATGCTACGCATATTTTGATGTATTACAGAAAACCTGAATTTAGATCTATGTTTGGATGATCAATGCAAAGGCAATTAGAATTTCCATAACCATTAGAACTCAACAAGGAAGTGCCATTTTGATTTATAGTAAGAGGAACTAAATTATTATAAGTTAACATAACAAAAAAAAAAATTAAATTTAGACAAAAAATAAATTAAATTTTAGACAGATCCTCAACACTCCTAATTTTAATAACCTTATCGCCTTCCTTTATTCTAATGAGTACAGATGAATTCCTAATCCAAACAAACTTGCATATATTATTTTTTTGCAATACTTTAGCTTTCTCCAGCAACAATCGAGTGAAGCCAGTCAGGCAATCATTAATGTATATACGTTTGTGGTTATTATGATGTTCACCAAAGATATTATCATATAATTTGATTTTATCAGCATAAATTTTCGACATAATGTTTTGTTTTGTTAGTAGTGAAGCAAATTTAACAGTCACAATTTCCAATTGAGGTTTACTATCCTATCTTTCCTTTTTATTTTTTACAGAGCAATACTGAATATCAGATAAATTGGTTTGCTCACGAACACCTTTAGCAATTAGTTTAATTACATTCTCTCTAGCATTAACGTTGGTTGTCATCGGCATACCAAAAATATCAACTGAGCACATCTTCTCTTTCTGCTCCAATAAATTAATCTTAGACTCTAAAAAGTCAACTTTCTTGGTAAGAGTATCATTTTTTGCTGCCAGATCTTTTATTTTAAAGAGATGCTTCAGCATTAAAATCTGGAAGAAAAATAATCTCATTGTAAAGAGTCTCAAGAGTAATAGCTGGACAGGAATGCTGAGTTTGCGGTGGTTTCGCAGAAATTAAAAAGGAAGAACTCGATGAAGAAGAAGAATCTGGTGCAATGGAAATAGAGTTCATTGGACTATGACCATCAGATGAGATTGATTGTCTTCGAAAATTAATACACCTACCACATTTAAAGCCTTGCTTACTGTTCTCTAAATATTCAATGTCACTTTTCAGCAACTTTGCGCAATTTATATGGTAGAAATGATTACATTTAATACACTCAATTTTTTGCTCATTCCTTTCTACCTTGCGATTGCACGAATTACACGACATTATATATTTTATACTAGCTGTACCCGACCACGCGTTGCTGTGGCTCAGTCTGGTTAAATGAAAAAGAAAAGAAAAAGCGCACGTTTCTCGTATATTTAATTTCACAATGCTTGTGGTTATACAACATGTCTTGTAGTTCCATTTTCTGTGCAGATATAGAGATTTTCTGGTTTGCCGACTCTAGAACACGCAACATATAATTGTCCATGTGAGAAGCAATGCGTGTCTAGATCTAAACCGCACAATTTTAAAGATTGGCCCTGAGCCTTGTTGTCGAATCGGGAATTGCAATCTCTTAAATTGAAATGGCATATCCGTTGGAATCATAGGAATGCGAGGAATGAGCACATCTTCACCTTTAAAAGGTCCTGTCAAGATTGTTGCTTCTACGATGTCGCTCATTAATTTTTTTATTGCAAACTGCGTGCCGTTGCAAAGCTTTGGCTGGTTGATATTTCGCAACATGATAATTGGCACACCGACTTTCAATTGCAATACATGCGGTGGCATCCCCGACAGATCGAGTGAATTCAAAAATTCTGTTGGATAATTAACCGGTTCATCTGCTTCCACAACAGTGTCGACGGACGAGTATGTGACCACCTCGCTTTGAATGTTAGACTGAATAATATTGTTAAGTTCTTAGACGTCTTAGTTCTTGGCCGCAAGGATAGCTCGCTCACTTAGCCAATCGTGATTCTTATAATTGGTTTGAATATTGGGAAATACTTTTTCAACCAATTCTTCTTTTGACGTCACTAAATCGCAGAAGTTATGAGGCAAAAAAATTCGTCCTGACGTCAGATCAACCGCCACCTTTCAATTGATGCAAATGATGATATCTCTGCTGACCGATCGTTTTGCAGCTGGACCCAATTCTATACTAAACAAAGCAGCAGCAGATCGATTCGGTGATGGCATTCCCAATTGATTGAGACCTTTGTTTGCGATTTCTAAGCACAAATCTTCAATCATTATCAACACTTCGTTGTAGATTTCTGCTGTGAAATCCATGTTCATATTTGAATTTTCCTTGCATATCCGACGGAAAATATCTTCAGCCATGTGGGTTTTATATTTCTCCTATAACTCTGTTGCAGATAAAGGACAGCAGGCGGTCAATATAATTGCAAACAAAGCACAAATTTGATATGGATGTGACGTGTTGGACGCGTCATTAATGCATACATCCCAGTGTCGGTCGTTCTGCAATAAATTCAGAGCTTGATATGCGCTCCGGAAAGTGGCATGTGTAACACCATTCACAATTCTCAATTGGTGGAAAGACGTTGGACCGGCCACATTCATCAACAGCGTGCGAAGAAAGAAGCATTCATCTCGATTGGGATGCACAGTATAGAGTGTGCTTATCGTAGTTTCATCGAATATGCTAGGAGTTGCTAATTTACCGCCATCTTCTGCTGATCTTCTTCTGTATAAAGGATATCCATCGTTTTCTGTAACTGTGTTGGATACTATCATGCATGGTGAATTTGGATTCAATGTACCGCAAGGTCCATGTATCATATTTTTCGTCACAACTTCATGCAAATCTTTATCGACATCGGCATGGGGTATTTCAGCGCATATTACATCGTCGATTTCGTTCGAAGTGATTTTGTTATAGCGCCAGATTACTATACGTATAGTACGTTTGGGAACCCTCTCTTTTACCATTCCACTGAGTACATGCAGCAGCGCACAGACCCAAACACTTAATGTTTTATCATGAAATCCATCAGCGATTTCAGCTTCTATCTGAAAACAGGTGCTGTGATGTCATGCCTATCCACCGGCGATTGCCCAGGAAGTAAGAGCTTTTGTATTGTAAATCGTCCCAAGCTGGAAATTTCATCTAAGATTTTGTTAAATTCAGCATTTTCATTTTTAAACACCTTTTTTAGTTTTAGCGTTTCCAAAAAATGAGACTCTACGTATTAAATGTCTATCGGCTTTGGGTTTTCAAAATTTTACGCCAATTAGTAGAGAGTACATTATAATTTTATAATTTCATTTTGTATGTTTTAAACAAAGTTGATTTTTGAAATAAGATACGCAAACATTTTTTCAATTCGAATGTTCCCCCATACATGAGCATACAGCCCATTTAGAGTATTGCGCCTCCGAATTCATATTTTCAATACCTATAACAGAAATTGAAGCAAGCGAGGCATAAACTCTTTCTTTACGATATCTTTTTAGCTCGTATTATCAATTTCACAGGGGAAAAAATTTATGGAATTTCCTTTGTTTGTTTCTTAAGTTTGACATATTTTGTATTAAAATAGGCGAATTTTTATTACTGCTGTGCAAAAAATATGCTTTTATAGGCTTTATCTATATAAATAAAATCGTGAATGTTCGTTTGTTCCTAACCGGTAATCTCCGAAACTTCTACATTAGATATATATATTATGAAAATAAAGATGAGCGTAGTGGCGGCGTTAAAAGTATTAATTCGGAGGGGCAACACTTTAAATGGGCTTAGTGCTTATGTATTCTGGAACATCAGAATTGCGAAAAATGTTTGCGTTATTTATTCCAAAAAACAAATTTCTTTTAAGCGTACAAAATTAAATTATTCGCTTTAGATCCTGTTTCTTGAAATGTAACGAGCAAATTATATCTCTAATAAATGGCGTAAAATTTTGTTTCCGGGGAGATTGGGGGTCGGAGGGGTTACAAAGGGGGACTTGAAAGCTTATTTTGGAAATCCTAATTTATAATCTGAAATATGCATCGGATATGATTCTGACCTGAGGCAATCTTATTAAGATTTTTATGCCGGACATTCTAACGTACACGGCAAAGTTCGATTTCCCACCGCTTTGACGCTGGAGGCAATACAAATTTACGAACTTTTTATATACAAGTCACATGCAATAAGAATGTTCAGCAAAGTTGTGGAGGTTTTCATGGGGATTAATTCCGTCGAAGACCAAACAGTTCTATCTCAAACCACTTTGGCGCTGGAGTCAACAGAAATTTTGGAACTTCGTATGCAGACGTCACACACGATTACAATGTTCGGCAAAGTTGTCCAGGTTTTCATGGGGATTATATCTGTCGAAGGGCAAATAGTTCTACCTCTCACCACTTTGGCGCTGGAGTCAATAAAATTGGGGAACTTCGTATTTAGAGGTCACACGCGATTACGATGTTCGGCAAAGTTATGGAGGTTTTCATGGGGATTTTTTCTGTCGAAGATAAAATAGTTCTATCTCTCACTACTTTGGCGCGGCGGTTGTTTAGGCCCCTACTCAATGGAGGTTTTTGCCTTTACGTAATATATGTTTGACGGGAGCTATTTTACGAACCGGAGAAATGGGATCAAATTAATATCTTCGCTCGGGGTGTTGCGTGGTAAATATTGTGCATTCTGAATAGATCGACTTAAGACATGAAATATATAACCAGTGGTGCTACGAGAACGGGGTAAAAGATTTATTATGTTCCAAATTAAGATGCTACGCTTGAATACATTTTGTTAATTTACAGCGATTTGTAAACCCAAATTCTTAGGAAGCCGTCTTAGGACGGGTTACAACCTAGCAATTAAATAAAGCCTATAAAAACATTTTTTTTGTACAGCAATAATGAAAATTCGCCAATTTTAAAAATTATAATACGAGCTAAAAAAGATATCGCAAAAATAGGGTTTATGCCAAAAATCAAGTTTTTTTTAAACATACAAATTTAAATTTTAAAACTATAACCTACTCTACTAATTGGCGTAACATTTTGAAAATCCAAAGCCGAAAGACATTTAATACGTAGAGTCTCATTTGTTGGAAACCCTAAAACCAAAAAGGCATTTAAAAATGAAAATGCTGAATTTAACAAAATCTTAGATGAAATTTCCAGCTTGGGACGATTTACAATACAAAAGCTCTGACTTCCTGGCCAATCACCGGTGGATAGGCATGACATTGCAGCACGTGTTTTCAAACATAAGCTGAAATCCCTGATGGAATTCATGGTAAAACATGAAGTGTTTGGGTCTGTGCGCTGCTGGATGTACTCAGTGGAATGGTAAAAGAGGGGATTCAAAAATGGTGGAAGAACGGCTCATTCCGCTTTAAAATTGCCATTGAACATTCAATTCATTGAAAGTCCCACATGCAACATTTCCAAAGCATCCGGCATGGGAAAAGTATTGCAGAAATGCAAACTTATTGTTTGGGATGAATGCACAATGGCGCACAAAAAATCGCTCGAGGCCCTTGATCGATCATTGCAAGACTTACGTGCAAAGATCACACCATTTGAGAACGCATTAATATTGCTTGCAGGAGATTTCAGGCAAACATTACCTGTAATTCCTAGATCGACACCAGCGGACGAAATAAATGCCTGCCTGAAATACTCTAATTTGTGGCGACGCGTAAAGACGTTAAAAATGCGAGTCCAGCTGCAAAACGATCGGTCAGCAGAGATATTCTCACATCAATTGCATCAATTGAAAGGTGGCGCTTGATCTGACGTCAGCACGTCTGCGATTTAGTGACGTCAAAAGAAGAATTGGTTGAAAAAGTATTTCCCAATATTCAAACTAATTACAAGAATCACGATTGGCTAAGTGAACGAACTATTCTTGCGGCCAAGAACAAAGACGTCTACGAACTTAACAATATTATTCAATCGAACATTCAAAGCGAGGTGGTCACATACAAGTTCGTCGACATTGTTGTGGAAGCAGATGAAGCGGTTAATTATCCAACATTTTTGAATTCACGCGATCTGCCAGGGATGCCACTGCACGGACTGCAATTGAAAGTCGGTTTGCCAATTATCATGTTGCGAAATATCAACCAGCCAAAGCTTTGCAACGGCACGCGGCTTGGAGTAAAAAAATTAAAGAGCAACATCGTAGAAGCAACAATCTTGACAGGACCTTTTAAAGGTGAAGATATCCTCATTCCTCCCATTCCTATGATTCCAACGGATATGCCATTTCAATTTAAGAGATTGCAATTCCCGATTCGATTGGCGTTTGCAATCACCATCAACAAGGCGCAGGGCCAATCTTTAAAATTGTGCGGTTTAGATCTAGACACGGATTGCTTCTCACACGGAAAATTATATGTTGCATGTTCTAGAGTCGGCAAACCAGAAAATCTCTATATCTGCACAGAAAATAGAACAACAAAAAATTTTGTATAACCACAAGCATTGTGAAATTAAATACACGAGAAACGTGCGTTTTGTCTTTTCTTTTCCATTTAACCAGATTGAGCCACAGCAACGCGTGTGCGGGTACAGCTAGTTTAATTATAATTAATCAAACAGAAATGATGTTAATTCATAATTTAGTAAAAAATTTGTTTTTTTGAATCAACTTTCAATCTAGATCGTAGCCCAATACCCTTCGTTTTTGTTTTTAATTATAGCGAAAATTACCAGTGACAGTAATTTTTTTTTGTGAAAGTGGGGGCAATTCTTAAAATTCGTCGAAGATTTTGAAAATTCTGCCCTGTCAATTCTAAATACCTTTTGTTTGGTTTTAAGCTTTGGGCTATGGGCTTACAAAATTTTACGCCATTTAGTAGAAAGTTCCGGGAGAGCGAGCTTTGCTCGGTAAGGCAAAGTTGAAGTATGCCTGAAAAATTGCGAAAAATTTAGAAATGTGAAAGTTCTTACATTTCCATATTTTTTAATTTTCGGCAATTTTTCAACAAATTTTCGGCAACCTTTTGAGAATTTATTGGTTGCTTTTTGAGATGCTTGAATTCAGCCAAACGGGTTGGTTATAATTGTGCAACAAAATTTGTTCAAATTGAGTTGTGTGTCAGTATGCGTTCCGCATAAAAATTTACACCTACAATTTTATATGCATTTTGGTATTGCGCAACAAATTGCACCTAAACAAATCTTTGTCTAAAAAAATTGCACCTGTGCCTAAAAAAATTGCGGCCGAAATGCCCGCGTGAGAAAAGTTGATTTTTTTAAGTTAATTTTTCTCAACTTTCTTTCACTTTTTCTCAACTTTTTCTTATGCTTGAATTCAGTCTAAAAATATTTTTGTTTTAAAAATTGCGCTAAGCATATTTTAGTTAGAACGGTTATATATTTACACGGTTTATTTATATGTTTATAATTTATAGCTATAAATTTTTATATTGATCCGTTTGTGTAGCCGCATTTTGTTAAAGCATCCGGCAAGTGCTTTTGAGTTTTTGTACGTTTTGAGTACAGGAATTTATAGGCATAGGATCACCCTCCCCGATAAATTACTAAAAAATCAAGCGTTGTTAAAAATTCGGTTAGTGTTAACATCCCTTTTTTTAGCAGCCGCTTTTTTACAAAACCCTATCTAATTTTATAGTTGTTCTAAGTGATAGTATTTATGATATTTTTTTTTATCGTATTTTTATGTATCAAAGGCTATACAGTTAAGAAATACAATAAAAATGTAATTAGTGTTTGTTTATATATTACTTGTTGAGATTCGCATGAATAAACTGAAACTATTACTTAAGTTTGAGTTTATTCATCAATTGCAAAGTCTTCCATATGGTCGGGATAGTCCATTAGTGTAGCTGCATTATTTGGTACAGGCGTCGTATTTAGTTTATCCAAGATGTCTTTCCACACGATATTTCGAGCGTGTCGTGGATTTTTCGGTGCTAAGGCGACTTCCAGAGCATTTCGTCCTTTGACCCGGGAAAAAGTGACGTACAGCATGCCATGAATAAAGGCCGCTGTAAGAAGGAGAAGACCAACAAATTCAAAGGTTTGGCCTTGGGAATTATGGATCGTCATGGGAAATGCTGGTTTTACAGGAAACTGATGGCTCTGCATGATGCACCCAAGTTGAGATTTGTTCGAATCAAGCGTATATAGGGACCGTGTGGAGATTTAAACAACTTCATTCTCTTAATACTTTATTACGACTGCTCTTGTTAACAAAAAGTCTATCGATACCGATAGAATGGTTACGGTACAATCAGAAGCTAGACCAACACAGAGATATCTGTTATTTCATTTTTTTTTTGTTTTGTACGTAAAATGCCTACAGATCGACCATCCTGACATTTAATCGTCCGCGATTATCATCTGATTGTATCGTGACATATTACACACATAGAATAGTTTCTTATTTTCTATGAAGATACTTAGTATATTCCAGATTAATAACAATAATAATGTTATGCATAGAAATTACATAAATTAATCCATATCAACATATGAGATTTTACAACAATTTTTCATTCTAAATTGGATTTGGCGATTACCAATCAAAAAGCATTCGTCATATTAAACAAAATATTGTATCAAAACAATTTTACGTTACATTTTAGCGAAATACTTAAGCTTAACATAAATATGAATATTATAAACTACTTATCAGTTAAAGAAACATTATTCATTACATTCAATGCAAATCCCTTTTTTTCTTTTTAAATTTGTTACAGGTATCAATTTTTCTTTTATTTTCCTTTTTCCTTAGTAAAAAACATAAAATACATAGATAAAAAACAATTTTACAATAGTCGTAATTATTTGGTTGCTGAAACCATGTCCAATAATATATACATTAAACCATTAAACATAAACATATCTATTCAACATTAGATAAATACAACTTCATGTTTGCAGGTGAACAAATACCTTTATATGGCACTCTAGACAACTGCAATCCGTCAATATCTTTAATTTGATATCTGTCATTATTAAGCACTTCTACGATTTCATACGGTCCACGATACTTCGCTAACAATTTCTTGTTAATACCAGGGGTAGTACTTATGTGCTTCACCATAATATAGTCACCCTTTTGATACTGATACGGGGCCTTGTGCTTTTTATCAAAATATTTTTTATTATAATCTTGCGATTTTTTTATTTGGTCAGAGGCCTCACTCCGTATATCAATCAAATTACGTTCAGAATTATTTACATTTTCCGACAAAAATTCCATTATTTTATCACAAAATTGTCCTTTTTGATTCACCCCAAAAAGCAGCATACTCGGAATGTATCCCGTACTTCTATTAATAGTATTATTAAGAGCATGTTCGATTTTGGGTAAACAAGCACTCCATCCAATTGCGCTTTGGGAATCACATTCCTTTGATAACATAGGAATTATTGAACAATTCACACGTTCCACCTGACCATTCGATCGAGGGGACATAGTAGCTACTTTGATATGTTTCACATTATTATCAGCTAAAAACGCGAGAAATTCTTGAGAAGTGAAACATGTTCCGCGGTCAGAAATAATTTTCGATGGTCTACTATAAGTTTCAAAATATGACTCGAGGCACTTAATTGCTTCTTTACTTTTTGTAGTATTCACAGCGTACAATTTAACAAATTTTGTAAATCCATCGATAACTACAAGAATGTGTTGCTTCTTATTTTTAGTAGATGGTAGAGGACCCAGATGGTCAATATGTAATGTTTCGAATGGTAAATTACCTTTTGGTATATTATGCAAGTAACCCTCAGATTTTCCCGAAGTAGGTGAAAAGTATATACATTTCAGGCAGTTACTTATACAGGCATCAATTTTTTGCCTCATTTTAGGAAACCAATAGGACGCTTTTAAATACTCATAGCACTTATTGGCTCCTATATGACACATGGACTCATGGTGTGTTCGGACTACCTCATTTTCCATTTGTTTTTGTACATAAAATGCAACACTACCATTAATTTTTCTATACACTAAGCCATTTATTAGAGTATAAAATTTACTTTCCTCTTGTTCTAAATCCGATGCAATCTTTTTTATATCTAAATCCCGATGCTGAGCGGCAGCAAGTGCGAACTCGAATGTATCATCTTCTACAATTAAAATATTCGTAACCCTACTAAGTGCGTCTACATGGTTCATTCGATTTCCCGCTCGGTGCTCTATTTGATAATCATAATCTTGCATCTCTAGTGCCCAGCGTGAAATACGCGGATTAATTAATTTTTTGTTTAACGTCAAACTTAACGACCGACAATCTGTTACGATTTTAAATTTAATCCCTATCAAATAGATTCTAAATCTCCTCAAAGTATATATTATTGCTAACGTTTCCAGCTCGAAACTATGGTAACGTGATTCTACTTCAGTTGTTCTCTTAGAAAAATAGAAAACTGGGTGCATCTTACCATCATTCTGGCGTTGAAACAAAATAGCACCAAAACCTACCGAACTAGCGTCACAATGCACTTCAGTTTCACTTAATGGACTGTAAATTGCCAAAATTGGTGATTCTATTAGTTTAGATTTTAATAATTCAAACGTATACAATTCTTCATTACCAAATTTAAATTCTACATCCTTTCTTAGCAAATCATAGAGAGGCTTCGCAAGAGTAGCAAAATTTAAAATAAATCGTCTAAAGTAGGAACAAAGACCAACAAAGCTATGTACCATCTTGGTAGAATTTGGAATTGGAAATTCACTGATTGCTTTTAAATTTTCTGTACTTGGCCGTATGCCTTTTGCATTAATTATATACCCCAGATAAACAATCTCTTCATATAAAAACTGACATTTATCGAATCGAAGCTCTAAAGAATTCTCTACAACTATTTTTAATACGTCATCTAATATCTCAATATGCTCATTGATTGTTTTTGTAGCGATTAGAAGGTCATCCATATAAATAAGTAATTTATCTGATTCTATAAGTTTTTTGAATACTGAGTTAATAAATCTTTGAAAAACACTTGGCGCATTTTTCAAACCGAATGGCATCTTAAGGTACTCGAATTGCCCAATTGGAGTAACAAAAGATGTGAACTTCACTGAATCACTAGCAACTTTAACATGATGGAAGCCACTTCTCAGGTCTAAAATTGTAAAATAACATTTTTCACGCAAACGGTCTAACAAATCGTCAATTAAGGGAAGCGGGTAATTATCACGAAGGGTTAGTATATTCAATTCCCGATAATCTACGCACAACCGATTCTCCCCATTTTTCTTACGGACCAACACAATTGGAGACGCATAGCACGAACTACTTTCCTGAATAATCTCTCTATTTAAAAGATCGTCTATAATTTTTTGTAACTCTAGTTTTTGACTATACGGTAGTCGTCTCGGGGTGCATGAAAAGGGTATTTCTTTACTCAATTTAATATTTAATTCGACCTTATTATTTAAATTTTCAATTACTTTATATTTATGTTTAGCCTCGACGCATACTTCACGGATTTTAACTTGAACATCGTAAGGCATTTCATTATTTATATTTAGCACCGGCAAACATGATTTGTTGCTATCATTTTCCGATATGTCAATTGATAAAATTTCATTAAAAAAATTGTAATCATTTTCATTACCTTCGCTTACTTCATGAAATTGCTGAACATGCTTACAGGTACTCACATTTTCTTGACAAATATCATCATTTTTTTTCAAATTTTCAACTAATTCCAAGTTGCATATTTTCATAAAATCTCGACCTAAGATAACAGGATATTTCATACAATTATTTTTTACAACAAATATACATAAATCTAATGAATTGTTATTAAAATTTACAATAGAGTTTGCGATACCGTTTATTTGAAGTGGACTGTTATTAATTCCAGAGTATCCAAACCTATTTCCTTTAATATCATGGACTAAAGATGTTGGTAAAAAACTCTGTTGTATGAAGCTTATAGGTGATCCGGAATCAAACAAAGTTAATAATTTTCGCGAAGAGTCAGAATAATCATTATAAAAATAATAATCCACGAAATGTTCAAACTCGTGCACATTATTTGGAGCATTGTTGTGTTGAATTTCTTGATGTAAAATTTGTGATGCTGCCTCTGAATCAATTGGTGATTGTACATTTTCGTTGTCTTTAACAACCATTATTCCAGTCTTTTCGGGACACCCATGAGCACGATGACCAGGCTTTCTGCAAGCAAAACATATTTTTTCGGGACACTCAGTAGCTAGATGACCAGGTTTTTTGCAGGCAAAACATGAAGGTGTATTTCGTTTCAGATTTCGGCATCTAGTACTGACATGACCAGGTTCATGACAATTGAAACATTTTAATTTTCTTTCAAAACTTAGCGGAATTTTTTCCGAACTCTTTACCGAACGCTGTTTAGAAAAATGTGATTGAAAACCTAAACTGCTGTTTTTCATAATTTCATATCTTCGTAAAGCTCTCTTTAATTCAGTAATATTGCTGGCACCAAACAAAAGCATTTTGTTAACGGCAGAATCTGGTATACCGTTCACAATATACTGAATAACATCAGCTTCTGCTATTTCGGATAACGATGCTATTTCTAACATAGCCAAAACATATTGTTGCAGCGTTTCTTCATTCCTTTTTTTCCGGTTTTGAAATTGAATATGAATGTCTGCACATGTCACATTTTTATTAAATTCTTCAATTAAAACATTTTTTAACTTAGGCCACGTTTTCACAAATACCGTACGCAAAAACAGTTTTGCGGTACCGTTTAATAATCTTTTTGCAAAAGTAAAGATGGTTTGCGAATCCCAACCATATATTTCGGCGGATTCTTCTACATATGAAATCCATCTCTGTATAGTGAAATTATCGTCACCTGTGAAATTTGGAAGAGACTCCTCAACATCTCTGAAATTAAAAAAAGATCTATTCGGCATATTATTATAATTATTATCAACGCTATTTAAATCCGATAACTCCTTCTTCAATTTTGCGATTTCTCTTTTTTTCTGAACCATTTGACGAAGACTTTCAATTTCTTTGCCTAATTGTTCTACATTACCATCAGCTTCTCCAATATTATCAGCGTCATTGACATCACCGTTATTTCTACTGCTACTTCCACTGTTATTTCCATGCAACAATTCTATGGGAAAAATCTCATCCAATTCTGTACTCGAGAGAGATTTAACCGCTTCTTCAAGACGTAGTTTTAATTCCGTCTTAAGCCCAGTTGTAGGCAATTCAAGAAAACATAGCTTTTCCTTTAGCTCGAAAACTGTCGCGCTATTTATAAATTCTTCCACACGATCTGCCATCACTTTTTATCAGGAATTCACAAAGAAAATTACTATTGAAAAGTACCTCTACTTAACACAAAAAAAGGAAGACCAAAAGTACCTCTACTTTTATCAAAAAAATCACGCGAAAAAAAGTACCTCTACTTTATTTTCCAAACGCCAATGATTTTTCTTCTTTCTTTTTTTTTTTGAATTTTCTATACCACTGATTCACTATTCCACTTCTGACTTAACTATAGGGACCGTGTGGAGATTTAAACAACTTCATTCTCTTAATACTTTATTACGACTGCTCTTGTTAACAAAAAGTCTATCGATACCGATAGAATGGTTACGGTACAATCAGAAGCTAGACCAACACAGAGATATCTGTTATTTCATTTTTTTTTTTTTTTGTACGTAAAATGCCTACACGTAATTCTTGGAAGATGGACTTCCGACGTAAACTGCAACGCTCCGTCATGTTGATCTTTAACAGTGTCAAACCTGAACTTTTCTTCATCTGGTAGCATTTTAATAATTCGTTCACTTCTTTGTTGAGTGGAGCCAGAATTGCACACTTTTTCATATTTTCGTAGTTTCCACTGGCCAAAAATGCTCCAAAGGTTTCTTCGATAAGGTCCCCGTTTGAGATTATGTTGCTCGGAATCTCTATTTGGCCAACTTCTAGGTCGACACGCATATACTTAGTAAGAGAGTAACGGATAAAAAAGTCGCCTTAAGTTGCTTCTTTTAGTGCATAAGTCGAGTAGCTCGCTCGATTTGTTTACTCTCTTCTAGTACCTCTACTGCAGTGTCCGGGTCCACGACATATATTTGAGCGTATCTGGGTGCCTCGTATTTGCCATATTGATTTTGAGTAGGTTGAGCTGCAACATTTATTTTATGATAGATTTGACCGCCGGCCACAAAACTGTAGATTCCACGATTGTTAAATGTTCCTATCATCAGCCACGTTGAATGATGCGAAGGCAAAACAGGCACTAAGAGATCGTACCTTGGCGTGAAATTCATTGGCTAGAGGATGTTGACATGCAAAAAGTAGTGCTAATTCGTCAACCAGAATTTGCCATCTGGTGGTGGTTGTTCAATAAGACCGTGAAGACAACAATTGGGGAAGAGTTAACATCTGTTGTGTTCGTATGCGTTCTTCTGGAAAATGCAATGCTCCGCAATGAATACAGACGACATTAAATGCTCCTAGGCGCAGGTATTCAACGTTTTTTGTTCCCGCAATTTTATAAGTCAGTAGCTTTGCAGCATTTCTGCAAAGCCGGGCATGGCCACGAACTACTTCAAGACGCTGATTCCGTTCATCGTCGGTTTCATGTAAAAAGTGACACCTAAAATAATCAACCCGCTCTTCTGATTGAGAAGTATTAACATGGCGTATGATTTCGGAGATTTTTTCTTTACTTCTTGTCTTAGCAGCATGGCTAGGTCAAGTTGAAGTAGTCGGCTGCTCATCAAAATGTAATGGTTCGAGCAACAGGTCAGTGTATGAATGGCCCGATCGCGATGATCCTGGCAAGTTGGCGTTATCATCTTGTGGTTCTTCGTGAGCTGAATCATTGCTTGATTCACTAAAATTGAAGTGACGCCAGAAAAATAAACTTAAACTCATGAGTGTTTCTTGACGAATGAAAACAAACTGCATACGCACAGTTCATTTCTCTTGCTTTCCCTTTGAACACAATTCTCTTCTCTAGGTTTTCTCCAGGAGTGTATGAGGTCGTGATGTTTAATATTTTTGTACTGCGTCTATGTGTATGAGATCATGATAAAACCTGTTTGGTGTTTTTGCACTGTGTGTGTGTGTATGAGATCATGATTAAATATATTCAGTAGTTTTGAGCAATGATTTTAAAGAGAATGACGATGGCGATCTACTTGGAGACGCTTATTTTGTCCGTCCGTAGCGTGACTTCTGATTGAGAAGTAATAAGACGGAGTATGATGTCGGATATTCTTCCTCTACTTTTGATCTTAACAGCACGGTTAGGTTGAATTAAAATAGTCGACTGCTCATCAAAATCGGTCGAGGAATACGTCAGAGTGCGAAAGCCCCAGTCGTCATGAACCTGGCAAGTTATACTGGAGACAGTTTGAAAAAATAATTACAATTGGGCATGAATTGTAATTCCTAATGTAGTCTGTCTCAGAGTAATTGAATCCGATTTTAATTGCCACATTATTCGTATAATGAGGTTCGGGGAACTTAATTGTTTTGCAATTACCATTTTTCGCTACCGATAGATATCTAAAAAGCGATATTTTTAGAATGCATATCGAAAGCCCTTAGTAGTACTGTAAAGTTCCATTAAGATCGGACCACCCAATTCGAAGCCACCTGGCGAGGGGTAACGGGGGAGAGGAAAAGTGCTCATCAAAATGTAATGGGTGGAGCATTACGTCAGAGAGCAAAAGCCCCAGTCGCGATGAAACTGGCAAGTTATACTGGAGACAGTTTCAAATACTAATTACAATAGGCCATGGATTGTAATTCTTAATGCAGTCTGTCTCTGAGTAATTGAATCCGATTGTAATTGCAATCTGATTCGTATAATGAGGTTCAGGGAACTTGATGGTTTTGTAATTAGTATTTACCGCTGCCGACAGATATCTAAAAAGTGATATTTTTATGCATATAGAAAAACCTTACTCCCTAGCAATAATGCAAATTTTCATTAAGATCCCTTCACGTAATTCGAAGACACCAAGCGACGGGTATCGAGGGAAGGGGAAAAGTGAGGTTTGTAGTGGGAAAATCGAAAGCTCTTAGGCCCACTAAGTAATACTGTAAAGTTTCATTAAGATCTGACCACCCAATTCGAAGCCACCAGGCGAGGGGTATCAAGGGGGTGGGAAGAGTGAATTTTGTAGTCGCAAAATTGAAAGTTCTTAGCCCCTTAGTTATACTGTAAAGTTTCATTAAGATCGAACCACCCAATTCAAAGCCACCAAGCGAGGGGTATCGAGGGGATGGGAAAAGTGAGTTCTATAGTAGGAAAATCGAAAGCGCTTAGCCCACTTAGTAAAACTGTAAGGTTTCATTAAGGTCGGACCACCCAATTCGAAAATACCAAGCGAGAGGTATTGAGGGGAGGGGAAAACGAATTTTCTCAGAGGTGAGACCTATCTAGATCAATTTCTAGTCCCCGAAAACCCTTAACTCCCAAGTTTCGTAAAAATTGTTAGGCGCGTTTTCGAGATCGTTGTGCAAACATTCCTCGTATTATATAAGTAATATAAGTTGCTCGTTACGTTTCAATAAAGAGGATCTAAAGCGAATAATTTAATTTTGTACGTTTAAGAGAAACTTGTATTTTGGAAAACATAACGCAAACAATTCTCGCAATTCTGATGTTCCAGAAAACATAAGCATTAACCCCATTTACAGTGTTACCCCTCCGAATTAATATTTTTAACGCCACCACTACGCCCATCTCTATTTTTATAATATAAGCTTATTGATGTATGCGCGTGTGAGTAAGAATAATCACGTTTTCTCACTGAAGGGCAGTGATTTACAACCAGCTTGTGGCTATGTGTTAGTGATTGATTTTCTTAAATCAATTTTTACCTGGCTCAGGTATAACCTAGGTAAATAAAAAGTACATATAAACATGGTCATATTCACATAGGACATTCTGTAAAAGTTTCAAAGCAATTGGTCAAGAAGTTTCGGAGATTACCGGTTAGGAACAAACGAGCATTTACGATTTTATTTATATAGATTATCACGAAAAAATCCAATTATAAATTAACACAGATTACAATTTTTATTTGTTTTTCTTTCACTTTAATATGCAAGGGGAACTCTCAACAGATGTTAACCCTTCAACACTCAAAACTAACTTAAGAATACTTCTGATGTTAGATTAGAAACTGTAAGACTTTCGTAATAGACTTTTTCTAGTGGTAAAACAGGTGAATATGATGCCAATGGAAAATCAATTCTTGGATATGGAACCAAATTCGTTTGAAATTCACACATATCAACATTTAAAAGACCATTGAATCGTATATATGTTGTTATACTATACTATCTGGGCAATGCCCTGTGAACACAGTTTTATGTCCAACACTTCTTCACGTGTAGAGGTGATGAAGGTTGGTGCTCTACCCTTGTTGGCAATTTCCAGGGTGGTTGCACCAAGTTATTCAAAAAGTGTTCTACCTCTTTGGTTGATGTTCGTACTGCCCCACTGTGTGTGGTGCGCGTTGGAGTCACAACCAATGATAAGAGGTAGATGGTTTGTCTCACAGAAGGACACCAAATCGACCAGCTGCTCTGAGGGGGGAGGGCTGACTGCATCGTAGGGCAGATATCAAAAGCACACTACTACTTCCTTTTCGCCCAATTCTGTGGAGTAAATTATCTTGACTGCAGTAAGATCTGCAGAACAAAAGGATTTAAGAAGGACGGCATCAATATCATTGGAGATGTAGATGCATGTCCCAGGTCTGTTCGCAGTTGTGCTGTATAAGCAGCCGCTTTTTTACAAAACCCTATCTAATTTTATAGTTGTTCTAAGTGATAGTATTTATGATATTTTTATTTATCGTATTTTTATGTATCAAAGGCTATACAGTTAAGAAATACAATAAAAATGTAATTAGTGTTTCTTTATATATTCCTTGTTGAGATTCGCATGAATAAACTGAAACTATTACTTAAGTTTGAGTTTATTCATCAATTGCAAAGTCTTCCATATGGTCGGGATAGTCCATTAGTGTAGCTGCATTATTTGGTACAGGCGTCGTATTTAGTTTATCCAAGATGTCTTTCCACACGATATTTCGAGCGTGTCGTGGATTTTTCGGTGCTAAGGCGACTTCCAGAGCATTTCGTCCTTTGACCCGGAAAAAAGCGACGTACAGCATGCCATGAATAAAGGCCGCTGTAAGAAGGAGAAGACCAACAAATTCAAAGGTTTGGCCTTGGGAATTATGGATCGTCATGGGAAATACTGGTTTTACAGGAAACTGATGGCTCTGCATGATGCACCCAAGTTGAGATTTGTTCCAATCAAGCGTAATTCTTGGAAGATGGACTTCCGACGTAAACTGCAACGCTCCGTCATGCTGATCTTTAACAGTGTCATCTGGTAGCATTTTAAAAATTCGTTCACTTCTTTGTTAAGTGGAACCAGAATTGCACACTTTTCATATTTTTGTAGTTTCCACTGGCCAAAAATGCTCCAAAGGTTTCTTCGATAAGGTCCCCGTTTGAGATTATGTTGCTCGGAATCTCTATTTGGCCAAGTTCGTTTGTCGCCAATTCTTCTTCTTCTGGGTCGACATGCATATACTTAGTAAGAGAGTAACGGATAAAAAAGTCGCCTTAAGTTGCTTCTTTTAATGCATAAGTCGAGTAGCTCGCTCGATTTGTTTACTCTATTCTAGTACCTCTACTGCAGTGTCCGGGTCCACGAAATACATTTGAGCGTATCCGGGTGCCTCGTATTTACCATATTGATTTTGAGTAGGTTGAGCGACAACATTTATTTTATGATAGATTTGACCCCCGGGCAGAAAACTGTAGATTCCACGGTTGTTGAATGTTCCTATCATCAGCCACGTTGAATGATGCGAAGGCAAAACAGGCACTAAGAGATCGTACCTTGGCGTGAAATTCATTGGCTAGAGGATGTTGACATGCAAAAAGTAGTGCTAATTCGTCAACCAGAATTTGCCATCTGGTGGTGGTTGTTCAATAAGACCGTGAAGACAACAATTGGGGAAGAGTTAACATCTGCTGTGTTCGTATGCGTTCTTCTGGAAAATTCAATGCTCCTAGGCGCAGCTATTCAAGACGCTGATTTCGTTCATCATCGGTTTCATGTAAAAAGCGACACCTAAAATAATCAACCCGCTCTTCTGATTGAGAAGTATTAAGATGGCGTATGATTTCGGAGATTTTTTCTTTACTTCTTGTCTTAGCAGCATGGCTAGGTCAAGTTGAAGTAGTCGGCTGCTCATCAAAATGTAATGGTTCGAGCAACAGGTCAGTGTATGAATGGCCCGATCGCGATGATCCTGGCAAGTTGGCGTTATCATCTTGTGGTTCTTCTTGAGCTGAATCATTGCTTCATCCACTAAAATTGAAGTGACGCCAGAAAAATAAACTTAAACTCATGAGTGTTTCTTGACGAATGAAAACAAACTGCATACGCACAGTTCATTTCTCTTGCTTTCCCTTTGAGCACAATTCTCTTCTCTAGGTTTTCTCCAGGAGTGTATGAGCGCGTGATGTTTAATATTTTTGTACTGCCTCTATGTGTATGAGATCATGATAAAACCTGTTTGGTGTTTCTGCACTGTGTGTGTGTATGAGATCATGATTAAATATATTCAGTAGTTGTTTGGCCAGCACTGATCTCAATCCCTAAAAATAAAATGAAAAAAAAAAAACATGTATTAAAAAAAACGTCATTACTACAAAATGTAAACAAAAAAAACACTAACAACAACACGCGAAAATTGAAATGCAATTATTAAAAGAAATATCAAACATTTTCTTTAAATATTTATATTGTGTAATTAACACATAATATACAACAATTTTCAACTATTCATATCACATATGAACATGAATTTTACACAAAACAACACAAAATATCACACATGACAGTTAAAAAAAAAGAGAAAAATTACACGAACAAAATCACACTTAACTTTATACTTACAGTATATCCAAGTGTTTTAAAACCAACCGCGACTATTTTTCTTTAGATGTTGGTAATTTTCGCTAAAAAATTTAATTAATTTTATTATTAATTTAATAAAAAACTAAAATGTCATACTTACCTGTGAGAAAGACATAGATGACAAATTAGACAGAGAGGGCTAACATTTATAAAATTAAATGGATGAACACATTCCACATTTTAAAATTAGTACTGCCCAACGTACAATTAACAAATTTTTTTTGTTTTTTAATTTTCCAAATTGCTAAATCTAATTTTTAAGAACAAGAATTGTTAAATTTAAGAAACTGAATTTTTTCAATAAACAAAAAATTGAAACGTAAACCGGACAATTTTCATTTTTTCACGTTTGTTTCTCCAACAAACATTTTTTGGTCCTTCGAGCCGGATTTTTGTGCGGAACGTGTTGATTTTTTTTCTTAAAAAGAGAGATTTAGCAATTTTAATTGTTTTGTTCGGGGTTTGGTAAAAAAAAATTAACCGTAAAAGAAAAATGGAAGGATTGTGTACATCGTTAACAATTCGAGCAGAAAAAATTGAACGATCAGTTAGTAACGGAAAAAAAACCGCAATCAACAAAAGAACAGTTGGTTTTTACGAAAATAAAATTACTGATTTAAAAAAATCTTGGGCCGAATTTGATCAACTCGATACACAATTACGTGAGCTGATCGTCACCTCTAAAACAGTTTGTATACACGAGTACGTAAAAAATAGCAAATATTCTGAACTAGAAACCAAATACATAGAATATCTGGCAGATCTATCAGAAAAGAAGATTCAAAAGATCGTCGTAGCAGTGTTGTAGAACAAACATTTATCCACTCAAATGAATCTCGCGTTCAATTGCCACGCATAAGTTTACCGAAATTTAGTGGAGACTATGCGTCATGGCGATCTTTTCATGATTTGTTTGTTTCAATGGTACACTGCAACAAGCATTTGCTGAACGTGCAAAAATTACATTATTTAAAGAGCTGTCTTTCAGGCGAAGCAGAAAGATTATTGAATCACTTTCCATTACTGACCAAGATTACAATCCAGCTTGGGAAAAATTACAATCACGATATGAAAATAAAAGATTATTAATCAACACACAACTAAACATTTTAACAAATCAACCAAAACAAACAACTGAAACCAGCAAAAGTATTAAATCAATCCTAGACACAACAGAGGAATGCATGCATCAACTAAAGGCATTAGAAGTCGACGTGGCATCATGGGATACAATTTTAATCTTCCCAATAGTACAAAAACTCCCATTCATGACATTAAAACTATGAGAAGAGGAATTGGGTGATACACAAACATTACAAACATTTGCCCAATTTCAAAAATGTATGCAAACTAGATTTAGAGTTTTAGAATCCATGTCATATGCAGTAAACACGAAACAACAAGCACCAGTAGTAACAACCAAAGCACATTTGGCATCAAACAATTCATCAAAATGTCCTGCATGCGACAGCGCACATTTTGTTGGAAGATGTAAAAATTTTTTTAACATGCAACTTTGACACAGAAAGGAATGCATACAAAATACCGGTAGATGTTTCAATTGCTTCTCGAGCAAACATAGAACAACCTCCTGTCCGAGTAAATACCGATGTAGGAAATGCAGCGGATTGCACCATACCTTACTACATTCAGAACAAATCAATACAAATTTTCAAGCTCAGTTGACAAAACCAGTAACAAATCCATCTAACTCTGCAGATGGGGTGAAAACTTTTTTTGCGACTGAAACTCACAACGCATTATTAGCCACAGCAATAGTAAGCGTGAAAGATCGACGGGTATCGAGGGAAGATGAAAGGGGTTTGTAGTGGGAAAATCGAAAGCTCTTAGGCCTACTAAGTAATACTGTAAAGTTTCATTAAGATCGGACCACGCAATTCGAAGCCACCAGGCGAGGGGTATCAAGGGGATGGGAAGAGTGAATTTTGTAGTCGGAAAAATGAAAGCCCTTAGCCCCCTTAGTAAAACGGTAAGGTTTCATTAAGGTCGGACTACCCAATTCGAAAATACCAAGCGAGAGGTATCGAGGGGAGGGGAAAACGAATTTTCTCAGAGGTGAGACCTATCTATATCAATTTCTAGTCCCCGAAAACCCTTAACTCCCAAGTTTCGTAAAAATCGTTAGACGCGTTTTCGAGATCGTTGTGCAAACATTCCTCGTATTATATAAGTAATATAATTTGCTCGTTACGTTTCAATAAAGAGGATCTAAAGCGAATAATTTAATTTTGTACGTTTAAGAGAAACTTGTTTTTTGGAAAACATAACGCAAACAATTCTCGCAATTCTGATGTTCCAGAAAACATAAGCATTAACCCCATTTACAGTGTTACCCCTCCGAATTAATATTTTTAACGCCACCACTACGCCCATCTCTATTTTTATAATATAAGCTTATTGATGTATGCGCGTGTGAGTAAGAATAATCACGTTTTCTCACTGAAGGGCAAAATGATTTACAACCAGCTTGTGGCTATGTGTTAGTGATTGATTTTCTTAAATCAATTTTCACCTGGCTCAGGTATAACCAAAGTGTAACTATGATAAAGTGAGGAAAGCTAGCGAAGTAGCTAGAAAAAGCACGTGGCAGACGGGGAAAAGAATACGCAAGAGTACATATGCTTTTCATAGGCAAAATCCATCAGCAAGAGAGAGAATGAAATGTTCTTAAAAATCAGATGGAATCTTATGATAAATGCCGAGAAGTTGGTGAGTAAACTCACCAACCGTATCGTGCAGCTGAAAACTCCCTCCAGCGACGGCAAAAGCCGCAGCGGAGCGAGTAGAAGGCGTCATAAGCGGGCAAGAGATGTGGTATCTGCTAGTAACCCAGCAAAAGCAAAAAGGAAGAGGAAGGGAGCGGGAACAGACAGTGCCGCCGAAAAGGCGCGCACTTCTGAGACCATCTCAGCCTCCTCCACTCCCGAAGCGAGTACCCCCCAGGCGAAGAGGGTTAAACCCTCTAACCCCGGGCCCAAAGACACCTCTCACCAAAAAGCACAGAGAGCGACATTTGCGGAGATCCTTAAAACGGACCGAACAATGAAAGTTTGCCTAACGTGCGAGACCCCTGTGAAGAGAGACATCACTTCAATGGAGGCGGATCGCATAGAGGCTGCAATCATCGGAGCGTTTGAGAGACTTCCCAACGGTGAAGACCCACGCATACGTGATTGTAGACTGATGCAAGGTTCTCTCATTCTTTTATGCGAGAACCAAGCGACCAAGGATTGGCTAGTTAAACTGGCTGAATCCAAACCCCTGGTAGAAGGAATAGACCTTTCGGTCCATGACTTCATTCTACCCAAGTTGAGAAGGGTGAGGATCTGGTTGCCGGGCCCCGAAAGGAGCGCGACCCAGATACTCACCACTATGAAATTCCTTAACTCAATGAGCACGGAGAACTGGAGGGTCTTCGAATGCAAATATAGTCGGGCGCCGGAAGGTAACCAACTAATTGTAGGCGTGGACGCCCCAGGACTCAGAGATCTTGAGAAGGTTAATTTCCGCCCCCTCTCGGGAGTTCGCCTTGCTACCTGCACGGTTCTAGGCAAGCCAGAGAAAGGGGAGAAAGAGGAGGAAAAGACAGGACCGAACTAATGCCAAATTCGGGACTAAATTTTCTCCAAATAAATGCGCACCACTGCAAAGCGGCCACCGACATAATAGGTAGGCAGCTTGCTATTGGACGTGCCAACATATGCCTCGTGCAAGAACCTTGGGTTTACAAGGGAATCGTACAGGGCTACGACACCCAGTTGGGGTCTGTATTATACAGCACAACTGCGAACAGACCCAGGACATGCATCTACATCTCCAATGATATTGATGCCGTCCTTCTTAAATCCTTTTGTTCTGCAGACCTTACTGCAGTCAAAATAATTTACTCCACAGAATTGGGCGAAAAGGAAGTAGTAGTGTGCTCTTCATATCTGCCCTATGACGCAGTCACCCCTCCCCTTGAGAGGAGCTGGTCGACTTTGTGTCCTTCTGTGAGACAAATAATCTACCTCTTGTAATTGGCTGTGACTCCAACGCGCACCACACACAGTGGGGCAGTACGGACATCAACCAAAGAGGTAGAACACTCTTTGAATACCTTGGTGCAACCACCCTGGAAATTGCAAACAAGGGTACGGCACCAACCTTCATCACCTCTACACGTGAAGAAGTGTTGGACATAACGTTGTGCTCACAGGGCATTGCTCAAGATATTCAAGGATGGAAAGTGTCCTCCGAACCTTCATTGTCGGCCCATTGGCGCATTCTCTTCAGTCTGTTCTCAGAACCGTTGAAACCGGTCTCCTACAGGAATCCTAGATCCACTGACTGGTTCTCCTTTCACGAAGAGCTGTCAGAAAGAATCCGGGAAGTCCCAAAAGCAGCCCGGAATATTCCGGAACTAGAACAAACAGTCGCTTTAACATCGGAAGCCATTTACTCCTCCTATGAGAGTAATTGCGCCTTACGCACTAACAGGCTCCCCAAGAAAACGCCCTGGTGGGATATATCCTTGGAGAGCCTCAGAAAAGAAACGAGAAAAAGTTTCAACCGAGCCAAACAGCATAGTTTGAACAGTGAGTGGGAAGCCTGGAAGGCGGCCCAACGCAAGTACAAATCGGCTGTTCTGAGGAAAAAACGAGAAGCTTACTGCGGCCAAATTGAGGAACTCCCTCAGGCTTGCAGACTCCAAAAAGCCCTCTCCAAAGATCCGAGATCTAGGTTAACGGTGCTGCACCAGTCGGATGGGGAATTTACCTCAAGTAATGAGGACACCCTGAAGCTGCTGCTCCACACCCATTTTCCGGAATCTCGCGAATCACCGGCATGCTCGTCTCTACAAGTCGAAAGTTCTCGTCCCCAAAAAACCGACTCGAGAACGGCTTCAGAGATTGTAACATACGATAGAACTAACTGGGCAATCAAAACCTTTGCCCCGTACAAATCAGCAGGGCCTGATGGCATTTTCCCAGCACTTCTTCAGAAAGGAGCTGATTTGCTAATCAAACCACTCTGTCAAATCTACCGCACGAGCCTCGCCTATGGCTATATTCCTTCGCCATGGGGGAAGGCACGTGTGATCTTCATACCTAAGCCTGGTCGTACTGACTACACCGAGGCCAAGAGCTTACGTCCTATCAGCCTCACGTCATTCTTGCTTAAGACACTGGAGAGGCTGGTGGATAGATACCTGAGGGAGAGGATACCAAGTATCCTCCCTCTCCACCCAAACCAACACGCGTATCAAGAGGGCAAATCCACGGATTCTGCACTCCATCAACTAGTGTTCAGAATTGAAAAAACTCTAGACACTAAATCATACGCTCTTGGTGTTTTTCTTGACATAGCAGGGGCATTTGACAATGTCACTTTTGATGCCATGAGCGAGGCAGCCGAAGTGCACGGCGCGAGTCTGACTGTCACTAGATGGATAAGAACCATGCTGTCCACTCGAACTGCTTCGACCAGCCTTGGAAGAGATACAGAATCAATCTCAGTTATGAGAGGATGCCCGCAGGGAGGTGTACTATCTCCACTGCTGTGGTGTCTGGTTGTAGATGACCTTCTTAGGATTTTAAACACCTCGGGCTACTATGCTCAAGCGTATGCGGATGACATAGCTCTGCTTGTATCGGGAAAATTCCCCAGTACATTAGCTGAGTTGTCTCATCAAGCTCTTATCAAGGTTCAAAAATGGGCCCTTTCCAAGGGTCTCTCCGTCAATCCTGACAAAACTGAACTCGTTATGTTCACCAGGAATAGGAATCTCGAAGGTTTTGAGGCTCCTTGCCTAGGTGAAACGAAACTGCAACTCTCCGAGTCAGTGAAATATCTAGGAGTATATCTAGATAAAAAGCTGACCTGGAAAAAGCACGTGGAGGTCAAAGAACAGAAAGCGTCGGCGCTCCTATGGGCCTGTCGCAAAACCTTTGGACCCACCTGGGGACTAAAACCAAAAATGTTGTACTGGATGTACAATGTGTTGGTTAAACCTCTGCTGACCTACGCATCAATTGTTTGGTGGCCTCGTACCCTAGTATCCAATGCTAAAGAACTTTTAAACCGTACTCAAAGACTTGCTCCTCTAAGTATTACGGGTGCAATCAGAACCACGCCAACTGCAGCCATGGAAGCCCTCTTGGGAACCCCACCGCTGCACTTGGTGGGTCAAAGTACAACAATGGCAACGTCCTATAGACTGCGAAATGCTGCACTCTGAATTGATCGATCAGATATCAAGAGTCATACCAGGATCCTAGCCAGTCTGATCAAATCATACCCCATACTCTCGATGCCATCGGACGTTTTGTCCCCGGCATTTGTTTTCAAACGCAGATTCGAGACTGTCATGCTTCCTAGAGAATCCTGGATAGCGGACGGTGGGAATCTCGTAAGACCACTCGGCCTTATCTGATTCACGGATGGGTCTAAATCGAATGCAGGAACTGGGGCAGGTGTCATTGGTACGGTGCCCAAAAAGGCAATATCTATCGCCTTGGGCACTCATTGTTCAGTCTTTCAGGCTGAAATTTTTGCACAACAGAGTTGTACTCAACTGGATACCGGGACACCTCGTGCTCCCAGGCAATACAATGGCGGATGTACTGGCCAAGATGGGCACCATTAGGAAACCTATCGGGCCGGAACCCATCATTGGTATTCCTAAGAGCACAGCCAAACTCTCCATCAGAGAATGGATTACCGTACAACACAAAATTCAGTGCCGAAATGAGTCCCTACGACAATCTGAAATTTTCATAACGGAACCAGGCCTTGTCAGGGACTCGTTACTGAAGTTGGACCGTAATAAAATCAGAGTGCTGGTGGGCGCCCTCACGGGACATTGCCTCCGCAAGCCTTTACATACCATAGGTATCCTATCTGATCCCACCTTTCGTAAGTGCAGAACCATTGAGGAAACATCACTACACGTTATTAGTTTATGTGATGCCTTAACGGGCCTGCGAAAGAAGATCTTCGGAAAACCATTCTTGACCTTGTCGGATGTCCGGAATTTGAAAGTGGAATCTTTAATCGATTGCCTGAAGAAAACAGAACTGTTTCCAGAGTTGGGACAAGCTACAGCTCCGTAAACGGTATACAGGTATTTAATCTTTTTTCCCACAGGTTTTCTTAGAAAACTTGTGCGATCCCAGGACATATGTCCAGATTCTCCCGAGGGCACAATGGGCCGAAAGGCCTAAGTACGGGATGCTTCGGCACCCACCTCCTTATAAAAAAAAAAAAAAAAAAATACTTTAGATAGTGATTTAGAATTAGATAGGTCCGCCAATATTATGGTTCCAATTGGTTCCGATTTAGACATTACTTGTAACGCTAGCTCCCAAACTGGATTAAATTTGACCAGTAAAACTCCGCGAAAAAAAAAATTAAGAAATCTAATAAAGAGGCTAAGAGAACAAATTAGGCAGCAAGCTAGGAAAATTGAAATTTTAGAAAAAGAAAATAATAGTGTTAGATCGTTTATAGAAAATGCACATAGGTTACTTCCTTCAGAAATAGCTTTTACTCTAGACGATTATTTAAAAAATAAGAACAGAAAATCAGTTGGCTTTAGGTATTCATTAGAAACAAAGCAATTTTCATTAGGAATGTATTTCTTGGCGCCTACCGCGTATAATTATTTGAAAAATATTTTGAATTTGCCTTCATTTAAAACGTTGACAAATTTTACAAAATGTTGGCCTACTAGTCCTGGCTTCCATCAAATTTATTTTGACGCCTTAAAATTGAAAAGCGAGCAGCTTACGGATTTTTCTAAGAAATGTATTTTATGCATAGATGAGATGAGTTTAAAAATAAATTTAATATATGATAGAAATAGCGGTCATATTATAGGTTTAGCGGATGATGGTGATTCCAGACAAAATTTAGTGGTTACAAGTGCACTTGTTGTAATGGCACGTGGAATAGCCGAAAATTGGAAGCACCCTTTAGGATTTATTTTATTGAATTCAACTTGTCCTGCATTTAAATTAGAAAAAATTATTAAAAATTTGCTTGAAAGACTGCAGAAGATTGATATGGAACCTTTGGCAGTAGTTAGTGACCAAGGTTCGAATTTTGGTGCAGTCGCCAAATTATTAAATATTTCAGCAAGAAATCCTACCTTTACGGTAAATAATCAAGAAATTTGCTATATATTCGACATCCCTCACCTTATAAAAAGTATTAGGAATAATTTATTAAACTATGATTTTAAATTTAATGGCCGACAAATAGCGTCTTGGCGGGATATAAAAAGTTTTTATGAATGGGATGTTCAGCGGCACTTTAGATTAGCTCCTAAATTAACTAACACCCATATCAATCCTTCAAGTTTCGAAAGAATGAAGGTAAAGTTGGCTACGCAAGTACTCAGCTCATCTGTTGCCAGCGGTATATACACGCAAATAAGTAATAATGAAGCTACAAGTTCTGCTTTATATACTGCTGAATTCCTAGACCAAATTGATAGGTTTTTTGATATGTGTAACTCTTCTAAATTTAAAGAAGCAAAAATAGATAAAGTTCCATTTTGCGGTTCAGAACGTCAACTGACCCTTTTCAATGAGATGTGTGAGTTGATTGGTTCTATCGAAGTAATTAATTCAGTCGGGAAAAATGTTACTTCTTCTATCAAGTGCCTTGATGGTACCCTAATTTCAATTGCCGGATTAAAATGTCTGTGGACTCAACTTCAAAAGAAAAATTTCAAATTCATGCTTACACGGCGAATAAACCAAGATTGTTTGAAAAATTTCTTCGGGACTATTCGAAAACAAAATGGTAATAACAGACATCCAACTCCCATACAATTCATTAGGAATTTCAAAAAATTGTTTTCCATGAAATATATGGAAATTGTTAAGACTGGCAATTGCGAAGTTCAAAGGGAATTTACTTTCGGTCCAATTGTTACCAGTCAGTTATTATTCATTCCAAATGATTCACTTCCGTTCCAAGAGGCAAATATAACTGTTCCATCTGAATTAAAAAATATGGATTTTGGCCAAGAAAATGCATTCACATATTTCTGTGGATATCTTTTAAGAAAATGCCAAGAAACACATAATTGCCAGTTAGATGTGCCAGAATTTTCAGATCGTTCGCTCATATTTACCCAATTCAAACAATTCGAAAATTGTAGATTAATAATTGCACCACAAAATTTTGTGGAGTATATAAGACAATTAGAAAATCAATTCCAAAGCACATTTAATTATGCCCTATGGTAGGTACTACCAGAGGGTATATTAGTTTTGTCACTAAGTGTGTAACACATAGAAATAATAATCGGAGAAAAATTTCAAGGGTATGGTTGTGTAGGGAATCAAAAGTTATATCGATTTATGCATGTCCGTCCGTCCGTCCGTCCGTCCGTCCGTCTGTGGACAAGATAACTCAAAAACACGTTATCCGATTTTGATGAAATTTATAATTTGAGTTGCTTATTCCTTCGCTTGATTTGGTATTGCATTTGAGCAAAATCGATCCACGGGGGGCAAAGTTATAAAGGAAAAACCAGAGTGACCAGAAAGTTTTGTCGTTTTTTGGTTATGGTTTTTCGGATGTAATTGGAAAATTTGTGACCCGATTTTGTTTAAATTAATTATGTAGGTTAACTGCATAAATAGACGATACCGAATTAATTTTCAGTCAAATCGGTCTAAGGATAGTGGAGAAAGAAATAGTTGTAGCCTAAAATAAGCCTGTTCATAAAGTTTTTCCGATGTATTTTAAAAAGTTATATACCGATTTCAATCAAATTTACGAAACATGTTTATACTATTAGACTCCAGCCCACCTGTAAATTTGGGCCAATTTGAGAATGAAGAAACGAAGTTATGGAGAGAAAAACCTTAAAATATTCAGTTAAGCAGAAAGTTCGTGGCGTTTTTTTTCCAATAGTTGGCTTTAGAATCGTATAACTTTAGTAGTTCTAATCCTATCAAGTTATATTATAGCGCGCTGAAAAGGAGACATCTTATAAAAGATTTATGAAAAAAATTATGAAATTTAGGCAGAACAAATTGGGGTAATTGGGTTTTGAAAATGAGCCGAAATTCTGAAAAAAATTCCCTATATTAATGCTCCATGTTTGGTACTATCGTCCGTCCGTCGACAAAATAATTCAAAAACGCGTTATCCAATTTTGTTAAAATTTAGAATGCTACTTGGTTATTGCTATAGTGGTTTTGGTATTGCATTTCAGCAAAATCGACTGAGCGGCAGCGAAGTTATTATGGAAAAATAGGGGCGACCATAAAGTTTTGTCGTTTTTTTATGCCCTATGGTAGGTACTACCAGAGGGTATATTAGTTTTGTCACTAAGTGTGTAACGCATAGAAATAATCATCGCAGAAAAATTTCAAGGGTATGGTTGTGCAGGGAATCAAAAGTTATATCGATTTATGCATGTCCGTCCGTCCGTCCGTCCGTCCGTCTGTGGACAAGATAACTCAAAAACGCGTTATCCGATTTTGTTAAAATTTAGAATGTAAGTTGGTTATTCCTTAACTGCGTTTGGTATGGCATTTGAGCAAAATCGATCCACGGGGAGCAAAGTTATAAAGGAAAAACCAGGGCGACCAGAAAGTTTTGTCGTTTTTTTGGTTATGGTTTTTCGGATGTAATTGGAAAATTTGTCAATCGATTTTGTTTAAATTAATTACATAGGTTAACTACATAAATATATGATACCATGTTAAATTTCAGTCAAATCGATGCAAGGGTAGTGGAGAAAGAAATAGTTGTATCCTAAAATAAGCCTGTTCATAAAGTTTTCCCGATGTATTTTAAAAAGTTATATACCGATTTCAATCAAATTTACGAAACGTGTTTATGCTATTAGAGTCCAGCGCACCTGTGAATTTGAGCCAATTTGAGAATGTAGAAACGAAGTTATAGAGAAAAAACCTTGAAATTTTGAATTAAGTAGAAAGTTCGTGGCGCTTTTTTTCCAATAGATGGCTTTAGAGTCGTATAACTTTAGTAGTTATAGGCCCATCAAGTTATGTTATAGCGCGCTTAAAAGGCGATATTTTATAGAATATTTATGAAAATTGTGAAATTCAGGCAGAACTAATTGGGGTAATTGGGTTTTGAAAATGAGCCAAAATTCTTAAAAAAATTCCCTATATTAATGCTCCATGTTAGGTACTACCGTCCGTTCGTGGACAAGATAACTCAAAAATGCGTTATCCAATTTTGATGAAATTTAGAATGCTACTTGGTTATTGCTATAGTGGATTTGGTATTGCATTTCAGCAAAATCGACTGAGGGCAGCGAAGTTATTAAGCAAAAACAAGGGTGACCATAAAGTTTTGTCGTTTTTTTATATAGTTTTTCGTATTTAATTGGAAAGTTTGTAAAACAATTTTGTTTAAATTAATTATATTGGTTGACTACATGAATAGACGATACCATTGTAAATTTCAGTGATATCAGTCTAAGGATAGTGGAAAAATAAATAGTTGTAGGAGGAAATAAGCCTGTTCAGAAAGTTTTTTTGATGTACATTCAGAACTAATACACCGATTTGAATAAAATTTGCAAATTGGACTTATACTACCAGGGTCTAGGTTACTTACAAATTAGAGAAAATTTTGAAAAGGGCAAAAAAAGTTATGAAGAAAAAACCTTGATATATTGTTAGTTTTCACAATTTTTCTCTCCCATTTCTACCATAGGGCATCAAAAAATCGGCTATGGGCCGATTTTTAATTACTTTATGTTTTTATATAGTTTTTCGGGTTTAATTGGAAAATTGGTAAAGCAATTTTGTTTAAATTAATTATATTGGTTGACCACATTAATAGACGATACCATTGTAAATTTCAGTGATATCGGTCCAAGGATAGTGGAGAAAGGATTAGTCGTAGGAAGAAATAACCCTGTTCAGAAAGTTTTTTTGATGTATTTTCAGAACTAATGCACCGATTTGAATGAAATTTGCAAATTAGACTTATGCTACCAGGGTCTGAGTTACTTGCAAATTAGAGAAAATTTTGAAAAGGGCAAACAAAGTTATGAAGAAAAACCTTGATATATTGTTAGTTTTCACAATTTTTCTCTCCCATTTCTACCATAGGGCATCAAAAAATCGGCTATAGGCCGATTTTAAATTACTTTATGTTTCCTTCATAATTTCAAAACATCTAAACGATGATCTTTATAATTGTATGATAAAGATAGAACCAACAAAATGCTGCAAGAATTTCGACTTATCTTTAAGCCCTATGGTAGGTACTACCAGAGGGTATATTAGTTTTGTCACTAAGTGTGTAATGCATAGAAATAATCATCGCAGAAAAATTTCAAGGGTATGGTTGTGCAGGGAATCAAAAGTTATATCGATTTATGCATGTCCGTCCGTCCGTCCGTCCGTCCGTCTGTGGACAAGATAACTCAAAAACGCGTCATCCGATTTTGTTGAAATTTAGAATGTAAGTTGCTTATTCCTTAGCTGCGTTTGGTATTGCATTTGAGCAAAATCGATCTACGGGGAGCAAAGTTATAAAGGAAAAACCAGGGTGACCAGAAAGTTTTGTCGTTTTTTTGGTTATGGTTTTTCGGATGTAATTGGAAAATTTGTCAATCGATTTTGTTTAAATTAATTACATAGGTTAACTACATAAATATATGATACCATGTTAAATTTCAGTCAAATCGATGCAAGGGTAGTGGAGAAAGAAATAGTTGTAGCCTAAAATAAGCCTGTTCATAAAGTTTTCCCGATGTATTTTAAAAAGTTATATACCGATTTCAATCAAATTTACGAAACGTGTTTATGCTGTTAGAGTCTAGCACACCTGTGAATTTGAGCCAATTTGAGAATGTAAAAACGAAGTTATAGAGAAAAAACCTTGAAATTTTGAGTTAAGTAGAAAGTTTGTAACAAGGGGGTTGCACATATTATGGGATTTCCGTTGAAGGAGCAAATCCCCAGATGACCTATGTAGCATATCTTCTTCCTTGCGAGGAGAAGATATGAGATGGTGCAGCAATGTGAGCAGCTAAAAGGCTGCACGCCTAGCTGATTGCACTAGCTAGCTCGCCGGAGGGGTGGGTCGCTGCTCACCACCATCTGCCATCGCGTTACACATAAATTATATGCGTGCAAGAGGTATGAAAACGTCGTTGAGACTTTATGGTGATAGCGCGAGCTATCAAGCAAGGAAATTCGGTTTTCGCGAGATAAAAACCGAATAAGGGGGATGTTCGTTTATTTGCTGGTCACCGAACTTGACCAGCTATTCACGAAAGCCTTGCGGGGCATGTCGGGGCCGATTGGCAAAGGTGTTAATGCCAATCGGTCTTTGGGGCACTACCCTCCCTCTTGGATCGACAGCAGAATGCCGATCCCCGTATGTCCATACTCGCCCCTACAATTGAGTATGGACCCTTATTTTTTTATGCACTCTTCGCATCTAACCACCCATTCCGTCTCTCCCTCTAACACTCCTCAATGATGCTACTCTGCACTAGTCATATCGCTTTGCTTTCGCGTTGTTTCGTGATTTCTTTCCCCTTTTTCTTTTTTATCAAAAATAAAAGTAATCTGTATGGTTTCAAATTATAGAATTTATTTTCTTCATTTTAAATATGTTTACTTGATATAAAACCCGCAAAATTACAAAAAAAAATCTATTTTTCCTTCAAATCTTAGGATTTATTTGATTGGGTCCAACTGGCTCCCATTACAATATTTGTAGAACAAAAAAAAATGGATGTTATGTGAAAATTTAAAATTACAATATAAACTACACCCTATTTATTAATACTTATACTAGCTACGCCAATGTCAATAGAATGTTTAATTCCCTTTCTTTTTGTTGAAATCATATTTTTAAGTTTAAAATCCTTTATTTAACATCTAAGCAAATTCTCCTTTCATTTCTTTTTTTTTTGTTTAAAGAGAGAAAAAAATTTTTTTTTTTTCTTTTTAATGACGACTGAATGATAAAATAAATTTCTTTTTTTGTTCTTAGAGTATTTCCGAGAATTTATTAGGTTTCCACTGAGTTGGAGTATTAAACAAAACAAATCTCCATTCCCCTGTCCATTCTTTTATTGTTTTAAATATTCATATTTAGTCATAAGAATTTTCCTTATTTTCTTTCTTTTCTATCTTTCATTTATATATTGATTATATAGTAATATTAATAAAAGATATAATAAAAATATTCAAAATTTGAATTAACTCACCCTCACGATCCGAAACAGGAGGCCTCCCCCTTCGTACCTATCCTGAGGAATGAACAAAACAAAAACAAAAATCCTTGCCTTCTTTCCACTGACGAAATATGAATTTTTATTTTACTCCTTTTCTTTTCTTGTTTTTTTTTTCTTTTTTTTTTTTTTCTAGACTATTTATATTATGGCGTTTTTCCTTACTTTACCAAATTTATGTGAATAACCTCATTTGCGAATAATAAAAAAAATTTTTTACAAAGTGAACATTTTAGATATATATATTATTATTAAAACTACAAAACTAAACCCAAAAGATGATTTCGTCCATGGCTGGATGATCTAGCTGGATTTATTGAGCAAAACGCTTTTCAAATTTTACCAGCGTTTGCATTAATGATTTTCACCGGTTTCCCGCTTTTGATAGAGACAATTGTTGACATGCTGGAATGTGCGACCAAAATCGACCTTAAGATCACCATTTTGCTTGGACCATCCCAAGCTGCAAGGAAATCCACAACGACGAGTTTTGATCCAGTGCTGTTGGTTTTTTTTTTTTTTTTCTCAAAACAAATAAATTATATATATATATATTTTTCTGTGTTTCCTTATTATTTTTTTTTTTTTTTCCCAATCACAGAAAACGAACGAACGGTAAATTGATGATGCGCAGAAAACAGATCTGCTTAAAACTGTTCACTTATTTTTCCTATCGTGGTTTTGGGGCGTTTACTTTCCCTTTTTTTTTCAAAATTTGACTGGAAGTTTTTCCAAGAATTTTCAATTTGCGTTTTCCTTTTGTTTCATAAATTTTATTAAATTAATTTTTTTTTTCCACTGTACAATTTCCAATTAATGCCAGAGCACAAAAAAAAAATTTATTTAAACTCCGAAACTAAACACCCTTTATCTGATCTAATTATGTCAAACCGAAGAATTTTCATTGATAGAATTACACTTTTTATTTAATTTTTTCCGTTTTTTTTTTTTCGCGGCTTCATAAAAAAAATTTTCTTGTTGTTTTTTTTTTTGACTTCACTAGTTGAATATCTGACCATCACTGACTTTTTCTTGATTCTCCTCTCTCCTTTTCGCCAAAAATGTTTCCCCAGTTAAAATCAAAACCGGTTTTCTTAATTTATCTTTCTTTATCCTCCTATCGGAAAGCGACACGTTCATTTTTCTTCCATTTTCCTTTGGTCCATTCTTTCGTGCTCTCGCGGGTGGGAAAAAAAAGGCTCTTTTATCAGCTTATTTCCACCACGGATATGAGGTGGAATGAATGTTCTGGAAAAAAAATTTTGAAGACCATGCGGTTTTTGTAAAAGCTGACCACGCTATTATTTAAATGGTGTTGCCGTGTAGGCTTAAAATTAAATGTAAGCGTGTTGCATTAGCTGCACGTTACAACACAGATGCGTCAGGGATTGATCTATCAACCCGGACGTAACTGAAAAGCGTGCGGGGGGTTGGAGTGGTACGTGAAATCTTGCACTGCCCAACGTGGGGCTCGACCACACCCAAGAGTCTCCGTTGCTCTCCGACTGAGCTAGCCGGGCACCAGAAAACGAAAGAAAAGAAAATGAAATGATCTGTCACAAACTGCGGCAGTGGACGTCGGTTCTTACCTCTCTATTGCCTCAAGTCTTTGGCATGGTAAACCCCTATGGTTCTACCCTGCAAATCCTCGACCTCATAGAGGGAATCGCCAATCGCACGAACAATCCGACACTTCAGAAATTTACGATTTAGCTTAGCATTGACATTTTTTGCGAAGTCACTAAGCGTGAAATTTCTTCGGTAGACTTCTTGTCCGACAATAAATCTCTTTACTCGGGTTCGACGATTATAAATCCGCTCATGATGTTGGTGAGCTTTCGACAAATTATTTTTGACGCGTTCGCGAATTAGTTCAAGCTGGTCCTTTTTTGAGGACACAACCAATTCACCATCATTCAAACTATTTAACTTCAGCATCAGTTCATAGGTCGAACCATGTGTGATCATGCGGGGACCGAACACAAGAAAATATGGATCAATCCCCGTAGAAGCATGGATTGTACTCCGAAGAGCACAGCCGATGCTTCCCAAATTTTGATCCCAATCCCTATGATCGGTGCCAACATAAGAGCGGATGGCCGCCAGTAATGAACGGTTTACACGTTCTGATGCGTTAGCTTGTGGGGAGTAGATAGCTGTACGATTGTGTTTCACACCATACGCTTCAACCAATTTGCGAAATTCTTTTGATATAAATTGCGGTCCATTGTCTGAAAATATAATCTCGGGTACGCCGAATAAATCGAAGACGCTTTCCTCCAAGAAATCGGTGATCTGCACGGCATACGCCTTACGTAGTGTCTTGAACAAAACAAATTTCGAAAATTTGTCCAAAACAACTAGGAGAGTGGTGTTACCATGCTTAGACCGAGGGTAGGGTCCTAACAGGTCAACATATAGGTACTGGAATGGTCTGTCAACTTCAATTTGTTTGCCCATTGGCGGCCTCAACACACTATTTGGAGCCTTTGACTCTTTACATACGATGCAACTCGCGATATATTTACGTACTTCGCTAGCCATACCAGGCCAGAAGTATCTTTGCCGCAAACGATATAAGGTTTTGGTAATACCGCCGTGCGCAGCTTGTGGAGGATCATGCGCCAGGCGAACTAGCTCGTCCGTAAGGCTAGACGGAACCCAAAGCTTCCACGATCGATCTTCCTGAAAGATATTGCCAGTGCTAAAGCTTGTTCTGAAATACACGTAGCCATCTGACACTTGCGTGTCAGGCAGCCTTTCCGCGTTGCTTTGCACTGTATCGATCAGGTCGAGATATTCCTTTGATTTAAAGGCTTCAGAATTCAAGTTTATGCTAGGTGCCGAAACTATTTCCGAAATCGCGTCCACGTAAACACGTGAAAGCGCATCTGGCACCACATTCTCTGAACCTTTCCTATGTTCAATCGCGAAATCAAAGGCTTGAAGCTTTAAGCTCCATCGAGCCAAACGTCCACTCAAGTCGCGCTGACTCATGAGCCATTTTAAACTCGCATGGTCGGTGATTATTTTGAACGGCAAACCTTCGACGTAGGCTCTGAACTTTTTAACGCTCAACACCGCAGCGAAACATTCCAGCTCCGTCACGCTGTAGTTGCGTTGTGCAGAGTTCAGCTTTTGAGAAATATAGGCGATGGGTTTCTCATTGCCTTCGTCGTCGCTTTGCAGCAAAACACCTCCGACACCGGTCTTACTCGCGTCGCACTGTATAATAAAGGGTTTGGTGTAATCAGGGTTGGCCAATACCGGGGCCGTAGTTAATGAAGACTTCAAGGCTTCAAACGCTACTTGAGCTTCCGCTGTCCAAACAAACTTGGCGCTCTTCTTTAGGCAGTCGGTGATTGGAGACGACAAGGAGGCATAATTGGCAATAAACCGCCTATACCATCCTGTCATACCCAAAAATCGACGAACCTGTTTTGGAGTGGTAGGTGCAGGAAAGTCAGAAATTGCAGATACTTTATTTGAGTCGGTCTTTAAACATCCGTTTCCAACGATGTAACCCAAATATCTAACTTCTCTCATGCAAAATTTGCTTTTCTCCAAATTTATCGTAAGTCCAGCAGTGGACAAGCATCGTGCAATGGTTGCCAAAAGTTTAACGTGAGAATCAAAATCCTCAGAAACTACTAACAGATCGTCCAAATAGACGAAACAGTTTTCTCTTAACTCGACTGGAATTGTTTTGTCCATCAGTCTACACATTCTTTGAGGAGCATTACAGAGCCCGAATGGCATCACTGTAAACTGGTATAACGGTCTACCAGGCACTGTGAAAGCAGTTTTTTCCCTACTCTGCTTCTCCAACGGTATCTGCCAAAAGGCGTCTTTCAAATCAATACTTGAAATGAAACACGTCTTCTCAAGTCTACTGAGAAGGCCTTCTATATGCGGAAGTGGGTAAGCGTCTTTCTTCGTAAGGGTGTTCACTTTCCTGGAGTCGAGGCAGAGGCGAACCTTTCCAGGTTTGCGCACCAAGACTACAGGAGAGTTCCACGCGCTGACACTTTCTTCGATAACACCCAATTCCAACATACGGTCCAACTCAGCATACATGAGGGCTTGCACCGCAGGGGAAACAGGGTAGTGGCGCTGCTTCACAGGCTCCGCGTTTTCTACCTCAATAACATGTTCTTCTAAATGTGTTTTTCCTAAACCGACTTGGTTGAAGGAAGGAAATAAAGTCAAGATGCTTTCAAGACGCGCGCGTTGTTCCGAATTTAGCGCGTGTGTGTTGGGATCGTCAATTGACAAACAATCTAAAGTTTCGTTTTTAGAAAATATAGTCGGAGCTATATCGAATTCTTTCCAAAAATCTACACCTAGATATAGACTTTGGGTAAGTCCTGGTACGATGTATAGAGAAAGTGTTTTTGTAATGTTGTTGTAGGTAATTGGAATTGCTATTTGCCCATGCACAGGTTGAGCTTTACCATCAGCCGTTTTGACTGTGGTGGGACGACCAGTAATTAAAATTTTATGACGTTCGAGGAAATCTAAAGCGCCAGCGCCTAGACAGGACACACTTGCACCACTGTCCAATAGGCCAAAAAGGGATTCGCCATCGATTTCCACCTTAGCATATGGTCGATCGTCATGTTTACGCTTCACAAAAGCAGATTCCACCGTTTTACCTAACAACTTCTTTTGCTTACATCTTTCTCTAAACCTACTGATTCTACTCGGGTTTAGTAAACCACCGATTATTCTATTCCTAGCTTCGTCATATTCCACTTGACGTTGATGTAATGTTTTGTTCGACCTTTCCAGTATATTATTATTCGATGGGATTTTAGTTGACGTTTCTCGTTTTAGAATTTTAATGACAGATGGAGAATTTGGTTGTAATGATAGATTTGGACTCAAGGTTGGTTCTATTTTGATTGGTCCGGGGGCATTATCGGCAACCGGGGATTCCCGTGCGTCTCTCGGTGTCTCTGTGCGTTTCTCGGATTACATTTTGGGCACATCGGTAACGACACATCTTTTCTACCACAACGATAACAAAAGAAGGACCGCTGTGGTATCGTACACTCGAAAAAACCATGACCAATATTGTCACAGTTCCAACACTTGAACCGTGATCTACCATTAGCATCTACAGCTTCTAAATGATCTTGCATTCCGTTTGACCACATATTTTCGCTCACATAACCTCGAATGCTGCTATCGATTTCGGCAGGTTGATATGGTAAACTACCACCGAAATGGGATGAATTAATATTATAGCGATTCGATACCGGTTCGTGAGGAAAATTTAGGCCACCTCTGGTGTATTGTTGGTCGTTATACGCATAATTTCTTGGGTCGCAAACATTTTTGAAATCTTGGTATGGGAGATGAGAATCATTTTCTTGTCCGAATCGAGAGTCTGGCATAAAGTTTGTTCTAGCAGGTGAGTTATTTGTACTGAATTCCTGATTGTTTACATTCTGACGAAAATCAGTGGTGCGCAACATTTCCTTTGTGGGTCTAAGTCTATCATAATCCAAGTCAATCACATTATTTGCCGAATCTGGTCCATATGAGAGATTACGTTCGTCAAGATCATCCAATTCATGGATGGGCCGTGTTGGGTTTTGCCAAGTTCGTCTTGGTTCTCTGTCAGAAAGATGGCGTTCGGCTTTGCGGCATACTTCCTGAAAGCGACTCAAACTCATTGCAGGCATTCCGAAAATAAGATTTGCGATCTTATCCTTGACGTTCTCTCTCACAATGTCCGCCAATTCTATTTCCGTCATAGGAATTCTTAACCGATGGTATAAAGACATCACCGAATCGTAAAAATCATCAAAAGTTTCACTGTTGGATTGTTTTCTTTGTAACATCCGACGCATGATTTCATGGTCAGTGTCCAGGCTCTTGAATTGATGTCGGAGGGCCGCCTTTAGGCCATGCCAATCGATGTGGGGTTCTCTTTTCAGTAGTCGCCAATACCACTGCTCAGCCTTATCGGAGAGCAGGGTATGGAATTGGGTACAAATGGCGTACCACGAATTGTCCCCACGCGATTGCATGGTTTCTATGCGGAATATGAACTCTTCCACTGACATATCTTGAGCCTTTCCACTGAACCTGAATCCCCATTTGTCGATTCGGGTATCATGTCGTAAACTAGCATGACGAACTTCCTGACCATTACGATTCGTGCCTGAGTTAAGATTTGAATTCCTACTTGGGCTGCGCCTTTGATTGTTGTTTGGGTTAAAAGGCGGGCGTGGATTCGGATCCTGACTGGGGTCGACGTGGTGACCATTGTTTGAAGCTAAGATAGCATTCACATTGTAATTAGGATTTTGGTTATTGGCACTATATAAAGGAGGTGGTATGTTTACATTCTGGTTTAATACTGGTTGACTTCGTCTCTGAGGAACGTTCAAACTATAATTTTCGTTCAAAAGGTTGAAGTTAGCAGACTGGTCAACGGATTTTGGCGGAGCCACTGAACATTGTGTTTGCGGTGGTGCATTTAAGGTCATTCTTTTAATTTGGTTGAGCAACTCGCTCTGGATTTTAGCCATCTGACTGCTCACAGCCGCTTCGATCATAGTGCCTATATTTTCAGTTGAGGCACTTGGATCTGACGGAGAGAGGAACAACTGTGGAGTTGGTTTTAGGCGTTGTACCTGTATTGGTGTTGTCCATTTTGTAAACACACCTTAACTCCCAAAATCAAAATTACTATTGCACAAAGTCAAATTCTCAAAACAAAGCCAGAAACTCAGTATTTCAAAAGTCAAATCGGGTATTTAGAGATCTATTCCTTCTTACGGAATCTTTCGGGACAAAAAAAAAATCGGACCGAACAAGGACTAAAGTAATAATAAAAAAACGCAATGATAAAAGTAATAAAAAAAAATTATATATATAAAAAAAATAATAATAAGAAAACTCCCCCACCAAAATATATTTTAATATAAAAAAAGTAAATAAAAAAAAATGTTCAAAATTTTATAATAAAATAATAAACTCAAAGAAAATTATGACCTAAAACTTTAATAACTAATCCCAAATCAAATAACCCAAAACCAAAGCGAAAACTGAATCAAAAAAAAATAAAAAAACTATAATAAACTGAACTAAATAAACTAAAGCTAATAAAACTAAAACTAACCGAATCGAGAAAACAACCGAAGAAGAAAATGAAATCTTTCAACGTGAATTCCTCGTAAAGATAAGAAAACTAATTTCTCATACAAACTCCGCAAAAGAACTAAATAAACTAACTAAAGCTAGCCGAATCGAGAAAACAACCGAAGAGAGAAAAAAAATCAATCAACGTGAATTTCTCGAGAAGGTAAGAAAACTAATCTATCATACAAACTCCGCACAAATCAATTTAGAAAATAAATCAAACGTAATAACGTAAGAGCGAGAGAGAGAGACGAAACAAGTGGACGACACGAAGAAAACACAAACCCGACACACACTCACGAAACGAAAATTGGATGTTGATTGGTGACCCGCGAATGGTACCAAGTCGAGTGATCGGACACCTGCAATGGCAACCAAGCCTGTAGCATGTGATCCGATCCAAACGACTGGCACAATCCCGGATCACTATGTTTGATGTGGTTGCATGACTCCCGTGTCCTCACCGCATTATCCATGGGCTTAATTAAGCACGAGAATGTGCGAAAAGGTACACTAAAGCTCATACATCCGCATCTATTTCATTTCCCGGAGTCTCAACTGCATTGAAACGTGAAGCGTTGCAATGACTACAATGTTCATGTAGCACGTAATCCATATTTCAAACGCTTTTGCGGCAAGCGGAATATTCAATAAAAAAAACCGAAGTACTGCTACTACGCAACCGTAAATAAAACATGACGACAGTTGGACTCAATATAAACGCAATCGCGAATAGCACAAACAAACGAACAACCGAAATTATGTTCACACCAAAACTTCGTTTTAAAATTTCGATGATGTGAACACACCTTCTGAAAAAAAAATTGACTAATAAAAAAAGATTGAAAAATATTTATAGAGAAGACAGGGTGATTCAGCAAAACTGAAAAAAAAAGTTAGAGTCAAAATTTTTCAAATTTTTAAAATAAAATAAAAATTTGTTTTTTTCCGAAATTATTGGTTTACCTAAAGGTAACAACCAAAACACCATTTCCAAACATCAACTCGTTCGAAAATGTGTCAAAACAATTTTGTTTGAACTCCATTTGTAATTTCAACCGAAGTCGAAAAGACAAATGGCAAACAAAATTAAACGTATTCGCCGAGCGAACAACGAATCGTTGGGCGCCATATATGTAACAAGGGGGTTGCACATATTATGGGATTTCCGTTGAAGGAGCAAATCCCCAGATGACCTATGTAGCATATCTTCTTCCTTGCGAGGAGAAGATATGAGATGGTGCAGCAATGTGAGCAGCTAAAAGGCTGCACGCCTAGCTGATTGCACTAGCTAGCTCGCCGGAGGGGTGGGTCGCTGCTCACCACCATCTGCCATCGCGTTACACATAAATTATATGCGTGCAAGAGGTATGAAAACGTCGTTGAGACTTTATGGTGATAGCGCGAGCTATCAAGCAAGGAAATTCGGTTTTCGCGAGATAAAAACCGAATAAGGGGGATGTTCGTTTATTTGCTGGTCACCGAACTTGACCAGCTATTCACGAAAGCCTTGCGAGGCATGTCGGGGCCGATTGGCAAAGGTGTTAATGCCAATCGGTCTTTGGGGCACTACCCTCCCTCTTGGATCGACAGCAGAATGCCGATCCCCGTATGTCCATACTCGCCCCTACAATTGAGTATGGACCCTTATTTTTTTATGCACTCTTCGCATCTAACCACCCATTCCGTCTCTCCCTCTAACACTCCTCAATGATGCTACTCTGCACTAGTCATATCGCTTTGCTTTCGCGTTGTTTCGTGATTTCTTTCCCCTTTTTCTTTTTTTTCAAAAATAAAAGTAATCTGTATGGTTTCAAATTATAGAATTTATTTTCTTCATTTTAAATATGTTTACTTGATATAAAACCCGCAAAATTACAAAAAAAATCTATTTTTCCTTCAAATCTTAGGATTTATTTGATTGGGTCCAACTGGCTCCCATTACAATATTTGTAGAACAAAAAAAAATGGATGTTATGTGAAAATTTAAAATTACAATATAAACTACACCCTATTTATTAATACTTATACTAGCTACGCCAATGTCAATAGAATGTTTAATTTCCTTTCTTTTTGTTGAAATCATATTTTTAAGTTTAAAATCCTTTATTTAACATCTAAGCAAATTCTCCTTTCATTTCTTTTTTTTTTGTTTAAAGAGAGAAAAAAAAATTTTTTTTTTCTTTTTAATGACGACTGAATGATAAAATAAATTTCTTTTTTTGTTCTTAGAGTATTTCCGAGAATTTATTAGGTTTCCACTGAGTTGGAGTATTAAACAAAACAAATCTCCATTCCCCTGTCCATTCTTTTATTGTTTTAAATATTCATATTTAGTCATAAGAATTTTCCTTATTTTCTTTCTTTTCTATCTTTCATTTATATATTGATTATATAGTAATATTAATAAAAGATATAATAAAAATATTCAAAATTTGAATTAACTCACCCTCACGATCCGAAACAGGAGGCCTCCCCCTTCGTACCTATCCTGAGGAATGAACAAAACAAAAACAAAAATCCTTGCCTTCTTTCCACTGACGAAATATGAATTTTTATTTTACTCCTTTTCTTTTCTTGTTTTTTTTTTTCTTTTTTTTTTTTCTAGACTATTTATATTATGGCGTTTTTCCTTACTTTACCAAATTTATGTGAATAACCTCATTTGCGAATAATAAAAAAAATTTTTTACAAAGTGAACATTTTAGATATATATATTATTATTAAAACTACAAAACTAAACCCAAAAGATGATTTCGTCCATGGCTGGATGATCTAGCTGGATTTATTGAGCAAAACGCTTTTCAAATTTTACCAGCGTTTGCATTAATGATTTTCACCGGTTTCCCGCTTTTGATAGAGACAATTGTTGACATGCTGGAATGTGCGACCAAAATCGACCTTAAGATCACCATTTTGCTTGGACCATCCCAAGCTGCAAGGAAATCCACAACGACGAGTTTTGATCCAGTGCTGTTGGTTTTTTTTTTTTTTTTCTCAAAACAAATAAATTATATATATATATATTTTTCTGTGTTTCCTTATTTTTTTTTTTTTTTTTTCCCAATCACAGAAAACGAACGAACGGTAAATTGATGATGCGCAGAAAACAGATCTGCTTAAAACTGTTTACTTATTTTTCCTATCGTGGTTTTGGGGCGTTTACTTTCCCTTTTTTTTTTTCAAAATTTGACTGGAAGTTTTTCCAAGAATTTTCAATTTGCGTTTTCCTTTTGTTTCATAAATTTTATTAAATTAATTTTTTTTTTCCACTGTACAATTTCCAATTAATGCCAGAGCACAAAAAAAAAATTTATTTAAACTCCGAAACTAAACACCCTTTATCTGATCTAATTATGTCAAACCGAAGAATTTTCATTGATAGAATTCCACTTTTTATTTAATTTTTTCCGTTTTTTTTTTTCGCGGCTTCATAAAAAAAATTTTCTTGTTGTTTTTTTTTTTTGACTTCACTAGTTGAATATCTGACCATCACTGACTTTTTCTTGATTCTCCTCTCTCCTTTTCGCCAAAAATGTTTCCCCAGTTAAAATCAAAACCGGTTTTCTTAATTTATCTTTCTTTATCCTCCTATCGGAAAGCGACACGTTCATTTTTCTTCCATTTTCCTTTGGTCCATTCTTTCGTGCTCTCGCGGGTGGGAAAAAAAGGCTCTTTTATCAGCTTATTTCCACCACGGATATGAGGTGGAATGAATGCTCTGGAAAAAAAATTTTGAAGACCATGCGGTTTTTGTAAAAGCTGACCACGCTATTATTTAAATGGTGTTGCCGTGTAGGCTTAAAATTAAATGTAAGCGTGTTGCATTAGCTGCACGTTACAAGTTCGTGGCGTTTTTTTTCCAATAGATGGCTTTAGAGTCGTATAACATTAGTAGTTATAAGCCCATGAAGTTATGTTATAGCGCGCTTAAAAGGTGATATTTTATAGAATATTAATGAAAATTGTGAAATTCAGGCAGAACTAATTGGGGTAATTGGGTTTTGAAAATGAGCCTAAATTCTTAAAAAAATTCCCTATATTAATGCTCCATGTTAGGTACTACCGTCCGTTCGTGGACAAGATAACTCAAAAACGCGTTATCCAATTTTGATGAAATTTAGAATGCTACTTGGTTATTGCTATAGTGGATTTGGTATTGCATTTCAGCAAAATCGACTGAGGGGCAGCGAAGTTATTAAGCAAAAACAAGAATGACCATAAAGTTTTGTCGTTTTTTTTATATAGTTTTTCGTATTTAATTGGAAAATTTGTAAAACAATTTTGTTTAAATTAATTATATTGGTTGACTACATAAATAGACGATACCATTGTAAATTTCAGTGATATCAGTCTAAGGATAGTGGAAAAATAAATAGTTGTAGGAGGAAATAAGCCTGTTCAGAAAGTTTTTTTGATGTACATTCAGAACTAATGCACCGATTTGAATAAAATTTGCAAATTGGACTTATACTACCAGGGTCTGGGTTACTTACAAATTAGAGAAAATTTTGAAAAGGGCAAAAAAAGTTATGAAGAAAAAACCTTGATATATTGCTAGTTTTCACAATTTTTCTCTCCCATTTCTACCATAGGGCATCAAAAAATCGGCTATGGGCCGATTTTTAATTACTTTATGTTTTTTGATAAATTTCTTTATTAGAGTGCGCATTTATTTTACCCTTAAATTTTTTAATCAACGCGAAAAACACCTCGATAGCAGGCATAAATATTTATCGGTTACGTCTTTGTAAAAAAAAATAGTAGTAATTTTTTTTATCTATTTATTTATTATTTCTATTACTCTTTAGTTAGTTATGTTTTTTAAGGCAAAAATATTTATCGGTTACGGCTTTGTAAAAAAAAAAATAGTAGTAGTTTTCTTATCTATTTATTTACTATTTCTATTAATCTTTAGTTAGTTATGTTTTTAATGTATTTATTTCAGAACATTTTTTATTCGTATGATTAACTTGGGGATTAGGGCTACTGGCGAAACCCCAAAAAAAAGGAGCGGAGGTGATTACCTCTTGGTCGCTTGGAAACATCACTATATTTTATTTGTAATTTTCAATTTGGCAATTATATAAACAATCAAAGAAAATACTGCATTAAAACTAAAATAGCAAAGAATGGAGAAATATTAATTTCATTTTTCATTATTAAAAAATTCATTTAAATAATAACTCTATTATTAAAGATTTTCATCATTTTTTAAAAAAGTTAAACAGTCAGTTTAAAAAAAATACATTAATGGCAACACCATCATGGGATCAATTTTTCGAACAAAAAAATGAGGGATGTTTTTCAAAATCATATGACATCATGTTTCTCTTTCACCCATATGTACAATTTTTAGTGCTATCTACTTCAGCAGTGGATAGAAAATTGTCTGAAAAAGAACAGTCAAAATTTGAAAAACGGCGGTACGGCAAGGATAGGAACTTTCGCCACTTTATTATTAATTACACTTTGGGTATAACCTAGGTAAATAAAAAGTACATATAAACATGGTCATATTCACATAGGACATTCTGTAAAAGTTTCAAAGCAATTGGTCAAGAAGTTTCGGAGATTACCGGTTAGGAACAAACGAGCATTTACGATTTTATTTATATAGATTATCACGAAAAAAACCAATTATAAATTAACACAGATTACAATTTCCATTTGTTTTTCTTTCACTTTAACATGCAAGGGGAACTCTCAACAGATGTTAACCCTTCAACACTCAACACTAACTTAAGAATACTTCTGATGTTAGATTAGAAACTGTAAGACTTTCGTAATAGACTTTTTCTAGTGGTAAAACAGGTGAATATGATGCCAATGGAAAATCAATTCTTGGATATGGAACCAAATTCGTTTGAAATTCACACATATCAACATTTAAAAGACCATTGAATCGTATATATGTTGTTATACTATACTATCTGGGCAATGCCCTGTGAACACAGTTTTATGTCCAACACTTCTTCACGTGTAGAGGTGATGAAGGTTGGTGCTCTAAGCTTGTTGGCAATTTCCAGGGTGGTTGCACCAAGTTATTCAAAAAGTGTTCTACCTCTTTGGTTGATGTTCATACTGCCCCACTGTGTGTGGTGCGCGTTGGAGTCACAACCAATGATAAGAGGTAGATGGTTTGTCTCACAGAAGGACACCAAATCGACCAGCTCCTCTGAGGGGGGAGGGGTGACTGCATCGTAGGGCAGATATCAAGAGCACACTACTACTTCCTTTTCGCCCAATTCTGTGGAGTAAATTATCTTGACTACAGTAAGATCTGCAGAACAAAAGGATTTAAGAAGGACGGCATCAATATCATTGGAGATGTAGATGCATGTCCCAGGTCTGTTCGCAGTTGTGCTGTATAAGCAGCCGCTTTTTTACAAAACCCTATCTAATTTTATAGTTGTTCTAAGTGATAGTATTTATGATATTTTTATTTATCGTATTTTTATGTATCAAAGGCTATACAGTTAAGAAATACAATAAAAATGTAATTAGTGTTTGTTTATATATTACTTGTTGAGATTCGCATGAATAAATGGAAACTATTACTTAAGTTTGAGTTTATTCATCAATTGCAAAGTCTTCCATATGGTCGGGATAGTCCATTAGTGTAGCTCGATTATTTGGTACAGGCGTCGTATTTAGTTTATCAAAGATGTCTTTCCACATGATATTTCGAGCGTGTCGTGGATTTTTCGGTGCTAAGGCGACTTCCAGAGCATTTCGTCCTTTGACCCGGGAAAAAGCGACGTACAGCATGTCATGAATAAAGGCCGCTGTAAGAAGGAGAAGACCAACAAATTCAAAGGTTTGGCCTTGGGAATTATGGATCGTCATGGGAAATGCTGGTTTTACAGGAAACTGATGGCTCTGCATGATGCACCCAAGTTGAGATTTGTTCGAATCAAGCGTAATTCTTGGAAGATGGACTTCCGACGTAAACTGCAACGCTCCGTCATGTTGATCTTTAACAGTGTCAAACCTGAACTTTTCTTCATCTTGTAGCATTTTAATAATTCGTTCACTTCTTTGTTGAGTGGAGCCAGAATTGCGCACTTTTTCATATTTTCGTAGTTTCCACTGGCCAAAAATGCTCCAAAGGTTTCTTCGATAAGGTCCCCGTTTGAGATTATGTTGCTCGGAATCTCTATTTGGCCAAGTTCGTTTGTCGCCAATTCTTCTTCTTCTGGGTCGACACGCATATACTTAGTAAGAGAGTAATGGATAAAAAAGTCGCCTTAAGTTGCTTCTTTTAATGCATAAGTCGAGTAGCTCGCTCGATTTGTTTACTCTCTTCTAGTACCTCTACTGCAATGTCCGGGTCCACGAAATACATTTGAGCGTATCTGGGTGTCTCGTATTTACCATATTGATTTTGAGTAGGTTGAGCTGCAACATTTATTTTATGATAGATTTGACCCCCGGGCACAAAACTGTAGATTCCACGATTGTTGAATGTTCCTATCATCAGCCACGTTGAATGATGCGAAGGCAAAACAGGTACTAAGAGATCGTACCTTGGCGTGAAATTCATTGGCTAGAGGATGTTGACATGCAAAAAGTAGTGCTAATTCGTCAACCAGAATTTGCCATCTGGTGGTGGTTGTTCAATAAGACCGTGAAGACAACAATTGGGGAAGAGTTAACATCTGTTGTGTTCGTATGCGTTCTTCTGGAAAATGCAATGCTCCACAATGAATACAGCCGACATTAAATGCTCCTAGGCGCAGGTATTCAACGTTTTTTGATCCCGCAATTTTATAAGTCAGTAGCTTTGCAGCATTTCTGCAAAGCCGGGCATGGCGATGAACTACTTCAAGACGCTGATTTCGTTCATCGTCGGTTTCATGTAAAAAGCGGCACCTAAAATAATCAACCCGCTCTTCTGATTGAGAAGTATTAAGATGGCGTATGATTTCGAAGATTTTTTCTTTACTTCTTGTCTTAGCAGCATGGCTACGTCAAGTTGAAGTAGTCGGCTGCTCATCAAAATGTAATGGTTCGAGCAACAGGTCAGTGTATGAATGGCCCGCTCGCGATGATCCTGGCAAGTTGGCGTTATCATCTTGTGGTTTTTCTTGAGCTGAATCATTGCTTCATCCACTAAAATTGAAGTGACGCCAGAAAAATAAACTTAAACTCATGAGTGTTTCTTGACGAATGAAAACAAACTGCATACGCACAGTTCATTTCTCTTGCTTTCCCTTTGAACACAATTCTCTTCTCTAGGTTTTCTCCAGGAGTATATGAGGTCGTGATGTTTAATATTTTTGTACTGCGTCTATGTGTATGAGATCATGGTAAAACCTGTTTGGTGTTTCTGCACTGTGTGTGTGTGTATGAGATCATGATTAAATATATTCAGTAGTTGTTTGGCCAGCACTGATCACAATCCTTAAAAATAAAATGAAAAATAAAACATGTATTAAAAAAAACGTCATTACTACAAAATGTAAACAAAAAAAACACTAACAACAACACGCGAAAATTGAAATGTAATTATTAAAAGAAATATCAAACATTTTCTTTAAATATTTACATTGTGTAATTAACACATAATATACAACAATTTTCAACTATTCATATCACATATGAACATGAATTTTACACAAAATAACACAAAATATCACACATGACAGTTCAAAAAAAGAGAAAAATTACACGAACAAAATCACACTTAACTTTATACTTACAGTATATCCAAGTGTTTTAAAACCAACCGCGACTATTTTTCTATAGATGTTGGCAATTTTCGCTAAAAAATTTAATTAATTTTATTATCAATTTAATAAAAAACTAAAATGTCATACTTACCTGTGAGAAAGACAGAGATGACAAATTAGACAGAGAGGGCCAACATTTATAAAATTAAATGGATGAAGACATTCCACATTTTAAAATTAGTACTGCCCAACGTACAATTAACAAATTTCCCAAATAAAAAATGGATACATTTTTCATATATTTTATGCGACCCTACAATTTTTCTAAGAAAATTGCGTATAAAAGGCCGAACAAAATTGGGAATTAATCACTTCTACTAATTATCCAGCAGCCTACAGGCCAATTGGATAAGATTAAAACCGCTCAAGCAATTGTGGTAAGGTTTTAATTGTTCCAATTGGAAATATTGGGTTATGGTGCAACGGCGATTGGGTTTGGTTAAAACAAACAAATAATGTCATATTTTTATTTCAGTTGTTATAATTTTTCATACAAAAGTCATTTTCATTTTTTCTCGTTAAATTTTTAATTTTTTTATTTTCGTTTAAAAACAAATTTTTTTTATGCCAATTTTTTTATCTTTTTTATTTTTTATATTTTTATTTTTTAATTTTCCAAATCGCTAAATCTAATTTTTAAGAACAAGAATTGTTAAATTTAAGAAACTGAATTTTTTCAATAAACAAAAAATTGAAACGTAAACCGGACAATTTTCATTTTTTCACGTTTGTTTCTCCAACAAACAGTAGTTTTGAGCAGTGATTTTAAACAAAATGACGATGGCGATCTACTTTGAGACGCTTATTTTGTCCGTCCGTACCGTGACTTCTGATTGAGAACTAATAGGACGGAGTATGATTTCGGATATTCTTCCTCTACTTTTGATCTTAACAGCACGGTTAGGTTGAATTAAAATAGTCGACTGCTCATCAAAATCGGTCGAGGAATACGTCAGAGTGCGAAAGCCCCAGTCGTCATGAACCTGGCTAGTTATACTGGAGACAGTTTGAAAAAATAATTACAATTGGGCATGAATTGTAATTCCTAATGTAGTCTGTCTCAGAGTAATTGAATCCGATTTTAATTGCCACATTATTCGTATAATAAGGTTCGGGGAACTTAATTGTTTTGCAATTACCATTTTTCGCTGCCGATAGATATCTAAAAAGCGATATTTTTAGAATGCATATCGAAAGCCCTTAGTAATACTGTAAAGTTCCATTAAGATCGGACCACCCAATTCGAAGCCACCAGGCGAGGGGTATCGACGGGAGGGGAAAAGTGAGTTTTATAGTCGGAAAATCGAAAGGTCTTAGCCCCTTTCGGACCACCCAATTCGAAAATACCAAGCGAGGGGTATTGAGGGGGGGAAGTGAGTTTTGTAGTGGAAAAGTCGAAATCCCCTAGGCCCCTTAGTAATACTGTTAAGTTTCATTAAGATCGGATCACTCAATTCGAAGCCACCTGGCGAGGGGTAACGGGGGAGAGGAAAAGTGATCATCAAAATGTAATGGGTAGAGCAATACGGCAGAGAGCAAAAGCCCCAGTCGCGATGAAACTGGCAAGTTATACTGGAGACAGTTTGAAATACTAATTACAATAGGCCATGGATTGTAATTCTTAATGCAGTCTGTCTCTGAGTAATTGAATCCGATTGTAATTGCAATCTGATTCGTATAATGAGGTTCAGGGAACTTGATGGTTTTGTAATTTGTATTTACCGCTGCCGAGAGATATCTAAAAAGTGATATTTTTATGCATATAGAAAAACCTTACTCCCTAGCAATAATGCAAATTTTCATTAAGATCCCTTCACGTAATTCGAAGACACCAAGCGACGGGTATCGAGGGAAGGGGAAAAGTGAGGTTTGTAGTGGGGAAATCGAAAGCTCTTAGGCCCAGTAGGTAATACTGTAAAGTTTCATTAAGATCGAACCACCCAATTCAAAGCCACCAGGCGAGGGGTATCGAGGGGATGGGAAAAGTGAGTTTTATAGTAGGAAAATCGAAAGCCCTTAGCCCCCTTAGTAAAACTGTAAGGTTTCATTAAGGTCGGACCACCCAATTCGAAAATACCAAGCGAGAGGTATCGAGGGGAGGGGAAAACGTATTTTCTCAGAGGTGAGACCTAGATCAATTTCTAGTCCCCGAAAACCCTTAACTCCCAAGTTTCGTGAAAATCGTTAGACGCGTTTTCGAGATCGTTGTGCAAACATTCCTCGTATTATGTAAGTAATATAATTTGCTCGTTACGTTTCAATAAAGAGTATCTAAAGCGAATAATTTAATTTTGTACGTCTAAGAGAAACTTGTTTTTTGGAAAACATAACGCAAACAATTCTCGCAATTCTGATGTTCCAGAAAACATAAGCATTAACCCCATTTACAGTGTTGCCCCTCCGAATTATTATTTTTAACGCCACCACTACGCCCATCTCTATTTTTATAATATAAGCTTATTGATGTATGCGCGTGTGAGTAAGAATAATCACGTTTTCTCACTGAAGGGCAGTGATTTACAACCAGCTTGTGGCTATGTGTTAGTGATTGATTTTCTTAAATCAATTTTTACCTGGCTCAGGTATAACCTAGGTATATAAACATGCATATAAACATGGTCATATTTACATAGGACATTCTGTAAAAGTTTCAAAGCAATTGGTCAAGAAGTTTCGGAGATTACCGGTTAGGAACCAACGAACATTTACGATTTTATTTATATAGATTATCACGAAAAAAACCAATTATAAATTAACACAGATTACAATTTTTATTTGTTTTTCTTTCACCTTAACATGCAAGGGGAACTCTCAACAGATGTTAACCCTTCAACACTCAACACTAACTTAAGAATACTTCTGATGTTAGATTAGAAACTGTAAGACTTTCGTAATAGACTTTTTCTAGTGGTAAAACAGGTGAATATGACGCCAATGGAAAATCAGTTCTTAGATATGGAACCAAATTTGTTTGAAATTCACACATATCAACATTTAAGAGACCATTGAATCGTATATATGTTGTTATACTATACTATCTGGGCAATGCCCTGTGAACACAGTTTTATGTCCAACACTCCTTCACGTGTAGACGTCATAAAGCTTGGTGCTCTACCCTTGTTGGCAATTTCCAGGGTGGTTGCACCAAGATATTCAAAAAGTGTTCTACCTCTTTGGTTGATGTTCGTACTGCCCCACTGTGTGTGGTGCGCGTTGGAGTCACAACCAATGATAAGAGGTAGATGGTTTTTCTCACAGAAGGACACTAAGTCGACCAGCTCCTCTGAAGTGGTAGGGGTGACTGCGTCGTAGGGCAGATATGAAGAGCACACTACTACTTCCTTTTCGCCCAATTCGGTGGGGTAAATTATCTTGACTGCAGTAAGATCTGCAGAACAAAAGGATTTAAGAAGGACGGCATCAATATCATTGGAGATGTAGATGCATGTCCCAGGTCTGTTCGCAGTTGTGCTGTATAATACAGACCCCAAATGGGTGTTGCAGCCCCGTACGATTCCCTTGTAAACCCAAGGTTCTTGCACGAGGCATATGTTTGCACGCCCGATAGGAAGCTGCCTACCTATTATGTTGTTGGCCGCTTTGCAGTGGTGCGCATTTATCTGGAGAAAATTCGGTTGCGAATTTGGCATTAGTTCGGTCCTGTGGTTTCCTCCTCTTTATCCCCTTTCTCTTGCTTGCCTAGAACCGTGCACGTAGCAAGGCGAACTCCCGAGAGGGGATGGAAATTAACCTTCTCAAGATCTCTGAGTCCTTGAGCGTCTACGCCTACAATTAGTTGGTTACCTTCCGGTGCCCGACTATATTTGTATTCGAAGACTCTCCAGTTCTCCGTGCTCATTGAGTTAAGGAATTTCATAGTGGTAAGTATCTGGTTCGTGGTCCTTTCGGGGCCGGCAACCAGATCGTCACCCACCTCAACTGGGGTAGAATGAAGTCACGGACCGAAAGGTCTATTCCTTCTATCAGGGTTTTGGGTTGGGCCAGTTTAACTAGCCAATCCTTGGTCGCTTCGTTCTCGCATAAAAGGATGAGAGAACCTTGCGTCAATCTGCAATCACGTATGCGTGGGACTTCACCGTTCGATAGTCTCTCAAACGCTCCGATGATTGCAGCTTCTATGCGATCCGCCTCCGTTGAACAGATGTCTCTCTTCACAGGGGTCTCGCATGTTAGGCAGACTTTCATGTTTGGGTCCGTTTTAAGGATCTCCGCAAATGTCGCTCTCTCTCCCTTTTGGTGAGAGGTGTCTTTCGCCCCGGGGTTAGAAGGTTTAACCCTCTTCGCCTGGGGGGTGCTCGCTTCGGGAGTGGAGGAGGCTGAGATAGTCTAAGAAGTGCGCGCCTTTTCGGCGGCACTATCTGTTCCTGCTCTCTTCCTCTTCCTCTTTGCAGGGTTTCGCTCCGGCGGACCTGGAACTGGTCCCTGCCACCGGTTCTAGTGATATAGAAGGCGGTCTCTGTTTCGAGGTCGACGCGAATTGGGGTTGTGCAGGCTTCAGGAGCGGGCTCCGTATATTTGGGGTGACCGTCCTCCCGTTATCTGCCGGGGTTGGCATTTTCGGGGGAAGAGATGTGCCTCCTCCCGGGCCCCCTTTTGCAAGGTTACAAGCGGATGCCGCGTCTCTTGCCCTCCGTTGGCGCCTTCTACTCGCTTCGCTGCGGCTTTTGCTGTCGCTAGAGCGAGTTTTTAGTTTCACGATACGGTTGGGGAGTTTGTTCACCAACTTCTCGGCATTTTGGAGTGGCCCTCCTTTTGGGGAGCCACTACCAGTTTTCATTGAACTGGGCCCGATGCGTGCATTTAACGAAGTTCTCGTTGAGAACACAACGGTAGTATCTGATGTCATGGACTACTGTTGATTTCGTCTGCGCGTCCGTAATCGTCGTAGTGGTGGTATTTAGTGTCAAACGTGTCGGTGCCGTTGTCGTTGTTCTTGTTGTTGTTGTTTGATTCATGTTTGTTGCCACGACCCAAATGCTTTAAATTCGGAAAATATGTACACATATCAACCAACTGCGTACAATCACAAAGACCAGGATCGTTAAGTGCAAATACAGTCGGAAAAAACACCGATAATAATCCAATGTTGAAGTCTGCAGAAATAAATAGAGTACAAATTTATTGCTTAATTGATACAGGATGTCCTTTCACGATTATACGAACAAAAGAATATTTATTACTTTGCCATACAAATTTAGGAAACGATGGCCAGGAACTAATAGGATTTGGAGGTGCGAGTATTAAGTCATACGAGTATTTTGCTGCAAAAATCGTACTAGACAACAATGAATATTATGTTGATTGTCATGTTGTCCCAGACTCAGCTATGACCATGCCGATGCTCATTGGAAGAAACGTGTTAAAAGATGTAAACATACAAATAGTGGAAAACGAAATCAAAGTTCAAAATATATCAGAAGAAGCTACTAACGAAGTTTGTCAAGTTGCTAGTACTCTGCCAAAAGATAACGAACCGACAATCGAGGCGAAATGTGTTAAAGAAGTCAAACAACTAATGGAAAGATTAGTTTATTCGAAAATAATGCAAAAGAATGTCAAGAAAAATTGTCATCCAGTATTTAAGAAAACAATTCAGTTAAACAACACAACAAAGCATCCTTCTTAAATTGATATTTTGAATAATAAAAATAAAACCAGATTAACTGAATTAGAAAATCTATTGAATCGTACAAATGATGAAAAGCAAACATCAAAAGAATCAATGAAAGCTGAAACAGATTTAGAGGAAAAAATACAAAATTATGAGGAACTTATAATTGAAAATGAAGGTATCAAACACGTATATGAAGACCAAAGATTTATGAACAATACTTCCCAGCGTTCCATCAAGACTACACCATTCGAAGTGTTAACTGGAGTAAAGATGAAAACCAGAGATAATCCTGAAATTATCAAAGCAATAGAAGAAGAAACCATTGATAGTTTCCAAAATCAACGTGAAGATTTGCGCAAGGAAGCGAAAGTGAGCATAATGAAGATACAAGAAGAACAACACAGACAATTTAATAAAAGGCGTAAAGATGCGGAAGAATATAAACCTAACGATGTTGTCCTCATTAAACGCACCCAGTTTTGTACTGGCATGAAGCTAAAAAAGGTGAATTTTTAGGTCCTTATAAGGTGATAGAATCGATAGGAAAAGATAGATATAAGCTTACGAAGCTAAGTACTGGACAAGGTCCAAAGAACACGACGAGCTCTGCTGATAATATAAAGCCATATCCGATAGATGACGACATAGATGTTTTAAATCAGTCATCCGGGTCGGATGACGTGCAGGATGGCCGAGATGTAGGAAACTTTCAAAAAAGAAGCTATTAAGAATAGTAGGCGATGCTTTTAGAAGAAAAAACAATTGACGTCAAAATGTTTTTTCGCAGTCTTGAAATATTGCTCGTTGTTGTAACTTCCAGTTCAAATGAATTACATTAATTTTTAATTTTAAAACCTAAGATTGTTTAAATTTTGCCCACAATTATGAACTTTTATCTCGTATTGAAATTGGTAATAGGCGTCCTTCATAATTATATAGAGATATGAGTTTGGAAGCAGGAAGTTTGCCCTTAGTTAATTCTGATCGCTTAATGTCGTTATGAAAGAGAAAACTTTCAAAACCCGTCCTGATTGCAGTAACTTCTAGCAGTTTTTCTAATTCACAAGAAATCCTTAAATTAGCTGATAAGATTTCCGAAGCTTATCAGCCTTTAAATGTTGCGTCAGTCGGTTTGCCCCCTAGTAGTTGTGAGTCTCAAAGTTCAAATCAATTTAATTCGTTGATACAAACAATTATGCAACAGCCAAATACCATATCGCAACTTACAGTTTTTTATTAAAAAAAAAAAAAAAGATCTCTCTAGAGCAGTGATGGGGGAACTTTCTATCGATCGGGCCACATTACAAAACCTATATTTGAGTGGGGGCCTTAACAATTTAGTCCGCTTAGATAAAACAATGATAGCGTATAATTTTTATTTTTAAGTATGAGACATTAATTAAATTTACGTCCATTTTTTTTTATTAAATTGATTAAATAGATTGTACATTTCAAATATGTATATATATTTTACAAAATGAAGAATAGAAATTAATACATTTTCCTGATGGCAGTATAGAATCTGAAAATAATACAAATCAATTTTTATTTTATTTCAAAAAATGAAAATGTTACAAAATTATGTTACTTTTATTTTTTAGAAGAGGATGCAAAATGAAATCGCGAATGCTTTTCTACAATTTCATCAAAGTTAGGCTCCATTTGGGAAGAACTTATTCTTAATATTGAACCTAGGTGACTATCAGTAAGTCTATTTCTGACTGAAGATTTTCTCAGCTTCATTGTTGAGAATACTTGTTTGCATATGTATGATGAACCAAATATTGCCATCATTTTTTCGGAAAATGAGTAAAATCTTTCTGAAGCAACTGATTTTTGAAAAGTACTAGTTGGACTTTAAAGGACTTTATACTACTCCGCAGCACATCAATAAATTGATTTTTCCCTTGAAGTTTTATATTTAGTTTATCTAAATGACTGAAGAAATCGGTGAAGAAAGCAAAATCGGAAATCCAGTCATTATCTTCAAACATTGAAAAATTTTCTTTCTTGTTAAGTTTTTCAAGAAACATAATAATTTCATTTTTTAAGTTCCAAACCCTTTCGAGTACTTTTCCAGCACTTCACCATCTTACTTTTGTATAATAAATTAGGTCGGAATATTCAGCATCTACAGATTGTAGAAAGTCTTGAAATTGTCGATGATGGAGTGCTCTGGAACGTATGAAATTGACAACAGATACAATAACTTCAAGCACTGCTGCTGCGTTGCACAGAGCATCTTGGTGAATTATCCAATGCAGACAAATAATTGAAACTTCTGGATATTCTTTCTTAAAGGTTCCTTTGAAACCTATATTTTTGCCAATCATATTTGTTGCACCGTCAGTTGTAATATTAACTAATTTATTAATATTTAAATTTAAAGACATTATGCTCTTTTTGAACTCTGTAAATATATCTAAACCTGTAGTAGTTCCCTTTATAGATTGCAGAGAAAGCAGCTCTTCTGTGATCTCGAAATTCTCATCTAAACGTCTAATAAATATTAAAAGCTGAGCAGTATCACTTATGTCAGTACTTTCGTCCATTTTTATAGAAAAAAATGTAAAATTTTTAGATTTTTTTAACAAATTTGAGGTTAAGTTTTCATCAATTTTTTCAATTCTTTCGGTGACAACACAGATTGAAAATCTTTTTTCCTTTCTGGGCAAATAATATCACACATTGCCAATACACAATCTTTCAAAAATTCGCCATCGGAAAACGTCTTGTTAGTTTGCGCAATTTTGAACGCCACAGCATAACTTGCTTTCGTGGCTGATTTTTGTGATGCTGTTCCTTTAATAAAGATATTGCGTTGGGCATTAAATGATTTAAATAGCTGATCAGATCGTGCTTCTTTCTCAACTTTGGTCAGAGTCACGTAAGAAGAACTACCGTGCTTTCTATTGAAATGCCTTGAAATGTTATATTCTTTAGGTACAGAAACATTTTCATTACATAATAAACACATAGGTTTGTCATTATACATTGTAAAACAATATTTCAATTTCCATTCTTCATTAAAGCTGCTATATTCCGAATCCTTCTTTCTTTTCTTACTTTCACTACTCATTTTTTCAGACACAAATATTTAACTTAAAATAAACACTACTTATCTTACCAAAACTTTAATTTCGAATACAACATTTGTGTCATAAAAAATTGTTTGTTCTTAAAGGGGGATTAACCGAAATTTATTTACTAAGAATGCGCAAAAGTTTAACTGATATATTTTGTTTGAATTTATTTTTATTTGATTACGGTTGGACAAATTACAAATTTTTGCATATTGTTAGGAGTTCGATATATAAATCGAAATTATAGAAAATGAAAACGCCTAAGGACCTGTTATGTAGCAAAAACGCCAATTTAATATGTATGAACAAAAAAAAAACACAAAATCGCTTTATGTTCATTATTATATATAAAAATTTTGGAATTAAAAACTTTATTAGATTTTTTACTTATTAAATTTTTTTTGTATAACATATTATTATTAGAGCATGGGCCAAAGTTATAGTTGCCGCGGGCCACTTTCGGCCCGCGAGCCATAGATCCCCCATCACTGCTCTAGAGCCATAAGATGCCTATATCGAAAGTGATTTGAAACTGCTATCTAGTTCTTCTTTTTCAATTTATTTTAAAGTATTCCTAAATTTGATGGTTAGACTGTATGCAAGATGTTGAAGATCTCTTTTTATCCAATTTTATTTTCTAACTAGCTGTACCCGACCACGCGTTGCTGTGGCTCAGTCTAGTTAAATGGGAAAGAAAAGAAAAAGCGCACGTTTCTCGTATGTTTAATTTCACAATGCTTGTGGTTATACAACATTTTTAGTTGTTCCATTTTCTGTGCAGATATAGAGATTTTCTGGTTTGCTGACTGTGGAACCCGCAACATATAATTGTCCATGTGAAAAGCAATCCATGTCTAGATCTAAACCGCACAATTTTAAAGATTGGCACTGGGCCTTGTTATTGGTAATTGCAAACGCCAATCGAATCGGGAATTGCAATCTCTTAAATTGAAATGGCATATCCGTTGGAATCATAGGAATGCGAGGAATGAGCACATCTTCACCTTTAAAAGGTCCTGTCAAGATTGTTGCTTCTACGATGTCGCTCATTAATTTTTTTATTGCAAGCCGCGTGCCGTTGCAAAGCTTTGGCTGGTTCATATTTCGCAACATGATAATTGGCACACCGACTTTCAATTGCAGTACGTGCGGTGGCATCCCCGACAGATCGAGTGAATTCCAAAATTCTGTCGGATAATTAATCGCTTCATCTGCTTCTACAACAATGTCGACGGACTTGTATGTGACCGGCTCGCTTTGAATGTTAGACTGAATAATATTGTTAAGTTCGTAGACGTCTTTGTTCTTGGCCGCAAGAATAGCTCGTTCACTTAGCCAATCGTGATTCTTGTAATTAGTTTGAATATTGGGAAATACTTTTTCAACCAAATCTTCTTTTGACGTCACTAAATTGCAGAAGTTATGAGGCAATGAAATTCATCCTGACGTCAGATCAACCGGCACCTTTCCATTGATGCTATTGATGTGAGAAAATCTCTGCTGACCGATCGTTTTGCAGCTGGACTCGCATATTTATAGTTAATTTTAACGTCTTTACGCGTCGCCACAAAGTAGAGTATTTCAGGCAGGCATTTATTTCATCCGCTGGTGTCGTTCGAGGAATTAAAGATAATGTTTGCCTGAAATCCCCTGCAAGCAATATTATTGCGCTCCTAAATGGTCTGATATTTGCACGTAAGTCTTGCAATCATCGATCAAGGGCCTCGAGCGATTTTTTTTGCACCATTGTACATTCATCCCAAACAATAAGTTTGCATTTCTGCAAAACTTTTCCCATGCCGGATGCTTTGGAAATGTTGCATGTGGGACTTTCAATGAATGGAATTTTTAATGGCAATTTCAAAGCGGAATGAGCCGTTCTTCCACCATTTTTGAATTCCCTCTTTTACCATTCCACTGAGTACATCCGGCAGCGCACAGACCCAAACACTTCATGTTTTACCATGAATTCCATCAGGGATTTCAGCTTCTGTTTGAAAACACGTGCTGTAATGTCATGCCAAACCACCGGCGATTGGCCAGGAAGTCAGAGCTTTTGTATTGTAAATCGTCCCAAGCTGGAAATTATTCCCGTCGAAACCTGCATAACTTTGCCGAACATTGCACTCGTGTGTGACGTATATATACGAAGTTCAAAAGTTTGCATTGACTGCAGCGCCAAAGGAGTGAAAGATAGAACTATATGGTCTGTGACAGAAAAAATCCCCATGAGAACCTCCATAACTTTGCCGAACATCGTAATCGCGCGTGACCTCTAAATACGAAATTCCACAATTTTATTGACTCCAGCGCCAAAGTGGTGAGAGGTAGAACTATTTGCCCTTCGACAGATATAATTCCCATGAAAACCTGGACAACTTTGCCGAACATTGTAATCGTGTGTGACGTCTGCATACGAAGTTCCAAAATTTCTGTTGACTCCAGCGCCAAAGTGGTTTGAGATAGAACTGTTTGGTCTTCGACGGAATTAATCCCCATGAAAACCTCCATAACTTTGCTGAACATTCTTATTGCATGTGACTTGTATATAAAAAGTTCGTAAATTTGTATTGCCTCCAGCGTCAAAGCGGTGGGAAATCGAACTTTGCCGTGTACGTTAGAATGTCCGACATAAAATCTTAATAAGATTGCCTCAGGTCAGAATCATATCCGATGCATATTTCAGATTATAAATTAGGATTTCCAAAATAAGCTTTCAAGTCCCCCTTTGTAACCCCTCCGACCCCCAATCTCCCCGGAAACAGAATTTCTCCAGGTTTCAAGTAATTCTCTACAACATATCAAAAAGTGTTTTTTTTTTTGCTCAACGAATTTTCTTTCCGGACAATATAGGACGGACAGAAGGAAAGAAAGAAGGATTAGCCTTTTACATATATAATAATTAATCAAACAGAAATGATGTTAATTCATAATATAGTAAAAAATTCGTTTTTTTTAATCAACTTTGAATCCAAATCTAAAAACCCCTCGTCTTTTTATGCCCTATGGTAGGTACTACCAGAGGGTATATTAGTTTTGTCACTAAGTGTGTAACACATAGAAATAATAATCGGAGAAAAATTTCAAGGGTATGGTTGTGTAGGGAATCAAAAGTTATATCGATTTATGCATGTCCGTCCGTCCGTCCGTCCGTCCGTCCGTCCGTCCGTCTGTGGACAAGATAACTCAAAAGCGCGTTATCCGATTTTGATGAAATTTATAATTTGAGTTGCCTATTCCTTCGCTTGATTTGGTATTGCATTTGAGCAAAATCGATCCACGGGGGGAAAAGTTATAAAGGAAAAACCAGGGTGACCAGAAAGTTTTGTCGTTTTTTGGTTATGGTTTTTCGGATGTAATTGGAAAATTTGTGACCCGATTCTGTTTAAATTAATTATGTAGGTTATCTGCATAAATAGACGATACCGAATTAATTTTCAGTCAAATCGGTCTAAGGATAGTGGAGAAAGAAATAGTTGTAGCCTAAAATAAGCCTGTTCATAAAGTTTTTCCGATGTATTTTAAAAAGTTATATACTGATTTCAATCAAATTTACGAAACATGTTTATACTATTAGACTCCAGCCCACCTGTAAATTTGGGCCAATTTGAGAATGAAGAAACAAAGTTATGGAGAGAAAAACCTTAAAATATTCAGTTAAGCAGAAAGTTCGTGGCGTTTTTTTTCCAATAGTTGGCTTTAGAATCGTATAACTTTAGTAGTTCTAATCCTATCAAGTTATATTATAGCGCGCTGAAAAGGAGACATCTTATAAAATATTTATGAAAAAAATTATGAAATTCAGGCAGAACAAATTGGGGTAATTGGGTTTTGAAAATGAGCCGAAATTCTGAAAAAAATTCCCTATATTAATGCTCCATGTTTGGTACTATCGTCCGTCCGTCGACAAAATAACTCAAAAACGCGTTATTCAATTTTGTTAAAATTTAGAATGCTACTTGGTTATTGCTATAGTGGTTTTGGTATTGCATTTCAGCAAAATCGACTGAGGGGCAGCGAAGTTATTAAGGAAAAACAGGGGCGACCATAAAGTTTTGTCGTTTTTTTTTATATAGTTTTTCGTGTTTAATTGGAAAATTGGTAAAGCAATTTTGTTTAAATAAATTATATTGGTTGACTACATTAATAGACGATACCATTGTAAATTTCAGTGATATCGGTCCAAGGATAGTGGAGAAAGGATTAGTCGTAGGAAGAAATAACCCTGTTCAGAAAGTTTTTTTGATGTATTTTCCGAACTAATGCACCGATTTGAATGAAATTTGCAAATTGGACTTATACTACCAGGGTCTGAGTTACTTGCAAATTAGAGAAAATTTTGAAAAGGGCAAACAAAGTTATGAAGAAAAACCTTGATATATTGTTAGTTTTCACAATTTTTCTCTCCCATTTCTACCATAGGGCATCAAAAAATCGGCTATAGGCCGATTTTAAATTACTTTATGTTTTTTAATTAAAACTATCAGTGACAGTAATTTTTTGAGAAATTGGGGGCAATTCTTAAAATTCGTCGAAGATTTTGAAAATTCAGCCTTGTCAATTATAAATACCTTTTTTTTGGCTTTAAGCTTTCCAAAAAATGAGAAATGAAATGGCTTTCGGTTATGGGCTTACAAAATTTTACGCCATTTAGTAGAGATATAATTTGCTCGTTACATTTCCATAAACAGGATCTAAAGCGAATAATTTAATTTTGTACGCTTAAGAGAAACTTGTTTTTTGGAATAAACAACGCAAGCATTTTTCGCAATTCTGATGTTCCAGAATACATGAGCATTAAACCCATTTAAAGTGTTGCCCCTCCGAATTAATATTTTTAACGCCGCCACTACGCCTATCTGTATTGTTATAATAAAAGCTTACTGATGTATGCGTGTGTGAGTAAGAAAAATCACGTTTTCACGCTTGAAGATTTTGATTTGAAATATGCTTGTGGCTATGTGTTAGTTAATGGTTTTTTTAAATCAATTATTACGTGACTCAGGTGCAACATAGGTAAATAAAAACATGGTCATAATCACATAGGACATTCTGTAAAAACTTCAAGTCAATTGATTCAGAAGTTTCGGAGATTACCGGTTAGGAACAAACGAACATTTACGATTTTATTTATATAGATTGTCTTGAATATGGAATTGGATTAAAAGAGATTGTTAAGAGAGGTGTAACTCTTAACGAATTTTATTTTTTGTAGTTGATTTGATTATCGTCAAATGCTTGGTGGATGAATGCCCTTACCGCTGGTCGGGGGGCTGATGAGTTGTTTGAATAAAACGCTTGCCGATGAATGCCCTTACCGCTGGTGGGGGGGCTGATGAGTTGTTTGAGTAAAACACTTGCTGATGAATGCCCTTACCGCTGGTGGGGGGGCTGATGAGATGTTTGAGTAAAACACTTGCTGATGAATGCCCTTACCGCTGGTGGGGGGGCTGATGAGATGTTTGAGTAAAACACTTGCTGATGAATGCCCTTACCGCTGGTGGGGGGGCTGATGAGATGTTTGAATAAAAACGCTTGTTGGTTTGAGACTTTATTTTAATCTAATTTATTAATCAAAAAATCACTGTATTTATACTAAAATTATCCTAACTAAGCATAAATCTATTTCATACATATAATTGATTTTTTATTGATTATTGCACATAAAGGTAATTGACCGAACATAATTATTTTATATCAAAAATAATGTATGCAGGTGAATAACCAAAAATGTGCTGATCTTAATTTTCTGCAACTTAGTTAATTATTGCATATAAAGGTGAATAACCGAAGACAGAACAGAATTATTTTATATTAAAATAATTTGTGCATGTAATAAAAAATGTGCTGATCTTGATTATTTACCATTTCCTTTGATATTGCACATAAAGGTAAATGACCAATTATGTGCTGACATTTAATTCTTAATATTAATATTATGTTCTTGAACATTCTTCCGCCTCACAATTTAGTTGAAAATCTTCTAGCGACAATGTGGATTCTATTTTGCCTGTGCTAATTGTGTTTCTTTTCATTGGTTGTGGTTTCGTTGGCTTTTTTAATGTTATGGTTCGCTTATGGTATTTTCTCCAAACTAGATATAATCCTATCATTATCAGTAGTCCAATAGTTATATAGATGAGACTAAATAGATGTATATCATGCTTGTTAATATGTGTTGGTAGTTCAATATGTTCCTTTAGTTTTCCAATAGCTTTTTCTAATGCCTTCATGTCGTTGGTACTTCCTCGTATGGTTAGGTATGGTTTTATCATCTCCATTTTGTGCATATTGACTTCCTTTGTCAGTTTTTCGCTGATATTTATGGATGGAATGAAGGATGAGTGTGCTTGATTGGTGAATGAGTTGTGAGCGGTTATAGTCATAGCTTGTTGTTTTATTACGCAGTTTGGATTGATTTTTATTATGCCATCATTTTTAAGAATCTTTGCTGTAACTTGATTTTTACAAATTATATTGAACATGTATTCCTGGTCTAGAACAAATATCCACGCATTAGGATTATTGAGTTGAATCCATATTTGTGTCGGTTTCATTGTTTTAAATAAACATGAAGGTGAAATTCTTTTCTCGTGACGGAGTAAATTCATTTCACATCGACTTATATTTGAAAGTAAATTGTAGACTGGATGATATTGCGTACATAAAAATCGTCCTTGTGTTAAGTGTGTGCAATCGTGTAACTCACTGCTGTTCATTGGATAATATTGCTCACGGTCAAGGCTTACTACGATATAGTCACTTGATGGATCAATAAGAACATAATCGTTTTCGTGCGGTGTTGGAATAGGAATAATTTTTAGCAATTGGTATTGTTGATTTGATACGAGTGGTATTCTGATGCTAAATATAATATTTTGGCTAGTAATTCGTGTCTTCACTTTTAGTAGAGTATACATTTGCAGTAACTCTTCTGCTGCTGTAGAGCCTTCTGGAACTCTCAAATTTGGAGGCAAATTATTTTTTAATACTCGGACTTGCGTTTGTAATTGTTCAGGCGTCAATAATAGAGGATTAATTTTACCATTTTGTGTGTCAGTTATGACATCCAGCAGAGCTGTTTGTATTCTCTGATATCTTTCCATTATTAAAGTCGTAAATATCGCCAAATTATTTAATTGTTGTGCTCTGTTTTGGTTTATTAATTCAATATTACCGGTAAGAGTATTATTTTGTAAAGCTTCCATTTGTTCTTGCATAATTTTGAATTGATGATCAATTGCGAGTTCATCTTTTTTAATTATGTTCATAGTAGCTTCAGTGATGGATGTCTGGTTTTTAATTAGTGTTAATAAGTGCTCTTCGTTCGTTCTTACTTTTTGCAGTTGTTCCTCATGGTGTTTTGCAAAGTCAGAGTCTAAAACTCCGAAAAGTGAGTTAGCTATGTTTCCTACTATATTTAATGCTCCTCTCTTTTTGCGTACCTGAATGTATGGTTCACCATTTGCACTGTGTAATAGTTTATTATTGTGTTCCATGTCCATTAAATGTTGTTGGAATTGTTTTGTTATTCCCAAACAATAATTTTGTGTTTCGGGAGTTAATTTGTGGCATAGCATTTTAATATTTTTAACTGTGTTCCTGAAACCAATTAGTTCGTGCCAGTAATTAGATAAGTTATAATATATTATGAGGTTCCACTCGTTGTTAGATAAATCAATCCGTCCTATTTCTTCAAAATAAATTCCTGGACGACTTTCAAACTCCTTAATTTCAAAAGGTTCATTCATTTCTTCGCCTAAAGCTGGTGCAATAAAGAGAAATAGCATGAGTACGAATAATATTGTTGATGATAATCGGGTGTTTTTTTGAAGATGAGATGGTTGATTTTCTGCTTTGCGCTTGATGGCCGATTTCATAAGTTCGGCGATTGGAGGCCTCACTGGAATCTGAGTTGGATTGATTTTTATTTTTGAACGTGGTTTCTGTAACGCTATTTTCCTGGATTTATTTATTAGTTGGTTTGTAGATATGTCGAAAGGTGTATTTCCCTTGACTGCTGAAAGTTGTTGTCTGTAGGGCATTGGAGTATTTAATTCTTTGCTTTTTATGCTTTTAGATGCTGTTTTCTTAACTTTTGATGTAGTAATATGCAGGCATTCAATACTCTGGCTTTCATGTTGTCTATCAGATGATTCATTTGTGATTTCCATATTTGTGCTTTCAATTGGGAGACGACTAATTTTAGTTATTGGCCGTTTAAAGGTATTTTTTGATGTTTTTACCGTAACTACTCTGACAAGTCCATCTTCACCAGGATGTACTTCCATAATCCTTGCTCGTTGCCATTTTGTTGGTGGTAGTAGCTCGTCCTTTAATAAAACCAAATCTCCAACCTTCAGATTCTCTTTGGTTGACATCCATTTTGGACGCTGTTGAAGTCTGTTGAGATAATCTCTAGACCATTTGCTCCAGAATTCCTGTTGCATTCTTGTCAGTAATTTCCATCTGGTTAGGCTATTTATATTTTTATCTAATAAATTACTTTGTGGTGGTGCAAGTAGCGCTAAACCTGTCAAAAAATGTCCCGGAGTTAGTGTTTCTAAATCTTCAGGATCATCAGTTAATGGATACAAAGGTCTTGAATTGACACAAGCTTCTATTTGTGCTAGCACTGTTGTTAATTCTTCGTATGTTAATTTCGTTTCTCCAATTGTCCTTTTCAAATGATGCTTAATTGATTTCACACCGGCTTCCCATATTCCTCCGAAGTGTGGAGAGGCGGGTGGTATGAAATGCCATTGCGTACCACTGTCGGCTAAGGTTTTACTTGCTTTATCAAATTCTGTACTAGCTGCTTTAAAATTTGTTGCATTGTCAGAGTATAAGTTTGCTACTAGTCCTCTCCGTCCAGTAAATCTTTTGAAAGCTGCGATAAATGCCTCAGCTGTGAGGTCTGAAACTGCTTCTATATGTATTGCTTTTGTACATTAACATATAAAAATGGCGATGTAACCTTTGTATGCTTTAGCTCCTCTTCCTTTTGACATTCGAATCTCGATCGGACCTGCATAATCTACGCCACTGTTTAGAAATGGTCTTGCTGGTGTTACGCGTACTTGTGGAAGATTACCCATTAGCTGAATTCTATTTTGGGTCTTGAACCTATGACATCTGATGCATTTTTGAATGTGTTGTTTAACTGCACTATATCCTTTTAGAATCCAATATTGTTGTCGTATGACTCCCAAAGTTAGAGTTGCTCCTCCATGTAGTGCGCTTTGGTGGGCAGCGTCAATTACTAAAGTCGTAAAATGTGACTTGTATGCTAAAATTATAGGATGTTTTGCTTCAAATGTAAGTTCTGATTGCCGAAGCCGTCCTCCAACACGTAATATACCATTTTGATCAACAAATGGGTTTAACGATGTAATTTTTGACTTCGAACTGAGCTTTCTTTTTCATATTAAGTGGTTTAAGTCATCGTTAAACTCAATTCTTTGAATTGTTTTGATTATAATTACTTTAGACTGCTGTAGTTCTTTTACTGATAACGCTCCAGTTTGTTTTTCCTTTCTTGCTGTTTTGCAATTTGATGTGAATCTGATGCACCATGACAATACTCTGGTTAGCTTTTCGAGTTTTGAATATCTATTTATTACTTCCATAATTGGATTTTCTTTAACTTTTATGATCGCTGTTGTGACTGTTTTACGACACTCGATTGTTGTCTCTTCGATTTTTTCTGATTTTGTGTACTCGATTTTTGGTTTTTGCAGCCACTTTGGACCGTACCACCATAATTTGTTTTTAAGTAATTCTGATGGTTTTATGCCCCGAGTGGCACAGTCAGCAGGATTATCTTTGGATTTTACGTGATTCCAATGACTCGGGGGAAATGAGGATAGTATTTCTGAAACCCTGTTCGCTACAAATGTTTTCCACTTTGTAGGGTGGCCTCTTATCCATGCTAAAGTTATCATTGAGTCCGTCCAGCTAACAATTTTTGCACTTGGTATTTGTATTGCCTCTATGATTTTCTTTAATAACTTCGTTAACAGTACCGCGCCATTAAGTTCTAATTGTGGGATTGACAATATTTTCGATAGTGGTGCTACTTTTGTTTTGGCTGATAATAAAAATGTTTTTGTATCGTTCGTATATGATGTAATTCGCAAATATACGACTGCAGCGTATGCCTTTTCGGATGCATCACAAAATCCATGTAATTCACACTCTTTATTGTCCTTTGTAAAGCCAATCCATCGTGGGATTGTTAGTGTTTCTAGTAGTTGTAGTTCTTTCTTGTGCTCAATCCACTTGATGTTAATGTTGTGTGGCAATGGTTCATCCCAAGTGATACCTGATAACCAAACGTCTTGAAACATTAATTTTGCTTGAATTGTGACCGGAGCCAACCACCCTAATGGATCAAAGACTTGTGCTGCTTCAGATATAAAACTGCGTTTCGTTGCTTTGATACTGTGAATTGGAATTGATAATTTAAATTGAAAAACATCCTTGTGTGTATTCCATTGAAGACCCAAAGTTTTGATTAGTTCATTGAATTGCTGCGATTCTTTGTCTCTATTTTCTTCTGGAATTTCCTTTATAATGGCTTCATGATTGCTTGCCCACTTTTTTAATGTGAATCCTCCTTTGTTCATTAAAGCTTGAATTTCTGATTGCACTTGCAAAGCTTCCTCCACTGAGTCATTTACTGAGATCAAATCGTCTATGTAGAAGTCTTCTAGTGAAATTTTTGATGCTAAAGGATATATTTCCTGTTCACCTGTAGCTAATTTTCTTAATGTTTTTACAGCTAGGTATGGAGCTGATCGAGTTCCATAAGTCACCGTTGTTAGTTTAAAATCTTGAATTGGTTCTTTGGTAGAATTTCTCCAAACAATTTGTTGCCATTTCTGGTCTTCCTTAGCTACCCATATTTGGCGATACATTTTTTCAATGTCCGCTTTGTAAACAATTTTGTGTTTCCTCCATCGTAACAGTATTAATATCAGATCTTGCTGTAATGTTGGACCTGTATGCATTTTGTCATTTAGGCTGATTCCTGAACTTGTTTTGGATGAAGCGTCAAAAACTACTCGAAGTTTTGTTGTTGAACTATCTGGTTTGATTACAGCGTGATGTGGTAGAAAATATTCTCCATTTTCGGTGGTCGTGGTGCTGAGCTGCATGTGTCCAAGTTCCAGATATTCTCTCATAAATCGTTTGTAATCAATTTCTAGTTGCTTATTTGTTTCAAACTTCTTTTCCATTTGTAGTAATCTTGCTATTGCTCTTTTTCTTGAGATGCCCAAATGTATGTTTTCATCTTGATTTATAAATGGTAATTTAACAATGTATTTACCATCAGGGCCTCTTTTAGTCGTTTCTCATAAAATTGTTCACATTCGATTTCTTGTGATGATTGAATCTTTTCTGCGGGTATTTCTTCGTACTCCCAAAATTGTTGCAATTTGACATCTAAGTCTGTTTGTGCGATACAGCAAATTATATCGTTTGGTTCCTTGTCTATTTTTTGCATTAAACCCGATATAATCCATCCAAGTTCCGTCTGTTGAACAATAGGAGTTCCAGATGGTCCCTTTATTAGACCGTGAAGTAGAATATCTCCAAATAATCTATTTCATACATATAATTGATTTTTTATTGATTATTGCACATAAAGGTAATTGACCGAACATAATTATTTTATATCAAAAATAATGTATGCAGGTGAATAACCAAAAATGTGCTGATCTTAATTTTCTGCAACTTAGTTAATTATTGCATATAAAGGTGAATAACCGAAGACAGAACAGAATTATTTTATATTAAAATAATTTGTGCATGTAATAAAAAATGTGCTGATCTTGATTATTTACCATTTCCTTTGATATTGCACATAAAGGTAAATGACCAATTATGTGCTGACATTTAATTCTTAATATTAATATTATGTTCTTGAACATTCTTCCGCCTCACAATTTAGTTGAAAATCTTCTAGCGACAATGTGGATTCTATTTTGCCTGTGCTAATTGTGTTTCTTTTCATTGGTTGTGGTTTCGTTGGCTTTTTTAATGTTATGGTTCGCTTATGGTATTTTCTCCAAACTAGATATAATCCTATCATTATCAGTAGTCCAATAGTTATATAGATGAGACTAAATAGATGTATATCATGCTTGTTAATATGTGTTGGTAGTTCAATATGTTCCTTTAGTTTTCCAATAGCTTTTTCTAATGCCTTCATGTCGTTGGTACTTCCTCGTATGGTTAGGTATGGTTTTATCATCTCCATTTTGTGCATATTGACTTCCTTTGTCAGTTTTTCGCTGATATTTATGGATGGAATGAAGGATGAGTGTGCTTGATTGGTGAATGAGTTGTGAGCGGTTATAGTCATAGCTTGTTGTTTTATTACGCAGTTTGGATTGATTTTTATTATGCCATCATTTTTAAGAATCTTTGCTGTAACTTGATTTTTACAAATTATATTGAACATGTATTCCTGGTCTAGAACAAATATCCACGCATTAGGATTATTGAGTTGAATCCATATTTGTGTCGGTTTCATTGTTTTAAATAAACATGAAGGTGAAATTCTTTTCTCGTGACGGAGTAAATTCATTTCACATCGACTTATATTTGAAAGTAAATTGTAGACTGGATGATATTGCGTACATAAAAATCGTCCTTGTGTTAAGTGTGTGCAATCGTGTAACTCACTGCTGTTCATTGGATAATATTGCTCACGGTCAAGGCTTACTACGATATAGTCACTTGATGGATCAATAAGAACATAATCGTTTTCGTGCGGTGTTGGAATAGGAATAATTTTTAGCAATTGGTATTGTTGATTTGATACGAGTGGTATTCTGATGCTAAATATAATATTTTGGCTAGTAATTCGTGTCTTCACTTTTAGTAGAGTATACATTTGCAGTAACTCTTCTGCTGCTGTAGAGCCTTCTGGAACTCTCAAATTTGGAGGCAAATTATTTTTTAATACTCGGACTTGCGTTTGTAATTGTTCAGGCGTCAATAATAGAGGATTAATTTTACCATTTTGTGTGTCAGTTATGACATCCAGCAGAGCTGTTTGTATTCTCTGATATCTTTCCATTATTAAAGTCGTAAATATCGCCAAATTATTTAATTGTTGTGCTCTGTTTTGGTTTATTAATTCAATATTACCGGTAAGAGTATTATTTTGTAAAGCTTCCATTTGTTCTTGCATAATTTTGAATTGATGATCAATTGCGAGTTCATCTTTTTTAATTATGTTCATAGTAGCTTCAGTGATGGATGTCTGGTTTTTAATTAGTGTTAATAAGTGCTCTTCGTTCGTTCTTACTTTTTGCAGTTGTTCCTCATGGTGTTTTGCAAAGTCAGAGTCTAAAACTCCGAAAAGTGAGTTAGCTATGTTTCCTACTATATTTAATGCTCCTCTCTTTTTGCGTACCTGAATGTATGGTTCACCATTTGCACTGTGTAATAGTTTATTATTGTGTTCCATGTCCATTAAATGTTGTTGGAATTGTTTTGTTATTCCCAAACAATAATTTTGTGTTTCGGGAGTTAATTTGTGGCATAGCATTTTAATATTTTTAACTGTGTTCCTGAAACCAATTAGTTCGTGCCAGTAATTAGATAAGTTATAATATATTATGAGGTTCCACTCGTTGTTAGATAAATCAATCCGTCCTATTTCTTAAAAATAAATTCCTGGACGACTTTCAAACTCCTTAATTTCAAAAGGTTCATTCATTTCTTCGCCTAAAGCTGGTGCAATAAAGAGAAATAGCATGAGTACGAATAATATTGTTGATGATAATCGGGTGTTTTTTTGAAGATGAGATGGTTGATTTTCTGCTTTGCGCTTGATGGCCGATTTCATAAGTTCGGCGATTGGAGGCCTCACTGGAATCTGAGTTGGATTGATTTTTATTTTTGAACGTGGTTTCTGTAACGCTATTTTCCTGGATTTATTTATTAGTTGGTTTGTAGATATGTCGAAAGGTGTATTTCCCTTGACTGCTGAAAGTTGTTGTCTGTAGGGCATTGGAGTATTTAATTCTTTGCTTTTTATGCTTTTAGATGCTGTTTTCTTAACTTTTGATGTAGTAATATGCAGGCATTCAATACTCTGGCTTTCATGTTGTCTATCAGATGATTCATTTGTGATTTCCATATTTGTGCTTTCAATTGGGAGACGACTAATTTTAGTTATTGGCCGTTTAAAGGTATTTTTTGATGTTTTTACCGTAACTACTCTGACAAGTCCATCTTCACCAGGATGTACTTCCATAATCCTTGCTCGTTGCCATTTTGTTGGTGGTAGTAGCTCGTCCTTTAATAAAACCAAATCTCCAACCTTCAGATTCTCTTTGGTTGACATCCATTTTGGACGCTGTTGAAGTCTGTTGAGATAATCTCTAGACCATTTGCTCCAGAATTCCTGTTGCATTCTTGTCAGTAATTTCCATCTGGTTAGGCTATTTATATTTTTATCTAATAAATTACTTTGTGGTGGTGCAAGTAGCGCTAAACCTGTCAAAAAATGTCCCGGAGTTAGTGTTTCTAAATCTTCAGGATCATCAGTTAATGGATACAAAGGTCTTGAATTGACACAAGCTTCTATTTGTGCTAGCACTGTTGTTAATTCTTCGTATGTTAATTTCGTTTCTCCAATTGTCCTTTTCAAATGATGCTTAATTGATTTCACACCGGCTTCCCATATTCCTCCGAAGTGTGGAGAGGCGGGAGGTATGAAATGCCATTGCGTACCACTGTCGGCTAAGGTTTTACTTGCTTTATCAAATTCTGTACTAGCTGCTTTAAAATTTGTTGCATTGTCAGAGTATAAGTTTGCTACTAGTCCTCTCCGTCCAGTAAATCTTTTGAAAGCTGCGATAAATGCCTCAGCTGTGAGGTCTGAAACTGCTTCTATATGTATTGCTTTTGTACATTAACATATAAAAATGGCGATGTAACCTTTGTATGCTTTAGCTCCTCTTCCTTTTGACATTCGAATCTCGATCGGACCTGCATAATCTACGCCACTGTTTAGAAATGGTCTTGCTGGTGTTACGCGTACTTGTGGAAGATTACCCATTAGCTGAATTCTATTTTGGGTCTTGAACCTATGACATCTGATGCATTTTTGAATGTGTTGTTTAACTGCACTATATCCTTTTAGAATCCAATATTGTTGTCGTATGACTCCCAAAGTTAGAGTTGCTCCTCCATGTAGTGCGCTTTGGTGGGCAGCGTCAATTACTAAAGTCGTAAAATGTGACTTGTATGCTAAAATTATAGGATGTTTTGCTTCAAATGTAAGTTCTGATTGCCGAAGCCGTCCTCCAACACGTAATATACCATTTTGATCAACAAATGGGTTTAACGATGTAATTTTTGACTTCGAACTGAGCTTTCTTTTTCATATTAAGTGGTTTAAGTCATCGTTAAACTCAATTCTTTGAATTGTTTTGATTATAATTACTTTAGACTGCTGTAGTTCTTTTACTGATAACGCTCCAGTTTGTTTTTCCTTTCTTGCTGTTTTGCAATTTGATGTGAATCTGATGCACCATGACAATACTCTGGTTAGCTTTTCGAGTTTTGAATATCTATTTATTACTTCCATAATTGGATTTTCTTTAACTTTTATGATCGCTGTTGTGACTGTTTTACGACACTCGATTGTTGTCTCTTCGATTTTTTCTGATTTTGTGTACTCGATTTTTGGTTTTTGCAGCCACTTTGGACCGTACCACCATAATTTGTTTTTAAGTAATTCTGATGGTTTTATGCCCCGAGTGGCACAGTCAGCAGGATTATCTTTGGATTTTACGTGATTCCAATGACTCGGGGGAAATGAGGATAGTATTTCTGAAACCCTGTTCGCTACAAATGTTTTCCACTTTGTAGGGTGGCCTCTTATCCATGCTAAAGTTATCATTGAGTCCGTCCAGCTAACAATTTTTGCACTTGGTATTTGTATTGCCTCTATGATTTTCTTTAATAACTTCGTTAACAGTACCGCGCCATTAAGTTCTAATTGTGGGATTGACAATATTTTCGATAGTGGTGCTACTTTTGTTTTGGCTGATAATAAAAATGTTTTTGTATCGTTCGTATATGATGTAATTCGCAAATATACGACTGCAGCGTATGCCTTTTCGGATGCATCACAAAATCCATGTAATTCACACTCTTTATTGTCCTTTGTAAAGCCAATCCATCGTGGGATTGTTAGTGTTTCTAGTAGTTGTAGTTCTTTCTTGTGCTCAATCCACTTGATGTTAATGTTGTGTGGCAATGGTTCATCCCAAGTGATACCTGATAACCAAACGTCTTGAAACATTAATTTTGCTTGAATTGTGACCGGAGCCAACCACCCTAATGGATCAAAGACTTGTGCTGCTTCAGATATAAAACTGCGTTTCGTTGCTTTGATACTGTGAATTGGAATTGATAATTTAAATTGAAAAACATCCTTGTGTGTATTCCATTGAAGACCCAAAGTTTTGATTAGTTCATTGAATTGCTGCGATTCTTTGTCTCTATTTTCTTCTGGAATTTCCTTTATAATGGCTTCATGATTGCTTGCCCACTTTTTTAATGTGAATCCTCCTTTGTTCATTAAAGCTTGAATTTCTGATTGCACTTGCAAAGCTTCCTCCACTGAGTCATTTACTGAGATCAAATCGTCTATGTAGAAGTCTTCTAGTGAAATTTTTGATGCTAAAGGATATATTTCCTGTTCACCTGTAGCTAATTTTCTTAATGTTTTTACAGCTAGGTATGGAGCTGATCGAGTTCCATAAGTCACCGTTGTTAGTTTAAAATCTTGAATTGGTTCTTTGGTAGAATTTCTCCAAACAATTTGTTGCCATTTCTGGTCTTCCTTAGCTACCCATATTTGGCGATACATTTTTTCAATGTCCGCTTTGTAAACAATTTTGTGTTTCCTCCATCGTAACAGTATTAATATCAGATCTTGCTGTAATGTTGGACCTGTATGCATTTTGTCATTTAGGCTGATTCCTGAACTTGTTTTGGATGAAGCGTCAAAAACTACTCGAAGTTTTGTTGTTGAACTATCTGGTTTGATTACAGCGTGATGTGGTAGAAAATATTCTCCATTTTCGGTGGTCGTGGTGCTGAGCTGCATGTGTCCAAGTTCCAGATATTCTCTCATAAATCGTTTGTAATCAATTTCTAGTTGCTTATTTGTTTCAAACTTCTTTTCCATTTGTAGTAATCTTGCTATTGCTCTTTTTCTTGAGATGCCCAAATGTATGTTTTCATCTTGATTTATAAATGGTAATTTAACAATGTATTTACCATCAGGGCCTCTTTTAGTCGTTTCTCATAAAATTGTTCACATTCGATTTCTTGTGATGATTGAATCTTTTCTGCGGGTATTTCTTCGTACTCCCAAAATTGTTGCAATTTGACATCTAAGTCTGTTTGTGCGATACAGCAAATTATATCGTTTGGTTCCTTGTCTATTTTTTGCATTAAACCCGATATAATCCATCCAAGTTCCGTCTGTTGAACAATAGGAGTTCCAGATGGTCCCTTTATTAGACCGTGAAGTAGAATATCTCCAAATAAGTCTGCTCCTATTATGACATCGATCGGGCCCGGAGTATTATAGCTGGGATCTGCTAAATTTAGATGTTTTATGTGATCCCATTGGTATTCTAATATGTATTCACTTGGCAGCCATTTTGTTAGCTTCGGTAACACTAAACAGTTCGCCGTTGTCTCAAACTCTGAATATTGGGATTTTATTTCCAATTTGACACTATGTTGTGTAATGCCTGCTTTTGTAGATCCAAGTCCAGCTATCTTTACTACATTTTTGACTTTTTTGAGCTTAAGCCTCTGAACTAATTCTTCTGTGATGAAGGATGCTTGTGATCCCTGATCAATCAGTGCACGAAGGTATTTTGTGGAATTATTGACTGTTGTTTTTATAATTGCAGTAGCCAATAAAACCTTTATATTCGTAGCATTATTATTCGCCAGATGTGAGTTCACATCTAAATCTACCTTTAATTCGCTATCTTTTCTTGTTGTTGTATGTACTGTTTTTATTTTTTCTTGATTTGAGGTATTAGCATGAAGTAATGTATGATGTTTTTTCTGACACACTTTACAAGTTTTATTGCTCTTGCAGTTCCGAATTGCATGTTCTCCTGTTAAGCAATTTTTGCATAAGTGTTGCGATGCTTCAAACCGTTCTTTTGGATTTAGTTGGATAAATTTTTTGCACATATATATGTAATGATTTTCACCACAGTATGGGCATGTAATTTTGTTTCTTTCCGATCTATTTTCCCTTGATGCAGAATTTGACTTATTGTTATCTTTTGTTGACTCATTATGGCCGTTTTCTTTTGTGATATGGAAGCCATGTTTTGATTTTCCAGAACCTTTGAAATTAGACTTATTTTGTTGATTGTCTCTTGAGTTTTCTCCAACTGCCTCCAGTGTTTGGAACCTTTGTTCTAAGAACCTGAAAAAATGATCAAGCGTCTGTACCTTTTTAGAATCGGTTATCGATTGTTCATAAAGCATATGACTGTCTTTGTCAAGTTTACTTGTAAGTATGTATATGACCAAAGGGTCCCATGATTTGGTATCAATGCCCAGGTTGCTGATTGCAGCCAAGCATTTCTTTGTGGTGTCGAAAATTCGTTTTAGCCCGTTACTTGATTCTCCTGTCAATGTTTGTTGTAGAAACAATGTTTTTATTTGGGCTGAAACTAAATGCCGGGTATTATCATATCGTTGATTAAGTAATTCCCAAGCTGTTTCGTAGTTTTCGTCTGTTACATGGAAATGTTGCAACAGTCGTTCAGGTTCACCCTTTAATTGTGCCTTTAGATAATACATTCGTTGAGCAGGGCTCAACGTGATATTTTTATGAATCAATTGTGTAAGAATATCTTGAAATGATTTCCACTCTGCGTACTTTCCAGTAAATATGGGAATATTCAGGGTTGGTAGCTTTATATCTGCTTGAGTATCAGTTGTGTTATAGTGTAGCCTGTTTACTCTTTGTTGAATTCCGCTTGTTGCTGATAATTCATCATATTTACTTTGAAGAATAATTATGGTTGAGTGGTATACATCTTCTGTTTCTTCAAAATTATTGTTTTTAAAATAATCCTTAGTGTAATCTTCATCTGTTGCATACACGAGAATATCACTATGAATATTTATAATTTATAATTTTTTCCCAATAATCTGTTAATGTCTTTATTTTTAATTGGAAATATGCTTTGGGTTGATTTTTAGATGGCTCTTGCTCAACTGCTTCTATAAGTCGCAAAATTGCTGCTATCAATCCCATTTGCCTTTTTATTAGTTTGGTTAATTCTTCATTTACTAAAGAATGTTGGCCTTTATCAACCGTTTGTACATCTGACAAGGCCTTAGATAAAAGGCTTGTTATTTCTTCATAAGCTGTATTTACCTGATGATGGAAATTGGATGTAAAGTACGGATGATGTGGTTGTTCACTAAGAAACTCATTAATTTTAATTTCGCGATCTTTAAAGGCTTCCCAAAGTTTTAATACATTTTCGCTTCGTTTTGCGATGTATTCCTTTGTCTTCCTTATTTTGGGATCCTTTTTAAAATTAATTATTAGCTTCTGTAGTTCGTCACCAATTTCTTTCTGGCGTAATGCTAACCTGTCCAATTGTTCTGCCATTTTACTATGGATTTGATTTTAATATTCAAGATAATGTAGATATGTATCTTCACAGTCGATGTCCAAACTGTGCTCGAAGGACCAAATGTTAAGAGAGGGGTAACTCTTAACGAATTTTATTTTTTGTAGTTGATTTGATGATCGTCAAATGCTTGGTGGATGAATGCCCTTACCGCTGGTCGGGGGGCTGATGAGTTGTTTGAATAAAACGCTTGCCGATGAATGCCCTTACCGCTGGTGGGGGGGCTGATGAGTTGTTTGAGTAAAACACTTGCTGATGAATGCCCTTACCGCTGGTGGGGGGGCTGATGAGATGTTTGAGTGAAACACTTGCAGATGAATGCCCTTACCGCTGGTGGGGGGGCTGATGAGATGTTTGAGTAAAACACTTGCTGATGAATGCCCTTACCGCTGGTGGGGGGGCTGATGAGATGTTTGAATAAAAACGCTTGTTGGTTTGAGACTTTATTTTAATCTAATTTATTAATCAAAAAATCACTGTATTTATACTAAAATTATCCTAACTAAGCATAAATCTATTTCATACATATAATTGATTTTTTATTGATTATTGCACATAAAGGTAATTGACCGAACATAATTATTTTATATCAAAAATAATGTATGCAGGTGAATAACCAAAAATGTGCTGATCTTAATTTTTTGCAACTTAGTTAATTATTGCATATAAAGGTAAATAACCGAAGACAGAACAGAATTATTTTATATTAAAATAATTTGTGCATGTAATAAAAAATGTGCTGATCTTGATTATTTACCATTTCCTTTGATATTGCACATAAAGGTAAATGACCAATTATGTGCTGACATTTAATTCTTAATATTAATATTATGTTCTTGAACATTCTCCCGCCTCACAATTTAGTTGAAAATCTTCTAGCGACAATGTGGATTCTATTTTGCCTGTGCTAATTGTGTTTCTTTTCATTGGTTGTGGTTTCGTTGGCTTTTTTAATGTTATGGTTCGCTTATGGTATTTTCTCCAAATTAGATATAATCCTATCATTATCAGTAGTCCAATAGTTATATAGATGAGACTAAATTGATGTATATCATGCTTGTTAATATGTGTTGGTAGTTCAATATGTTCCTTTAGTTTTCCAATAGCTTTTTCTAATGCCTTCATGTCGTTGGTACTTCCTCGTATGCTTAGGTATGGTTTTATCATCTCCATTTTGTGCATATTGACTTCCTTTGTCAGTTTTTCGCTGATATTTATGGATGGAATGAAGGATGAGTGTGCTTGATTGGTGAATGAGTTGTGAGCGGTTATAGTCATAGCTTGTTGTTTTATTACGCAGTTTGGATTGATTTTTATTATGCCATCATTTTTAAGAATCTTTGCTGTAACTTGATTTTTACAAATTATATTGAACATGTATTCCTGGTCTAGAACAAATATCCACGCATTAGGATTATTGAGTTGAATCCATATTTGTGTCGGTTTCATTGTTTTAAATAAACATGAAGGTGAAATTCTTTTCTCGTGACGGAGTAAATTCATTTCACATCGACTTATATTTGAAAGTAAATTGTAGACTGGATGATATTGCGTACATAAAAATCGTCCTTGTGTTAAGTGTGTGCAATCGTGTAACTCACTGCTGTTCATTGGATAATATTGCTCACGGTCAAGGCTTACTACGATATAGTCACTTGATGGATCAATAAGAACATAATCGTTTTCGTGCGGTGTTGGAATAGGAATAATTTTTAGCAATTGGTATTGTTGATTTGATACGAGTGGTATTCTGATGCTAAATATAATATTTTGGCTAGTAATTCGTGTCTTCACTTTTAGTAGAGTATACATTTGCAGTAACTCTTCTGCTGCTGTAGAGCCTTCTGGAACTCTCAAATTTGGAGGCAAATTATTTTTTAATACTCGGACTTGCGTTTGTAATTGTTCAGGCGTCAATAATAGAGGATTAATTTTACCATTTTGTGTGTCAGTTATGACATCCAGCAGAGCTGTTTGTATTCTCTGATATCTTTCCATTATTAAAGTCGTAAATATCGCCAAATTATTTAATTGTTGTGCTCTGTTTTGGTTTATTAATTCAATATTACCGGTAAGAGTATTATTTTGTAAAGCTTCCATTTGTTCTTGCATAATTTTGAATTGATGATCAATTGCGAGTTCATCTTTTTTAATTATGTTCATAGTAGCTTCAGTGATGGATGTCTGGTTTTTAATTAGTGTTAATAAGTGCTCTTCGTTCGTTCTTACTTTTTGCAGTTGTTCCTCATGGTGTTTTGCAAAGTCAGAGTCTAAAACTCCGAAAAGTGAGTTAGCTATGTTTCCTACTATATTTAATGCTCCTCTCTTTTTGCGTACCTGAATGTATGGTTCACCATTTGCACTGTGTAATAGTTTATTATTGTGTTCCATGTCCATTAAATGTTGTTGGAATTGTTTTGTTATTCCCAAACAATAATTTTGTGTTTCGGGAGTTAATTTGTGGCATAGCATTTTAATATTTTTAACTGTGTTCCTGAAACCAATTAGTTCGTGCCAGTAATTAGATAAGTTATAATATATTATGAGGTTCCACTCGTTGTTAGATAAATCAATCCGTCCTATTTCTTAAAAATAAATTCCTGGACGACTTTCAAACTCCTTAATTTCAAAAGGTTCATTCATTTCTTCGCCTAAAGCTGGTGCAATAAAGAGAAATAGCATGAGTACGAATAATATTGTTGATGATAATCGGGTGTTTTTTTGAAGATGAGATGGTTGATTTTCTGCTTTGCGCTTGATGGCCGATTTCATAAGTTCGGCGATTGGAGGCCTCACTGGAATCTGAGTTGGATTGATTTTTATTTTTGAACGTGGTTTCTGTAACGCTATTTTCCTGGATTTATTTATTAGTTGGTTTGTAGATATGTCGAAAGGTGTATTTCCCTTGACTGCTGAAAGTTGTTGTCTGTAGGGCATTGGAGTACTTAATTCTTTGCTTTTTATGCTTTTAGATGCTGTTTTCTTAACTTTTGATGTAGTAATATGCAGGCATTCAATACTCTGGCTTTCATGTTGTCTATCAGATGATTCATTTGTGATTTCCATATTTGTGCTTTCAATTGGGAGACGACTAATTTTAGTTATTGGCCGTTTAAAGGTATTTTTTGATGTTTTTACCGTAACTACTCTGACAAGTCCATCTTCACCAGGATGTACTTCCATAATCCTTGCTCGTTGCCATTTTGTTGGTGGTAGTAGCTCGTCCTTTAATAAAACCAAATCTCCAACCTTCAGATTCTCTTTGGTTGACATCCATTTTGGACGCTGTTGAAGTCTGTTGAGATAATCTCTAGACCATTTGCTCCAGAATTCCTGTTGCATTCTTGTCAGTAATTTCCATCTGGTTAGGCTATTTATATTTTTATCTAATAAATTACTTTGTGGTGGTGCAAGTAGCGCTAAACCTGTCAAAAAATGTCCCGGAGTTAGTGTTTCTAAATCTTCAGGATCATCAGTTAATGGATACAAAGGTCTTGAATTGACACAAGCTTCTATTTGTGCTAGCACTGTTGTTAATTCTTCGTATGTTAATTTCGTTTCTCCAATTGTCCTTTTCAAATGATGCTTAATTGATTTCACACCGGCTTCCCATATTCCTCCGAAGTGTGGAGAGGCGGGAGGTATGAAATGCCATTGCGTACCACTGTCGGCTAAGGTTTTACTTGCTTTATCAAATTCTGTACTAGCTGCTTTAAAATTTGTTGCATTGTCAGAGTATAAGTTTGCTACTAGTCCTCTCCGTCCAGTAAATCTTTTGAAAGCTGCGATAAATGCCTCAGCTGTGAGGTCTGAAACTGCTTCTATATGTATTGCTTTTGTACATTAACATATAAAAATGGCGATGTAACCTTTGTATGCTTTAGCTCCTCTTCCTTTTGACATTCGAATCTCGATCGGACCTGCATAATCTACGCCACTGTTTAGAAATGGTCTTGCTGGTGTTACGCGTACTTGTGGAAGATTACCCATTAGCTGAATTCTATTTTGGGTCTTGAACCTATGACATCTGATGCATTTTTGAATGTGTTGTTTAACTGCACTATATCCTTTTAGAATCCAATATTGTTGTCGTATGACTCCCAAAGTTAGAGTTGCTCCTCCATGTAGTGCGCTTTGGTGGGCAGCGTCAATTACTAAAGTCGTAAAATGTGACTTGTATGCTAAAATTATAGGATGTTTTGCTTCAAATGTAAGTTCTGATTGCCGAAGCCGTCCTCCAACACGTAATATACCATTTTGATCAACAAATGGGTTTAACGATGTAATTTTTGACTTCGAACTGAGCTTTCTTTTTCATATTAAGTGGTTTAAGTCATCGTTAAACTCAATTCTTTGAATTGTTTTGATTATAATTACTTTAGACTGCTGTAGTTCTTTTACTGATAACGCTCCAGTTTGTTTTTCCTTTCTTGCTGTTTTGCAATTTGATGTGAATCTGATGCACCATGACAATACTCTGGTTAGCTTTTCGAGTTTTGAATATCTATTTATTACTTCCATAATTGGATTTTCTTTAACTTTTATGATCGCTGTTGTGACTGTTTTACGACACTCGATTGTTGTCTCTTCGATTTTTTCTGATTTTGTGTACTCGATTTTTGGTTTTTGCAGCCACTTTGGACCGTACCACCATAATTTGTTTTTAAGTAATTCTGATGGTTTTATGCCCCGAGTGGCACAGTCAGCAGGATTATCTTTGGATTTTACGTGATTCCAATGACTCGGGGGAAATGAGGATAGTATTTCTGAAACCCTGTTCGCTACAAATGTTTTCCACTTTGTAGGGTGGCCTCTTATCCATGCTAAAGTTATCATTGAGTCCGTCCAGCTAACAATTTTTGCACTTGGTATTTGTATTGCCTCTATGATTTTCTTTAATAACTTCGTTAACAGTACCGCGCCATTAAGTTCTAATTGTGGGATTGACAATATTTTCGATAGTGGTGCTACTTTTGTTTTGGCTGATAATAAAAATGTTTTTGTATCGTTCGTATATGATGTAATTCGCAAATATACGACTGCAGCGTATGCCTTTTCGGATGCATCACAAAATCCATGTAATTCACACTCTTTATTGTCCTTTGTAAAGCCAATCCATCGTGGGATTGTTAGTGTTTCTAGTAGTTGTAGTTCTTTCTTGTGCTCAATCCACTTGATGTTAATGTTGTGTGGCAATGGTTCATCCCAAGTGATACCTGATAACCAAACGTCTTGAAACATTAATTTTGCTTGAATTGTGACCGGAGCCAACCACCCTAATGGATCAAAGACTTGTGCTGCTTCAGATATAAAACTGCGTTTCGTTGCTTTGATACTGTGAATTGGAATTGATAATTTAAATTGAAAAACATCCTTGTGTGTATTCCATTGAAGACCCAAAGTTTTGATTAGTTCATTGAATTGCTGCGATTCTTTGTCTCTATTTTCTTCTGGAATTTCCTTTATAATGGCTTCATGATTGCTTGCCCACTTTTTTAATGTGAATCCTCCTTTGTTCATTAAAGCTTGAATTTCTGATTGCACTTGCAAAGCTTCCTCCACTGAGTCATTTACTGAGATCAAATCGTCTATGTAGAAGTCTTCTAGTGAAATTTTTGATGCTAAAGGATATATTTCCTGTTCACCTGTAGCTAATTTTCTTAATGTTTTTACAGCTAGGTATGGAGCTGATCGAGTTCCATAAGTCACCGTTGTTAGTTTAAAATCTTGAATTGGTTCTTTGGTAGAATTTCTCCAAACAATTTGTTGCCATTTCTGGTCTTCCTTAGCTACCCATATTTGGCGATACATTTTTTCAATGTCCGCTTTGTAAACAATTTTGTGTTTCCTCCATCGTAACAGTATTAATATCAGATCTTGCTGTAATGTTGGACCTGTATGCATTTTGTCATTTAGGCTGATTCCTGAACTTGTTTTGGATGAAGCGTCAAAAACTACTCGAAGTTTTGTTGTTGAACTATCTGGTTTGATTACAGCGTGATGTGGTAGAAAATATTCTCCATTTTCGGTGGTCGTGGTGCTGAGCTGCATGTGTCCAAGTTCCAGATATTCTCTCATAAATCGTTTGTAATCAATTTCTAGTTGCTTATTTGTTTCAAACTTCTTTTCCATTTGTAGTAATCTTGCTATTGCTCTTTTTCTTGAGATGCCCAAATGTATGTTTTCATCTTGATTTATAAATGGTAATTTAACAATGTATTTACCATCAGGGCCTCTTTTAGTCGTTTCTCATAAAATTGTTCACATTCGATTTCTTGTGATGATTGAATCTTTTCTGCGGGTATTTCTTCGTACTCCCAAAATTGTTGCAATTTGACATCTAAGTCTGTTTGTGCGATACAGCAAATTATATCGTTTGGTTCCTTGTCTATTTTTTGCATTAAACCCGATATAATCCATCCAAGTTCCGTCTGTTGAACAATAGGAGTTCCAGATGGTCCCTTTATTAGACCGTGAAGTAGAATATCTCCAAATAAGTCTGCTCCTATTATGACATCGATCGGGCCCGGAGTATTATAGCTGGGATCTGCTAAATTTAGATGTTTTATGTGATCCCATTGGTATTCTAATATGTATTCACTTGGCAGCCATTTTGTTAGCTTCGGTAACACTAAACAGTTCGCCGTTGTCTCAAACTCTGAATATTGGGATTTTATTTCCAATTTGACACTATGTTGTGTAATGCCTGCTTTTGTAGATCCAAGTCCAGCTATCTTTACTACATTTTTGACTTTTTTGAGCTTAAGCCTCTGAACTAATTCTTCTGTGATGAAGGATGCTTGTGATCCCTGATCAATCAGTGCACGAAGGTATTTTGTGGAATTATTGACTGTTGTTTTTATAATTGCAGTAGCCAATAAAACCTTTATATTCGTAGCATTATTATTCGCCAGATGTGAGTTCACATCTAAATCTACCTTTAATTCGCTATCTTTTCTTGTTGTTGTATGTACTGTTTTTATTTTTTCTTGATTTGAGGTATTAGCATGAAGTAATGTATGATGTTTTTTCTGACACACTTTACAAGTTTTATTGCTCTTGCAGTTCCGAATTGCATGTTCTCCTGTTAAGCAATTTTTGCATAAGTGTTGCGATGCTTCAAACCGTTCTTTTGGATTTAGTTGGATAAATTTTTTGCACATATATATGTAATGATTTTCACCACAGTATGGGCATGTAATTTTGTTTCTTTCCGATCTATTTTCCCTTGATGCAGAATTTGACTTATTGTTATCTTTTGTTGACTCATTATGGCCGTTTTCTTTTGTGATATGGAAGCCATGTTTTGATTTTCCAGAACCTTTGAAATTAGACTTATTTTGTTGATTGTCTCTTGAGTTTTCTCCAACTGCCTCCAGTGTTTGGAACCTTTGTTCTAAGAACCTGAAAAAATGATCAAGCGTCTGTACCTTTTTAGAATCGGTTATCGATTGTTCATAAAGCATATGACTGTCTTTGTCAAGTTTACTTGTAAGTATGTATATGACCAAAGGGTCCCATGATTTGGTATCAATGCCCAGGTTGCTGATTGCAGCCAAGCATTTCTTTGTGGTGTCGAAAATTCGTTTTAGCCCGTTACTTGATTCTCCTGTCAATGTTTGTTGTAGAAACAATGTTTTTATTTGGGCTGAAACTAAATGCCGGGTATTATCATATCGTTGATTAAGTAATTCCCAAGCTGTTTCGTAGTTTTCGTCTGTTACATGGAAATGTTGCAACAGTCGTTCAGGTTCACCCTTTAATTGTGCCTTTAGATAATACATTCGTTGAGCAGGGCTCAACGTGATATTTTTATGAATCAATTGTGTAAGAATATCTTGAAATGATTTCCACTCTGCGTACTTTCCAGTAAATATGGGAATATTCAGGGTTGGTAGCTTTATATCTGCTTGAGTATCAGTTGTGTTATAGTGTAGCCTGTTTACTCTTTGTTGAATTCCGCTTGTTGCTGATAATTCATCATATTTACTTTGAAGAATAATTATGGTTGAGTGGTATACATCTTCTGTTTCTTCAAAATTATTGTTTTTAAAATAATCCTTAGTGTAATCTTCATCTGTTGCATACACGAGAATATCACTATGAATATTTATAATTTATAATTTTTTCCCAATAATCTGTTAATGTCTTTATTTTTAATTGGAAATATGCTTTGGGTTGATTTTTAGATGGCTCTTGCTCAACTGCTTCTATAAGTCGCAAAATTGCTGCTATCAATCCCATTTGCCTTTTTTTTAGTTTGGTTAATTCTTCATTTACTAAAGAATGTTGGCCTTTATCAACCGTTTGTACATCTGACAAGGCCTTAGATAAAAGGCTTGTTATTTCTTCATAAGCTGTATTTACCTGATGATGGAAATTGGATGTAAAGTACGGATGATGTGGTTGTTCACTAAGAAACTCATTAATTTTAATTTCGCGATCTTTAAAGGCTTCCCAAAGTTTTAATACATTTTCGCTTCGTTTTGCGATGTATTCCTTTGTCTTCCTTATTTTGGGATCCTTTTTAAAATTAATTATTAGCTTCTGTAGTTCGTCACCAATTTCTTTCTGGCGTAATGCTAACCTGTCCAATTGTTCTGCCATTTTACTATGGATTTGATTTTAATATTCAAGATAATGTAGATATGTATCTTCACAGTCGATGTCCAAACTGTGCTCGAAGGACCAAATGTTAAGAGAGGGGTAACTCTTAACGAATTTTATTTTTTGTAGTTGATTTGATGATCGTCAAATGCTTGGTGGATGAATGCCCTTACCGCTGGTCGGGGGGCTGATGAGTTGTTTGAATAAAACGCTTGCCGATGAATGCCCTTACCGCTGGTGGGGGGGCTGACGAGTTGTTTGAGTAAAACACTTGCAGATGAATGCCCTTACCGCTGGTGGGGGGGCTGATGAGATGTTTGAGTGAAACACTTGCAGATGAATGCCCTTACCGCTGGTGGGGGGCTGATGAGATGTTTGAGTAAAACACTTGCTGATGAATGCCCTTACCGCTGGTGGGGGGGCTGATGAGATGTTTGAATAAAAACGCTTGTTGGTTTGAGACTTTATTTTAATCTAATTTATTAATCAAAAAATCACTGTATTTATACTAAAATTATCCTAACTAAGCATAAATCTATTTCATACATATAATTGATTTTTTATTGATTATTGCACATAAAGGTAATTGACCGAACATAATTATTTTATATCAAAAATAATGTATGCAGGTGAATAACCAAAAATGTGCTGATCTTAATTTTTTGCAACTTAGTTAATTATTGCATATAAAGGTAAATAACCGAAGACAGAACAGAATTATTTTATATTAAAATAATTTGTGCATGTAATAAAAAATGTGCTGAACTTGATTATTTACCATTTCCTTTGATATTGCACATAAAGGTAAATGACCAATTATGTGCTGACATTTAATTCTTAATATTAATATTATGTTCTTGAACAGAGATCTTCAACATCTTGCATACAGTTGTGGAGAGTACTTTGTTAAACATTTTTTGATTTTATTATATTCGATCTAGTTAACATTGAATTATTGTAATTGTTTTAGAATATTAAAAATTTCTTATTATTATTTGGGATTTGAAAATACATTGTTTGAAGTTAATAGAAACTCGTTTTAATCATTTCTAAGACATCCCAAACAGTCTAACCATCAAAAAGTTTAATTTAGTTATAGAATGAAAAACAAAAAGGCGACGAGTTTTAAAATTTCCACTGTACGTCGCAATAACTGTGGAATTATTTAGTTTTTTCTTCATTTTGAGGTGTATAAAAGGAACACCAGGAACCGAAACATTTGTTTGCATTTTTACCAAATTTTCTATGATAAAAACACATTGGAACATCTGGCCGATAACTGTGGGAAACTTTCAAGAAAGAAACTATTAAGAATAGTAGGCGATGCTTTTAGAAGAAAAAACAATTGACGTCAAAACGTTTTTTGGCAGTCTTGAAATATTGCTCGTTGTTGTAACTTCCAGTTCAAATGAAATATATTAATTTTTAATTTTAAAACCTAAGATTGTTTAAATTTTGCCCATAATTTAAACTATTACTATCAGGTTGAGGTCCGTTTACGTGCACCGGCAATCCAATAGGGGGAAAGCGCTGTGTTCAAATCTCGTCATTATTGAATCGATTAATATCGACACTGATACCTTAATCTCCGACTCTAAATGCTCTGAGAGACCTTCTAATTCTGATCCCATCATTGGAAGCACTGAGTCCGAATTGGATCGAAAAACATTTAACTTTTCAGGTATTTGCGATACAGTTGATAGAACCTTTTCAACTTTCGAATTTGAAATATCATCTTGGTCAAAACTATCACTAGCTGTATCATCAATTTCTTGACATTTAGATTTTTGTTCCATTTTTTTTTTTTTTTAAGGAGGTGGGTGCCGAAAGGCACCCCGTACTTAGGCCTTGCGGCCCATTGTACCCTCGGGAAAATCTGGACATATGTCCTGGGATCGCACAAGTTTTCCAAAAAAACCTATGGGGAAAAAGACTAATTACCTGTATCCTGTTTACAGGGTGGCAGGTTGCCCAAACTCTGAAAACAGTTCTGTCTTCTCCAGGTAATCGATTGAGGATTCCACCTTCAGATTCCGGACATCCGACAAAGTCAGGAATGGTTTTCCGAAGATCTTCTTTCGCAGGCCCATTAAGGCATCACATAAACAACTAACGTGTAGTGATGTTTCCTCAACGGTTCTGCACTTACGACAGGTGGCATCAGATGGGATACCTATGGTATGTAGATGCTTGCGGAGGCAGTCTCCCGTGAGGGCGCCCACTAGCACTCTGGTTGTATTACGGTCCAACTTCAGTAACGAGTCCCTGACAAGGCCAGGTTCAGTTATTAATATTTTGGATTGTCGGAGAGACTCGTTTCGCCACTGAATTTTGTGTTGTACGGTGATCCATTCTCTAATTGAGAGTTTGGCGGTGCTCTTAGGAATACCAATGATGGTTCTGGCCCGATAGGTTTCCTAGTGGTGCCCATCTTGGCCTGTACATCCGCCATTGTATTGCCTGCGAGCACGAGGTGTCCCGGTATCCAGTTGAGTACAACTCTGTTGCACTCAGCTAGTTGGTTAAGGGTGTTGAAGCATTCTTGGACGATGCAAGATGTTATCTTGACTGCACTCAGAGATTGTAGCGCAGCTTGGCTGTCCGAGAAGATTTTTATATGCAGGTTTTTGTAGCCCCTGTTTAGTTTCTCATTGGCGCAGGTCATAATGGCAAAATTTTCAGCCCGAAAGACTGAACAATGAGTGCCCAAGGCGATAGATATTGTCTTTTTGGGCACTGAACCAATGACACCTGCCCCAGTTCCTGCATTCGATTTAGACCTTTCCGTGAATCAGATAAAGGCCGAGTGGTCTTACGAGATTCCCACCGTCCGCTATCCAGGATTCTCTGGGAAGCATGACAGTCTCGAATCTACGTTTGAAAACGAATGCCGGGGACATGACGTCCGATGGCGTCGAGAGTATGGGGCATGATTTGATCAGATTTAGTGCCTAGAGTTTTTTCAATTCTGAACACTAGTTGATGGAGTGCAGAATCCGTGGATTTGCTCTCTTGATACGCGTGTTGGTTCGGATGGAGAGGGAGGATACTTGGTATCCTCTCCCTCAGGTATCTATCCACCAGCCCCTCCAGTGTCTTAAGCAAGAATGACGTGAGGCTTATAAGACGGAAACTCTTGGCCTCGGAGTAGTCAGTACGACCAGGCTTAGGTATGGATATCACACGTGTCTTCCTCCATGGCGAAGGAATATAGCCATAGGCGAGGCTCGTGCGGTAGATTTGACAGAGTGGTTTGATTAGAAAATCAGCTCCTTTCTAAAGAAGTGCTGGGAAAATGCCATCAGGCCCTGCTGATTTATACGGGGCAAAGGTTTTGATTGCCCAGTTAGTTCTGGCGTATGTTACAAACTCTGAAGCCGTTCTCCAGTCGGTTTTTTGGCTGCTCATTATTTTGCACTGCAATACCTTGATCTATTTGTTGTACAACTTCATTGCTTGAGGAGGCTGTAGGAACTTCCTCTTTTGCTTGAGTTCCTACCACCACAGGCTGCTCATTATTATGCACTGCAATACCTTGATCTATTTGTTGTACAACTTCATTGCTTGAGGAGGCTGTAGGAACTTCCTCATTTGCTTGGGTTCCTACCACCACCACAGGCTGATTAGTACTTTGTACCGCAATATCAATTTCGCGTCTGCCAAGTTGTGCAAGTTTATTCATTGTATTCAATGGTGCTCTCACCTTATAATAATGTTTCATAGCCACGATTTCGGCAGTAATTGTTTTCCTCTGTCTCGGCATAATTTTATAAAATTATTAAAAATTAAATTATTGAACAATAATTATGTGATTTACGAGATTCGGGGAAATGGGTATGGAGCAGCAACTTCAGAGTGTCCTTATTACTTGAGGTGAATTCCCCATCCGACTGGCGCAGCTCCGTTAATCTAGATCTCGGATCTTTGGAGAGGGCTTTTTGGAGTCTGCAGTCCTGAGGGAGTTCCTCAATTTGGCCGCAGTAACTTTTCCATGCTTCTCCTTTTTTCTTCCGAACAGCCGATTTGTACTTGCGTTGGGCCACATTCCAGGCTTCCGACTCACTGTTCAAACCATGCTGTTTTGCTCTGTTGAAACTTTTTCTCGTTTCTTTTCTGAGGCTCTCCAAGGATGTATTCCACCAGGGCGTTTCTTGGGGACCCTGTTAGTGCGTAAGATACAGTTAGTCTCGTAATTATAGTAACAGTAACAGCTCAAACCGAGCCTAAAAAAAATTAATGCATAATAAAATCATTGATTATTAGGAATTATATAAAAGTCTCTTCAGTTCATGGTTACTGAGCCAAAAGTCAAAAATTTGTGCATTGGCATTGCCCACGCTCAACATTCGGGAGACCGGTTCATTCTTTCCATAGTCCGTTCGGTGGAAATTGATTTTAAACAAGTCCATGGATCTCAAGGAATACATGTTGGAATTAGGGCACATTTTGCATAAAATATTGGGGGCGTCAATAGCCCCATTGAAAATTTGATGAACGAAAATTACATCTGCCACGTCTCGCCGTTTTTCCAGGGAATGCAAGCTTAACAATTTCAGCCTGTCGCTGTAAGGTGGCAAAGATAAAGGATCATTCCATGGTAAATTCCGCAAAGCAAAACGTAAAAACCTACGTTGAACGGATTCTAGCCTGTTGATATGAACTTTGTGGTGCGGGGACCACACCTGACTGGCATACTCCAAAATTGGTCTAACGAAGGCGATATAAAGCGATTTACAGACATACGGATCGGAAAACTCCTTGGACCAATACTTAATATAGCCCATAGTCGAATTGGCTTTATGAACCAATGAGTCAAAGTGAATTCTGAAGTTAGGCTCACTGTCGCAAGTAACTCCCAAATCAGTAATACAACTAACTCTTTGTAGAGGAGTGTAGTCAATAAAATAACTACGATAAGAGTTATCACGTTTACGAGAAAAAGTGATAATCCTGCACTTGTCCGTGTTTAGTGTCAGGTTATTTTTACAACACCACGTAATAAAATTTGTAAAGTCTGCCTGCAAGAAATCAATCGACTGGGTAACCTCTACGTATAATTTCATATCATCGGCGTAGTTGGAAATCTTCGAAAATTTGATTACAGAAGCTACATCATTGATAGCTTATATGAAGAGAAGAGGTCCTAAATGACTGCCTTGTGGGACACCAGATGTCGCCAAAAATGGAATAGATTTAGCGAAGCGAAACAAGACCTTCTACTGTCAAGGTATGACCGGATCCACTCTATAAAAAAGTCTGGAAACCCCATTGCATTAAGCTTTAATAATATAATCTTATGAGACAGCTTGTCAAAAGCTTTACTAAAATCTGTAATAATACAGTCCACAGTGTTACCCTTTTCCATAGCACACGTTGAATATGACACCAATTCAACGAAGCTGGTCACTGCAGATCTACCTTTCAGGAATACATGCTGAGATTCAGATATGAAAGGTTTGCAGTGAAAGTAGAGGAATTGATGCATTCGAAAAGTTTGGGAATACACGAAAGCTTTGCAATTGGCCTGTAATTGCCAATATCGCCTCTGCTGCCCTTTTTATGAATCGGGACAATATATGAGTTTTTCCAAATATTTGGAAATACTTTAAATTTTAAAGGTTTCTGAAAATGAACAGAAAGAGGGCCTGCAAGAAAATTACAACATTTTTTCAAGTTTACCACAGGGATACCGTCCGGGCCGCTGGAATAATCATCTCTTAGGTTATTAATATGTTCCAATACTGAGCTGACATCTATATTAATGTTGCAAAGAGTTGTCTTTGGATAATCACGTAATTATTCGAAGTATTCCTTATCAGGCTCAAAACCATCGTCAGTAAATGCTTCGGCAAAGAAGGATGCGAATAGATTGGAAATAATGGTAGGGTCATTCGACGCCTCATTTATGTATTTCAGAGATGATGGATATCCATCTGTCTTTCTCTTACTATTCACGAATTTCCAAAAACGGCATGGATCCAATGCCAGATTAGTTCGGATATCGAATAAGTACGAATCATAAAGATCGGTACATAATGCTTTAAAGTTGTTGAATAGTGCAGTAAAATTAGTGAAATCCAACTCTTCGCGGCTAACTAAGAACTTTTGCTAGGCTTTGTTCCTCCTGTTTCGTAAGGAACGTAGTTCGCTGTTAAACCATGGTGGGGAGGATAAGTCCTTCTGTCTAGTATAAGGAACAGATGAGATGAAACCGTCAAATATAGCCGAGTAAAACCCTGATATACATAGCTCCATATTCCCATCACCAACAATGGCGTCAAAATTAACCTTATTAAGAAGGTTGTTGAGAAGTTCAAAGTTAGCTTGGTGAAAATTGAAACTGTAAACATGTTCCATGTTAGTACAATTTAAGTCGCTTTCCTGAGAGAAGATCAAGAACAAAGGTGGATGATACGCATCCAACTTGCAAAGGTTAACAGAACTGTGACGTACAACACTATTAGCTGCGTCAGAAGAAAAGATAACATCGAGTTGCCTATTCTGAGAATTTAGTACTCCGCTAATTTGCTGCAAGCCACAAGCCGTCAAGTTGTCAATAAAAGATACGGCCTCAGCATTACCATTCGACGGCACATAGAACATTTCTTCTTCAGTTCTGCACCATTCCACTGCAGGTAGATTGAAGACACCAAGAAATATGAAATTATCCTTTGGTTCCATGAGGCTGGTTACACAATTAATGGCATCAGTTGTAATCTTCACACAGATGGACTCCAGATTCTCTATACTAGGAATGGGCAGATGGGAACATTCAAACGTATTGCGAACGCCAATAAGAACTCCTCCACGCAGGGATTTTAAGACAGTCAAGTATCGGTCTTTCCGAAAGATCTCAAAATCAGAAGAAAACAACTCCTGGTTGTGAAAACCACAGTTAAGCCATGTTTCGGTTAGGGCAATAACATCATTCGTGGATGAATGACTTGCAAGCAAAAAATCGCGTGTCTTTGTGCGAAGTCCCCCTACATTTTGATAGTACAGAGACAGGCACTTTAGTTTTTTGAATGACGGAGTACTTTATTAGTTTGAGTTACTACATTTTTAGATCCATTTCGAACAAATTCCTTAACAAATGCCTCTGGTGGCCAGAAATCAGTAGAAACTAGTTGCAAGAACAATCGCAGAGGAACTGTAGGCTTGAACGACGAGACCTGACTTAATGCTTTGCTAATTCTCTCGCAGTTAATGTGCGAGATGTCGATCTGTTTAGAACTGACGCATCGACCTACATCATCAACGCTCGTAGTCGGGTCTAAACGTGAAAGGAAAACTATTTTGGGTGCAGACACAGTTTTAAGAATGGGAGAGGTAACCAGCGGAATATCAGATGAAACAAGATTATTAGGTAAATTGAAAGAATAGTCATTAGTAGAATTCCGCGTCAGGTGGGAGTTATTAGTGAGAGGACTGGATATTCGCGGCCTTTTAGGTGAAGATTATTCTTGAGATGCATTGCATTTCTGGTTCCGTGTGCGAGTACCAATTTTATTGGCAGGTGAGACAGAAAGTTCTGTTTGCACATCAACGCCAGGTCGACTAGCCAAATCATGACCGATCGGTAGTGGCAAAGAGTTAGGAGCTGGTAACATAGAACCAGAACAGGCAGCAGACTTCGATGTATCGGAGGAAAACGCAGGGAGGACTATACTATCTGGTGAAGTAGTGGCATCAGACGTACAGGGGAAAACTTTTATCATATCAAAAATAATTCGTAGTGAAACCAAATTTTTGGAGATATCAATGAATTTTGAAGACAGGGCAGTGAATTCCCGACCAATATTCATTATTTTAGATGGCAATACACTAGCGGAGAATTTACGACATTCGGTGCAGTACCACTGCAAACCTGAAGAAGCGGAAATAATCCTATCAGCAATAGAATTACTCAATCCAACGCATTTTGGATGAAAATAATTTTCGCAAATTCCAGAACATGTAATTACCGTGGAAGACGATTTTTCTACACAGTTCTTAATTTGGCAAAGGGGAGCCATGATACCGCCAGCAACTGTAATAAATTAAAATACCAAAAAGAAAAAAACAAAAATTTGAACAAAAGACAAGAACAGAAACAAAAACCGATAAATTAGAAAAATAAATATTTAAGAAAAATAAATAATAAAAACAGAAGAAAAAAAATTATAAAAATAGACAATAAAATAATAAATTAATAAATAAAAAACAAAAGTCGAACAGAAAGAACAGGTCAACGTAAAAATAAAATCAAAATACAATAAATGCAATAAAACCAATAAAAGCAATAAAATAAATAAAATAATAAAAAAATAATAATAATGGAAAAATCATCAAGTACGAAAACAATTGAAAAAATTAACGGTTTTCCTAGAAAAACAAATTAATTTTTTTTTTTTTTTGTTGGTTTGGTATTGAATAACAACTATTAAATTTTTTCCCCTTATTCAAAAATAGAGAAAAGACAACAAAAACACAACAATGAGAAAAAAAAACAATTTTTTAGTAATAAAACAAAAGTAGATTAATTTTTAATTTTTGTCCGAGAAATAAAAAAAACACGTCTGACTTAGACGAATAACCAACTATTGTGGAGTAAATGGCTTCCGTTGTTAGGGTGACTGTCTGTTCTAGTTCCGGAATATTCTGGGCTGCTTTTAGGACTTCCCGGATTCTTTCTGACAGCTCTTCGTGATAGGAGAACCAGTCAGTGAATCTAGGATTCCTGTAGGAGACCGGTTTCAACGGTTCGGAGAACAGACTGAAAAGAATGTGCCTATGGTCTCATAACGAAGGTTCGGAGGACACTTTCCATCCTTGAATATAATAATAATAATAATAATAATAATAATAATAATAATAATAATAATAATAATAATACTTCATTTACTTCCCGTACATACAGAAGCTGAAAAACTTAATCGTAAACATACAATATACAATCTTAATACTATATTTTATTAAAATTATAGAACAAAAACAGAAAAAAAAACAAAAACAAAAAATGAAGCTTCCAAGTCGGGTAGGAAATAGTTAGGTACATTCAATTCTCCAAGAACAAGAGGCAAATGCACCATTAAATTATGTTAATTTATTTAGAAAACGAGATGTGTTGAAAGTTTGATGTAATTAGTTGTTTTATGTGATGTAATGTGACGCAATATAATGCAAACACAAAGAAGTAAGTGACCAAAAAAGTTTCTAAAACTGGATATATTTCAAACTAAATGATAGGATTTATGACATACAATATATCGGAGTGGTCTAATGAGAAGAGCCATGATTTGAGTTGATGAAAAAATTTTGATTCAAATCTAACACTTCTACAAGATGTTGGTAATTTATTAAAAAATCGTGGCGCAGTAGTGCTATAGAAGTGAGTAAAGTGAGATTTGTTAACAGTAGGCACAATAACAAGAATACTGGTGTTTATACGTAAATTATAGGTGCCTTGTATTCTGGCATTAGCAAAATAATGATTTCTAACAAATATTTTCATAATTCTGAAATAGTACAAATGTTTTAAGGGAAGAAAACCTAAACTCTTAAATAAAACGAAACTAGGAGTTCTACGACTAACTTTACAAATAATCCGGATAGCATGTTTTTGTTTAATCAACAACGGATCTGGTTTATTTATATGCGTAGCACCCCAGCAGCAAAACCCATATTGAAGTTTTGAATTTAATAAGCCATTGTAGACTAACTTTAATGTTGAAACCGGACATTATAAACTAATGGGATACATTTGCCTATGTATTGCTTTAAGTATGCAGTGTGTTCTTTTCAACTGAGTCTAGTATCTAATATAATACCTAAATATTTGAATTTATGAACACGCTCAATTAAAAAGCATTCATTAGCACATTTTACATTTTCCTGAAAAACATATTTAGTTTGACCAAGCGAACAGAAATTAGATAGCCGAAATTTTAAACAAGTTGGCGCATGATAGACAAAAGACAATTCTTCACACACTGAACCATACAGATTAAATAGCATAAATTTGGTTTTGTTGCTGATAATTAATTTATGCAACTAAAACCATCGGCGTTAAATTTCCAAGTCATGATTGACATTGATACAGACACTAAAAAAATTCTTATTTGAATATGACAAAATAGTATCATTTGCAAATGCTGTAATTTTTCCTTTAAAAGACTGAATAAATAAAGAATTTACAAATATTAGAAATAAAATTGGACCTAAGACTGATCCTTGTGGCACACCAATGCTAACGAGATTTTGATCCCTTAAACAATTGCGAATTTTGACACTTTGTTTACGATTCTTCAGATATGAATTGAACCAATCATGAATAAAACCTCTAAATCCCGCATTATACATTTTCTTTAATAATAAGTCATGATCCACCATGTCGAAGGATTTTGTTATATCTATAAATAAAGCAGCTGAAGTTTCAGAGTTATTTATAGAACCGTAAATTTTACTGCAAAGTTTTAATAAAGCACCTTCAGTTGATTTGTCATTTCTGAAGCCGAATTGAAATTCACTGAGAAATTAGTTTTGTCCAAAAATGACAACAATCTAGTTTTAAGTCCCTTTTCAAATATTTTGGAGAATACCGATAGCAAAGAAATGGGCCTGTAATTATTTAAAGACAGAGTATCCCCCTTTTCATGCAATGGTATTACAACTGCAGTTTTAAGTGTGTCTGGAAAAATACCTTTTTGTATCCTAAAGTTGAAAATATAGCACAGAACATCAGAAATTTGAAAAGGAATATTTTTAAGAACAGAACTGTAAATTTTGTCAAGGGATGACTTAGAATAAGAAGTTTTTAGAGATATTATAATTTGATAAATTTCAAAAGATGTGAAGTTATCAAAGAAAAAGCTCTTTCGTTAACAAGTTTTCATTCTTTTTTAGGATTACCCATATTCTCGGAAAGCCTACTTCGAAAGTACACATATCTACATTTAGGAATTTCAATGTTAAGATCATGACACAGTTTAAGATAATAAGTCTTAAGTCTGCGATTGTTAGGGTGTTTTTTTACGCAAACACTAAGTTTATTTTTCTTTTCGATTTTTCTTAACAATAACAAGGACATCCACGGTTTTAAACATGCAATTTTGTTAATTTTTTTATTGACAATTAAATATGAGATTGCAATATGTTTAAAAATTTATCAAAAGCAACAGAAGGATCACATGCAGAATAAACATCTAACCAATTTTCAAAAGTCAAGGACTTTTTTAAGGTAGGAAAGTCGATTTTTTTAACGTAATTGATAATACGGTGTTTCCTTCTAGAAAAAGTATTGTCAAGTTGAATACTAATCAAACAATGATCAGTTATCTTAAGATCATATATAGCCGATTTAACATTAACATTATTGTTTCTATGAAGTCTGAAAAATACGTGGTCTAAACAGGAACTAGAATTTTGAGATTCGCGTGTAGGGTTAGAAAATAGGGAATTACAGCCAAATGACGACTAAACGCATAAAAAGTTATCAACATGAGGAGAAGTAGACAAAAGATTCACATTGAAATCTCCTAGTAAAACTAAATTTTTACAGGATTGATTTTCCAAAAACACAGAGAAGTCTTCTAAAAACTCATTCACACTACATTTGTGTAATCTATAAATACCAACAAAGCAATAAGGCACACCAGAAATTTCACAAGCTACACTTATTATATCAGCACTATTCAAGCTAACGTTTTTTATTTCACACTATATATCACTTCTATAAAATACCGCCACACCACCGGAACAATATGAATTGTTACAATTTGCGACAAATGTATAATTTGGTATATAAAAATTTAAAAATTCAGATTCGTAAATCCATTTTTCAGAAAGAAATATGAGTTCAAGTAAATGATTTAATAAAGCAAGATGTGCGAAAAATAAATCGAAATTTTTTCTTATGCTACGCATATTTTGATGTATTACAGAAAACCTGAATTTAGATCTATGTTTGGATGATCAATGCAAAGGCAATTAGAATTTCCATAACCATTAGAACTCAACAAGGAAGTGCCATTTTGATTTATAGTAAGAGGAACTAAATTATTATAAGTTAACATAACAAAAAAAAAATTAAATTTAGACAAAAAATAAATTAAATTTTAGACAGATCCTCAACACTCTTAATTTTAATAATCTTATCGCCTTCCTTTATTCTAATGAGTACAGATGAATTCCTAATCCAAACAAACTTGCATATATTATTTTTTTGCAATACTTTAGCTTTCTCCAGCAACAATCGAGTGAAGCCAGTCAGGCAATCATTAATGTATATACGTTTGTTGTTATTATGATGTTCACCAAAGATATTATCATATAATTTGATTTTATCAGCATAAATTTTCGACATAATGTTTTGTTTTGTTAGTAGTGAAGCAAATTTAACAGTCACAATTTCCAATTGAGGTTTACTATCCTATCTTTCCTTTTTATTTTTTACAGAGCAATACTGAATATCAGATAAATTGGTTTGCTCACGAACACCTTTAGCAATTAGTTTAATTACATTCTCTCTAGCATTAACGTTGGTTGTCATCGGCATACCAACAATATCAACTGAGCACATCTTCTCTTTCTGCTCCAATAAATTAATCTTAGACTCTAAAAAGTCAACTTTCTTGGTAAGAGTATCATTTTTTGCTGCCAGATCTTTTATTTTAAAGAGATGCTTCAGCATTAAAATCTGGAAGAAAAATAATCTCATTGTAAAGAGTCTCAAGAGTAATAGCTGGACAGGAATGCTGAGTTTGCGGTGGTTTCGCAGAAATTAAAAAGGAAGAACTCGATGAAGAAGAAGAATCTGGTGCAATGGAAATAGAGTTCATTGGACTATGACCATCAGATGAGATTGATTGTCTTCGAAAATTAATACACCTACCACATTTAAAGCCTTGCTTACTGTTCTCTAAATATTCAATGTCACTTTTCAGCAACTTTGCGCAATTTATATGGTAGAAATGATTACATTTAATACACTCAATTTTTTGCTCATTCCTTTCTACCTTGCGATTGCACGAATTACACGACATTATATATTTTATACTAGCTGTACCCGACCACGCGTTGCTGTGGCTCAGTCTGGTTAAATGAAAAAGAAAAGAAAAAGCGCACGTTTCTCGTATATTTAATTTCACAATGCTTGTGGTTATACAACATGTCTTGTAGTTCCATTTTCTGTGCAGATATAGAGATTTTCTGGTTTGCCGACTCTAGAACACGCAACATATAATTGTCCATGTGAGAAGCAATGCGTGTCTAGATCTAAACCGCACAATTTTAAAGATTGGGCCTGAGCCTTGTTGTCGAATCGGGAATTGCAATCTCTTAAATTGAAATGGCATATCCGTTGGAATCATAGGAATGCGAGGAATGAGCACATCTTCACCTTTAAAAGGTCCTGTCAAGATTGTTGCTTCTACGATGTCGCTCATTAATTTTTTTATTGCAAACTGCGTGCCGTTGCAAAGCTTTGGCTGGTTGATATTTCGCAACATGATAATTGGCACACCGACTTTCAATTGCAATACATGCGGTGGCATCCCCGACAGATCGAGTGAATTCAAAAATTCTGTTGGATAATTAACCGGTTCATCTGCTTCCACAACAGTGTCGACGGACGAGTATGTGACCACCTCGCTTTGAATGTTAGACTGAATAATATTGTTAAGTTCTTAGACGTCTTAGTTCTTGGCCGCAAGAATAGCTCGTTCACTTAGCCAATCGTGATTCTTATAATTGGTTTGAATATTGGGAAATACTTTTTCAACCAATTCTTCTTTTGACGTCACTAAATCGCAGAAGTTATGAGGCAAAAAAATTCGTCCTGACGTCAGATCAACCGCCACCTTTCAATTGATGCAAATGATGTGAGAATATCTCTGCTGACCGATCGTTTTGCAGCTGGACCCAATTCTATATTAAACAAAGCAGCAGCAGATCGATTCGGTGATGGCATTCCCAATTGATTGAGACCTTTGTTTGCGATTTCTAAGCACAAATCTTCAATCATTATCAACACTTCGTTGTAGATTTCTGCTGTGAAATTCATGTTCATATTTGAATTTTCCTTGCATATCCGACGGAAAATATCTTCAGCCATGTGGGTTTTATATTTCTCCTATAACTCTGTTGCAGATAAAGGACAGCAGGCGGTCAATATAATTGCAAACAATGCACAAATTTGATATGGATGTGACGTGTTGCACGCGTCATTAATGCATACATCCCAGTGTCGGTCGTTCTGCAATAAATTCAGAGCTTGATATGCGCTCCGGAAAGTGGCATGTGTAACACCATTCACAATTCTCAATTGGTGGAAAGACGTTGGACCGGCCACATTCATCAACAGCGTGCGAAGAAAGAAGCATTCATCTCGATTGGGATGCACGGTATAGAGAGTGCTTATCGTAGTTTCATCGAATATGCTAGGAGTTGCTAATTTACCGCCATCTTCTGCTGATCTTCTTCTGTATAAAGGATATCCATCGTTTCCTGTAACTGTGTTGGATACTATCATGCATGGTGAATTTGGATTCAATGTACCGCAAGGTCCATGTATCATATTTTTCGTCACAACTTCATGCAAATCTTTATCGACATCGGCATGGGGTATTTCAGCGCATATTACATCGTCGATTTCGTTCGAAGTGATTTTGTTATAGCGCCAGATTACTATACGTATAGTACGTTTGAGAACCCTCTCTTTTACCATTCCACTGAGTACATCCAGCAGCGCACAGACCCAAACACTTAATGTTTTATCATGAAATCCATCAGCGATTTCAGCTTCTATCTGAAAACAGGTGCTGTGATGTCATGCCTATCCACCGGCGATTGGCCAGGAAGTAAGAGCTTTTGTATTGTAAATCGTCCCAAGCTGGAAATTTCATCTAAGATTTTGTTAAATTCAGCATTTTCATTTTTAAACACCTTTTTTGGTTTTAGCGTTTCCAAAAAATGAGACTCTACGTATTAAATGTCTATCGGCTTTGGGTTTTCAAAATTTTACGCCAATTAGTAGAGAGTACATTATAATTTTATAATTTCATTTTGTATGTTTTAAACAAAGTTGATTTTTGAAATAAGATACGCAAACATTTTTTCAATTCGAATGTTCCCCCATACATGAGCATACAGCCCATTTAGAGTATTGCGCCTCCGAATTCATATTTTCAATACCTATAACAGAAATTGAAGCAAGCGAGGCATAAACTCTTTCTTTACGATATCTTTTTAGCTCGTATTATCAATTTCACAGGGGAAAAAATTTATGGAATTTCCTTTGTTTGTTTCTTAAGTTTGACATATTTTGTATTAAAATAGGCGAATTTTTATTACTGCTGTGCAAAAAATATGCTTTTATAGGCTTTATCTATATAAAAAAAATCGTAAATGTTCGTTTGTTCCTAACCGGTAATCTCCGAAACTTCTACATTAGATATATATATTATGAAAATAAAGATGAGCGTAGTGGCGGCGTTAAAAATATTAATTCGGAGGGGCAACACTTTAAATGGGCTTAGTGCTTATGTATTCTGGAACATCAGAATTGCGAAAAATGTTTGCGTTATTTATTCCAAAAAACAAATTTCTTTTAAGCGTACAAAATTAAATTATTCGCTTTAGATCCTGTTTCTTGAAATGTAACGAGCAAATTATATCTCTAATAAATGGCGTAAAATTTTTTTTCCGGGGAGATTGGGGGTCGGCGGGGTTACAAAGGGGGACTTGAAAGCTTATTTTGGAAATCCTAATTTATAATCTGAAATATGCATCGGATATGATTCTGACCTGAGGCAATCTTATTAAGATTTTTATGCCGGACATTCTAACGTACACGGCAAAGTTCGATTTCCCACCGCTCTGACGCTGGAGGCAATACAAATTTACGAACTTTTTATATACAAGTCACATGCAATAAGAATGTTCAGCAAAGTTGTGGAGGTTTTCATGGGGATTAATTCCGTCGAAGACCAAACAGTTCTATCTCAAACCACTTTGGCGCTGGAGTCAACAGAAATTTTGGAACTTCGTATGCAGACGTCACACACGATTACAATGTTCGGCAAAGTTGTCCAGGTTTTCATGGGGATTATATCTGTCGAAGGGCAAATAGTTCTACCTCTCACCACTTTGGCGCTGGAGTCAATAAAATTGGGGAACTTCGTATTTAGAGGTCACACGCGATTACGATGTTCGGCAAAGTTATGGAGGTTTTCATGGGGATTTTTTCTGTCGCAGACCATATAGTTCCAGCTCTCACCGCTTTGGCGCTGGAGGCAATACAATTTTGTAACTTGGTATGTAGACGTCACACACGATTACAATGTTCGCAAAGTTACGGAGGTTTTCATGGGGATTTTTTCCGTCGAAGATAAAATAGTTCTATCTCTCACTACTTTGGCGCGGCGGTTGTTTAGGCCCCTACTCAATAGAGGTTTTTGCCTTTACGTAATATATGTTTGACGGGAGCTATTTTACGAACCGGAGAAATGGGATCAAATTAATATCTTCGGTCGGGGTGTTGCGTGGTAAATATTGTGCATTCTGAATAGATCGACTTAAGACATGAAATATATAACCAGTGGTGCTACGAGAACGGGGTAAAAGATTTATTATGTTCCAAATTAAGATGCTACGCTTGAATACATTTTGTTAATTTACAGCGATTTGTAAACCGAAATTTTTAGGAAGCCGTCTTAGGACGGGTTACAACCTAGCAATTTAATAAAGCCTATAAAAACATTTTTTTTGTACAGCAATAATGAAAATTCGCCAATTTTAAAAATTATAATACGAGCTAAAAAAGATATCGCAAAAATAGGGTTTATGCCAAAAATCAAGTTTTTTTTAAACATACAAAATTAAATTTTAAAACTATAACCTACTCTACTAATTGGCGTAACATTTTGAAAATCCAAAGCCGAAAGACATTTAATACGTAGAGTCTCATTTGTTGGAAACCCTAAAACCAAAAAGGCATTTAAAAATGAAAATGCTGAATTTAACAAAATCTTAGATGAAATTTCCAGCTTGGGACGATTTACAATACAAAAGCTCTGACTTCCTGGCCAATCACCGGTGGATAGGCATGACATTGCAGCACGTGTTTTCAAACAGAAGCTGAAATCCCTGATGGAATTCATGGTAAAACATGAAGTGTTTGGGTCTGTGCGCTGCTGGATGTACTCAGTGGAATGGTAAAAGAGGGGATTCAAAAATGGTGGAAGAACGGCTCATTCCGCTTTAAAATTGCCATTGAACATTCAATTCATTGAAAGTCCCACATGCAACATTTCCAAAGCATCCGGCATGGGAAAAGTATTGCAGAAATGCAAACTTATTGTTTGGGATGAATGCACAATGGCGCACAAAAAATCGCTCGAGGCCCTTGATCGATCATTGCAAGACTTACGTGCAAAGATCACACCATTTGAGAACGCATTAATATTGCTTGCAGGAGATTTCAGGCAAACATTACCTGTAATTCCTAGATCGACACCAGCGGACGAAATAAATGCCTGCCTGAAATACTCTAATTTGTGGCGACGCGTAAAGACGTTAAAAATGCGAGTCCAGCTGCAAAACGATCGGTCAGCAGAGATATTCTCACATCAATTGCATCAATTGAAAGGTGGCGCTTGATCTGACGTCAGCACGTCTGCGATTTAGTGACGTCAAAAGAAGAATTGGTTGAAAAAGTATTTCCCAATATTCAAACTAATTACAAGAATCACGATTGGCTAAGTGAACGAACTATTCTTGCGGCCAAGAACAAAGACGTCTACGAACTTAACAATATTATTCAATCGAACATTCAAAGCGAGGTGGTCACATACAAGTTCGTCGACATTGTTGTGGAAGCAGATGAAGCGGTTAATTATCCAACATTTTTGAATTCACGCGATCTGCCAGGGATGCCACTGCACGGACTGCAATTGAAAGTCGGTTTGCCAATTATCATGTTGCGAAATATCAACCAGCCAAAGCTTTGCAACGGCACGCGGCTTGCAGTAAAAAAATTAAAGAGCAACATCGTAGAAGCAACAATCTTGACAGGACCTTTTAAAGGTGAAGATATCCTCATTCCTCCCATTCCTATGATTCCAACGGATATGCCATTTCAATTTAAGAGATTGCAATTCCCGATTCGATTGGCGTTTGCAATCACCATCAACAAGGCGCAGGGCCAATCTTTAAAATTGTGCGGTTTAGATCTAGACACGGATTGCTTCTCACACGGAAAATTATATGTTGCATGTTCTAGAGTCGGCAAACCAGAAAATCTCTATATCTGCACAGAAAATAGAACAACAAAAAATTTTGTATAACCACAAGCATTGTGAAATTAAATACACGAGAAACGTGCGTTTTGTCTTTTCTTTTCCACTTAACCAGATTGAGCCACAGCAACGCGTGGGCGGGTACAGCTAGTTTAATTATAATTAATCAAACAGAAATGATGTTAATTCATAATTTAGTAAAAAATTTGTTTTTTTGAATCAACTTTCAATCTAGATCGTAGCCCAATACCCTTCGTTTTTTTTTTTAATTATAACGAAAATTACCAGTGACAGTAATTTTTTTTTTGTGAAAGTGGGGGCAATTATTAAAATTCGTCGAAGATTTTGAAAATTCTGCCCTGTCAATTCTAAATACCTCTTGTTTGGTTTTAAGCTTTCAAAAAAATGAGAAATGAAATGGCTTTCGGCTATGGGCTTACAAAATTTTACGCCATTTAGTAGAAAGTTCCGGGAGACCGAGCTTTGCTCGGTAAGGCAAAGTTGAAGTATGCCTGAAAAATTGCGAAAATTTTAGAAATGTGAAAGTTCTTACATTTCCATATTTTTTAATTTTCGGCAATTTTTCAACAAATTTTCGGCAACCTTTTGAGAATTTATTGGTAGCTTTTTGAGATGCTTGAATTCAGCCAAACGGGTTGGTTATAATTGTGCAACAAAATTTGTTCAAATTGAGTTGTGTGTCAGTATGCGTTCCGCATAAAAATTTACACCTACAATTTTATATGCATTTTGGTATTGCGCAACAAATTGCAGCTAAACAAATCTTTGTCTAAAAAAATTGCACCTACGGAAATCTGTGCCTAAAAAAATTGCGGCCGAAATGCCCGCGTGAGAAAAGTTGATTTTTTTAAGTTAATTTTTCTCAACTTTCTTTCACTTTTTCTCAACTTTTTCTTATGCTTGAATTCAGTCTAAAAATATTTTTGTTTTAAAAATTGCGCTAAGCATATTTTAGCTAGAACGGTTATATATTTACACGGTTTATTTATATGTTTATAATTTATAGCTATAAATTTTTATATTGATCCGTTTGTGTAGCCGCATTTTGTTAAAGCATCCGGCAAGTGCTTTTGAGTTTTTGTACGTTTCGAGTACAGGAATTTATAGGCATAGGATCACCCTCCCCGATAAATTACTAAAAAATCAAGCGTTGTTAAAAATTCGGTTAGTGTTAACATCCCTTTTTTTAGCAGCCGCTTTTTTACAAAACCCTATCTAATTTTATAGTTGTTCTAAGTGATAGTATTTATGATATTTTTATTTATCGTATTTTTATGTATCAAAGGCTATACAGTTAAGAAATACAATAAAAATGTAATTAGTGTTTGTTTATATATTACTTGTTGAGATTCGCATGAATAAACTGAAACTATTACTTAAGTTTGAGTTTATTCATCAATTGCAAAGTCTTCCATATGGTCGGGATAGTCCATTAGTGTAGCTGCATTATTTGGTACAGGCGTCGTATTTAGTTTATCAAAGATGTCTTTCCACACGATATTTCGAGCGTGTCGTGGATTTTTCGGTGCTAAGGCGACTTCCAGAGCATTTCGTCCTTTGACCCGGGAAAAAGTGACGTACAGCATGCCATGAATAAAGGCCGCTGTAAGAAGGAGAAGACCAACAAATTCAAAGGTTTGGCCTTGGGAATTATGGATCGTCATGGGAAATGCTGGTTTTACAGGAAACTGATGGCTCTGCATGATGCACCCAAGTTGAGATTTGTTCGAATCAAGCGTAATTCTTGGAAGATGGACTTCCGACGTAAACTGCAACGCTCCGTCATGTTGATCTTTAACAGTGTCAAACCTGAACTTTTCTTCATCTGGTAGCATTTTAATAATTCGTTCACTTCTTTGTTGAGTGGAGCCAGAATTGCACACTTTTTCATATTTTCGTAGTTTCCACTGGCCAAAAATGCTCCAAAGGTTTCTTCGATAAGGTCCCCGTTTGAGATTATGTTGCTCGGAATCTCTATTTGGCCAACTTCGTTTGTCGCCAATTCTTCTTCTTCTGGGTCGACACGCATATATTTAGTAAGAGAGTAACGGATAAAAAAGTCGCCTTAAGTTGCTTCTTTTAGTGCATAAGTCGAGTAGCTCGCTCGATTTGTTTACTCTCTTCTAGTACCTCTACCGCAGTGTCCGGGTCCACGACATATATTTGAGCGTATCTGGGTGCCTCGTATTTACCATATTGATTTTGAGTAGGTTGAGCTGCAACATTTATTTTATGATAGATTTGACCGCCGGCCACAAAACTGTAGATTCCACGATTGTTGAATGTTCCTATCATCAGCCACGTTGAATGATGCGAAGGCAAAACAGGCACTAAGAGATCGTACCTTGGCGTGAAATTCATTGGCTAGAGGATGTTGACATGCAAAAAGTAGTGCTAATTCGTCAACCAGAATTTGCCATCTGGTGGTGGTTGTTCAATAAGACCGTGAAGACAACAATTGGGGAAGAGTTAACATCTGTTGTGTTCGTATGCGTTCTTCTGGAAAATGCAATGCTCCGCAATGAATACAGGCGACATTAAATGCTCCTAGGCGCAGGTATTCAACGTTTTTTGTTCCCGCAATTTTATAAGTCAGTAGCTTTGCAGCATTTCTGCAAAGCCGGGCATGGCGACGAACTACTTCAAGACGCTGATTCCGTTCATCGTCGGTTTCATGTAAAAAGCGACACCTAAAATAATCAACCCGCTCTTCTGATTGAGAAGTATTAAGATGGCGTATGATTTCGGAGATTTTTTCTTTACTTCTTGTCTTAGCAGCATGGCTAGGTCAAGTTGAAGTAGTCGGCTGCTCATCAAAATGTAATGGTTCGAGCAACAGGTCAGTGTATGAATGGCCCGATCGCGATGATCCTGGCAAGTTGGCGTTATCATCTTGTGGTTCTTCGTGAGCTGAATCATTGCTTCATCCACTAAAATTGAAGTGACGCCAGAAAAATAAACTTAAACTCATGAGTGTTTCTTGACGAATGAAAACAAACTGCATACGCACAGTTCATTTCTCTTGCTTTCCCTTTGAACACAATTCTCTTCTCTAGGTTTTCTCCAGGAGTGTATGAGGTCGTGATGTTTAATATTTTTGTACTGCGTCTATGTGTATGAGATCATGATAAAACCTGTTTGGTGTTTCTGCACTGTGTGTGTGTGTATGAGATCATGATTAAATATATTCAGTAGTTTTGAGCAATGATTTTAAAGAGAAAGACGATGGCGATCTACTTGGAGACGCTTATTTTGTCCGTCCGTAGCGTGACTTCTGATTGAGAAGTAATAAGACGGAGTATGATTTCGGATATTCTTCCTCTACTTTTGATCTTAACAGCACGGTTAGGTTGAATTAAAATAGTCGACTGCTCATCAAAATCGGTCGAGGAATACGTCAGAGTGCGAAAGCCCCAGTCGTCATGAACCTGGCAAGTTATACTGGAGACAGTTTGAAAAAATAATTACAATTGGGCATGAATTGTAATTCCTAATGTAGTCTGTCTCAGAGTAATTGAATCCGATTTTAATTGCCACATTATTCGTATAATGAGGTTCGGGGAACTTAATTGTTTTGCAATTACCATTTTTCGCTGCCGATAGATATCTAAAAAGCGATATTTTTAGAATGCATATCGAAAGCCCTTAGTAGTACTGTAAAGTTCCATTAAGATCGGACCACCCAATTCGAAGCCACCTGGCGAGGGGTAACGGGGGAGAGGAAAAGTGCTCATCAAAATGTAATGGGTGGAGCATTACGTCAGAGAGCAAAAGCCCCAGTCGCGATGAAACTGGCAAGTTATACTGGAGACAGTTTGAAATACTAATTACAATAGGCCATGGATTGTAATTCTTAATGCAGTCTGTCTCTGAGTAATTGAACCCGATTGTAATTGCAATCTGATTCGTATAATGAGGTTCAGGGAACTTGATGGTTTTGTAATTAGTATTTACCGCTGCCGACAGATATCTAAAAAGTGATATTTTTATGCATATAGAAAAACCTTACTCCCTAGCAATAATGCAAATTTTCATTAAGATCCCCTCACGTAATTCGAAGACACCAAGCGACGGGTATCGAGGGAAGGGGAAAAGTGAGGTTTGTAGTGGGAAAATCGAAAGCTCTTAGGCCCACTAAGTAATACTGTGAAGTTTCATTAAGATCGGACCACCCAATTCGAAGCCACCAGGCGAGGGGTATCAAGGGGGTGGGAAGAGTGAATTTTGTAGTCGGAAAATTGAAAGTTCTTAGCCCGTTAGTAATACTGTAAAGTTTCATTAAGATCGAACCACCCAATTCAAAGCCACCAGGCGAGGGGTATCGAGGGGATGGAAAAGTGAGTTTTATAGTAGGAAAATCGAAAGCCCTTAGCCCACTTAGTAAAACTGTAAGGTTTCATTAAGGTCGGACCACCCAATTCGAAAATACCAAGCTAGAGGTATTGAGGGGAGGGGAAAACGAATTTTCTCAGAGGTGAGACCTATCTAGATCAATTTCTAGTCCCCGAAAACCCCTAACACCCAAGTTTCGTGAAAATCGTTAGACGCGTTTTCGAGATCGTTGTGCAAACATTCCTCGTATTATATAAGTAATATAATTTGCTCGTTACGTTTCAATAAAGAGGATCTAAAGCGAATAATTTAATTTTGTACGTTTAAGAGAAACTTGTTTTTTGGAAAACATAACGCAAACAATTCTCGCAATTCTGATGTTCCAGAAAACATAAGCATTAACCCCATTTACAGTGTTACCCCTCCGAATTAATATTTTTAACGCCACCACTACGCCCATCTCTATTTTTATAATATAAGCTTATTGATGTATGCGCGTGTGAGTAAGAATAATCACGTTTTCTCACTGAAGGGCAGTGATTTACAACCAGCTTGTGGCTATGTGTTAGTGATTGATTTTCTTAAATCAATTTTTACCTGGCTCAGGTATAACCTAGGTAAATAAAAAGTACATATAAACATGGTCATATTCACATAGGACATTCTGTAAAAGTTTCAAAGCAATTGGTCAAGAAGTTTCGGAGATTACCGGTTAGGAACAAACGAACATTTACGATTTTATTTATATAGATTATCACGAAAAAAACCAATTATAAATTAACACAGATTACAATTTTTATTTGTTTTTCTTTCACTTTAACATGCAAGGGGAACTCTCAACAGATGTTAACCCTTCAACACTCAAAACTAACTTAAGAATACTTCTGATGTTAGATTAGAAACTGTAAGACTTTCGTAATAGACTTTTTCTAGTGGTAAAACAGGTGAATATGATGCCAATGGAAAATCAATTCTTGGATATGGAACCCAATTCCTTTGAAATTCACACATATCAACATTTAAAAGACCATTGAATCGTATATATGTTGTTATACTATACTATCTGGGCAATGCCCTGTGAACACAGTTTTATGTCCAACACTTCTTCACGTGTAAAGGTGATGAAGGTTGGTGCTCTACCCTTGTTGGCAATTTCCAGGGTGGTTGCACCGAGTTATTCAAAAAGTGTTCTACCTCTTTGGTTGATATTCGTACTGCCCCACTGTGTGTGGTGCGCGTTGGAGTCACAACCAATGATAAGAGGTAGATGGTTTGTCTCACAGAAGGACACCAAATCGACCAGCTGCTCTGAGGGGGGAGGGCTGACTGCATCGTAGGGCAGATATCAAGAGCACACTACTACTTCCTTTTCGCCCAATTCTGTGGAGTAAATTATCTTGACTGCAGTAAGATCTGCAGAACAAAAGGATTTAAGAAGGACGGCATCAATATCATTGGAGATGTAGATGCATGTCCCAGGTCTGTTCGCAGTCGTGCTGTATAAGCAGCCGCTTTTTTACAAAACCCTATCTAATTTTATAGTTGTTCTAAGTGATAGTATTTATGATATTTTTATTTATCGTATTTTTATGTATCAAAGGCTATACAGTTAAGAAATACAATAAAAATGTAATTAGTGTTTGTTTATATATTACTTGTTGAGATTCGCATGAATAAACTGAAACTATTACTTAAGTTTGAGTTTATTCATCAATTGCAAAGTCTTCCATATGGTCGGGATAGTCCATTAGTGTAGCTCGATTATTTGGTACAGGCGTCGTATTTAGTTTATCAAAGATGTCTTTCCACATGATATTTCGAGCGTGTCGTGGATTTTTCGGTGCTAAGGCGACTTCCAGAGCATTTCGTCCTTTGACCCGGGAAAAAGCGACGTACAGCATGTCATGAATAAAGGCCGCTGTAAGAAGGAGAAGACCAACAAATTCAAAGGTTTGGCCTTGGGAATTATGGATCGTCATGGGAAATGCTGGTTTTACAGGAAACTGATGGCTCTGCATGATGCACCCAAGTTGAGATTTGTTCGAATCAAGCGTAATTCTTGGAAGATGGACTTCCGACGTAAACTGCAACGCTCCGTCATGTTGATCTTTAACAGTGTCAAACCTGAACTTTTCTTCATCTGGTAGCATTTTAATAATTCGTTCACTTCTTTGTTGAGTGGAGCCAGAATTGCGGACTTTTTCATATTTTCGTAGTTTCCACTGGCCAAAAATGCTCCAGAGGTTTCTTCGATAAGGTCCCCGTTTGAGATTATGTTGCTCGGAATCTCTATTTGGCCAACTTCGTTTGTCGCCAATTCTTCTTCTTCTGGGTCGACACGCATATACTTAGTAAGAGAGTAACGGATAAAAAAGTCGCCATAAGTTGCTTCTTTTAATGCATAAGTCGAGTAGCTCGCTCGATTTGTTTACTCTATTCTAGTACCTCTACTGCAGTGTCCGGGTCCACGAAATACATTTGAGCGTATCCGGGTGCCTCGTATTTACCATATTGATTTTGAGTAGGTTGAGCGACAACATTTATTTTATGATAGATTTGACCCCCGGGCAGAAAACTGTAGATTCCACGATTGTTGAATGTTCCTATCATCAGCCACGTTGAATGATGCGAAGGCAAAACAGGCACTAAGAGATCGTACCTTGGCGTAAAATTCATTGGCTAGAGGATGTTGACATGCAAAAAGTAGTGCTAATTCGTAAACCAGAATTTGCCATCTGGTGGTGGTTGTTCAATAAGACCGTGAAGACAACAATTGGGGAAGAGTTAACATCTGTTGTGTTCGTATGCGTTCTTCTGGAAAATTCAATGCTCCTAGGCGCAGCTATTCAAGACGCTGATTTCGTTCATCGTCGGTTTCATGTAAAAAGCGACACCTAAAATAATCAACCCGCTCTTCTGATTGAGAAGTATTAAGATGGCGTATGATTTCGGAGATTTTTTCTTTACTTCTTGTCTTAGCAGCATGGCTAGGTCAAGTTGAAGTAGTCGGCTGCTCATCAAAATGTAATGGTTCGAGCAACAGGTCAGTGTATGAATGGCCCGATCGCGATGATCCTGGCAAGTTGGCGTTATCATCTTGTGGTTTTTCTTGAGCTGAATCATTGCTTCATCCACTAAAATTGAAGTGACGCCAGAAAAATAAACTTAAACTCATGAGTGTTTCTTGACGAATGAAAACAAACTGCATACGCACAGTTCATTTCTCTTGCTTTCCCTTTGAACACAATTCTCTTCTCTAGGTTTTCTCCAGGAGTGTATGAGGTCGTGATGTTTAATATTTTTGTTCTGCGTCTATGTGTATGAGATCATGATAAAACCTGTTTGGTGTTTCTGCACTGTGTGTGTGTGTATGAGATCATGATTAAATATATTCAGTAGTTGTTTGGCCAGCACTGATCACAATCCTTAAAAATAAAATGAAAAATAAAACATGTATTAAAAAAAACGTCATTACTACAAAATGTAAACAAAAAAAACACTAACAACAACACGTGAAAATTGAAATGCAATTATTAAAAGAAATATCAAACATTTTCTTTAAATATTTACATTGTGTAATTAACACATAATATACAACAATTTTCAACTATTCATATCACATATGAACATGAATTTTACACAAAATAACACAAAATATCACACATGACAGTTCAAAAAAAAGAGAAAAATTACACGAACAAAATCACACTTAACTTTATACTTACAGTATATCCAAGTGTTTTAAAACCAACCGCGACTATTTTTCTATAGATGTTGGTAATTTTCGCTAAAAAATTTAATTAATTATATTATTAATTTAATAAAAAACTAAAATGTCATACTTACCTGTGAGAAAGACAGAGATGACAAATTAGACAGAGAGGGCTAACTTTTATAAAATTAAATGGATGAACACATTCCACATTTTAAAATTAGTACCGCCCAACGTCCAATTAACAAATTTCCCAAATAAAAAATGGATACATTATTCATACATTTTATGCGACCCTACAATTTATCTAAGAAAAATTGCGTATAAAAGGCCGAACAAAATTGGGAATTAATCACTTCTACTAATTATCCAGCAGCCTACAGGCCAATTGGATAAGATTAAAACCGCTCAAGCAATTGTGGTAAGGTTTTAATTGTTCCAATTGGAAATATTGGGTTATGGTGCAACGGCGATTGGGTTTGGTTAAAACAAACAAATAATGTCATATTTTTATTTCAGTTGTTATAATTTTTCATACAAAAGTCATTTTCATTTTTTCTCGTTAAATTTTTAATTTTTTTATTTTCGTTTAAAAACAAATTTTTTTTATGCCAATTTTTTTATCTTTATTATTTTTTATATTTTTATTTTTTAATTTTCCAAATTGCTAAATCTAATTTTTAAGAACAAGAATTGTTAAATTTAAGAAACTGAATTTTTTCAATAAACAAAAAATTGAAACGTAAACCGGACAATTTTCATTTTTTCACGTTTGTTTCTCCAACAAACAGTAGTTTTGAGCAGTGATTTTAAACAAAATGACGATGGCGATCTACTTGGAGACGCTTATTTTGTCCGTCCGTAGCGTGACTTCTGATTGAGAACTAATAAGACGGAGTATGATTTCGGATATTCTTCCTCTACTTTTGATCTTAACAGCACGGTTAGGTTGAATTAAAATAGTCGACTGCTCATCAAAATCGGTCGAGGAATACGTCAGAGTGCGAAAGCCCCAGTCGTCATGAACCTGGCAAGTTATACTGGAGACAGTTTGAAAAAATAATTACAATTGGGCATGAATTGTAATTCCTAATGTAGTCTGTCTCAGAGTAATTGAATCCGATTTTAATTGCCACATTATTCGTATAATAAGGTTCGGGGAACTTAATTGTTTTGCAATTACCATTTTTCGCTGCCGATAGATATCTAAAAAGCGATATTTTTAGAATGCATATCGAAAGCCCTTAGTAATACTGTAAAGTTCCATTAAGATCGGACCACCCAATTCGAAGCCACCAGGCGAGGGGTATCGACGGGAGGGGAAAAGTGAGTTTTATAGTCGGAAAATCGAAAGGTCTTAGCCCCTTTCGGACCACCCAATTCGAAAATACCAAGCGAGGGGTATTGAGGGGGGGAAGTGAGTTTTGTAGTGGAAAAGTCGAAATCCCCTAGGCCCCTTAGTAATACTGTTAAGTTTCATTAAGATCGGATCACTCAATTCGAAGCCACCTGGCGAGGGGTAACGGGGGAGAGGAAAAGTGATCATCAAAATGTAATGGGTAGAGCAATACGGCAGAGAGCAAAAGCCCCAGTCGCGATGAAACTGGCAAGTTATACTGGAGACAGTTTGAAATACTAATTACAATAGGCCATGGATTGTAATTCTTAATGCAGTCTGTCTCTGAGTAATTGAATCCGATTGTAATTGCAATCTGATTCGTATAATGAGGTTCAGGGAACTTGATGGTTTTGTAATTTGTATTTACCGCTGCCGAGAGATATCTAAAAAGTGATATTTTTATGTATATAGAAAAACCTTACTCCCTAGCAATAATGCAAATTTTCATTAAGATCCCTTCACGTAATTCGAAGACACCAAGCGACGGGTATCGAGGGAAGGGGAAAAGTGAGGTTTGTAGTGGGGAAATCGAAAGCTCTTAGGCCCAGTAAGTAATACTGTAAAGTTTCATTAAGATCGAACCACCCAATTCAAAGCCACCAGGCGAGGGGTATCGAGGGGATGGGAAAAGTGAGTTTTATAGTAGGAAAATCGAAAGCCCTTAGCCCCCTTAGTAAAACTGTAAGGTTTCATTAAGGTCGGACCACCCAATTCGAAAATACCAAGCGAGAGGTATCGAGGGGAGGGGAAAACGAATTTTCTCAGAGGTGAGACCTATCTCGATCAATTTTTAGTCCCCGAAAACCCTTAACTCCCAAGTTTCGTGAAAATCGTTAGACGCGTTTTCGAGATCGTTGTGCAAACATTCCTCGTATTATATAAGTAATATAATTTGCTCGTTACGTTTCAATAAAGAGGATCTAAAGCGAATAATTTAATTTTGTACGTTTAAGAGAAACTTGTTTTTTGGAAAACATAACGCAAACAATTCTCGCAATTCTGATGTTCCAGAAAACATAAGCATTAACCCCATTTACAGTGTTGCCCCTCCGAATTATTATTTTTAACGCCACCACTACGCCCATCTCTATTTTTATAATATAAGCTTATTGATGTATGCGCGTGTGAGTAAGAATAATCACGTTTTCTCACTGAAGGGCAGTGATTTACAACCAGCTTGTGGCTATGTGTTAGTGATTGATTTTCTTAAATCAATTTTTACCTGGCTCAGGTATAACCTAGGTAAATAAAAAGTACATATAAACATGGTCATATTCACATAGGACATTCTGTAAAAGTTTCAAAGCAATTGGTCAAGAAGTTTCGGAGATTACCGGTTAGGAACAAACGAACATTTACGATTTTATTTATATAGATTATCACGAAAAAAACCAATTATAAATTAACACAGATTACAATTTTCATTTGTTTTTCTTTCACTTTAACATGCAAGGGGAACTCTCAACAGATGTTAACCCTTCAACACTCAACACTAACTTAAGAATACTTCTGATGTTAGATTAGAAACTGTAAGACTTTCGTAATAGACATTTTCTAGTGGTAAAACAGGTGAATATGATGCCAATGGAAAATCAATTCTTGGATATGGAACCAAATTCGTTTGAAATTCACACATATCAACATTTAAAAGACCATTGAATCGTATATATGTTGTTATACTATACTATCTGGGCAATGCCCTGTGAACACAGTTTTATGTCCAACACTTCTTCACGTGTAAAGGTGATGAAGGTTGGTGCTCTACCCTTGTTGGCAATTTCCAGGGTGGTTGCACCGAGTTATTCAAAAAGTGTTCTACCTCTTTGGTTGATATTCGTACTGCCCCACTGTGTGTGGTGCGCGTTGGAGTCACAACCAATGATAAGAGGTAGATGGTTTGTCTCACAAAAGGGCACTAAGTCGACCAGCTCCTCTGATAGGGGAGGGGTGACTGCATCGTAGGGCAGATATCAAGAGCACACTACTAGTTCCTTTTCGCCCAATTCTTTGGAGTAAATTATCTATTATCATTAATAGACGATACCATTGTAAATTTCAGTGATATCGGTCCAAGGATAGTGGAGAAAGGATTAGTCGTAGGAAGAAATAACCCTGTTCAGAAAGTTTTTTTGATGTATTTTCAGAACTAATGCACCGATTTGAATGAAATTTGCAAATTGGACTTATACTACCAGGGTCTGAGTTACTTGCAAATTAGAGAAAATTTTGAAAAGGGCAAACAAAGTTATGAAGAAAAACCTTGATATATTGTTAGTTTTCACAATTTTTCTCTCCCATTTCTACCATAGGGCATCAAAAAATCGGCTATAGGCCGATTTTAAATTACTTTATGTTTCCTTCATAATTTCAAAACATCTAAACGATGATCTTTATAATTGTATGATAAAGATAGAACCAACAAAATGCTGCAAGAATTTCGACTAATCTTTTTTGATAAATTTCTTTATTAGAGTGCGCATTTATTTTACCCTTAAATTTTTTAATCAACGCGAAAAACACCTCGATAGCAGGCACAAATATTTATCGGTTACGTCTTTGTAAAAAAAAATAGTAGTAATTTTTTTTATCTATTTATTTATTATTTCTATTACTCTTTAGTTAGTTATGTTTTTTAAGGCAAAAATATTTATCGGTTACGGCTTTGTAAAAAAAAAAATAGTAGTAGTTTTCTTATCTATTTATTTACTATTTCTATTAATCTTTAGTTAGTTATGTTTTTAATGTATTTATTTCAGAACATTTTTTATTCGTATGATTAACTTGGGGATTAGGGCTACTGGCGAAACCCCCCAAAAAAAAAAAGGAGCGGAAGTGATTACCTCTTGGTCGCTTGGAAACATCACTATATTTTATTTGTAATTTTCAATTTGGCAATTATATAAACAATCAAAGAAAATACTGCATTAAAACTAAAATAGCAAAGAATGGAGAAATATTATTTTCATTTTTCATTATTAAAAAATTCATTTAAATAATAACTCTATTATTAAAGATTTTCATCATTTTTTAAAAAAGTTAAACAGTCAGTTTAAAAAAAATACATTAATGGCAACACCATCATGGGATCAATTTTTCGAACAAAAAAATGAGGGATGTTTTTCAAAATCATATGACATCATGTTTCTCCTTCACCCATATGTACAATTTTTAGTGCTATCTATATCAGCAGTGGATAGAAAATTGTCTGAAAAAGAACAGTCAAAATTTGAAAAACGGCGGTACGGCAAGGATAGGAACTTTCGCCACTTTATTATTAATTACACTTTGGGTATAACCTAGGTAAATAAAAAGTACATATAAACATGGTCATATTCACATAGGACATTCTGTAAAAGTTTCAAAGCAATTGGTCAAGAAGTTTCGGAGATTACCGGTTAGGAACAAACGAGCATTTACGATTTTATTTATATAGATTATCACGAAAAAAACCAATTATAAATTAACACAGATTACAATTTTCATTTGTTTTTCTTTCACTTTAATATGCAAGGGGAACTCTCAACAGATGTTAACCCTTCAACACTCAACACTAACTTAAGAATACTTCTGATGTTAGATTAGAAACTGTAAGACTTTCGTAATAGACTTTTTCTAGTGGTAAAACAGGTGAATATGATGCCAATGGAAAATCAATTCTTGGATATGGAACCAAATTCGTTTGAAATTCACACATATCAACATTTAAAAGACCATTGAATCGTATATATGTTGTTATACTATACTATCTGGGCAATGCCCGGTGAACACAGTTTTATGTCCAACACTTCTTCACGTGTAGAGGTGATGAACGTTGGTGCTCTAAGCTTGTTGGCAATTTCCAGGGTGGTTGCACCAAGTTATTCAAAAAGTGTTCTACCTCTTTGGTTGATGTTCGTACTGCCCGACTGTGTGTGGTGCGCGTTGGAGTCACAACCAATGATAAGAGGTAGATGGTTTGTCTCACAGAAGGACACCAAATCGACCAGCTCCTCTGAGGGGGGAGGGGTGACTGCATCGTAGGGCAGATATCAAGAGCACACTACTACTTCCTTTTCGCCCAATTCTGTGGAGTAAATTATCTTGACTGCAGTAAGATCTGCAGAACAAAAGGATTTAAGAAGGACGGCATCAATATCATTGGAGATGTAGATGCATGTCCCAGGTCTGTTCGCAGTTGTGCTGTATAAGCAGCCGCTTTTTTACAAAACCCTATCTAATTTTATAGTTGTTCTAAGTGATAGTATTTATGATATTTTTATTTATCGTATTTTTATGTATCAAAGGCTATACAGTTAAGAAATACAATAAAAATGTAATTAGTGTTTGTTTATATATTACTTGTTGAGATTCGCATGAATAAACTGAAACTATTACTTAAGTTTGAGTTTATTCATCAATTGCAAAGTCTTCCATATGGCCGGGATAGTCCATTAGTGTAGCTCGATTATTTGGTACAGGCGTCGTATTTAGTTTATCAAAGATGTCTTTCCACATGATATTTCGAGCGTGTCGTGGATTTTTCGGTGCTAAGGCGACTTCCAGAGCATTTCGTCCTTTGACCCGGGAAAAAGCGACGTACAGCATGTCATGAATAAAGGCCGCTGTAAGAAGGAGAAAACCAACAAATTCAAAGGTTTGGCCTTGGGAATTATGGATCGTCATGGGAAATGCTGGTTTTACAGGAAACTGATGGCTCTGCATGATGCACCCAAGTTGAGATTTGTTCGAATCAAGCGTAATTCTTGGAAGATGGACTTCCGACGTAAACTGCAACGCTCCGTCATGTTGATCTTTAACAGTGTCAAACCTGAACTTTGCTCCAGAGGTTTCTTCGATAAGGTCCCCGTTTGAGATTATGTTGCTCGGAATCTCTATTTGGCCAACTTCGTTTGTCGCCAATTCTTCTTCTTCTGGGTCGACACGCATATACTTAGTAAGAGAGTAACGGATAAAAAAGTCGCCATAAGTTGCTTCTTTTAATGCATAAGTCGAGTAGCTCGCTCGATTTGTTTACTCTATTCTAGTACCTCTACTGCAGTGTCCGGGTCCACGAAATACATTTGAGCGTATCCGGGTGCCTCGTATTTACCATATTGATTTTGAGTAGGTTGAGCGACAACATTTATTTTATGATAGATTTGACCCCCGGGCAGAAAACTGTAGATTCCACGATTGTTGAATGTTCCTATCATCAGCCACGTTGAATGATGCGAAGGCAAAACAGGCACTAAGAGATCGTACTTTGGCGTGAAATTCATTGGCTAGAGGATGTTGACATGCAAAAAGTAGTGCTAATTCGTCAACCAGAATTTGCCATCTGGTGGTGGTTGTTCAATAAGACCGTGAAGACAACAATTGGGGAAGAGTTAACATCTGTTGTGTTCGTATGCGTTCTTCTGGAAAATTCAATGCTCCTAGGCGCAGCTATTCAAGACGCTGATTTCGTTCATCGTCGGTTTCATGTAAAAAGCGACACCTAAAATAATCAACCCGCTCTTCTGATTGAGAAGTATTAAGATGGCGTATGATTTCGGAGATTTTTTCTTTACTTCTTGTCTTAGCAGCATGGCTAGGTCAAGTTGAAGTAGTCGGCTGCTCATCAAAATGTAATGGTTCGAGCAACAGGTCAGTGTATGAATGGCCCGATCGCGATGATCCTGGCAAGTTGGCGTTATCATCTTGTGGTTTTTCTTGAGCTGAATCATTGCTTCATCCACTAAAATTGAAGTGACGCCAGAAAAATAAACTTAAACTCATGAGTGTTTCTTGACGAATGAAAACAAACTGCATACGCACAGTTCATTTCTCTTGCTTTCCCTTTGAACACAATTCTCTTCTCTAGGTTTTCTCCAGGAGTGTATGAGGTCGTGATGTTTAATATTTTTGTTCTGCGTCTATGTGTATGAGATCATGATAAAACCTGTTTGGTGTTTCTGCACTGTGTGTGTGTGTATGAGATCATGATTAAATATATTCAGTAGTTGTTTGGCCAGCACTGATCACAATCCTTAAAAATAAAATGAAAAATAAAACATGTATTAAAAAAAACGTCATTACTACAAAATGTAAACAAAAAAAACACTAACAACAACACGTGAAAATTGAAATGCAATTATTAAAAGAAATATCAAACATTTTCTTTAAATATTTACATTGTGTAATTAACACATAATATACAACAATTTTCAACTATTCATATCACATATGAACATGAATTTTACACAAAATAACACAAAATATCACACATGACAGTTCAAAAAAAAGAGAAAAATTACACGAACAAAATCACACTTAACTTTATACTTACAGTATATCCAAGTGTTTTAAAACCAACCGCTACTATTTTTCTATAGATGTTGGTAATTTTCGCTAAAAAATTTAATTAATTATATTATTAATTTAATAAAAAACTAAAATGTCATACTTACCTGTGAGAAAGACAGAGATGACAAATTAGACAGAGAGGGCTAACTTTTATAAAATTAAATGGATGAACACATTCCACATTTTAAAATTATTACCGCCCAACGTCCAATTAACAAATTTCCCAAATAAAAAATGGATACATTATTCATACATTTTATGCGACCCTACAATTTATCTAAGAAAAATTGCGTATAAAAGGCCGAACAAAATTGGGAATTAATCACTTCTACTAATTATCCAGCAGCCTACAGGCCAATTGGATAAGATTAAAACCGCTCAAGCAATTGTGGTAAGGTTTTAATTGTTCCAATTGGAAATATTGGGTTATGGTGCAACGGCGATTGGGTTTGGTTAAAACAAACAAATAATGTCATATTTTTATTTCAGTTGTTATAATTTTTCATACAAAAGTCATTTTCATTTTTTCTCGTTAAATTTTTAATTTTTTTATTTTCGTTTAAAAACAAATTTTTTTTATGCCAATTTTTTTATCTTTTTTATTTTTTATATTTTTATTTTTTAATTTTCCAAATTGCTAAATCTAATTTTTAAGAACAAGAATTATTAAATTTAAGAAACTGAATTTTTTCAATAAACAAAAAATTGAAACGTAAACCGGACAATTTTCATTTTTTCACGTTTGTTTCTCCAACAAACAGTAGTTTTGAGCAGTGATTTTAAACAAAATGACGATGGCGATCTACTTGGAGACGCTTATTTTGTCCGTCCGTAGCGTGACTTCTGATTGAGAACTAATAAGACGGAGTATGATTTCGGATATTCTTCCTCTACTTTTGATCTTAACAGCACGGTTAGGTTGAATTAAAATAGTCGACTGCTCATCAAAATCGGTCGAGGAATACGTCAGAGTGCGAAAGCCCCAGTCGTCATGAACCTGGCAAGTTATACTGGAGACAGTTTGAAAAAATAATTACAATTGGGCATGAATTGTAATTCCTAATGTAGTCTGTCTCAGAGTAATTGAATCCGATTTTAATTGCCACATTATTCGTATAATAAGGTTCGGGGAACTTAATTGTTTTGCAATTACCATTTTTCGCTGCCGATAGATATCTAAAAAGCGATATTTTTAGAATGCATATCGAAAGCCCTTAGTAATACTGTAAAGTTCCATTAAGATCGGACCACCCAATTCGAAGCCACCAGGCGAGGGGTATCGACGGGAGGGGAAAAGTGAGTTTTATAGTCGGAAAATCGAAAGGTCTTAGCCCCTTTCGGACCACCCAATTCGAAAATACCAAGCGAGGGGTATTGAGGGGGGGAAGTGAGTTTTGTAGTGGAAAAGTCGAAATCCCCTAGGCCCCTTAGTAATACTGTTAAGTTTCATTAAGATCGGATCACTCAATTCGAAGCCACCTGGCGAGGGGTAACGGGCGAAAGGAAAAGTGATCATCAAAATGTAATGGGTAGAGCAATACGGCAGAGAGCAAAAGCCCCAGTCGCGATGAAACTGGCAAGTTATACTGGAGACAGTTTGAAATACTAATTACAATAGGCCATGGATTGTAATTCTTAATGCAGTCTGTCTCTGAGTAATTGAATCCGATTGTAATTGCAATCTGATTCGTATAATGAGGTTCAGGGAACTTGATGGTTTTGTAATTTGTATTTACCGCTGCCGAGAGATATCTAAAAAGTGATATTTTTATGTATATAGAAAAACCTTACTCCCTAGCAATAATGCAAATTTTCATTAAGATCCCTTCACGTAATTCGAAGACACCAAGCGACGGGTATCGAGGGAAGGGGAAAAGTGAGGTTTGTAGTGGGGAAATCGAAAGCTCTTAGGCCCAGTAAGTAATACTGTAAAGTTTCATTAAGATCGAACCACCCAATTCAAAGCCACCAGGCGAGGGGTATCGAGGGGATGGGAAAAGTGAGTTTTATAGTAGGAAAATCGAAAGCCCTTAGCCCCCTTAGTAAAACTGTAAGGTTTCATTAAGGTCGGACCACCCAATTCGAAAATACCAAGCGAGAGGTATCGAGGGGAGGGGAAAACGAATTTTCTCAGAGGTGAGACCTATCTCGATCAATTTTTAGTCCCCGAAAACCCTTAACTCCCAAGTTTCGTGAAAATCGTTAGACGCGTTTTCGAGATCGTTGTGCAAACATTCCTCGTATTATATAAGTAATATAATTTGCTCGTTACGTTTCAATAAAGAGGATCTAAAGCGAATAATTTAATTTTGTACGTTTAAGAGAAACTTGTTTTTTGGAAAACATAACGCAAACAATTCTCGCAATTCTGATGTTCCAGAAAACATAAGCATTAACCCCATTTACAGTGTTGCCCCTCCGAATTATTATTTTTAACGCCACCACTACGCCCATCTCTATTTTTATAATATAAGCTTATTGATGTATGCGCGTGTGAGTAAGAATAATCACGTTTTCTCACTGAAGGGCAGTGATTTACAACCAGCTTGTGGCTATGTGTTAGTGATTGATTTTCTTAAATCAATTTTTACCTGGCTCAGGTATAACCTAGGTAAATAAAAAGTACATATAAACATGGTCATATTCACATAGGACATTCTGTAAAAGTTTCAAAGCAATTGGTCAAGAAGTTTCGGAGATTACCGGTTAGGAACAAACGAACATTTACGATTTTATTTATATAGATTATCACGAAAAAAACCAATTATAAATTAACACAGATTACAATTTTCATTTGTTTTTCTTTCACTTTAACATGCAAGGGGAACTCTCAACAGATGTTAACCCTTCAACACTCAACACTAACTTAAGAATACTTCTGATGTTAGATTAGAAACTGTAAGACTTTCGTAATAGACATTTTCTAGTGGTAAAACAGGTGAATATGATGCCAATGGAAAATCAATTCTTGGATATGGAACCAAATTCGTTTGAAATTCACACATATCAACATTTAAAAGACCATTGAATCGTATATATGTTGTTATACTATACTATCTGGGCAATGCCCTGTGAACACAGTTTTATGTCCAACACTTCTTCACGTGTAAAGGTGATGAAGGTTGGTGCTCTACCCTTGTTGGCAATTTCCAGGGTGGTTGCACCGAGTTATTCAAAAAGTGTTCTACCTCTTTGGTTGATATTCGTACTGCCCCACTGTGTGTGGTGCGCGTTGGAGTCACAACCAATGATAAGAGGTAGATGGTTTGTCTCACAAAAGGGCACTAAGTCGACCAGCTCCTCTGATGGGGGAGGGGTGACTGCATCGTAGGGCAGATATCAAGAGCACACTACTAGTTCCTTTTCGCCCAATTCTGTGGAGTAAATTATCTTGACTGCAGTAAGATCTGCAGAACAAAAGGATTTAAGAAGGACGGCATCAATATCATTGGAGATGTAGATGCATGTCCCAGGTCTGTTCGCAGTTGTGCTGTATAAGCAGCCGCTTTTTTACAAAACCCTATCTAATTTTATAGTTGTTCTAAGTGATAGTATTTATGATATTTTTATTTATCGTATTTTTATGTATCAAAGGCTATACAGTTAAGAAATACAATAAAAATGTAATTAGTGTTTGTTTATATATTACTTGTTGAGATTCGCATGAATAAACTGAAACTATTACTTAAGTTTGAGTTTATTCATCAATTGCAAAGTCTTCCATATGGTCGGGATAGTCCATTAGTGTAGCTGCATTATTTGGTACAGGCGTCGTATTTAGTTTATCAAAGATGTCTTTCCACACGATATTTCGAGCGTGTCGTGGATTTTTCGGTGCTAAGGCGACTTCCAGAGCATTTCGTCCTTTTACCCGGGAAAAAGTGACGTACAGCATGCCATGAATAAAGGCCGCTGTAAGAAGGAGAAGACCAACAAATTCAAAGGTTTGGCCTTGGGAATTATGGATCGTCATGGGAAATGCTGGTTTTACAGGAAACTGATGGCTCTGCATGATGCACCCAAGTTGAGATTTGTTCGAATCAAGCGTAATTCTTGGAAGATGGACTTCCGACGTAAACTGCAACGCTCCGTCATGTTGATCTTTAACAGTGTCAAACCTGAACTTTTCTTCATCTGGTAGCATTTTAATAATTCGTTCACTTCTTTGTTGAGTGGAGCCAGAATTGCGGACTTTTTCATATTTTCGTAGTTTCCACTGGCCAAAAATGCTCCAGAGGTTTCTTCGATAAGGTCCCCGTTTGAGATTATGTTGCTCGGAATCTCTATTTGGCCAACTTCGTTTGTCGCCAATTCTTCTTCTTCTGGGTCGACACGCATATACTTAGTAAGAGAGTAACGGATAAAAAAGTCGCCATAAGTTGCTTCTTTTAATGCATAAGTCGAGTAGCTCGCTCGATTTGTTTACTCTATTCTAGTACCTCTACTGCAGTGTCCGGGTCCACGAAATACATTTGAGCGTATCCGGGTGCCTCGTATTTACCATATTGATTTTGAGTAGGTTGAGCGACAACATTTATTTTATGATAGATTTGACCCCCGGGCAGAAAACTGTAGATTCCACGATTGTTGAATGTTCCTATCATCAGCCACGTTGAATGATGCGAAGGCAAAACAGGCACTAAGAGATCGTACTTTGGCGTGAAATTCATTGGCTAGAGGATGTTGACATGCAAAAAGTAGTGCTAATTCGTCAACCAGAATTTGCCATCTGGTGGTGGTTGTTCAATAAGACCGTGAAGACAACAATTGGGGAAGAGTTAACATCTGTTGTGTTCGTATGCGTTCTTCTGGAAAATTCAATGCTCCTAGGCGCAGCTATTCAAGACGCTGATTTCGTTCATCGTCGGTTTCATGTAAAAAGCGACACCTAAAATAATCAACCCGCTCTTCTGATTGAGAAGTATTAAGATGGCGTATGATTTCGGAGATTTTTTCTTTACTTCTTGTCTTAGCAGCATGGCTAGGTCAAGTTGAAGTAGTCGGCTGCTCATCAAAATGTAATGGTTCGAGCAACAGGTCAGTGTATGAATGGCACGATCGCGATGATCCTGGCAAGTTGGCGTTATCATCTTGTGGTTTTTCTTGAGCTGAATCATTGCTTCATCCACTAAAATTGAAGTGACGCCAGAAAAATAAACTTAAACTCATGAGTGTTTCTTGACGAATGAAAACAAACTGCATACGCACAGTTCATTTCTCTTGCTTTCCCTTTGAACACAATTCTCTTCTCTAGGTTTTCTCCAGGAGTGTATGAGGTCGTGATGTTTAATATTTTTGTTCTGCGTCTATGTGTATGAGATCATGATAAAACCTGTTTGGTGTTTCTGCACTGTGTGTGTGTGTATGAGATCATGATTAAATATATTCAGTAGTTGTTTGGCCAGCACTGATCACAATCCTTAAAAATAAAATGAAAAATAAAACATGTATTAAAAAAAACGTCATTACTACAAAATGTAAACAAAAAAAACACTAACAACAACACGTGAAAATTGAAATGCAATTATTAAAAGAAATATCAAACATTTTCTTTAAATATTTACATTGTGTAATTAACACATAATATACAACAATTTTCAACTATTCATATCACATATGAACATGAATTTTACACAAAATAACACAAAATATCACACATGACAGTTCAAAAAAAAGAGAAAAATTACACGAACAAAATCACACTTAACTTTATACTTACAGTATATCCAAGTGTTTTAAAACCAACCGCGACTATTTTTCTATAGATGTTGGTAATTTTCGCTAAAAAATTTAATTAATTATATTATTAATTTAATAAAAAACTAAAATGTCATACTTACCTGTGAGAAAGACAGAGATGACAAATTAGACAGAGAGGGCTAACTTTTATAAAATTAAATGGATGAACACATTCCACATTTTAAAATTAGTACTGCCCAACGTCCAATTAACAAATTTCCCAAATAAAAAATGGATACATTATTCATACATTTTATGCGACCCTACAATTTATCTAAGAAAAATTGCGTATAAAAGGCCGAACAAAATTGGGAATTAATCACTTCTACTAATTATCCAGCAGCCTACAGGCCAATTGGATAAGATTAAAACCGCTCAAGCAATTGTGGTAAGGTTTTAATTGTTCCAATTGGAAATATTGGGTTATGGTGCAACGGCGATTGGGTTTGGTTAAAACAAACAAATAATGTCATATTTTTATTTCAGTTGTTATAATTTTTCATACAAAAGTCATTTTCATTTTTTCTCGTTAAATTTTTAATTTTTTTATTTTCGTTTAAAAACAAATTTTTTTTATGCCAATTTTTTTATCTTTTTTATTTTTTATATTTTTATTTTTTAATTTTCCAAATTGCTAAATCTAATTTTTAAGAACAAGAATTGTTAAATTTAAGAAACTGAATTTTTTCAATAAACAAAAAATTGAAACGTAAACCGGACAATTTTCATTTTTTCACGTTTGTTTCTCCAACAAACAGTAGTTTTGAGCAGTGATTTTAAACAAAATGACGATGGCGATCTACTTGGAGACGCTTATTTTGTCCGTCCGTAGCGTGACTTCTGATTGAGAACTAATAAGACGGAGTATGATTTCGGATATTCTTCCTCTACTTTTGATCTTAACAGCACGGTTAGGTTGAATTAAAATAGTCGACTGCTCATCAAAATCGGTCGAGGAATACGTCAGAGTGCGAAAGCCCCAGTCGTCATGAACCTGGCAAGTTATACTGGAGACAGTTTGAAAAAATAATTACAATTGGGCATGAATTGTAATTCCTAATGTAGTCTGTCTCAGAGTAATTGAATCCGATTTTAATTGCCACATTATTCGTATAATAAGGTTCGGGGAACTTAATTGTTTTGCAATTACCATTTTTCGCTGCCGATAGATATCTAAAAAGCGATATTTTTAGAATGCATATCGAAAGCCCTTAGTAATACTGTAAAGATCCATTAAGATCGGACCACCCAATTCGAAGCCACCAGGCGAGGGGTATCGACGGGAGGGGAAAAGTGAGTTTTATAGTCGGAAAATCGAAAGGTCTTAGCCCCTTTCGGACCACCCAATTCGAAAATACCAAGCGAGGGGTATTGAGGGGGGGAAGTGAGTTTTGTAGTGGAAAAGTCGAAATCCCCTAGGCCCCTTAGTAATACTGTTAAGTTTCATTAAGATCGGATCACTCAATTCGAAGCCACCTGGCGAGGGGTAACGGGGGAGAGGAAAAGTGATCATCAAAATGTAATGGGTAGAGCAATACGGCAGAGAGCAAAAGCCCCAGTCGCGATGAAACTGGCAAGTTATACTGGAGACAGTTTGAAATACTAATTACAATAGGCCATGGATTGTAATTCTTAATGCAGTCTGTCTCTGAGTAATTGAATCCGATTGTAATTGCAATCTGATTCGTATAATGAGGTTCAGGGAACTTGATGGTTTTGTAATTTGTATTTACCGCTGCCGAGAGATATCTAAAAAGTGATATTTTTATGTATATAGAAAAACCTTACTCCCTAGCAATAATGCAAATTTTCATTAAGATCCCTTCACGTAATTCGAAGACACCAAGCGACGGGTATCGAGGGAAGGGGAAAAGTGAGGTTTGTAGTGGGGAAATCGAAAGCTCTTAGGCCCAGTAAGTAATACTGTAAAGTTTCATTAAGATCGAACCACCCAATTCAAAGCCACCAGGCGAGGGGTATCGAGGGGATGGGAAAAGTGAGTTTTATAGTAGGAAAATCGAAAGCCCTTAGCCCCCTTAGTAAAACTGTAAGGTTTCATTAAGGTCGGACCACCCAATTCGAAAATACCAAGCGAGAGGTATCGAGGGGAGGGGAAAACGAATTTTCTCAGAGGTGAGACCTATCTCGATCAATTTTTAGTCCCCGAAAACCCTTAACTCCCAAGTTTCGTGAAAATCGTTAGACGCGTTTTCGAGATCGTTGTGCAAACATTCCTCGTATTATATAAGTAATATAATTTGCTCGTTACGTTTCAATAAAGAGGATCTAAAGCGAATAATTTAATTTTGTACGTTTAAGAGAAACTTGTTTTTTGGAAAACATAACGCAAACAATTCTCGCAATTCTGATGTTCCAGAAAACATAAGCATTAACCCCATTTACAGTGTTGCCCCTCCGAATTATTATTTTTAACGCCACCACTACGCCCATCTCTATTTTTATAATATAAGCTTATTGATGTATGCGCGTGTGAGTAAGAATAATCACGTTTTCTCACTGAAGGGCAGTGATTTACAACCAGCTTGTGGCTATGTGTTAGTGATTGATTTTCTTAAATCAATTTTTACCTGGCTCAGGTATAACCTAGGTAAATAAAAAGTACATATAAACATGGTCATATTCACATAGGACATTCTGTAAAAGTTTCAAAGCAATTGGTCAAGAAGTTTCGGAGATTACCGGTTAGGAACAAACGAACATTTACGATTTTATTTATATAGATTATCACGAAAAAAACCAATTATAAATTAACACAGATTACAATTTTCATTTGTTTTTCTTTCACTTTAACATGCAAGGGGAACTCTCAACAGATGTTAACCCTTCAACACTCAACACTAACTTAAGAATACTTCTGATGTTAGATTAGAAACTGTAAGACTTTCGTAATAGACATTTTCTAGTGGTAAAACAGGTGAATATGATGCCAATGGAAAATCAATTCTTGGATATGGAACCAAATTCGTTTGAAATTCACACATATCAACATTTAAAAGACCATTGAATCGTATATATGTTGTTATACTATACTATCTGGGCAATGCCCTGTGAACACAGTTTTATGTCCAACACTTCTTCACGTGTAAAGGTGATGAAGGTTGGTGCTCTACCCTTGTTGGCAATTTCCAGGGTGGTTGCACCGAGTTATTCAAAAAGTGTTCTACCTCTTTGGTTGATATTCGTACTGCCCCACTGTGTGTGGTGCGCGTTGGAGTCACAACCAATGATAAGAGGTAGATGGTTTGTCTCACAAAAGGGCACTAAGTCGACCAGCTCCTCTGATGGGGGAGGGGTGACTGCATCGTAGGGCAGATATCAAGAGCACACTACTAGTTCCTTTTCGCCCAATTCTTTGGAGTAAATTATCTTGACTGCAGTAAGATCTGCAGAACAAAAGGATTTAAGAAGGACGGCATCAATATCATTGGAGATGTAGATGCATGTCCCAGGTCTGTTCGCAGTTGTGCTGTATAAGCAGCCGCTTTTTTACAAAACCCTATCTAATTTTATAGTTGTTCTAAGTGATAGTATTTATGATATTTTTATTTATCGTATTTTTATGTATCAAAGGCTATACAGTTAAGAAATACAATAAAAATGTAATTAGTGTTTGTTTATATATTACTTGTTGAGATTCGCATGAATAAACTGAAACTATTACTTAAGTTTGAGTTTATTCATCAATTGCAAAGTCTTCCATATGGTCGGGATAGTCCATTAGTGTAGCTGCATTATTTGGTACAGGCGTCGTATTTAGTTTATCCAAGATGTCTTTCCACACGATATTTCGAGCGTGTCGTGGATTTTTCGGTGCTAAGGCGACTTCCAGAGCATTTCGTCCTTTGACCCGGAAAAAAGGGACGTACAGCATGCCATGAATAAAGGCCGCTGTAAGAAGGAGAAGACCAACAAATTCAAAGGTTTGGCCTTGGGAATTATGGATCGTCATGGGAAATGCTGGTTTTACAGGAAACTGATGGCTCTGCATGATGCACCCAAGTTGAGATTTGTTCGAATCAAGCGTAATTCTTGGAAGATGGACTTCCGACGTAAACTGCAACTCTCCGTCATGTTGATCTTTAACAGTGTCAAGCCTGTTACAGAACTTTTCTTCATCTGGTAGCATTTTAATAATTCGTTCACTTCTTTGTTAAGTGGAGCCAGAATTGCACACTTTTTCATATTTTCGTAGTTTCCACTGGCCAAAAATGCTCCAAAGGTTTCTTCGATAAGGTCCCCGTTTGAGATTATCTTGCTCGGAATCTCTATTTGGCCAAGTTCGTTTGTCGCCAATTCTTCTTCTTCTGGGTCGACACGCATATACTTAGTAAGAGAGTAACGGATAAAAAAGTCGCCTTAAGTTGCTTCTTTTAATGCATAAGTCGAGTAGCTCGCTCGATTTGTTTACTCTCTTCTAGTACCTCTACTGCAGTGTCCGGGTCCACGAAATACATTTCAGCCATCTGGGTGTCTCGTATTTACCATATTGATTTTGAGTAGGTTGAGCTGCAACATTTATTTTATGATAGATTTGACCCCCGGCCACAAAACTGTAGATTCCACGATTGTTGAATGTTCCTATCATCAGCCACGTTGAATGATGCGAAGGCAAAACAGGCACTAAGAGATCGTACCTTGGCGTGAAATTCATTGGCTAGAGGATGTTGACATGCAAAAAGTAGTGCTAATTCGTCAACCAGAATTTGCCATCTGGTGGTGGTTGTTCAATAAGACCGTGAAGACAACAATTGGGGAAGAGTTAACATCTGTTGTGTTCGTATGCGTTCTTCTGGAAAATGCAATGCTCCGCAATGAATACAGGCGACATTCAATGCTCCTAGGCGCAGCTATTCAAGACGCTGATTTCGTTCATCGTCGGTTTCATGTAAAAAGCGACACCTAAAATAACCAACCCGCTCTTCTGATTGAGAAGTATTAAGATGGCGTATGATTTCGGAGATTTTTTCTTTACTTCTCGTCTTAGCAGCATGGCTAGGCCAAGTTGAAGTAGTCGGCTGCTCATCAAAATGTGATGGTTCGAGCAACAGGTCAGTGTATGAATGGCACGATCGCGATGATCCTGGCAAGTTGGCGTTATCATCTTGTGGTTCTTCTTGAGCTGAATCATTGCTTCATCCACTAAAATTGAAGTGACGCCAGAAAAATAAACTTAAACTCATGAGTGTTTCTTGACGAATGAAAACAAACTGCATACGCACAGTTCATTTCTCTAGCTTTCCCTTTGAACACAATTCTCTTTTCTAGGTTTTCTCCAGGAGTGTATGAGGTCGTGATGTTTAATATTTTTGTACTGCGTCTATGTGTATGAGATCATGATAAAACCTGTTTGGTGTTTCTGCACTGTGTGTGTGTGTATGAGATCATGATTAAATATATATAAATATATAGTTTTGAGCAGTGATTTTAAACAGAATGACGATGGCGATCTAAATTAAAATAGTCGACTGCTCATCAAAGTTGGTCGAGGAATACGTCAGAGTGTGAAAGCCCCAGTCGTCATGAACCTGGCAAGTTATACTGGAGACAGTTTGGAAAAATAATTACAATTGGGCATGAATTGTAATTCCTAATGTAGTCTTTCTCTGAGTAATTGAATCCGATTTTAATTGCCACATTATTCGTATAATGAGGTTCGGGGAACTTAATTGTTTTGCAATTACCATTTTTCGCTGCCGATAGATATCTAAAAAGCGATATTTTTAGAATGCATATCGAAAGCCCTTAGTAATACTGAAAAGTTCCTTTAAGATCGGACCACCCAATTCGAAGCCACGTGGCGAGGGGTAACGGGGGAGAGGAAAAGTGCTCATCAAAATGTAATGGGTAGAGCATTACGTCAGAGAGCAAAAGCCCTGGTCGCGATGAAACTGACGAGTTATACTGGAGACAGTTTGAAATGCTAATTACAATAGGCCATGGATTGTAATTCTTAATGCAGTCTGTCTCTGAGTAATTCAATCCGATTGTAATTGCAATCTGATTCGTAAAAAGTGAGGTTTGTAGTGGGAAAATCGAAAACTCTTAGGCCTACTAAGTAATACTGTAAAGTTTCATTAAGATCGGACCACCCAATTCGAAGCCACCAGGCGAGGGGTATCAAGGGGATGGGAAGAGTGAATTTTGTAGTCGGAAAAATGAAAGTTCTTAGCCCCTTAGTAATACTGTAAAGTTTCATTAAGATCGAACCACCCAATTCAAAGCCACCAAGCGAGGGGTATCGAGGGGATGTTAAAAGTGAGTTTTATAGTAGGAAAATCGCAAGCCCTTAGCCTCCTTAGTAAAACTGCAAAGTTTCATTAAGGTCGGACCACCCAATTCGAAAATACCAAGCGAGAGGTATCGAGGGGAGGGGAAAACGAATTTTCTCAGCGGTGAGACCTATCTAGATCAATTTCTAGTCCCCGAAAACCCTTAACTCCCAAGTTTCGTGAAAATCGTTAGACGCGTTTTCGAGATCGTTGTGCAAACATTCCTCGTATTATGTAAGTAATATAATTTGCTCGTTACGTTTCAATAAAGAGGATCTAAAAAAGCGAATAATTTAATTTTGTACGTCTAAGAGAAACTTGTTTTTTGGAAAACATAACGCAAACAATTCTCGCAATTCTGATGTTCCAGAAAACATAAGCATTAACCCCATTTACAGTGTTGCTCCTTCGAATTAATATTTTTAACGCCACCACTACGCCCATCTCTATTTTTATAATATAAGCTTATTGATGTATGCTCGTGTGAGTAAGAATAATCACGTTTTCTCACTGAAGGGCAGTGATTTACAACCAGCTTGTGGCTATGTGTTAGTGATTGATTTTCTTAAATCAATTTTTACCTGGCTCAGGTATAACCTAGGTAAATAATTAGTGCATATAAACATGGTCATATTTACATAGGACATTCTGTAAAAGTTTCAAAGCAATTGGTCAAGAAGTTTCGGAGATTACCGGTTAGGAACAAACGAACATTTACGATTTTATTTATATAGATTATCACGAAAAAAACCAATTATAAATTAACACAGATTACAATTTTTATTTGTTTTTCTTTCACCTTAACATGCAAGGGGAACTCTCAACAGATGTTAACCCTTCAACACTCAACACTAACTTAAGAATACTTCTGATGTTAGATTAGAAACTGTAAGACTTTCGTAATAGACTTTTTCTAGTGGTAAAACAGGTGAATATGACGCCAATGGAAAATCAATTCTTGGATATGGAACCAAATTCGTTTGAAATTCACACATATCAACATTTAAAAGACCATTGAATCGTATATATGTTGTTATACTATACTATCTGGGCAATGCCCGGTGAACACAGTTTTAGGTCCAAAACTTCTTCACGTGTAGAGGTGATGAAGGTTGGTGCTCTACCCTTGTTGGCAATTTCCAGGGTGGTTGCACCAAGTTATTCAAAAAGTGTTCTACCTCTTTGGTTGATGTTCGTACTGCCCCACTGTGTGTGGTGCGCGTTGGAGTCACAACCAATGATAAGAGGTAGATGGTTTTTCTCACAGAAGGACACTAAGTCGACCAGCTCCTCTGAAGTGGGAGGGGTGACTGCGTCGTAGGGCAGATATGAAGAGCACACTATTACTTCCTTTTCGCCCAATTCGGTGGGGTAAATTATCTTGACTGCAGTAAGATCTGCAGAACAAAAGGATTTAAGAAGGACGGCATCAATATCATTGGAGATGTAGATGCATGTCCCAGGTCTGTTCGCAGTTGTGCTGTATAATACAGACCCCAAATGGGTGTTGTAGCCCCTTACGATTCTCTTGTAAACCCAAGGTTCTTGCACGAGGCATATGTTTGCACGCCCGATAGCAAGCTGCCTACCTATTATGTTGGTGGCCGCTTTGCAGTGGTGCGCATTTATCTGGAGAAAATTCGGTTGCGAATTTGGCATTAGTTCGGTCCTTTGGTTTCCTCCTCTTTATCCCCTTTCTCTTGCTTGCCTAGAACCGTGCACGTAGCAAGGCGAACTCCCGAGAGGGGATGGAAATTAACCTTCTCAAAATCTCTGAGTCCTTGAGCGTCTACGCCTACAATTAGTTGGTTACCTTCCGGTGCCCGACTATATTTGTATTCGAAGACTCTCCAGTTCTCCGTGCTCATTGAGTTAAGGAATTTCATAGTGGTAAGTATCTGGTTCGTGGTCCTTTCGGGGCCGGCAACCAGATCGTCACCCTCCTCAACTGGGGTAGAATGAAGTCACGGACCGAAAGGTCTATTCCTTCTATCAGGGTTTTGGGTTGGGCCAGTTTAACTAGCCAATCCTTGGTCGCTTCGTTCTCGCATAAAAGGATGAGAGAACCTTGCGTCAATCTGCAATCACGTATGCGTGGGACTTCACCGTTCGATAGTCTCTCAAACGCTCCGATGATTGCAGCTTCTATGCGATCCGCCTCCGTTGAACAGATGTCTCTCTTCACAGGGGTCTCGCATGTTAGGCAGACTTTCATGTTTGGGTCCGTTTTAAGGATCTCCGCAAATGTCGCTCTCTCTCCCTTTTGGTGAGAGGTGTCTTTCGCCCCGGGGTTAGAAGGTTTAACCCTCTTCGCCTGGGGGGTGCTCGCTTCGGGAGTGGAGGAGGCTGAGATAGTCTAAGAAGTGCGCGCCTTTTCGGCGGCACTATCTGTTCCTGCTCTCTTCCTCTTCCTCTTTGCAGGGTTTCGCTCCGGCGGACCTGGAACTGGTCCCTGCCACCGGTTCTAGTGATATAGAAGGCGGTCTCTGTTTCGAGGTCGACGCGAATTGGGGTTGTGCAGGCTTCAGGAGCGGGCTCCGTATATTTGGGGTGACCGTCCTCCCGGTATCTGCCGGGGTTGGCATTTTCGGGGGAAGAGATGTGCCTCCTCCCGGGCCCCCTTTTGCAAGGTTACAAGCGGATGCCGCGTCTCTTGCCCTCCGTTGGCGCCTTCTACTCGCTTCGCTGCGGCTTTTGCTGTCGCTAGAGCGAGTTTTTAGTTTCACGATACGGTTGGCGAGTTTGTTCACCAACTTCTCGGCATTTTGGAGTGGCCCTCCTTTTGGGGAGCCACTACCAGTTTTCATTGAACTGGGCCCGATGCGTGCATTTAACGAAGTTCTCGTTGAGAACACAACGGTAGTATCTGATGTCATGGACTACTGTTGATTTCGTCTGCGCGTCCGTAATCGTCGTAGTGGTGGTATTTAGTGTCAAACGTGTCGGTGCCGTTGTCGTTGTTCTTGTTGTTGTTGTTTGATTCATGTTTGTTGCCACGACCCAAATGCTTTAAATTCGGAAAATATGTACACATATCAACCAACTGCGTACAATCACAAAGACCAGGATCGTTAAGTGCAAATACAGTCGGAAAAAACACCGATAATAATCCAATGTTGAAGTCTGCAGAAATAAATAGAGTACAAATTTATTGCTTAATTGATACAGGATGTCCTTTCACGATTATACGAACAAAAGAATATTTATTACTTTGCCATACAAATTTAGGAAACGATGGCCAGGAACTAATAGGATTTGGAGGTGCGAGTATTAAGTCATACGAGTATTTTGCTGCAAAAATCGTACTAGACAACAATGAATATTATGTTGATTGTCATGTTGTCCCAGACTCAGCTATGACCATGCCGATGCTCATTGGAAGAAACGTGTTAAAAGATGTAAACATACAAATAGTGGAAAACGAAATCAAAGTTCAAAATATATCAGAAGAAGCTACTAACGAAGTTTGTCAAGTTGCTAGTACTCTGCCAAAAGATAACGAACCGACAATCGAAGCGAAATATGTTAAAGAAGTCAAATAACTAATGGAAAGATTAGTTTATTCGAAAATAATGCAAAAGAATGTCAAGAAAAATTGTCATCCAGTATTTAAGAAAACAATTCAGTTAAACAACAAAATAAAGCATTTAAGAAGGAAATTGATATTTTGAATAATAAAAATAAAACCAGATTAACTGAATTAGAAAATCTATTGAAACGTACAAATGATGAAAAGCAAACATCAAAAGAATCAATGAAAACTGAAACAGATTTAGAGGAAAAAATACAAAATTATGAGGAACTTATAATTGAAAATGAAGGTATCAAACACGTATATGAAGACCAAAGATTTATGAACAATACTTTCCAGCGTTCCATCAAGACTACACCATTCGAAGTGTTAACTGGAGTAAAGATGAAAACCAGAGATAATCCTGAAATTATTAAAGCAATAGAAGAAGAAACCATTGATAGTTTCCAAAATCAACGTGAAGATTTGCGCAAGGAAGCGAAAGTGAGCATAATGAAGATACAAGAAGAACAACACAGACAATTTAATAAAAGGCGTAAAGATGCGGAAGAATATAAACCTAACGATGTTGTCCTCATTAAACGCACCCAGTTTTGTACTGGCATGAAGCTAAAAAAGGTGAGTTTTTAGGTCCTTATAAGGTGATAGAATCGATAGGAAAAGATAGATATAAGCTTACGAAGCTAAGTACTGGACAAGGTCCAAAGAACACGACGAGCTCTGCTGATAATATGAAGCCATATCCGATAGATGACGACATAGATGTTTTAAATCAGTCATCCGGGTCGGATGACGTGCAGGATGGCCGAGATGTAGGAAACTTTCAAAAAAGAAGCTATTAAGAATAGTAGGCGATGCTTTTAGAAGAAAAAACAATTGACGTCAAAATGTTTTTTCGCAGTCTTGAAATATTGCTCGTTGTTGTAACTTCCAGTTCAAATGAATTACATTAATTTTTAATTTTAAAACCTAAGATTGTTTAAATTTTGCCCACAATTATGAACTTTTATCTCGTATTGAAATTGGTAATAGGCGTCCTTCATAATTATATAGAGATATGAGTTTGGAAGCAGGAAGTTTGCCCTTAGTTAATTCTGATCGCTTAATGTCGTTATGAAAGAGAAAACTTTCAAAACCCGTCCTGATTGCAGTAACTTCTAGCAGTTTTTCTAATTCACAAGAAATCCTTAAATTAGCTGATAAGATTTCCGAAGCTTATCAGCCTTTAAATGTTGCGTCAGTCGGTTTGCCCCCTAGTAGTTGTGAGTATCAAAGTTCAAATCAATTTAATTCGTTGATACAAACAATTATGCAACAGCCAAATACCATATCGCAACTTACAGTTTTTTATTAAAAAAAAAAAAAAGATCTCTCTAGAGCAGTGATGGGGGAACTTTCTATCGATCGGGCCACATTACAAAACCTATATTTGAGTGGGGGCCTTAACAATTTAGTCCGCTTAGATAAAACAATGATAGCGTATAATTTTTATTTTTAAGTATGAGACATTAATTAAATTTACGTCCATTTTTTTTATTAAATTGATTAAATAGATTGTACATTTCAAATATGTATATATATTTTACAAAATGAAGAATAGAAATTAATACATTTTCCTGATGGCAGTATAGAATCTGAAAATAATACAAATCAATTTTTATTTTATTTCAAAAAATGAAAATGTTACAAAATTATGTTACTTTTATTTTTTAGAAGAGGATGCAAAATGAAATCGCGAATGCTTTTCTACAATTTCATCAAAGTTAGGCTCCATTTGGGAAGAACTTATTCTTAATATTGAACCTAGGTGACTATCAGTAAGTCTATTTCTGACTGAAGATTTTCTCAGCTTCATTGTTGAGAATACTTGTTTGCATATGTATGATGAACCAAATATTGCCATCATTTTTTCGGAAAATGAGTAAAATCTTTCTGAAGCAACTGATTTTTGAAAAGTACTAGTTGGACTTTAAAGGACTTTATACTACTCCGCAGCACATCAATAAATTGATTTTTCCCTTGAAGTTTTATATTTAGTTTATCTAAATGACTGAAGAAATCGGTGAAGAAAGCAAAATCGGAAATCCAGTCATTATCTTCAAACATTGAAAAATTTTCTTTCTTGTTAAGTTTTTCAAGAAACATAATAATTTCATTTTTTAAGTTCCAAACCCTTTCGAGTACTTTTCCAGCACTTCACCATCTTACTTTTGTATAATAAATTAGGTCGGAATATTCAGCATCTACAGATTGTAGAAAGTCTTGAAATTGTCGATGATGGAGTGCTCTGGAACGTATGAAATTGACAACAGATACAATAACTTCAAGCACTGCTGCTGCGTTGCACAGAGCATCTTGGTGAATTATCCAATGCAGACAAATAATTGAAACTTCTGGATATTCTTTCTTAAAGGTTCCTTTGAAACCTATATTTTTGCCAATCATATTTGTTGCACCGTCAGTTGTAATATTAACTAATTTATTAATATTTAAATTTAAAGACATTATGCTCTTTTTGAACTCTGTAAATATATCTAAACCTGCAGTAGTTCCCTCAAAATTGATCTCAAAATTCTCATCTAAACCTCTAATAAATATTAAAAGCTGAGCAGTATCACTTATGTCAGTACTTTCGTCCATTTTTATAGAAAAAAATGTAAAATTTTTAGATTTTTTTAACAAATTTGAGGTTAAGTTTTCATCAATTTTTTCAATTCTTTCGGTGACAACACAGATTGAAAATCTTTTTTCCTTTCTGGGCAAATAATATCACACATTGCCAATACACAATCTTTCAAAAATTCGCCATCGGAAAACGTCTTGTTAGTTTGCGCAATTTTGAACGCCACAGCATAACTTGCTTTCGTGGCTGATTTTTGTGATGCTGTTCCTTTAATAAAGATATTGCGTTGGGCATTAAATGATTTAAATAGCTGATCAGATCGTGCTTCTTTCTCAACTTTGGTCAGAGTCACGTAAGAAGAACTACCGTGCTTTCTATTGAAATGCCTTGAAATGTTATATTCTTTAGGTACAGAAACATTTTCATTACATAATAAACACATAGGTTTGTCATTATACATTGTAAAACAATATTTCAATTTCCATTCTTCATTAAAGCTGCTATATTCCGAGTCCTTCTTTCTTTTCTTACTTTCACTACTCATTTTTTCAGACACAAATATTTAACTTAAAATAAACACTACTTATCTTACCAAAACTTTAATTTCGAATACAACATTTGTGTCATAAAAAATTGTTTGTTCTTAAAGGGGGATTAACCGAAATTTATTTACTAAGAATGCGCAAAAGTTTAACTGATATATTTTGTTTGAATTTATTTTTATTTGATTACGGTTGGACAAATTACAAATTTTTGCATATTGTTAGGAGTTCGATATATAAATCGAAATTATAGAAAATGAAAACGCCTAAGGACCTGTTATGTAGCAAAAACGCCAATTTAATATGTATGAACAAAATAAAAAACACAAAATCGCTTTGTGTTCATTATTATATATAAAAATTTTGGAATTAAAAACTTTATTAGAATTTTTACTTATTAAATTTTTTTTGTATAACATATTATTATGAGAGCATGGGCCAAAGTTATAGTTGCCGCGGGCCACTTTTGGCCCGCGAGCCATAGATCCCCCATCACTGCTCTAGAGCCATAAGATGCCTATATCGAAAGTGATTTGAAACTGCTATCTAGTTCTTCTTTTTCAATTTATTTTAAAGTATTCCTAAATTTGATGGTTAGACTGTATGCAAGATGTTGAAGATCTCTTTTTATCCAATTTTATTTTCTAACTAGCTGTACCCTACCACGCGTTGCTGTGGCTCAGTCTGGTTAAATGGGAAAGAAAAGAAAAAGCGCACGTTTCTCGTATGTTTAATTTCACAATGCTTGTGGTTATACAACATTTTTAGTTGTTCCATTTTCTGTGCAGATATAGAGATTTTCTGGTTTGCTGACTCTAGAACACGCAACATATAATTGTCCATGTGAGAAGCAATGCGTGTCTAGATCTAAACCGCACAATTTTAAAGATTGGCACTGGGCCTTGTTAATGGTAATTGCAAACGCCAATCGAATCGGGAATTGCAATCTCTTAAATTGAAATGGCATATCCGTTGGAATCATAGGAATGCGAGGAATGAGCACATCTTCACCTTTAAAAGGTCCTGTCAAGATTGTTGCTTCTACGATGTCGCTCATTAATTTTTTTATTGCAAGCCGCGTGCCGTTGCAAAGCTTTGGCTGGTTCATATTTCGCAACATGATAATTGGCACACCGACTTTCAATTGCAGTACGTGCGGTGGCATCCCCGACAGATCGAGTGAATTCCAAAATTCTGTCGGATAATTAATCGCTTCATCTGCTTCTACAACAATGTCGACGGACTTGTATGTGACCGGCTCGCTTTGAATGTTAGACTGAATAATATTGTTAAGTTCGTAGACGTCTTTGTTCTTGGGCGCAAGAATAGCTCGTTCACTTAGCCAATCGTGATTCTTGTAATTAGTTTGAATACTGGGAAATACTTTTTCAACCAAATCTTCTTTTGACGTCACTAAATTGCAGAAGTTATGAGGCAATGAAATTCGTCCTGACGTCAGATCAACCGGCACCTTTCCATTGATGCTATTGATGTGAGAAAATCTCTGCTGACCGATCGTTTTGCAGCTGGACTCGCATTTTTAACGTCTTTACGCGTCGCCACAAAGTAGAGTATTTCAGGCAGGCATTTATTTCATCCGCTGGTGTCGTTCGAGGAATTACAGATAATGTTTGCCTGAAATCCCCTGCAAGCAATATTAATGCGTTCCCAAATGGTCTGATATTTGCACGTAAGTCTTGCAATGATCGCTCAAGGGCCTCGAGCGATTTTTTTTGCGCCATTGTACATTCATCCCAAACAATAAGTTTGCATTTCTGCAAAACTTTTCCCATGCCGGATGCTTTGGAAATGTTGCATGTGGGACTTTCAATGAATGGAATGTTTAATGGCAATTTCAAAGCGGAATGAGCCTTTCTTCCACCATTTTTGAATTCCCTCTTTTACCATTCCACTGAGTACATCCGGCAGCGCACAGACCCAAACACTTCATGTTTTACCATGAATTCCATCAGGGATTTCAGCTTCTGTTTGAAAACACGTGCTGTAATGTCATGCCTAACCACCGGCGATTGGCCAGGAAGTCAGAGCTTTTGTATTGTAAATCGTCCCAAGCTGGAAATTATTCCCGTCGAAACCTGCATAACTTTGCCGAACATTGTACTCGTGTGTGATGTATATATACGAAGTTCAAAAGTTTGCATTGACTGCAGCGCCAAAGGAGTGAAAGATAGAACTATATGGTCTGTGACAGAAAAAATCCCCATGAAAACCTCCATAACTTTGCCGAACATCGTAATCGCGCGTGACCTCTAAATACGAAATTCCACAATTTGATTGACTCCAGCGCCAAAGTGGTGAGAGGTAGAACTATTTGCCCTTCGACAGATATAATCCCCATGAAAACCTGGACAACTTTGCCGAAAATTGTAATCGTGTGTGACGTCTGCATACGAAGTTCCACAATTTCTGTTGACTCCAGCGCCAAAGTGGTTTGAGATAGAACTGTTTGGTCTTCGCCGGAATTAATCCCCATGAAAACGTCCACAACTTTGCTGAACATTCTTATTGCATGTGACTTGTATAAAAAAGTTCGTAAATTTGTATTGCCTCCAGCGTCAAAGCGGTGGGAAATCGAACTTTGCCGTGTACGTTAGAATGTCCGGCATAAAAATCTTAATAAGATTGCCTCAGGTCAGAATCATATCCGATGCATATTTCAGATTATAAATTAGGATTTCCAAAATAAGCTTTCAAGTCCCCCTTTGTAACCCCTCCGACCCCCAATCTCCCCGGAAACAAAATTTCTCCAGGTTTCAAGTAATTCTCTACAACATATCAAAAAGTGCTTTTTTTTTTTGCTCAACGAATTTTCTTTCCGGACAATATAGGACGGACAGAAGGAAAGAAAGAAGGATTAGCCTTTTACATATATAATAATTAATCAAACAGAAATGATGTTAATTCATAATATAGTAAAAAATTCGTTTTTTTTAATCAACTTTGAATCCAAATCTAAAAACCCCTCGTCTTTTTTTTAATTAAAACTATCAGTGACAGTAATTTTTGGAGAAATTGGGGGCAATTCTTAAAATTCGTCGAAGATTTTGAAAATTCAGCATTGTCAATTATAAATACCTTTTTTTTGGCTTTAAGCTTTCCAAAAAATGAGAAATGAAATGGCTTTCGGTTATGGGCTTACTAAATTTTACGGCATTTAGTAGAGATATAATTTGCTCGTTACATTTCCATAAACAGGATCTAAAGCGAATAATTTAATTTTGTACGCTTAAGAGAAACTTGTTTTTTGGAATAAATAACGCAAGCATTTTTCGCAATTCTGATGTTCCAGAATACATGAGCATTAAACCCATTTAAAGTGTTGCCCCTCCGAATTAATATATTTAACGCCGCCACTACGCCTATCTGTATTGTTATAATAAAAGCTTACTGATGTATGCGTGTGTGAGTAAGAAAAATCACGTTTTCACGCTTGAAGATTTTGATTTGAAATATGCTTGTGGCTATGTGTTAGTTAATGGTTTCTTTAAATCAATTATTACGTGACTCAGGTGCAACATAGGTAAATAAAAAGTACATATAAACATGGTCATAATCACATAGGACATTCTGTAAAAATTTCAAGTCAATTGACTCAGAAGTTTCGGAGATTACCGGTTAGGAACAAACGAACATTTACGATTTTATTTATATAGATTGTCTTGAATATGGAATTGGATTAAAAGAGATTGTTAAGAGAGGGGTAACTCTTAACGAATTTTATTTTTTGTAGTTGTACCGCTGGTGGGGGGGCTGATGAGTTGTTTGAGTAAAACACTTGCTGATGAATGCCCTTACCGCTGGTGGGGGGGCTGATGAGATGTTTGAGTAAAACACTTGCTGATGAATGCCCTTACCGCTGGTGGGGGGGCTGATGAGATGTTTGAGTAAAACACTTGCTGATGAATGCCCTTACCGCTGGTGGGGGGGCTGATGAGATGTTTGAATAAAAACGCTTGTTGGTTTGAGACTTTATTTTAATCTAATTTATTAATCAAAAAATCACTGTATTTATACTAAAATTATCCTAACTAAGCATAAATCTATTTCATACATATAATTGATTTTTTATTGATTATTGCACATAAAGGTAATTGACCGAACATAATTATTTTATATCAAAAATAATGTATGCAGGTGAATAACCAAAAATGTGCTGATCTTAATTTTTTGCAACTTAGTTAATTATTGCATATAAAGGTAAATAACCGAAGACAGAACAGAATTATTTTATATTAAAATAATTTGTGCATGTAATAAAAAATGTGCTGAACTTGATTATTTACCATTTCCTTTGATATTGCACATAAAGGTAAATGACCAATTATGTGCTGACATTTAATTCTTAATATTAATATTATGTTCTTGAACATTCTCCCGCCTCACAATTTAGTTGAAAATCTTCTAGCGACAATGTGGATTCTATTTTGCCTGTGCTAATTGTGTTTCTTTTCATTGGTTGTGGTTTCGTTGGCTTTTTTAATGTTATGGTTCGCTTATGGTATTTTCTCCAAATTAGATATAATCCTATCATTATCAGTAGTCCAATAGTTATATAGATGAGACTAAATTGATGTATATCATGCTTGTTAATATGTGTTGGTAGTTCAATATGTTCCTTTAGTTTTCCAATAGCTTTTTCTAATGCCTTCATGTCGTTGGTACTTCCTCGTATGCTTAGGTATGGTTTTATCATCTCCATTTTGTGCATATTGACTTCCTTTGTCAGTTTTTCGCTGATATTTATGGATGGAATGAAGGATGAGTGTGCTTGATTGGTGAATGAGTTGTGAGCGGTTATAGTCATAGCTTGTTGTTTTATTACGCAGTTTGGATTGATTTTTATTATGCCATCATTTTTAAGAGTCTTTGCTGTAACTTGATTTTTACAAATTATATTGAACGTGTATTCCTGGTCTAGAACAAATATCCACGCATTAGGATTATTGAGTTGAATCCATATTTGTGTCGGTTTCATTGTTTTAAATAAACATGAAGGTGAAATTCTTTTCTCGTGACGGAGTAAATTCATTTCACATCGACTTATATTTGAAAGTAAATTGTAGACTGGATGATATTGCGTACATAAAAATCGTCCTTGTGTTAAGTGTGTGCAATCGTGTAACTCACTGCTGTTCATTGGATAATATTGTTCACGGTCAAGGCTTACTACGATATAGTCACTTGATGGATCAATAAGAACATAATCGTTTTCGTGCGGTGTTGGAATAGGAATAATTTTTAGCAATTGGTATTGTTGATTTGATACGAGTGGTATTCTGATGCTAAATATAATATTTTGGCTAGTAATTCGTGTCTTCACTTTTAGTAGAGTATACATTTGCAGTAACTCTTCTGCTGCTGTAGAGCCTTCTGGAACTCTCAAATTTGGAGGCAAATTATTTTTTAATACTCGGACTTGCGTTTGTAATTGTTCAGGCGTCAATAATAGAGGATTAATTTTACCATTTTGTGTGTCAGTTATGACATCCAGCAGAGCTGTTTGTATTCTCTGATATCTTTCCATTATTAAAGTCGTAAATATCGCCAAATTATTTAATTGTTGTGCTCTGTTTTGGTTTATTAATTCAATATTACCGGTAAGAGTATTATTTTGTAAAGCTTCGATTTGTTCTTGCATAATTTTGAATTGATGATCAATTGCGAGTTCATCTTTTTTAATTATGTTCATAGTAACTTCAGTGATGGATGTCTGGTTTTTAATTAGTGTTAATAAGTGCTCTTCGTTCGTTCTTACTTTTTGCAGTTGTTCCTCATGGTGTTTTGCAAAGTCAGAGTCTAAAACTCCGAAAAGTGAGTTAGCTATGTTTCCTACTATATTTAATGCTCCTCTCTTTTTGCGTACCTGAATGTATGGTTCACCATTTGCACTGTGTAATAGTTTATTATTGTGTTCCATGTCCATTAAATGTTGTTGGAATTGTTTTGTTATTCCCAAACAATAATTTTGTGTTTCGGGAGTTAATTTGTGGCATAGCATTTTAATATTTTTAACTGTGTTCCTGAAACCAATTAGTTCGTGCCAGTAATTAGATAAGTTATAATATATTATGAGGTTCCACTCGTTGTTAGATAAATCAATCCGTCCTATTTCTTCAAAATAAATTCCTGGACGACTTTCAAACTCCTTAATTTCAAAAGGTTCATTCATTTCTTCGCCTAAAGCTGGTGCAATAAAGAGAAATAGCATGAGTACGAATAATATTGTTGATGATAATCGGGTGTTTTTTTGAAGATGAGATGGTTGATTTTCTGCTTTGCGCTTGATGGCCGATTTCATAAGTTCGGCGATTGGAGGCCTCACTGGAATCTGAGTTGGATTGATTTTTATTTTTGAACGTGGTTTCTGTAACGCTATTTTCCTGGATTTATTTATTAGTTGGTTTGTAGATATGTCGAAAGGTGTATTTCCCTTGACTGCTGAAAGTTGTTGTCTGTAGGGCATTGGAGTATTTAATTCTTTGCTTTTTATGCTTTTAGATGCTGTTTTCTTAACTTTTGATGTAGTAATATGCAGGCATTCAATACTCTGGCTTTCATGTTGTCTATCAGATGATTCATTTGTGATTTCCATATTTGTGCTTTCAATTGGGAGACGACTAATTTTAGTTATTGGCCGTTTAAAGGTATTTTTTGATGTTTTTACCGTAACTACTCTGACAAGTCCATCTTCACCAGGATGTACTTCCATAATCCTTGCTCGTTGCCATTTTGTTGGTGGTAGTAGCTCGTCCTTTAATAAAACCAAATCTCCAACCTTCAGATTCTCTTTGGTTGACATCCATTTTGGACGCTGTTGAAGTCTGTTGAGATAATCTCTAGACCATTTGCTCCAGAATTCCTGTTGCATTCTTGTCAGTAATTTCCATCTGGTTAGGCTATTTATATTTTTATCTAATAAATTACTTTGTGGTGGTGCAAGTAGCGCTGAACCTGTCAAAAAATGTCCCGGAGTTAGTGTTTCTAAATCTTCAGGATCATCAGTTAATGGATACAAAGGTCTTGAATTGACACAAGCTTCTATTTGTGCTAGCACTGTTGTTAATTCTTCGTATGTTAATTTCGTTTCTCCAATTGTCCTTTTCAAATGATGCTTAATTGATTTCGCACCGGCTTCCCATATTCCTCCGAAGTGTGGAGAGGCGGGTGGTATGAAATGCCATTGCGTACCACTGTCGGCTAAGGTTTTACTTGCTTTATCAAATTCTGTACTAGCTGCTTTAAAATTTGTTGCATTGTCAGAGTATAAGTTTGCTACTAGTCCTCTCCGTCCAGTAAATCTTTTGAAAGCTGCGATAAATGCCTCAGCTGTGAGGTCTGAAACTGCTTCTATATGTATTGCTTTTGTACATTAACATATAAAAATGGCGATGTAACCTTTGTATGCTTTAGCTCCTCTTCCTTTTGACATTTGAATCTCGATCGGACCTGCATAATCTACGCCACTGTTTAGAAATGGTCTTGCTGGTGTTACGCGTACTTGTGGAAGATTACCCATTAGCTGAATTCTATTTTGGGTCTTGAACCTATGACATCTGATGCATTTTTGAATGTGTTGTTTAACTGCACTATATCCTTTTAGAATCCAATATTGTTGTCGTATGACTCCCAAAGTTAGAGTTGCTCCTCCATGTAGTGCGCTTTGGTGGGCAGCGTCAATTACTAAAGTCGTAAAATGTGACTTGTATGCTAAAATTATAGGATGTTTTGCTTCAAATGTAAGTTCTGATTGCCGAAGCCGTCCTCCAACACGTAATATACCATTTTGATCAACAAATGGGTTTAACGATGTAATTTTTGACTTCGAACTGAGCTTTCTTTTTCATATTAAGTGGTTTAAGTCATCGTTAAACTCAATTCTTTGAATTGTTTTGATTATAATTACTTTAGACTGCTGTAGTTCTTTTACTGATAACGCTCCAGTTTGTTTTTCCTTTCTTGCTGTTTTGCAATTTGATGTGAATCTGATGCACCATGACAATACTCTGGTTAGCTTTTCGAGTTTTGAATATCTATTTATTACTTCCATAATTGGATTTTCTTTAACTTTTATGATCGCTGTTGTGACTGTTTTACGACACTCGATTGTTGTCTCTTCGATTTTTTCTGATTTTGTGTACTCGATTTTTGGTTTTTGCAGCCACTTTGGACCGTACCACCATAATTCGTTTTTAAGTAATTCTGATGGTTTTATGCCCCGAGTGGCACAGTCAGCAGGATTATCTTTGGATTTTACGTGATTCCAATGACTCGGGGGAAATGAGGATAGTATTTCTGAAACCCTGTTCGCTACAAATGTTTTCCACTTTGTAGGGTGGCCTCTTATCCATGCTAAAGTTATCATTGAGTCCGTCCAGCTAACAATTTTTGCACTTGGTATTTGTATTGCCTCTATGATTTTCTTTAATAACTTCGTTAACAGTACCGCGCCATTAAGTTCTAATTGTGGGATTGACAATTTTTTCGATAGTGGTGCTACTTTTGTTTTGGCTGATAATAAAAATGTTTTTGTATCCTTCGTATATGATGTAATTCGCAAATATACGACTGCAGCGTATGCCTTTTCGGATGCATCACAAAATCCATGTAATTCACACTCTTTATTGTCCTTTGTAAAGCCAATCCATCGTGGGATTGTTAGTGTTTCTAGTAGTTGTAGTTCTTTCTTGTGCTCAATCCACTTGATGTTAATGTTGTGTGGCAATGGTTCATCCCAAGTGATACCTGATAACCAAACGTCTTGAAACATTAATTTTGCTTGAATTGTGACCGGAGCCAACCACCCTAATGGATCAAAGACTTGTGCTGCTTCAGATATAAAACTGCGTTTCGTTGCTTTGATACTGTGAATTGGAATTGATAATTTAAATTGAAAAACATCCTTGTGTGTATTCCATTGAAGACCCAAAGTTTTGATTAGTTCATTGAATTGCTGCGATTCTTTGTCTCTATTTTCTTCTGGAATTTCCTTTATAATGGCTTCATGATTGCTTGCCCACTTTTTTAATGTGAATTCTCCTTTGTTCATTAAAGCTTGAATTTCTGATTGCACTTGCAAAGCTTCCTCCACTGAGTCATTTACTGAGATCAAATCGTCTATGTAGAAGTCTTCTAGTGAAATTTTTGATGCTAAAGGATATATTTCCTGTTCACCTGTAGCTAATTTTCTTAATGTTTTTACAGCTAGGTATGGAGCTGATCGAGTTCCATAAGTCACCGTTGTTAGTTTAAAATCTTGAATTGGTTCTTTGGTAGAATTTCTTCAAACAATTTGTTGCCATTTCTGGTCTTCCTTAGCTACCCATATTTGGCGATACATTTTTTCAATGTCCGCTTTGTAAACAATTTTGTGTTTCCTCCATCGTAACAGTATTAATATCAGATCTTGCTGTAATGTTGGACCTGTATGCATTTTGTCATTTAGGCTGATTCCTGAACTTGTTTTGGATGAAGCGTCAAAAACTACTCGAAGTTTTGTTGTTGAACTATCTGGTTTGATTACAGCGTGATGTGGTAGAAAATATTCTCCATTTTCGGTGGTCGTGGTGCTGAGCTGCATGTGTCCAAGTTCCAGATATTCTCTCATAAATCGTTTGTAATCAATTTCTAGTTGCTTATTTGTTTCAAACTTCTTTTCCATTTGTAGTAATCTTGCTATTGCTCTTTTTCTTGAGATGCCCAAATGTATGTTTTCATCTTGATTTATAAATGGTAATTTAACAATGTATTTACCATCAGGGCCTCTTTTAGTCATTTCTCATAAAATTGTTCACATTCGATTTCTTGTGATGATTGAATCTTTTCTGCGGGTATTTCTTCGTACTCCCAAAATTGTTGCAATTTGACATCTAAGTCTGTTTGTGCGATACAGCAAATTATATCGTTTGGTTCCTTGTCTATTTTTTGCATTAAACCCGATCCATCCAAGTTCCGTCTGTTGAACAATAGGAGTTCCAGATGGTCCCTTTATTAGACCGTGAAGTAGAATATCTCCAAATAAGTCTGCTCCTATTATGACATCGATCGGGCCCGGAGTATTATAGCTGGGATCTGCTAAATTTAGATGTTTTATGTGATCCCATTGGTATTCTAATATGTATTCACTTGGCAGCCATTTTGTTAGCTTCGGTAACACTAAACAGTTCGCCGTTGTCTCAAACTCTGAATATTGGGATTTTATTTCCAATTTGACACTATGTTGTGTAATGCCTGCTTTTGTAGATCCAAGTCCAGCTATCTTTACTACATTTTGACTTTTTTGAGCTTAAGCCTCTGAACTAATTCTTCTGTGATGAAGGATGCTTGTGATCCCTGATCAATCAGTGCACGAAGGTATTTTGTGGAATTATTGACTGTTGTTTTTATAATTGCAGTAGCCAATAAAACCTTTATATTCGTAGCATTATTATTCGCCAGATGTGAGTTCACATCTAAATCTGCCTTTAATTCGCTATCTTTTCTTGTTGTTGTATGTACTGTTTTTATTTTTTCTTGATTTGAGGTATTAGCATGAAGTAATGTATGATGTTTTTTCTGACACACTTTACAAGTTTTATTGGTCTTGCAGTTCCGAATTGCATGTTCTCCTGTTAAGCAATTTTTGCATAGGTGTTGCGATGCTTCAAACCGTTCTTTTGGATTTAGTTGGATAAATTTTTTGCACATATATATGTAATGATTTTCACCACAGTATGGGCATGTAATTTTGTTTCTTTCCGATCTATTTTCCCTTGATGCAGAATTTGACTTATTGTTATCTTTTGTTGACTCATTATGGCCGTTTTCTTTTGTGATATGGAAGCCATGTTTTGATTTTCCAGAACCTTTGAAATTAGACTTATTTTGTTGATTGTCTCTTGAGTTTTCTCCAACTGCCTCCAGTGTTTGGAACCTTTGTTCTAAGAACCTGAAAAAATGATCAAGCGTCTGTACCTTTTTAGAATCGGTTAACGATTGTTCATAAAGCATATGACTGTCTTTGTCAAGTTTACTTGTAAGTATGTATATGACCAAAGGGTCCCATTATTTGGTATCAATGCCCAGGTTGCTGATTGCAGCCAAGCATTCCTTTGTGGTGTCGAAAATTCGTTTTAGCCCGTTACTTGATTCTCCTGTCAATGTTTGTTGTAGAAACAATGTTTTTATTTGGGCTGAAACTAAATGCCGGGTATTATCATATCGTTGATTAAGTAATTCCCAAGCTGTTTCGTAGTTTTCGTCTGTTACATGTAAATGTTGCAACAGTCGTTCAGGTTCACCCTTTAATTGTGCCTTTAGATAATACATTCGTTGAGCAGGGCTCAACGTGATATTTTTATGAATCAATTGTGTAAGAATATCTTGAAATGATTTCCACTCTGCGTACTTTCCAGTAAATATGGGAATATTCAGTCTTGGTAGCTTTATATCTGCTTGAGTATCAGTTGTGTTATAGTGTAGCCTGTTTACTCTTTGTTGAATTCCGCTTGTTGCTGATAATTCATCATATTTACTTTGAAGAATAATTATGGTTGAGTGGTATACATCTTCTGTTTCTTCAAAATTATTGTTTTTAAAATAATCCTTAGTGTAATCTTCATCTGTTGCATACACGAGAATATCACTATGAATATTTATAATTTATAATTTTTTCCCAATAATCTGTTAATGTCTTTATTTTTAATTGGAAATATGCTTTGGGTTGATTTTTAGATGGCTCTTGCTCAACTGCTTCTATAAGTCGCAAAATTGCTGCTATCAATCCCATTTGCCTTTTTATTAGTTTGGTTAATTCTTCATTTACTAAAGAATGTTGGCCTTTATCAACCGTTTGTACATCTGACAAGGCCTTAGATAAAAGGCTTGTTATTTCTTCATAAGCTGTATTTACCTGATGATGGAAATTGGATGTAAAGTACGGATGATGTGGTTGTTCACTAAGAAACTCATTAATTTTAATTTCGCGATCTTTAAAGGCTTCCCAAAGTTTTAATACATTTTCGCTTCGTTTTGCGATGTATTCCTTTGTCTTCCTTATTTTGGGATCCTTTTTAAAATTAATTATTAGCTTCTGTAGTTCGTCACCAATTTCTTTCTGGCGTAATGCTAACCTGTCCAATTGTTCTGCCATTTTACTATGGATTTGATTTTAATATTCAAGATAATGTAGATATGTATCTTCACAGTCGATGTCCAAACTGTGGTCGAAGGACCAAATGTTAAGAGAGGGGTAACTCTTAACGAATTTTATTTTTTGTAGTTGATTTGATTATCGTCAAATGCTTGGTGGATGAATGCCCTTACCGCTGGTCGGGGGGCTGATGAGTTGTTTGAATAAAACGCTTGCCGATGAATGCCCTTACCGCTGGTGGGGGGGCTGATGAGTTGTTTGAGTAAAACACTTGCTGATGAATGCCCTTACCGCTGGTGGGGGGGCTGATGAGATGTTTGAGTAAAACACTTGCTGATGAATGCCCTTACCGCTGGTGGGGGGGCTGATGAGATGTTTGAGTAAAACACTTGCTGATGAATGCCCTTACCGCTGGTGGGGGGGCTGATGAGATGGTTGAATAAAAACGCTTGTTGGTTTGAGACTTTATTTTATGCTAATTTATTAATCAATAAATCACTGTATTTATACTAAAATTATCCTAACTAAGCATAAATCTATTTCATACATATAATTGATTTTTTATTGATTATTGCACATAAAGGTAATTGACCGAACATAATTATTTTATATCAAAAATAATGTATGCAGGTGAATAACCAAAAATGTGCTGATCTTAATTTTTTGCAACTTAGTTAATTATGGCATATAAAGGTAAATAACCGAAGACAGAACAGAATTATTTTATATTAAAATAATTTGTGCATGTAATAAAAAATGTGCTGAACTTGATTATTTACCATTTCCTTTGATATTGCACATAAAGGTAAATGACCAATTATGTGCTGACATTTAATTCTTAATATTAATATTATGTTCTTGAACATTCTCCCGCCTCACAATTTAGTTGAAAATCTTCTAGCGACAATGTGGATTCTATTTTGCCTGTGCTAATTGTGTTTCTTTTCATTGGTTGTGGTTTCGTTGGCTTCTTTAATGTTATGGTTCGCTTATGGTATTTTCTCCAAATTAGATATAATCCTATCATTATCAGTAGTCCAATAGTTATATAGATGAGACTAAATTGATGTATATCATGCTTGTTAATATGTGTTGGTAGTTCAATATGTTCCTTTAGTTTTCCAATAGCTTTTTCTAATGCCTTCATGTCGTTGGTACTTCCTCGTATGCTTAGGTATGGTTTTATCATCTCCATTTTGTGCATATTGACTTCCTTTGTCAGTTTTTCGCTGATATTTATGGATGGAATGATTGGTGAATGAGTTGTGAGCGGTTATAGTCATAGCTTGTTGTTTTATTACGCAGTTTGGGTTGATTTTTATTATGCCAGCATTTTTAAGAATCTTTGCTGTAACTTGATTTTTACAAATTATATTGAACATGTATTCCTGGTCTAGAACAAATATCCACGCATTAGGATTATTGAGTTGAATCCATATTTGTGTCGGTTTAATTGTTTTAAATAAACATGAAGGTGAAATTCTTTTCTCGTGAAGGAGTAAATTCATTTCACATCGACTTATATTTGAAAGTAAATTGTAGACTGGATGATATTGCGTACATAAAAATCGTCCTTGTGTTAAGTGTGTGCAATCGTGTAACTCACTGCTGTTCATTGGATAATATTGTTCACGGTCAAGGCTTACTACGATATAGTCACTTGATGGATCAATAAGAACATAATCGTTTTCGTGCGGTGTTGGAATAGGAATAATTTTTAGCAATTGGTATTGTTGATTTGATACGAGTGGTATTCTGATGCTAAATATAATATTTTGGCTAGTAATTCGTGTCTTCACTTTTAGTAGAGTATACATTTGCAGTAACTCTTCTGCTGCTGTAGAGCCTTCTGGAACTCTCAAATTTGGAGGGAAATTATTTTTTAATACTCGGACTTGCGTTTGTAATTGTTCAGGCGTCAATAATAGAGGATTAATTTTACCATTTTGTGTGTCAGTTATGACATCCAGCAGAGCTGTTTGTATTCTCTGATATCTCTCCATTATTAAAGTCGTAAATATCGCCAAATTATTTAATTGTTGTGCTCTGTTTTGGTTTATTAATTCAATATTACCGGTAAGAGTATTATTTTGTAAAGCTTCGATTTGTTCTTGCATAATTTTGAATTGATGATCAATTGCGAGTTCATCTTTTTTAATTATGTTCATAGTAGCTTCAGTGATGGATGTCTGGTTTTTAATTAGTGTTAATAAGTGCTCTTCGTTCGTTCTTACTTTTTGCAGTTGTTCCTCATGGTGTTTTGCAAAGTCAGAGTCTAAAACTCCGAAAAGTGAGTTAGCTATGTTTATGCTCCTCTCTTTTTGCGTACCTGAATGTATGGTTCACCATTTGCACTGTGTAATAGTTTATTATTGTGTTCCATGTCCATTAAATGTTGTTGGAATTGTTTTGTTATTCCCAAACAATAATTTTGTGTTTCGGGAGTTAATTTGTGGCATAGCATTTTAATATTTTTAACTGTGTTCCTGAAACCAATTAGTTCGTGCCAGTAATTAGATAAGTTATAATATATTATGAGGTTCCACTCGTTGTTAGATAAATCAATCCGTCCTATTTCTTCAAAATAAATTCCTGGACGACTTTCAAACTCCTTAATTTCAAAAGGTTCATTCATTTCTTCGCCTAAAGCTGGTGCAATAAAGAGAAATAGCATGAGTACGAATAATATTGTTGATGATAATCGGGTGTTTTTTTGAAGATGAGATGGTTGATTTTCTGCTTTGCGCTTGATGGCCGATTTCATAAGTTCGGCGATTGGAGGCCTCACTGGAATCTGAGTTGGATTGATTTTTATTTTTGAACGTGGTTTCTGTAACGCTATTTTCCTGGATTTATTTATTAGTTGGTTTGTAGATATGTCGAAAGGTGTATTTCCCTTGACTGCTGAAAGTTGTTGTCTGTAGGGCATTGGAGTATTTAATTCTTTGCTTTTTATGCTTTTAGATGCTGTTTTCTTAACTTTTGATGTAGTAATATGCAGGCATTCAATACTCTGGCTTTCATGTTGTCTATCAGATGATTCATTTGTGATTTCCATATTTGTGCTTTCAATTGGGAGACGACTAATTTTAGTTATTGGCCGTTTAAAGGTATTTTTTGATGTTTTTACCGTAACTACTCTGACAAGTCCATCTTCACCAGGATGTACTTGTGGCGACCGCGTTTCACCAAATTAAATTTCGTCGGTTTCCACATATAAAAAATTCCTATTGGAAAAGTGCATTAATAAAAATGCACTGTGCCAAATTAGGAAACAATTCCGAAACGTAAATTTTGAAATCACACTACCTGTTCTTTATTTCTTCTTGACGAGGAAACAAAATTAAAATGAGTTGAAAATTCGATCCCGTCGAAGGAAGAACAATTTACGGAACTTCTCCGGTTGTGCGACAAAAAGCCCAAAAAGGAATAAGTTAAATAATTAATTCAATTTTAGTTTCGCATTTAATTAAAAAGGTTTCGTTTTTTCCTTTATTTAAAAAAAGGAAAACTTTGTAAAATTTTATTCTTCTAAAATAAATTTGTTAAAAGATATGTTGAATTAATTGTGAGAATAAAAATTATGTTCAGAAAATAATTCAAATTTATTTATTCACGATTAAATACGTTCGATCATTCCCTTTGACATCCGAAATAAATTAATTAACGGAAAATCTTTTCCCATTATTGGTGACCCCGACTAAGTCAAGGGTAATTTAACATTTAATCAACAAATTCGAACACCTTTCGACATCAAAAGAAAAATTGTTTTCTTCCGAATCAACCCAATCAACTCCATCAGCCATCATCCATCAAAACGGAATCAGCAATCAATTTCATCTGTACCAGATCACCTTAACGGCAACAAATTCATCAGAAAATCTACCACCAGAGAAATAAAGTCATTCGCAGCGAAATCAACACGAAGGCCGTAAATATATCAACATTTTTTAAAAAAAAAACCTACATGCAGAGGTAAATCGCAAAATTTGAAAAAAAACAGGTACAAAATTAACAACTCTTTAATTTAAAAAAAATATTTTGAGCAGAGAAATTAATTAATTTTGTTTTATTTAAAAAATTGACTTACACAAAATTTTATCTATTAAACAAATGTTTTACTATTAAAAATTACACATCATTTTTTAAAAAATTTGTACCAACATTGTAATTTTGGGTTTTTTAAATTGCACGAGTTCAGTAAGTGGACTGTGTCTTTGAGTTCAGTTTGTCGCGTTTGATTTGTTTTTGTTTCTTTTCGTCAGAGTGAGTGAGTGTGGAAGTGTGAATTTATTTAAAAAATATAATACATTAAATATTCTTTCGTGAAAGCAAACGTTTTTATAATGACCACCAATCACAATCCCGAAGCCAATCCTCCACCAGTGTTCGATACTAATATACACAGAATCGCCCTAATGCCACCCCCGTTTAATCGTGACGATCCAGAAATTTGGTTCACTCAACTAGAGGCACAATTTGATATTAGTGGTATAACAACAGACGGGACCAAATATAGCCGTTTAATAACCGCGCTTGACGGCGAAACGGTAAAGAGAGTTCGCGATAAACTGTTAAACGCACCAACATCTGACAAATACCCTGACTTAAAAAATGCAATTATCGACAGATTAGGAGATTCAACTCGGACTAAAATCGACAGACTGTTAAAGGGTTTACAGTTAGGTGACAGAAAGCCTTCGCAACTGCTTAGGGAAATGCAAACCCTAGCTGGTGGGCAAATACAAGACCCAATTTTACAAATACTTTGGCTGCAACGTTTACCTGCTCATATACAAGAAATTTTGTCTAGCATTGAAGATACCAGTCTCGATAAATCGGCAGTCGTGGCTGACAAGATTGCTGAAGTAAATCAAATCGCAAACGTTTGTACAGTTGAAAGTAAACCACAGTTGAATCATGTCGATCAAATTTCTACGGAAATGTCAACATTAAAAGAACAAATCAATACTCTGACTCGGAAACTCGATGCAATGAACATAAATTTTGGCTCAAATAAGGCCAACACCAACACTCGTTCACATTCTAGATCTGCTGCACGCAAAACAAAATATAGTACGTGTTGGTACCACTACAAATTCAAAGCCGACGCTCGAAAATGTATTAAACCTTGCGACTTCGAGCATTCACAATCCAACACTAATCAAAAAAACTAAAATCGGCTACGCTGTTGGCAACCAGCGATTTTAGCCAACATAATTGCCGTCTCGTTATTTTAGATCCTCTGTCAAAATCTCAATACTTAATAGACACGGGAGCCGATATTTCCGTTGTACCTCCTACCTTCAGAGACAAATGCACAAAAAGCGAGGTCAAACTGTTCGCAGCAAACTCAACCATGATAGACACGTTCGGCCAAAAAACCTTAAACCTTGACTTAGGATTGCGTAGACGTTTTCCGTGGCGTTTCACCATTGCAAATGTGGATAAACCAATCATCGGAGCTGACTTCTTAAACTATTTCGGATTAATTGTCGACATCAAAAGGAAAAAATTAATCGATCCTATTACCAAACTCGAAATAATAACGAAACTGGTAAAAGGAACTTCCTACGCTTTGACAACTATCTCTTCTTCTCTAGATCCGCAAATTTTTCGTCTACTTCAAAAATTCAAAGAGATCACTATTGAAGGACCCAAATTAAATTTTCCCAAACACAATGTCACCCACTCTATCGTTACCACAGGTCAGCCGTGTGTTGCGAGAGTTAGGCGTTTAAACACGGACAAATTTAAGGTTGCCAAAGAAGCTTTTACTATTATGCTTGAACAGGGAATCTGTCGACCATCTCAAAGCGATTGGTCTAGCCCACTTCACTTGACAATGAAAAAGAACGGGGAATGGCGTCCATGCGGCGATTATCGCGGTCTTAACTTCATCACGAAACCTGACCGATATCCCATCCCTTATATTACCGACTTTGCTCATCAACTCGATGGCTGTACGGTATTCACATCATTAGATCTGGTACGGGCTTATCACCAAATACCCATTAGTGAAGAAGATATCCCAAAAACCGCAATCTGCACCCCTTTCGGTTTATTCGAATTCACAAGAATGACGTTTGGTTTACGAAATGCCGCGCAATCATTCCAACGCCTCATGCATTCTGTCTTGCGCGGGTTAAACTTTACTTTCCCATATATTGACGACATATTAATTGCTTCCAAAACCCCATCCGAACATTTATCGCATCTCGAAATCGTTCTACAGCGCCTCAAAGAGGCTGGATTAGTGATTAATACGAACAAATGCACATTTGCCGTTCCTAAAATCACTTTTCTTGGTCACGATATTTCTGCATGCGGCATCAAACCGTCCAAATCAAGAATCGAAGTCATCGCCAACTTCAAACAACCCGAAACTGTGAAAGAATTAAGACGTTATCTTGGAATGATAAACTTTTATCGTATTTACGTCCCACACGCTGCTGAGGAACAAGTCTTGTTAAACGCTTACCTAAAAGGAAGTAAAAAAAATGACAAACGGAAAATAGACTGGACCGTAGACTCGTTAAAGGCATTTGAACTGAGCAAAAAAAGATTATGCGAAGCTACACATCTTGCTCACCCATCTCTTAACGCAACTCTAGCTGTCATGGTGGACGCATCAGATATCGCAGTTGGAGCCGTGGTTCAGCAACTTATTTCTAACGTATGGCAACCGTTAAGCTTTTTCTCTCTAAAACTAACGGAAACCCAACAACGTTACAGTGCATACGACAGAGAACTTTTGGCAGCATATTCCGCTATCAAACACTTCAAACACTGGTTGGAAGGTAGAACTTTTACCTTATACACGGACCACAAACCTCTCACATATGCACTATGTCAAAACTTGGACAAAGCTTCCCCTCGTCAACGTCGTCATTTAGACCTAATTGCCCAATACACTTCCGACATTAAGCATATTTCCGGCAAGGAAAATATCGTCGCTGACACCCTTTCTAGATTGGCTCAGCTATCAATTCCAGAAAGTCTCAACTTCGAAAAAATGGCTGAGGCGCAAAAGGAAGACAGCGAATTAGAAAATTCCCTTCGGTCAAATCCTAAATTCCAATTTCAACTTCTACCCATCTTTGGTTCTAACAAAATGCTAACTTGTGACATGTCAACCGGAAAGGCAAGACCCTACGTGCCCAAAGGTTTCAGGAAAATAGTATTCAGTAGTGTCCACAACTTGTCACATCCAAGCATTCGCTCAACTTCCAAAGAAATCTCTAAAAACTTTATTTGGACCGACATGAACAAACAAACCCGAGACTGGGCAAGAGCATGCATCGCTTGTCAGAAAACTAAAATCGGAAAACATGTCAACAGTCCATTAGGTGACTTTCAGCTTTCCAAAGATCGTTTTGAAAATATTCATCTGGATATTATCGGTCCGCTCCCTCCTTCGGAAGACCAAAAATATTGTGTAACACTCATTGATAGATTTACTCGGTGGCCTGAAGCTATACCTTTACCTGACATCAAGAGCTGGATTTGCCGTTTTGGAATTCCCCTAACCATTACAACAGACCGTGGAGCACAGTTCGAATCAGAACTGTTTTCTGAATTATCTAAACTCCTTGGTTTTACTCGTACTCGAACAACGGCGTACCATCCAGCGTGCAATGGGATGATAGAAAGGTGGCACAGAAGCCTCAAAGTTGCTATCATGTGCGCAGGGAACAGTCAATGGACCAAATCTCTTCACACAGTATTATTAGGACTGAGAACCGCTTTTCGCGAAGACTTTAACACAACTTCTGCAGAACTAGTGTATGGCACTAACTTGCGATTACCTAGTGATTTCTTCCAAAACACAAAACATTTTTTGCCTCAATCTGAATTCGTTCAAAGACTAAAAAAGCATTTTGAATTAATTCGCCCCATTCCCGCTTCAAGACACTCAAAGGACAAAATTTTCGTTAGTAAGGATTTACACAATTGCACGCATGTCTTTATCCGAACAGATGCTTTAAGACCAGCACTTACACCTCCTTACGAAGGACCATTCCTAGTTTTGCGGCGAAACGAAAAGTACTTTTCTATTCAAGTCAAAGGAAAAGAGTCGACAGTTTCAATTAACCGTCTAAAACCTTGTTTTTTTGAACTGACAGACATAAACACATCCCCTAACATTTCTCCTTCACCTTCTGGAAATTCTAATAACCTCTCGCAGCCCGAAGACCTAATTAAGAAAAAAGTTCGTTTTCAGGACCATGAAGAACCTCCTAAACCAACGTTCACACGATCTGGACGGAAAATCAGAATTCCTACCCATTTTCCTACGTAACGTTCACTTCGTTCTCTGGTGGAGGAGTACTGTGGCGACCGCGTTTCACCAAATTAAATTTCGTCGGTTTCCACATATAAAAAATTCCTATTGGAAAAGTGCATTAATAAAAATGCACTGTGCCAAATTAGGAAACAATTCCGAAACGTAAATTTTGAAATCACACTACCTGTTCTTTATTTCTTCTTGACGAGGAAACAAAATTAAAATGAGTTGAAAATTCGATCCCGTCGAAGGAAGAACAATTTACGGAACTTCTCCGGTTGTGCGACAAAAAGCCCAAAAAGGAATAAGTTAAATAATTAATTCAATTTTAGTTTCGCATTTAATTAAAAAGGTTTCGTTTTTTCCTTTATTTAAAAAAAGGAAAACTTTGTAAAATTTTATTCTTCTAAAATAAATTTGTTAAAAGATATGTTGAATTAATTGTGAGAATAAAAATTATGTTCAGAAAATAATTCAAATTTATTTATTCACGATTAAATACGTTCGATCATTCCCTTTGACATCCGAAATAAATTAATTAACGGAAAATCTTTTCCCATATACTTCCATAATCCTTGCTCGTTGCCATTTTGTTGGTGGTAGTAGCTCGTCCTTTAATAAAACCAAATCTCCAACCTTCAGATTCTCTTTGGTTGACATCCATTTTGGACGCTGTTGAAGTCTGTTGAGATAATCTCTAGACCATTTGCTCCAGAATTCCTGTTGCATTCTTGTCAGTAATTTCCATCTGGTTAGGCTATTTATATTTTTATCTAATAAATTACTTTGTGGTGGTGCAAGTAGCGCTGAACCTGTCAAAAAATGTCCCGGAGTTAGTGTTTCTAAATCTTCAGGATCATCAGTTAATGGATACAAAGGTCTTGAATTGACACAAGCTTCTATTTGTGCTAGCACTGTTGTTAATTCTTCGTATGTTAATTTCGTTTCTCCAATTGTCCTTTTCAAATGATGCTTAATTGATTTCACACCGGCTTCCCATATTCCTCCGAAGTGTGGAGAGGCGGGTGGTATGAAATGCCAATGCGTACCACTGTCGGCTAAGGTTTTACTTGCTTTATCAAATTCTGTACTAGCTGCTTTAAAATTTGTTGCATTGTCAGAGTATAAGTTTGCTACTAGTCCTCTCCGTCCAGTAAATCTTTTGAAAGCTGCGATAAATGCCTCAGCTGTGAGGTCTGAAACTGCTTCTATATGTATTGCTTTTGTACATTAACATATAAAAATGGCGATGTAACCTTTGTATGCTTTAGCTCCTCTTCCTTTTGACATTCGAATCTCGATCGGACCTGCATAATCTACGCCACTGTTTAGAAATGGTCTTGCTGGTGTTACGCGTACTTGTGGAAGATTACCCATTAGCTGAATTCTATTTTGGGTCTTGAACCTATGACATCTGATGCATTTTTGAATGTGTTGTTTAACTGCACTATATCCTTTTAGAATCCAATATTGTTGTCGTATGACTCCCAAAGTTAGAGTTGCTCCTCCATGTAGTGCGCTTTGGTGGGCAGCGTCAATTACTAAAGTCGTAAAATGTGACTTGTATGCTAAAATTATAGGATGTTTTGCTTCAAATGTAAGTTCTGATTGCCGAAGCCGTCCTCCAACACGTAATATACCATTTTGATCAACAAATGGGTTTAACGATGTAATTTTTGACTTCGAACTGAGCTTTCTTTTTCATATTAAGTGGTTTAAGTCATCGTTAAACTCAATTCTTTGAATTGTTTTGATTATAATTACTTTAGACTGCTGTAGTTCTTTTACTGATAACGCTCCAGTTTGTTTTTCCTTTCTTGCTGTTTTGCAATTTGATGTGAATCTGATGCACCATGACAATACTCTGGTTAGCTTTTCGAGTTTTGAATATCTATTTATTACTTCCATAATTGGATTTTCTTTAACTTTTATGATCGCTGTTGTGACTGTTTTACGACACTCGATTGTTGTCTCTTCGATTTTTTCTGATTTTGTGTACTCGATTTTTGGTTTTTGCAGCCACTTTGGACCGTACCACCATAATTCGTTTTTAAGTAATTCTGATGGTTTTATGCCCCGAGTGGCACAGTCAGCAGGATTATCTTTGGATTTTACGTGATTCCAATGACTCGGGGGAAATGAGGATAGTATTTCTGAAACCCTGTTCGCTACAAATGTTTTCCACTTTGTAGGGTGGCCTCTTATCCATGCTAAAGTTATCATTGAGTCCGTCCAGCTAACAATTTTTGCACTTGGTATTTGTATTGCCTCTATGATTTTCTTTAATAACTTCGTTAACAGTACCGCGCCATTAAGTTCTAATTGTGGGATTGACAATTTTTTTGATAGTGGTGCTACTTTTGTTTTGGCTGATAATAAAAATGTTTTTGTATCGTTCGTATATGATGTAATTCGCAAATATACGACTGCAGCGTATGCCTTTTCGGATGCATCACAAAATCCATGTAATTCACACTCTTTATTGTCCTTTGTAAAGCCAATCCATCGTGGGATTGTTAGTGTTTCTAGTAGTTGTAGTTCTTTCTTGTGCTCAATCCACTTGATGTTAATGTTGTGTGGCAATGGTTCATCCCAAGTGATACCTGATAACCAAACGTCTTGAAACATTAATTTTGCTTGAATTGTGACCGGAGCCAACCACCCTAATGGATCAAAGACTTGTGCTGCTTCAGATATAAAACTGCGTTTCGTTGCTTTGATACTGTGAATTGGAATTGATAATTTAAATTGAAAAACATCCTTGTGTGTATTCCATTGAAGACCCAAAGTTTTGATTAGTTCATTGAATTGCTGCGATTCTTTGTCTCTATTTTCTTCTGGAATTTCCTTTATAATGGCTTCATGATTGCTTGCCCACTTTTTTAATGTGAATCCTCCTTTGTTCATTAAAGCTTGAAGTTCTGATTGCACTTGCAAAGCTTCCTCCACTGAGTCATTTACTGAGATCAAATCGTCTATGTAGAAGTCTTCTAGTGAAATTTTTGATGCTAAAGGATATATTTCCTGTTCACCTGTAGCTAATTTTCTTAATGTTTTTACAGCTAGGTATGGAGCTGATCGAGTTCCATAAGTCACCGTTGTTAGTTTAAAATCTTGAATTGGTTCTTTGGTAGAATTTCTCCAAACAATTTGTTGCCATTTCTGGTCTTCCTTAGCTACCCATATTTGGCGATACATTTTTTCAATGTCCGCTTTGTAAACAATTTTGTGTTTCCTCCATCGTAACAGTATTAATATCAGATCTTGCTGTAATGTTGGACCTGTATGCATTTTGTCATTTAGGCTGATTCCTGAACTTGTTTTGGATGAAGCGTCAAAAACTACTCGAAGTTTTGTTGTTGAACTATCTGGTTTGATTACAGCGTGATGTGGTAGAAAATATTCTCCATTTTCGGTGGTCGTGGTGCTGAGCTGCATGTGTCCAAGTTCCAGATATTCTCTCATAAATCGTTTGTAATCAATTTCTAGTTGCTTATTTGTTTCAAACTTCTTTTCCATTTGTAGTAATCTTGCTATTGCTCTTTTTCTTGAGATGCCCAAATGTATGTTTTCATCTTGATTTATAAATGGTAATTTAACAATGTATTTACCATCAGGGCCTCTTTTAGTCGTTTCTCATAAAATTGTTCACATTCGATTTCTTGTGATGATTGAATCTTTTCTGCGGGTATTTCTTCGTACTCCCAAAATTGTTGCAATTTGACATCTAAGTCTGTTTGTGCGATACAGCAAATTATATCGTTTGGTTCCTTGTCTATTTTTTGCATTAAAATCGATATAATCCATCCAAGTTCCGTCTGTTGAACAATAGAAGTTCCAGATGGTCCCTTTATTAGACCGTGAAGTAGAATATCTCCAAATAAGTCTGCTCCTATTATGACATCAATCGGGCCCGGAGTATTATAGCTGGGATCTGCTAAATTTAGATGTTTTATGTGATCCCATTGGTATTCTAATATGTATTCACTTGGCAGCCATTTTGTTAGCTTCGGTAACACTAAACAGTTCGCCGTTGTCTCAAACTCTGAATATTGGGATTTTATTTCCAATTTGACACTATGTTGTGTAATGCCTGCTTTTGTAGATCCAAGTCCAGCTATCTTTACTACATTTTTGACTTTTTTGAGCTTAAGCCTCTGAACTAATTCTTCTGTGATGAAGGATGCTTGTGATCCCTGATCAATCAGTGCACGAAGGTATTTTGTGGAATTATTGACTGTTGTTTTTATAATTGCAGTAGCCAATAAAACCTTTATATTCGTAGCATTATTATTCGCCAGATGTGAGTTCACATCTAAATCTGCCTTTAATTCGCTATCTTTTCTTGTTGTTGTATGTACTGTTTTTATTTTTTCTTGATTTGAGGTATTAGCATGAAGTAATGTATGATGTTTTTTCTGACACACTTTACAAGTTTTATTGCTCTTGCAGTTCCGAATTGCATGTTCTCCTGTTAAGCAATTTTTGCATAGGTGTTGCGATGCTTCAAACCGTTCTTTTGGATTTAGTTGGATAAATTTTTTGCACATATATATGTAATGATTTTCACCACAGTATGGGCATGTAATTTTGTTTCTTTCCGATCTATTTTCCCTTGATGCAGAATTTGACTTATTGTTATCTTTTGTTGACTCATTATGGCCGTTTTCTTTTGTGATATGGAAGCCATGTTTTGATTTTCCAGAACCTTTGAAATTAGACTTATTTTGTTGATTGTCTCTTGAGTTTTCTCCAACTGCCTCCAGTGTTTGGAACCTTTGTTCTAAGAACCTGAAAAAATGATCAAGCGTCTGTACCTTTTTAGAATCGGTTATCGATTGTTCATAAAGCATATGACTGTCTTTGTCAAGTTTACTTGTAAGTATGTATATGACCAAAGGGTCCCATGATTTGGTATCAATGCCCAGGTTGCTGATTGCAGCCAAGCATTCCTTTGTGGTGTCGAAAATTCGTTTTAGCCCGTTACTTGATTCTCCTGTCAATGTTTGTTGTAGAAACAATGTTTTTATTTGGGCTGAAACTAAATGCCGGGTATTAGCATATCGTTGATTAAGTAATTCCCAAGCTGTTTCGTAGTTTTCGTCTGTTACATGTAAATGTTGCAACAGTCGTTCAGGTTCACCCTTTAATTGTGCCTTTAGATAATACATTCGTTGAGCAGGGCTCAACGTGATATTTTTATGAATCAATTGTGTAAGAATATCTTGAAATGATTTCCACTCTGCGTACTTTCCAGTAAATATGGGAATATTCAGTCTTGGTAGCTTTATATCTGCTTGAGTATCAGTTGTGTTATAGTGTAGCCTGTTTACTCTTTGTTGAATTCCGCTTGTTGCTGATAATTCATCATATTTACTTTGAAGAATAATTACGGTTGAGTGGTATACATCTTCTGTTTCTTCAAAATTATTGTTTTTAAAATAATCCTTAGTGTAATCTTCATCTGTTGCATACACGAGAATATCACTATGAATATTTATAATTTTTTCCCAATAATCTGTTAATGTCTTTATTTTTAATTGGAAATATGCTTTGGGTTGATTTTTAGATGGCTCTTGCTCAACTGCTTCTATAAGTCGCAAAATTGCTGCTATCAATCCCATTTGCCTTTTTATTAGTTTGGTTAATTCTTCATTTACTAAAGAATGTTGGCCTTTATCAACCGTTTGTACATCTGACAAGGCCTTAGATAAAAGGCTTGTTATTTCTTCATAAGCTGTATTTACCTGATGATGGAAATTGGATGTAAAGTACGGATGATGTGGTTGTTCACTAAGAAACTCATTAATTTTAATTTCGCGATCTTTAAAGGCTTCCCAAAGTTTTTATACATTTTCGCTTCGTTTTGCGATGTATTCCTTTGTCTTCCTTATTTTGGGATCCTTTTTAAAATTAATTATTAGCTTCTGTAGTTCGTCACCAATTTCTTTCTGGCGTAATGCTAACCTGTCCAATTGTTCTGCCATTTTACTATGGATTTGATTTTAATATTCAAGATAATGTAGATATGTATCTTCACAGTGGATGTCCAAACTGTGCTCGAAGGGCCAAATGTTAAGAGAGGGGTAACTCTTAACGAATTTTTTTTTTTGTAGTTGATTTGATTATCGTCAAATGCTTGGTGGATGAATGCCCTTACCGCTGGTCGGGGGGCTGATGAGTTGTTTGAATAAAACGCTTGCCGATGAATGCCCTTACCGCTGGTGGGGGGGCTGATGAGTTGTTTGAGTAAAACACTTGCTGATGAATGCCCTTACCGCTGGTGGGGGGGCTGATGAGATGTTTGAGTAAAACACTTGCTGATGAATGCCCTTACCGCTGGTGGGGGGGCTGATGAGATGTTTGAGTAAAACACTTGCTGATGAATGCCCTTACCGCTGGTGGGGGGGCTGATGAGATGTTTGAATAAAAACGCTTGTTGGTTTGAGACTTTATTTTAATCTAATTTATTAATCAAAAAATCACTGCATTTATACTAAAATTATCCTAACTAAGCATAAATCTATTTCATACATATAATTGATTTTTTATTGATTATTGCACATAAAGGTAATTGACCTAACATAATTATTTTATATCGAAAATAATGTATGCAGGTGAATAACCAAAAATGTGCTGATCTTAATTTTTTGCAACTTAGTTAATTATTGCATATAAAGGTAAATAACCGAAGACAGAACAGAATTATTTTATAGTAAAATAATTTGTGCATGTAATAAAAAATGTGCTGATCTTGATTATTTACCATTTCCTTTGATATTGCACATAAAGGTAAATGACCAATTATGTGCTGACATTTAATTCTTAATATTAATATTATGTTCTTGAACATTCTCCCGCCTCACAATTTAGTTGAAAATCTTCTACCGACAATGTGGATTCTATTTTGCCTGTGCTAATTGTGTTTCTTTTCATTGGTTGTGGTTTCGTTGGCTTCTTTAATGTTATGGTTCGCTTATGGTATTTTCTCCAAATTAGATATAATCCTATCATTATCAGTAGTCCAATAGTTATATAGATGAGACTAAATTGATGTATATCATGCTTGTTAATATGTGTTGGTAGTTCAATATGTTCCTTTAGTTTTCCAATAGCTTTTTCTAATGCCTTCATGTCGTTGGTACTTCCTCGTATGCTTAGGTATGGTTTTATCATCTCCATTTTGTGCATATTGACTTCCTTTGTCAGTTTTTCGCTGATATTTATGGATGGAATGAAGGATGAGTGTGCTTGATTGGTGAATGAGTTGTGAGCGGTTATAGTCATAGCTTGTTGTTTTATTACGCAGTTTGGATTGATTTTTATTATGCCATCATTTTTAAGAATCTTTGCTGTAACTTGATTTTTACAAATTATATTGAACATGTATTCCTGGTCTAGAACAAATATCCACGCATTAGGATTATTGAGTTGAATCCATATTTGTGTCGGTTTCATTGTTTTAAATAAACATGAAGGTGAAATTCTTTTCTCGTGAAGGAGTAAATTCATTTCACATCGACTTATATTTGAAAGTAAATTGTAGACTGGATGATATTGCGTACATAAAAATCGTCCTTGTGTTAAGTGTGTGCAATCGTGTAACTCACTGCTGTTCATTGGATAATATTGTTCACGGTCAAGGCTTACTACGATATAGTCACTTGATGGATCAATAAGAACATAATCGTTTTCGTGCGGTGTTGGAATAGGAATAATTTTTAGCAATTGGTATTGTTGATTTGATACGAGTGGTATTCTGATGCTAAATATAATATTTTGGCTAATAATTCGTGTCTTCACTTTTAGTAGAGTATACATTTGCAGTAACTCTTCTGCTGCTGTAGAGCCTTCTGGAACTCTCAAATTTGGAGGCAAATTATTTTTTAATACTCGGACTTGCGTTTGTAATTGTTCAGGCGTCAATAATAGAGGATTAATTTTACCATTTTGTGTGTCAGTTATGACATCCAGCAGAGCTGTTTGTATTCTCTGATATCTCTCCATTATTAAAGTCGTAAATATCGCCAAATTATTTAATTGTTGTGCTCTGTTTTGGTTTATTAATTCAATATTACCGGTAAGAGTATTATTTTGTAAAGCTTCGATTTGTTCTTGCATAATTTTGAATTGATGATCAATTGCGAGTTCATCTTTTTTAATTATGTTCATAGTAGCTTCAGTGATGGATGTCTGGTTTTTAATTAGTGTTAATAAGTGCTCTTCGTTCGTTCTTACTTTTTGCAGTTGTTCCTCATGGTGTTTTGCAAAGTCAGAGTCTAAAACTCCGAAAAGTGAGTTAGCTATGTTTATGCTCCTCTCTTTTTGCGTACCTGAATGTATGGTTCACCATTTGCACTGTGTAATAGTTTATTATTGTGTTCCATGTCCATTAAATGTTGTTGGAATTGTTTTGTTATTCCCAAACAATAATTTTGTGTTTCGGGAGTTAATTTGTGGCATAGCATTTTAATATTTTTAACTGTGTTCCTGAAACCAATTAGTTCGTGCCAGTAATTAGATAAGTTATAATATATTATGAGGTTCCACTCGTTGTTAGATAAATCAATCCGTCCTATTTCTTCAAAATAAATTCCTGGACGACTTTCAAACTCCTTAATTTCAAAAGGTTCATTCATTTCTTCGCCTAAAGCTGGTGCAATAAAGAGAAATAGCATGAGTACGAATAATATTGTTGATGATAATCGGGTGTTTTTTTGAAGATGAGATGGTTGATTTTCTGCTTTGCGCTTGATGGCCGATTTCATAAGTTCGGCGATTGGAGGCCTCACTGGAATCTGAGTTGGATTGATTTTTATTTTTGAACGTGGTTTCTGTAACGCTATTTTCCTGGATTTATTTATTAGTTGGTTTGTAGATATGTCGAAAGGTGTATTTCCCTTGACTGCTGAAAGTTGTTGTCTGTAGGGCATTGGAGTATTTAATTCTTTGCTTTTTATGCTTTTAGATGCTGTTTTCTTAACTTTTGATGTAGTAATATGCAGGCATTCAATACTCTGGCTTTCATGTTGTCTATCAGATGATTCATTTGTGATTTCCATATTTGTGCTTTCAATTGGGAGACGACTAATTTTAGTTATTGGCCGTTTAAAGGTATTTTTTGATGTTTTTACCGTAACTACTCTGACAAGTCCATCTTCACCAGGATGTACTTCCATAATCCTTGCTCGTTGCCATTTTGTTGGTGGTAGTAGCTCGTCCTTTAATAAAACCAAATCTCCAACCTTCAGATTCTCTTTGGTTGACATCCATTTTGGACGCTGTTGAAGTCTGTTGAGATAATCTCTAGACCATTTGCTCCAGAATTCCTGTTGCATTCTTGTCAGTAATTTCCATCTGGTTAGGCTATTTATATTTTTATCTAATAAATTACTTTGTGGTGGTGCAAGTAGCGCTGAACCTGTCAAAAAATGTCCCGGAGTTAGTGTTTCTAAATCTTCAGGATCATCAGTTAATGGATACAAAGGTCTTGAATTGACACAAGCTTCTATTTGTGCTAGCACTGTTGTTAATTCTTCGTATGTTAATTTCGTTTCTCCAATTGTCCTTTTCAAATGATGCTTAATTGATTTCACACCGGCTTCCCATATTCCTCCGAAGTGTGGAGAGGCGGGTGGTATGAAATGCCATTGCGTACCACTGTCGGCTAAGGTTTTACTTGCTTTATCAAATTCTGTACTAGCTGCTTTAAAATTTGTTGCATTGTCAGAGTATAAGTTTGCTACTAGTCCTCTCCGTCCAGTAAATCTTTTGAAAGCTGCGATAAATGCCTCAGCTGTGAGGTCTGAAACTGCTTCTATATGTATTGCTTTTGTACATTAACATATAAAAATGGCGATGTAACCTTTGTATGCTTTAGCTCCTCTTCCTTTTGACATTCGAATCTCGATCGGACCTGCATAATCTACGCCACTGTTTAGAAATGGTCTTGCTGGTGTTACGCGTACTTGTGGAAGATTACCCATTAGCTGAATTCTATTTTGGGTCTTGAACCTATGACATCTGATGCATTTTTGAATGTGTTGTTTAACTGCACTATATCCTTTTAGAATCCAATATTGTTGTCGTATGACTCCCAAAGTTAGAGTTGCTCCTCCATGTAGTGCGCTTTGGTGGGCAGCGTCAATTACTAAAGTCGTAAAATGTGACTTGTATGCTAAAATTATAGGATGTTTTGCTTCAAATGTAAGTTCTGATTGCCGAAGCCGTCCTCCAACACGTAATATACCATTTTGATCAACAAATGGGTTTAACGATGTAATTTTTGACTTCGAACTGAGCTTTCTTTTTCATATTAAGTGGTTTAAGTCATCGTTAAACTCAATTCTTTGAATTGTTTTGATTATAATTACTTTAGACTGCTGTAGTTCTTTTACTGATAACGCTCCAGTTTGTTTTTCCTTTCTTGCTGTTTTGCAATTTGATGTGAATCTGATGCACCATGACAATACTCTGGTTAGCTTTTCGAGTTTTGAATATCTATTTATTACTTCCATAATTGGATTTTCTTTAACTTTTATGATCGCTGTTGTGACTGTTTTACGACACTCGATTGTTGTCTCTTCGATTTTTTCTGATTTTGTGTACTCGATTTTTGGTTTTTGCAGCCACTTTGGACCGTACCACCATAATTCGTTTTTAAGTAATTCTGATGGTTTTATGCCCCGAGTGGCACAGTCAGCAGGATTATCTTTGGATTTTACGTGATTCCAATGACTCGGGGGAAATGAGGATAGTATTTCTGAAACCCTGTTCGCTACAAATGTTTTCCACTTTGTAGGGTGGCCTCTTATCCATGCTAAAGTTATCATTGAGTCCGTCCAGCTAGCAATTTTTGCACTTGGTATTTGTATTGCCTCTATGATTTTCTTTAATAACTTCGTTAACAGTACCGCGCCATTAAGTTCTAATTGTGGGATTGACAATTTTTTCGATAGTGGTGCTACTTTTGTTTTGGCTGATAATAAAAATGTTTTTGTATCGTTCGTATATGATGTAATTCGCAAATATACGACTGCAGCGTATGCCTTTTCGGATGCATCACAAAATCCATGTAATTCACACTCTTTATTGTCCTTTGTAAAGCCAATCCATCGTGGGATTGTTAGTGTTTCTAGTAGTTGTAGTTCTTTCTTGTGCTCAATCCACTTGATGTTAATGTTGTGTGGCAATGGTTCATCCCAAGTGATACCTGATAACCAAACGTCTTGAAACATTAATTTTGCTTGAATTGTGACCGGAGCCAACCACCCTAATGGATCAAAGACTTGTGCTGCTTCAGATATAAAACTGCGTTTCGTTGCTTTGATACTGTGAATTGGAATTGATAATTTAAATTGAAAAACATCCTTGTGTGTATTCCATTGAAGACCCAAAGTTTTGATTAGTTCATTGAATTGCTGCGATTCTTTGTCTCTATTTTCTTCTGGAATTTCCTTTATAATGGCTTCATGATTGCTTGCCCACTTTTTTAATGTGAATCCTCCTTTGTTCATTAAAGCTTGAATTTCTGATTGCACTTGCAAAGCTTCCTCCACTGAGTCATTTACTGAGATCAAATCGTCTATGTAGAAGTCTTCTAGTGAAATTTTTGATGCTAAAGGATATATTTCCTGTTCACCTGTAGCTAATTTTCTTAATGTTTTTACAGCTAGGTATGGAGCTGATCGAGTTCCATAAGTCACCGTTGTTAGTTTAAAATCTTGAATTGGTTCTTTGGTAGAATTTCTCCAAACAATTTGTTGCCATTTCTGGTCTTCCTTAGCTACCCATATTTGGCGATACATTTTTTCAATGTCCGCTTTGTAAACAATTTTGTGTTTCCTCCATCGTAACAGTATTAATATCAGATCTTGCTGTAATGTTGGACCTGTATGCATTTTGTCATTTAGGCTGATTCCTGAACTTGTTTTGGATGAAGCGTCAAAAACTACTCGAAGTTTTGTTGTTGAACTATCTGGTTTGATTACAGCGTGATGTGGTAGAAAATATTCTCCATTTTCGGTGGTCGTGGTGCTGAGCTGCATGTGTCCAAGTTCCAGATATTCTCTCATAAATCGTTTGTAATCAATTTCTAGTTGCTTATTTGTTTCAAACTTCTTTTCCATTTGTAGTAATCTTGCTATTGCTCTTTTTCTTGAGATGCCCAAATGTATGTTTTCATCTTGATTTATAAATGGTAATTTAACAATGTATTTACCATCAGGGCCTCTTTTAGTCATTTCTCATAAAATTGTTCACATTCGATTTCTTGTGATGATTGAATCTTTTCTGCGGGTATTTCTTCGTACTCCCAAAATTGTTGCAATTTGACATCTAAGTCTGTTTGTGCGATACAGCAAATTATATCGTTTGGTTCCTTGTCTATTTTTTGCATTAAACCCGATCCATCCAAGTTCCGTCTGTTGAACAATAGGAGTTCCAGATGGTCCCTTTATTAGACCGTGAAGTAGAATATCTCCAAATAAGTCTGCTCCTATTATGACATCGATCGGGCCCGGAGTATTATAGCTGGGATCTGCTAAATTTAGATGTTTTATGTGATCCCATTGGTATTCTAATATGTATTCACTTGGCAGCCATTTTGTTAGCTTCGGTAACACTAAACAGTTCGCCGTTGTCTCAAACTCTGAATATTGGGATTTTATTTCCAATTTGACACTATGTTGTGTAATGCCTGCTTTTGTAGATCCAAGTCCAGCTATCTTTACTACATTTTGACTTTTTTGAGCTTAAGCCTCTGAACTAATTCTTCTGTGATGAAGGATGCTTGTGATCCCTGATCAATCAGTGCACGAAGGTATTTTGTGGAATTATTGACTGTTGTTTTTATAATTGCAGTAGCCAATAAAACCTTTATATTCGTAGCATTATTATTCGCCAGATGTGAGTTCACATCTAAATCTGCCTTTAATTCGCTATCTTTTCTTGTTGTTGTATGTACTGTTTTTATTTTTTCTTGATTTGAGGTATTAGCATGAAGTAATGTATGATGTTTTTTCTGACACACTTTACAAGTTTTATTGCTCTTGCAGTTCCGAATTGCATGTTCTCCTGTTAAGCAATTTTTGCATAGGTGTTGCGATGCTTCAAACCGTTCTTTTGGATTTAGTTGGATAAATTTTTTGCACATATATATGTAATGATTTTCACCACAGTATGGGCATGTAATTTTGTTTCTTTCCGATCTATTTTCCCTTGATGCAGAATTTGACTTATTGTTATCTTTTGTTGACTCATTATGGCCGTTTTCTTTTGTGATATGGAAGCCATGTTTTGATTTTCCAGAACCTTTGAAATTAGACTTATTTTGTTGATTGTCTCTTGAGTTTTCTCCAACTGCCTCCAGTGTTTGGAACCTTTGTTCTAAGAACCTGAAAAAATGATCAAGCGTCTGTACCTTTTTAGAATCGGTTAACGATTGTTCATAAAGCATATGACTGTCTTTGTCAAGTTTACTTGTAAGTATGTATATGACCAAAGGGTCCCATTATTTGGTATCAATGCCCAGGTTGCTGATTGCAGCCAAGCATTCCTTTGTGGTGTCGAAAATTCGTTTTAGCCCGTTACTTGATTCTCCTGTCAATGTTTGTTGTAGAAACAATGTTTTTATTTGGGCTGAAACTAAATGCCGGGTATTATCATATCGTTGATTAAGTAATTCCCAAGCTGTTTCGTAGTTTTCGTCTGTTACATGTAAATGTTGCAACAGTCGTTCAGGTTCACCCTTTAATTGTGCCTTTAGATAATACATTCGTTGAGCAGGGCTCAACGTGATATTTTTATGAATCAATTGTGTAAGAATATCTTGAAATGATTTCCACTCTGCGTACTTTCCAGTAAATATGGGAATATTCAGTCTTGGTAGCTTTATATCTGCTTGAGTATCAGTTGTGTTATAGTGTAGCCTGTTTACTCTTTGTTGAATTCCGCTTGTTGCTGATAATTCATCATATTTACTTTGAAGAATAATTATGGTTGAGTGGTATACATCTTCTGTTTCTTCAAAATTATTGTTTTTAAAATAATCCTTAGTGTAATCTTCATCTGTTGCATACACGAGAATATCACTATGAATATTTATAATTTATAATTTTTTCCCAATAATCTGTTAATGTCTTTATTTTTAATTGGAAATATGCTTTGGGTTGATTTTTAGATGGCTCTTGCTCAACTGCTTCTATAAGTCGCAAAATTGCTGCTATCAATCCCATTTGCCTTTTTATTAGTTTGGTTAATTCTTCATTTACTAAAGAATGTTGGCCTTTATCAACCGTTTGTACATCTGACAAGGCCTTAGATAAAAGGCTTGTTATTTCTTCATAAGCTGTATTTACCTGATGATGGAAATTGGATGTAAAGTACGGATGATGTGGTTGTTCACTAAGAAACTCATTAATTTTAATTTCGCGATCTTTAAAGGCTTCCCAAAGTTTTAATACATTTTCGCTTCGTTTTGCGATGTATTCCTTTGTCTTCCTTATTTTGGGATCCTTTTTAAAATTAATTATTAGCTTCTGTAGTTCGTCACCAATTTCTTTCTGGCGTAATGCTAACCTGTCCAATTGTTCTGCCATTTTACTATGGATTTGATTTTAATATTCAAGATAATGTAGATATGTATCTTCACAGTCGATGTCCAAACTGTGCTCGAAGGACGAAATGTTAAGAGAGGGGTAACTCTTAACGAATTTTATTTTTTGTAGTTGATTTGATTATCGTCAAATGCTTGGTGGATGAATGCCCTTACCGCTGGTCGGGGGGCTGATGAGTTGTTTGAGTAAAACACTTGCTGATGAATGCCCTTACCGCTGGTGGGGGGGCTGATGAGATGTTTGAGTAAAACACTTGCTGATGAATGCCCTTACCGCTGGTGGGGGGGCTGATGAGATGTTTGAATAAAAACGCTTGTTGGTTTGAGACTTTATTTTAATCTAATTTATTAATCAAAAAATCACTGTATTTATACTAAAATTATCCTAACTAAGCATAAATCTATTTCATACATATAATTGATTTTTTATTGATTATTGCACATAAAGGTAATTGACCGAACATAATTATTTTATATCAAAAATAATGTATGCAGGTGAATAACCAAAAATGTGCTGATCTTAATTTTTTGCAACTTAGTTAATTATTGCATATAAAGGTAAATAACCGAAGACAGAACAGAATTATTTTATATTAAAATAATTTGTGCATGTAATAAAAAATGTGCTGATCTTGATTATTTACCATTTCCTTTGATATTGCACATAAAGGTAAATGACCAATTATGTGCTGACATTTAATTCTTAATATTAATATTATGTTCTTGAACAGAGATCTTCAACATCTTGCATACAGTTGTGGAGAGTACTTTGTTAAACATTTTTTGATTTTAAATTAAATTTTGAAATCACACTACCTGTTCTTTATTTCTTCTTGACGAGGAAACAAAATTAAAATGAGTTGAAAATTCGATCCCGTCGAAGGAAGAACAATTTACGGAACTTCTCCGGTTGTGCGACAAAAAGCCCAAAAAGGAATAAGTTAAATAATTAATTCAATTTTAGTTTCGCATTTAATTAAAAAGGTTTCGTTTTTTCCTTTATTTAAAAAAAGGAAAACTTTGTAAAATTTTATTCTTCTAAAATAAATTTGTTAAAAGATATGTTGAATTAATTGTGAGAATAAAAATTATGTTCAGAAAATAATTCAAATTTATTTATTCACGATTAAATACGTTCGATCATTCCCTTTGACATCCGAAATAAATTAATTAACGGAAAATCTTTTCCCATATACTTCCATAATCCTTGCTCGTTGCCATTTTGTTGGTGGTAGTAGCTCGTCCTTTAATAAAACCAAATCTCCAACCTTCAGATTCTCTTTGGTTGACATCCATTTTGGACGCTGTTGAAGTCTGTTGAGATAATCTCTAGACCATTTGCTCCAGAATTCCTGTTGCATTCTTGTCAGTAATTTCCATCTGGTTAGGCTATTTATATTTTTATCTAATAAATTACTTTGTGGTGGTGCAAGTAGCGCTGAACCTGTCAAAAAATGTCCCGGAGTTAGTGTTTCTAAATCTTCAGGATCATCAGTTAATGGATACAAAGGTCTTGAATTGACACAAGCTTCTATTTGTGCTAGCACTGTTGTTAATTCTTCGTATGTTAATTTCGTTTCTCCAATTGTCCTTTTCAAATGATGCTTAATTGATTTCACACCGGCTTCCCATATTCCTCCGAAGTGTGGAGAGGCGGGTGGTATGAAATGCCATTGCGTACCACTGTCGGCTAAGGTTTTACTTGCTTTATCAAATTCTGTACTAGCTGCTTTAAAATTTGTTGCATTGTCAGAGTATAAGTTTGCTACTAGTCCTCTCCGTCCAGTAAATCTTTTGAAAGCTGCGATAAATGCCTCAGCTGTGAGGTCTGAAACTGCTTCTATATGTATTGCTTTTGTACATTAACATATAAAAATGGCGATGTAACCTTTGTATGCTTTAGCTCCTCTTCCTTTTGACATTCGAATCTCGATCGGACCTGCATAATCTACGCCACTGTTTAGAAATGGTCTTGCTGGTGTTACGCGTACTTGTGGAAGATTACCCATTAGCTGAATTCTATTTTGGGTCTTGAACCTATGACATCTGATGCATTTTTGAATGTGTTGTTTAACTGCACTATATCCTTTTAGAATCCAATATTGTTGTCGTATGACTCCCAAAGTTAGAGTTGCTCCTCCATGTAGTGCGCTTTGGTGGGCAGCGTCAATTACTAAAGTCGTAAAATGTGACTTGTATGCTAAAATTATAGGATGTTTTGCTTCAAATGTAAGTTCTGATTGCCGAAGCCGTCCTCCAACACGTAATATACCATTTTGATCAACAAATGGGTTTAACGATGTAATTTTTGACTTCGAACTGAGCTTTCTTTTTCATATTAAGTGGTTTAAGTCATCGTTAAACTCAATTCTTTGAATTGTTTTGATTATAATTACTTTAGACTGCTGTAGTTCTTTTACTGATAACGCTCCAGTTTGTTTTTCCTTTCTTGCTGTTTTGCAATTTGATGTGAATCTGATGCACCATGACAATACTCTGGTTAGCTTTTCGAGTTTTGAATATCTATTTATTACTTCCATAATTGGATTTTCTTTAACTTTTATGATCGCTGTTGTGACTGTTTTACGACACTCGATTGTTGTCTCTTCGATTTTTTCTGATTTTGTGTACTCGATTTTTGGTTTTTGCAGCCACTTTGGACCGTACCACCATAATTCGTTTTTAAGTAATTCTGATGGTTTTATGCCCCGAGTGGCACAGTCAGCAGGATTATCTTTGGATTTTACGTGATTCCAATGACTCGGGGGAAATGAGGATAGTATTTCTGAAACCCTGTTCGCTACAAATGTTTTCCACTTTGTAGGGTGGCCTCTTATCCATGCTAAAGTTATCATTGAGTCCGTCCAGCTAACAATTTTTGCACTTGGTATTTGTATTGCCTCTATGATTTTCTTTAATAACTTCGTTAACAGTACCGCGCCATTAAGTTCTAATTGTGGGATTGACAATTTTTTTGATAGTGGTGCTACTTTTGTTTTGGCTGATAATACAAATGTTTTTGTATCGTTCGTATATGATGTAATTCGCAAATATACGACTGCAGCGTATGCCTTTTCGGATGCATCACAAAATCCATGTAATTCACACTCTTTATTGTCCTTTGTAAAGCCAATCCATCGTGGGATTGTTAGTGTTTCTAGTAGTTGTAGTTCTTTCTTGTGCTCAATCCACTTGATGTTAATGTTGTGTGGCAATGGTTCATCCCAAGTGATACCTGATAACCAAACGTCTTGAAACATTAATTTTGCTTGAATTGTGACCGGAGCCAACCACCCTAATGGATCAAAGACTTGTGCTGCTTCAGATATAAAACTGCGTTTCGTTGCTTTGATACTGTGAATTGGAATTGATAATTTAAATTGAAAAACATCCTTGTGTGTATTCCATTGAAGACCCAAAGTTTTGATTAGTTCATTGAATTGCTGCGATTCTTTGTCTCTATTTTCTTCTGGAATTTCCTTTATAATGGCTTCATGATTGCTTGCCCACTTTTTTAATGTGAATCCTCCTTTGTTCATTAAAGCTTGAAGTTCTGATTGCACTTGCAAAGCTTCCTCCACTGAGTCATTTACTGAGATCAAATCGTCTATGTAGAAGTCTTCTAGTGAAATTTTTGATGCTAAAGGATATATTTCCTGTTCACCTGTAGCTAATTTTCTTAATGTTTTTACAGCTAGGTATGGAGCTGATCGAGTTCCATAAGTCACCGTTGTTAGTTTAAAATCTTGAATTGGTTCTTTGGTAGAATTTCTCCAAACAATTTGTTGCCATTTCTGGTCTTCCTTAGCTACCCATATTTGGCGATACATTTTTTCAATGTCCGCTTTGTAAACAATTTTGTGTTTCCTCCATCGTAACAGTATTAATATCAGATCTTGCTGTAATGTTGGACCTGTATGCATTTTGTCATTTAGGCTGATTCCTGAACTTGTTTTGGATGAAGCGTCAAAAACTACTCGAAGTTTTGTTGTTGAACTATCTGGTTTGATTACAGCGTGATGTGGTAGAAAATATTCTCCATTTTCGGTGGTCGTGGTGCTGAGCTGCATGTGTCCAAGTTCCAGATATTCTCTCATAAATCGTTTGTAATCAATTTCTAGTTGCTTATTTGTTTCAAACTTCTTTTCCATTTGTAGTAATCTTGCTATTGCTCTTTTTCTTGAGATGCCCAAATGTATGTTTTCATCTTGATTTATAAATGGTAATTTAACAATGTATTTACCATCAGGGCCTCTTTTAGTCGTTTCTCATAAAATTGTTCACATTCGATTTCTTGTGATGATTGAATCTTTTCTGCGGGTATTTCTTCGTACTCCCAAAATTGTTGCAATTTGACATCTAAGTCTGTTTGTGCGATACAGCAAATTATATCGTTTGGTTCCTTGTCTATTTTTTGCATTAAACCCGATCCATCCAAGTTCCGTCTGTTGAACAATAGGAGTTCCAGATGGTCCCTTTATTAGACCGTGAAGTAGAATATCTCCAAATAAGTCTGCTCCTATTATGACATCAATCGGGCCCGGAGTATTATAGCTGGGATCTGCTAAATTTAGATGTTTTATGTGATCCCATTGGTATTCTAATATGTATTCACTTGGCAGCCATTTTGTTAGCTTCGGTAACACTAAACAGTTCGCCGTTGTCTCAAACTCTGAATATTGGGATTTTATTTCCAATTTGACACTATGTTGTGTAATGCCTGCTTTTGTAGATCCAAGTCCAGCTATCTTTACTACATTTTTGACTTTTTTGAGCTTAAGCCTCTGAACTAATTCTTCTGTGATGAAGGATGCTTGTGATCCCTGATCAATCAGTGCACGAAGGTATTTTGTGGAATTATTGACTGTTGTTTTTATAATTGCAGTAGCCAATAAAACCTTTATATTCGTAGCATTATTATTCGCCAGATGTGAGTTCACATCTAAATCTGCCTTTAATTCGCTATCTTTTCTTGTTGTTGTATGTACTGTTTTTATTTTTTCTTGATTTGAGGTATTAGCATGAAGTAATGTATGATGTTTTTTCTGACACACTTTACAAGTTTTATTGCTCTTGCAGTTCCGAATTGCATGTTCTCCTGTTAAGCAATTTTTGCATAGGTGTTGCGATGCTTCAAACCGTTCTTTTGGATTTAGTTGGATAAATTTTTTGCACATATATATGTAATGATTTTCACCACAGTATGGGCATGTAATTTTGTTTCTTTCCGATCTATTTTCCCTTGATGCAGAATTTGACTTATTGTTATCTTTTGTTGACTCATTATGGCCGTTTTCTTTTGTGATATGGAAGCCATGTTTTGATTTTCCAGAACCTTTGAAATTAGACTTATTTTGTTGATTGTCTCTTGAGTTTTCTCCAACTGCCTCCAGTGTTTGGAACCTTTGTTCTAAGAACCTGAAAAAATGATCAAGCGTCTGTACCTTTTTAGAATCGGTTATCGATTGTTCATAAAGCATATGACTGTCTTTGTCAAGTTTACTTGTAAGTATGTATATGACCAAAGGGTCCCATGATTTGGTATCAATGCCCAGGTTGCTGATTGCAGCCAAGCATTCCTTTGTGGTGTCGAAAATTCGTTTTAGCCCGTTACTTGATTCTCCTGTCAATGTTTGTTGTAGAAACAATGTTTTTATTTGGGCTGAAACTAAATGCCGGGTATTAGCATATCGTTGATTAAGTAATTCCCAAGCTGTTTCGTAGTTTTCGTCTGTTACATGTAAATGTTGCAACAGTCGTTCAGGTTCACCCTTTAATTGTGCCTTTAGATAATACATTCGTTGAGCAGGGCTCAACGTGATATTTTTATGAATCAATTGTGTAAGAATATCTTGAAATGATTTCCACTCTGCGTACTTTCCAGTAAATATGGGAATATTCAGTCTTGGTAGCTTTATATCTGCTTGAGTATCAGTTGTGTTATAGTGTAGCCTGTTTACTCTTTGTTGAATTCCGCTTGTTGCTGATAATTCATCATATTTACTTTGAAGAATAATTACGGTTGAGTGGTATACATCTTCTGTTTCTTCAAAATTATTGTTTTTAAAATAATCCTTAGTGTAATCTTCATCTGTTGCATACACGAGAATATCACTATGAATATTTATAATTTTTTCCCAATAATCTGTTAATGTCTTTATTTTTAATTGGAAATATGCTTTGGGTTGATTTTTAGATGGCTCTTGCTCAACTGCTTCTATAAGTCGCAAAATTGCTGCTATCAATCCCATTTGCCTTTTTATTAGTTTGGTTAATTCTTCATTTACTAAAGAATGTTGGCCTTTATCAACCGTTTGTACATCTGACAAGGCCTTAGATAAAAGGCTTGTTATTTCTTCATAAGCTGTATTTACCTGATGATGGAAATTGGATGTAAAGTACGGATGATGTGGTTGTTCACTAAGAAACTCATTAATTTTAATTTCGCGATCTTTAAAGGCTTCCCAAAGTTTTTATACATTTTCGCTTCGTTTTGCGATGTATTCCTTTGTCTTCCTTATTTTGGGATCCTTTTTAAAATTAATTATTAGCTTCTGTAGTTCGTCACCAATTTCTTTCTGGCGTAATGCTAACCTGTCCAATTGTTCTGCCATTTTACTATGGATTTGATTTTAATATTCAAGATAATGTAGATATGTATCTTCACAGTGGATGTCCAAACTGTGCTCGAAGGGCCAAATGTTAAGAGAGGGGTAACTCTTAACGAATTTTTTTTTTTGTAGTTGATTTGATTATCGTCAAATGCTTGGTGGATGAATGCCCTTACCGCTGGTCGGGGGGCTGATGAGTTGTTTGAATAAAACGCTTGCCGATGAATGCCCTTACCGCTGGTGGGGGGGCTGATGAGTTGTTTGAGTAAAACACTTGCTGATGAATGCCCTTACCGCTGGTGGGGGGGCTGATGAGATGTTTGAGTAAAACACTTGCTGATGAATGCCCTTACCGCTGGTGGGGGGGCTGATGAGATGTTTGAGTAAAACACTTGCTGATGAATGCCCTTACCGCTGGTGGGGGGGCTGATGAGATGTTTGAATAAAAACGCTTGTTGGTTTGAGACTTTATTTTAATCTAATTTATTAATCAAAAAATCACTGCATTTATACTAAAATTATCCTAACTAAGCATAAATCTATTTCATACATATAATTGATTTTTTATTGATTATTGCACATAAAGGTAATTGACCTAACATAATTATTTTATATCGAAAATAATGTATGCAGGTGAATAACCAAAAATGTGCTGATCTTAATTTTTTGCAACTTAGTTAATTATTGCATATAAAGGTAAATAACCGAAGACAGAACAGAATTATTTTATAGTAAAATAATTTGTGCATGTAATAAAAAATGTGCTGATCTTGATTATTTACCATTTCCTTTGATATTGCACATAAAGGTAAATGACCAATTATGTGCTGACATTTAATTCTTAATATTAATATTATGTTCTTGAACATTCTCCCGCCTCACAATTTAGTTGAAAATCTTCTAGCGACAATGTGGATTCTATTTTGCCTGTGCTAATTGTGTTTCTTTTCATTGGTTGTGGTTTCGTTGGCTTCTTTAATGTTATGGTTCGCTTATGGTATTTTCTCCAAATTAGATATAATCCTATCATTATCAGTAGTCCAATAGTTATATAGATGAGACTAAATTGATGTATATCATGCTTGTTAATATGTGTTGGTAGTTCAATATGTTCCTTTAGTTTTCCAATAGCTTTTTCTAATGCCTTCATGTCGTTGGTACTTCCTCGTATGCTTAGGTATGGTTTTATCATCTCCATTTTGTGCATATTGACTTCCTTTGTCAGTTTTTCGCTGATATTTATGGATGGAATGAAGGATGAGTGTGCTTGATTGGTGAATGAGTTGTGAGCGGTTATAGTCATAGCTTGTTGTTTTATTACGCAGTTTGGATTGATTTTTATTATGCCATCATTTTTAAGAATCTTTGCTGTAACTTGATTTTTACAAATTATATTGAACATGTATTCCTGGTCTAGAACAAATATCCACGCATTAGGATTATTGAGTTGAATCCATATTTGTGTCGGTTTCATTGTTTTAAATAAACATGAAGGTGAAATTCTTTTCTCGTGAAGGAGTAAATTCATTTCACATCGACTTATATTTGAAAGTAAATTGTAGACTGGATGATATTGCGTACATAAAAATCGTCCTTGTGTTAAGTGTGTGCAATCGTGTAACTCACTGCTGTTCATTGGATAATATTGTTCACGGTCAAGGCTTACTACGATATAGTCACTTGATGGATCAATAAGAACATAATCGTTTTCGTGCGGTGTTGGAATAGGAATAATTTTTAGCAATTGGTATTGTTGATTTGATACGAGTGGTATTCTGATGCTAAATATAATATTTTGGCTAATAATTCGTGTCTTCACTTTTAGTAGAGTATACATTTGCAGTAACTCTTCTGCTGCTGTAGAGCCTTCTGGAACTCTCAAATTTGGAGGCAAATTATTTTTTAATACTCGGACTTGCGTTTGTAATTGTTCAGGCGTCAATAATAGAGGATTAATTTTACCATTTTGTGTGTCAGTTATGACATCCAGCAGAGCTGTTTGTATTCTCTGATATCTCTCCATTATTAAAGTCGTAAATATCGCCAAATTATTTAATTGTTGTGCTCTGTTTTGGTTTATTAATTCAATATTACCGGTAAGAGTATTATTTTGTAAAGCTTCGATTTGTTCTTGCATAATTTTGAATTGATGATCAATTGCGAGTTCATCTTTTTTAATTATGTTCATAGTAGCTTCAGTGATGGATGTCTGGTTTTTAATTAGTGTTAATAAGTGCTCTTCGTTCGTTCTTACTTTTTGCAGTTGTTCCTCATGGTGTTTTGCAAAGTCAGAGTCTAAAACTCCGAAAAGTGAGTTAGCTATGTTTATGCTCCTCTCTTTTTGCGTACCTGAATGTATGGTTCACCATTTGCACTGTGTAATAGTTTATTATTGTGTTCCATGTCCATTAAATGTTGTTGGAATTGTTTTGTTATTCCCAAACAATAATTTTGTGTTTCGGGAGTTAATTTGTGGCATAGCATTTTAATATTTTTAACTGTGTTCCTGAAACCAATTAGTTCGTGCCAGTAATTAGATAAGTTATAATATATTATGAGGTTCCACTCGTTGTTAGATAAATCAATCCGTCCTATTTCTTCAAAATAAATTCCTGGACGACTTTCAAACTCCTTAATTTCAAAAGGTTCATTCATTTCTTCGCCTAAAGCTGGTGCAATAAAGAGAAATAGCATGAGTACGAATAATATTGTTGATGATAATCGGGTGTTTTTTTGAAGATGAGATGGTTGATTTTCTGCTTTGCGCTTGATGGCCGATTTCATAAGTTCGGCGATTGGAGGCCTCACTGGAATCTGAGTTGGATTGATTTTTATTTTTGAACGTGGTTTCTGTAACGCTATTTTCCTGGATTTATTTATTAGTTGGTTTGTAGATATGTCGAAAGGTGTATTTCCCTTGACTGCTGAAAGTTGTTGTCTGTAGGGCATTGGAGTATTTAATTCTTTGCTTTTTATGCTTTTAGATGCTGTTTTCTTAACTTTTGATGTAGTAATATGCAGGCATTCAATACTCTGGCTTTCATGTTGTCTATCAGATGATTCATTTGTGATTTCCATATTTGTGCTTTCAATTGGGAGACGACTAATTTTAGTTATTGGCCGTTTAAAGGTATTTTTTGATGTTTTTACCGTAACTACTCTGACAAGTCCATCTTCACCAGGATGTACTTCCATAATCCTTGCTCGTTGCCATTTTGTTGGTGGTAGTAGCTCGTCCTTTAATAAAACCAAATCTCCAACCTTCAGATTCTCTTTGGTTGACATCCATTTTGGACGCTGTTGAAGTCTGTTGAGATAATCTCTAGACCATTTGCTCCAGAATTCCTGTTGCATTCTTGTCAGTAATTTCCATCTGGTTAGGCTATTTATATTTTTATCTAATAAATTACTTTGTGGTGGTGCAAGTAGCGCTGAACCTGTCAAAAAATGTCCCGGAGTTAGTGTTTCTAAATCTTCAGGATCATCAGTTAATGGATACAAAGGTCTTGAATTGACACAAGCTTCTATTTGTGCTAGCACTGTTGTTAATTCTTCGTATGTTAATTTCGTTTCTCCAATTGTCCTTTTCAAATGATGCTTAATTGATTTCACACCGGCTTCCCATATTCCTCCGAAGTGTGGAGAGGCGGGTGGTATGAAATGCCATTGCGTACCACTGTCGGCTAAGGTTTTACTTGCTTTATCAAATTCTGTACTAGCTGCTTTAAAATTTGTTGCATTGTCAGAGTATAAGTTTGCTACTAGTCCTCTCCGTCCAGTAAATCTTTTGAAAGCTGCGATAAATGCCTCAGCTGTGAGGTCTGAAACTGCTTCTATATGTATTGCTTTTGTACATTAACATATAAAAATGGCGATGTAACCTTTGTATGCTTTAGCTCCTCTTCCTTTTGACATTCGAATCTCGATCGGACCTGCATAATCTACGCCACTGTTTAGAAATGGTCTTGCTGGTGTTACGCGTACTTGTGGAAGATTACCCATTAGCTGAATTCTATTTTGGGTCTTGAACCTATGACATCTGATGCATTTTTGAATGTGTTGTTTAACTGCACTATATCCTTTTAGAATCCAATATTGTTGTCGTATGACTCCCAAAGTTAGAGTTGCTCCTCCATGTAGTGCGCTTTGGTGGGCAGCGTCAATTACTAAAGTCGTAAAATGTGACTTGTATGCTAAAATTATAGGATGTTTTGCTTCAAATGTAAGTTCTGATTGCCGAAGCCGTCCTCCAACACGTAATATACCATTTTGATCAACAAATGGGTTTAACGATGTAATTTTTGACTTCGAACTGAGCTTTCTTTTTCATATTAAGTGGTTTAAGTCATCGTTAAACTCAATTCTTTGAATTGTTTTGATTATAATTACTTTAGACTGCTGTAGTTCTTTTACTGATAACGCTCCAGTTTGTTTTTCCTTTCTTGCTGTTTTGCAATTTGATGTGAATCTGATGCACCATGACAATACTCTGGTTAGCTTTTCGAGTTTTGAATATCTATTTATTACTTCCATAATTGGATTTTCTTTAACTTTTATGATCGCTGTTGTGACTGTTTTACGACACTCGATTGTTGTCTCTTCGATTTTTTCTGATTTTGTGTACTCGATTTTTGGTTTTTGCAGCCACTTTGGACCGTACCACCATAATTCGTTTTTAAGTAATTCTGATGGTTTTATGCCCCGAGTGGCACAGTCAGCAGGATTATCTTTGGATTTTACGTGATTCCAATGACTCGGGGGAAATGAGGATAGTATTTCTGAAACCCTGTTCGCTACAAATGTTTTCCACTTTGTAGGGTGGCCTCTTATCCATGCTAAAGTTATCATTGAGTCCGTCCAGCTAGCAATTTTTGCACTTGGTATTTGTATTGCCTCTATGATTTTCTTTAATAACTTCGTTAACAGTACCGCGCCATTAAGTTCTAATTGTGGGATTGACAATTTTTTCGATAGTGGTGCTACTTTTGTTTTGGCTGATAATAAAAATGTTTTTGTATCGTTCGTATATGATGTAATTCGCAAATATACGACTGCAGCGTATGCCTTTTCGGATGCATCACAAAATCCATGTAATTCACACTCTTTATTGTCCTTTGTAAAGCCAATCCATCGTGGGATTGTTAGTGTTTCTAGTAGTTGTAGTTCTTTCTTGTGCTCAATCCACTTGATGTTAATGTTGTGTGGCAATGGTTCATCCCAAGTGATACCTGATAACCAAACGTCTTGAAACATTAATTTTGCTTGAATTGTGACCGGAGCCAACCACCCTAATGGATCAAAGACTTGTGCTGCTTCAGATATAAAACTGCGTTTCGTTGCTTTGATACTGTGAATTGGAATTGATAATTTAAATTGAAAAACATCCTTGTGTGTATTCCATTGAAGACCCAAAGTTTTGATTAGTTCATTGAATTGCTGCGATTCTTTGTCTCTATTTTCTTCTGGAATTTCCTTTATAATGGCTTCATGATTGCTTGCCCACTTTTTTAATGTGAATCCTCCTTTGTTCATTAAAGCTTGAATTTTTGATTGCACTTGCAAAGCTTCCTCCACTGAGTCATTTACTGAGATCAAATCGTCTATGTAGAAGTCTTCTAGTGAAATTTTTGATGCTAAAGGATATATTTCCTGTTCACCTGTAGCTAATTTTCTTAATGTTTTTACAGCTAGGTATGGAGCTGATCGAGTTCCATAAGTCACCGTTGTTAGTTTAAAATCTTGAATTGGTTCTTTGGTAGAATTTCTCCAAACAATTTGTTGCCATTTCTGGTCTTCCTTAGCTACCCATATTTGGCGATACATTTTTTCAATGTCCGCTTTGTAAACAATTTTGTGTTTCCTCCATCGTAACAGTATTAATATCAGATCTTGCTGTAATGTTGGACCTGTATGCATTTTGTCATTTAGGCTGATTCCTGAACTTGTTTTGGATGAAGCGTCAAAAACTACTCGAAGTTTTGTTGTTGAACTATCTGGTTTGATTACAGCGTGATGTGGTAGAAAATATTCTCCATTTTCGGTGGTCGTGGTGCTGAGCTGCATGTGTCCAAGTTCCAGATATTCTCTCATAAATCGTTTGTAATCAATTTCTAGTTGCTTATTTGTTTCAAACTTCTTTTCCATTTGTAGTAATCTTGCTATTGCTCTTTTTCTTGAGATGCCCAAATGTATGTTTTCATCTTGATTTATAAATGGTAATTTAACAATGTATTTACCATCAGGGCCTCTTTTAGTCATTTCTCATAAAATTGTTCACATTCGATTTCTTGTGATGATTGAATCTTTTCTGCGGGTATTTCTTCGTACTCCCAAAATTGTTGCAATTTGACATCTAAGTCTGTTTGTGCGATACAGCAAATTATATCGTTTGGTTCCTTGTCTATTTTTTGCATTAAACCCGATCCATCCAAGTTCCGTCTGTTGAACAATAGGAGTTCCAGATGGTCCCTTTATTAGACCGTGAAGTAGAATATCTCCAAATAAGTCTGCTCCTATTATGACATCGATCGGGCCCGGAGTATTATAGCTGGGATCTGCTAAATTTAGATGTTTTATGTGATCCCATTGGTATTCTAATATGTATTCACTTGGCAGCCATTTTGTTAGCTTCGGTAACACTAAACAGTTCGCCGTTGTCTCAAACTCTGAATATTGGGATTTTATTTCCAATTTGACACTATGTTGTGTAATGCCTGCTTTTGTAGATCCAAGTCCAGCTATCTTTACTACATTTTGACTTTTTTGAGCTTAAGCCTCTGAACTAATTCTTCTGTGATGAAGGATGCTTGTGATCCCTGATCAATCAGTGCACGAAGGTATTTTGTGGAATTATTGACTGTTGTTTTTATAATTGCAGTAGCCAATAAAACCTTTATATTCGTAGCATTATTATTCGCCAGATGTGAGTTCACATCTAAATCTGCCTTTAATTCGCTATCTTTTCTTGTTGTTGTATGTACTGTTTTTATTTTTTCTTGATTTGAGGTATTAGCATGAAGTAATGTATGATGTTTTTTCTGACACACTTTACAAGTTTTATTGCTCTTGCAGTTCCGAATTGCATGTTCTCCTGTTAAGCAATTTTTGCATAGGTGTTGCGATGCTTCAAACCGTTCTTTTGGATTTAGTTGGATAAATTTTTTGCACATATATATGTAATGATTTTCACCACAGTATGGGCATGTAATTTTGTTTCTTTCCGATCTATTTTCCCTTGATGCAGAATTTGACTTATTGTTATCTTTTGTTGACTCATTATGGCCGTTTTCTTTTGTGATATGGAAGCCATGTTTTGATTTTCCAGAACCTTTGAAATTAGACTTATTTTGTTGATTGTCTCTTGAGTTTTCTCCAACTGCCTCCAGTGTTTGGAACCTTTGTTCTAAGAACCTGAAAAAATGATCAAGCGTCTGTACCTTTTTAGAATCGGTTAACGATTGTTCATAAAGCATATGACTGTCTTTGTCAAGTTTACTTGTAAGTATGTATATGACCAAAGGGTCCCATTATTTGGTATCAATGCCCAGGTTGCTGATTGCAGCCAAGCATTCCTTTGTGGTGTCGAAAATTCGTTTTAGCCCGTTACTTGATTCTCCTGTCAATGTTTGTTGTAGAAACAATGTTTTTATTTGGGCTGAAACTAAATGCCGGGTATTATCATATCGTTGATTAAGTAATTCCCAAGCTGTTTCGTAGTTTTCGTCTGTTACATGTAAATGTTGCAACAGTCGTTCAGGTTCACCCTTTAATTGTGCCTTTAGATAATACATTCGTTGAGCAGGGCTCAACGTGATATTTTTATGAATCAATTGTGTAAGAATATCTTGAAATGATTTCCACTCTGCGTACTTTCCAGTAAATATGGGAATATTCAGTCTTGGTAGCTTTATATCTGCTTGAGTATCAGTTGTGTTATAGTGTAGCCTGTTTACTCTTTGTTGAATTCCGCTTGTTGCTGATAATTCATCATATTTACTTTGAAGAATAATTATGGTTGAGTGGTATACATCTTCTGTTTCTTCAAAATTATTGTTTTTAAAATAATCCTTAGTGTAATCTTCATCTGTTGCATACACGAGAATATCACTATGAATATTTATAATTTATAATTTTTTCCCAATAATCTGTTAATGTCTTTATTTTTAATTGGAAATATGCTTTGGGTTGATTTTTAGATGGCTCTTGCTCAACTGCTTCTATAAGTCGCAAAATTGCTGCTATCAATCCCATTTGCCTTTTTATTAGTTTGGTTAATTCTTCATTTACTAAAGAATGTTGGCCTTTATCAACCGTTTGTACATCTGACAAGGCCTTAGATAAAAGGCTTGTTATTTCTTCATAAGCTGTATTTACCTGATGATGGAAATTGGATGTAAAGTACGGATGATGTGGTTGTTCACTAAGAAACTCATTAATTTTAATTTCGCGATCTTTAAAGGCTTCCCAAAGTTTTAATACATTTTCGCTTCGTTTTGCGATGTATTCCTTTGTCTTCCTTATTTTGGGATCCTTTTTAAAATTAATTATTAGCTTCTGTAGTTCGTCACCAATTTCTTTCTGGCGTAATGCTAACCTGTCCAATTGTTCTGCCATTTTACTATGGATTTGATTTTAATATTCAAGATAATGTAGATATGTATCTTCACAGTGGATGTCCAAACTGTGCTCGAAGGACGAAATGTTAAGAGAGGGGTAACTCTTAACGAATTTTATTTTTTGTAGTTGATTTGATTATCGTCAAATGCTTGGTGGATGAATGCCCTTACCGCTGGTCGGGGGGCTGATGAGTTGTTTGAGTAAAACACTTGCTGATGAATGCCCTTACCGCTGGTGGGGGGGCTGATGAGATGTTTGAGTAAAACACTTGCTGATGAATGCCCTTACCGCTGGTGGGGGGGCTGATGAGATGTTTGAATAAAAACGCTTGTTGGTTTGAGACTTTATTTTAATCTAATTTATTAATCAAAAAATCACTGTATTTATACTAAAATTATCCTAACTAAGCATAAATCTATTTCATACATATAATTGATTTTTTATTGATTATTGCACATAAAGGTAATTGACCGAACATAATTATTTTATATCAAAAATAATGTATGCAGGTGAATAACCAAAAATGTGCTGATCTTAATTTTTTGCAACTTAGTTAATTATTGCATATAAAGGTAAATAACCGAAGACAGAACAGAATTATTTTATATTAAAATAATTTGTGCATGTAATAAAAAATGTGCTGATCTTGATTATTTACCATTTCCTTTGATATTGCACATAAAGGTAAATGACCAATTATGTGCTGACATTTAATTCTTAATATTAATATTATGTTCTTGAACAGAGATCTTCAACATCTTGCATACAGTTGTGGAGAGTACTTTGTTAAACATTTTTTGATTTTATTATATTCGATCTAGTCAACATTGAATTATTGTAATTGTTTTAGAATATTAAAAATTTCTTATTATTATTTGGGATTTGAAAATACATTGTTTGAAGTTAATAGAAACTCGTATTAATTATTTCTAAGACATCCCAAACAGTCTAACCATCAAAAAGTTTAATTTAGTTATAGAATGAAAAACAAAAAGGCGACGAGTTTTAAAATTTCCACTGTACGTCGCAATAACTGTGGAATTATTTAGTTTTTTCTTCATTTTGAGGTGTATAAAAGGAACACCAGGAACCGAAACATTTGTTTGCATTTTTACCAAATTTTCTATGATAAAAACACATTGGAACATCTGGCCGATAACTGTGGGAAACTTTCAAGAAAGAAACTATTAAGAATAGTAGGCGATGCTTTTAGAAGAAAAAACAATTGACGTCAAAACGTTTTTTGGCAGTCTTGAAATATTGCTCGTTGTTGTAACTTCCAGTTCAAATGAAATATATTAATTTTTAATTTTAAAACCTAAGATTGTTTAAATTTTGCCCATAATTTAAACTATTACTATCAGGTTGAGGTCCGTTTACGTGCACCGGCAATCCAATAGGGGGAAAGCGCTGTGTGCAAATCCCGTCATTATTGAATCGATTAATGTCGACACTGATACCTTAATCTCCGACTCTAAATGCTCTGAGAGACCTTCTAATTCTGATCCCATCATTGGAAGCACTGAGTCCGAATTGGATCGAAAAACATTTAACTTTTCAGGTATTTGCGATACAGTTGATTGAACCTTTTCAACTTTCGAATTTAAAATATCATCTTGGTCAAAACTATCACTAGCTGTATCATCAATTTCTTGACATTTAGATTTTTGTTCCATTTTTTTTTTTTTTAAGGAGGTGGGTGCCGAAAGGCACCCCGTACTTAGGCCTTGCGGCCCATTGTACCCTCGGGAAACCTGGACATATGTCCTGGGATCGCACAAGTTTTCCAAGAAAACCTATGGGGAAAAAGACTAATTACCTGTATCCTGTTTACAGGGTGGCAGGTTGCCCAAACTCTGAAAACAGTACTGTCTTCTCCAGGTAATCGATTGAGGATTCCACCTTCAGATTCCGGACATCCGACAAAGTCAGGAATGGTTTTCCGAAGATCTTCTTTCGCAGGCCCATTAAGGCATCACATAAACAAATAACGTGTAGTGATGTTTCCTCAACGGTTCTGCACTTACGACAGGTGGTATCAGATGGGATACCTATGGTATGTAGATGCTTGCGGAGGCAGTCTCCCGTGAGGCGCCCACTAGCACTCTGGTTGTATTACGGTCCAACTTCAGTAACGAGTCCCTGACAAGGCCAGGTTCAGTTATTAATATTTTGGATTGTCGAAGAGACTCGTTTCGCCACTGAATTTTGTGTTGTACGGTGATCCATTCTCTAATTGAGAGTTTGGCGGTGCTCTTAGGAATATCAATGATGGTTCTGGCCCGATAGGTTTCCTAGTGGTGCCCATCTTAGCCTGTACATCCGCCATTGTATTGCCTGCGAGCACGAGGTGTCCCGGTATCCAGTTGAGTACAACTCTGTTGCACTCAGCTAGTTGGTTAAGGATGTTGAAGCATTCTTGGACGATGCAAGATGTTATCTTGACTGCACTCAGAGATTGTAGCGCAGCTTGGCTGTCCGAGAAGATTTTGATATGCAGGTTTTTGTAGCCCCTGTTTAGTTTCTCATTGGCGCAGGTCATAATGAAAAACTTTTCAGCCCGAAAGACTGAACAATGAGTGCCCAAGGCGATAGATATTGTCTTTTTGGGCACTGAACCAATGACACCTGCCCCAGTTCCTGCATTCGATTTAGACCTATCCGTGAATCAGATAAGGCCGAGTGGTCTTACGAGATTCCCACCGTCCGCTATCCAGGATTCTCTGGGAAGCATGACAGTCTCGAATCTACGTTTGAAAACGAATGCCGGGGACATGACGTCCGATGGCGTCGAGAGTATGGGGCATGATTTGATCAGATTTAGTGTCTAGAGTTTTTCAATTCTGAACACTAGTTGATGGAGTGCAGAATTCGTGGATTTGCTCTCTTGATACGCGTGTTGGTTCGGATGGAGAGGGAGGATACTTGGTATCCTCTCCCTCAGGTATCTATCCACCAGCCTCTCCAGTGTCTTAAGCAAGAATGACGTGAGGCTGACAGGACGGAAACTCTTGGCCTCGGAGTAGTCAGTACGACCAGGCTTAGGTATGGAGATCGCACGTGTCTTCCTCCATGGCGAAGGAATATAGCCATAGGCGAGGCTCGTGCGGTAGATTTGACAGAGTGGTTTGATTAGCAAATCAGCTCCTTTCTAAAGAAGTGCTGGGAAAATGCCATCAGGCCCTGCTGATTTGTACGGGGCAAAGGTTTTGATTGCCCAGTTAGTTCTATCGTATGTTACAATCTCTGAAGCCGTTCTCGAGCGGTTTTTTGGCTGCTCATTATTTTGCACTGCAATACCTTGATCTATTTGTTGTACAACTTCATTGCTTGAGGAGGCTGTAGGAACTTCCTCATTTGCTTGAGTTCCTACCACCACAGGCTGCTCATTATTATGCACTGCAATACCTTGATCTATTTGTTGTACAACTTCATTGCTTGAGGAGGCTGTAGGAACTTCCTCATTTGCTTGGGTTCCTACCGCCACCACAGGCTGATTAGTACTTTGTACCGCAATATCAATTTCGCGTCTGCCAAGTTGTGCAAGTTTATTCATTGTATTCAATGGTGCTCTCACCTTATAATAATGTTTCATAGCCACGATTTCGGCAGTAATTGTTTTCCTCTGTCTCGGCATAATTTTATAAAATTATTAAAAATTAAATTATTGAAATAAATAACTAAATTTTAAAAATAATACGAACAATAATTATGTGATTTACGAGATTCGGGGAAATGGGTATGGAGCAGCAACTTCAGAGTGTCCTTATTACTTGAGGTGAATTCCCCATCCGACTGGCGCAGCTCCGTTAATCTAGATCTCGGATCTTTGGAGAGGGCTTTTTGGAGTCTGCAGTCCTGAGGGAGTTCCTCAATTTGGCCGCAGTAACTTTTCCATGCTTCTCCTTTTTTCTTCCGAACAGCCGATTTGTACTTGCGTTGGGACACATTCCAGGCTTCCGACTCACTGTTCAAACCATGCTGTTTTGCTCTGTTGAAACTTTTTCTCGTTTCTTTTCTGAGGCTCTCCAAGGATGTATTCCACCAGGGCGTTTCTTGGGGACCCTGTTAGTGCGTAAGATACAGTTACTCTCGTAAGAGGAGTAAATGGCTTCCGTTGTTAGGGCGACTGTCTGTTCTAGTTCCGGAATATTCTGGGCTGCTTTTAGGACTTCCCGGATTCTTTCTGACAGCTCTTCGTGATAGGAGAACCAGTCAGTGAATCTAGGATTCCTGTAGGAAACCGGTTTCAACGGTTCGGAGAACAGACTGAAAAGAATGTGCCTATGGTCTCATAACGAAGGTTCGGAGGACACTTTCCATCCTTGAGTATAATAATAATAATAATAATAATAATAATAATAATAATAATAATAATAATAATAATAATAATACTTCATTTACTTCCCGTACATACAGAAGCTGAAAAACTTAATCGTAAACATACAATATACAATCTTAATACTATATTTTATTAAAATTATAGAGCAAAAACAGAAAAAAAAAACAAAAACAAAAAATGAAGCTTCCAAGTCGGGTAGGAAATAGTTAGGTACATTCAATTCTCCAAGAACAAGAGGCAAATGCACCATTAAATTATGTTAATTTATTTAGAAAACGAGATGTGTTGAAAGGTTGATGTAATTAGTTGTTTTATGTGATGTAATGTGACGCAATATAATGCAAACACAAAGAAGTAAGTGACCTAAAAAGTTTCTAAAACTGGATATATTTCAAACTAAATGATAGGATTTATGACATACAATATATCGGAGTGGTCTAATGAGAAGAGCCACGATTTGAGTTGATGAAAAAATTTTGATTCAAATCTACAAGATGTTGGTAATCTATTAAAAAATCGTGGCGCAGTAATGCTATAGAAGTGAGTCAAGTGCGATTTGTTAACAGTAGGCACAACAACAAGATTACTGGTGTTTATACGTAAATTATAGGTGCCTTGTATTCTGGCATTAGCAAAATAATGATTTCTAACAAATATTGTCATAATTCTGAAATAGTACAAATGTTTTAAGGGAAGAAAACCTAAACTCTTAAATAAAACGAAACTAGGAGTTCTACGACTAACTTTACAAATAATCCGGATAGCATGTTTTTGTTTAATCAACAACGGATCTGGTTTATTTATATGCGTACCACCCCAGCAGCAAATCCCATATTGAAGTTTTGAATTTAATAAGCCATTGTAGACTAACTTTAATGTTGAAACCGGACATTATAAACTAAGGGGATACATTTGCCTATGTATTGCTTTAAGTATGCAGTGTGTTCTTTTCAACTGAGTCTAGTATCTAATATAATACCTAAATATTTGAATTTATGAACACGCTCAATTAAAAAGCATTCATTAGCACAATTTACATTTTCCTGAAAAACATATTTAGTTTGACCAAGCGAACAGAAATTAGACAGCCGAAATTTTAAACAAGTTGGCGCATGATAGACAAAAGACAATTCTTCACACACTGAACCATACAGATTAAATAGCATAAATTTGGTTTTGTTGCTGATAATTAATTTATGCACCTAAAACCATCGACGTTAAATTTCCAAGTCATGATTGACATTGATACAGACACTAAAAAAATTCTTATTTGAATATGACAAAATAGTATCATTTGCAAATGCTGTAATTTTTCCTTTAAAAGACTGAATAAATAAAGAATTTACAAATATTAGAAATAAAATTGGACCTAAGACTGATCCCTGTGGCACACCAATGCTAACGAGATTTTGATCCCTTAAACAATTGCGAATTTTGACACTTTGTTTACGATTCTTCAGATATGAATTGAACCAATCATGAATAAAACCTCTAAATCCCGCATTATACATTTTCTTTAATAATAAGTCATGATCCACCATGTCGAAGGATTTTGTTATATCTATAAATAAAGCAGCTGAAGTTTCAGAGTTATTTATAGAACCGTAAATTTTACTGCAAAGTTTTAACAAAGCACCTTCAGTTGATTTGTCATTTCTGAATCCGAATTGAAATTCACTGAGAAATTAGTTTTGTCCAAAAATGACAACAATCTAGTTTTAAGTCCCTTTTCAAATATTTTGGAGAATACCGATAGCAAAGAACTGGGCCTGTAATTATTTAAAGACAGAGTATCCCCCTTTTCATACAATGGTATTACAACTGCAGTTTTAAGTGTGTCTGGAAAAATACCTTTTTGTATCCTAAAGTTGAAAATATAGCACAGAACATCAGAAATTTGAAAAGCAATACTTTTAAGAACAGAACTGTAAATTTTGTCAAGGGATGACTTAGAATAAGAAGTTTTTAGAGATATTATAATTTGATAAATTTCAAAAGATGTGAAGTTATCATTCTGATAAGATTCCTGCCGGATAGAGTTTTCACACGAGCATGATTGATTGTTGAAATTTGCAAAATCTTGTAATTCGTGTGTAATATTAGAAAAATAATTGTTAAAAGTGTTAGCAACTTGTAACGGATTAGATAAGATGGTATTATTACTATTTACAACAAAATCATCGTTAGGTATATTTCTATTTAGAATTTCGTTAACAAGCTTTCATTCTATTTTAGGATTACCCATATTCTCGGAAAGCCTACTTCGAAAGTACACATATCTACATTTAGGAATTTCAATGTTAAGATCATGACACAGTTTAAGATAATAAGTCTTAAGTCTGCGATTGTTAGGGTGTTTTTTTACGCAAACACTAAGTTTATTTTTCTTTTTGATTTTTCTTAACAATGACAAGGACATCCACGGTTTTAAACATGCAATTTTGTTAATTTTTTTATTGACAATTAAATATGAGATTGCAATATGTTTAAAAATTTATCAAAAGCAACAGAAGGATCACATGCAGAATAAACATCTAACCAATTTTCAAAAGTCAAGGACTTTTTTAAGGTAGGAAGGTCGATTTTTTGAACCTCATTGATAGTACGGTGTTTCCTTCTAGAAAAAGTATTGTCAAGTTGAATACTAATCAAACAATGATCAGTTATCTTAAGATCATATATAGCCGATTTAACATTAACATTATTGTTTCTATGAAGTCTGAAAAATACGTGGTCTAAACAGGAACTAGAATTTTGAGATTCGCCTGTAAGGTTAGAAAATAGGGAATTACAGCCAAATGACGACTAAACGCATAAAAAGTTATCAACATGAGGAGAAGTAGACAAAAGATTCACATTGAAATCTCCTAGTAAAACTAAATTTTTACAGGATTGATTTTCCAAAAACACAGAAAAGTCTTCTAAAAACTCATTCACACTACATTTGTGTAATCTATAAATACCAACAAAGCAATAAGGCACACCAGAAATTTCACAAGCTACACTTATTATATCAGCACTATTCAAGCTAACGTTTTTTATTTCACACTATATATCACTTCTATAAAATACCGCCACACCACCGGAACAATATGAATTGTTACAATTTGCGACAAATGTATAATTTGGTATATAAAAATTTAAAAATTCAGATTCGTAAATCCATATTTCAGAAAGAAATATGAGTTCAAGTAAATGATTTAATGAAGCAAGATGTGCGAAAAATAAATCGAAATTTTTTCTTATGCTACGCATATTTTGATGTATTACAGAAAACCTGAATTTAGATCTATGTTTGGATGATCAATGCAAAGGCAATTAGAATTTCCATAACCATTAGAACTCAACAAGGAAGTGCCATTTTGATTTATAGTAAGAGGAACTAAATTATTATAAGTTAACATAACAAAAAAAAAATTAAATTTAGACAAAAAATAAATTAAATTTTAGACAGATCCTCAACACTCCTAATTTTAATAACCTTATCGCCTTCCTTTATTCTAATGAGTACAGATGAATTCCTAATCCAAACAAACTTGCATATATTATTTTTTTGCAATACTTTAGCTTTCTCCAGCAACAATCGAGTGAAGCCAGTCAGGCAATCATTAATGTATATACGTTTGTTGTTATTATGATGTTCACCAAAGATATTATCATATAATTTGATTTTATCAGCATAAATTTTCGACATAATGTTTTGTTTTGTTAGTAGTGAAGCAAATTTAACAGTCACAATTTCCAATTGAGGTTTACTATCCTATCTTTCCTTTTTATTTTTTACAGAGCAATACTGAATATCAGATAAATTGGTTTGCTCACGAACACCTTTAGCAATTAGTTTAATTACATTCTCTCTAACATTAACGTTGGTTGTCATCGGCATACCAACAATATCAACTGAGCACATCTTCTCTTTCTGCTCCAATAAATTAATCTTAGACTCTAAAAAGTCAACTTTCTTGGTAAGAGTATCATTTTTTGCTGCCAGATCTTTTATTTTAAAGAGATGCTTCAGCATTAAAATCTGGAAGAAAAATAATCTCATTGTAAAGAGTCTCAAGAGTAATAGCTGGACAGGAATGCTGAGTTTGCGGTGGTTTCGCAGAAATTAAAAAGGAAGAACTCGATGAAGAAGAAGAATCTGGTGCAATGGAAATAGAGTTCATTGGACTATGACCATCAGATGAGATTGATTGTCTTCGAAAATTAATACACCTACCACATTTAAAGCCTTGCTTACTGTTCTCTAAATATTCAAGTCACTTTTCAGCAACTTTGCGCAATTTATATGGTAGAAATGATTACATTTAATACACTCAATTTTTTGCTCATTCCTTTCTACCTTGCGATTGCACGAATTACACGACATTATATATTTTATACTAGCTGTACCCGACCACGCGTTGCTGTGGCTCAGTCTGGTTAAATGAAAAAGAAAAGAAAAAGCGCACATTTCTCGTATATTTAATTTCACAATGCTTGTGGTATACAACATGTCTTGTTGTTCCATTTTCTGTGCAGATATAGAGATTTTCTGGTTTGCCGACTCTAGAACACGCAACATATAATTGTCCATGTGAGAAGCAATGCGTGTCTAGATCTAAACCGCACAATTTTAAAGATTGGCCCTGAGCCTTGTTGTCGAATCGGGAATTGCAATCTCTTAAATTGAAATGGCATATCCGTTGGAATCATAGGAATGCGAGGAATGAGCACATCTTCACCTTTAAAAGGTCCTGTCAAGATTGTTGCTTCTACGATGTCGCTCATTAATTTTTTTATTGCAAACTGCGTGCCGTTGCAAAGCTTTGGCTGGTTGATATTTCGCAACATGATAATTGGCACACCGACTTTCAACTGCAATACATGCGGTGGCATCCCCGACAGATCGAGTGAATTCCAAAATTCTGTTGGATAATTAACCGGTTCATCTGCTTCCACAACAGTGTCGACGGACGTGTATGTGACCACCTCACTTTGAATGTTAGACTGAATAATATTGTTAAGTTCTTAGACGTCTTAGTTCTTGGCCGCAAGAATAGCTCGTTCACTTAGCCAATCGTGATTCTTATAATTGGTTTGAATATTGGGAAATACTTTTTCAACCAATTCTTCTTTTGACGTCACTAAATCGCAGAAGTTATGAGGCAATAAAACTCGTCCTGACGTCAGATCAACCGCCACCTTTCAATTGATGCAAATGATGTGAGAATATCTCTGCTGACCGATCGTTTTGCAGATGGACCCAATTCTATATTAAACAAAGCAGCAGCAGATCGATTCGGTAATGGCATTCCCAATTGATTGAGACCTTTGTTTGCGATTTCTAAGCACAAATCTTCAATCATTATCAACACTTCGTTGTAGATTTCTGCTGTGAAATCCATGTTCATATTTGAATTTTCCTTGCATATCCGACGGAAAATATCTTCAGCCATGTGGGTTTTATATTTCTCCTATAACTCTGTTGCAGATAAAGGACAGCAGGCGGTCAATATAATTGCAAACAATGCACAAATTTGATATGGATGTGACGTGTTGGACGCGTCATTAATGCATACATCCCAGTGTCGGTCGTTCTGCAATAAATTCAGAGCTTGATATGTGTTACAACTTAAAGGGGAGTCGAAAAAAACGATCCTTTATTTGTACATAAATATTTTATTTATTAAGTTTTATTGGGTTTTCTTTTGTTTTATATTAATAATATTATTATTATTTGATTTCGCTCGCTTGATCCTGCTCTTAGTTCTTAAACTTCTAACGCAGCCTCACGTTAGGGAATTTATGGCTTGGTCCAGTTTACGAAACTAAGGTAAGGTCAGCTCGCGTGTATATTCTCGACTGCCTCTGACTCCATCTTCAGTTCGTCCTTTTTATAGTAAATTTTTGGTATTTAAATGCGGGCGTTAGTTCCCACCAAAAATTCTATAAACCGAAAAGAAATTCCTTTCTCAATAGTTCTTAGAACTGAAGGATAATTGCCTAGTTTGCTTTTATTACCTAATGCATTTTGTTAGACGAAAATGCATAGCGATGACTCAGGAAACACTTATGTAAATCCTTTTAACGATACGAAAACACTTAAGCACAAATGTCTTTGACGAGGTCAAGAAAAGGATTGAAATAAGTATTTAGGACCCGCCAAAGAAATTCCTTTCGGCAATTACAAACGTAATTGCGTCGATGGTGTAAAAACATGTTCATCCGCTTTAGTCGGTAATAAAAAGGCAGTCAGGATATGATATAAGAAATGCCGCCGGCAGAGAAATATGTAATAAAAGAATATTGGAATAGGTCGTGATAATGAGTTGCATTTATTGGCTTCATGTGTATACATATATATATATATTTATACATGACGCTCAACTCATTATAACACCATACCCCTTATTTGCGAAAGTTGATATTTTTGAAATGAAACTTTCGGTTGTAGGAACGAATTGAAAGATGATTGAGTCGTAAATTTTTTTTTTTTTTTTTACTTCTAATTATTTATATAATAGTAATTTTTATTTTTTTTTTTTCTAAATAATTTGTTTCATGAAAAATACTTAAATATCGTAAAAATACATTTTGTGTTTTTATATATTTGAATTAGTTAATTTAAAAAATTTGATAAATATATGAATGTTTGTAATACATTTTTTTTTTTTTTTTTTGTACATTTTGTGTTTATATATGTATTTATGAATGTTAAAATTATGGACCCCTTTTTTTGTTTTTAGTAATTTCTCTCAATATTATTATTATATTTTGTGCAATTTTTCTTATTAGTAATCGGTTGATTTTTTTCCCTGGGTATCCATTGCGTGTTCATTTTCATTTCTAGATTTCTACTCTAGTAGAATTTTATCGGGAAGTGTATATGATAAATAGGTAGGTATAGGATCTTTACTGAGAATGTAGAAATTGGGTGGAATTTCGTCAATTTCACATTAATTTGGATAGCTTGAAGATGAGTTTTTGTTGCATACTATATCAATAGTTTTAATCGAAAAAAGGTTTGAGGTTGTTGTTATGAATTCTTTTTTGTTTATTTCCAACTCGTATTGTAGAGTTTTCTGTGGAATTTATTTCTGTTATTTCGTATGGACCTATCCATAGTGCTGAGAATTTATTTTTCTTTACTTGATTTTTTAGTAATACCTTGTCGCCTATAACAAATGTTTTTGTTTTGCTGCCTACGTCATAATAATTTTTTGATCTGTTTTTATTCTGAATAAGATTTTCTGGGTGAGTTGTGATATTCCTTCATGACTTTATTTATTTCTTCAGGATGTGTGAGCGTTAAAATTTGGTTTAAATAGAAAATAGGTTGAATCGGAGAATTTTGAAATATTTGAGAACAAATAGATTTGGTTAGGAAGTAGTCAGCATTGTTTAATATCTGAATAGAAATATAAATTTCTTTTTCTTGTGTTTTTTCACATGATTTTTTGAAATTGGAGAAAATTTCCTCGAGACCTTTTTGGTCTTGTTGCATAGGTACTTTGCCTATAGTGTAGTTGATTTTGTCTGCTTTGAACTGTTTTATATCCCCTTGTCTCATATCTTTAATTTCTTTAAATTTTTCTTCTAGTTTCTTGTTATTTCCGAAATAAACGAAATATTTATTTTTTATGTTTCTTACTTCCAATAGGCAATTTTTGTTTTCCATGATGATTTTATTTTCCTTTTTATTTGCAGCTTTACTTCTAGTTATTACTTGAATTTCTTTAGTATTTTCATTTTCCTGAGACATATTATTTATTTCCTTAATTCCTTCTATAATTACTTGATATGCGAATTGTAATTGATCAGCCGTTTGAACAAGTCCCATTCTATATTGCCGTAGTTGACACAATATATGTTGTACTGACACAGACTTTTTTTCTTCTTTGTCGATAACAGCAAGACAACATTCGATTAAACAGAATGTTCCTGATCGACCGATGCCGGCCCTGCAATGTATTACAGGTGGTCCGACTTCAGTGTTAAATGTGCCTGAGTTTTTAATTTCCTTAAGAAAGTTCAAAAGTTCGGTTGGGGAATTTGGAATTCCGAAATCCGGCCAATTTTTATAGTGGAAATGTGTAATTTTTCTGCTTTCTTTTGATTCAACATCTGTAAGTTTAAAAGTTCGTTTTGCAAAATTTGCATATTCTTCATACTTAATATATTCAACAGTGAGACCAACATCTGTTAAATACAATAAATGTTTCCTTTCAAAATTCGTCGGCCAATATATATGACTTTCAATGTTTTTAAGTAATTCGTTTAACATTATTATTGTTCTACTGTCTTGTTCCCAGATCATTGACCAGAAATGACTTATGGTTTCCTTAAGAGGTTCTTGAGTTAAAATGTATTTTCGTTCTACTTTATTTATTTTGATTAGGTTAGCATTGATATAATCGGTTTTCGAGCGATGAATTTTTATTCGAGAATGATCATAAGGGATTATATCCGAATATCGATTGAAGGGTTGATTATTGCTTTTTTGAGATTCGTTCGACGAGAGTGAATTCTCTTTCGCTTCTTTTTTACATTTTTTGTTAATCTTTGAAAATATTGTATTCCATTCGTTTCTAGATTCGATTTCGTCATATTCTTCTTTGATGTCATTTGTGTTACTTTGACCAAGTTTTTCGATTTTTATTCTGCTTAAGGCATCTGCGTTTGAATTTGCTTTACCCGGTTTATACACAATTTTGTATTCATATTCTTCGAGTTTTATTCTCCATCTCATTAAACGAGAGGTTGGGTCTTTCAGACTCATAAGCCACGTAAGCGGTTTATGGTCAGTAATAATGGTAAATTTTCTGCCATAAAGGTAAGGTCTAAATTGTGCAACTGCAAATATAATTCCTAACAGTTCTTTTTCGATAGTTGAATATCGCGTTTCTGCATTATTGAGTGTTCTACTTGCATAGCAGATAGGTTTATCTTCGCCTATTTTGCCTTGGGATAGTACTGCTCCAATCGCAAAATCTCTGGCATCAGATGTTACTAAAAATTCCTTATCATATTGTGGATATTGTAATAAAGGGGCTGTAATTAGTCTTTGTTTTAATTTTGTAAAAGATTCGTCACAAAAGGCATCCCATTTAAAGTTTTCACCTTTTTTTAATAATTTGGTCAAAGGTTTTGCCAATTTGGAAAATTCTGGAATAAATCGTCTATAGTATCCCACGAATCCGAGGAAAGCTTTAATATCTTTTTCTTTTCTTGGTACTGGGTAATTTTTGACAACTTCTATCTTATTAGGGTCCGGTGATACGCCGTTTTCTCCTACTGAATGTCCTAGATACTGAATTTGTTTGCTAGCGAAGTGGCATTTTTCAGGTTGTAATTTAAGGTTATTTGACCGCAATCGTTGTAATATTCTTATTAGTTTTTCATTGTGATCTTTTAAATTATACCCGTGCACTACAATATCATCCATATAAACAAAGCATTCGATTCCCTGAAGACCAATAAGTACCGTATTCATTAATCTCTGAAAGGTAGCTGGGGCGCGTTTTAGACCGAACGGCATCCTATTATAATGATAATGTCCGTATGCGGTGCTAAACGCCGTTTTTTCTTTATCGTCTTCACACATTGGTATTTGATGGAATCCATTTGCCAAATCTAAGGTACTAAAATATTTAGCTCTACCCAACTGATCGAGTATATCAGTAATATTTGGTAATGGGAATGCATCTCCAACAGTGATATCATTTAGACGACGAAAGTCAACAACTAACCTCCATCTTTTATTTCCAGATGAATCAGTCTTCTTTGGTACAAGTAGTAGAGGAGAATTCCACGGACTATTACTTGGTGAAATTATACCTTCATCTATTAGTTTGTCGATTTGTTTGTTGATTTCTGGACGATGAGCTTGCGGTAGTCTATATGGTTTTACATTCACTACCGGTTTGTCAGATAAAATCGGAATTGTATGAGTAATTGCATTTGTGCATGTTAAATAATCTCCTTCTAAATAAAAAACATCATTAAATTCTCGGCAGATATCGAAAATGGATTTAGCTTCTTCTTTATTACAATGGCTTAGATTTATTTCGTTCTCCAATCGATTTAAACGATTTTGTATAGGGTCGTGCTCTGTATTTAGGAGTAAGATGTCGTATTTGTCTAAAGGTTCGACATGTAGTTTCAGCTCATGGATATTCAAGTATTCGTCGTTTTTATTCGAATTTAATATTGGTACTTTTGCATAACCGTTTTGGTCAGCCCTCACTATTACATTTCCCAAATATACACCCTGTTTTAATGTTTGATTTAAAAAAAATACTTCGCCTTTAATTTCAGTTTTTATGACCGCTATGACCTGACAACGTGCAGGAATTTTAATTTTCCTATTTGCACACATAGCTCTCATTACAGATGATTTAGATACGTCTTCGGTTTCGATTACTGAATCATGTTTTGTTTTTTCTCCGATTTTTTCGGGTTTTGAAAAAAATTTTGTAGCATTTTGGGGTTTAGAAATTCTGTCAAAAGATTGTACAGGTTGTTTCGGAAGTACGGAAAGGGATAGAAATTGGTTTGAATAGTCGATATGACATTCAAATTTGTCAAGGAAGTCGTGGCCTAAAATACCATCGTAGCTTAATAATAAGTTATCTCTTATTATTTGAAAAGAATGTTCGAATACTTGGTTCGATATATTTATGTTGGATTTGGCTGTACCGATTGTCGAGATTGTTTTACCGGCTACTGAAGATATTTTTATAGTTTGCGATTGATTTATTATAGTTTCACCCGATGTAGAAGATGCTTTATGAAGTGAAACTTCGGCACCTGTATCGATAAGAAAAATGCTTTTTCCTGATTTAGATAAGTCATTTTTTAATGTTACTGTCAAGTCTTTTCTAGTAACGTTCAGTTTTATTTTGATTTGTTGTGGGTTTATTCGTGGTGTATGTCGACTTCTATTGTTATTATGATTGAGGCGGGACGCGAATTGATTGGGGTTTCGATCCCGCCCATGGGAGATTTCCGATTTATTTTGGGCTTTAATATTGTTACTATTCTGGCTTTGTTCTGTGGTTGCGAAATTTACTCGCCTCTCCACAGGGCTTCGATTTCGCGATTGATAGTTTTGATCGTTTGTAACATGGTTGTTGTTTCTTGGACTATTGTAATTCGCGTTGTTGTTTCTAACGTTGTTATTGTGATAATTTACATTATTGCTTCCAGAATTGTACTTGGTGTTAAACTGGGAGTTTTGATATGTTTGTGTCATAGGAATTCTCTGAGAGGAAGTGTTTAGTGGACCTTGTTGCCGCGAACTGTTGCTGAACATTCTTGTTCTACATTCCGAAATATGGTGATTAGGTCTTTTGCAATAAGAACAGAAGACACTTCGAAATTCATTTTTTATATGTGAGTTTCTTCTTTTATTTGCGAAACATTGCTCTTCAGCATGACTTTCACTATTCCATTTGGAACATTGTTTGGGGCTACTCTTATTTTCTATCCTATCAGATTGGTCGATAGCATAGTCTATGGCTTCTTCCAAAGAATTTTTTGATTGACACTTTGTTAATATTTTAATGTGTTCATTTGATAGCCCTTCTTCAAAAGCTCTTTGAACTAATTTTTTGTTTTCTGAGATTAACAGATTTTGTAAGGTTGTGTTTGTTTGGGAGTTTATTGTTACTTCGTTTAACGAGGATAGAAGTTTTTTTGTCCTAAATGAATATTCGTAAATATCCTCTTTCTGTTTTTGCTTTAATGCAATTGCCTCGTTTTGCAGAGACAACCGAGATCGCTTTTCTGAAAACTGATCTTGAAGCAGTTTTTTTAATTCCTCCCAATTTTCTATTAAGTTATATTTAATTATTTCGTACGCTTTTCCCGTTAATTTTGTTTTAATTAACGTTAAAAGGCATACTTTTTCCGTTTCTGTAAAAGGAGTAGCTGTAAATAATTGGCAACACATCAAGAATCGATGCAAATCTATAGGGTTACCATCGAACTCAGGGATAAGGGTTGCAGCGTCCCTTATGTTTAGCCCTGGGTTTGGAGTAATGGGGTTATTATTGGTCATTTTGCTCTTACTTCTAGTGAACGGCCCTATGACGGAAATATAAATATTATTGTCGACAGAAAGGAAATACAAGTAACACAAAAATTCAACCGATCACACGTATTTATATAAAATTTTATATTATTATTATTTTTTTTTTCACTTTTGCACTTTAAAAAAAAATATAGGGTCTTACAAAAATATTTTATATACTTATTTATGTGTATTCTTAAGAATCTATCATACACTTTATTTTCTAAAGATATTTTCAAAAAAAAAATACAATATTTGACTTACTACTTTTCTATTTATTTTCTTCTTTGATTATTCTGGTCTTCGCTATTTTAGTTTTGTTGATGCTGCTATTAGCGCGTTGATTTGATGCTGCTTATGTTGCGTTACTTTTGTTTGTTGTTTTTCTTTTTGTATGGGCACGCTCCTCCCTAAATGTGTTGGCCAGGAATTTGTTCCTCTGACTTTATATATAGTACTTCGTACACTTTTTACACTCCCACGTATTTGTTTCACTTTTTTCACGGAGGGTTTTTTTTTGTATTATTCCTCGCGGGTGGCCGGTCAAAACCTGGCGCCACGATTGCGCGATTTTTTTTTTTTTTTTATTATTTTTTTTTTGGGGTAACACGCTTAACAAACCTGCCGTATCAATTTCACGATTATATTTTTCACCCTTTTTTATATTTTCCACGATTTCGATTTTTTTTTTTTTTTTAAATTAATTTGTTATATTTTTGGTGTGACCGGTCTTACAAACCTGTCGTCACATCCCACTCGCTGCCACCAAATTTATGTTACAACTTAAAGGGGAGTCGAAAAAAACGATCCTTTATTTGTACATAAATATTTTATTTATTAAGTTTTATTGGGTTTTCTTTTGTTTTATATTAATAATATTATTATTATTTGATTTCGCTCGCTTGATCCTGCTCTTAGTTCTTAAACTTCTAACGCAGCCTCACGTTAGGGAATTTATGGCTTGGTCCAGTTTACGAAACTAAGGTAAGGTCAGCTCGCGTGTATATTCTCGACTGCCTCTGACTCCATCTTCAGTTCGTCCTTTTTATAGTAAATTTTTGGTATTTAAATGCGGGCGTTAGTTCCCACCAAAAATTCTATAAACCGAAAAGAAATTCCTTTCTCAATAGTTCTTAGAACTGAAGGATAATTGCCTAGTTTGCTTTTATTACCTAATGCATTTTGTTAGACGAAAATGCATAGCGATGACTCAGGAAACACTTATGTAAATCCTTTTAACGATACGAAAACACTTAAGCACAAATGTCTTTGACGAGGTCAAGAAAAGGATTGAAATAAGTATTTAGGACCCGCCAAAGAAATTCCTTTCGGCAATTACAAACGTAATTGCGTCGATGGTGTAAAAACATGTTCATCCGCTTTAGTCGGTAATAAAAAGGCAGTCAGGATATGATATAAGAAATGCCGCCGGCAGAGAAATATGTAATAAAAGAATATTGGAATAGGTCGTGATAATGAGTTGCATTTATTGGCTTCATGTGTATACATATATATATATATTTATACATGACGCTCAACTCATTATAACATATGCGCTCCGGAAAGTGGCATGTGTAACACCATTCACAATTCTCAATTGGTGGAAAGACGTTGGACCGGCCACATTCATCAACAGCGTGCGAAGAAAGAAGCATTCATCTCGATTGGGATGCACGGTATAGAGTGTGCTTATCGTAGTTTCATCGAATATGCTAGGAGTTGCTAATTTACCGCCATCTTCTGCTGATCTTCTTCTGTATAGAGGATATCCATCGTTTTCTGTAACTGTGTTGGATACTATCATGCATGGTGAATTTGGATTCAATGTACCGCAAGGTCCATGTATCATATTTTTCGTCACAACTTCATGCAAATCTTTATCGACATCGGCATGGGGTATTTCAGCGCATATTACATCGTCGATTTCGTTCGAAGTGATTTTGTTATAGCGCCAGATTTTTACACGTATAGTACGTTTGGGAACCCTCTCTTTTGCCATTCCATTGAGTACATCCAGCAGCGCACAGACCCAAACACTTAATGTTTTATCATGAAATCCATCAGCGATTTCAGCTTCTATCTGAAAACAGATGCTGTGATGTCATGCCTATCCACCGGCGATTGCCCAGGAAGTAAGAGCTTTTGTATTGTAAATCGTCCCAAGCTGGAAATTTCATCTAAGATTTTCTTAAATTCAGCATTTTCATTTTTAAACACCTTTTCTGGTTTTAGCGTTTCCAAAAAATGAGACTCTACGTATTAAATGTCTATCGGCTTTGGGTTTTCAAAATTTTACGCCAATTAGTAGAAAGTACATTATAATTTTATAATTTCATTTTGTATGTTTTAAACAAAGTTGAGTTTTGAAATAAGAAACGCAAGCATTTTTTCAATTCGAATGTTCCCCCATACATGAGCATACAGCCCATTTAGAGTATCGCGACTCCGAATTCATATTTTCAATACCTATAACAGAAATTGAAGCAAGCGAGGCATAAACTCTTTCTTTACGATATCTGTTTAGCTCGTATTATCAATTTCACAGGGGAAAAAATTTATGGAATTTCCTTTGTTTGTTTCTTAAGTTTGACATATTTTGTATTAAAATAGGCGAATTTTTATTACTGCTGTGCAAAAAATATGCTTTTATAGGCTTTATCTATATAAATAAAATCGTAAATGTTCGTTTGTTCCTAACCGGTAATCTCCGAAACTTCTACATTAGATATACATATTATGAAAATAAAGATGAGCGTAGTGGCGGCGTTAAAAATATTAATTCGGAGGGGCAACACTTTAAATGGGCTTAATGCTTATGTATTCTGGAACATCAGAATTGCGAAAAATGTTTGCGTTATTTATTACAAAAAACAAATTTATTTTAAGCGTACAAAATTAAATTATTCGCTTTAGATCCTGTTTCTTGAAATGTAACGAGCAAATTATATCTCTAATAAATGGCGTAAAATTTTGTTTCCGGGGAGATTGGGGGTCGGAGAGGTTACAAAGGGGGACTTGAAAGCTTATTTCGGAAATCCTCATTTATAATCTGAAATATGCATCGGATATGATTCTGACCTGAGGCAATCTTATTAAGATTTTTATGCCGGACATTCTAACGTACACGGCAAAGTTCTATCTACCACCACTTTGGCGCTGGAATCAACAGAAATTTTGGAACTTCGTATGCAGACGTCACACACGATTACAATGTTCGGCAAAGTTGTCCAGATTTTCATGGGGATTATATCTGTCGAAGGGCAAATAGTTCTACCTCTCACCACTTTGGCGCTGGAATCAATAAAATTGGGGAACTTCGTATTTAGAGGTCACAAGCGATTACGATGTTCGGCAAAGTTATGGAGGTTTTCATGGGGATTTTTTCTGTCGCAGACCATATAGTTCCAGCTCTCACCGCTTTGGCGCTGGAGGCAATACAATTTTGTAACTTGGTATGTAGACGTCACACACGATTACAATGTTCGCAAAGTTACGGAGGTTTTCATGGGGATTTTTTGTGTCGAAGATAAAATAGTTCTATCTCTCACCACTTTGGCGCGGCGGTTGTTTAGGCCCCTACTCAATAGAGGTTTTTGCCTTTACGTAGTATATGTTTGACGGGAGCTATTTTACGAACCGAAGAAAAGGGATCAAATTAATATCTTCGCTCGGGGTGTTGCGGGGTAAATATTGTGCATTCTGAATAGATCGACTTAAGACATGAAATATATAACCAGTGGTGCTACGAGAACGGGGTAAAAGATTTATTATGTTCCGAATTAAGATGCTACGCTTGAATACATTTTGTTAATTTACAGCGATTTGTAAACCGAAATTTTTACGAAGCCGTCTTAGGACAGGTTACAACCTAGCAATTAAATAAAGCCTATAAAAACATTTTTTTTGTACAGCAATAATGAATATTCGCCAATTTTAAAAATTATAATACGAGCTAAAAAAGATATCGCAAAAATAGGGTTTATGCCAAAAATCAAGTTTTTTTAAACATACAAAATTAAATTTTAAAACTATAACCTACTCTACTAATTGGCGTAACATTTTGAAAACCAAAGCCGAAAGACATTTAATACGTAGAGTCTCATTTGTTGGAAACCCTAAAACCAAAAAGGCATTTAAAAATGAAAATGCTGAATTTAACAAAATCTTAGATGAAATTTCCAGCTCGGGACGATTTACAATACAAAAGCTCCGACTTCCTGGCCAATCACCAGTGGATAGGCATGACATTGCGGCACGTGTTTTCAAACAGAAGCTGAAATCCCTGATGGAATTCATGGTAAAACATGAAGTGTTTGGGTCTGTGCGCTGCTGGATGTACTCAGTGGAATGGTAAAAGAGGAGATTCAAAAATGGTGGAAGAACGACTCATTCCGCTTTAAAATTGCCATTGAACATTCAATTCATTGAAAGTCCCACATGCAACATTTCCAAAGCATCCGGCATGGGAAAAGTATTGCAGAAATGCAAACTTATTGTTTGGGATGAATGCACAATGGCGCACAAAAAATCGCTCGAGGCCCTCGATCGATCATTGCAAGACTTACGTGCAAATATCACATCATTTGAGAACGCATTAATATTGCTTGCAGGAGATTTCAGGCAAACATTACCTGTAATTCCTAGATCGACACCAGCGAACGAAATAAATGCCTGCCTGAAATACTCTAATTTGTGGCGACGCGTAAAGACGTTAAAATTAACTACAAAAATGCGAGTCCAGCTGCAAAACGATCGGTCAGCAGAGATATTCTCACATCAATTGCATCAATTGAAAGTGGCGATTGATCTGACGTCAGGACGTCTGCGATTTAGTGACGTCAAAACAAGAATTGGTTGAAAAAGTATTTCCCAATATTCAAACTAATTATAAGAATCACGATTGGCTAAGTGAACGAACTATTCTTGCGGCCAAAAACAAAGACGTCTACGAACTTAACAATATTATTCAATCGAACATTCAAAGCGAGGTGGTCACATACAAGTTCGTCGACATTGTTGTGGAAGCAGATGAAGCGGTTAATTATCCAACATTTTTGAATTCACGCGATCTGCCAGGGATGCCACTGCACGGACTGCAATTGAAAGTCGGTTTGCCAATTATCATGTTGCGAAATATCAACCAGCCAAAGCTTTGCAACGGCACGCGGCTTGCAGTAAAAAAATTAAAGAGCAACATCGTAGAAGCAACAATCTTGACAGGACCTTTTAAAGGTGAAGATATCCTCATTCCTCCCATTCCTATGATTCCAACGGATATGCCATTTCAGTTTAAGAGATTGCAATTCCCGATTCGATTGGCGTTTGCAATCACCATCAACAAGGCGCAGGGCCAATCTTTAAAATTGTGTGGTTTAGATCTAGACACGGATTGCTTCTCACACGGAAAATTATATGTTGCATGTTCTAGAGTCGGCAAACCAGAAAATCTCTATATCTGCACAGAAAATAGAACAACAAAAAATGTTGTATAACCACAAGCATTGTGAAATTAAATACACGAGAAACGTGCGTTTTGTCTTTTCTTTTCCATTTAACCAGATTGAGCCACAGCAACGCGTGGGCGGGTACAGCTAGTTTAATTATAATTAATCAAACAGAAATGATGTTAATTCATAATTTAGTAAAAAATTTGTTTTTTTGAATCAACTTTCAATCTAGATCGTAGCCCAATACCCTTCGTTTTTTTTTTAATTATAACGAAAACTACCAGTGACAGTAATTTTTATTGTGAAAGTGGGGCCAATTCTTAAAATTCGTCGAAGATTTTGAAAATTCTGCCCTGTCAATTCTAAATAACTTTTGTTTGGTTTTAAGCTTTCAAAAAAATGAGAAATGAAATGGCTTTCGGCTATGGCCTTACAAAATTTTACGCCATTTAGTAGAAAGTTCCAAAAGACCGAGCTTTGCTCGGTAAGGCAAAGTTGAAGTATGCCTGAAAAATTTGCGAAAAATTTAGAAATGTGAAAGTTCTTACATTTCCATATTTTTCAATTTTCGGCAATTTTTCAACAAATTTTCGTCAACCTTTTGAGAATTTATTGGTTGCTTTTTGAGATGCTTGAATTCAGCCAAACGGGTTGGTTATAATTGTGCGACAAAATTTGTTCAAATTGAGTTGTGTGTCAGTATGCGTTCCGCATAAAAATTTACACCTACAATTTTATATGCATTTTGGTATTGCGCAACAAATTGCACCTAAACAAATCTTTGTCTAAAAAAATTGCACCTACGCAAATCTGTGCCTAAAAAAATTGCGGCCGAAATGCCCGCGTGAGAAAAGTTGATTTTTTTAAGTTAATTTTTCTCAACTTTCTTTCACTTTTTCTCAACTTTTTCTTATGCTTGAATTCAGTCTAAAAATATTTTTGTTTTAAAAATTGCGCTAAGCATATTTTAGCTAAAACGGTTATATATTTACACGGTTTATTTATATGTTTATAATTTATAGCTATAAATTTTTATATTGATCCGTTTGTGTAGCCGCATTTTGTTAAAGCATTCGGCAAGTGCTTTTGAGTTTTTGTACGTTTTGAGTACAGGAATTTATAGGCATAGGATCACCCTCCCCGATAAATTACTAAAAAATCAAGCGTTGTTAAAAATTCGGTTAGTGTTAACATCCCTTTTTTTAGCAGCCGCTTTTTTACAAAACCCTATCTAATTTTATAGTTGTTCTAAGTGATAGTATTTATGATATTTTTATTTATCGTATTTTTATGTATCAAAGGCTATACAGTTAAGAAATACAATAAAAATGTAATTAGTGTTTGTTTATATATTACTTGTTGAGATTCGCATGAATAAACTGAAACTATTACTTAAGTTTGAGTTTATTCATCAATTGCAAAGTCTTCCATATGGTCGGGATAGTCCATTAGTGTAGCTGCATTATTTGGTACAGGCGTCGTATTTAGTTTATCCAAGATGTCTTTCCACACGATATTTCGAGCGTGTTGTGGGTTTTTCGGTGCTAAGGCGACTTCCAGAGCAATTCGTCCTTTGACCCGGGAAAAAGTGACGTACAGCATGCCATGAATAAAGGCCGCTGTAAGAAGGAGAAGACCAACAAATTCAAAGGTTTGGCCTGGGGAATTATGGATCGTCATGGGAAATGCTGGTTTTACAGGAAACTGATGGCTCTGCATGATGCACCCAAGTTGAGATTTGTTCGAATCAAGCGTAATTCTTGGAAGATGGACTTCCGACGTAAACTGCAACGCTCCGTCATGTTGATCTTTAACAGTGTCAAGCCTGTTGCAGAACTTTTCTTCATCTGGTAGTATTTTAATAATTCGTTCACTTCTTTGTTAAGTGGAGCCAGAATTGCACACTTTTTCATATTTTCGTAGTTTCCACTGGCCAAAAATGCTCCAAAGGTTTCTTCGATAAGGTCCCCGTTTGAGATTATGTTGCTCGGAATCTCTATTTGGCCAAGTTCGTTTGAGGCCAATTCTTCTTCTTCTGGGTCGACACGCATATACTTAGTAAGAGAGTAACGGATAAAAAAGTCGCCTTAAGTTGCTTCTCTTAATGCATAAGTCAAGTAGCTCGCTCGATTTGTTTACTCTCTTCTAGTACCTCTACTGCAGGGTCCGGGTCCGCGAAATGCATTTGAGCGTATCTGGGTGTCTCGTATTTACCATATTGATTTTGAGTAGGTTGAGCTGCAACATTTATTTTATGATAGATTTGACCGCCGGCCACAAAACTGTAGATTCCACGATTGTTGAATGTTCCTATCATCAGCCACGTTGAATGATGCGAAGGCAAAACAGGCACTAAGAGATCGTACCTTGGCATGAAATTCATTGGCTAGAGGATGTTGACTTGCAAAAAGTAGTGCTAATTCGTCAAGCAGAATTTGCCATCTGGTGGTGGTTGTTCAATAAGACCGTGAAGACAACAATTGGGGAAGAGTTAACATCTGTTGTGTTCGTATGCGTTCTTCTGGAAAATGCAATGCTCCGCAATGAATACAGGCGACATTAAATGCTCCGAGGCGCAGCTATTCAAGACGCTGATTTCGTTCATCGTCGGTTTCATGTAAAAAGCGACACCTAAAAAAATCAACCCGCTCTTCTGATTGAGAAGTATTAAGATGGGGTATGATTTCGGAGATTTTTTCTTTACTTCTTGTCTTAGCAGCATGGCTAGGTCAAGTTGAAGTAGCCGGCTGCTCATCAAAATGTAATGGTTCGAGCAACAGGTCAGTGTATGAATGGCCCGATCGCGATGATCCCGGCAAGTTGGCGTTATCATCTTGTGGTTCTTCTTGAGCTGAATCATTGCTTCATCCACTAAAATTGAAGTGACGCCAGAAAAATAAACTTAAACTCATGAGTGTTTCTTGACGAATGAAAACAAACTGCATACGCACAGTTCATTTCTCTTGCTTTCCCTTTGAACACAATTCTTTTCTCTAGGTTTTCTCCAGGAGTGTATGAGGGCTTGATGTTTAATATTTTTGTACTGCGTCTATGTGTATGAGATCATGATAAAACCTGTTTGGTGTTTCTGCACTGTGTGTGTGTGTATGAGATCATGATTAAATATATTCAGTAGTTTTGAGCAATGATTTTAAACAGAATGACGATGGCGATCTACTTGGAGACGCTTATTTTGTCCGTCCGTAGCGCGACTTCTGATTGAGAACTAATAAGACGGAGCATGATTTCGGATATTCTTCCTCTACTTTTGATCTTAACAGCACGGTTAGGTTGGATTAAAATAGTCGACTGCTCATCAAAATCGGTCGAGGAATACGTCAGAGTGCGAAAACCCCAGTCGTCATGAACCTGGCAAGTTATACTGGAGACAGTTTGGAAAAATAATTACAATTGGGCATGAGTTGTAATTCCTAAGGTAGTCCGTCTCAGAGTAATTGAATCCGATTTTAATTGCCACATTATTCGTATAATGAGGTTCGGGGAACTTAATTGTTTTGCAATTACCATTTTTCGCTGCCGATAGATATCTAAAAAGCGATATTTTTAGAATGCATATCGAAAGCCCTTAGTAATACTGTAAAGTTCCATTAAGATCGGACCACCCAATTCGAAGCCACCAGGCGAGGGGTATCGAGGGGAGGGGAAAAGTGAGTTTTATAGTCGGAAAATCGAAAGGTCTTAGCCCCTTTCGGACCACTCAATTCGAAAATACCAAGCGAGGGGTATTGAGGGGGGAAGTGAGTTTTGTAGTGGAAAAGTCGAAATCCCCTAGGCCCCTTAGTAATACTGTTAAGTTTCATTAAGATCGGATCACTCAATTCGAAGCCACCTGGCGAGGGGTAACGGGGGAGAGGAAAAGTGCTCATCAAAATGTAATGGGTAGAGCATTACGTCAGAGAGCAAAAGCCCTAGTCGCGATGAAACTGACAAGTTATACTGGAGACAGTTTGAAATACTAATTACAATAGGCCATGGATTGTAATTCTTAATGCAGTCTGTCTCTGAGTAATTGAATCCGATTGTAATTGCAATCTGATTCGTAAAAAGTGAGGTTTGTAGTGGGAAAATCGAAAGCTCTTAGGCCCACTAAGTAATACTGTAAAGTTTCATTAAGATCGGACCACCCAATTCGAAGCCACCAGGCGAGGGGTATCAAGGGGATGGGAAGAGTGAATTTTGTAGTCGGAAAATTGAAAGTTCTTAGCCCCTTAGTAATACTGTAAAGTTTCATTAAGATCGAACCACCCAATTCAAAGCCACCAAGCGAGGGGTATCGAGGGGATGGGAAAAGTCCGTCTTATAGTAGGAAAATCGCAAGCCCTTAGCCTCCTTAGTAAAACTGTAAAGTTTCATTAAGGTCGGACCACCCAATTCGAAAATACCAAGCGAGAGGTATCGAGGGGAGGGGAAAACGAATTTTCTCAGAGGTGAGACCTATCTAGATCAATTTCTAGTCGCCGAAAACCCTTAACTCCCAAGTTTCGTGAAAATCGTTAGACGCGTTTTCGAGATCGTTGTGCAAACATTCCTCGTATTATGTAAGTAATATAATTTGCTCGTTACGTTTCAATAAAAAGGATCTAAAGCGAATAATTTAATTTTGTACGTTTAAGAGAAACTTGTTTTTTGGAAAACATAACGCAAACAATTCTCGCAATTCTGATGTTCCAGAAAACATAAGCATTAACCCCATTTACAGTGTTGCTCCTCCGAATTAATATTTTTAACGCCACCACTACGCCCATCTCTATTTTTATAATATAAGCTTATTGATGTATGCGCGTGTGAGTAAGAATAATCACGTTTTCTCACTGAAGGGCAGTGATTTACAACCAGCTTGTGGCTATGTGGTAGTGATTGATTTTCTTAAATCAATTTTTACCTGGCTCAGGTATAACCTAGGTAAATAATTAGTGCATATAAACATGGTCATATTTACATAGGACATTCTGTAAAAGTTTCAAAGCAATTGGTCAAGAAGTTTCCGAGATTACCGGTTAGGAACAAACGAACATTTACGATTTTATTTATATAGATTATCACGAAAAAAACCAATTATAAATTAACACAGATTACAATTTTTATTTGTTTTTCTTTCACCTTAACATGCAAGGGGAACTCTCAACAGATGTCAACCCTTCAACACTCAACACTAACTTAAGAATACTTCTGATATTAGATTAGAAACTGTAAGACTTTCGTAATAGACTTTTTCTAGTGGTAAAACAGGTGAATATGATGCCAATGGAAAATCAATTCTTGGATATGGAACCAAATTCGTTTGAAATTCACACATATCAACATTTAAGAGACCATTGAATCGTATATATGTTGTTATACTATACTATCTGGGCAATGCCCTGTGAACACAGTTTTATGTCCAACACTTATTCACGTGTAGACGTCATAAAGCTTGGTGCTCTACCCTTGTTGGCAATTTCCAGGGTGGTTGCACAAAGTTATTCAAAAATTGTTCTACCTCTTTGGTTGATGTTCGTACTGCCCCACTGTGTGTGGTGCGCGTTGGAGTCACAACCAATGATAAGAGGTAGATGGTTTGTCTCACAGAAGGACACCAAATCGACCAGCTCCTCTGAGGGGGGAGGGGTGACTGCATCGTAGGGCAGATATCAAGAGCACACTACTACTTCCTTTTCGCCCAATTCTTTGGAGTAAATTATCTTGACTGCAGTAAGATCTGCAGAACAAAAGGATTTAAGAAGGACGGCATCAATATCATTGGAGATGTAGATGCATGTCCCAGGTCTGTTCGCAGTTGTGCTGTATAATACAGACCCCAAATGGGTGTTGCAGCCCCGTACGATTCTCTTGTAAACCCAAGGTTCTTGCACGAGGCATATGTTTGCACGCCCGATAGCAAGCTGCCTACCTATTATGTTGGTGGCCGCTTTGCAGTGGTGCACATTTATCTGGAGAAAATTGCGAATTTGGCATTAGTTAGGTCCTCTGGTTTCCTCCTCTTTATCCCCTTTCTCTCGCTTGCCTAGAACCGTGCACGTAGCAAGGCGAACTCCCGAGAAGGGACGGAAATTAACCTTCTCAAGATCTCTGAGTCCTGGGGCGTCTACGCCTACAATTAGTTGGTTACCTTCCGGCGCCCGACTATATTTGCATTCGAAGACCCTCCAGTTCTCCGTGCTCATTGAGTTAAGGAATTTCATAGTGGTGAGTATCTGGTTCGCGCTCCTTTCGGGGCCGGCAACCAGTTCCCTCCCTCCTCAACTGGGGTAGAATGAAGTCACGGACCGAAAGGTCTATTCCTTCTATCAGGGTTTTGGGTTGGGCCAGTTTAACTAGCCAATCCTTGGTCGCTTCGTTCTCGCATAAAAGGATGAGAGAACCTTGCGTCAATCTGCAATCACGTATGCGTGGGACTTCACCGTTAGGTAGTCTCTCAAACGCTCCGATGATTGCAGCTTCTATGCGATCCGCCTCCGTTGAACAGATGTCTCTCTTCACAGGGGTCTCGCATGTTAGGCAGACTTTCATGTTTGGGTCCGTTTTAAGGATCTCCGCAAATGTCGCACTCTCTCCCTTTTGGCGAGAGGTGTCTTTAGCCCCGGGGTTAGAAGGTTTAACCCTCTTCGCCTGGGGGGTGCTCGCTTCGGGAGTAGAGGAGGCTGAGATAGTCTAAGAAATGCGCGCCTTTTCGGCGGCACCATCTGTTCCTGCTCTCTTCCTCTTCCTCTTTGCAGGGTTTCGCTCCGGCGGACCCGGAACTGGTCCCTGCCACCGGTTCTAGTGATATAGAAGGCGGTCTCTGTTTCGAGGTCGACGCGAATTGGGGTTGTGCAGGCTTCAGGAGGGGGCTCCGTATATTTGGGGTGACCGTCCTCCCGTTATCTGCCGGCGTTGGCATTTCCGGGGGAAGAGATGTGCATCCTCCCGGGCCCCCTTTTGCAAGGTTACAAGCGTATGCCGCATCTCTTGCCCTCCGTTGACGCCTTCTACTCGCTTCGCTGCGGCTTTTGCTGTCGCTGGAGCGAGTTTTTAGTTTCACGATACGGTTGGCGAGTTTGTTCACCAACTTCTCGGCATTTTGGAGTGGCCCTCCTTTTCGGGAGCCACTACCAGTTTTCCATTGAACTGGGCGTGCTTTTAACGAAGTTCTCGTTGAGAACACAACAGTAGTACCTGATGTCATGGACTACTGTTGATTTCGTCTGCGCGTCCGTAATCGTCGTAGTGGTGGTATTTAGTGTCAAACGTGTCGGTGCCGTTGTCGTTGTTGTTGTTGTTGTTGTTTGATTCATGTTTGTTGCCACGACCCAAATGCTTTAAATTCGGAAAATATGTACACATATCAACCAACTGCGTACAATCACAAAGACCAGGATCGTCAAGTCCAAATACAGTCGGAAAAAGCATGAATATTATGTCGATTGTCATGTTGTCCCAGACTCAGCTATGACCATGCCGATGCTCATTGGAAGAAACGTGTTAAAAGATGTAAACATACAAATAGTGGAAAACGAAATCAAAGTTCAAAATATATCAGAAGAAGCTACTAACGAAGTTTGTCAAGTTGCTAGTACTCTGCCAAAAGATAACGAACCGACAATCGAGGCGAAATATGTTAAAGAAGTCAAACAACTAATGGAAAGATTAGTTTCTTCGAAAATAATGCAAAAGAATGTCAAGAAAAATTGTCATCCAGTATTTAAGAAAACAATTCACTTAAACAACAAAACAAAGCATCCTTCTTAAATTGATATTTTGAATAATAAAAATCAAACCAGATTAACTGAATTAGAAAATCTATTGAATCGTACAAATGATGAAAAGCAAACATCAAAAGAATCAATGAAAACTGAAACAGATTTAGAGGAAAAAATACAAAATTATGAGGAACTTATAATTGAAAATGAAGGTATCAAACACGTATATGAAGACCAAAGATTTATGAACAATACTTTCCAGCGTTCCATCAAGACTACACCATTCGAAGTGTTAACTGGAGTAAAGATGAAAACCAGAGATAATCCTGAAATTATCAAAGCAATAGAAGAAGAAACCATTGATAGTTTCCAAAATCAACGTGAAGATTTGCGCAAGGAAGCGAAAGTGAAGATACAAGAAGAACAACACAGACAATTTAATAAAAGGCGTAAAGATGCAAAAGAATATAAACCTAACGATGTTGTCCTCATTAAACGCACCCAGTTTGGTACTGGTATCAAGCTGGAGCGTGAATTTTTAGGTCCTTATAAGGTGATAGAATCGATAGGAAAAGAATGATATAAGATTACGAAGCTAAGTATTGGGCAAGGTCCAAAGAACACGAGGAGCTCTGCTGATAATATGAAGCGATATCCGATAGATGACGACATAGATGTTTTAAATCAGTCATCCGGGTCGGATGACGTGCAGGATGGCCGAGATGTAGGAAACTTTCAAAAAAGAAGCTATTAAGAATAGTAGGCGATGCTTTTAGAAGAAAAAACAATTGACGTCAAAACGTTTTTTCGCAGTCTTGAAATATTGCTCGTTGTTGTAACTTCCAGTTCAACTGAAATATATTAATTTTTAATTTTAAAACCTCAGATTGTTTAAGTTTTGCCAACAATTATGAACTTTTATCTCGTATTGAAATTGGTGATAGGCGTCCATTATTATAATAACCCGGCAAAGTTCGTTCTAGACTAGGAAAATGCATTTTTGGAAGTAATATACAAGAAAAGATTTAAAAATTTGTTGAGCGGTTTTGTTCAAATTTTTTACATAAGTAGGCTACAATTTGTTAAGTTTGAGTAAAATTGGCTTAAGGCTAATGCAGAAAGAAATAGTTGTGGGTAAAAATAAACTGGTTTATAAAGTTGTTTCGATGTATTTTATAAACTAATATACTGATTTAAATAGAATGTATGGAAGTTATTTAGAGTATTAGGCCTCGGCCTACTTTTGAATTAGATTGTATTTGAAGAAGATAAACCAAGTTATGGAGAAAAACCTTGAAATATTACCAGTTTTGATTCTTTTTTCTCACAGTTAATTCATCGAACTCTGGAGTTTATAACTATGTGTCCTATTTCTACCATAGGTCATGAAACAATTTCTTTTCTTATTCCTTTAACAAAATGCACAATAATGGCCGTAATTGAGGAACATCGGCTCTGTCTTAACTTAATACGGGAATTAATACACTTTTATTCTTTGTCATAAGTTAGATTTTGCATACCCAATTTATGTTTCAAGTTAGTTATAATAACGCTTATCATTTCCAGTTTTAAGTAGGATTTAAACGGCGAAACAGGTCTTCAAACAGGTTGTCAACCGTCTTGTCCAAAATTGTGAAAAACGATTTTTTTGGCTGTCAAACGGTACGCGAACTTCACGTTTAATACATTTTTACAGCGTTAAGACCGAAGAATGTATTTATTGATGAATTTTTAAAATAAGGAAAGTTTTGTAATAAATTTATTTTTGTGTAGTCTAACAACTGACACTATTTTAGAAGATATTTAAAGCAATTAAAGAGATAGAAACTGGGCCAAAGGGTGGTATTTAAAAACGGTGAAATATTCACACATGTTAAGTGAATTATATATAGGTACTCCAAATGATTTTACAAATTTCTTGCAAATGGATATACAAACTTGCAAGGAATTACTAATCAAAATATCGGCATATCGGATCTTATATTCTCGCATTAGAGATTGTAAACTACTTAAGGCCAATCTCCACACAGCCGACATCCTATTCTGATAAAAGTAAGGGATGCACTTATGCAAAATTTAGTTAAACAGAAAGGGAGAAACAATCATCCTACGAATTTTGTCGGCGTCTGCAGTTCAAATTTCCCCATCAGATTCTTCATCTGCCAGATGATTCCCCTCAATCGCAGAAGAACTTGTTTATCTGATTTATGGGTTTTCATGTGCATTTGCATACTCTCACAATAATAATACACGATATCGTTGCACACTACCAAATTTTCTTATAAGAAGTTTTTGTATGACGAATTGATTTTTATTTTACGCAAATTAAATTTTTAACTTCTATACGAAGTATATAAAAAATAAAAAAATTTGTTTTGCAAATCTTCACGTTTTATAAGATTCTAAATGGTTTGCAATCATTTTTATCCGATGTCTGTCTGTCTGCATATCACAACAAATGTTGTGATTAAGTAAGGACTACGTACTCTCTGAATTCCCATATTCATATAGCTTTCTTTTAGAAAGGCTTTCGGAAGGTGACTTGATTTGAACATACGTATAGAAGTCTCGTCGTTTTGCACTATAGCTTGTTTTTAGATGTGATAGGAATTTAAGCCTTATGATCAAGTCTGAAAACACAATTTGGTACTACATTTTCCTATAAAATGGAAGTGAATGTTTTTAATTTTCCCATAATATTATAAATTGTGTGGGGAGAGACCCTGATGTTTTTATTCGGTCAATCCTAGCGAAAATTGCAAAAGTCCATCTCTTTCTACTTTTCTGCTTTTTCTCGTCAGAATAGGATGTCGGCTGTGTGGAGATTGGCCTTTAGACTTTTTTGCAACAGGACAAAGCCATGTATCATTGAAAGTTGTTACGGCAAGTACTTCTTGCAACTTGAGAATGATCATAATGAAAACTGGTTTAGTACTTATCAAAACACTTAAAAATCAAATAAAGGTAATTTCTTTAATTGTATGTTACATAACTGATATTTATTTCATTTTGTTCAGAAATTAGTCAACTTCGTCAATCGGGTTCTTTGCGTATAATTTTTGTTTTGGTTCAAATTTTCGAAAAAGGACTGTCCAGCAATCAGTTAGAATTGCAAATTCATCTTTTCTTGTGACATTTTGAGTCTTCCTAATATCGTCCAAGCGCTGAAAAAAATAAAAAATGCATGTTCTTGATGCATTTTTCATGTTTTTGGCTAAACTTATACGAGAACAATTTTGCGAATATTTTAATACGGCGGCAAAAAAGCAACATACAAAAATAATTTTAAAAAAATATTAAATGTCATATATTTTCAATATTATATTACTATATGTATGCAATATTAAAAATAAAATTTAATTACCAAAATTAGATAGTTACTGTATTTTCATCTTCAAAAAATGTATCATCCAAATTTTCTGAAATATCAGTGGTGCTAATCCCTACAATTTGTGGCTCCTTGTTTTTCAGAAATAGTAAATTGTTATAGTACCAAAAACTAGTAGTATACACATCATGGGCACCTACATTAGACATTTCACTATGCTTCACTTTCTTCATTTCTTTTCTAAACGAACTGTGGAATTCATTTATTTTTACTTTACCGACCAAATGAATATTTTTATATAAAGTTATACATTCATGCGAAAACCTAACTTTTCTCTAGAAGCGGTAGAAAGATCAAAATTTGTCCAAAATACGTCGGTATGTCTGCTTCTTTAAATCGTTAATAAAATTTAAACAATTTTCATGAAACTTGCACAGTTTATATGCAACACCGTATTGGATTTTGAGTCACTCCGCAAAAAAAGCAAGTTAAAGAGGAAGCAAATAAAACACTTTGTTAAAAATGAAAAGTTTATTCCATACAAAATTTTTAAGTTTCGTCTATTATTCTTGACCGCGTGTCGAGGACTGGTTTTTGAAGTTGCGAAAAAATAGGTTTTTGCGATAAAATGTTCAAAAGTTCTTGTAAAATTCTTTCCCACATTCAAACTAAAAATTTTGCAAGTTAGCACGACAAATGATTGTTATTCGAGTAATTACTGTAACTCGAGTAAAATTTAAAAGTAACAAAATTGCAGTATCTAATACAAACTAGGCTGTGGGAAAGGAAATCGCTTCATAACACTCTTCCACCCTTAAAAAAAAATTTTGAACTTCAAAGTTTAAAATTTGGGTAAATAAAAAAATTAAAAAATATTTATGTGCTCTGTTCTTCAGTCCTTTCACGCTGACACCAAATAATTTTACATTTAAAAAATTTATTTACCAATAATATTATTATTATTACAATTGCTAGGCTTAATAAACTAATTAAAATACTAGTTAAAACATTTTCTGTCTTAAGATTTTTAAAATGTATTGGGTTTGTATGTTTCATGGTTTTTAAATCAACACTTATTTGTTCCAGATCCCAGTTTTCCAAATTGATTTTCTTAAATTTAGTTGTTAAATTTATATTAGAAATATTATTTAAATTTGAAAGATCTTCAATGAATGCATTTCCGAATGTATAAAATTTTGGTTTAATACTTTTGTACTCAGTTTTTGTCTCTAAAGTTACTTCTTTAGTTTTAGCTTTACATTTGGATTCTAATTCAAATGTTCCACTGTATTCTATTTCTACGGTATAGGCCGTGTTATTACATAAAATTCTGACATAAGTTTTTACAGGTGTAATGTATAAACACGAGTTTGGCTTTTCTAATGCATGCCATAGTTCGTGATACATGTTAATTTTAACATTGCAATCTTTAGATATCGGATTACCTAAAATTAAGTTTAAAATACAATTTTCTTTGTTTTGATTGTAAGTAAAAAAATTTTGTTCGCATATATATATGTTATCAATCATATAGTTGCATTCATTGAATTCCATTTGTTTTAAAAATATGTATTTAGCTTTATTTTCATTTATTGCTACAAAATCCGCATCCGGTTGAACATAATAATATGTATTGTTTGCATATCTAGTAGCTAAACTGGTGAGTTTAAAGAGTTCAAAAGGATCGGTTACTAAAGGTACTTTCATTTCGAACATTAATTTATTCTTCACATAAATTGGGTTTATATGAGAAATTTTGCTTGTATCTGTTATTATTATCAGAAATATTTAATGGCCCTACAATATCTAGGGCTACTCTCTCAAATGGTCTTGTAGCTGTCGTTGGAATTTTCATTGGAGCCTTAGTTTTTGTTGTCATTTTATTTAATTGACAGACTTCACAAGATGAAATGTATTTTTTAATGTCTCGAAACATGCTTTTCCAATGATAATTAGAACGAATTCTCTTAAATGTTCTTGCAAGACCTTGGTGACCTCCCACCGGTGTATTGTGATATTCCTTATGACTTGCTGTACCTGTGATGGGTCTATTTCTATTGTTGGACTTGATTCATTATGGTTGTTTTCAATAGCATTATTTTTTGATTGTGCCCTTGTAAAAATATGAATTGGTTCCATGTCCAATCTTGTTAACGCATTAGCGTTAGTGTTGGTACTCCCTGATTTATGGATTACATCAAAATCAAACTCCTCTAATTTAATTCTCCATCGCATTACTCTCGATGTTGGATCCTTTAATTTGAAAATCCAAACTAAAGGTTTGTGGTCTGTTACAACGGTAAATTTCCCCCCATATAAATACGGTCGAAAATGCGTGACCCCCCAAACAACGGCTAAAGCCTCTTTCTCAATGGTAGAATAGTTTAGCTCGGCCTTGTTCAAAGTTCTGCTCGCGAATGAGTTTGGCAGATCAGCTCCTGAAGAATTGCATTTTTGAGAGAGAACAGCACCTATGGCTGTATTACTTGCATCCGTAGTAACAAAGAATTCTTTTTCAAAGTTTGGGTATTGAAGTATCGGCGGGCTTAAGAGTGAGGTTTTCAAAAGATTAAAAGATTCATCGCATTCGGCCGACCACACGAATGTTACATCTTTTTTCAGAAGTTTGTTTAGTAGGTTGGCGACTTTAGAAAATTGTGAAATGAACTTATGATAATAGCCTATAAGTCCTAGGAAAGATTTAACTTGTTTCACATTTTTGGATGGTAATATTACCTTTATTGTGCTTATTTTGCTTGCGTCCGGGCTTATTCCCTTTTCTGTAATAATGTGACCCAAATATAAAACTTCTTTTCTCAAAAAATTGCATTTATTTGGCTGAAGTTTTAAATTGTAGTTCTTGAGACAGTCAAATATTTGCCTTAATTTAGTATTATGGTCCTGTAAGTTTTTACCGTAGATAACGATATCGTCTAAATAGACCAAACAGCGTAAACCTTGTAATCCCGTCAAAACTCTATTCATAAGTCTCTGGAACGTTGGAGGAGCATTACGATATGGTTGAGTGTTAACAGCGGGTTGTAATTCTGGGGTACAAATGGAATGTGTAATGGCCGATGTATGACTAAGTTGGTCACCTTCTAAATAAAAGAGAGAATTGAATTCTCGGCACAATGCCAGAATAGAATTTTTTTCTTCTTCATTGAGGTGATCTAAAGGAATTTGTGATTTCAATTTCTGTAATCTTTCTTCAATTTTGTTAAAATTTTGTAACTTAGATAAATGGTAAATATTGAATTCGGAGGATTCTCGAATTGTAAATTTAATGCTTGATTTATTTCTACTTCATGGTTTGATGAGTTCAAAATGGCGATGTAATTAAAACCGTTTTCTGGTTGTGCAATAGTGCCTAAAGAGAAGACTTGTGCTTCCATTTCTGATGGAAAACAAATAATTTTTTCTTTTTCTTGAATAGGCCCGAATTTGATTATTTTTTCGCTTCTTGCAGGAACTTTAACCTTCTGTCCCCTGCATTCAAAATGTAAGCAAATTTCTTTATTAGAAAAATGAAACGTGAAAGATTGTTTTTTATAGTTAACTATTGCGTTGGTCTTTAAAAAGAAATCCTGACCAAGGATACCATGATAGTCAATGGGAAAGGTTGAAGAGACGATATGGAATGAATATTTCAACCCCTGGCTACCTCGATGTTTAGAGAACAAACCCTATCGTAGTTACCTGATCAGCGGTTATTCCTTTTATTTGGATTCTCTTCTCAGTATTAACTTCCACGTCTTTTTTGATTGAGTCTATTTTAATGAGGCTTACAGAAGCTCCTGTGTCGATTAAAAAGTTATTGTTACTCACCTTAGTTTCCGTGATATTCAAAATAATCTCAGTTTGGAAAGTTTTTTGATCATTTCCCAAATTGAAGTTGAAGGTTGACTTGGTAGGACTTTTATTTTGTTTATTTGAAGTGGAACAGTTTAACATAGATACTTTGTCGAAATTTGAGTTTACAGATTTAATTGATACTGAGGATTTTTCATTTTCGATGTTTTCTTTGCCAATTGGAACGGATATAGTAGGAAAATTTTCTAAAGCATTATTCGATACAGTGCAATTGCTAATTTTGTTGGAATCAGTGGATATAGTAGAACGATTCTTTAAAGGTTTGTTCGATACATTGATAATATTGTTATTTAAAGCAGTGTAATTTGGAACTTGAGATTTTGAAATAGAAGAATTATGGTGTCTGATTTGGCACACTAGTTTAGATCCTGAACCCTGGACGTTGTGCCGTCCGACTCGGGTTCTAATGAGTTTCCCGAATTTGATGAAGCTCGGTTTGGAACGAAACCGTTTGATCTTCTAGCATTATTGAATTCCCGCTTTCTACAGTGCTGTATATTATGTCCTAAATTTTTGCAATAACGGCAAATAATTGGAGTGTCCTGATTAGGTTGACTTGCAATTTGATGAATGTTAGTTTGTACATTTGGGAACTGGGTAGTTTTTGTACTGTTATCGTTGCTTTTAGAAGCGTTTCTTCTACAATCGCTTAAATTATGTGTATTACTTTTACAGTATGAACAAAATCTTCGCCTTGACGCATTAGTTACTTTCCCTTCATTTTCACTAAGTTTTTCCTCTTCCAAAGCAAAATCTATTGCCGCTCGTAAAGAATTATGTTTCGTGGCTTTTGCTATTAATTTCAGGGGATATCGCAATCCCTTTTTGAAGTTATTCACTGCTATTTGCTGATTGAGGTTTCCAATTGCGCGGCTACCATCTTGTGTTTCATTTTTGGTACTGGTTATATCGAGTTCGTCTAAAAGTTTTTCTACGCGCTCGGAATATTCGGTTACAGTTTCTCGAGGGCCCTGTTCTAGACTGAATACTTCCAATTGGATTAGCTGTACAGAGCGTGCTTGAGAAAACTGCTTTTCCAGTGCAATTTTTAATTCGTCCCATGATTCGTAATCATTATACCGCAAAATTACATCATACGCTCTGCCGCTTAATTTTGACTTAATAAGATCTAAAAATTCAAGTTTATGGCTTTCGCTAACAGCTCTTACGTATTGTATGTTAGCAGTTTGTAGAAATCGATGAAGAGTTTTGGGTTCTCCATCGTATTCTGGGATTAGTTTAATCGCATATCCCAGATTGAATCCGGACGTCATTTTAGGAAGGTTTTCTTCGTTAGTATCGGTGGACTTATTTTCACTACCTTCTAGTTCTTCCTCACTGTTTTCGTTAACTGTGTTTTCTATTTCCTTTGGGATCTTTTTACCACTACGCAAACTGAGATTAAAGGATATGGTTTTATCTGTCATTAAATGTAATTGGGTTTGAATACATTAAAATATAAAATGTTAACAGTAGTTAGATAAATGACACTTTCGTTTACGTGGAATCAATTTGGTAATGATATAATACCGCGTAATAACTTAAATTCCTAATTTATACAAAACAAAACTTAACTTAAATTTGAAATATCTTTTTGAAAGCGAATTGGAACGGACTTACTTTAAATTCGTCATTTTAGAAGTTCTAGTTGAATTGATGACATTTACGTACACTGAAAAAAAGCATTAGTTGATTTGTACTAATACATCAGGAATATTAGCCGAAAAATTAGTTGTTTCTCAGCCTACTAATAATGTTGGTTGAACCAACTAACTGTAATTAGTAGATCCATAAATAACAAAATCAACCACAATATTAGCTAATATTCAAATTAATAATTAGTTGAATTTTCTAAAAATTTGTATATATCACTAATTTCCGAATGCAGTTACTACTAATTTATTAGCTGATTTTTACAATTAAAATCAGTATTGAGAGCCAATTGGCAATATTTTTTGGAAATTAAAATTAGTAAACTACACTAATTTATTAGAAAAGTTTACTATTCAATATTTATTTTATCACACCAAAATTAGTTGATTCAACTAATTGAGATGGTCAAAATATTGCCCTAAAATAGCAATCAGTACAAATTAAAATAGTTCAATTATATAATTTGCCTGCATTCAAACTATGCAAATATGATATTAAAGGGATTTTAAATAAAAACAGTTTTTCTTTTGTAAGAAATATTTTATTAATTAAAAAATTTTATAGAAAAACAATTCATTTTTGTTAAATTAATTCAATTTTATACTTATAATATTTAATAATTTTATTCTAACGGAGGTCTAATTTTGACTACTTTTCTTCCGTTTGGTAAAGTAACAATTTTTGTTGGCGGATATTTAAAATCCGGATTAAATAAAAAGTATTGATCACATTTATCATTAATACCATAACAATGGTAATGTTCAAGATATTCTTCATTTATAATTTGTTTGCAAATGAGGAAAATTTTGTTGCTATATAATATATGAGATATTTTATAAAATAATAATTTGTCATTATTATTGCTTAAAATCACAACAACATCACCAATTTCATATTTGGAAGTCAAAAATAAAATTTTCTTGCAAGATAATATACTTTCAAAATTAATTTCAGTATAAGAAGCTATATTAACAACTTTGTTAATAATCTCGTCTTTCTTAAAATCTATTCTAACACTTTTTCCCATTTCAAACATTTGTTTCATGTTTCTAGTTCGTTCTTTAGACGCATATTGAAATTGAAGCTTAGTAGCTAAACTAATTAATATATTTTTTCTTGATGTTATAACGTTACAGTAAGTTTCAACTCTTTCTGCTTAGACTCGAATCGCATGGTCCAAAGCCTTTTTAAAGGTCCTAATTTTTGAATTACCGTTGGGTAATGGACCAAAAAATGATGTTTTGGTTTCAATTTTTCTTTAAATAATTCAATGTATGTAATATTATGCTCTTCTATTAAATTTTTTAAGTAAATTAGTGATTCGTTTGTAAAAGCAGGCATTGAGACCATTTCAACAATTTTTATTAACAACAACAAAAGTTTCCAAAACGGGTCAGCGTTAGGAACCAGATCTCCGATTAAAAGAGGTAAAACATAAACAAAAGATTGCATTTCTGAAGCAGACATCTTAAGTTTGCACTTGTCTATATCATCTTGTTTTATATTTACTGATTGATTCCCCTTATCCTCGCTATCATATTCAAAATGATTTTTTCGAAAATTTAGAGTTTCCAAAGTGAAATATCTAGATGAGTGAACTAAGTTTTGAAATATCTTGCAAAGATCATAATGACATACACCTTCAAATAAATCATGAACTATATCAACCGTAATATTGTCTATCACATGAAAAGAATCTATTTCGTTAAAAACGCAAAGTTCTCGTATCCCAGTTTTTGAATAGTCATTTGTTAAAATATCTTCATCATAATTTTCTTTATTTCTTAAAGTTGAAGGTTGTTCCACAGCTTGCTCCCAAATTTGGTTTTTATGACTTCTACATATTCGACAGAAAAAATTTGCAGAAAAACATTTAACAAATCCCAAAGCGCTGTTAAGACCTAAATTATCCCCAGTTATGTTGGCCAGCAGAAAATACACTTTATGTATTTTGTTATTTTCTTTTATTTCTATTCCTTCAGTTTCTAAATACTTTAATTCTTCAATTAATGTCAAAAAATTTTTCCGATTTCGTAACGAAGAATTTTTAGCTTTAAGCAAGCAACATACGAAAATATTTTCTAATTTTGAGATTCCAACCGAATTAAAAAATGGAAACTGAATATAAAATACAGACAATTTTTGTACACCAGAATGTGACCCTAAGGGATTATTAATCTCTACATCATCGTAGTAAAGCACAATGGGTAGAACTATTTTATTTGGGAATTTTTTAATTTTTTGTTTCCATACGGAGCCCTGGATGATGTTTTTTAAACCTTCGGACTCAGACAATATTTTAAGATCTGTAAGGCAGTTTTGTAAAACATTCGGTTTTTCTAAAAATCGCCGAAAGTTTTCTTTTATTGGAAGAAGTACCCCTTTTTTAACGGAGCCCTGAACAACACTATTCTCAGCAATAAGAAATTCTTTCGGAGCAGTATATTCATCATTACAAGTTAAAAATTTTTTAAGCATATGTTCGCTTGATATATTTTCAAATAAAACTTTGCAGTCTGATATACTTTTGAATACTGTTTCTTTACTTTTATCTGACAATTCAGAAAAATTGCAAGAAATCATTCCCTCTATAAAATTTAATATATGACTGGTAATAATATCTTTGACTTCCATAATAATTGAATTGGCTTCTTTTCTAGTTAATTTTAAATTACCGTACAGGGAAATTGCAAAATTTTCTATAATTTCCTTTATATCAGCGAGTTGTTTAGATTCAGGTGCATGTTCATGCGTAATAGGTTCAAGATTTTCCTCCTTTGCAGTAACAAATTCTGGTTCTACTAGCACACAATTTTCAGAATCATTACTATTAACTACTTGTTCGGTAGAATTACCGTGTTTCTTCAACAAATGTTTCTTAAAAGAATATATAGACTGAAAAGATTGCATACAATTTTTAAAATTACAAAAAAAACTTGATATTCTGCATACTTTATGTTGCAATTTTAAGTGTTCAATATAAATTAAGACCCTTTCATAGGATTTTTGACATAAAAAACAAACAAACATTTTTCATAAATAAACTAAATCAATAAAGAATATTAAATCATAATATGTATTTATGTACGTAAGTCTGAAAGCAATGCAGTAAGTGCGTTTGAAGGTTTTCCACTAATTTTTTCAAATTCAAAGAAATATTTTTCTATTAAATACCAGACTTGGTTACATTCTAATGCATATTCAAACCTTAAAATTTGGTGCAACTTAAAACTAACTGATAAAGTTTTCAAAAAACTTTGCAGTTTGTAATATATACCATTAAAATAACAGTAGAACTCTTTTAATTCCTCATTACTTCCAACAACAATGATGCACGGTTGCATCGTTGTTCCTAAGTCCAAGAACTTTGCCTGTTGCCTCTGAATCGCTGGTTCTATATCATTAAAGGTCTGAAATTAAAATTTGATTAATATTTTATTATTAAGAAAAAACAAAATCAAAATTACATTCACTCGAATTGCAAAGCTATTTTGAGCATCTAATATGGAGGGTTTCCAGGAAATTTTCGGTTGCTGCTTTTTTAGAACTTGCACTTTAGGCACCAAAATAGCGTTAAGAAGTATGCAAATAATGTAGTTTACAGTATCTACTCGTATAAAAAGAAAATTAGGCAAGCTGTAATCGGATTTTCCAAAAATGTTCTAAATACCTTCCGGCAAACTCTTTTCAAGTAAGTTGAGTAATTCCTTATTCTGTGGATCCTTTATATTTGTTTTAAATATAGATCGAATTTTAGTTTTAAAATTATCCCATTTAGAAAATAGCAAAACGTCTTTACCTGGATATGCTCTTTCGAAGTCGATTTCAATCTGCAAAGAATAACATTACATATTTAGTATATAGCATGTGTTTTCATTCCTAAAAATAACTATGATTAACATAGGAGCTTACGAATATATATCCCGAAGGAAGTTTGAGTGTTGGCCAGTTTTCAATAATATCCTTCTGAGAAGAAGATGAAATCTCTTTCTTTCTTTTGTAGTATGAAAGGTTACACTTTTCGGTGACTAAATTAATTGGGTCATTATTATTTTTAAGCCATAAATAAGATTGTTCCGCTTCTAGATCATTTCCATCTAAAATGTGAAAAATGTGGATTAAATTATAGAATATTATCAAAATAAAATATAATACGTATTAAAGTGCGAGCAAATAGTAAATGAATTCAAACTCACCGCTTTCTACATTAGCTAATGTTTTACAATTATGATTTTCCTCTGCTATCTTTCTTCTTTTATATCTGCGTGAAATAAGACCCAGCGTTTGATACTTCTTTGATCGGGAGTAATACTTGTCTACCAGCTTTCCACGAGGGGGAATACTATCACAACGTGGGACGTAGTAAGTTGCCTGCACAGTTTATTAAAAATTAAATTAAAATTAGAAAAGAATTTGTAAATTTAAAATCATTACTTTATCTTCTGTCGGGAAATTTAATATGATCTCATCTGCAGCTGCGATGAAAGTTTTTCTGTTTACTGTCTCATTATTTGACAGCCAATGATCCACAATTATTCCTGTTAAAACACCTCTAGATGCTGACGATAATTTATTATTTTTTTCATATTCGGTCACAATGGATTTTCCAAGAATAGAACCATCTAGTATTTGTCCCAATACCTTAAAAATAAATAAAATGGATTTTGTCTTTTGAATTGTATTTACAAATGTTACCAAATTTGACGAATGTGTAGTAGATGTGGATGATTTTGGGCTTTCCGGACAGTTTTCCAAAATCCAAGAATACACGCTGCTTGTTACACTGGCTGTTAAACTCTTGTCAGTAACACTTTCACACGCCTAAAAATGTAACGTAAATATTTTTAACTTTTTGTTACTAATTTTAATAAAATAAATAAAATACTTCTAGTATAATTTTTACACTTTAGTAAATATAAGGACAGATACTATATATTTAAATTTAACTTACATTTGCTCTTCGCCACTGGGAAAGTCTGTTCTTAAATTTGACCCTAAGTCCAAGTTTTTCCCTTGGAATTAAATCGTTAATATCGGATTCGCTTATAGTTTTCAACACCTCGAGGTCAATTCCGCAAGCTATAATAGGCATACAAATTTAGCAAAACATTTAAAAAAAATTAAAAATTACATACTTTTAAAATCCTCGAGAAGTTCTTTACAGCACCACTCACTTAGTAACTCTTCAATAATTTTTTCTTCACTAGTCACTTCAAGATATTCTGTTTCCATTTCTTGGAATAAACACAAACTGAAATTTTGAAACACAACACAATACAAAGCGTCCTCACACCACGCATAAAAATTAAGCACTGCAAAATGTTTAGAGCTTTGATTTTTTCTTTCGTTAGTTCTGCTCTCATTTGGTAATATATATATCTATGGAAAAATCTAGATTTTTAAATCTCTTTTTTTACTCATGAGAAAGAAAGTCGAATTAGTTGATATTGCTAATATTTTAGTTGATAATTCCGAAATATTGAAATCAACTAATTGAATTAGTGGTTAATTCTAATAAATTAGTTGAAGTAAACAATAACTTGGACATTACAAACAACTAATTCAAATTGAAAAAATCAACTAATTTGGTTACTTCTCATAGCTAATAAAGTGGATATATCAACAAATGAATTAGCTGAAATTGCTAAAAATCGATTAACTAATTATGATTAGTTGGTTTTTCTAATATAATTCTTTCAGTGTAGGGATTTGAAGATGTAGGCACGCTCCTCCTAATACACGATGGCCAGGAATGATACCTCTGACTTGTAGAAATTGATTTTTAAAGCGAGCAAATGAACGAACTTTTTTTTTGAATATGTGGGCACGCTCCTCCCACTATACTGTTGGCCAGGAGTGATACCTCTGACTTTTTCTTTTTCTCCTTTTTTTTTACAATAATTATCACTATCACTTGATTAAATTATTTTTTTTTTTAAATTATAGATTTAATGCCTCTGAGATCAGACTCAACCTCAGATTTAAGAGCGATAGAAAAGTCTTGATCAGCTTGTTGTTATTTATTATTACTATATTAGACACTGCGCATATATTATATTGTATTTATACTAATTAATATTATTAATATTAATGAATATTATATTAATTATACAATAATTATATTATAATATTGTGTAAATATAATTCTTTACAATATTTAATAAATTTAATTATATTATATATATTATATTTAATATAATTAATTTTGCATTTTACCGCTGCCACCAATGTTGGATTTTGAGTCACTCCGCAAAAAAAAGCATGTTAAAGAGGAAGCAAATAAAATGAAAAGTTTATTCCATACAAAATTTTTAAGTTTCGTCTATTATTCTTGACCGCGTGTCGAGGACTGATTTTTGAAGTCGCGAAAAAATAGGTTTTTGCGATAAAATGTTCTTTCCCACATTCAAACTAAAAATTTTGCAAGTTAGCACGACAAATGATTGTTATTCGAGTAATTACTGTAACTCGAGTAAAATTTAAAAGTAACAAAATTGCAGTATCTAATACAAACTAGACTGTGGGAAAGGAATGCGCTTCATAACAAAAGAATGCTAAACGATATTAGTCCTTGGATGTAAGTTATAACTAGGAACACTATTTTTTACCCCTTTCTTGGGCAAAAAACGGCGGTGCAGAATAAACCACTGAAAGTATTTCGACAAAATTCATACAGTTTCTGTGCTTGAACTCGAATATTGTAACACTGTCTAGAAACACTTTGTTTCTAAATATATCCTATTTTTGCACTCGCTGTACAACCGAAACTCCGACTCCAATTTTGATGGAATTTACACAGTTTGCGTACTCATGAAAAACTCAGAAGTGATTAACTTTTGAACGAAGTTCTCTAAGGGTGTGTTTTCACTAAACATGCCAACAGCACGCGCAGCATCCGCGCGCTATTTACGCGTTTGGTGGGTACGTACTGGCGATCAGAGCGCAGTTGCAGCGCGTTCTGTGCGCGATTTTGCACGTTTATGGTCTCCACCGAAAATCTTTGTCGGGTACAGTTTGCGGCTACCTCACGCACATGAACGTTTGGTGGAGTTTCTGATTCATACTGAAACAACATGTGCACGTGTTTGTCGATGACTTTCACAATTTAAAGATAGTGTGATGGGATAGGAATTTTATTTGAAGGTAGGCACGATGGTTTTTAATACAAAAATTTTAAAGAAAATTTTTTATCATTTATTATTATTATGTTAATGTCAGAAATACTTTACTATTTAAAATAAAAGATTTTAAATTTTCATTAAATTAATTACTGTTATTATTTCATTGCTTTCCTGATTAAAACTGAAAAAACATTAGGTAATTAGCCTTCCGAAAATAGAAAGATTTGCCAGAATTGAAAAACTCTAAAGCTATTAAGAAAAATGAGAAAATAACTAGAAAATATTATCCTTTTTAATAGATACTTTCAAATTTGCGGAAATTTCAATGAGTCTTAACTTAGTGTATGAATTCATAGAAATTCGAATCATAAATTTTGAATATTTGAAATCTACAATTTCAGAAAGAAATGAGAATGGAAATTTTTCTAGATTTTAATTAAACTAATTAATGAACATTTTAAATTCTAATCCAAAAAGAGGCATTATATCGAAAACCATGTACAAAAAAATTCATTATTTCCAAAAAAAATATTTGAAAACACGCAAAATATTTCTCTTCCCATCTATGACGGGAAGTAAAGAGACCCAAAAAACTTCGAAGCAATAATTTCCAGTTTACACCAAGTTCGCAGCTTCGCGTTCTGTTCGCGGATATCGTTTTGCCTCCACCCGTAAACTTTTTTCGGTGGGGACGGAGAGGCGAACATTTTCACATTCAAAATTTGCGCGTCCAAAAAATGTGTGCTTCTTTTTTGGTGCAAACGAGCAGCGCGTTCAGAACACACCGCGTACTGCGAATTTGGTGGAAACGCACCTCACAAAATTGTTTGTAAAAACATTTGTGTATTCAAAATTGGTGGTCCAAATTAAGTGAAATTCTGACAGTTTAGATGTTTTAACTGATATAAATCCGATTAGATGTTTCGTCAGAATTTGACTATGGCAACACTTTTTTTGTATGCTTCACGGAAGGCAAACTACTGGACCAAATTTGACAAAATTCACATACTTAAAATAGTCTGACTTAAGGAAGGTTTGTCACCGAATTTAGGATGGTGACGGGACAGATGCGAGATGAGAAGATTAAACTGGTTCATTGGTGGAGTGGGGAAGTGGAGAATCACAGCCGGACAAGCGAGGCGGCATGAGAGCTGAGAAGATTTTGAGATGATAGCAGTGAGGCATACCAGGATATTGTCTGTAAAATACCGTAACGTTCGGGCCTATGGGTTGCTATGCTCATTTTTTATATTTGCTTTTACAGTGTCGATCGCTAGTTCTGGATTTCTTTCTTTCAAGTTTTCTAACAATTTCTTCATTGCGTAATTTTGTCCATTATTATTCATATATTTGTCATTTTTAAGTTTCCAAATAAATTCCGTCCAAAATTCGTTACTTTCCACAATTTTTGCGCACTGATATTCTTTAGCAGAACTTGCAAAGGAACTGACAAATAATGTCTTCAAACAACACATTAGACGAGAAACCATGTATTATTCTAGTACGTATGCGTCCCAATAAAGTGCTTTTAGTTTTTCTACAACCTTGAATGGACGGTGTGAATATAGCCCATTAGATGATCCAACGTAGCGAAAATTGACGACAGTGTGCAGACAGTCTGACAACAGGGTTGGCATTCTCTACGCTGACGGCAGATTTTCGCCACTTGTTGCTTTTCAGTATTCCGTATTCGCTGTCAATATCGCCGAAAATGGATGAATTTGAAGCGAGAGCTCAAACCATATCGCTTTCATACAATATTATAAGTTGATGGCTATGTGTTTGGCAATTTTTTATTTGATTTTATTTTTATTTCTTTTCTTTTTAAGTGTAAGTAAATTAATTTAATAACATTATTTAAAGCATTACAAATTTCTGTTTTTTTTAAATAATATTTTAAGTGTTAAGGTTCGTTGAATATGTAGGAAAAATTAAAGGTCTTTAACGCATCTAATATCATACCACTTTTATTTGGTATTAAAAAGAAAGTATTAATAAATACATTTCAAACAACGCAATATTTTTTTTGATGAACAGCAGTTTTCTGCTTTTCACGGAACATTTTCAAAACTGACAGCTACAGTAGGCGAAAAAATTAAGTTGAGGCGAGAGCGAAATAGATCGCCGTACGTAATGCCGAAATATGCGTCGATAACTTTCAAATTGGTCACAAGCGAAAATCGTCTGTCGTACAGAATGCCAGTCCACATTTCCTCGTCTATAGGGCTTACTTTAAATTCTTAGAAAATCCCAGATGTTTTTAATTGTTACGATATTGTTTAATTGTTTCTTTATTATGATTTAGATGACGAGACGAAAATAAGAGAAAAATATGTTAAGTAAATTGATTTAATGTATTTTAGGGTCTTAAATCAAACGGAAAATATGCGATTTGAAAGAAAACAGTTTTGGAGACAAACTTGTTTTGATGTTAAAATTAGTTTTAATCCACTTTGCCTTAAAATGAACTGATTGCATTTTAATATATTGTCGCTTCCGATATACACAGGTGGGCATAGATATTATTATGATAACTCGTTGTAGTTAAAATTGAAATTTTTTCTTGCAAATACATTAGTGAGATTTTCGAAATGCAATACCAGGAAAAATTGGGAAAAGGGGCCTACATTTTCAGAACGAGGCGGTTTTAAATTTTATTGCAGGGCGGAATAAATATTTGGGCATACATTTTCAGAACGAGGCGGTATTAAATTTTATTGCAGGGCGGAATAAATATTTGTACAGGCTGCATAATTACATAGAACAATAAAGATTTTATTTCTTATTTGGATTTAACTACAAAAAAATATTGTTATTCCGGAAAACTTTAAAAAACAAGACTTTTTTCTCTATGTCAACTAAATAATTTTCTACCTTCCAATAAAGGCTCTTTCACACACTCTCCCAAAAATTCGATAATTTTTAGAATCTGTGATATATGATTAAAGTAGATAAAGAATTTACAAATTTAATTTAGATAAGAAGCTTACTTAGATTATTACAAATATTGCAAGTAATGAACAAATTAGATAAAGATATTAGAATGATCATAAAGTAAATTAAAAATTTTAAACATAGCGCATTGCAACGCAAAATTGAATTCTTTCGCATCACGTCAAAGTTACACACAATTCGTAAATAAATTGTGTAGAAAATAGTTGAAATTAGAAGAAAAATAGAGAAAGGAAGAAAAAATTATGACGCGCTGCAAAAACATTAAAACAAATTAACAATAAAATGTTGTTCTGATTTGCATCCACTTACAAAAACAAATATATAAAATCCTTAAATTAACATAAAGGCTATTCTTCCTACTCTATTTTTCTTTATCTAGAAAAACAGAAAATTTAAATGATATTTTAATTTTGTTATTCCACAATTTATTTACCAAAATTATTTACTTACCGTATTTTCATCCAAAAAAAATATATCGTCCGAATTTTTTTTTTTTAATTGCTTACTTCAAGCGTTAGAATTATATAAGAGTTTCTTTAAATTGATTTTCCTAAAGCAGAAATCGAAACTAAAAGGATTTGTATTAACTGCACGTAGCATTCGAGAAATTGGTTCGTTTTTCCCGTAATCCATTCTGTGGTACATAACTTTAAATAAGTTAACTGATCTTAAGGAACGTACCTTTATATTTAGCGGCATCCTTTCTAATAGTACAGGAGCATCAATAGCGCCATTGAAAATTTGATGGACAAAAACAATATCAGCCACCTGACGATGCTTTTCTAAGGATTGCAGGTCAATCAGTTTTAACCGATCACAGTACGGTGGTAGTTGGAAAGAGTCATTCCAAGGAAGATCTCTTAATGCAAAACGTATGAATCTACGTTGTACAGACTCCAATCTATTAATTAGACTTTTATGGTAGTGACACCATACTTGACTGGCATATTCCAAAATAGGTCTAACCAAGCTAATGAAGAGTGCTTTAGTCATATGAGGGTCCGAGAACTCCTTAGACCATCTTTTAGTAAAGCCTAATGTAGAGTTAGCTCTATGAACGAGTAGGTATTTAGGTGGGTAGAGTAGAGGTACTGCGTACAACACCAGGCACTTTTAGGCCCATTGTGATCCCTACGAGACCAAGAGTTACTCTATTGGGAAACCTATTCCTCTTCAAAGCATTTAATTTTCCTACAAAACTTCATTAGACTGCACATTTCAGTCGCTTGAAGCATCCCTAGATTCCCGAAGAAATGGTTGCCCAAAAAGTTGTTCCGAGCTCGAGAGAGAGCTGCGCATTCGCATATAAACGAGTAAGTAATATGTAGCTTGAAGTTAAGTTCACTGTCACAAATGACTCCCAAATTTCTAATGCTAGTCACTGTAGCAACCGGTGTTGGTTGTATGTTTGTATATAAGAACCTTAAATTGACATAAGACCGATTCTTGCTACTCTATTTTTCTTCATCTAGAAAACCAGAAACTTTACATGATATTTTAATTTTGTTATTCCACAATTCAAAATTTTTTGGAAATTTTTTAAATATCACCAAATTATAACTCATGAAACACCATTTTCGAGAAGTTATGGGTTTATACAGGGCATAATTATTTTTACACTTGAAATTTTTTGAAAATGAAGAGAAATGAGAAATGTACGACATATTTGGGATAACGTAGGTCTTTAATACGAATTTGATGCTTCTTCTAGGTATATTCTATTTACTTATGTTTCTTCCAGCTACCTAATTTGAATTGAACTGTGTGTAAAAATACTTACGCCCCACGCCAATAAAAGTTTATACTGCCATGTAAAAAACCTCAACCCGTTTCCGCCCCCTTTTTTTGTTATTGCATTTTCAATATATCAGGGCTATATGTCCAAGAAATTTTTTTTGTAAATTCTAATTACAAGCCAATAGAATCGGCATGCACAAAAGGTTTTAAAAAAAATTTCAAGTGTAAAAATAATTATGCCCATCTCTGTACAATATTTTCGATTTATGATTTTATATTTTTACCTAAAATTGAGATTGGTCTGCCTAGTTCCTAGAAAATTGCGTTAAAACCCTGATTTGTTCCGAACACCTAACCAGGTAATTATCTGATATATCGAAAAAGGACTACAAGTATATAAAGGAGAAACATTTCTATAGATGCACATAATTCTTATGTGTTTTGCAAAGTGAACATATCGTGCGAAGTGATTAAATTTTAAATTTAAATTAAATAAACTGAAAGGTTTCCAAAGTTTAATGTCTACAGGAAAAGTAAGAAGCGACGGAGAAAGTGGACAAATGAGTTCAATTAAGGCACCAGATTTAAAGAAATTTGATTATGATTTTACGTGTTACCGAAAAACTCTACAACAATATATTAAGATCTATCAGGTAAGAGGAAATAATTTTATCTCAAGCATGTAGAAAATATTTCTAATTTTTACTTATTCAGTCAATTTTTTACAATTCTGCATTATTCTAATTATAGTGTTTATATTCTTTTCTCCAGATTGAAGATGATATCAACCAATCGGCGCAACCAATTTCTCTATCAACTATTTCCTCGTCAACAGATTCCTCTGTATCGCGAATTTCAAATGATAGTGATGCAAACTTACGAGAAATTAATCAAGAAACATTTTTAGGGATATTCTGTTTATGTACTCATGCACAAAGCAGTTTAATGTCTCAAGCGCAACGAAATTGACGTGGTCAACATATGGAGAGTAATGAAAACATTAATTTCCAGTGTGGAAATTTAGATTTACTTGATGTAAGTATATATTGTATATTCATTATTTTCCACAAATATTATAATAACATTTTTTGTTTTCACAGACTTCAAAAAGTGTAAAACTTAAAAGAAATCATGCACCAAACATTTGTAATCAATGTTCAAAACGCAGGGCTAATAATCAATGCAAAATATGCTGCGGATTTTATCACATAAAATGCCATGAAGGCCCACTCGAGAAATATCCTTTGAAAGTTCGCCAAAAGATCTGCCCAAAGTGTCACCGGAAAAAATTAGTGGACATTAAAAGCCGAATACCAAAATCAACTAAAGTTTAAAATCACACTTATATAAATATAACTTTTCTATATAGTTCGGTTTCTCTTTAAATGTATTTATAGCCAATTCTGTGATTTCCTTAAATATTTTATGTTTTCTTAATATTAAAACTAAACTAATTAAACTAACTAACTAAGTTCTAAATCATTGAATTTCCCAGGATTTCAAATTTGTAAATATAACAATTTTTAAATAAAATAAATTAAATATACATTTATTGCTATTTCTACCATGTTTTTATTAACTTGTTTGTCTAGTAAAAATCTTTCAATTGATTTTTTACTAACTCCCCGACTAGCTATATATTTGAAACTTTTAGAATAGTTCAGAACACGATGACAGTGCATTCTTTTAATACTTTTAGCCATCTTTAAGCAAAACTGAATTCATTTTCAGTAAACTCTGATTTGTATGGAAAGGTAGTCTGGAAAAAATCCGGAAGGTCAATTTAGTTTGTTTACAAAAAATTGTGCGAAAAATTAAAAAATTATAAAAGTCTGTGGATACTGGGAACAATTGAAAAGTGATTAAATTAAATAAAAGAAAGGGAAAAAGAATAATTAAATGAAGGTTTGTCCAATTAAGAGGGAAAAGGAGAGAAAATTGTCCTAAATTATTGTACTTATATTGAACGTGACGTGAAGTATTTATTAATACATAGAAGAGAAAATTTAAAAACGTGGCATATAGAAGGTTATTTTTATCTTGTAATTATTATAATAACCAGCCAAAGTTCGTTCTAGACTAGGAAAATGCATTTTTGGAAGTAATATACAAGAAAAGAAGAGAACCACTTTTTTGGAGCCATAGCTATAGCTCGGTTGGTTAGAAATCTCAAGACAAAGTAATCACCTATCGTATCCAGCCACGGCCGAAATAATTTTTATATTACGATTTTAGTATCTTAGTAAATTAGTTTTGTCACTACATTTGTAACATATAGAAATAACCATCGTAGAAAGGTTTCAAGGGTATGCTTTTGTAGAGTTAGATCGATTGCTGATTATGATTAAATTTACAATGTGATTTTTCCTTCCTGGGTGAACACAATGTTTGTCACTTTGTTATGCTTTTCGGATTTAAAAATTTGTTGAGCGGTTTTGTTCAAATTATTTACATAAGTAGGCTACAATTTGTTAAGTTTGAGTAAAATTCGCTTAAAGATAAGGGAGAAAGAAATAGTTGTGGGTAAAAATAAGCTGGTTTATAAAGTTGTTTCGATGTATTTTACAAACTAATATACTGATTTAAATAGAATGTATGGAAGTTATTTAGGGTATTAGGCTTCAGCGTACTTTTGAATTAGAGTGTATTTGAAGAACATAAATAAGTTATGGAGAAAAACCTTGAAATATCACCAGTTTTGATTCTCTTTTCGCACAGTTAATTCATCGAACTGTAGAGTTTATAACTATGTGTCCTATTTCTACCATAGGACATCAAACAATTTCTTTTTTTAATCATTTAACAAAATGCATAATGATGGCCGTAATTGAGGAACATCAGCTCTGTCTTAACTTAATAAGGGGATTAATACACTTTTATTCTTTGTCATAAGTGAGCCATTTCTTTTGAAAGTGGCCTGATTCCACTTAAAAAAAATAGTTAAGCGCCTTATAGTTATATAGATATATAGTACCTTCTTTGAAATTAGTTTAATAGCCATTTCTCTATCGCAAAAATACCTAAAAAATTAATTATATTTGAACTCTGTAGTGCAATTTGTATTGGAATCATTTTACAAAACTGCTCATAACTCGAAATCAAAAAAAGTGGAATTAGGCCACTTTCAAAATAAACGGCTCAAGTTAGATTTTGAAGTTTGTTATAATAACTCTTATCATTTTCACTTTTAAGTAGAATTTAAACGGCGAAATACGTCTTCTAACAAGTTGTCCACCCTGTTGTCCAACATTGTGAAACACGATTTTTTGTCTCTCAAACGGTACGCGAACATCACGTTTAATACATTTTTACAGCGTTAAGTCCGAAGAAGGTATTTGTTGATGCATTTTTCAAATAAGGAAAGTTTTGTAATAAATTTATTTTTGTGTAGTCTAACAACTGACGCTATTTTAGAAGATATTTAAAGCAATAAAAGAGATAGAAACTGGGCAAAAGGGTGGTATTTAAAAACGGTGAAATATTCACACATGGTAAGTGAATTAAATATAGGTACTCCAAATGATTTTACAAATTTCTTGCAAATGGATATACAAACTTGCAAGGAATTACTAATCAAAATATCGGCATATCGGATCTTAAATTCTCGCATTAAAGATTGTCAACTATTTTGACTTTTTTGCAACAGGACAAAGCTATTAATCAGTAAAAGTTGTCACGGCAGTTTCTCCAAGCAACTTGAGAATGATCTTAATGGAAACTGGTTTAGTACTTATCAAAACACTTAAAAGTCTAATAAAGGTAATTTCTATAATTGTATGTTACATAACTGATCTTTATTTCCTTCAGAAATTAGTCAACTTCGTCAATCGGTTTCTTGGCGTATAATTTTTGTTTTGGTTTAAATTTTCGGAAAAGGACTGTCCAGCAATCAGTTAGAATTGCAAATTCATCTTTTCTTGTGACTGAAAAAAATAAAAAATGCATGTTCTTGATGCATTTTTCATGTTTTTGGCTAAACTTATACGAGAACAATTTTGCGAATATTTTAATAAGGTGGCAAAAAAGCAACATACAAAAATAATTTTAAAAAAATATGAAATGTCATACATTTTTAGTATTATATTACCACTATATGTATGCAATATTAAAAATAAAATTTAATTACCAAAATTAGATAGTTACTGTATTTCATCTTGAAAAAATGTATCATCCAAATTTTCTGAGATATCAGTGGTGCTAATCCCTACAATTTGGGGCTCCTTGTTTCGCAGAAATAATAAATTGTTATAGTACCATAAACTAGGAGTATACACATCATCGGCACCTGCATTAGACATTTCATTATGCTTCACTTTCTTCATTTCTTTTCTAACAGAACTGTGAAATTCATTTATTTTTTTTACCGACCAAATGAGTGTTTTTAGATAAAGTATTACTTTCATGCAAAAACCTAACTTTTCTCTAGAAGCGATAGAAAGATGAAAATTAGTCCAAAATATGTTTCATCAAAAATAATTAGTCCCAAGTCGGTATGTCATGAAAAACTCAGATGTGATTAAATTTTCAACGAAATTCTCTTATATTCACAAAATTGTTTGTGAAACCATTTGGGTAATCAAAAATGGTGGTCCAAATTTCATTAAATTCTGACAGTTTAGATATTTTAGCAGATCTAAATCCGATTAGATTTTTCGTCAGAATTTGATTATGATTTATGGAAGCCAAACTACTGGACCGAATTTGACAACATTAACATACTTAAAAAAGTCAGACTTAAGGCAGGTCTCTCACTTAATTCTGGATGGAGGCGTGGCAGATGCGAGATGAGAAGTGGCGAAGTGAGGAAGTGGGAAAACATAGCCAGAGGAGGAAGCGGCATGAGAGGTGAGAAAATTTTGAGACGAGTGAGGCATACAATGACATTGCCTGTAAAGTACAATAACGTTCTGGCCGGAATAGACAAAAAACTTACAGTTATGGGTTGCTCTGCTTATTTTTTATATTGGCTTTTACAGTGTCGATCGTTAATGGATTTCTTTCTTTCAAGTTTTCTAACAATTTCTTCATTGCGTAATTGTGTCCATTATTATTTATATATTTGTCAGTTCTAATTTTTCAAATAAATTCCGTCCAAAATTCGGTATTTTCCACAGTTTTTGCGCAGAGATCTTCTTTAGCAAAACTTGCCAAGGAACTGACGAGTAATGTTTTGAAACAACACATTAGACGAGAAAACGTGTATCATAACTGTACGCATGTTTCCCAATATTCAGAGTGCATTTACTTTTCGACAACCTTGAATGGACGGTGTGAATACAGTCCATTAGACGATCAAACTTAGCGAAAATAGACGACAGTTTGCAGACAGTCTGACATTTCTACGCTGATAGGAGATTGTTGCTCTTCGCTTTTTGCTTTTCGGCATTCCGTAAGCTGATATCGCTGTCAATATCGCCGCATATTGATGAATTTGAAATGACAACTCAAACGCTGTCACTTTCATATAATTTTATAAGTTGATGTCTATGTTTTTGGCAATTTTTTATTTTCTTTCGTTTTTATTTATTTTCTTTTCTTGTTAAGCCATAAAGGGGAGTCGAATTGAGAATAAAAAAACCCTTTATACTTTAACAAAATGTATTTTTATTCGTTAGATTTCTTTTTTCAATATCTTCTATCACCAATTTTACGCGGAACTTCTTGAGCAGCCTCACTCAAGGAAAATTATGGCTTGGTCCGAGTTCTTTGTAATATTTGGCGTATTTTGTTTATCGACTGACTGGTACACTTCAAAATTCATTAGTTTAATCTAATTTTCTTAACATATTATAAACTTAAACTAAATGTAATTCAATACTTAACTAATTATAATCTACCTTAACGTCTATCTTTACAACTAACTTAACTAAGGTAATATGTGCTTAATAGTAAAATCTAAACTGTTGAAGAAAAAAGTTAATTGATTAAATTTTAAAAAACAAAACATGGATGAGCTGAGAGCTGACGATACGTGGCGCTGAAGAGAGTAACCCGCTCATGCGGTAAGCCCTGACTTTATATTATATGGGGCGAACAATTTGTTTGGAGAGCAAGAGCTTTATTTCGTTTTTTAGAGGGCTGTTGTGATTTAGGAAGGGAAAAGAATAGCATAAGCTGCTTTAGCTTTATTTGTAATGTGTAGAATTTGCGTCGTATTTTTTAAGTTTGCTTGCATGTAAAGACCTAAGTATTTTACTGTATTGACGATTTTCATTTTATCGCTATTGATAACAACGTCAATGCTGGTCTTTACCTTTTTAAGTTTCCTTTTATACTTGCAGTCAGGTCCAGTGACATTTTTGTTTTTTTTGAATAAGATTGTAAATGTTAATGTTCTTTGAATACGCAGGAAAAATTAAAGATTTTTAATGCATCTATTATCATAACACTTTTATTTATTAACCCCTGCAGGTACGTTGGTACATACATACCTTTAGTTTTTTATAATTATAATTACTGTCATTAGCAAAGAGAACAAAACTTTGATGGTAAATTCTTCCTACGGAATCCCTCCAAAATTAAAAAAATTAAAAACTCGTCGAATATCAGCACTGGCAATGTTTTATTCTATATACTTTATAGTCAGCGCTTTGAAAATATTATAACGTTTACCTCCTATGTGCAACATTTTTGTAATTATTTGAAGAATATCATTATTATTTACTGAATAAAATATCAGATGTGTAAAATATAGTCCGTTTTACTGTTTGTATAAATTTAAAAACATAATTTGCATTATTAGTTTTATTTTATACAAAATCACAAACGTACACATTTGTGTACAATTATCGTTACTGGTAGGAATTTTTGTAGAATCGAGTGCTTGATTGCGACTTTTATGAGAGTCTATTTTAAAAAATAAAAAGTTTTTCTTTAGCCAGGTGACGATGGAAGTAAACAAATAATGCAAAAAGGTGCAAATTGTTGCAGATAGAGAAAATAACGGAAGCGCAGATATCGAAATTAGGACCAGTGACGAAGAAAATCTGTTGAATATCTATATCAGGCAACACCGACATTCTCTGATTTGGTGCGCTGAGAAAGTTACCGAAATTGTTGAAATCCACCAACTTTGGAAACCGTCTTGAAATCAAAATGGTTGGTGCAACGCTGAACCAAAGTACTTTCTGACTCTAACGAACACTATTTTTAAAAAATAAATCTTAAAAATCCTTCACTGTGTCACGACAAACATTGTCTAAAACGAACTCGCTACATTTATGAAATATGTACAGAACTGGTATGGCCTAAGTGTATAAAATCATTCATTCCTAATTGACCACTAACGCTCAACCGCCACATATGCGGACATTTTGTTTGTGTAAATTTATTATATTTAGAATTTTTTTGTACTTACTGAATTATTATCAATCTAAAATGCATAAATCATAAAAAAAAAAATTTAAATCGTTTTTTTCACTCAAAAAATTCGTCAAGATTTTTTTTGTGACGAACAACAATTTTTTGCTTTTCACAGAACATTTTCAAAACTGACAACTACAGTGGATAAAAAAATTGAGCTGAGGCGAGAATGAAAGTGATCGCCGTACGTAATGCCGAAAAATGCGGTGATCACTTTCAAATTGGTCACAAGCGACATTCGCCTGTCGTACAGAATGTCAGTCCACATTTTCGCGTCTATAGGCTTACTTTAAATTCTTAGCAAATCCCAGATGTTTTTAATTGTTACGATCTTGTTTAATTGATTTTTTTTTTATGATTTAGATGACGAGACGAAAATAAGAGAAACTTCTGTAAATTGACTTAATGCATTTAGGGTCCTAACTCAAACGGAAAATTTGCGATTTGAAAGAAAATAGTTTTGGAGAGAAATTTGCCTTCATTGATACTATAAATATTAGTTTCAATCCACTTTGTCCCAAAATAAACTAACTGCATTTTAATATATTGCCGCTTCCGATATACACAGGTGGACATAGATATTATTATGATTACACGTTGTGGTTAAAGTTGAAACATTTTCTTCTTGCAAATACATTAGTGAGATTTTCGTAATGCAATACCAGGAAAAATTGGGAAAAGGGGCATGCATTTTCAGAACGAGGCGGTATTAAATCTTATTGCAGGGCGGAATAAATATTTGTACAGGCTGCATAATTACATAGAACAAAAAAAATTGTATTTCTTATTTGGATTTAAATAATGAAATTTAAATACAAAAAAATATTGTTATTCCGGAAAACTTTAAAAAACAAGACTTTTTTCTCTATGTCAACTAAATAATTTTCTACCTTCCAATAAAGGCTCTTTCACACACTCTCCCAAAAATTCGATAATTTTTAGAATCTGTGATATATGATTAAAGTAGATAAAGAATTTACAAATTTAATTTAGATAAGAAGTTTACTTAGATTATTACAAATATTGCAAGTAATGAACAAATTAGATAAAGATATTAGAATGATCATAAAGTTAATTAAAAATTTTAAACATAGCGCATTGCAACGCAAAATTTAATTCTTTCGAATCACATGAAAATTATATACAATTCGTAAATAAATTGTGTAGAAAATAGGTGGAAGTAGAAGAAAAAATTAAGAAAGGAGGAAAAGAAGAATCTGTAAAATTACGAAGCGATTCAAGAACATTAAAACAAATTAACAATAAAAGGTTGTTCTGATTTGCAACCAATTATGACAAAAACAAGTATATAAGAGCCTTAAATTGACATAAAGCCGATTCTTCCTACTCTATTTTTCTTCATCTAGAGAAGCAGAAAATTTAAATGATATTTTAATTTTGTTATTCCACAATTCAAAATTTGTAAATATTATAATTTTTGTAAATTTTTTAAATATTACCAAATTGTAACTAATGAAACAAGGGTGGGCATAATTATTTTTACACTTGAAATTTTTTGAAAATGAAGAGAAATGAGAAATGTACGGCATATTCGGGATAACGTAGGTCTTTAATACGAATTTGATGCTTCTTCTAGGTATATTCTATTTACTTATGTTTCTTCCAGCTACCTAATTTGAATTGAACTGTGTGTAAAAATACTTACGCCCCACGCCAATAAAAGTTTATACTGCCATGTAAAAAACCTCGACCCGTTTCCGCCCCCTTTTTTTGTTATTGCATTTTCAACATATCATAGCTATATGTCCAAGAAAATTTTTTTGTAAATTCTAATTACAAGCCAATAGAATCGGCATGCACAAAAGGTTTTAAAAAAAATTTCAAGTGTAAAAATAATTATGCCCACCTCTGTACAATATTTTCGATTTATGATTTTATATTTTTACCTAAAATTGAGATTGGTCTGCCTAGTTCCTAGAAAATTGCGTTAAAACCCTGATTTGTTCCAAACACCTAACCAGGTAATTATCTGATATATCGAAAAAGGACTATATAAAGGAGAAATATTTCTATAGATGCACATAATTCCTATGTGTTTTGCAAAGTGAACATATCGTGCGAAGTGATTAAATTTTAAATTTAAATTAAATAAATTGAAAGGTTTCCAAAGTTTAATGTCTACAGGAAAAGTTTCAGGTGACGGAGAAAGTGGACAAATGAGTTTAATTAAGGCACCAGATTTAAAGAAATTTGAATATGATTTTACGTGTTACCGAAAAGCTCTACAACAATATATTAAAATCTATCAGGTAAGAAGAAATAATTTTATCTCAAGCATGTAGAAATTATTTCTAATTTTTACTTACTAAATCAATTTTTTACAATTCTGCATTTTTCTAATTATAGTGTTTATATTCCTTTCTCCAGATTGAAGCTGATATCAACCAATCGGCGCAACCAATTTCTCTATCAACTATTTCCTCGTCAACAGATTCCTCTGTATCGCGAATTTCAAATGATAGTGATGCAAACTTACGAGAAATTAATCAAGAAACATTTTTAGGGATATTCTGTTTATGTACTCATGCACAAAGCAGTTTAATGTCTCAAGCGCAACGAAATCGACGTGGTCAACATATGGAGAGTAATGAAAACATTAATTTCCAGTATGGAAATTTAGATTTACTTGATGTAAGTATATATTGTATATTCATTATTTTCCACAAATATTATAATAACATTTTTTGTTTTCACAGACTTCAAAAAGTGTAAAACTTAAAAGAAATCATGCACCAAACATTTGTAATCAATGTTCAAAACGCAGGGCTAATAATCAATGCAAAATATGCTGCGGATTTTATCACATAAAATGCCATCAAGGCCCACTCGAGAAATATCCTTTGAAAGTTCGCCAAAAGAGAGAAGTAGACATTAAAAGCCGAATACCAAAATCAACTAAAGGGTAAAATCACACCTATGTATATAAATATAACTTTTGTATATAGTTCAGTTTCTCTTTAATTGCATTTACAGCCAATTCTGTGATTTCCTTAAATATTTTATGTTTTGTTAATATTAAAACTAAACTAATTAAACTAACTAACTAAGTTCTAAATCATTGAATTTCCCAGAATTTCAAATTTGTAAATATAACAATTTTTAAATAAAATAAATTAAAATACATTTATTGCTATTTCTACCATGTTTTTATTAACTTGTTTGTCCAGTAAAAATATTGCAATTGATTCTTTACTAACATTTCGACTAGCTAGACATTTGAAACTTTTAGAATAGTTCAGAACACGATGAAAGTGCATTGTTTTAATACTTTTAGGCATCTTTAAGCAAAGCTGAATTCATTTTCAATACATTTTGATTTGTATGGAAAGTTAGTCCGGAAAAAATGCGAAAGGTCAATTTAGTTTGTTTACAAAAAATTGTGCGAAAAATTATAAAATTATAAAAGTCTGTGGATACTGGGAACGACTGAAAAGTGATTAAATTAATTAAAAGAAAGGGAAAAAGAATAATTAAATGAATGTTTGTGCATTTAAGAGGGAAAAGGAGAGAAAATTGTCCTAAATTATTGTACTTATATTGAACGTGACGTGAAGTATTTATTAATACATAGAATTGTCAAGAGAAAATTTAAAAACGTGGCATATAGAAGGTTATTTTTAACTTGTAATTATTATAATAACCAGCCAAAGTTCGTTCTAGACTAGGAAAATGCATTTTTGGAAGTAATATACAAGAAAAGAAGAGAACCACTTTTTTGGAGCCATGGCTATAGCTCGGTTGGTTAGAAATCTCAAGACAAAGTAATCACCTATCGTATCCAGCCACGGCCGAAATAATTTTTCTATTACCATTTTAGTATCTTAGTATATTAGTTTTGTCACTTCATTTGTAACATATAGAAATAACCATCGTAGAAAGGTTTCAAGGGTATGCTTTTGTAGAGTTAGATCGATTGCTGATTATGATTAAATTTACAATGTGATTTTTTGGGTAAAAATAAGCTGGTTTATAAAGTTGTTTCGATGTATTTTACAAACTAATATACTGATTTAAATAGAATGTATGGAAGTTATTTAGGGTATTAGGATTCAGCGTACTTTTGAATTAGAGTGTATTTGAAGAAGATAAATAAGTTATGGAGAAAAACCTTGAAATATCACCAGTTTTGATTCTCTTTTCGCACAGTTAATTCATCGAACTGTAGAGTTTATAACTATGTGTCCTATTTTTACCATAGGACATCAAACAATTTCTTTTTTTAATCTTTTAACAAAATGCATAATGATGGCCGTAATTGAGGAACATCAGCTCTGTCTTAACTTAATAAGGGGATTAATACACTTTTATTCTTTGTCATAAGTGAGCCATTTCTTTTGAAAGTGGCCTCATTCCACTTAAAAAAAATAGTTAAGCGCCTTATAGTTATATAGATATATAGTACCTTCTTTGAAATTAGTTTAATAGCCATTTCTCTATCGCAAAAATACCTAAAAAATTAATTATATTTGAACTCTGTAGTGCAATTTGTATTGGAATCATTTTACAAAACTGCTCATAACTCGAAATCAAAAAAAGTGGAATTAGGCCACTTTCAAAATAAACGGCTCAAGTTAGATTTTGAAGTTTGTTATAATAACTCTTATCATTTTCACTTTTAAGTAGAATTTAAACGGCGAAATACGTCTTCTAACAAGTTGTCCACCCTGTTGTCCAACATTGTGAAACACGATTTTTTGTCTCTCAAACGGTACGCGAACATCACGTTTAATACATTTTTACAGCGTTAAGTCCGAAGAAGGTATTTGTTGATGCATTTTTCAAATAAGGAAAGTTTTGTAATAAATTTATTTTTGTGTAGTCTAACAACTGACGCTATTTTAGAAGATATTTAAAGCAATAAAAGAGATAGAAACTGGGCAAAAGGGTGGTATTTAAAAACGGTGAAATATTCACACATGGTAAGTGAATTAAATATAGGTACTCCAAATGATTTTACAAATTTCTTGCAAATGGATATACAAACTTGCAAGGAATTACTAATCAAAATATCGGCATATCGGATCTTAAATTCTCGCATTAAAGATTGTCAACTATTTTGACTTTTTTGCAACAGGACAAAGCTATTAATCAGTAAAAGTTGTCACGGCAGTTTCTCCAAGCAACTTGAGAATGATCTTAATGGAAACTGGTTTAGTACTTATCAAAACACTTAAAAGTCTAATAAAGGTAATTTCTATAATTGTATGTTACATAACTGATCTTTATTTCCTTCAGAAATTAGTCAACTTCGTCAATCGGTTTCTTGGCGTATAATTTTTGTTTTGGTTTAAATTTTCGGAAAAGGACTGTCCAGCAATCAGTTAGAATTGCAAATTCATCTTTTCTTGTGACTGAAAAAAATAAAAAATGCATGTTCTTGATGCATTTTTCATGTTTTTGGCTAAACTTATACGAGAACAATTTTGCGAATATTTTAATAAGGTGGCAAAAAAGCAACATACAAAAATAATTTTAAAAAAATATGAAATGTCATACATTTTTAGTATTATATTACCACTATATGTATGCAATATTAAAAATAAAATTTAATTACCAAAATTAGATAGTTACTGTATTTCATCTTGAAAAAATGTATCATCCAAATTTTCTGAGATATCAGTGGTGCTAATCCCTACAATTTGGGGCTCCTTGTTTCGCAGAAATAATAAATTGTTATAGTACCATAAACTAGGAGTATACACATCATCGGCACCTGCATTAGACATTTCATTATGCTTCACTTTCTTCATTTCTTTTCTAACAGAACTGTGAAATTCATTTATTTTTACTTTACCGACCAAATGAGTGTTTTTAGATAAAGTATTACATTCATGCAAAGACCTAACTTTTCTCTAGAAGCGATAGAAAGATGAAAATTAGTCCAAAATATGTTTCATCACAAATATTTAGTCCCAAGTCGGTATGTCATGAAAAACTCAGATGTGATTAAATTTTCAACGAAATTCTCTTATATTCACAAAATTGTTTGTGAAACCATTTGGGTAATCAAAAATGGTGGTCCAAATTTCATTAAATTCTGACAGTTTAGATATTTTAGCAGATCTAAATCCGATTAGATTTTTCGTCAGAATTTGATTATGATTTATGGAAGCCAAACTACTGGACCGAATTTGACAACATTAACATACTTAAAAAAGTCAGACTTAAGGCAGGTCTCTCACTTAATTCTGGATGGAGGCGTGGCAGATGCGAGATGAGAAGTGGCGAAGTGAGGAAGTGGGAAAACATAGCCGGAGGAGGAAGCGGCATGAGAGGTGAGAAAATTTTGAGACGAGTGAGGCATACAATGACATTGCCTGTAAAGTACAATAACGTTCTGGCCGGAATAGACAAAAAACTTACAGTTATAGGTTGCTCTGCTTATTTTTCATATTGGCTTTTACAGTGTCGATCGTTAATGGATTTCTTTCTTTCAAGTTTTCTAACAATTTCTTCATTGCGTAATTGTGTCCATTATTATTTATATATTTATCAGTTCTAATTTTTCAAATAAATTCCGTCCAAAATTCGGTATTTTCCACAGTTTTTGCGCGGTGATCTTCTTTAGCAAAACTTGCCAAGGAACTGACGAGTAATGTTTTGAAACAACACATTAGACGAGAAAACGTGTATCATAACTGTACGCATGTTTCCCAATATTCAGAGTGCATTTACTTTTCGACAACCTTGAATGGACGGTGTTAATACAGTCCATTAGACGATCAAACTTAGCGAAAATAGACGACAGTTTGCAGACAGTCTGACATTTCTACGCTGATAGGAGATTGTTGCTCTTCGCTTTTTGCTTTTCAGCATTCCGTAAGCTGATATCGCTGTCAATATCGCCGCATATTGATGAATTTGAAATGAGAACTCAAACGCTGTCACTTTCATATAATTTTATAAGTTGATGTCTATGTTTTTGGCAATTTTTTATTTTCTTTCGTTTTTATTTATTTTCTTTTCTTGTTAAGCCATAAAGGGGAGTCGAATTGAGAATAAAAAAAACCCTTTATACTTTAACAAAATGTATTTTTATTCGTTAGATTTCTTTTTTCAATATCTTCTATCACCAATTTTACGCGGAACTTCTTGAGCAGCCTCACTCAAGGAAAATTATGGCTTGGTCCGAGTTCTTTGTAATATTTGGCGTATTTTGTTTATCGACTGACTGGTACACTTCAAAATTCATTAGTTTAATCTAATTTTCTTAACATATTATAAACTTAAACTAAATGTAATTCAATACTTAACTAATTATAATCTACCTTAACGTCTATCTTTACAACTAACTTAACTAAGGTAATATGTGCTTAATAGTAAAATCTAAACTGTTGAAGAAAAAAGTTAATTGATTAAATTTTAAAAAACAAAACATGGATGAGCTGAGAGCTGACGATACGTGGCGCTGAAGAGAGTAACCCGCTCATGCGGTAAGCCCTGACTTTATATTATATGGGGCGAACAATTTGTTTGGAGAGCAAGAGCTTTATTTCGTTTTTTAGAGGGCTGTTGTGATTTAGGAAGGGAAAAGAATAGCATAAGCTGCTTTAGCTTTATTTGTAATGTGTAGAATTTGCGTCGTATTTTTTAAGTTTGCTTGCATGTAAAGACCTAAGTATTTTACTGTATTGACGATTTTCATTTTATCGCTATTGATAACAACGTCAATGCTGGTCTTTACCTTTTTAAGTTTCCTTTTATACTTGCAGTCAGGTCCAGTGACATTTTTGTTTTTTTTGAATAAGATTGTAAATGTTAATGTTCTTTGAATACGCAGGAAAAATTAAAGATTTTTAATGCATCTATTATCATAACACTTTTATTTATTAACCCCTGCAGGGACGTTGGTACATACATGTACCTTCAGTTTTTTATAATTATAATTACTGTCATTAGCAAAGAGAACAAAACTCTGATGATAAATTCTTCCTACGGAATCCCTCCAAAATTAAAGAAATTAAAAACTCGTAGAATATCAGCACTGGCAATGTTTTATTCTATATACTTTATAGTCAGCGCTTTGAAAATATTATAACGTTTACCTCCTATGTGCAACATTTTTGTAATTATTTGAAGAATATCATTATTATTTACTGAATAAAATATCAGATGTGTAAAATATAGTCCGTTTTACTGTTTGTATAAATCTAAAAACATAATTTGTATTATTAGTTTTATTTTATACAAAATCACAAACGTACACATTTGTGTACAATTATCGTTACTGGTAGGAATTTTTGTAGAATCGGGTGCTTGATTGCGACTTTTATGAGAGTCTATTTTAAAAAATAAAAAGTTTTTCTTTAGCCAGGTGACGATGGAAGTAAACAAATGATGCAAAGAGGTGCAAATTGTTGCAGATAGAGAAAATAACGGAAGCGCAGATATCGAAATTAGGACCAGTGACGAAGAAAATCTGTTGAATATCTATATCAGGCAACACCGACATTCTCTGATTTGGTGCGCTGAGAAAGTTACCGAAATTGTTGAAATCCACCAACTTTGGAAACCGTCTTGAAATCAAAATGGTTGGTGCAACGCTGAACCAAAGTACTTTCTGACTCTAACGAACACTATTTTTAAAAAATAAATCTTAAAAATCCTTCACTGTGTCACGACAAACATTGTCTAAAACGAACTCGCTACATTTATGAAATATGTACAGAACTGGTATGGCCTAAGTGTATAAAATCATTCATTCCTAATTGACCACTAACGCTCAACCGCCACATATGCGGACATTTTGTTTGTGTAAATTTATTATATATAGAATTTTTTTGTACTTACTGAATTATTATCAATCTAAAATGCATAAATCATAAAAAAAAAATTTAAATCGATTTTTTCACTTAAAAAATTCGTCAATATTTTTTTTGTGACGAACAACACTTTTTTGCTTTTCACAGAACATTTTCAAAACTGACAGCTACAGTGGATAAAAAAATTAAGCTGAGGCGAGAATGAAAGTGATCGCCGTACGTAATGCCGAAAAATGCGGTGATCACTTTCAAATTGGTCACAAGCGACATTCGCCTCTCGTACAGAATGTCAGTCCACATTTCCGCGTCTATAGGCTTACTTTAAATTCTTAGCAAATCCCAGATGTTTTTAATTGTTACGATCTTGTTTAATTGATTTTTTTTTTTATGATTTAGATGACGAGACGAAAATAAGAGAAACTTCTGTAAATTGACTTAATGCATTTAGGGTCCTAACTCAAACGGAAAATTTGCGATTTGAAAGAAAATAGTTTTGGAGAGAAATTTGCCTTCATTGATACTATAAATATTAGTTTCAATCCACTTTGTCCCAAAATAAACTAACTGCATTTTAATATATTGCCGCTTCCGATATACACAGGTGGACATAGATATTATTATGATTACACGTTGTGGTTAAAGTTGAAACATTTTCTTCTTGCAAATAGATTAGTGAGATTTTCGTATACCAGGAAAAATTGGGAAAAGGGGCATGCATTTTCAGAACGAGGCGGTATTAAATTTTATTGCAGGGCGGAATAAATATTTGTACAGGCTGCATAATTACATAGAACAAAAAAAATTGTATTTCTTATTTGGATTTAAATAATGAAATTTAAATACAAAAAAATATTGTTATTCCGGAAAACTTTAAAAAACAAGACTTTTTTCTCTATGTCAACTAAATAATTTTCTACCTTCCAATAAAGGCTCTTTCACACACTCTCCCAAAAATTCGATAATTTTTAGAATCTGTGATATATGATTAAAGTAGATAAAGAATTTACAAATTTAATTTAGATAAGAAGTTTACTTAGATTATTACAAATATTGCAAGTAATGAACAAATTAGATAAAGATATTAGAATGATCATAAAGTTAATTAAAAATTTTAAACATAGCGCATTGCAACGCAAAATTTAATTCTTTCGAATCACATGAAAATTATATACAATTCGTAAATAAATTGTGTAGAAAATAGGTGGAAGTAGAAGAAAAAATTAAGAAAGGAGGAAAAGAAGAATCTGTAAAATTACGAAGCGATTCAAGAACATTAAAACAAATTAACAATAAAAGGTTGTTCTGATTTGCAACCAATTATGACAAAAACAAGTATATAAGAGCCTTAAATTGACATAAAGCCGATTCTTCCTACTCTATTTTTCTTCATCTAGAGAAGCAGAAAATTTAAATGATATTTTAATTTTGTTATTCCACAATTCAAAATTTGTAAATATTATAATTTTTGTAAATTTTTTAAATATTACCAAATTGTAACTAATGAAACAAGGGTGGGCATAATTATTTTACACTTGAAATTTTTTGAAAATGAAGAGAAATGGGAAATGTACGGCATATTCGGGATAACGTAGGTCTTTAATACGAATTTGATGCTTCTTCTAGGTATATTCTATTTACTTATGTTTCTTCCAACTACCTAATTTGAATTGAACTGTGTGTAAAAATACTTACGCCCCACGCCAATAAAAGTTTATACTGCCATGTAAAAAACCTCGACCCGTTTCCGCCCCCTTTTTTTGTTATTGCATTTTCAACATATCATAGCTATATGTCCAAGAAAATTTTTTTGGAAATTCTAATTACAAGCCAATAGAATCGGCATGCACAAAAGGTTTTATAAAAATTTCAAGTGTTAAAATAATTATGCCCACCTCTGTACAATATTTTCGATTTATGATTTTATATTTTTACCTAAAATTGAGATTGGGCTGCCTAGTTCCTAGAAAATTGCGTTAAAACCCTGATTTGTTCCAAACACCTAAACAGGTAATTATCTGATATATCAAAAAAGGACTATATAAAGGAGAAACATTTCTATAGATGCACATAATTCTTATGTGTTTTGCAAAGTGAACATATCGTGCGAACTGATTAAATTTTAAATTTAAATTAAATAAACTGAAAGGTTTCCAAAGTTTAATGTCTACGGGAAAAGTAGAAGCGACGGAGAAAGTGGACAAATGAGTTCAATTAAGGCACCAGATTTAAAGAAATTTGATTATGATTTTACGTGTTACCGAAAAACTATACAACAATATATTAAGATCTATCAGGTAAGAGGAAATAATTTTATCTCAAGCATGTAGAAAATATTTCTAATTTTTACTTATTCAGTCAATTTTTTACAATTCTGCATTATTCTAATTACAGTGTTTATATTCTTTTCTCCAGATTGAAGATGATATCAACCAATCGGCGCAACCAATTTCTCTATCAACTATTTCCTCGTCAACAGATTCCTCTGTATCGCGAATTTCAAATGATAGTGATGCAAACTTACGAGAAATTAATCAAGAAACATTTTTAGGGATATTCTGTTTATGTACTCATGCACAAAGCAGTTTAATGTCTCAAGCGCAACGAAATCGACGTGGTCAACATATGGAGAGTAATGAAAACATTAATTTCCAGTGTGGAAATTTAGATTTACTTGATGTAAGTATATATTGTATATAATAACATTTTTTGTTTTCACAGACTTCTAAAAGTGTAAAACTGAAAAGAAATCCTGCACCAAACATTTGTAATCAATGTTCAAAACGCAGGGCTAATAATCAATGCAAAATATGCTGCGGATTTTATCACATAAAATGCCATGAAGGCCCACTCGAGAAATATCCTTTGAAAGTTCGCAAAAGATCTGCCCAAAGTGTCACCGGAAAAAATTAGTAGACATTAAAAGCCGAATACCAAAATCAACTAAAGTTTAAAATCACACTTATATAAATATAACTTTTCTATATAGTTCGGTTTCTCTTTAAATGTATCTATAGCCAATTCTGTGATTTCCTTAAATATTTTATGTTTTGTTAATATTAAAACTAAACTAATTAAACTAACTAACTAAGTTCTAAATCATTGAATTTCCCAGGATTTCAAATTTGTAAATATAACAATTTTTAAATAAAATAAATTAAATATACATTTATTGCTATTTCTACCATGTTTTTATTAACTTGTTTGTCTAGTAAAAATCTTTCAATTGATTTTTTACTAACTCCCCGACTAGCTAGATATTTGAAACTTTTAGAATAGTTCAGAACACGATGACAGTGCATTCTTTTAATACTTTTAGCCATCTTTAAGCAAAACTGAATTCATTTTCAGTAAACTCTGATTTGTATGGAAAGTTAGTCTGGAAAAAATCCGGAAGGTCAATTTAGTTTGTTTACAAAAAATTGTGCGAAAAATTAAAAAATTATAAAAGTCTGTGGATACTGGGAACAACTGAAAAGTGATTAAATTAAATAAAAGAAAGGGAAAAAGAATAATTAAATGAAGGTTTGTCCAATTAAGAGGGAAAAGGAGAGAAAATTGTCCTAAATTATTGTACTTATATTGAACGTGACGTGAAGTATTTATTAATACATAGAAGAGAAAATTTAAAAACGTGGCATATAGAAGGTTATTTTTATCTTGTAATTATTATAATAACCAGCCAAAGTTCGTTCTAGACTAGGAAAATGCATTTTTGGAAGTAATATACAAGAAAAGAAGAGAACCACTTTTTTGGAGCCATAGCTATAGCTCGGTTGGTTAGAAATCTCAAGACAAAGTAATCACCTATCGTATCCAGCCACGGCCGAAATAATTTTTATATTACGATTTTAGTATCTTAGTATATTAGTTTTGTCACTACATTTGTAACATATAGAAATAACCATCGTAGAAAGGTTTCAAGGGTATGCTTTTGTAGAGTTAGATCGATTGCAGATTATGATTAAATTTACAATGTGATTTTTCCTTCCTGGGTGACCACAATGTTTGTCACTTTGTTATGCTTTTCGGATTTAAAAATTTGTTGAGCGGTTTTGTTCAAATTATTTACATAAGTAGGCTACAATTTGTTAAGTTTGAGTAAAATTCGCTTAAAGATAAGGGAGAAAGAAATAGTTGTGGGTAAAAATAAGCTGGTTTATAAAGTTGTTTCGATGTATTTTACAAACTAATATACTGATTTAAATAGAATGTATGGAAGTTATTTAGGGTATTAGGCTTCAGCGTACTTTTGAATTAGAGTGTATTTGAAGAAGATAAATAAGTTATGGAGAAAAACCTTGAAATATCGCCAGTTTTGATTCTCTTTTCGCACAGTTAATTCATCGAACTGTAGAGTTTATAACTACGTGTCCTATTTTTACCATAGGACATCAAACAATTTCTTTTTTTAATCATTTAACAAAATGCATAATGATGGCCGTAATTGAGGAACATCAGCTCTGTCTTAACTTAATAAGGGGATTAATACACTTTTATTCTTTGTCATAAGTTAGATTTTGCATACCCAATTTATGTTTCAAGTTAGTTATAATAACTCTTATCATTTTCACTTTTAAGTAGAATTTAAACGGCGAAACACGTCTTCTAACAAGTTGTCCACCCTGTTGTCCAACATTGTGAAACACGATTTTTTGTCTCTCAAACGGTACGCGAACATCACGTTTAATACATTTTTACAGCGTTAAGTCCGAAGAAGGTATTTGTTGATGCATTTTTCAAATAAGGAAAGTTTTGTAATAAATTTATTTTTGTGTAGTCTAACAACTGACGCTATTTTAGAAGATATTTAAAGCAATAAAAGAGATAGAAACTGGGCAAAAGGGTGGTATTTAAAAACGGTGAAATATTCACACATGTTAAGTGAATTAAATATAGGTACTCCAAATGATTTTACAAATTTCTTGCAAATGGATATACAAACTTGCAAGGAATTACTAATGAAAATATCGGCATATCGGATCTTAAATTCTCGCATTAAAGATTGTCAACTATTTTGACTTTTTTGCAACAGGACAAAGCTATTAATCAGTAAAAGTTGTCACGGCAGTTTCTCCAAGCAACTTGAGAATGATCTTAATGGAAACTGGTTTAGTACTTATCAAAACACTTAAAAGTCTAATAAAGGTAATTTCTATAATTGTATGTTACATAACTGATCTTTATTTCCTTCAGAAATTAGTCAACTTCGTCAATCGGTTTCTTGGCGTATAATTTTTGTTTTGGTTTAAATTTTCGGAAAAGGACTGTCCAGCAATCAGTTAGAATTGCAAATTCATCTTTTCTTGTGACTGAAAAAAATAAAAAATGCATGTTCTTGATGCATTTTTCATGTTTTTGGCTAAACTTATACGAGAACAATTTTGCGAATATTTTAATACGGTGGCAAAAAAGCAACATACAAAAATTATTTTAAAAAAATATGAAATGTCATATATTTTCAATATTATATTACTACTATATGTATGCAATATTAAAAATGAAATTTAATTACCAAAATTAGATAGATACTGTATTTCATCTTGAAAAAATGTATCATCCAAATTTTCTGAGATATCAGTGGTGCTAATCCCTACAATTTGGGGCTCCTTGTTTCGCAGAAATAATAAATTGTTATAGTACCATAAACTAGGAGTATACACATCATCGGCACCTGCATTAGACATTTCATTATGCTTCACTTTCTTCATTTCTTTTCTAACAGAACTGTGAAATTCATTTATTTTTACTTTACCGACCAAATGAGTGTTTTTAGATAAAGTATTACATTCATGCAAAGACCTAACTTTTCTCTAGAAGCGATAGAAAGATGAAAATTAGTCCAAAATATGTTTCATCACAAATATTTAGTCCCAAGTCGGTATGTCATGAAAAACTCAGATGTGATTAAATTTTCAACGAAATTCTCTTATATTCACAAAATTGTTTGTGAAACCATTTGGGTAATCAAAAATGGTGGTCCAAATTTCATTAAATTCTGACAGTTTAGATATTTTAGCAGATCTAAATCCGATTAGATTTTTCGTCAGAATTTGATTATGATTTATGGAAGCCAAACTACTGGACCGAATTTGACAACATTAACATACTTAAAAAAGTCAGACTTAAGGCAGGTCTCTCACTTAATTCTGGATGGAGGCGTGGCAGATGCGAGATGAGAAGTGGCGAAGTGAGGAAGTGGGAAAACATAGCCGGAGGAGGAAGCGGCATGAGAGGTGAGAAAATTTTGAGACGAGTGAGGCATACAATGACATTGCCTGTAAAGTACAATAACGTTCTGGCCGGAATAGACAAAAAACTTACAGTTATAGGTTGCTCTGCTTATTTTTCATATTGGCTTTTACAGTGTCGATCGTTAATGGATTTCTTTCTTTCAAGTTTTCTAACAATTTCTTCATTGCGTAATTGTGTCCATTATTATTTATATATTTATCAGTTCTAATTTTTCAAATAAATTCCGTCCAAAATTCGGTATTTTCCACAGTTTTTGCGCGGTGATCTTCTTTAGCAAAACTTGCCAAGGAACTGACGAGTAATGTTTTGAAACAACACATTAGACGAGAAAACGTGTATCATAACTGTACGCATGTTTCCCAATATTCAGAGTGCATTTACTTTTCGACAACCTTGAATGGACGGTGTTAATACAGTCCATTAGACGATCAAACTTAGCGAAAATAGACGACAGTTTGCAGACAGTCTGACATTTCTACGCTGATAGGAGATTGTTGCTCTTCGCTTTTTGCTTTTCAGCATTCCGTAAGCTGATATCGCTGTCAATATCGCCGCATATTGATGAATTTGAAATGAGAACTCAAACGCTGTCACTTTCATATAATTTTATAAGTTGATGTCTATGTTTTTGGCAATTTTTTATTTTCTTTCGTTTTTATTTATTTTCTTTTCTTGTTAAGCCATAAAGGGGAGTCGAATTGAGAATAAAAAAAACCCTTTATACTTTAACAAAATGTATTTTTATTCGTTAGATTTCTTTTTTCAATATCTTCTATCACCAATTTTACGCGGAACTTCTTGAGCAGCCTCACTCAAGGAAAATTATGGCTTGGTCCGAGTTCTTTGTAATATTTGGCGTATTTTGTTTATCGACTGACTGGTACACTTCAAAATTCATTAGTTTAATCTAATTTTCTTAACATATTATAAACTTAAACTAAATGTAATTCAATACTTAACTAATTATAATCTACCTTAACGTCTATCTTTACAACTAACTTAACTAAGGTAATATGTGCTTAATAGTAAAATCTAAACTGTTGAAGAAAAAAGTTAATTGATTAAATTTTAAAAAACAAAACATGGATGAGCTGAGAGCTGACGATACGTGGCGCTGAAGAGAGTAACCCGCTCATGCGGTAAGCCCTGACTTTATATTATATGGGGCGAACAATTTGTTTGGAGAGCAAGAGCTTTATTTCGTTTTTTAGAGGGCTGTTGTGATTTAGGAAGGGAAAAGAATAGCATAAGCTGCTTTAGCTTTATTTGTAATGTGTAGAATTTGCGTCGTATTTTTTAAGTTTGCTTGCATGTAAAGACCTAAGTATTTTACTGTATTGACGATTTTCATTTTATCGCTATTGATAACAACGTCAATGCTGGTCTTTACCTTTTTAAGTTTCCTTTTATACTTGCAGTCAGGTCCAGTGACATTTTTGTTTTTTTTGAATAAGATTGTAAATGTTAATGTTCTTTGAATACGCAGGAAAAATTAAAGATTTTTAATGCATCTATTATCATAACACTTTTATTTATTAACCCCTGCAGGGACGTTGGTACATACATGTACCTTCAGTTTTTTATAATTATAATTACTGTCATTAGCAAAGAGAACAAAACTCTGATGATAAATTCTTCCTACGGAATCCCTCCAAAATTAAAGAAATTAAAAACTCGTAGAATATCAGCACTGGCAATGTTTTATTCTATATACTTTATAGTCAGCGCTTTGAAAATATTATAACGTTTACCTCCTATGTGCAACATTTTTGTAATTATTTGAAGAATATCATTATTATTTACTGAATAAAATATCAGATGTGTAAAATATAGTCCGTTTTACTGTTTGTATAAATCTAAAACATAATTTGTATTATTAGTTTTATTTTATACAAAATCACAAACGTACACATTTGTGTACAATTATCGTTACTGGTAGGAATTTTTGTAGAATCGGGTGCTTGATTGCGACTTTTATGAGAGTCTATTTTAAAAAATAAAAAGTTTTTCTTTAGCCAGGTGACGATGGAAGTAAACAAATGATGCAAAGAGGTGCAAATTGTTGCAGATAGAGAAAATAACGGAAGCGCAGATATCGAAATTAGGACCAGTGACGAAGAAAATCTGTTGAATATCTATATCAGGCAACACCGACATTCTCTGATTTGGTGCGCTGAGAAAGTTACCGAAATTGTTGAAATCCACCAACTTTGGAAACCGTCTTGAAATCAAAATGGTTGGTGCAACGCTGAACCAAAGTACTTTCTGACTCTAACGAACACTATTTTTAAAAAATAAATCTTAAAAATCCTTCACTGTGTCACGACAAACATTGTCTAAAACGAACTCGCTACATTTATGAAATGTGTACAGAACTGGTATGGCCTAAGTGTATAAAATCATTCATTCCTAATTGACCACTAACGCTCAACCGCCACATATGCGGACATTTTGTTTGTGTAAATTTATTATATATAGAATTTTTTTGTACTTACTGAATTATTATCAATCTAAAATGCATAAATCATAAAAAAAAAAATTTAAATCGATTTTTTCACTTAAAAAATTCGTCAATATTTTTTTTGTGACGAACAACAATTTTTTGCTTTTCACAGAACATTTTCAAAACTGACAGCTACAGTGGATAAAAAAATTAAGCTGAGGCGAGAATGAAAGTGATCGCCGTACGTAATGCCGAAAAATGCGGTGATCACTTTCAAATTGGTCACAAGCGACATTCGCCTCTCGTACAGAATGTCAGTCCACATTTCCGCGTCTATAGGCTTACTTTAAATTCTTAGCAAATCCCAGATGTTTTTAATTGTTACGATCTTGTTTAATTGATTTTTTTTTTATGATTTAGATGACGAGACGAAAATAAGAGAAACTTCTGTAAATTGACTTAATGCATTTAGGGTCCTAACTCAAACGGAAAATTTGCGATTTGAAAGAAAATAGTTTTGGAGAGAAATTTGCCTTCATTGATACTATAAATATTAGTTTCAATCCACTTTGTCCCAAAATAAACTAACTGCATTTTAATATATTGCCGCTTCCGATATACACAGGTGGACATAGATATTATTATGATTACACGTTGTGGTTAAAGTTGAAACATTTTCTTCTTGCAAATAGATTAGTGAGATTTTCGTAATGCAATACCAGGAAAAATTGGGAAAAGGGGCATGCATTTTCAGAACGAGGCGGTATTAAATTTTATTGCAGGGCGGAATAAATATTTGTACAGGCTGCATAATTACATAGAACAAAAAAAATTGTATTTCTTATTTGGATTTAAATAATGAAATTTAAATACAAAAAAATATTGTTATTCCGGAAAACTTTAAAAAACAAGACTTTTTTCTCTATGTCAACTAAATAATTTTCTACCTTCCAATAAAGGCTCTTTCACACACTCTCCCAAAAATTCGATAATTTTTAGAATCTGTGATATATGATTAAAGTAGATAAAGAATTTACAAATTTAATTTAGATAAGAAGTTTACTTAGATTATTACAAATATTGCAAGTAATGAACAAATTAGATAAAGATATTAGAATGATCATAAAGTAAATTAAAAATTTTAAACATAGCGCATTGCAACGCAAAATTTAATTCTTTCGAATCACATGAAAATTATATACAATTCGTAAATAAATTGTGTAGAAAATAGGTGGAAGTAGAAGAAAAAATTAAGAAAGGAGGAAAAGAAGAATCTGTAAAATTACGAAGCGATTCAAGAACATTAAAACAAATTAACAATAAAAGGTTGTTCTGATTTGCAACCAATTATGACAAAAACAAGTATATAAGAGCCTTAAATTGACATAAAGCCGATTCTTCCTACTCTATTTTTCTTCATCTAGAGAAGCAGAAAATTTAAATGATATTTTAATTTTGTTATTCCACAATTCAAAATTTGTAAATATTATAATTTTTGTAAATTTTTTAAATATTACCAAATTGTAACTAATGAAACAAGGGTGGGCATAATTATTTTACACTTGAAATTTTTTGAAAATGAAGAGAAATGAGAAATGTACGGCATATTCGGGATAACGTAGGTCTTTAATACGAATTTGATGCTTCTTCTAGGTATATTCTATTTACTTATGTTTCTTCCAACTACCTAATTTGAATTGAACTGTGTGTAAAAATACTTACGCCCCACGCCAATAAAAGTTTATACTGCCATGTAAAAAACCTCGACCCGTTTCCGCCCCCTTTTTTTGTTATTGCATTTTCAACATATCATAGCTATATGTCCAAGAAAATTTTTTTGGAAATTCTAATTACAAGCCAATAGAATCGGCATGCACAAAAGGTTTTATAAAAATTTCAAGTGTTAAAATAATTATGCCCACCTCTGTACAATATTTTCGATTTATGATTTTATATTTTTACCTGAAATTGAGATTGGGCTGCCTAGTTCCTAGAAAATTGCGTTAAAACCCTGATTTGTTCCAAACACCTAAACAGGTAATTATCTGATATATCAAAAAAGGACTATATAAAGGAGAAACATTTCTATAGATGCACATAGATCAAGTTTAGTGTGAACAGTGAACAGTGAAACTTCAATATTTTGTGAAGAATTTCTTTCCCGTTTTCATATATAAAATATTAAAAATATTTCATGTCAAAATAAGTTAAAATAGTTCAAACAAAGTGATTAGTTATCCAAGCGATAAACTAAATTCAGTTAAGTGGTAGCAGAGACCCCCCCTTGAGGGGTTCTGCGTGCAGTGTTATTTCAATCATAACCGTATTATTTAACTAATTCGAATTTATACAAACACTATAGTGCTAACTAATACATACACACATAATTTCATTTTAATACTAAATATAATTTAATTTTCGTAAAAAAAATTTTTTCAAACATACTCCGAGCGCCTAACAAAGGTGCTAGGGGAACTTAAATCGTTGGTCCCGCGACGGTTTTTACCATCATCAACCAGGATAAACGCCGTTCTGACGGAATAACGGCAGATATCTGCAACAACTTTAAATTTCATCAAATTTCATCAAAATTCATCAAAATCGACTAATTGGCATTTAGTCGATATCGTTCGAAATTGCTCATCTTCATATATCCAGCAGGAACTAAATTAAATAATATTCTACTATCATCTTCTACTATCATCATATCATCATTCATCTTCCAGCCAACAATTCTGAAATTGATCGGATACATTATTACTGGACGCAATCGTCAACCCATCACAATCATCTATAAACAGGTTCATTTGCAAATTAAATAAAAATAAATTTATACTAACACACAATATAAAACTTTTTATATTATAAATGCTAACCCATCCAGGGTATGGATGACCTAGACTTTACACTAGGTAAGAAAAATATAGCCGCCTTGAGAGGGCGTGCCCGAATTTTACACACCAAAGCGACAGAAAAATCCAATTATCCACGCCTCGCACAATATAAATTAACTTACAAAATAGCTTCTGCTAAGAAAAAATCATCCAGAGATTCTCCTCTAAAAGCTCTGTCTTTACGGGACCCTAGATTACATTCCAAGAATATACCAAGCACATCAACTGCCCAAATGGACACTGGTCAATTTGACGACCTTCCGGACGGCGTGCCCCCTAGCCACTCTGTCTATGACTTTGACCTAAAACGAAGACAATCCTACTCTTCGATATCTAGCCAAGAATCCCAAAACAAGGCACCGCGAACCACGCAAACTAAAACCCCCTCTTCAAGGAATATTCCACCTATAATATGCTACAAAATAGACCATAAGAAAACTATTGAAGCGCTAAACAGAGAGTTAACTGACAAAACCTTTACGTTAAAATTAATAAATAAAAACTGTAGTAACATTAGAACCAAAAACTTAGCCGATTATACAAGAACCCTTGAAATTCTCAAATCTAAGAAGATCAACCTTTACACGTTCACGCCCAAAGATAAGCGCCCCTGGTGCCACGTCATCCGTGGGATTGATAACAGCTTCTGCCCAAGCGATGTGGCTGAAGCCCTAAAAGATCTGAAGCTCAATATCAATCTCGAGAAAGTTGAAATCCTAAAAACCAAAAAAAAAACGCACAACACTCTATTTTACGTACAGTGCGACAAAACGTCAGACATAAAATCCCTGGTTAAAGTAACATACTTGCTCCACCAGAAAATAACCTGGGAAAAACTTAACCCCCGCACCACTCTACAATGTCGGAACTGCCAGCGATACGATCATGTTGCAATAAATTGCAACATGCCCTACCGCTGCATCAAATGCGACCAAACCCACGTCCCAGGACAATGCGCTAGATCTGATATCACGGTAGGGCAACCCTACTGTGTAAATTGTAAAAAACTCGGTCACCCGGCAAACTACAGAGATTGTCCCGCAGCTCTAGCATACAGGCAACGGAAAGACAAACAGATCCCCACCGTAACTCCAATTTCCCAGCCACAAATAAACAACAATCAAGCCATGTTCTCGAACTTTGTTCGACCAACCATCTCATTTGCTCAAGCTGTAAGCAATAACAACCCAAGCACCCATAGCCGCACGGCCCCTTCTACACCGTTCCCAAACTCAAACGTTACAGACCTAGACAATCTGAATTACATACAACAACAGTTCAAACAGCACTTCAACATGAACCTATTTGAACTGTCCAATAAAATAAATGCATTGACAAATATACTAAAATCAAACACTAACGACGAAATAAAAAAACAACAAATGTTCATATTTGCCTTCGAACTTGCTCCCTACATGCATTTATTGAACCCATAAAATAGACATGAAAATAATCCTTCTCAACATCAATTCTCTCCATTCAAGTCAAAAGCAACTGGAACTCAATGCTCTTCTAGCTAAACATAATCCAGACATTGCCTTAATCACTGAAACGAAATTTAAACAAACCAGCAAGGCAATCCACAAAAAATTCCCTGGCTATACTTTTTATCACCACGAACGTACAAACAATACCGGTGGAGGCGTGGCCATCCTCACTAAGTCCTCCATAACGACTCAACAACTGTCCCTACCTACTTTGACTACAATAGACTGCGTGGGAATCTCTGTAGAGCTAAAATCTGGAAAGACAATAAATTGTATTAGTGCCTACCACTCATACAAATGTGGGAACAATAACCTAAGCCCAAATGACTTGGATTTGCTTTTCAAGTCGCTACGAGACATGAATGCACCGTACCTCATAGGTGGGGATTTCAATGCGAAACACGCATTCTGGTCAAACGCCTCAGAAGACCTGAATGGCCGTACTCTGTATAATTGGTACACGAGCAACATCGACTCGTATGATATCAAGCTTTGGCACTCCCTCTACCCTTCATACCCATCCTCAGGTAGCTACCTCGATTTGTATTTTGTGCACGATGACTTACTTATAAATCAGAACTGTACGAGACACAACGCCCTTCTGACGAGACCTTCATACTCAGACCACGACATCGTTTTTATAAACATCGACGGAATACAAGACAGAACAAAAAACAGGCTCCGTTACTGGCCAATCGACTTCCAAACGCCACACCCAATAAAATTATTCGATTACAATAAGGCAAATTGGAAAAAATTCAGTCAAATAGTAACCAAGACATCACATAATATCGACATTAACCCGCAAACAAACATGTCGAGACCGCAATTGGACGAGGCAATCGACAAACTGACAATCAACATCAACGAATCTATGAAACGCACCATACCAACAATTACTCTTAAAAACACACATTACTCGTACACAAATAAACAGCTAACCAAACTACTCGCGACCAAAAAACGACTCAGACGTAAACTCCACAGAACGCTTATAAGCAACGGTTTCATAAAAGACAATTGCTATTTCCAAATACAATCTGACGTAAAGAAAATAACAGACGAAATAGCAATTCAAATCCAAGCCAACATAAACGACAACTTTAAATCCAAACTCAAAAACATTGAGAAAGATAATAATCTTTTTAAAAACATCAACAAACTAAAATCAAACAAATGTGACATGAACATAACCAAACTAAGCATTGACAATAAATTAGTTTTTGACATACCTACAATTAATAATGCGTTAGCTACAAACTTTTTAAATTTTCACAGACAAAACAATAAACTGGGATCCACAGACCACACTGTTAAAACTAATAATGAAACTAAACTTTTACTAGACAAAAACTCCCAACATACAATAACCTCGTTCGACACAAACAACCCTGCGGACAAGTGCACAAAATACAAAGATATATTCATTTCCGAGCAAGAATTAATTTACATTATAAAATCAACAAAAAGCAAAAAATCTTGTGGTTTTGACGGTATACCGATTATAGTCATTAAAAATCTCCCACCCAAATCAATAAACACTTTAACGATAATTTTCAACAACTGCATAAATTCTAGTTACTTCCCAACAGCATGGAAAACTTCGAAAATTATACCAATCAAAAAACCCAAAAAGAATGCCCTACTCCCATCTAGCTACCGTCCCATCTCCCTGCTCAGCTGTCTTAGTAAAATCTTAGAACGTATAATACTTACAGGACTGACTAATTTCATAGAGGACAACCAAATTATACCAGACACACAATTTGGCTTCAAAAAGAGACATTCAACGCTAGACGCACTGACAATTCTACAAAACAACGTAATTCACAACATGACAAAACACAGAATTACAGTTGCTACTCTGATCGACCTCGAAAAGGCCTTTGACTCCGTTTGGATAAATGGTCTGGTATGGAAACTTATCAATTTCAACTTTCCCACTCACCTCACCCTTATGATAGCAAATTTCCTAAAAAATCGTCAATTCTCAGTTCTCAATCAAAACACCCTTTCTAATATACTAACAATGCCCGCAGGAGTTCCCCAAGGCGCAATCATATCCCCTATCCTATTCAATATTTACATTTCAGACATCCCAGCAACTCACTCCCCCATATACTCTAACACAATCACTAACCCCTGTAATACATTAGCCTTTGCTGATGACTTAATCGTCTTTACCTCCTCGTGGTCGATCAAACATGCAACGACGACCCTGACAAACGAGCTAAAAACAATAAACGACTACCTCACAAAATGGAAACTTAAAATTAACACTGACAAATGCGAGACAATACATTTCACAGGACCCAACTGCAAGTACAAAAGCAAACTTAAGAAAGAAAAATCCAATACTGACATAATTATTAACGGTAACAGTATAAAAACCGTAAACACAGTCAAATACTTAGGACTAAATCTGCAAGCAAACTTAAACAACACGATACACATGACATACATTACAAACAGAATTAAAGCTGCACGAGCAATCCTTTTCCCGTTCCTGAATCGCCATAGCCCCCTACACAAAGATATCAAACTATTATTATACAAACAAGTAATTCGGCCGACCCTGACCTATGCGGCTCATACATGGGCAAACAATATCTCCAATACCCAATGGAACAAAATCTCCATACAGGAAAGGAAGTGCTTACGCACCTGCCTCAATGTCACCCACAAAAGACGGAGCAAGTACGTAAAACTACAAAACACTGTAAACAATACAGAACTCTATGAGCTGGCGGGCATGCCTCCACTAAAAGACTTCATAGGCAAACAGGTTGACAAATACACCGACAGACTACAATCACACGACAACGAACTCATTACTAACTCGATACCCACAGACCAAACCTTGATTGAATTTTACAACAACTACCGACTCAAACCAATAGGAATGCGGAAGTAAAGCCCGCAATTCCCATAGCACCTTTCCTAAATAAATAATTAGCATTAATTGACGGTCAATCACGTCCCTCTCAACAGGGTTATATATTTCTTCCCAAAACCTTTTTTCACATTTATATTTGTTTTTTAGTTTTTTAAATTTTTCAAATAAATCTATTTCATTATCCTAGTTTTAAGACAAAGAATTAAATATATACAATTACGCCTTAGTTAAGTTAGATTTAGTCTATACGTTAAGGTTACTAAAATAAGTTAATATCTGAATTACCATTAGATTTAAGATGTAATACTGTGATATAATTTGAATAAATGGATTTAAAATGAAATGAAATGAAAAATAGATGCACATAATTCTTATGTGTTTTGCAAAGTGAACATATCGTGCGAACTGATTAAATTTTAAATTTAAATTAAATAAACTGAAAGGTTTCCAAAGTTTAATGTCTACGGGAAAAGTAAGAAGCGACGGAGAAAGTGGACAAATGAGTTCAATTAAGGCACCAGATTTAAAGAAATTTGATTATGATTTTACGTGTTACCGAAAAACTATACAACAATATATTAAGATCTATCAGGTAAGAGGAAATAATTTTATCTCAAGCATGTAGAAAATATTTCTAATTTTTACTTATTCAGTCAATTTTTTACAATTCTGCATTATTCTAATTACAGTGTTTATATTCTTTTCTCCAGATTGAAGATGATATCAACCAATCGGCGCAACCAATTTCTCTATCAACTATTTCCTCGTCAACAGATTCCTCTGTATCGCGAATTTCAAATGATAGTGATGCAAACTTACGAGAAATTAATCAAGAAACATTTTTAGGGATATTCTGTTTATGTACTCATGCACAAAGCAGTTTAATGTCTCAAGCGCAACGAAATCGACGTGGTCAACATATGGAGAGTAATGAAAACATTAATTTCCAGTGTGGAAATTTAGATTTACTTGATGTAAGTATATATTGTATATAATAACATTTTTTGTTTTCACAGACTTCTAAAAGTGTAAAACTGAAAAGAAATCCTGCACCAAACATTTGTAATCAATGTTCAAAACGCAGGGCTAATAATCAATGCAAAATATGCTGCGGATTTTATCACATAAAATGCCATGAAGGCCCACTCGAGAAATATCCTTTGAAAGTTCGCCAAAAGATCTGCCCAAAGTGTCACCGGAAAAAATTAGTAGACATTAAAAGCCGAATACCAAAATCAACTAAAGTTTAAAATCACACTTATATAAATATAACTTTTCTATATAGTTCGGTTTCTCTTTAAATGTATCTATAGCCAATTCTGTGATTTCCTTAAATATTTTATGTTTTGTTAATATTAAAACTAAACTAATTAAACTAACTAACTAAGTTCTAAATCATTGAATTTCCCAGGATTTCAAATTTGTAAATATAACAATTTTTAAATAAAATAAATTAAATATACATTTATTGCTATTTCTACCATGTTTTTATTAACTTGTTTGTCTAGTAAAAATCTTTCAATTGATTTTTTACTAACTCCCCGACTAGCTAGATATTTGAAACTTTTAGAATAGTTCAGAACACGATGACAGTGCATTCTTTTAATACTTTTAGCCATCTTTAAGCAAAACTGAATTCATTTTCAGTAAACTCTGATTTGTATGGAAAGTTAGTCTGGAAAAAATCCGGAAGGTCAATTTAGTTTGTTTACAAAAAATTGTGCGAAAAATTAAAAAATTATAAAAGTCTGTGGATACTGGGAACAACTGAAAAGTGATTAAATTAAATAAAAGAAAGGGAAAAAGAATAATTAAATGAAGGTTTGTCCAATTAAGAGGGAAAAGGAGAGAAAATTGTCCTAAATTATTGTACTTATATTGAACGTGACGTGAAGTATTTATTAATACATAGAAGAGAAAATTTAAAAACGTGGCATATAGAAGGTTATTTTTATCTTGTAATTATTATAATAACCAGCCAAAGTTCGTTCTAGACTAGGAAAATGCATTTTTGGAAGTAATATACAAGAAAAGAAGAGAACCACTTTTTTGGAGCCATAGCTATAGCTCGGTTGGTTAGAAATCTCAAGACAAAGTAATCACCTATCGTATCCAGCCACGGCCGAAATAATTTTTATATTACGATTTTAGTATCTTAGTATATTAGTTTTGTCACTACATTTGTAACATATAGAAATAACCATCGTAGAAAGGTTTCAAGGGTATGCTTTTGTAGAGTTAGATCGATTGCAGATTATGATTAAATTTACAATGTGATTTTTCCTTCCTGGGTGACCACAATGTTTGTCACTTTGTTATGCTTTTCGGATTTAAAAATTTGTTGAGCGGTTTTGTTCAAATTATTTACATAAGTAGGCTACAATTTCTTAAGTTTGAGTAAAATTCGCTTAAAGATAAGGGAGAAAGAAATAGTTGTGGGTAAAAATAAGCTGGTTTATAAAGTTGTTTCGATGTATTTTACAAACTAATATACTGATTTAAATAGAATGTATGGAAGTTATTTAGGGTATTAGGCTTCAGCGTACTTTTGAATTAGAGTGTATTTGAAGAAGATAAATAAGTTATGGAGAAAAACCTTGAAATATCGCCAGTTTTGATTCTCTTTTCGCACAGTTAATTCATCGAAGTGTAGAGTTTATAACTACGTGTCCTATTTTTACCATAGGACATCAAACAATTTCTTTTTTTAATCATTTAACAAAATGCATAATGATGGCCGTAATTGAGGAACATCAGCTCTGTCTTAACTTAATAAGGGGATTAATACACTTTTATTCTTTGTCATAAGTTAGATTTTGCATACCCAATTTATGTTTCAAGTTAGTTATAATAACTCTTATCATTTTCACTTTTAAGTAGAATTTAAACGGCGAAACACGTCTTCTAACAAGTTGTCCACCCTGTTGTCCAACATTGTGAAACACGATTTTTTGTCTCTCAAACGGTACGCGAACATCACGTTTAATACATTTTTACAGCGTTAAGTCCGAAGAAGGTATTTGTTGATGCATTTTTCAAATAAGGAAAGTTTTGTAATAAATTTATTTTTGTGTAGTCTAACAACTGACGCTATTTTAGAAGATATTTAAAGCAATAAAAGAGATAGAAACTGGGCAAAAGGGTGGTATTTAAAAACGGTGAAATATTCACACATGTTAAGTGAATTAAATATAGGTACTCCAAATGATTTTACAAATTTCTTGCAAATGGATATACAAACTTGCAAGGAATTACTAATGAAAATATCGGCATATCGGATCTTAAATTCTCGCATTAAAGATTGTCAACTATTTTGACTTTTTTGCAACAGGACAAAGCTATTAATCAGTAAAAGTTGTCACGGCAGTTTCTCCAAGCAACTTGAGAATGATCTTAATGGAAACTGGTTTAGTACTTATCAAAACACTTAAAAGTCTAATAAAGGTAATTTCTATAATTGTATGTTACATAACTGATCTTTATTTCCTTCAGAAATTAGTCAACTTCGTCAATCGGTTTCTTGGCGTATAATTTTTGTTTTGGTTTAAATTTTCGGAAAAGGACTGTCCAGCAATCAGTTAGAATTGCAAATTCATCTTTTCTTGTGACTGAAAAAAATAAAAAATGCATGTTCTTGATGCATTTTTCATGTTTTTGGCTAAACTTATACGAGAACAATTTTGCGAATATTTTAATACGGTGGCAAAAAAGCAACATACAAAAATTATTTTAAAAAAATATGAAATGTCATATATTTTCAATATTATATTACTACTATATGTATGCAATATTAAAAATGAAATTTAATTACCAAAATTAGATAGATACTGTATTTCATCTTGAAAAAATGTATCATCCAAATTTTCTGAGATATCAGTGGTGCTAATCCCTACAATTTGGGGCTCCTTGTTTCGCAGAAATAATAAATTGTTATAGTACCATAAACTAGGAGTATACACATCATCGGCACCTGCATTAGACATTTCATTATGCTTCACTTTCTTCATTTCTTTTCTAACAGAACTGTGAAATTCATTTATTTTTACTTTACCGACCAAATGAGTGTTTTTAGATAAAGTATTACATTCATGCAAAAACCTAACTTTTCTCTAGAAGCGATAGAAAGATGAAAATTAGTCCAAAATATGTTTCATCACAAATATTTAGTCCCAAGTCGGTATGTCATGAAAAACTCAGATGTGATTAAATTTTCAACGAAATTCTCTTATATTCACAAAATTGTTTGTGAAACCATTTGGGTAATCAAAAATGGTGGTCCAAATTTCATTAAATTCTGACAGTTTAGATATTTTAGCAGATCTAAATCCGATTAGATTTTTCGTCAGAATTTGATTATGATTTATGGAAGCCAAACTACTGGACCGAATTTGACAACATTAACATACTTAAAAAAGTCAGACTTAAGGCAGGTCTCTCACTTAATTCTGGATGGAGGCGTGGCAGATGCGAGATGAGAAGTGGCGAAGTGAGGAAGTGGGAAAACATAGCCGGAGGAGGAAGCGGCATGAGAGGTGAGAAAATTTTGAGACGAGTGAGGCATACAATGACATTGCCTGTAAAGTACAATAACGTTCTGGCCGGAATAGACAAAAAACTTACAGTTATAGGTTGCTCTGCTTATTTTTCATATTGGCTTTTACAGTGTCGATCGTTAATGGATTTCTTTCTTTCAAGTTTTCTAACAATTTCTTCATTGCGTAATTGTGTCCATTATTATTTATATATTTATCAGTTCTAATTTTTCAAATAAATTCCGTCCAAAATTCGGTATTTTCCACAGTTTTTGCGCGGTGATCTTCTTTAGCAAAACTTGCCAAGGAACTGACGAGTAATGTTTTGAAACAACACATTAGACGAGAAAACGTGTATCATAACTGTACGCATGTTTCCCAATATTCAGAGTGCATTTACTTTTCGACAACCTTGAATGGACGGTGTGAATACAGTCCATTAGACGATCAAACTTAGCGAAAATAGACGACAGTTTGCAGACAGTCTGACATTTCTACGCTGATAGGAGATTGTTGCTCTTCGCTTTTTGCTTTTCAGCATTCCGTAAGCTGATATCGCTGTCAATATCGCCGCATATTGATGAATTTGAAATGAGAACTCAAACGCTGTCACTTTCATATAATTTTATAAGTTGATGTCTATGTTTTTGGCAATTTTTTATTTTCTTTCGTTTTTATTTATTTTCTTTTCTTGTTAAGCCATAAAGGGGAGTCGAATTGAGAATAAAAAAAACCCTTTATACTTTAACAAAATGTATTTTTATTCGTTAGATTTCTTTTTTCAATATCTTCTATCACCAATTTTACGCGGAACTTCTTGAGCAGCCTCACTCAAGGAAAATTATGGCTTGGTCCGAGTTCTTTGTAATATTTGGCGTATTTTGTTTATCGACTGACTGGTACACTTCAAAATTCATTAGTTTAATCTAATTTTCTTAACATATTATAAACTTAAACTAAATGTAATTCAATACTTAACTAATTATAATCTACCTTAACGTCTATCTTTACAACTAACTTAACTAAGGTAATATGTGCTTAATAGTAAAATCTAAACTGTTGAAGAAAAAAGTTAATTGATTAAATTTTAAAAAACAAAACATGGATGAGCTGAGAGCTGACGATACGTGGCGCTGAAGAGAGTAACCCGCTCATGCGGTAAGCCCTGACTTTATATTATATGGGGCGAACAATTTGTTTGGAGAGCAAGAGCTTTATTTCGTTTTTTAGAGGGCTGTTGTGATTTAGGAAGGGAAAAGAATAGCATAAGCTGCTTTAGCTTTATTTGTAATGTGTAGAATTTGCGTCGTATTTTTTAAGTTTGCTTGCATGTAAAGACCTAAGTATTTTACTGTATTGACGATTTTCATTTTATCGCTATTGATAACAACGTCAATGCTGGTCTTTACCTTTTTAAGTTTCCTTTTATACTTGCAGTCAGGTCCAGTGACATTTTTGTTTTTTTTGAATAAGATTGTAAATGTTAATGTTCTTTGAATACGCAGGAAAAATTAAAGATTTTTAATGCATCTATTATCATAACACTTTTATTTATTAACCCCTGCAGGGACGTTGGTACATACATGTACCTTCAGTTTTTTATAATTATAATTACTGTCATTAGCAAAGAGAACAAAACTCTGATGATAAATTCTTCCTACGGAATCCCTCCAAAATTAAAGAAATTAAAAACTCGTAGAATATCAGCACTGGCAATGTTTTATTCTATATACTTTATAGTCAGCGCTTTGAAAATATTATAACGTTTACCTCCTATGTGCAACATTTTTGTAATTATTTGAAGAATATCATTATTATTTACTGAATAAAATATCAGATGTGTAAAATATAGTCCGTTTTACTGTTTGTATAAATCTAAAAACATAATTTGTATTATTAGTTTTATTTTATACAAAATCACAAACGTACACATTTGTGTACAATTATCGTTACTGGTAGGAATTTTTGTAGAATCGGGTGCTTGATTGCGACTTTTATGAGAGTCTATTTTAAAAAATAAAAAGTTTTTCTTTAGCCAGGTGACGATGGAAGTAAACAAATGATGCAAAGAGGTGCAAATTGTTGCAGATAGAGAAAATAACGGAAGCGCAGATATCGAAATTAGGACCAGTGACGAAGAAAATCTGTTGAATATCTATATCAGGCAACACCGACATTCTCTGATTTGGTGCGCTGAGAAAGTTACCGAAATTGTTGAAATCCACCAACTTTGGAAACCGTCTTGAAATCAAAATGGTTGGTGCAACGCTGAACCAAAGTACTTTCTGACTCTAACGAACACTATTTTTAAAAAATAAATCTTAAAAATCCTTCACTGTGTCACGACAAACATTGTCTAAAACGAACTCGCTACATTTATGAAATATGTACAGAACTGGTATGGCCTAAGTGTATAAAATCATTCATTCCTAATTGACCACTAACGCTCAACCGCCACATATGCGGACATTTTGTTTGTGTAAATTTATTATATATAGAATTTTTTTGTACTTACTGAATTATTATCAATCTAAAATGCATAAATCATAAAAAAAAAAATTTAAATCGATTTTTTCACTTAAAAAATTCGTCAATATTTTTTTTGTGACGAACAACAATTTTTTGCTTTTCACAGAACATTTTCAAAACTGACAGCTACAGTGGATAAAAAAATTAAGCTGAGGCGAGAATGAAAGTGATCGCCGTACGTAATGCCGAAAAATGCGGTGATCACTTTCAAATTGGTCACAAGCGACATTCGCCTCTCGTACAGAATGTCAGTCCACATTTCCGCGTCTATAGGCTTACTTTAAATTCTTAGCAAATCCCAGATGTTTTTAATTGTTACGATCTTGTTTAATTGATTTTTTTTTTTATGATTTAGATGACGAGACGAAAATAAGAGAAACTTCTGTAAATTGACTTAATGCATTTAGGGTCCTAACTCAAACGGAAAATTTGCGATTTGAAAGAAAATAGTTTTGGAGAGAAATTTGCCTTCATTGATACTATAAATATTAGTTTCAATCCACTTTGTCCCAAAATAAACTAACTGCATTTTAATATATTGCCGCTTCCGATATACACAGGTGGACATAGATATTATTATGATTACACGTTGTGGTTAAAGTTGAAACATTTTCTTCTTGCAAATAGATTAGTGAGATTTTCGTAATGCAATACCAGGAAAAATTGGGAAAAGGGGCATGCATTTTCAGAACGAGGCGGTATTAAATTTTATTGCAGGGCGGAATAAATATTTGTACAGGCTGCATAATTACATAGAACAAAAAAAATTGTATTTCTTATTTGGATTTAAATAATGAAATTTAAATACAAAAAAATATTGTTATTCCGGAAAACTTTAAAAAACAAGACTTTTTTCTCTATGTCAACTAAATAATTTTCTACCTTCCAATAAAGGCTCTTTCACACACTCTCCCAAAAATTCGATAATTTTTAGAATCTGTGATATATGATTAAAGTAGATAAAGAATTTACAAATTTAATTTAGATAAGAAGTTTACTTAGATTATTACAAATATTGCAAGTAATGAACAAATTAGATAAAGATATTAGAATGATCATAAAGTAAATTAAAAATTTTAAACATAGCGCATTGCAACGCAAAATTTAATTCTTTCGAATCACATGAAAATTATATACAATTCGTAAATAAATTGTGTAGAAAATAGGTGGAAGTAGAAGAAAAAATTAAGAAAGGAGGAAAAGAAGAATCTGTAAAATTACGAAGCGATTCAAGAACATTAAAACAAATTAACAATAAAAGGTTGTTCTGATTTGCAACCAATTATGACAAAAACAAGTATATAAGAGCCTTAAATTGACATAAAGCCGATTCTTCCTACTCTATTTTTCTTCATCTAGAGAAGCAGAAAATTTAAATGATATTTTAATTTTGTTATTCCACAATTCAAAATTTGTAAATATTATAATTTTTGTAAATTTTTTAAATATTACCAAATTGTAACTAATGAAACAAGGGTGGGCATAATTATTTTACACTTGAAATTTTTTGAAAATGAAGAGAAATGGGAAATGTACGGCATATTCGGGATAACGTAGGTCTTTAATACGAATTTGATGCTTCTTCTAGGTATATTCTATTTACTTATGTTTCTTCCAACTACCTAATTTGAATTGAACTGTGTGTAAAAATACTTACGCCCCACGCCAATAAAAGTTTATACTGCCATGTAAAAAACCTCGACCCGTTTCCGCCCCCTTTTTTTGTTATTGCATTTTCAACATATCATAGCTATATGTCCAAGAAAATTTTTTTGGAAATTCTAATTACAAGCCAATAGAATCGGCATGCACAAAAGGTTTTATAAAAATTTCAAGTGTTAAAATAATTATGCCCACCTCTGTACAATATTTTCGATTTATGATTTTATATTTTTACCTAAAATTGAGATTGGGCTGCCTAGTTCCTAGAAAATTGCGTTAAAACCCTGATTTGTTCCAAACACCTAAACAGGTAATTATCTGATATATCAAAAAAGGACTATATAAAGGAGAAACATTTCTATAGATGCACATAATTCTTATGTGTTTTGCAAAGTGAACATATCGTGCGAACTGATTAAATTTTAAATTTAAATTAAATAAACTGAAAGGTTTCCAAAGTTTAATGTCTACGGGAAAAGTAAGAAGCGACGGAGAAAGTGGACAAATGAGTTCAATTAAGGCACCAGATTTAAAGAAATTTGATTATGATTTTACGTGTTACCGAAAAACTATACAACAATATATTAAGATCTATCAGGTAAGAGGAAATAATTTTATCTCAAGCATGTAGAAAATATTTCTAATTTTTACTTATTCAGTCAATTTTTTACAATTCTGCATTATTCTAATTACAGTGTTTATATTCTTTTCTCCAGATTGAAGATGATATCAACCAATCGGCGCAACCAATTTCTCTATTAACTATTTCCTCGTCAACAGATTCCTCTGTATCGCGAATTTCAAATGATAGTGATGCAAACTTACGAGAAATTAATCAAGAAACATTTTTAGGGATATTCTGTTTATGTACTCATGCACAAAGCAGTTTAATGTCTCAAGCGCAACGAAATCGACGTGGTCAACATATGGAGAGTAATGAAAACATTAATTTCCAGTGTGGAAATTTAGATTTACTTGATGTAAGTATATATTGTATATAATAACATTTTTTGTTTTCACAGACTTCTAAAAGTGTAAAACTGAAAAGAAATCCTGCACCAAACATTTGTAATCAATGTTCAAAACGCAGGGCTAATAATCAATGCAAAATATGCTGCGGATTTTATCACATAAAATGCCATGAAGGCCCACTCGAGAAATATCCTTTGAAAGTTCGCCAAAAGATCTGCCCAAAGTGTCACCGGAAAAAATTAGTAGACATTAAAAGCCGAATACCAAAATCAACTAAAGTTTAAAATCACACTTATATAAATATAACTTTTCTATATAGTTCGGTTTCTCTTTAAATGTATCTATAGCCAATTCTGTGATTTCCTTAAATATTTTATGTTTTGTTAATATTAAAACTAAACTAATTAAACTAACTAACTAAGTTCTAAATCATTGAATTTCCCAGGATTTCAAATTTGTAAATATAACAATTTTTAAATAAAATAAATTAAATATACATTTATTGCTATTTCTACCATGTTTTTATTAACTTGTTTGTCTAGTAAAAATCTTTCAATTGATTTTTTACTAACTCCCCGACTAGCTAGATATTTGAAACTTTTAGAATAGTTCAGAACACGATGACAGTGCATTCTTTTAATACTTTTAGCCATCTTTAAGCAAAACTGAATTCATTTTCAGTAAACTCTGATTTGTATGGAAAGTTAGTCTGGAAAAAATCCGGAAGGTCAATTTAGTTTGTTTACAAAAAATTGTGCGAAAAATTAAAAAATTATAAAAGTCTGTGGATACTGGGAACAACTGAAAAGTGATTAAATTAAATAAAAGAAAGGGAAAAAGAATAATTAAATGAAGGTTTGTCCAATTAAGAGGGAAAAGGAGAGAAAATTGTCCTAAATTATTGTACTTATATTGAACGTGACGTGAAGTATTTATTAATACATAGAAGAGAAAATTTAAAAACGTGGCATATAGAAGGTTATTTTTATCTTGTAATTATTATAATAACCAGCCAAAGTTCGTTCTAGACTAGGAAAATGCATTTTTGGAAGTAATATACAAGAAAAGAAGAGAACCACTTTTTTGGAGCCATAGCTATAGCTCGGTTGGTTAGAAATCTCAAGACAAAGTAATCACCTATCGTATCCAGCCACGGCCGAAATAATTTTTATATTACGATTTTAGTATCTTAGTATATTAGTTTTGTCACTACATTTGTAACATATAGAAATAACCATCGTAGAAAGGTTTCAAGGGTATGCTTTTGTAGAGTTAGATCGATTGCAGATTATGATTAAATTTACAATGTGATTTTTCCTTCCTGGGTGACCACAATGTTTGTCACTTTGTTATGCTTTTCGGATTTAAAAATTTGTTGAGCGGTTTTGTTCAAATTATTTACATAAGTAGGCTACAATTTGTTAAGTTTGAGTAAAATTCGCTTAAAGATAAGGGAGAAAGAAATAGTTGTGGGTAAAAATAAGCTGGTTTATAAAGTTGTTTCGATGTATTTTACAAACTAATATACTGATTTAAATAGAATGTATGGAAGTTATTTAGGGTATTAGGCTTCAGCGTACTTTTGAATTAGAGTGTATTTGAAGAAGATAAATAAGTTATGGAGAAAAACCTTGAAATATCGCCAGTTTTGATTCTCTTTTCGCACAGTTAATTCATCGAAGTGTAGAGTTTATAACTACGTGTCCTATTTTTACCATAGGACATCAAACAATTTCTTTTTTTAATCATTTAACAAAATGCATAATGATGGCCGTAATTGAGGAACATCAGCTCTGTCTTAACTTAATAAGGGGATTAATACACTTTTATTCTTTGTCATAAGTTAGATTTTGCATACCCAATTTATGTTTCAAGTTAGTTATAATAACTCTTATCATTTTCACTTTTAAGTAGAATATAAACGGCGAAACACGTCTTCTAACAAGTTGTCCACCCTGTTGTCCAACATTGTGAAACACGATTTTTTGTCTCTCAAACGGTACGCGAACATCACGTTTAATACATTTTTACAGCGTTAAGTCCGAAGAAGGTATTTGTTGATGCATTTTTCAAATAAGGAAAGTTTTGTAATAAATTTATTTTTGTGTAGTCTAACAACTGACGCTATTTTAGAAGATATTTAAAGCAATAAAAGAGATAGAAACTGGGCAAAAGGGTGGTATTTAAAAACGGTGAAATATTCACACATGTTAAGTGAATTAAATATAGGTACTCCAAATGATTTTACAAATTTCTTGCAAATGGATATACAAACTTGCAAGGAATTACTAATGAAAATATCGGCATATCGGATCTTAAATTCTCGCATTAAAGATTGTCAACTATTTTGACTTTTTTGCAACAGGACAAAGCTATTAATCAGTAAAAGTTGTCACGGCAGTTTCTCCAAGCAACTTGAGAATGATCTTAATGGAAACTGGTTTAGTACTTATCAAAACACTTAAAAGTCTAATAAAGGTAATTTCTATAATTGTATGTTACATAACTGATCTTTATTTCCTTCAGAAATTAGTCAACTTCGTCAATCGGTTTCTTGGCGTATAATTTTTGTTTTGGTTTAAATTTTCGGAAAAGGACTGTCCAGCAATCAGTTAGAATTGCAAATTCATCTTTTCTTGTGACTGAAAAAAATAAAAAATGCATGTTCTTGATGCATTTTTCATGTTTTTGGCTAAACTTATACGAGAACAATTTTGCGAATATTTTAATACGGTGGCAAAAAAGCAACATACAAAAATTATTTTAAAAAAATATGAAATGTCATATATTTTTAATATTATATTACTACTATATGTATGCAATATTAAAAATGAAATTTAATTACCAAAATTAGATAGTTACTGTATTTCATCTTGAAAATATGTATCATCCAAATTTTCTGAGATATCAGTGGTGCTAATCCCTACAATTTGGGGCTCCTTGTTTCGCAGAAATAATAAATTGTTATAGTACCATAAACTAGGAGTATACACATCATCGGCACCTGCATTAGACATTTCATTATGCTTCACTTTCTTCATTTCTTTTCTAACAGAACTGTGAAATTCATTTATTTTTACTTTACCGACCAAATGAGTGTTTTTAGATAAAGTATTACATTCATGCAAAGACCTAACTTTTCTCTAGAAGCGATAGAAAGATGAAAATTAGTCCAAAATATGTTTCATCACAAATATTTAGTCCCAAGTCGGTATGTCATGAAAAACTCAGATGTGATTAAATTTTCAACGAAATTCTCTTATATTCACAAAATTGTTTGTGAAACCATTTGGGTAATCAAAAATGGTGGTCCAAATTTCATTAAATTCTGACAGTTTAGATATTTTAGCAGATCTAAATCCGATTAGATTTTTCGTCAGAATTTGATTATGATTTATGGAAGCCAAACTACTGGACCGAATTTGACAACATTAACATACTTAAAAAAGTCAGACTTAAGGCAGGTCTCTCACTTAATTCTGGATGGAGGCGTGGCAGATGCGAGATGAGAAGTGGCGAAGTGAGGAAGTGGGAAAACATAGCCGGAGGAGGAAGCGGCATGAGAGGTGAGAAAATTTTGAGACGAGTGAGGCATACAATGACATTGCCTGTAAAGTACAATAACGTTCTGGCCGGAATAGACAAAAAACTTACAGTTATAGGTTGCTCTGCTTATTTTTCATATTGGCTTTTACAGTGTCGATCGTTAATGGATTTCTTTCTTTCAAGTTTTCTAACAATTTCTTCATTGCGTAATTGTGTCCATTATTATTTATATATTTATCAGTTCTAATTTTTCAAATAAATTCCGTCCAAAATTCGGTATTTTCCACAGTTTTTGCGCGGTGATCTTCTTTAGCAAAACTTGCCAAGGAACTGACGAGTAATGTTTTGAAACAACACATTAGACGAGAAAACGTGTATCATAACTGTACGCATGTTTCCCAATATTCAGAGTGCATTTACTTTTCGACAACCTTGAATGGACGGTGTGAATACAGTCCATTAGACGATCAAACTTAGCGAAAATAGACGACAGTTTGCAGACAGTCTGACATTTCTACGCTGATAGGAGATTGTTGCTCTTCGCTTTTTGCTTTTCAGCATTCCGTAAGCTGATATCGCTGTCAATATCGCCGCATATTGATGAATTTGAAATGAGAACTCAAACGCTGTCACTTTCATATAATTTTATAAGTTGATGTCTATGTTTTTGGCAATTTTTTATTTTCTTTCGTTTTTATTTATTTTCTTTTCTTCTTAAGCCATAAAGGGGAGTCGAATTGAGAATAAAAAAAACCCTTTATACTTTAACAAAATGTATTTTTATTCGTTAGATTTCTTTTTTCAATATCTTCTATCACCAATTTTACGCGGAACTTCTTGAGCAGCCTCACTCAAGGAAAATTATGGCTTGGTCCGAGTTCTTTGTAATATTTGGCGTATTTTGTTTATCGACTGACTGGTACACTTCAAAATTCATTAGTTTAATCTAATTTTCTTAACATATTATAAACTTAAACTAAATGTAATTCAATACTTAACTAATTATAATCTACCTTAACGTCTATCTTTACAACTAACTTAACTAAGGTAATATGTGCTTAATAGTAAAATCTAAACTGTTGAAGAAAAAAGTTAATTGATTAAATTTTAAAAAACAAAACATGGATGAGCTGAGAGCTGACGATACGTGGCGCTGAAGAGAGTAACCCGCTCATGCGGTAAGCCCTGACTTTATATTATATGGGGCGAACAATTTGTTTGGAGAGCAAGAGCTTTATTTCGTTTTTTAGAGGGCTGTTGTGATTTAGGAAGGGAAAAGAATAGCATAAGCTGCTTTAGCTTTATTTGTAATGTGTAGAATTTGCGTCGTATTTTTTAAGTTTGCTTGCATGTAAAGACCTAAGTATTTTACTGTATTGACGATTTTCATTTTATCGCTATTGATAACAACGTCAATGCTGGTCTTTACCTTTTTAAGTTTCCTTTTATACTTGCAGTCAGGTCCAGTGACATTTTTGTTTTTTTTGAATAAGATTGTAAATGTTAATGTTCTTTGAATACGCAGGAAAAATTAAAGATTTTTAATGCATCTATTATCATAACACTTTTATTTATTAACCCCTGCAGGGACGTTGGTACATACATGTACCTTCAGTTTTTTATAATTATAATTACTGTCATTAGCAAAGAGAACAAAACTCTGATGATAAATTCTTCCTACGGAATCCCTCCAAAATTAAAGAAATTAAAAACTCGTCGAATATCAGCACTGGCAATGTTTTATTCTATATACTTTATAGTCAGCGCTTTGAAAATATTATAACGTTTACCTCCTATGTGCAACATTTTTGTAATTATTTGAAGAATATCATTATTATTTACTGAATAAAATATCAGATGTGTAAAATATAGTCCGTTTTACTGTTTGTATAAATCTAAAACATAATTTGTATTATTAGTTTTATTTTATACAAAATCACAAACGTACACATTTGTGTACAATTATCGTTACTGGTAGGAATTTTTGTAGAATCGGGTGCTTGATTGCGACTTTTATGAGAGTCTATTTTAAAAAATAAAAAGTTTTTCTTTAGCCAGGTGACGATGGAAGTAAACAAATGATGCAAAGAGGTGCAAATTGTTGCAGATAGAGAAAATAACGGAAGCGCAGATATCGAAATTAGGACCAGTGACGAAGAAAATCTGTTGAATATCTATATCAGGCAACACCGACATTCTCTGATTTGGTGCGCTGAGAAAGTTACCGAAATTGTTGAAATCCACCAACTTTGGAAACCGTCTTGAAATCAAAATGGTTGGTGCAACGCTGAACCAAAGTACTTTCTGACTCTAACGAACACTATTTTTAAAAAATAAATCTTAAAAATCCTTCACTGTGTCACGACAAACATTGTCTAAAACGAACTCGCTACATTTATGAAATATGTACAGAACTGGTATGGCCTAAGTGTATAAAATCATTCATTCCTAATTGACCACTAACGCTCAACCGCCACATATGCGGACATTTTGTTTGTGTAAATTTATTATATATAGAATTTTTTTGTACTTACTGAATTATTATCAATCTAAAATGCATAAATCATAAAAAAAAAAATTTAAATCGATTTTTTCACTTAAAAAATTCGTCAATATTTTTTTTGTGACGAACAACAATTTTTTGCTTTTCACAGAACATTTTCAAAACTGACAGCTACAGTGGATAAAAAAATTAAGCTGAGGCGAGAATGAAAGTGATCGCCGTACGTAATGCCGAAAAATGCGGTGATCACTTTCAAATTGGTCACAAGCGACATTCGCCTGTCGTACAGAATGTCAGTCCACATTTCCGCGTCTATAGGCTTACTTTAAATTCTTAGCAAATCCCAGATGTTTTTAATTGTTACGATCTTGTTTAATTGATTTTTTTTTTATGATTTAGATGACGAGACGAAAATAAGAGAAACTTCTGTAAATTGACTTAATGCATTTAGGGTCCTAACTCAAACGGAAAATTTGCGATTTGAAAGAAAATAGTTTTGGTGAGAAATTTGCCTTCATTGATACTATAAATATTAGTTTCAATCCACTTTGTCCCAAAATAAACTAACTGCATTTTAATATATTGCCGCTTCCGATATACACAGGTGGACATAGATATTATTATGATTACACGTTGTGGTTAAAGTTGAAACATTTTCTTCTTGCAAATAGATTAGTGAGATTTTCGTAATGCAATACCAGGAAAAATTGGGAAAAGGGGCATGCATTTTCAGAACGAGGCGGTATTAAATTTTATTGCAGGGCGGAATAAATATTTGTACAGGCTGCATAATTACATAGAACAAAAAAAATTGTATTTCTTATTTGGATTTAAATAATGAAATTTAAATACAAAAAAATATTGTTATTCCGGAAAACTTTAAAAAACAAGACTTTTTTCTCTATGTCAACTAAATAATTTTCTACCTTCCAATAAAGGCTCTTTCACACACTCTCCCAAAAATTCGATAATTTTTAGAATCTGTGATATATGATTAAAGTAGATAAAGAATTTACAAATTTAATTTAGATAAGAAGTTTACTTAGATTATTACAAATATTGCAAGTAATGAACAAATTAGATAAAGATATTAGAATGATCATAAAGTTAATTAAAAATTTTAAACATAGCGCATTGCAACGCAAAATTTAATTCTTTCGAATCACATGAAAATTATATACAATTCGTAAATAAATTGTGTAGAAAATAGGTGGAAGTAGAAGAAAAAATTAAGAAAGGAGGAAAAGAAGAATCTGTAAAATTACGAAGCGATTCAAGAACATTAAAACAAATTAACAATAAAAGGTTGTTCTGATTTGCAACCAATTATGACAAAAACAAGTATATAAGAGCCTTAAATTGACATAAAGCCGATTCTTCCTACTCTATTTTTCTTCATCTAGAGAAGCAGAAAATTTAAATGATATTTTAATTTTGTTATTCCACAATTCAAAATTTGTAAATATTATAATTTTTGTAAATTTTTTAAATATTACCAAATTGTAACTAATGGGCATAATTATTTTACACTTGAAATTTTTTGAAAATGAAGAGAAATGAGAAATGTACGGCATATTCGGGATAACGTAGGTCTTTAATACGAATTTGATGCTTCTTCTAGGTATATTCTATTTACTTATGTTTCTTCCAACTACCTAATTTGAATTGAACTGTGTGTAAAAATACTTACGCCCCACGCCAATAAAAGTTTATACTGCCATGTAAAAAACCTCGACCCGTTTCCGCCCCCTTTTTTTGTTATTGCATTTTCAACATATCATAGCTATATGTCCAAGAAAATTTTTTTGGAAATTCTAATTACAAGCCAATAGAATCGGCATGCACAAAAGGTTTTATAAAAATTTCAAGTGTTAAAATAATTATGCCCACCTCTGTACAATATTTTCGATTTATGATTTTATATTTTTACCTAAAATTGAGATTGGGCTGCCTAGTTCCTAGAAAATTGCGTTAAAACCCTGATTTGTTCCAAACACCTAAACAGGTAATTATCTGATATATCAAAAAAGGACTATATAAAGGAGAAACATTTCTATAGATGCACATAATTCTTATGTGTTTTGCAAAGTGAACATATCGTGCGAACTGATTAAATTTTAAATTTAAATTAAATAAACTGAAAGGTTTCCAAAGTTTAATGTCTACGGGAAAAGTAAGAAGCGACGGAGAAAGTGGACAAATGAGTTCAATTAAGGCACCAGATTTAAAGAAATTTGATTATGATTTTACGTGTTACCGAAAAACTATACAACAATATATTAAGATCTATCAGGTAAGAGGAAATAATTTTATCTCAAGCATGTAGAAAATATTTCTAATTTTTACTTATTCAGTCAATTTTTTACAATTCTGCATTATTCTAATTACAGTGTTTATATTCTTTTCTCCAGATTGAAGATGATATCAACCAATCGGCGCAACCAATTTCTCTATCAACTATTTCCTCGTCAACAGATTCCTCTGTATCGCGAATTTCAAATGATAGTGATGCAAACTTACGAGAAATTAATCAAGAAACATTTTTAGGGATATTCTGTTTATGTACTCATGCACAAAGCAGTTTAATGTCTCAAGCGCAACGAAATCGACGTGGTCAACATATGGAGAGTAATGAAAACATTAATTTCCAGTATGGAAATTTAGATTTACTTGATGTAAGTATATATTGTATATTCATTATTTTCCACAAATATTATAATAACATTTTTTGTTTTCACAGACTTCAAAAAGTGTAAAACTTAAAAGAAATCATGCACCAAACATTTGTAATCAATGTTCAAAACGCAGGGCTAATAATCAATGCAAAATATGCTGCGGATTTTATCACATAAAATGCCATCAAGGCCCACTCGAGAAATATCCTTTGAAAGTTCGCCAAAAGATCTGCCCAAAGTGTCAGCGGAAAAAATTAGTAGACATTAAAAGCCGAATACCAAAATCAACTAAAGGGTAAAATCACACCTATGTATATAAATATAACTTTTGTATATAGTTCAGTTTCTCTTTAATTGCATTTACAGCCAATTCTCTGATTTCCTTAAATATTTTATGTTTTGTTAATATTAAAACTAAACTAATTAAACTAACTAACTAAGTTCTAAATCATTAAATTTCCCAGAATTTCAAATTTCTAAATATATCAATTTTTAAATAAAATAAATTAAAATACATTTATTGCTATTTTTACCATGTTTTTAGTAACTCGTTTGTCCAGTAAAAATATTGCAATGGATTCTTTACTAACATCTCGACTAGCTAGATATTTGAAACTTTTAGAATAGTTCAGAACACGATGAAAGTGCATTGTTTTAATACTTTTAGCCATCTTTAAGCAAAGCTGAATTCATTTTCAATACATTTTGATTTGTATGGAAAGTTAGTCCGGAAAAAATGCGAAAGGTCAATTTAGTTTGTTTACAAAAAATTGTGCGAAAAATTATAAAATTATAAAAGTCTGTGGATACTGGGAACGACTGAAAAGTGATTAAATTAATTAAAAGAAAGGGAAAAAGAATAATTAAATGAATGTTTGTCGAATTAAGAGGGAAAAGGAGAGAAAATTGTCCTAAATTATTGTACTTATATTGAACGTGACGTGAAGTATTTATTAATACATAGAAGAGAAAATTTAAAAACGTGGCATATAGAAGGTTATTTTTATCTTGTAATTATTATAATAACCAGCCAAAATTCGTTCTAGACTAGGAAAATGCATTTTTGGAAGTAATATACAAGAAAAGAAGAGAACCACTTTTTTGGAGCCATAGCTATAGCTCGGTTGGTTAGAAATCTCAAGACAAAGTAATCACCTATCGTATCCAGCCACGGCCGAAATAATTTTTCTATTACGATTTTAGTATCTTAGTATATTAGTTTTGTCACTTCATTTGTAACATATAGAAATAACCATCGTAGAAAGGTTTCAAGGGTATGCTTTTGTAGAGTTAGATCGATTGCTGATTATGATTAAATTTACAATGTGATTTTTCCTTCCTGGGTGACCACAATGTTTGTCACTTTGTTATGCTTTTCGGATTTAAAAATTTGTTGAGCGGTTTTGTTCAAATTATTTACATAAGTAGGCTACAATTTGTTAAGTTTGAGTAAAATTCGCTTAAAGATAAGGGAGAAAGAAATAGTTGTGGGTAAAAATAAGCTGGTTTATAAAGTTGTTTCGATGTATTTTACAAACTAATATACTGATTTAAATAGAATGTATGGAAGTTATTTAGGGTATTAGGCTTCAGCGTACTTTTGAATTAGAGTGTATTTGAAGAAGATAAATAAGTTATGGAGAAAAACCTTGAAATATCGCCAGTTTTGATTCTCTTTTCGCACAGTTAATTCATCGAACTGTAGAGTTTATAACTACGTGTCCTATTTTTACCATAGGACATCAAACAATTTCTTTTTTTAATCATTTAACAAAATGCATAATGATGGCCGTAATTGAGGAACATCAGCTCTGTCTTAACTTAATAAGGGGATTAATACACTTTTATTCTTTGTCATAAGTTAGATTTTGCATACCCAATTTATGTTTCAAGTTAGTTATAATAACGCTTATCAATTTCAGTTTTAAGTAGAATTTAAACGGCGAAACACGTCTTCAAACAAGTTTTCCACTCTGTCTGTTGTCCAACATTGTGAAAAACGATTTTTTGTCACTCAAACTGTATGCGAACATCACGTTTAATACATTTTGACAGCGTTAAGACCGAAGAAGGTATTTGTTGATGAATTTTTCAAGTAAGGAATAAATTTATATATGTGTAGTCTAACAACTGACGCCATTTTAGAAGATATTTAAAGCAATAAAAGAAATAGAAACTGGGCAAAAGGGCGGTATTTAAAAACGGTGAAATATTCACACATGTTAAGCGAATTAAATATAGGTGCTCCAAAAGATTTCACAAATATCTTGCAAATGGATATACAGACTTGCAAGGAATTACTAATGAAAATATCGGCATATCGGATCTTAAATTCTCGCATTAAAGATTGTCAACTATTTTGACTTTTTTGCAACAGGACAAAGCTATTAATCAGTAAAAGTTGTCACGGCAGTTTCTCCAAGCAACTTGAGAATGATCTTAATGGAAACTGGTTTAGTACTTATCAAAACACTTAAAAGTCTAATAAAGGTAATTTCTATAATTGTATGTTACATAACTGATCTTTATTTCCTTCAGAAATTAGTCAACTTCGTCAATCGGTTTCTTGGCGTATAATTTTTGTTTTGGTTTAAATTTTCGAAAAAGGACTGTCCAGCAATCAGTTAGAATTGCAAATTCATCTTTTCTTGTGACGTTTTGAGTCTTCCTAATATCGTCCAAGCGCTGAGAAAAATAAAAAATGCATGTTCTTGATGCATTTTTCATGTTTTTCGCTAAACTTATACGAGAACAATTTTGCGAATATTTTAATACGGTGGCAAAAAAGCAACATACAAAAATAATTTAAAAAAAATATGAAATGTTATATATTTTCGATATTATATTACTATGTGTATGCAATAATAAAAATAAAGTTTAATTACCAAAATTATTTACTTACCGTATTTTCATCTGAAAAAATATTTCGTTCAAATTTTCTGAGATATCAGTGGTGCTAATCCCTACAATTTGAGGCACCTTGTCTTTTAGAAATTGTAAATTGTTATAGTACCACAAACTAGGAGTATACACACCATCGGCACCTGCATTAGACATGTCACTCACTCTTATAAAAGAACTGCGAAATCCATTTAGATAAAGTTTTATATTTGTGCGAAAACCTAACTTTTGTCTAGAAGCGATAGAAAGATGAAATTTAGTCCAAAATATGTTTCATCAAAAATAATTAGTTAGTTTAGTTTAAATTCAATACTTTATTACCCAATAAAATTCAAATAATTTCCTTATTAACTAGAGTATAAACTAATTTTCATAAATTTTTTTTTTTTTTTTTTTTTTTTCAATCATAGGCCATATATTATAGCTCTGAGATGATTACAGTGCTTGCTGTATTATACTTATATACATATTTCTTAAATTCGGTACAATTCAACAATTTTATATTTTATGAGATATACATAATATTTTATATTTACTTTTTATTGACAGGGAAAGGGTGAGAAAAACCTGCCTTTAATGAGTGCTTTTATTTTTCACTACCTTATCCTATTATAAATAACAGAAAGTACGATACAACACAAATAACAGACATGTTAGACATTACTTGACCAATATTTATCTTTGTTAACCCTTGTGTTCACGAAGAATTTTTCACCCTTAACTTCACGACAAGGTACCCGGGTACCTTCATATATTTTGTATTAAAATTGAACAAGTTTTATGGAAAATTCTTCGAATTATGATCAATTTGTACTTATATTGTTTATTATAGTTATAAATAAGGTTTCTTAAAACTTCTAAATAAATTTGCGGCCACATGCGGGGGTGTATATATCATAAAAGTTTATTACAATTCTAATTTAAAAATTCCGGTTAAATTAAAAGGATATAATTTTTCGAAATGGTTAAAATAATGACGGACATTTTTTTTTTATATTGGACAAGTAAAGCAAGAAATAAAATTATGATCGTATACAGAAATTTAATATTTTGTGCCAAAAGTCAGGACCTGCAAAATCAACCATGACCCTCTCTATGCATTTAAGACAATCTTCACAGAATCTATACATCATCCGTGAAACAAAAAGGAAGGCTAATTGTATTTACATCGAATGGAATGAGAGCAACAGTGAAAAACAGAAAAGGTGGCGTGAATTAAATTCTGAAGAATTTAATGGCTTTCTAGGAATTTTGTTAACAGCCAGCGTTCGTCATTCTAGTTCGGAATATATCAGAGAACTATGGAAACCTGATTCATAGCCACTCTTTCGTGCTATTATGGCAGTCAACCGATTTCATGATTTATGCAGATTCATTCGTTTTGATAATGCAAACACGCGAACTGAACGTATGAATGGACAAAGCAGCACTTATTACTGACATGGCTGATGTTGAACGCAAATTTAGTATCTCAATATACACCCTCGGATTGTCTTACTATAGACGAACAATTTTTCCCCTATAGGTGGAGAACAAGATTTAGTCAATACATTCCTTCGAAAACAGCCAAATATTGTTTAAAAATTTAGTGGGTTTGTGATGCAGCAAATTCCTATCCACTTACTGGCCAGTTATACATAGGAAAAGGAGCGACCGGACGAGAAATCAACCAAAGGGAACGCGTTGTTGCCGACTTGTGTCACCGATATAAAGGCTCCGGAAGAAATATTACAGCAGACAAATTTTTCACAACATTACCACTTGCTCCTTTGTTGATTTCATGGGGCTTATAACTGGTTGACACATTGAAAAAAATAAAGGCTACATTCTACCAAATATGATGACTAACAAAAATCGAGAACCGTTATCTGCAGTATTTAGATTTAGTGAGGATGGTAAAGTAACGATTTGCTCATACATACCAAAAAAAAAAATAGAAATGTAATTTTGTTATTGACAATGCATCTCTATAATAATGTCAGCGGAAGTTTCAAGAAACCCGACATTATTCACTATTATAAGAAAACCAAAGGAGGCGTAGGAAATATGGTTAAAATGGTAACTCATTACTCAACAAAAAGGAAAACATGGAGATGTCCACTAGCCATGTTCTATAACATGTTGCATATAGCATGTTTAGCATGCTCCGTTATTTATTCAGAAAATAACCCAGTTAGCGTTAAATTTTCTGAAGGACTTAGGAAGGTACTTCGCTATGTCATCGATTGAGACCAGATCCACAAATCCGCTGATCACCAAACATTTCAACACAAAATTGGGCATTCGATCAACGCTTGGTCCAATTATAATCCAAATTCCAATTGCAGTAGAAGGAGGTTCAAGGGATATATCTGGACGAAAAACTATTACAGGAAGTTGCTACATATGTCGTTTCCTAACTCAACGGCAACGGGAAGCTAGGAAATCTAAGTTGTAATCGTCCTATATGTAATGAGCACTGTGAGACAATTACAAAATGTCCTGGATGTATAATATAGTGAAGTATTGAAAAAAAAATTTTTTTTGGTCAAAATAAAATTAATTTAAATTAAAATTAACATTTTTATTTCATTTACACTTTTTTATGAAGAATTTATATAGTATAGAAACAAATTTACTTCATTTCCAATAGAAAATGTATGAAGGTACCCGGGTGCCTTGTCGTGCTACAACGTCAGTATTTTTTTCGGACTAAATATTTTACATTTCCCAATATATTTTAGAATTCTTTTATATTAAAATTAGCGTCTAATGAATTGCTTTAGGCTATAAAGGAGTTTCATCCCACTCAGTTAACTGCAACATAAAAAAATATAGAAAATTAAACAAGAAAGGTACCCGGGTACCTTGTCGTGAACATAAGGGTTAATAACATATTTTTTATCTCTGTCTGTGATTGTTGTGGAAAATCTTATTAAATTGCTTATGCTGTTGATATTTGTTGGGTTATCTACAAGTTTTTGTTGTTGGCATGCCTGTATAGGTGGTATATATTGGGGATATTGTTATGATCCTGTCTATAAAAATTTTTATCCAGGTATGGAAAACTTTCGGGTGGTAGATATCCAGATTTCCTTGCTTTTTCTATATAATTATAATCTGCATAGTATGGAAGATATATGCCATCATTTTCTAAAATTTCCGTGGTTTTACATATATGTTCTCTGATTAGTTTTAAAATGAATACATCAATTCTATGAACTTTTGGGGTATTATATATTTTTCTGTTTTGTATATAATGTAAGTTCTGTAGATTTAAGGCGGATCTCCACACAGCCGACATCCCATTCTGATAAAAGTAAGGGATGCACTTATGCAAAATTTAGTTAAACAGAAAGGGAGAAACAATCATCCTACGAATTTTGTCGGCGTCTGCAGTTCAAATTTCCCCATCTGATTTTCGATCTGCAGATGATTCCCCTCAAACGCAGAAGAACTCGTTCGTCTGATTTATGGGTTTTCATCTGCAATTGCATACTCTCACAATAATAATACACGATATCGTCGCACACTACCAGATATTCTTATAGGAAGTTTTTGTATGACGAATTGATTTTTATGGTCGACGAAAGTTAAATTTTTAACTTCTATATGAAGTATATAAAAAATAAAAAAATTTGTTTTGCAAATCTTCACGTTTTATAAGATTCTAAATGGTTTGCAATCATTTTTATCCAATTTCTGTCTGTTTGTATATCACAACAAATGTTGTGATTAACTAAGGACTACGTACACTCTGAATTTCCATATTCATATAGCTTTCTTTTAGAAAGGCTTTCGGAAGGTAACGTGATTTGAACATACGTATAGAAGTCTCGTCGTTTTGCACTATAGCTTGTTTTTAAATGTGATAGGAATTTAAGCCTTATGATAAAGTCTGAAAACACAATTTCGTACTACATTTTTCTATAAAATGGAAGGGAATATTCTTAATTTTCCCATAATATTATAAATTGTGTGGGGAGAGACCCTGATGTTTTTATTCGGTCAATCCTAGCGAAAATTGCAAAAGTCCATCTCTTTCTACTTTTCTGCTTTTTCTCGTCAGAATAGGATGTCGGCTGTGTGGAGATCCGCCTTTATATATTTGTTTAGAGATACTCTGAGGCATTTGCGTTCAAACACTCTAATTTTTTCCATTTGTGATGGCGCAATATTAAACCATATTGGGCATCCATAAGTTAAAATAGGTCTTATTATAGCTTGATAAGATATGATTTTGATTCGTGTATTTAGATGTTTGGAATAAAATAAATGTCGTATTTTTTGGAAAATATTATTTGCAGTTCGTAGTTTTGTTTTAATGTGTTCATTAAAGTACAGGTATTGGTCTAGATATATGCCCAAGTACCGGACTACTTTTTTGTTTTCTATGATTATGTTGTTCGAACTTTCGATTTTAAACTTTTTTGGATTTCTTTTTATATTACTTGTTGCTAAGTATAAAGGTGTTCTGAACAATATAGTTTCGCATTTGTTATAGTTTATTTTTAATTCCCATTTTTGGCTATATTTTTGTACTAGGTTAAAGCTTGTTTGTAGATTATTGTTTAATATATCGATTCTTTTGTTGTGTGAATATATTATTAGATCATCTGCGAAAGCTATAGAGTTATCATTTAAACTTCTGATGAGATCGCTAGTAAAGATATTAAATAGGATTGGGGAATTTACCGTTCCTTGTTGTAGTCCATTTTGAATCTGGTATGTTATTTTAGAGTTAATCAATCCATCAGTTACGTAAAATTTTTTGTTCGTAATTATTTCGTATATTATTCTTATTAGGTACATTGGATAGATTTTATATTCAATCATTTTATGCATTAGACCATCTAACCAAATCGTATCGAAAGCTTTTTCATAGTCGATTAGACATGCGCCCGTTGCTTCATTATTATTTTTATGCCACATGATATTTGAGACAAATTTCGTGACAGCATGTATAGTGGAATGTTTTTTTCGAAATCCGTAGTGGTTATTTGGAATTATCTCGTTTTCCTTTGTGTAGTATAGAATTGAATTGTTTACAATTTTCTCAAAGATTTTGCTGATGTTCGGTAATAGGCTTATGTCTATAGTTTTTAACGTTATTTAGATCCTTATCTTTTTTTGGCATTGCATATACTTTTGCTGTTTTCCAGTTCTTGGGATATGTTGAGTTATTTAATAGATTATTAAATAATATACAATAGTCATCTATGATTTTGAACGGAAGGTGTTTTAATATAATATTTGGTATTTGGTCGTTACCTGTTGATTGTTTATTATTCATCTTGCGCATTATATCTAACAACTGTTGTGTAGTTGTAAAGTAATTGTTCAGTTGATCTTCAGGTTAATTGTTAGATTTCAGTTCGTTCGAAAATTTTATAATTGTTGTGTTGTTTTCTAGTAATTTGTTATGTTCATTTGTAAAATTTTGTATATTATTTTTGACTACTGTGTGTGTCTCGTTATTTGGGTTTATTTCGATTTTACTATTAATGTTTTGAAAAAATGATATTTATTTTGTTTTGTTTTGAATTAATTATGTAATTATTATTATCTTGTGGTAAATCATGTATTTTTGTCCTGGAATTTTTGATTATTTTGTTATTATCCGGCGTATTTTCGATAATTAATTTTTTTATGTTGTTTTTGGATTTTGGTCGAAAAATTTTGTTTAACTTAGGAAACATATTTACCGAATCATTTGGGGATATTTCTTTAATTTTGTTTTCCCAATGTTTATTAATATTTTTCCTCATGTTTTCTGTGATTAATATTTTTAAGTTATTTACTATTGATTTATATTGTTTTATTTGTTGATTATGCTGATTATTTAAGTATGTATGATTATTTCGGATGCAGTTTTTCATTTTGCTAATAATGTAGTTTTTGTGTGCGATTAGCTTTTTTGTTATTGGGTTTATGTATTTCTGGGTAGAATCTATGTCAGGATTGTTTTTTGATACCGTTTTATTTATTGTTTCTATAATGATGAGATCTATGTTTTGGAGATGTGTTTCTATTTCTTGCATATTTAGATTTCTGTTATCGTGGATTCTTATTTTATGTTTATTGTAAATCTTTTGGAAATTTTGTTCTAATTTATCCCAATTTGTTTTTTTGAAATTAAATTTTTCTATATTGTTGTTATTTTCAGTTGTATTCAAAATGTTGAAAGGTTGTTCTTTATCATATGATGTTATTAGAAGGACCGCGTTATGGTCACTGTCATAGTTCGCAATTTCCAGGCAATTTGAGATTATTTCATTGGGTTTAATAACATTCTGGTTATATGTTAATCTGCTATCTATTAAAAATATATCTAAGAATGAACCAGCTCTTAAAAAGGTAGGTGTTATACTTGCAAGTAAGTGTGTTTTATACATTATTGCATTGTTGTACAGCCAATGTAGTAAATTTGTTCCTATAGTATTGTTGACCGTATTTTTCCAATCTTTATGTTTTGCGTTTAAATCTCCTCCGAGTATATAAAAATTGTTGGACGTATTTAGTTTTAGGATTCGGAATAAGGCATCAAGTTCGTCTATAAAGTTTTTTGAAGTTTCTTATTTGGCATATGCTGAAATAATATATAAATTTTGGTTGTTCTTTAGGCTGACTTTTATTATTGTTGTTTCTAAATTTTTAAAGCTAAGTATTTTGTCTAATTTAATTTCTTTATGTTGTGTGTTTTTTTTTATCATAATCGCTGTGCCACCTCCTTGTTTTGCATTTATTCTGTCTGTTCTGATGATGTTTTAGCTTTTGAAAGTTACTTTATGTATTGTGTTGAGTTTTGTTTCTGTTAATAATACGATATCAGGATTATTAATTGTTACGAAGTGTAATAAGTTTGCTCTTCTTTCGTTTTTTATGATAGAATTTACATTTATAGTGTATATTTTGAAATTATTTATTTTATTGTAATTATTATTATTTTCGTCTGTTTTTTGTTTTTCTAGGTCGAATTTAAGTTTCTTTTGTATTTGTTTCAATTATGTCATAAATCACATCAATTCTTGAGATTTGATTATTTAATGTTTTTTTGATCTCGGTTATTTGGGTGTTTATATTTTGTAGCACTGTTAGTATTTCTGTTTCTTGTGTTTTGTTTATATGTATATTTTGACTTGGTTTAGTTGTTTTTTCTAAGTTCTCTTTTTGTGGGTTGATATTGCGTGCAACATTAGAGAAAGTGATAAGTGGATTAATATAATTATTTACTTGTTTTTGTTTTAGTGCAATTTTATTTTGCCTTTCTAATAGTTTTTGCTTTACCATTTTTTTCATTGCTTGATATTTTGTACATCCTCGGTATGTTGCTGGGTGGCCGTACTGTTCGCAGTTCACACAATGAATTTTTTTTTGTCTGTGGGTTCTAGGACTTCACATTGTCCGGGGAGATGTTTCTCGTTGCATTTTACGCATCGGTATTCCATGCCGCAGTTCGTTGCTATATGTCCGTATCGTTTACATTTCTTACATTGTATGACGTTGTGGGTATGTAATTTTTCGAATCTTATTGAATGATTAAAGATGGATTTTATATATTTTAAATTATCTGCTATAGAGTCTGGGGTTATTTGTATGATAAACATTGGTAGTTTTTTGTTGTTTTGTCTCGTGTTTCAAATTTATTTACTTTTACAACGGTAATATTGTTAATGTCTTTCTCTTTGTTTTTTATTTCTTCGAGTATTTCTTTGGTCACGATGTTTGGGTCTAATCCTTTCATAAGTAAGGTTTGTAATTTGTCTTGTTTGGGCGTGTATGGAAAATATGGTACTTTAACCTGCTCGAACATTTGTTTAATGTTATCAAATACCTGTATCTCATTCGTGAATATACTTGATTTATTATTATTTATTCTTTTTATTAGAAAATTGTTTGTATTTAATTTTTCTAATATGGCTTTACGTACTACTTGTACATCTTGGTTAAAAACATTGATTGGGGGTAATTTTTTAGATGTTTTTTTTAGAGTTATTAAGGTTTGTGGTAATTTTGGGAATTGTATTATTTTAGCCCAGTCAATAGAGCGTAAAAAACGGCTCCAGCTTGCAAAAGGTATAGGAATCTTTATATTTGGCATGATTGCTCAGTTAGGTGAGTTATTGAAAATTCCAAGTTTTCGACCTTGGGGGGGTGCCGCTCGCAAGTACAATTCTCGACATTTTTTGCTTAACACATTTTTTTCTAAAGTTTATAGTTTTGAAGCTACAGCGCGTAGAATGTAAGCATATTGTCGAATTTAAAGTATTATTCGTGTTATGGGGTCTTAATGCATATTTTATTGCTGGGTTAACGGTATATATTTTAGAGAAAAGACAAAAGACTTATTCCTAACGTGCTCTAGACTCTTTCTCACTTGCTTTTATGAAATCTGTGAGAACACACTACGCTCTGCGTTGTACTACGTGTCATTTCTATATAAATTGATGAGATGTTTGCAGCGCTGCAAAACTCTCCTCAATTTATATAGAAATGATTACATGTGGGTTGTACACATTCAGAGCACGCAAATAAGAGAAATATTTGATGCCCTTTGTGAACGCAGTTCACGATGATGTTGAAATGTTCACTGGCGTATCATTGAGAACAACTGAACAACACGTGGATGCAAGAAGTGCACGAATTATTCGTGACGATGAAGATTTAAAGAAGCTCAGTGAATGGCTCTCCTCGCATTTTCCTTTTTCAAGAATGGAATGACGAAAAATCTAATCGGATTTATATCAGTTAAAACATCTAAACTGTCAGAATTTTATTTAATTTGGACCACCAATTTTGAATACACAAATGTTTTTACAAGCAATTTTGTGAATATAAAGGTGTATTTCCACCAAATTCGCAGTACGCGGTGTGTTCTGAACGCGCTGCTCGTTTGCACCAAAAAAGAAGCGTACATTTTTTGGACGCGCAAATTTTGAACGTGAAAATGTTCGCCTCTCCGTCCCCACCGAAAAAAGATTGCGGGTGGAGGCAAAACGATATCCGCGAACAGAACACAAAGCTGCGCGCTTGGTGTAAACTGGAAATTATTGCTTCGAAGTTTTTCCCGTTTCTTTACTTCCCGTCATAGATGCGAAGAAAAATATTTGTCCTGTTTTCAAATCTTTTTTTTTTTTGAAAATAATGAATTTTTTTGTATATGGTCTTCGATATAATGCCTGTGTTTTGGATTAGAATTTAAAATGTTCATTAATTAGTTGAATCAAATTTTAGAAAAATTTTCATTCTCATTTCTTTCTGAAATTGTAGATTTCAAATACTCAAGATTTATGATTCGAATTTCTATGAATTCATACACTAAGTTAAGGATCACTGAAATTTCCGCAAATTTGAAAGTATGTATTAAAAAGGATAATATTTTCAAGTTATTTTGTCATTCTTCTTAATAGCTTTAGAGTCTTTCAATTCTGGCAAATCTTTCTCTTTTCGGAAGGCTAATTACCTAATATTTTTTCAGTTTTAATCAGGAAAGCATTGAAATAATAACAATAATTAATTTAATGAAAATATAAAATCTTTTATTTTAAATAGTAAAGTATTTCTGACATAACATAATAATAATAAATGATAAAAAATTTTCTTTCAAATTTTTGTATTAAAAACCATCGTGCCTACCTTCAAATAAAATACCTATCACATCACACTATCTTTGAATTGTGAAAGTCATCGACAAACACGTGCACATGTTGTTTCAGTATGAAGCAGAAACTCCACCAAACGTTCATGTGCGTGAGGTAGCCGTAAACTGTACGCGACAAAGATTTTCTGTGGGGACAAGAAACGTGCAAAATCGCGCACAGAACGCGCTGCAACTGCGCTCTGTTGGCCAAACGTACCCAGCAAACGCGCAAATAGCGCACGGATGCTGCGCGTGCTGTTGGCATGTTTAGTGGAAACACACCTTTAGAGAACTTCGTTGAAAAGTTAATCACTTCTGAGTTTTTTATTAGTACGCAAACTGTGTAAAATCCCTCAAAATTGGACTCGGAGTTTCGGTTGTACAGCGAGTGCCAAATAGGATATATTTAGAAACAAAGTGTTTGTGTTACAATGTTCTAGGTCAAGCACAGAAACTGTATGAATTTTGTCGTAATGCATTCAGCGGTTTATTCTGCACCGCCGTTTTTTGACCAAGAAAGTATTAAAAAATAGTGCTCCTACTGTGGAAGTTTCATGAAAATCGTTTAAATTTTATTAACGATTTAAAGAAGCAGACATACCGACATGGGACTAATTATTTTTGAAGTTTACTTTTAACTTTCAAAGAGTGAACATCGAGTGAATATTTGTGAAAAATTGTGTAAAAAAATTTTTTTTTTTTTAGTTTTATTTCATGTGAAATAATTAACGGTTTTTCTTTTCTCCGACATTTATCTTTTTTTTAGTGCAAATAATATAAAAAAAAAACGATAATATCATTGTTAGATCAAAACATACATTCAATAGTTGGGCTCATAAGAGCTCAATAAAGAAGAAGTGAAAAATTGGAAAAGAAAACGAACAATCTGTTTCACCTATTAAACTAATAAAATGCAATAGTGAGCAAAATAATAAAAAATATAAAAACATAAAAAAATACAAGGTTTATAGCGGGAAAGAGAATAAAATTAAGAGAATTAAGAAAAAATTCTTCCAAAACGAAAGATCCTACAAAATGGATGAAGTTACCAATAAAATAAACAGTAAGGAAATAACATTACAAAAACAATACAGTATAATCCTAAAGGAAAATACAGAACTAAAACAAAAACTAGAAAAACAACAACAAAAATATGGTGATCAATTGGCCATATTACAACAACAACTAGAACAATTAAAACAAAGACAAGACCATAAACAACACGCTGGCAATACAATCAAAACGGTTCAAACAAACCAAAAAGCAAATGATGTAGGGCCATCAACGTCACAAAAGCACATAAATAATATGACAAATGAAGACTCAAACATGGACATATTAACATGTAGCGAAGATGAACTCTCGAATGACATGAGTACAACACACGCTGATTCATAATTCCCAAACTTGAGTAGCTTATCTCAACTAAAAAATAACAATAAAAAAAAGAAAAGATCAATAAATAGCATTTTCCTTTTTCAAGAATGGAAGAATTGATGTCAATTGGAACTGGAATCATCGGAACTAAAAAACTGATTGCCACATGTCTCATGAAGTAGGCCTTCTTGGTATTAAAAAAATAATTGGTAACAACTTGAAATCAGTGAAATTTAAACGTGATAGAAGAGTTCTTACTCTAGCGATCGCTAACAGCAGTATTAAAATTCATGACAACATGGTTCCCATTAACGCAGAAATTTTATTTCAGAGAATGTGTATAGTGAAACAATCCGAAGAGGAATTGCAGCAATATCTTAAATATGAACTTGCTCCTTTTCCCATGTCTCTTTTTCGGAGCAAGGAATGCGTAAAGGCACTAAGTCATCTCTTTTTAAAATTTTATCACCGGTTTCTCCTAACATTGAAAGTAGTAACAGCATAAATGTTGTGGATGGTGGTTATCTTCTACATCGAGTCGTTTGGAGTAAAAATCAATCATTTGCATCGTTCTGCTCCAATTATATTCTATATATCCAGAATCGTTATGGTGCAAATGCCATCATTGTATTCGATGGTTATCCTAGTGGCACAGCTGATAAAAGTACCAAGAGTGCAGAAAGAGCTCGTCGATCGAGAAAAAATAATTGTATAGAGATAAACTTTGATGAGACAATGGAAGCTAATGCTTCTCAAGAAAAGTTCTTATCACATGAAAAAAATAAAATTCGCCTGATTTCCATGCTCCAAAAAAAATTTGAAGAACATAACATAGCAATGATACAAGCCATCGAAGATGCAGATTTATTAATAATCAAAACAGCAATTCAAATGTTTCCATCGCATGCTTTAGTTTTTGTTGTAGGTGAAGATATAGATCTCTTTGTCCTTTTAACTGCGTTAGCAAGATCTCTTCAAAATGTTTATTTTAGAAAACCTGGTAAAGGAAAAATCGTTGAAAAAATTTTCTCTCCTCGTAGCTTGAAATACAGTGACGTTGTAGCTAATAATATTTTATTTTTACATGCATTCAGTGGTTGCGATACCGCGTCTTATCTCTATAATAAAGGTAAAATTAAATTTTTCAATCTACTTTAGAACAATAAATCACTGAGTGAATCAATACAAGTATTTAAAAATGAGAATGCTAACAGCGAAGATATCGTTTGTGGTGGGGAAAAATTTTTGGTTCCACTTTACAAAATAAATAATGCTGACGTTACCTTAAATGCTTTGCGTTACCAACATTTTATTAAATGCATAACAAAAAATTAATTTACATTGGCCTCTTTGCCCCCTACAAGCGATGCTGCACGATATCATTCTTTGCGGACCTACCATCAAGTTCAATTATGGCACAATAAATCCAAGAATGCAGGTGATTGGGGATGGAGGAGTAGTAAATTCGGATTTACTCCAATACTTATGGTGAACGACCCTGCACCTGAAGTTCTGTTAACATGCATTTCATGTAAATGTAAAAAAGGATGTGGGACGACATGCAGTTATAGAGAGGCAGGTCTAAAATGTTCGATCATATGCGCCACTTGCACAGGAATTTCATGTAATAATGTTCCGAAAATAATATCCGATTGCGACGATGAAGACGATGAACCATCTGAAATCAGTCAATTTTTGTCCTTCCAAATGCCAGATGATGATGATGATGATCCTGAAGAACAAGAGGAAAATTCTCCGGTAGAGTGCATTATATCTGATGAACTATGTTTTTCAACATTAACTGATTCAGAACAATCGGGTTCATCAATGAATACAAGAAAAGTCAAAACGTCAAATCATTAATTATCTCCAACAACATGATGAATACATCGTGCTACCGCGTTAAAATCAGCCGCCCTATTACTCTACCTCTACGGTGGTGTGCAAAGGGGTAAAGTATAAGAGTAAAAAATTAATAAACAGCGAGAAATTTCGTTTGGAAATCAAATTTTCCAAGAAATTGATGAAAATGCTCACTTTCTACGCACTGTAGCTTCAAAACTATAAACTTTAGGAAAAAATGTGTTAAGTACAAAATGTAGAGAATTGTACGTTCTATATTTTTTATACGAACCTCAATCATCGTATCTCGCACCAGTAACGAGATAATCGCGAAAAAGGGATTTTTCACCCCTTTAAGGCGAGCGGCACCCCCCAACGTCGAAAACTTGGAATTTTCCATAACTCACCTAACTGAACAATCATGCCAAATATAAAGTTTCCTATACCTTTTGCAAGGTAAAAGTACCCATTGACTGGGCTATTTATTGATCTTTTCTTTTTTTTATTGTTATTTTTTAGTTGAGATAAGCTACTCAAGTTTGGGAATTATGAATCAGCGTGTGTTGTACTCATATCATTCGAGAGTTCATCTTCGCTACATGTTAATATGTCCATGTTTGAGTCTTCATTTGTCATATTATTTATGTGCTTTTGTGACGTTGATGGCCGTACATCATTTGCTTTTTGGTTTGTTTGAACCGTTTTGATTGTATTGCCAGCGTGTTGTTTATGGTCTTGTCTTTGTTTTAATTGTTCTAGTTGTTGTTGTAATATGGCCAATTGATCACCATATTTTTGTTGTTGTTTTTCTAGTTTTTGTTTTAGTTCTGTATTTTCCTTTAGGATTATACTGTATTGTTTTTGTAATGTTATTTCCTTACTGTTTATTTTATTAGTAACTTCATCCATTTTGTAGGATCTTTCGTTTTGGAAGAATTTTTTCTTAATTCTCTTAATTTTATTCTCTTTCCCGCTATAAACCTTGTATTTTTTTATGTTTTTATATTTTTTATTATTTTGCTCACTATTGCATTTTATTAGTTTAATAGGTGAAACAGATTGTTCGTTTTCTTTTCCAATTTTTCACTTCTTCTTTATTGAGCTCTTATGAGCCCAACTATTGAATGTATGTTTTGATCTAACAATGATATTATCGTTTTTTTTTTATATTATTTGCACTAAAAAAAAGATAAATGTCGGAGAAAAGAAAAACCGTTAATTATTTCACATGAAATAAAACTAAAAAAAAAAAAAAATTTTTACACAATTTTTCACAAATATTCACTCGATGTTCACTCTTTGAAAGTTAAAAGTAAACTTCAAAAATAATTAGTCCCATGTCGGTATGTCTGCTTCTTTAAATCGTTAATAAAATTTAAACGATTTTCATGAAACTTCCACAGTAGGAGCACTATTTTTTAATACTTTCTTGGTCAAAAAACGGCGGTGCAGAATAAACCGCTGAATGCATTACGACAAAATTCATACAGTTTCTGTGCTTGACCTAGAACATTGTAACACAAACACTTTGTTTCTAAATATATCCTATTTGGCACTCGCTGTACAACCGAAACTCCGAGTCCAATTTTGAGGGATTTTACACAGTTTGCGTACTAATAAAAAACTCAGAAGTGATTAACTTTTCAACGAAGTTCTCTAAAGGTGTGTTTCCACTAAACATGCCAACAGCACGCGCAGCATCCGTGCGCTATTTGCGCGTTTGCTGGGTACGTTTGGCCAACAGAGCGCAGTTGCAGCGCGTTCTGTGCGCGATTTTGCACGTTTCTTGTCCCCACAGAAAATCTTTGTCGCGTACAGTTTACGGCTACCTCACGCACATGAACGTTTGGTGGAGTTTCTGCTTCATACTGAAACAACATGTGCACGTGTTTGTCGATGACTTTCACAATTCAAAGATAGTGTGATGTGATAGGTATTTTATTTGAAGGTAGGCACGATGGTTTTTAATACAAAAATTTGAAAGAAAATTTTTTATCATTTATTATTATTATGTTATGTCAGAAACACTTTACTATTTAAAATAAAAGATTTTATATTTTCATTAAATTAATTATTGTTATTATTTCAATGCTTTCCTGATTAAAACTGAAAAAATATTAGGTAATTAGCCTTCCGAAAAGAGAAAGATTTGCCAGAATTGAAAGACTCTAAAGCTATTAAGAAGAATGACAAAATAACTTGAAAATATTATCCTTTTTAATACATACTTTCAAATTTGCGGAAATTTCAGTGATCCTTAACTTAGTGTATGAATTCATAGAAATTCGAATCATAAATCTTGAGTATTTGAAATCTACAATTTCAGAAAGAAATGAGAATGAAAATTTTTCTAAAATTTGATTCAACTAATTAATGAACATTTTAAATTCTAATCCAAAACACAGGCATTATATCGAAGACCATATACAAAAAAATTCATTATTTTCAAAAAAAAAAGATTTGAAAACAGGACAAATATTTTTCTTCGCATCTATGACGGGAAGTAAAGAAACGGGAAAAACTTCGAAGCAATAATTTCCAGTTTACACCAAGCGCGCAGCTTTGTGTTCTGTTCGCGGATATCGTTTTGCCTCCACCCGCAATCTTTTTTCGGTGGGGACGGAGAGGCGAACATTTTCACGTTCAAAATTTGCGCGTCCAAAAAATGTACGCTTCTTTTTTGGTGCAAACGAGCAGCGCGTTCAGAACACACCGCGTACTGCGAATTTGGTGGAAATACACCTTTATATTCACAAAATTGCTTGTAAAAACATTTGTGTATTCAAAATTGGTGGTCCAAATTAAGTAAAATTCTGACAGTTTAGATGTTTTAACTGATATAAATCCGATTAGATTTTTCGTCAGAATTTGACTATGGCAACACTTTTTTGTATGCTTCATGAGAGGCAAACTACTGGACCAAATTTGACAAAATTCACATACTTAAAATAATTCTTCTGACTTAAAGAAGGTTTGTCACCGAATTTAGGATGGAGACGGGACAGATGCGAGATGAGAAGATTAAACTAGTTCACTGGTGAAGTGGGGAAGTGGAGAAGCCGGACAAGCGAGGCGGCATGTGAGCTGAGGAGATTTTGAGATGATGGCAATAAATACCGTAACGTTCGGGCCTATGGGTTGCTTTGCTCATTTTTTATATTTGCTTTTACAGTGTCGACCGCTAGTTCTGGATTTCTTTCTTTCAAGTTGTCTAACAATTTCTTCATTGCGTAATTTTGTCCATAATTATTTATATATTTGTCATTTTTAAGTTTCCAAATAAATTCCGTCCAAAATTCGGTACTTTCCACAATTTTTGTGCACTGATCTGCTTTAGCAGAACTTGCAAAGGAACTGACAAATAATGTTTTCAAACAACACATTAGACGAGAAACCATGTATCATTCTAGTACGTATACGTCCCCATAAAGTGCTTTTAGTTTTTCTACAACCTTGAATGGACAGTGTGAATATAACCCATTAGATGATCCAACTTAGCGAAAATTGACGACAGTTTGCAGACAGCCTGAGAACAGGGTTGGCATTCTCTACGCTGATGGCAGATTTTCGCACGTCACTTGTTGCTTTTCGGAATTCCGTAAGGTAATATCGCTGTCAATATCGCCGAAAATTGATGAATTTGAAGCGAGGGCTCAAACCATATCGCTTTCATACAATATTATAAGTTGATGGCTATGTGTTTGGCAATTTTTTATTTGATTTTATTTTTTTTCTTTTCTTTTTAAGTGTAAGTAAATTAATTTAATAACATTATTTAAAGCATTACAAATTTTTGTTTTTTTTAAATAATATTTTAAGTGTTAAGGTTCGTTGAATATGTAGGAAAAATTAAAGGTCTTTAATGCATCTATTATCATACCACTTTTATTTGGTATTAAAAAGGAAGTATTAATAAATACATTTCAAACAACGCAATATTTTTTTTGACGAACAACAGTTTTTTCCTTCTCATGGAACATTTTCAAAACTGACAGCTACAGTAGACGAAAAAATTAAGTTGAGGCGAGAGCGAAATAGATCGCCGTACGTAATGCCGAAATATGCGTCGATAACTTTCAAATTGGTCACAAGCGAAAATCGTCTGTCGTACAGAATGCCAGTCCACATTTCCTCGTCTATAGGCTTACTTTAAGTTCTTAGAAAGTCCCAGATGTTTTTAATTGTTACGACATCGTTTAATTGCTATTTTGTTATGATTTAGATGACGAGACGAAAATAAGAGAAAAATTAGTAAATTGACTTAATGCATTTTAGAGTCTTAAATCAAACGGAAAATATGCGATTTGAAAGAAAACAGTTTTGGAGACAAATTTGTTTTGATGTTAAAATTAGTTTTAATCCACTTTGCCTTAAAATGAACTGATTGCATTTTAATATATTGTCGCTTCCGATATACACAGGTGGGCATAGTTATTATTATGATAACTCGTTGTAGTTAAAAATGAAATTTTTTTCTTGCAAATACATTAGTGAGATTTTCGAAATGCAATACCAGGAAAAATTGGGAAAAGGGGCATACACTTTCAGAACGAAGCGGTTTTAAATTTTATTGCAGGGCGGAATAAATATTTGTACAAGTTGCATAATTACATAGAACAATAAAGATTGTATTTCTTATTGGGATTTAAATAATGTAATTTAAATACAAAAAAAAGGAAGTGTGCTTTTGACCACACTGTAGAAGTGAAATAGAAGCTTTTCTTTATGGTTTGTCAGCGAGTTGCATTTGTTCAGTTTGTTTAGCAAGTTACCTAGCCCTACGTGCCCGCGTCCGTTCTGCAATAGTCATAGGCGTTCTCGTGGAAGCATTGTCAGCGTGTTGTGATTGAGCAGAAATGTCGACTCGCAAACATTTCTTACCGGTCATTGTAGCCGTAGTAAGAAGCAATGCCCGTTAATGTATGTAAGATGCACTGACCGCTTTCTGCTACGCAATATTCGTATGCTCCAACCTTAGGCACAGAAACGACGCGATTGTTAGTCACCTTACACTGATGTGACATGTGACGCTGCGTTACAAAGTTAGCGTACCATGATTTTTTCCATATAAAAAGTTAAAACATTTTTATCGACCACAGTGCCAATACGGTGGGAGATAGAACTATTTGGCCTGCGACGGAAATATTCCTCATTATAACTTTCACAATATTGCCGAACATTGTAATCGTCTAGGAAGTCCATATAATAAGATATTTTGTAATGTAACGTTTCGTCAAATAGTTATTGAATACAGCGCCGAAGTGGTGGGAGATAGAACTATCGTGTTTTTGACGGAATTAATCGCCATAAAAACCTCTACAACTTTGCCGAACATTTCAATCCTTTACGACCTCTGTATAAAAAGTTCAAAAAAAATTTCAAAAATTTATATCGACTACAGCGCCAATATGGTGGCAGATAGAACTATTTGGTCTGTGACGGAAATATTACTCATTATAACCTCCACAATAATGCCGACCATTGTAATCATCTAGGACGTCCATATAATGAGATATTTTGTAATGTAACGTTTCGTTACACAAAATCGTGACATAATTTTGCTAAACGCCCCCATACAAGTATTTCACTTCAAAATATTTTTATTCCTGAAAACTTTAAAAAAAAAAGAGTTTTTTCTCTATGTCAACTAAATAATTGTCTACCTTTCAATAAAGGCTCTTTCACATACTCTCCCAAAAATTCGATAATTTTTAGAATCCGTGATATATAATTAAAGTAGATAAAGAATTTAGATAAAAAGCTCAGATTATTACAAATATTGCAAGTAATGAACAAATTAGATAAAGATATTAGGATGATCATAAAGTAAATTCAAAATATTAAACAAAGCGGATTGTAACTCAAAATTGAATTCTTTCGAATCACGTCAAAGTTACACACAATTCGTAATTGTGTAGAAAATAGTTGGAAGTAGAAGAAAAAATTAAGATAGGAAGAAAAAAAGAAAAGACAAATCTATAAAATTTTGACGCGCTACAAAAACATTAAAACAAATTAACAATAAAATGTTGTTCTGATTGTTATGTTTTCTTGCCCGCAACAATATAATTTTATGTTTAATGAAAAAGCACGTTGTTCTCGTTTTAATACTCGTTTACTTCTGTCATATTTTTTACATTGTCTTAAAAACTAACAATAATGTACTGGATTTTTATTAAAGAATGTAATACATAACACTTCTTTCCCCTTTAGATAATATTACAATCCAATTAACCATAAAGAAAAGAATCATTTCTTTTTAGAAGAAGGCTTCAAAAAATTCGTTTGTTTTCTGTCACGTGTAGATTTTCTTACTTCAATAATTCCCGGAATTCTTGATCTTAAACTTGCAGGTTTTGAACCTCCATTTGGGTTTACATTATTTTCAACTTTCGGTGAGGTATTAAATTTTAATCGATCTGGACAGAAAACTACCTTTCTTTCAAATCTTCTGCGTAATTGCCAAATATTAGCATTTTTGGTAGTTCCGTTTAATAAAATGACATACATAGTTGTTGATAATCTTTTTACAACAATTGCTGGTATTTTATTAATATTGCACTATATTTCAGTTAGAATACTTGGTGATTCATAAAATCATCTAGTATTCTATAAAGCAACTAACACAAAAACACCACACGAACAACAAAAACAATTCTTGTTAATATTCAAACTTTGTAGAGCTTTCGAGAAAATGCCATCTATTTTTAGAAAGCCAAACGACCAGTCTTTGCGAGAAAGTTCTCGAAATATACCAATTGGATATAAAAACAGCCGTAGGGTCGAGCCTGAAATCATGCTTAATCGATCAGTTGAAGTGAAAAGCTTCGTCAGAGATTATACAAAGCAGAGATTGGAAACGAGATTATTTTTGTGAAAGTAATTAAAATAGTGAAGCTCTAAAACTGTGATAAATAATTGTAATAATTAAATTATTGAAAGACAAATATTTTTAAGACTAATTGTTAAGCAGAAATAAGTACAAATAAAGTTTATACACTAAATTCACATAAATAAAAAGTGTTATCATTCTAATAACATCGAACCGGAAAGACTAACACGTCACATTGGTGTCAGAAGTGGGATTATTTATTGTGAATCAGTGCGGAAAAGACAATTGTGCTAAAAATTTCTGCAAGAAAATTCGAAATTAAACTAGAAACTTCTGTGGGGAAAATTTCGAAGAAATTTGTTATTAAGAAATTTGAGTGTATAATAATTTCACGGTGCGAGAAATTTCAGGGGCGTACAAGAAATTTTGTGAGTTGTATAAAAATTTCGATTGTGCGAAATTTGAGGCTATACGTCGTGTATCGTGTGAAAATTTCGATTGTACGAGAAATTTCGTGGAAATTAAGATTATACTAGGAAATTTCGTAGTATTTAGATACTGTGCGAGAAGTTTCGATAGAACAATAGAATTTCGTGAACAATTAAAAATATTTGAACGATGGAAAGTAAATTATTAGATAGTTTGAGTACATTAGAACTATCCACAGTTCTGCGTGTGTGGAAGTCAGTTTCCACGGGAACTAAACCAGAAAAGAAGAAAAGAGTAATCGCTGAATGTGCAATAAGAGGACTAGACAGTAGCACATTCGACTTTAGTGAAATTCTGAAAGAAGGAAACCAAGAAGAAAACACGAACGAGGACAATGACAAGTCCGATTTCAGTGAAGAGGGTGCAAAATCAGCGGAAAGTGATAAGTTCGAGAAGTTTATGACCCTGCTGATGAATAAAATGGACTCAAATGCTTCTAGTCTTCAAACCAAAATGGATTCAACTGCTTCTAGTTTACAAGGCGAATTAAAATCAACTGCTTCTAGTTTACAAGGCGAATTAAAATCAACTGCTTCTAGTTTGCAAAGTGAGATGCAATCCAATACAGCAAGTCTCGAAAATAAGATTGCAAACATATCTGATATGCAGGACAAAATGGAAT